>CM053160.1:67853747-69103747 GCA_028571685.1 Heterohyrax brucei | reverse complement strand
AAATCCAAGTACTTTAATCATTTGATGTGTAGTGAAAGTTCATTATGTCTCATTTTATGTACTTGATTCAGGTTTGAACTTCCTAATATTTTTTAATGCATCTGTGAAACTGCACGTATGTGTCTGTGTATGTGTGTGTGTGTTTTGAGAGGTGTTGTTAGCATGAGGATGCTGGGCAGGGTAACAGGAAACACATACATCCTCCTTTTGATGACAGTCATTACCCCCATTGGCTAAAGTGAGATTTATTTAGGTTTGGCAATACGTAACGTTTTTCTTGATATTGCTTATAGCAAATTATGTCTTCAGTCCCTACTATCGAGTCCCTACTATCAAGCAAAACTATAGGATGGAGTAGAACTGCCCCTTAGGGTTTTCCAGGCTGTCAGTGCTTACTAAAGCAGAATGCGGCATCTTTCTCCCGTGGAGCAGCTGTTGGATTTGAAACACTCACCTTTTGGAAAGAAGCAGAGTGCTTCTGCCACTGCACCCCCAGGACTGCTATGGAACCTGATAAATTCTGCTTGTATACTGTCTGTTCTTTTTATTCTCGTTGTCAATAGTGTAGCCCCAGTTTTATTTTGCCTGAATGAGTGCTTCTGAGTGAACTTCAGTCATTAATACCTCATCCTACTGACTGTTTGTGCACTTGGCTGCCAGATTAATTTTGCTAATTCCTGACCCTAGTGGTGTCTCTCCCTGTCTCAGATTCAGTCTGTGTTTCCTCATCATCTAATCAAATTCCAAAAAAGTATTTATTTAAAGCATATGTCTGCCTGTGTCCCCCCAACTTGTTGTGTCTCTCAGCTTGACTTCCCCACTCCCTTATCCCTCCAGGCTCAAAACTTTCTTTTTGCTCCCCTAGCCAGGACTCACTCAGCTCTTTGCCACCTCACCAGGCCTTTACTATGCCTCAGATGTCTGTTCTGTGATCACATTTCTGTGTATCCTTCTCCGTAGGGGCAAACACCTCTCTCTTTCTGAAGCCCTTTTTGGAAATACTCCTTTTAACTCCTTGCCTTGATAGAAATCCACCTCTTTCCTGACGATATTTCATTTCCCCGTTTTCTCTTTGAGTGCACTGCCCTGGATTGGTGAAAGGGCGATATTTCTCTGACCATCTCCACATCTGTGTGCAGCACTGGACAAACAGATGTCAAGGAGTCAGTTTGTACTCATGGAGACCATGTAGTCTTCGTCCTTTTCAATTTATTCCTAGAGCTAAGATCAAGATTTTCTGTTGATATTTGCGGTGGTTAAGGTTGCTTGTTGTCTTCATGATTCTCAGTGGCTGGACAGTTACGCCATGAGGTAGTTTGACAGTCATGTAATGATGTTTTCAGTGGCTAATTTTCAGATATAAATCATCAAGGCTGTCTTCTGATGAGCCTTCGGGTGGACTCCCTGCCAATTTTTCAGTTCAGTGTGCATTACCCAGTGACTTCTGGGGTAGAAGAAAGACACCATTTATCAAAAGTCTACCTTATGTTTCTGAGTGTGAAAGTTCTTTGTACTGATGAATAATTAAGATACTTTACATTTCATTCTTTTTTGTCTAACTCTTCTTCTTTGTGAAACACTAGGCTTGTGTTATGTTTTTCCTGATGACACCCATAGGACCCATGTAGAGGACTCTCGTAGGATGCTCTTGTGTGGACATGTATTCTAGCTAAGCTCTAGGACACTTGTCATTTCTGCTGCCCCCTGCTGATAACATTTTCATTATCATAGGAAATAAATCTTGCCATGTCTTTGACCCTTTATAGTGGATATTATTCTCTTCATTTGTAGCCCACTTCTATTTAATTTGATGAGTGATGTTATGATACTGTCTTAGATCTGGATATCCATCTCACTTTTACATTCTCTGCTGTATGAATTACCTTTATATCACCTCTTGAATATCCACAGTTAACACTTTGTCTCTTCACAGGTACTCAGATTTTTTTTTAGGTATGAAAATATTGTATTTTTTTCCATCGTTTAATATCCATCTAAGCAGTAAGCAGGATTCAGTTGTGAAGAACAGTTCTAAACCTCCAAAGGCTCAGAGCAATTTGCAGAGCAAGAATTTGGTTTCAAAAAAAAGTTTGCTTAAAGTAAGTAGGAAAGAAAACTAGCTGCAGTCCATTTCTCTTAAAATTTCTCACAAAACACTGGCTATTCTCTAAATACTACTGTGAGTCTTAGCGTAATATCTAGAACCACAGGATACCATGCTGTGCGTTCTTCTGCTGCCAGCCCTTTGAATGACTTCATTGCATACTTTTCCTTCCTCTTATCTGTTTACTGATGATATGCAGTTGCAACAGATGCAAATATAAAATGGTAGCCTCTTGTTCCGTAAACCAGAGGCCTTGGATTTGACCATGACTCAAGGCGACTCCATGTGTATCAGAGTGGAGCTGGGATCCATAGAGTTTTCACTGGCTGATATTTTGGAAGTAAACTGCTTGGTCTTTCTTCTAAGACACCTCTGGGGGACTGAACCTTCCAATCTTCAAGTTAATAGCTGAGTGTCTTAACCAGCTGCAGCACCCAGACAGTCTTCTTAGACATTACAACAAATTGAGGTTACAGTAAACAGTCTCATGGCTCTCTTTAATACCATTTTAGTTACTGGCACACGTGGCTTATCAGAGATTTTTACCATATGTAAGGTCTCCCCTCTAAGGAGGGAAGTTGTCAGGGACAGAGCAGGATTCCTGCCATTTTGTGCCATGTATGAGTCGCAGTTGACTCGATGGCAGTGGGTTTTGTTTTTAGATTTACATGATGTTTGTATAAATGCCTCTGTGTTACTGAAGCTGACATAGAAGAGTCTGTAAAACCTGACTCAGCACGATCATTTCTGGGATGAAAATGCTCCCCTCATTCTTTAAAATGCAGGACTTCCGTGCTAAACTTTATTTGCCTCTCTAATAGGTCAGAAGAATAAATATATTTCCTTTTTGTTGTTTTGTGTCCAGGGGAATTAATATTCATCAACTAACATAAACTCAACTACTTCTACTAATATTAACAAAACTTTTAAAATATACTGATTGTGGATAATGTAAAAATTTAGAGCAAGGCACTTTTTAAGGATCCTCTCTTTGCTTTTGGTAAATTTGTTACTGTGTAGGGACATCAGAATGTTTATTTTGATAGACTTCCAGGCTTTAGTAGCATACCTAGTGTTGTGTGAACACTCCTAGAGAACCTCGTGGCATAATTGTTAACTGCTGCTAACGGAAAGATCGAAAGTTTGAATCTCCCAGGTGCTCCTTGGAAGTCCTATGGGGCAAGTTGCAGCTGTTTGGTAGGATCACTATGAGTAGAAATTAATTCAATGGAAATGTCCTATTTTTATTTTTTATGAATGCTGCTATTAGCTAAAACTAAAAATACCAGCTTACGAATAAATGGTCTTTGCTAGAGAACACCATCATGTTTGCTAGAGTGGAGGGTTAGCAAAACCAAGGGAAATCCTTCATGAAATGGATTGAGAGGTGGCAACAGCAGATGCAAACTTAGCAAGGACAGGGAGCGTGGCTTGGGACCCAGTGGTGGTTCATTAGGAAGATCCTGATGAGTCTGAGCTGACTCAACAGGGACTAGCAACAGCATAAATGGTCTCTAGTAGCATCATTCATTGGACAACTTAATAGTCTCCGGGGGTTATTTGAGAAAGTTTTCATTCTTAAAGTTGTCAGGTGGTACAGAATACAAAAATGTTTTCACAAGAAAATGGAATAGACTGCTGTTAAGATTAAGTAAGACCTACTGTGGATACCACCAACTTGGGAGGTTTTCTTAATGAAAAACAGATTTGCAAATGAAATAAAATATCTCTGTATGAATTAGAAAAGGTTTTCATCAAAACTATTTATAAAGGTAGTTTTAATTTAACAAAGCAAAACTGCATCCTATCCTTATGTACAATAAGTATTATTTTCAGTTTGACATTTGCTCATGTAATTTTTTTTTTTTTTTAAATAAACCATTGCCTGCTGGAACTTCTCTGGACAGTGGTTGACTTCTCAGTATTCGAAATAGCATGAGTGATTGCAGCATGAGCACTGGCAGTCAGCAGTCTCTCTAATGATATCTGCCATTAAAGAGCTCAGTCAGATAGTCCATGCCAAGGCACAAATTAGCCTGTGCCCGTGATTCTCAGATGTGTATTAAGATCACCTGGGGAGCTTTTCATGCTACTGATGCCCAGGCTTAACTTCAGAGATTCTTACTTAATTGTACCGGGATGGGACACAGGCAACAGTATTTCTAAGAGTTCACTGGTAATTTTAGCCCATCAAGTTGAGAACTTTTTCTGTCAAGTCTCATTCAAATACCTGGACTTCTTAGGAGGTCTTGAATGATTTTAACAGGTGTAATTTCTATACGTGTAGGAAGGCAGTGTTGTTTGGAATGAATTCATTTTAAGTTAAGAAAAAAATCAGCAGGAATGCTGTCTTAGGCTGGGTTCTCTAAAGAAGCAAACTCAGTGAAGAATATATACACATGTATATAGATATATGTACATATAGTCATATCTATTTATATACATATATTCACAAAGAGAGCAGAGAGACATTTATCTTAAGGAAATGGCTCACAAAGTTGTTGAGTCTGGCAAGTCCCAAGTCCATGGGTCAGGTGACTGTGGAGGTTTCTCCTTGACACACATAGCCGCAGGAGCTGAGAAATCCCAAAATCAGCAGGTAGTATGTCAGGTTACTGTCTCAAGTCCTGAGAACCAGAGTGAGATGATGACAAGCTGGATTCAAGATCCAGAGCCACAAGTGAGTTTTGCTAGAACGTCTATATGTATATTGAATGCAGGCCACACCCCCAAGGAAATAGCCCTTACAACTGATTGGCTGATTGTATCAGATCTCATAATGAAGGATAACTACATCATCATATAACTGCTAGACAACATCATTACCCAACTGTGAAATCACTGAGGATCATAGCCCACTAAATTGACACATAGGCTTTTAAAAATATATGTATATATATGTATTTGATTTTTGAGGAATATATGTATGTATATACATATATATGTATGTATGTATGAATATATGTATGTATATACATATATTCCTCAAAATGAGTCGGATCTGACTCGACGGCACTTGGCTTGGCTGGCATGTGTGTATATATATATATGAATCAATTCTGACTCACAGTAATCCTATAGGACAGAGCAGAACTGCCCCGTGGGGTTTCCACGAAACAGCTGGTGGATTTGAACTGCCAACTTTTTGGTTAACAGCCAAGTTTTTAACAACTGTGCCACCAGATACTGAGAGAAAATCTTTATCTTTGTTCTTTCTGTGACTGCCTGAAGCTGTATCCACCTAATATTTAGATTTGGAGCTCTGGTGGTATATTGATTAAAGTGCTTCAGTTTCAGATGTAAAGATGTGTGGGTCAGACCCACTAGCTGTGGGAGAAAGATGTGACAGTCAGCTTGCATAAAGAATTCCAGCCTTGGCAACCCAGTGGGGCCATTCTACTCTGTCCCTTATGGTCATTACCAGTTGGAATCTTCTCAAAGATGACTTTTTTTTGTATATTCTTTTAGCAGAAATTATCTTACTGAGTTTAGAAATTACATATAGAAAACAATTACACCCTCTTGGAGGGTATAATTGGCTTTTAGTAAGCTAATAGAAATGTTTATTCATTTAAAATACACATTTTATATAGCTTTCTTTTAACTAAATAAAAACCCGAAATTACTGCTTTCAATGACAGAGGTTGACTTACACCAGAAAGGGGCAAAAGGGCAAAAATATCATCTTTCCTTATCAGCAGCGGCCCTGTCCACCTAAATCCCAGTTTTAATGTGATGCTTTGGGGATGATATTACCTCCTGACAGGTTCCCTGTTGGCTCTATCAGTTATCACACTGGTAGATATAGTAAATCTATTTTCTGATGTCATTGTAGGAAAAATAGGGGGAGAAATGTAAAAATGCAGTGTTTATCTTTTGTAAATAGAATATTTCCTGCCCTGAGTGATATGTTACATCGTGAAATTATTTTAATCAATTTGCCTTTTTTTGTTTGTTTGTTTTTTGCAGAAGAAATCTATTTTTCCCCCTACTTAATCCCTTTCTGACAGTGAATTTTAAACAGGATCCTCCTAGTTGGCTTTGAGGTAACTGTTTACACCTGAGTGACTTAGTCATGCAATTATGATACTTTTATTTCTGGCTTTTACTCAGTTACAGTTAGCTAATTAGTTTGTATTGTCATAAAATCCTGGTGGTGTGGTAGTTAAATGCCATGTCTGCTAACCATAAGGTTGACAGTTCGAATCCAACAGGTGCTCCTTGGATACTCTGTGGGGCAGTTCTACTCTGTCCTGTAGAGTCGCTATGAGTTAGCTTTGACTTGGTGACAGTGGGTTTGGTTTGGTTTGGTTTGGGTCATGAAACATTTACTGTGTTCTCACAAGTCTTCTCTTCTCTAGCTTATAAATCCCCAGTTGTAGCTGGAAAGATGGGAAATTAATGCAAAATGCTGATAACCTTTTTGTGAGGCTTGTGAAAGAGGGAAAAGGCCAGTGGATTCCTGCAGCCCAGTAACTGGAAAGCAAGGCCAACTTTTTTTTTTTTTAACACCTTTCCCTGGGTCATCTTCACAGGTCATGCCACTTGTGCTAGACCATACTGTAGCACAGGGTAGAGCGTCTTTATCTCACATGTTTGATTGCAGCTTTGTTTAGAAGTGGTAACTGGTTTGTGATGCAGCTTTGGTTAAGTCCTGTTTCTGGCGGAATGAAAAAGAATAGACTGTATGAAAAAGAATAGAACTTTCCCATAGGGTTTCCAAGGCTGGAGTCCTTATGAAAGCAGACTGCCACATCTTGTTTCTGTAGAGCAGCTGATGAGTTCAAACTGTTGACCTGATTAGCAGCCAAGCACTTGACCGCTGCACTGCCAGGGTTCCTGAGCAATTTCGGAGTCTGGAAATAAAATGAAATTTTTACCAATAACGGATGAATGTGGCTAGCTTTCTAGATAGCACTGAATTTGCTATTATATGTGATAAAACAAAACAAAAACTCATTGCCTTGACTGCATGGAAGGGGTAGATCAAATTAACTGATCAGCTGTACTTACTGATGCTTCTGGAATAAACAGGTTGTGCCTTTGTTCCAGAGCACTGGATAATAAGGAAAATTACTACTTCATATCAAGTTAAGCTTCTTCAGGAGACTTTGCCCTAGGTGACCCAGGGAAAGGTGTTTTGCTTGGAGAAAAGTTAACCTTACCCCAACAGAGACTGGGCAGGGGATTCTGCGGGCCTTTTTCCTCATTGATGACCCTGACAATGTGGGTATCAGCATTGTCAAGCAGTTTCACATCTATCTACCTAGGTGCAGTTTGAGGCTTCTCAGACACAGAGGTGAAAGGGGTATGTTTACACAGTGTTAGTAACTTCTGCTTGTTAAAGTGTAACATTTGAGAATGGTCCACATAATCTAGAAACTATATCACCATAAGACCAGAAAACCTAGATGGTGTCCAGCCATCACCAAGGACTGTCTTGACAGGGAATACAACATAGAGTCCCTGATGTAGCCAGATAAAAATGGCTGTGCAGAACTAGAACTCTGTTAGAAAGACCAGATTTGATGGTCTGACAGCCTCAGGGTTCCGTGAAGACATGGCCTGCAGAGTCTCTGTTAGCCTAGAGGTGAAACCATTCCTGAAGCCAACTCTTCAGATAAAGAGTTGACTGGACTGTAAGACATAAACTGATACAGGTGAAGAGTGTGCTTCTTGGCTTAAGGAGATACATGAGGCTAACTGGGCAGCTCCTGTCCAGAGTTGAGTTGAGAAGGTGGAGGGGGACAGGAGCTGTTTGAATGGATGTGGGAAATACGGGATGGAAAGGAGAGGTGTGCTGTCATAGAGTAGAGAGAGCAGCTAGAGTTGCATAGCAATGTGTGTAAGTTTCTATATGACAAATGGACGTGGATTGTAAATTTTCACTGGAAGTACAATAAAATATTTTTAAAAAGAAGTAACATTTGAAACACAAGTGGCACAATTTAGTGAGTATACCACTTTGAGGCAAAATTTCAAAATAACTATTCATGGGGCTCCAAAGATTTATATAAAGATGAAAAGGCTGTTTTTGAGTTATGAGTTTCTGTAGCCTTCTGTAAAACCTGTCTTGACAACTGTTAAAAAAGGCATTATCATTTGAAATGAGGCCACATTTCACTCTGTCTGGCAAATGTAACTGACGTGTATGACTCGACGAAAGTGTAGCTGGAATGTGTGTCAAAGAATGGGAAGCCATAGTCAAAGACCAGCTACTTCTGGCCGCTGCTGGGGAGAAGATTGTAGAATGAATTTCTCAAACCAATGGCCCCAAGTAAAAGCCAAGGTGCTCAGAAATACCCTTTGTTAGCTGACAGCAAGTCGAATGAAAGAATTTGCAATCTCTGCTTTATCATTGTGCAGATCAACCAAGGAACTAGTCTAAGAGGACATGTAAGATTTTGCTACATTCTTGGTAGTCTGAGTATCATTTACAGTAGTGATGCATCCCATCCAGGGCCTCTGGGGCTGCTTGCGGGAAATCAGTCCTGGTATTGCAGAAGAAAAAACATTGAATTGGGAAACTGGAGACTTAGTTCTGAACCTGACTTTACCTGTACACAGTGATTGGATCTTAGATACTTGGTTTACTTCTAGGATTATTTCTTTATGTTCAGATCGTTGTGAGCAGCAGTGGATTGTGCAGCTTTTAAAGTCCACTTCTGACATTCTTTGATTTTAGTTTCCATTTCTTCTTAACCATTCTTCAGTTACATTGTTGACATCAGCTAACCAGACATAGACACAACTTAGTGGGACATATTTGCTGTAAAGATGACGTTCAGTTTGATGTCTTTGAGTAAACCAAATGTATTCCTCATATACCAAGCAGAAATATACATGTACTTCTTTGAAATGATTGCAGTTTTTTTTTGGAAAGACGTGTGCAGCCTTGTCCAAAATGATAGATTTTCCCCAAAACAATCCACTGGTTTCCTTTCAACTCCCAACTATCCATTTTCTGCCTTCTTTTTGGCACCTAACTGAAGTATTGCAAAGTGTTGAAAAGTCAAGATGCCACCTTGAAGACTAAGGTGCACCTGACCCAAGCCGTGGTGTTTTCAGTGGTATCATATGCATATGAAAGTTAGACAGTGAGTAAGGAAGACAGTTGAAGAATTGATGGCTTTGAATTGTGGTGTTGGAGAAGAATATTGAGTGTACAGTGGACTGGCAAAGGAACAAAGAAATCTGTGTTGGAAGAAGTACAACCAGAGTTGCTCATTGGAAGCGAGGATATCAAGACTGTGTTACATACTTTGAACATGTTGTTAGGTAGGATCAGTCCCTGGAGCAGGACATCATGCTTGGTAAAGTAAGGGGTCAGCAGAAAAGTAGAAGACCCTCAATAAGATGGATTGACACAGTGGCTGCAACGATGGGCTTAAATATAAAAACGATTGTGGGCACAGCTCAGGAGCACGCAGTGTTTCATTCTGTTGTGCATAGCATCGTTATGAGTCAGAATGGACTCAGTAGCACCTAACAACTACTGAAGTGAGGCTATTTCTAAGTGGAGAAATTCATTAATTGTAAGTTAGGCAGTTCCCTGGGAGATTTTGGAAAGTCAAAATAGCTAGCAGGAATTTTAACAACTCTCGAGCTCCAAGTCCCTTTGTGACTGATGCAGCTATTCTTTTCTTGATTGTTACATTTTCTTCTTGCACTAGTTTCCTATTTCTGAGGAAGGAACTAAAGTGTCTGAATTGCAGCAGGGCATTTAAAAAGAAATTGTTCTGCATCTCTAATTACTTTTATCTATTATGTTAGGATTTTACTCACTTTGCCAAATTGCATTGCTATAAAGCCCATTAGGGATTTTAAAAACCAGGATTAGTGCATGCTGCACATCCAAAACTTCAGTTATTAATTCATTTCTAGTGGAAAAATTGTGTTCTGACTTTTGTAGCGTTGAAATACTGGACATTGGTCAGAACTTTCAGAGATGATTATAAAGTAACTTGAATGTATCATAGGAAATAAAATAGCTGACTACATTCTAGTATTCAAGGAGCTCCTGTGTTAAGTTCTACCGTGACCCCTAGGGTTGCCATGAGTCGGTCGCCATGAGTTGGACCCCAATCGACGGCACTTGGCTGGCACATGCTAGTGCCTAAAGTAAGCGTACCTCCTGGCTCCTTTATACTCATACCTGGCCTTGAGTGGGGTCAAAATTTAAGAAGTTTCTTTGGTGTCTGAAACAAAGAGTATAGGGTCCTATTTTTAGTCTGTGGGCATTACCCATTGCCCACATAGTCCGTGCTAATGCTCTTTCTGGTAGTTCTCAGCAGGGCTTCTACCTGGGCTGCCTCTCTTAGGAGTCTTCTCCACAGACCGTAGCCAGCAGCACCTCTGCTACTCTGGACAGAGCAGCTCATGGAAGCCAGCCTTTTCTGATGCTCTAGTGCTCTTTCCCTTCTCTCCTCATTGACCTGGGCTTTGCATGTAAGCAGGATCCAGGGTCCAGGATCAGGAATCTAGTCACTCGCAGAAACATCCTGTAGCTCTTTCTAATCTCAAGGAAGTCTATCTTTCTTCCTTTACTTGAGCCAATCCGGACCTTTCCCACTGTTGGGACTTCTTGGCAAACTCACCCTTAAAGTTTGGCCACATGGCTTCTAACAATGTATGCTTTTAAAAAACAACTCTTTGGTAGTCTAACCTGACAAAAAAGAAGACCCATTTGTCCTAGATGTAAAGTGTTAGTTGCTCTCCTGACGGTATGTTGGCGGTGGTGTGTGAGGGTGTGTGTGTGTGTGTCTGATTGAAAAGGAGATGACTCCTACAGTTCTAGAACAAAGCACAAGTTAATATTTCAGTAGATTTTACTGTTCCGTAGCTGTCAGTATAAGGCTGATTACTTAAACTTGTGATATCTTTACTGTTACAGTTTCTTTGGCTATTGTGAGGAGCAGAGACCATTAATGAAGTATACCAACGTAGAGTAGGAGGTCATTGGGTGGTGGAAGGGCTTTGTACCTGAGGTTGGAGATTGCAGGTTCAAATCTGCCTAGTGGTGCAACAGAATAAAGGACTAGTTAGTATCTACTTTTCTAAAGATTGCAGCCAAGAAAACCCTATGGACCAGACCTACTCTGTAACACATGGGGTCACCATGTGTTGGCACTGACTGGGCAGCAATGGGGAAAAAAATGCAGAGTTGGGCTCCCATCTGTGAGGTTCAGTATCAGCAAGGAGTGCAGAATATCCTAAGAAAATCAAGGAAAGAAAACAGAGCACATTTCCAAGTAATATTTATCAGGAGGAAAATATTGGAAGGGTATAGACTTGGCAGTAATGAATGTAAACATCAGTGTCTGCTCTTCCAAAGTATGTTTAAGAGAACTGGCACTTGTGCATTAATAAAACCATTAGCAAGAAGAAATGTGAACAAGAGTAGTATGCTTTTGAATAAAGGATGATGTTATTTTCACATCTTGTTTATTTGTTTTTCTCCATCTGAAAACTTGTGCACCTGCGCTACCGGTGTTTTACAGTTGAATAAGGTAATGGTGCCACTGCGAAACACTTAACGCTTGTGCAAAGGAGCCAGATATGCCTGGAGCCAACAATAACACAGTGGGTTTGTGCAGATGAAAAGGTGTGAATGAAGAACTTGCACAGCACGAAAGAGTATGTAAAATCTAAATCAGTTCTGAGGAACCAGGGTTGACAATGGAGTTAGAAAGCTGAATGGAAGACAGTTAGATCAAGTCAGTAGTGACGGGTGGGTGTTGGCAATCGCAAATAAAGAGTGTCGGCTAAGTTATGAGATTGTGAACCATTCATGGAATAAATGCTTGGGGAATGGCAAGTATCTTGATTGAGTGGATGTCAGAAAAATGTTGTTGAAGATTAGGATGAGTGGAACCTGGTCCAGGGCCAACTGGAAGAGCATGGCCAGAACTGTCAAAGACATGAAAGAGGTTCAATTTGCGGACAGTTTGAAATTAACAAATGTTTTTTAATCTAGAGAGTGATGTGTTCAGACCATAGGTTGTCCTCCTTCTCTACCTTCCTTCCTTCCTTCCTCTTTTATTTTAATTTTGATGATTTCCATGCTTTGCAGCAGATATGTTAGAACAATAATTTATAGAGTCTGGCATTCTCATACATTGTGGGTGGAGTGCAGACGATTCACGACTCTTCTGGAGGAAAAATTGGCAATACCTGACAAAATTCCATATGTACTTACTTTCTGACCTGGCATTTCCACTGCTAGGAGCATACATAAAAGATATCTTGCCAACAATGTGAAAATACATCTGCATAAGAGTCTTTATTGCAGCACTGTTTGTAGTTTCAGAATACTGGAAATAACCTGAATGTCCCCACGGAGGACAGTGGCTGTATAAACCAGAACATGCACACCATGAAGTCCTATGCAGCTATTAAAAAAAAAAAAATGGAGAAGATTTCTGTGTGCCTCTTGTGAATTAGAGATTTCTAGTATATACTATTACTTGAAAAGGCAAAGTGGAAAATGTTTTCAAAATGCTATCCTTCATTTTAGGAAAAAAAAATCTGCCTATCTATACCTATATATCTGTATTTATACACAGAAACATATACTTCTAATTTTGCAAAAGAAAATCTTGGCTGCTGAGGCTTCTGGGTGATTGACAGGCCCTATTATGGGATGTCCATGCAGGCACAGAGTCCATTTTTTATGTATGACAGCTCAGTCTCTCCACCATTTTCATTTTCATAGGATTTTGGATATTTCCCGCATTATCAAAGGGGAGCGCTAACCTAAAGGCAGCTGAAATGTGATGCTAGAAAATGACCATCCTGAGCCGGGATAGGTGGTTAGAGAGTAGGAAGTTCTGCGACCCACTTGCCCACCTCCCATAAACTCAAAACTAATGGAATTAGTTATCTACAGAAGGTAGGTGAGGAAGGAAGAGGGGACGAGTAGTGGAGATGTTTCTCCTACCCTTCAGTGTAGCTCTGTCTTTTAGAATCAGAGTAATGTTTTGTGTAACTACTCTCTACCCAAAGTAAGTGATTAAAACTTCCCAGGTCATGGGAGAAAGCCAAAGGGAGTATAAACTGTAATAAAGGAAACTTTATAAATAGAGTAATAAAGGAAAGAGTAATAAAAGAAATGGTAATAAAGGAAAGTGCAAACAATACTGCAATAGTTGTTTATAATAATGGTAATAAATGACTTAAATCACCACTTTGAAACAACAAAATAACCTAAATAACTTTGGAGAACACTATTTTGACTGGCTATTATAAGGACAAAAAAAATTACACAAATACTGTACTTAGTAAATTTTTTCCTGACAGAAATGTGGATTTGTAATTTTGTAATAACTTTGAATGTTCTGAGATTGCACAAATAGGTAAGTGTTTTGAAGATAAGAAAGGAGAGTTGAATTTCTAACTAGTATAGACAGAAATTACAAAGAAAGGGCTAATTCCAGATTAAACCCTATGGTTTAGACTTGGAGTTGGAGGTATTAATGTGAACTCCTGGTTTTTAATACGTTGTATACAGAAATGAAAATGTGCATGTGGTTGTGGGTGTGTGTATATTTGTACATACATGTACATGTAGTCCTTGACTTACGACATAGTATAGTTGTGACGAACTGCACTTCTAGCCATCTGTTTTTGTTTTGTAGATCTTAACTTCAGTAATATGTACTATATACAGTGTTGCATCGTGTAATTTGCCGATGTATTCATTCTCAGATGTTCACTCACAGGTGTTCAGTGTTATGACTGACTGTTCAAAATACTGTCATATAGCAGGCTGTGTAATTTAAAAAAAAGATACTCAACTTACATCTGAGTCAGCAGGAAGGAGCCCCACTGTAAGTCAGGGACTACCAGTATTTCCTAGTTTTGCCTTTCGAGAGGCACTAAAGGCAGAGACATTGCAATAGCAGTTAGCTCACCTACTACCCAGATTCTGATTTCTTAGTGCCATTCCTGAATCACCTAAACCGTATATCGTTGGACACAGGGTTGATTCTAGAGTTGGAGCAAGGATAATGTGAGATTGTATGGCAGTGTCAGCGACTAGGGAAGGAAGGAGAGTGGGGACACATTGAAGGGAAAACAAGATGCAACCTGAAAGAACTCCTCATGGTTAAAGCTGGAAGGATGGGAAAGGAGGAAAGAAGGCAGGAAGAAGGTCGGAGATAAGGAGAAATGGGGCGGAAGGAAGACGGGAAGGAAAGAAGGGAATTAAGAAAGACAGTATTATTTTATGACCTATAAAATAAATATCCATATGAAATAAACACTTGAATAAATACATGACAATAGGGAGAAGGGACAGTGCTTCTCCAGAGAATTCACTTTAATAAATGTAGAAAGAATGAGTAAACAGGAAATCATCACTGGGCGGACAACACTGTGATAATTGAAGCAGACAGAATCCATCAATGGATATTAAAATTAGTGAAAATTGAGTAAAAAACAATATTTACAAAGTCTCAAAGTATTTCCTCCAAAGTATTTCCTAACTACAGAGGGAAAATAGAAATCTTATAGTAGAGAAACCCTGCAAACAACGTAAAACCAAGTGGCCGAGGTTATCATCAATGGTAAGACATACGGGCACATGTCCCCTCTAATGATCAAGAGCAAAGGACCTCATTAAAACGTTGAAAAGTCATGATGTCACCTTGAAGACTAAGGTGCCCCTGACCCAAGCCATGGCATTTTCAGGTGCATCATATGCATGCAAAAGCTGGACAGTGAATAAGGAAGAGAGAAGAATTGATGCTTTTGAATGGTGGTGTTGGAGAAGAATATTGAATGTGCCATGGACTGCCAAAAGAACAAACAGATCTGTTCTGGAAGGAGTACAACCAGAGTGCTTGTTGGAAGCAAAGGTAGCGTGACTGCATCTCACATGCTTTGCACACGCTGTCAGAAGGGATCAATCCCTGGAGGAGGACATCAAGCTTGGTAATGTAGAGGGTCTGCGAAAAAGAAGACCCTCAGCAAGATGGGTTAGCACAGCGGCTGAAATGATGGACTTAAGCATAAAAACTATTGTGGGCATGGCACAGGACCAGGTAGTGTTTTGTTCTGTTGTGCATAGGGTCATTATGAGCTGGAAGTGACTCAGTGGCACTTAACAACAATAACACTCTAACGTGAGGCACTCAGAAGAGCCTGGCATTACTTTTGTGGTATTCACCCTTAACCTAAATGCATAACCAGAAATGCATAATGTCACATCTAATTTTGGAAAACATCAGATAAACTCAAAGTGAGTAATGTTATATGAAATGCATGGCCTTTTTTTTTTTTTAAATGGGTGTCAGGTTCATGGGGGAAAAAAGACTGAGGAACTGACATAGCTTGGAGAAGACAGGAGGCATGACATCTCAGTGCATTGTGGGACCTTGGATTGGGTACTGAACCCAAATGGTATATTGATGGGAAACTGGCTAAATTCTAATAAGGGCTATGGTTAAGTAAATAGTGTTGCACCAGGTTTATTTTCTGATTTTTTCCTAATCATACATTGGTTATGTAAAATAGTAACAATAGAGAAAAGATGGGTGAAGGATGTACAGTGACTCTCAGTATGTCTGAAAGTATTTCAAAATAAACTGTTAAAAAAGAAACCATGGAGCTAGGAGATGAACTGATGAATTCAAGAGTTTGAGACACATAGGACATTTTGTTTGATTAACTGGGGGAAGGGATTGTGGGAGCAGAGGGAAGCCAGGAAAAGCAGAATTAGACTCTTGTGAATCCAGTTTATATATACAAATATATAAACTGGATAAAGTCAACAGCTTAACCTTTTACTTGAAATATTCATTTAGCATTGAGCTGCTCCATGATGCTAGTGTGTTTCAAGAAATGAGAGAAGCTCTCTGTCGCCAAATGGAAAAGGCCCAGAGCCAAATCTGAAACAGCACTTCAAGAAGAAATTCAGTCTCTCCACCATTTCCTTTTCTTAGGATTCTGGATGTTTTCTGAATTATAAAAGGGGAGACCCAACCCACTGCCATCGAGTTGGTCCAACTTACGGTGACCCTAGAGGTCAGAGTAGAACTGACCCGTAGAGTTTCCAAGGAGCATCTGTCGATTTGAACCACTGACCTTTTGGATAGCAGACGTAGCACTTAACCACAAGGCCACTAGGGTTTCTATAAAAGGAGAGAGCTAACTCAAATGCAATTGATGCAAGGAAATGACCCTACTGAGACAGGATAGGTGGTCAGAAAACAGGAAAATAGGGGACCCCCATGCCAGCCACCCAGAAGCTCAGGAATAACAGATGATGGAATGAGGCATAACAAAGGAGACCTTGAAGGCAGCGTGCCCCAGAGCTGTTTTGTGTCTCTTTTGGCTAAACGTGATTCCTTAGGACTGTTTTCTGGTCTAAGCAATCAATCCGGGCAACCAGCAACCCAGACCCTTGACCACCCCCATAAGGGAGATGGGGTGTGGTGAGCTGTCACAATGAAAAACAGGTCTGTGCCCGCGTAGACATCCTGTAATAGGTCCTGCCAACCACCCAGAAGCTTCAGCAGCTAGGACAACCTTAGAGTTTGTGTGTGCACACAGCATGAGAAAGACTGAAGGACACGTCTACTGTAGAGTGATGGACTGAGAACCAGAGCTTCTGCATCACTGTAAACTTTAAAAATCCCCACCCTGCTTGTGTCTGGTGCCTGAGCCTCCAGGAGTGCTGTTTACCTGGTGGTTGGCCCTCTGCAGCCCTTCTCCCTCTCCCAATAAAGGCAGTTCTCCAAATTCTGTTGTTGCCTCCTCTTGAAATTCTTTCCTAGTCGTAGGCAAGAACCTGTAGTTATTTGGTGACAATTCTACTAAATGAAGAGCTAAAAGGCTCTCTACCTATTTTCCTTTCCGTAGGTGCTGTGCAGCATCAGGGCTTTTCGATGACATTCAAAAGCTAATTTAAAGAATCTTCCTTCCATGACCAAGTGCTAGCTATGTGTGTGTGTGTGTTGTGCCTGCACAGAAGTACGCGTGGTGGAACATTAGACAGCAGGGATTTTGAAGGAATGCTGTCTGAAGGTAGGATGGATGTTGATAAGTGTTGATACATTTATCTCTATGTAATGCTATGGGGCAGCTCTACTGTGTCCTATAGAGTCACTGTGAGTTGGAATCCATTCAAGTGACAATGAGTTTCATTTATTTATACACATATAAAATTCTATCTGTGTATGTAGTTACTTCTTTGTAGACAGATTGAGCCCTCATGAGAATCTCAGAAAGTAAAGATAAATGTCATTGTGTTTCAGGATATTAAGGACAACAATTTCAAGGTGTTAAATGTTACTCAAGGTAGGTAAGCTCTTCATTGGGTAGTGATAGTAATGAAAGTGATTGTTCATTGAGCAGCATGCTGTAGACTGGGCATGCTTTTTATATGTGCTTTTTACTGTTTAGAAAACCCTACATTGCACTTATTATTGCTTCCATTTTATAGGTAAGAGGTACAAGGTATGAGCTATATTATGTAATAGAAACATACCATGAATCAAAAAAGCTAATTATGTTTATAATCTAAAATTTTCTAAGAGTCACATTAGAAAGTTTAAAAAGAAGCAATTGGTTTGAATTATATGTTATTTAACCAAGTTTTCTAAAATATTACCATTTTAACATGCCATCAACGTAAAAATTATTTGTAACATATTTGCATGTAGAAAAGCCATTGTCAGGGAGTGGATTTCCTCCTCATAGTGACCCTATTAGACATGCTGCCTTGTCATTGGGGAAAATACATGATTATGAACTTGAGAGTTGAAATGTCAGGTTTAAATACCCAGGTTGATCCAGACATGCTTGGAAGTTTCCCAATATCTGAATGGAGTGTCTGACTTTAAATTTAATGTTTAATAAATTAAAATGAAAGAAAATAAAAAATTCAGTTCCTCAGCCATGCAGATCATTTTTCAGGTGCTGACTAGCAGTGGCTATTGGCTGTTGGATTGAATAAAACAAGTTTAAAGAATTAAAATTTGTCTGCCCAGACCTCTGAGCATCTCAGTGCTGGAACTCACATTTAAATCTGAGCTAAACTGGCATTTGGAATTCACCAGGTGCCCCCTGGAGACTCTGTGGGGCAAGTCTACTCTTTCCTGTAGGGTTGCTATGAGTCAGAATCTACTGGATAACAATTTTTTTTTTTTTTTTTTTTGGACTTAGGCTTGAGAGAGGCTTGGGTGTAGAATACCAGCTGTCCTCTGAGAGGCCCACTGTTGGTGAGCAGGGAAAAGGCAGGCCTTCAGAGAGCTGCAAGCCTGCACACTTCCCAGGCAATAATGCTAATACATTTCTTAGTTAATCTTCCTTGTTACCTCAATGAATTGGGAACAGAAATGCGAATGACCACCTAAAACCGTTTTACTCTGGAGGCCTGGTGCTTTTACCGATTTGCTAGTTGTACTTCGTTAATTAAGTCTGCGTTGTTTGTCCTTGTCAGAGAGCTTTTCATTTTGTTTTCTGCATTTGGGGGCTCTTTCATGTTTAAAGAAACAAAGGCTGTTAGACAGCCCTTCTCATGGGAACTCACATTGATCTCCCCACAAGATTTGGCTTCTGAAGCTAGGGAAATCAAGACCAAATCCTTTGATTGGCAGGCAAAATTGCCATGGATTTGAGTTTTTAACCTTTAGTTTCATGAGAATAATTTCAATGTTTCATATTTTTAACTAATAATACTAATATTAAAAAACAAACAACTCACATAAAACATACTGGTTTTGTTTCTTACTAGTGGCCAATTATAGACATGGTTCCCGGACGAGATGCTTGTTAGTGGTATTCATTATGAAAAGCAGATTTTCCTCTATCGCAAAAAAAGAAAAAAGGAAAGAATGGCATCTGAAGGGCAGTATTTGTTGATAAAAGCAGAAAAATCCTTTTCTTGACTTTGACCATTGCTCACATGGTGGATAATTATTTTCATACAGGGAGAAGAAAAAGAGAAAAAAGAAGACAAATGGAATGATATGCCAGCAATTTTAGTTAATTTCGTAATAACTTAATCTATGTCAGACAAAGTAAAATGAATCACAGCCTAAAAGGAAATGACTTTTTAATGAAAATTATCCAGGCATGTCATTTACACCGTGTTTGTGTGTGTGTGTGTGTGTGTGTGTGTGCACGCACGCATGTGTGTGTGTGTGTCTTCCTATTTCCGATAGAAAAGCTATTAAACAGGAAAAAAAAAAGACAATAATGAATATTAAGAGGCTGCAGTCATTTTCTTTGCCGGTATTATGTTTTTCTCTTTCATTTTCTATAGTAAATGTTGGATGCAAATTATATGAGATAAAATAATTTTTCTTAACCTGAACTGTAGTCACAGTGTGACCTGTTGGGTTTGCTCTATTTACTGTGTCTGTGGCATAATTATGAAGACTTAGCTTTGCTCCCAAATAGTTACAGATGTGCGAGAAAAATAAATTACTTTTGTGTGCCAGCCCTGGAAGTCGTGCTGTTGTAATATAATGTAATCGGCCACGAACAAAAGAAAGTTATTATATTCATTTATATTAGTTTGAAAGCTGCAGAAATGTATTATTTTAGGCTAAAGAATTGAACTAGAGCCGTTGATATTTTCCACGATCATCTGACTCTACCCTGGAGGTCATCATCATAGAATGGGAATAATTTTAGTCCTACCCCCCTAAGATGTAAGTAAATCATGAGAGCTGCCATCAAATATTTGAAGAGCCATGAAATAGGGATTAGATTTGTTTTGCATGACTCCAAGTGGAGAAAAATAAAATCAATGGATGGACGTTGAAAAGAGAGATTTTAAGTGAATGTGGGGAATGTTTGTTATCAAAACTGTCTGAAGATAGCATGGAATTCTTTGAGAGCTGGCTAGCTCCCAGTGACTTGTTTCCTAGTTGTACCTTTCCTTTTAGCCTAGTGATTTTGTGAAATTAGATGACAAAACCAACAACCTTGTTGTGAAGTCTGTCGGACTCATAGTGACCGTATAAAACAAGGCAGAACTGCCCCATAGGGATTCCAAGGAGCAGCTGGTAGATTCCAACTTCTGACCTTCTGGTTAGCCTTAGTTCTTAACCACTGGTCCATGAAATTAGGCAAGGAGGTTATGACCAAAAGAAACAAAGAAAAAAAAGTCACGTATCTTCTAACTTAGAGAACTGTGAAATCAACCCTTTGGAGGGAGCCTGGGTGTAGCATGTTAAAAATAATTCACGCACAAAGAAACTAAAGCATGCAGGGTTGATTCCAGCAGTTACACTGCATACAGGGAGATCTCTCTATTAGGAAAAAGAAGATAGAGCATTTAGGTCAGTTACAGTGAGGTTATTAGGAGGAAAAGAGGAACTACAATAGATAATTTACCACTGACTGATAATAACGTGGAAATCTTTGTGGCCTAATGTTTAAGAGGTATGACTGCCAACCAAAAGATCAGTATTTTGAATCCATCAGGGTTCCCTGGAAACACTACGGGGCAGTTCTACTCTGTCCTGTAGGGACACTGAGTCAGAAGGGACTCCATGGCAATGGATTTGGTTTTGAATTGTGGTTAATCCTACTGTAACTGATTGTTTCACACCTCTGCCCATTTCTGAAATCAACTGAGATGAGGTTACTAAGTGATCTTTGTGGCCTGGCCAGCCCTCCATTCATTTGCACAAATCGTCAGGTGTTTGTCCACATGTTTTAAAATAATCAAGGTACCTCTGCTACCCAGGAGGTTCTAAAGTTCTTGAGTTATAACAAAGGAAACAAAGGAAGTTACCTAAAGTTAAATTCTTTGCATATGATAAACTTCCACAAGAGGACTTGTTAGGACTTCTTGGCCACTGCTTCTCCACATCATTTCTTTTTATTTGTTATTAGAGTGCATTCCCCAACAGTGTGTGACCTCTGTGAATTTTTCTGTACACTCAGAGGAATCTTTCAAGGTAGGTTTCAGTTTTCTGCTTTTTTATTTAACAAACAATAGAATTGTGAGTGTGCTATTTGGGTATCATGACTTTGGGAAAATTTCTCTTGCCACTATTTTCCAATTTATACTTTTTAGAAAAAAGAGAAATGATGTTTTTGCCCCATTAACATGCAGGAATACTATTAGATATAGGATGGCTTAGTGTGAGATATATATTGATCCATTTGCTAAGCTTTACATAAGTAAGCAATTCTTCAGTGTAAATATCGGTAAGCATTTTATTCTTCAACTGGAGTGAGAAAAGAGCAACAGGAAGGTAGTGATAAGCTACTCTTACATATTGAATTATATGTAGAAATTCTTACCCCTGCACCTACAAATACGACCTTGCATAGAAACAAGAGCTTTTCTTCTGTTTAAGTCACACCATTCGAATACAACTCATAAGCCTAATTGCCTTTGAGTCAATTCCCACTCATAGCAAGCCTGTTCCCCAAATGTCTTGTCAATTTGTTGTGCTGTGTGGGCTTTCAGGTTGCTGTGATGCTGGAAGCTATACCACCGGTATTTAGATACCAGATGGCTCACCCATGGCAGACAAATTTCAGATGAACTTCCAGACAGACTAGGAAGAAGGACCAATCAGTAAGCTTCTGAAAAGAATTAGCCACTGAAACCTTATGAATAGCCACTGAACATTATCTGATCCAGTGCCGAAAGATGAGCCTCCCCAAGTTGGAAGGCATTCAAAAGACAACTGGGTAAGAGCTGCCTCTTCAAGTTAGAGTTGACCTTGTAACTGCAATCATGGATCCATGCTGTCTGTCTGCAAAGCCAATACTGAGACAGGAGGTAAGGTGATTAAATGAGGACATTTATTGAGTGCTGACACACAAGAGGCAAGGGGGAATCAGTTCCTCCAAAGCTTGCCTGCCTGTATAGGCTAAGCCTGGGGGTTATATAGGTTGATTAAGGGGGCAGGGGACACTGGTTAATATTTTTCCCAGTCCACACAAGTAATTCTTTCGATATTTCAACAATATTTTTTGTGGGGATCTCCGTGGCTCCAACAGATGGGGGCTTAATAATCATCCAGCTACCTGGTGATTTGGTTCAGTAGTCTTAGCAAATAACCGAAAGGGTATAAACAGAACAATTAATCAGTGTCTCTAAGAGGAACAAATAGCCATGTGACTTACGGCCAGTACAAAGTAAATTCTGACAAATGGGGGAAGTCAAGCTCTCAGGACTCAGTGTTCATAACGTGATAGTCTTAACTATTGTTGTCTTAACTACTGTGCTGCTATTTGTAGTAAGATAGAGTTGTGCTGGCTAAGGGCCTCCCTTTCAGCCTTATTGATATGGGTGGGATAAAATTTTCAGGACCTTCATTTGCTGATGTGGCATGACTCAAAATGAGAATAAACAGCTGCAAACATCCATTAATAATTGGAACCTGGAATACGTGAAGTATGAATTTAGGAAAATTGAAAATCATCAAAAATGGAATGGATAAATGTTCACATCCTAGGTATTAGTGAGGTGAAATGGACTAGTATTGGCCATTTTGAATCAGGCGGTCGTATGGTCTACTATGCCAGGAATGATAACTTGAAGAAGAATGGTATTGGATTCACCATCAAAAAGGACATTTCAAGATCTATCCTAAAGTACAGTGCTGTCAGTCATAGGATAATATCCATATGCCTACAGGAAGGCCAGTGATGCAACTATTCTTCAAACATCTGTGCCAGCCACTATGGCCAAAGACAAACAAATTGAAGGATTTAAGGAGCTTCTGCAGTTTGAAATTGATTGAACATGCAGACAAGTTGTGCTGATAATTACTGATGAATAGAATCCAAAAGTTAGAAACAAAGAAAAAAGATCCATAGTTGGAAAACATGGCCTTGGTGATTGAAACAATGCTGGAGATCATGTGACAGAATTTTGCGATAGCAATGACTTTGCATTGCAAATACCTTTTTTCACCAACATAAATGGAAGCTATACACATGGACCTTACCAGATGGAATACCTAGGAATCTAATTGACTACGTCTGTGGAAAGACATGGTGGGAAAATCTCATTATCATCAGTCAAAACAAGGCCAAGTGCTGACTGCAGAAGAGACCATCAATTGCTCATGTGCAAGTTCAAATGGAAACTGAAGAAAATTAAAACAGGCCCACAAGAATCAAAGTACAACTTTAGTTACATCCCACCTGAGTTTAGAAACCACCTCAAGAATAGATTTGATGTGTTAAACTCTGATGGCAGAAGACCAGATGAGTTACATAATGACATCAAAGGTATCATACATGACGAAAGCAAGAGATTATAATAATGGAAAGAAAGGAAAGACCAAATTAGGTGTTAGAAGAGACTCTGAGACATCCCCTTGAACATCAAGTAGCCAAAGCAAATGGAAGAAATGCAGTAAAAGAACTGAACAGAACATTTCAAAGGGCAGCTCAAGAGATAAAGTATTATAATGACATATTCAAAGAGCTGGAGACAGAAAACCAATAGGGAAGAACACACTTTGCTTTTCTCAAACTGAAAGAACTGAAGAGAAAAATTCAAGCCTCAAGTTCCGGTAGTGAAAGATTCTACAGGGAAAATCAAGCTGTGTTGAGGGCATTGTCAAAAAACAAAGTTTCAGGAATTGATAGATTATTGATTGAGATACTCCAATAAATAGATGCAGCACTAGACTGTTCACTTGTGTATGCCAAGAAATTTGGAGGACAGCTATCTGGCCAACCAACCTGAAGAGATTCAGTTTACACTTGTTCCCAAGAAAGGTGATCCACATGAATGAGAAATTAGTCAAAAATTTCATTAACATCACGTGCAAGTAAAATTTTGCTCAAGATCATTCAGAAGTGGCTGCAGCAGTATATTGACAGGGAACTTCCAGAAATTTAAGCCAGATTCCAAAGGGAATGTAGAACTAGGAATATCATTGCTGATGCCAGATAGATTTGCACTGAAAGCAGGAAATCCCAGAAACATGTTTACCTGTGTTTTATTGACTAAATGAAGGCTTCAGCTATGTGGATAATAACAAATTATGAATGACATTATGGAGAATAGCAATTCTGGGACACTTAATTGTACTCATGAAGAATCTGTACATGGATCAAGAGGCAGTTTGAACAGAACAAGGGAATGCTATGTGTTTTAAAGTCAGGAAAGGTGTGCACCAGGTTTGCATTACTTACACCATACGTATTCAAACTGTATGTTGAGCAAATAATCCAAGAATCAGGACTATGTGAAAAAGAAGAGGGTATCAGGATTGGAAGAAGACCCATGAACAAGCTGCACTATGCAAATGAAAGTTGAAAGTGAAGAGGACTGGACTGAAAGTGAAGAAGAGTTGAAACAGTATGGATTGCACCTCAGCATCAAGAAAACAAAAGTCTTCACAGCTGGACCAGTAAGCAACATTGTGATAAATGGAGAAAGGGCTGAAGTTGTCAAAGATTTCATTTTCCTTGGAACCAGAATCAGCATCCGTGGAAGGAGCAGTCAGGAAATAAAAAGACACAGTGCATAGGGGAAAATCTCCTGCAAAGGACTTCATTCAAGTGTTGAGAATTAACAATGTCACTTCAAAGACCAAGGTGTGGGAGGTGGAGTCAAGATAGTGGACCAGGCACATGTCTCCCTATATCCCTCTGGAAACCCAAGACCTGAACTGATAACCACACAGAGCCTTCTGGTCACCTAGTGAGCCCCAAGACATGGCACAGGGCTGTTAATTTGCACTTCATAACACTGAACGAAAAACCTCCTCTCTTTCACTGACTAGCTCTAGCTAGCTCCTGGCTAGCTCTAGCTCTCACGGACTGAAGGTAATGCACCATTTTGACTTTTTTTCTCTGTCTTGGCTGGCGGACATTGCTGGGTCTTGCCTAGTGGCTAGTCTGAGATGCACTGCTGGTGGGATAGGTAGATGAAATTGCCATATTTTGAGAGCCAGGCTTAGGACTCCATAAACCTAGCTACTGTGGAACTGTCTTTTTACCTCTGCCACACTGTGATTTATATGAAACCGGTGGTGCCTATGTGTGGGATGCCATGTTGAACATGGAGATTTTAGCAGGATCTAATTCTTAGCCTGGGAGCCAGTTCCTGCAAACAGGACAGTGCTTTTCCAACAGAAAAGCAGTAGTTTACACAGTGTCACCTACAGTGGGCTCCGGAAACAGATGTTGAGGACTCACTACATCTTGGTACTTTTAGCCTCTCTTTCCACCCCTGCTACAGGGCAGTTTGTATGGAAGAGGCAGTGACTGTGTGGAGGGTGCCGTTGTAGATAAGGTGGCTGCAGCTAGACCTAATTCTTAGCTTGGGAGCCAGAGCCTCCCCACAGGAGAATACTTTTCTACCAGAAAAGCAGTAGTTTACACAGTGTTGCCTAAGGCTGGGCCCTCTGAGCAGAGGCCAACAGAGCAGTAGCATTGCTGTATTTTGAACTAGTTTGTATCATCTGGGGTTGGATATAGAGGTAATTTACTTTGCAAGTTGGGAAGAGGACCTCTCCACCTGAAAACCTCACAGACTCAGGAAGTGGTCAAATACCTTTTGTTTTACATTAAGACAGTCTAGAGAAACATCTGCAGTCCATCCTCAGAATATCTCTCCCAGCCTTACTGACTCACAGGAAACCCAAGAAGCAAGGCACTTGAGAAAATGGTAAACAAGAAATCACCCATGGCTTCAGAAGGCTCCAAAATGAAACAACCTTCATCTGGAGTTTTCCAGATGAAGAAACTTGTCTGAAATTATCAGAAGTTGAATACAAAAGGATTATATATAAGAGCCTTTCTAGACCTTATACAAAATGCAGCAGAACAAAAGGAAAAATTAAGCATGGTGTTCAATCTAATGGAACACCAGTAATCTGAAATCCAATAGATCAAGAACAAAATCAAAGACATAGAAACTTCCATTCAAAGCAAAGAAAACAGAATGGAACAAATGGAAAACAGAATTTCTGACTTGGAAGACAGAACTACTGATGCCAATGTCTGTGAGGAGAAATCAGAAAAAAGAAACAAGAAAAATGAAGAAGCCTTAAGAAGTGTGTGGTCCTCTATTAAGAAGAACATCCCTTGATTAATTGGAGTCCCTGAACAGGACAAGACACCTGAGAACACAGAATATCATTGCTGAGATAGTGACAGATAACTTTCCAGAAATCATGAAGAGAATATAGATATCCAAGATGCAGATCATACACCACCCAATATAGATCTCAAAAGAAAGACTCCAAGACATAATGAAGCTTAACAAAATGAAACATAATCAGCAACTCTTAAAGGCAGCAAAACTCAAAGCAGAGCTAACATTCAGATGGAAACCTTGCAGGCTTCCGTCAGATTTCTCAACAGAAATGATTCTGGCATGGAGACAGTGGCATGACACATTCAAAGCCTTAAAGGAGAAGAACTTCTAACCAAGAATTATATATCTTGCAAGACTATCTTTCAAATATGAAAATGAAATTAAGACATTCCCAGATAAACAGCAACTCAGAGACTTTGTGAAAACCAAACCAAAACTACAAGAAATACTGAAAGAAGTTCTTGGCTTTGTCTTAGAAGAACAAAACCACTAACATTATATTTTAGAATGACATATCATCCAGCATTCTACTAAGTTAGGGAAGGCTCCAAACTCAGCCAAGCTCAATCACAGCTTTAAAACTGAAAGAAACAATCCAGTGATTATCATGAAAACTATGGTGCTATCATATTAAAAATGGGGATGCGCTACAGTCGTTATAGTCCTTCCAAATGGAGAGGAAGTTGACAAGACTGGTAGTAATTAGAATTGAATTTATATATAGTTTATTAAGGGGGGTTATAAGGGCAGCTGTCAAACACAACAAAGATTTAACATACCAATTCAAGAAATGTAACACAGGAGTCTCAACAACTACAAAAATCAGCTCTGAAAAAGATGAAAAATCAACCACAAAAAATAATGTCCCAGAACAGACTAATAAGAACAAAAGAGAAAACATCAACACAAAAATAAACATATCACAATGGCAGCACTGAACACATACCTATCAATAATTACATTGAGTGTGAAAGGACTGAATGTTCCCGTGAAGAGACATCAAGTGTCATCTTGGATCAAAAGACATGATCCATCCATATGCTGTCTGTAAGAAACTCACTTGACACCTAAAGATTAGAACAAATTGAAAATTAAAGTATGGAAGGATATATATCAAGCTCTAACAATGAACAAAGAAGAGCAGGTGTGGCAATTCTAATCACAGACAAAATAAATTTTAATGTAAAATTCACCATTGTGGACAAAGATGGACACTATTGCTGGAAGGTTCAGTACACAAGCAAGACTTAACTGTATTTAATATTTATGCACCTAGTATCAGAGTACCTAAATATGTCAAAGAAACATTGACTACACTCAAAAAAGAGTTAGATTACTCCACAATAATAGTGGGAGACTTCAACACTCCTCTTTCAATAATGGACAGATCATCCAGAAAAAAGCTCAGTAAAGATGCAGAAGACCTTATTGCCACAATTAACCAACTAAACCTCATCGAAATATACAGAACTTTCTACCCTTCAGTGGACAACTACACTTTCTTCTCCAGTGCCTATGGAACATTCTCCAGAATTGACCATGTGTTAGGACATAATGCAGTTCTCAACAAAATCCATATCATTGAATTACTGCGAAGCATCTTCTCAGATCATAAAGCCATAAAAGTCAAAATCAATAGCAGAAAAAACATAGATGGAAAGTGGAATTCTTAGAAACTGAACAACATCTTGCTCAAAAAACCATGGGTTATAGGAGAAATCAAGGATGAAATAAAGAAATTCATGGATTCCAATGAGAATGAAAACACTTCCTACCAGAACCTATGGGATGCAGCCAAAGCAGTAATCAGAGATCTGTTTATCTCCAAAAATGCACACATCTGAAAGACAGAAACCAAATCAAGGAACTAACCTTCCAGCTTGAACAAGGAGAGAGAGAACAACAGAGGAACCCCTCAGGCACCAGAAGAAAACAGATCATAAAGATTAGAGCAGAACTAAATGAATTAGAGAATAGAAGAAGAACTGAAAAAACTGAAAAGACCAAAAGCTGGTTTTTTGAAAAGATCAACTAAATTGACAAACCACTGGCTAAACTTACTACAGAAAAACAGGAAAGGAAACAGATAACCCCAATTAAAAATGAGAAGGCACTGTCACAACAGATCCGACAGAAATCAAAACAATTGTAACAATACTATGAAAGACTGTATTCTAACAAATTTGAAAACCTAGAGTATATGGACAAATTCCTTGATTCATATCATTTACCCAAATTATCACAAGGTGAAGCAGAACAACTTAATAAACCCATGACAAAGGAAGAGATTGAAAAAGTCATCAAAAAACTGCCAATCAAAAAAAGCCTGGGCCCAGATGCCTTCACTGCAGAATTCTAGCAAGCTTTTAGAGAAGAGTTGTCTCCAATACTACTGAGACAATTTCAGAGTATGAAAAGGGATGGAGTACTCCCAAACTCATTCTATGAAGCCAGCATAACCCTGATACCAAAGCTAGGGAAAGACCCAACCAAAAAGGAGAACTACAGACCGATATCAGTCATAAATCTAGATGCAAAATCTTCAACAAAATTCTTGCCAGTAGAATACAACAACATTTCAAAGAAAGTAATCCATCATGACAAAGTTGGATTCATACAAGGAATGCAAGGCTGGTTCAACATCAGAAAAGTAATTAATGTGATTATCTACATAAGTATCACAAAAGACAAGAATCGCCTGATTTTGTCCACTGATGCAGAAAAGGCATTTGATAAAGTCCAACACCCATTCATGCTAAAAACCCTTAGCAAAATAGGCACAGATGGAAAATTCTTTAACAGAATAAGGGCCATTTATACAAAGCCAACTGCCTACATCATCCTGAATGGAGACTGAAGGAGTTTCCTTTTAGAATAGGAACTGGACAAGGATGCCCACTTTCACCTCTCCTATTTAACATTGTACTAGAAGTTCTAGCCAGAGCAGTTAGACAAGAACAAGAATACAAGGGCATCTGCATCGGGAAAGAAGAAGTCAAAATCTCCCTATTTGCTGATGATATGATTGTATATGCAGAGACTCCCAAAGAATCTGTAAATAAACTGCTTAAACTGATAGAAGAGTTCAGCAAAGTCTCAGGATACAAGATAAACATCAGTAAGTCAGTAGGATTCCTTTATACCAACAATGAGACTGTTAATGAAGAAATCATCAAATGAATACCATTTGCTGTAGCCTCTAAGAAGATAAAGTACCTAGGAATTAGTCTAAGCAGAAAAATAACAGACCTTTACAAAGAAAACTACAACCGCTTAGTACAAGAAACTGTGAGAGACTTAGATAAAAGGAGAAACCTACACTACTGATGGATAGGAAGACTTAACATTGTGTAACTGTCTATTTTACCCAAAGCAATCTGCTTACATAATGCAATCTCAATACAAGTTTGAGCATCATTTTTTAATGAGATGGAGAAACAAATCACCAATTTTGTTTGGAAAGAGAAGAAGCCCCAGATAAGTAAAGTACTACTAAAGAAGAAGAACACACTCAGAGACCTCTCATTACCCAACTTTAGAACACATTACACTGCCACAGTAGTCAAAACATCCTGGTAATGTTACTAAAACAGACAGATCGATCAGTGGAATAGAATTGAGACACCAGTAATGACACCATCTGCTTATGAACAGTTGATATTCGACGAAGGCCCTAAGACATTAAACTGGGGTAAAAACAAGACCTTCAACAAATGGTGCTGGCAAAATTGGATATCCATCTGCAGTAAATTGAAACAAGATCCATATCTTACGCCTTGTACAAAAACCAACTCGAACTGGATAAAAGACCTAAATATCAAATCTAAAATGATAAAGCTCATCCAAGAGAAAGTAGGAGCAACAATGGAAGTTTTAATACACAACATAGACAGATTTCAAAATCTGTCAAACAAACCACAATCAACAGAAGAGAAAATAGATAAATGGGGACTATTAAAAATCAATCACTTTTGCTCATCCAAAGACTTTATTAATAGAATTAAAAGGCCACCTGCATAATGGGAAAAAATACTTAGCAACTCTGTGTCATACCGATGCCTGATCTACATAGTCTATAAGGTACTACAGAATATCAATAAGAAGAAGATGAATCATTCAATTAAGCAACGGACAAAGGAGATGGACAGACATTTCTCTAAAGAGGAGATCCAGGCAGCCAAAAAACATGTAGACATGTTCATGATCTTTAGTTATTAAAGAAACTCAAATCAAAACAACAATGAGATACCATCTCAGCCCAACAACATTCGCCATGATCCAAAAAACACAAAATAACAAATGCTGGAGAGGCTATGGAGAAAGTGGAACTCTCCTACACTGTTGGTGGGGGTCACACAATGGTCCAGCCTCTTTGGAAAACAATGTGACACTTCCTTAAAAAAGTGGGTACAGATATACCATTTGACCCAGAAATTTCACTTCTTGGAATATATCCTATAGAATCAAGGCCATTCACACCAATGGATACATGCAGAAGAATGTTTATCACAGCACTGCTCATGATAGCAAAAAAATGGCATTAACCCAGATGCCCAACAACAGAGGAATGGATAGGTAAACTATAGTATATATACTCAATGGAGCACTATGAAATGATAAAGAACAGTGATGATTTCAGGAAACATCTCATAACCTGGTCTCAACTGGAAGACATTATGTCGAGTGAAAGTAGTCAGTGACAAAAGGACAACTAATGTATGAGACCCCTATGATAATAACTCAAAAACAGACTTAACGCATTGAAGAAAAGACTCTTTGATGGCTGCAAGGGAGGGGAGAGAGGGAGGGCGAGGAGGGTTTAGATTAGATAGCTGATACAAATTTGGTTGGGTGAAATCAGTGACAGCGCACATTAGAAACAAGAACAATATCAAGTGGAGTTCAGTGTAACTTGAGTACTACTTCCATCTTAACCCAGTATTGCCAGGACAGAGTAGCTGAGGCAGGGTCCAGGGACCATGCTTTTAGGCAAAATCAAGGCCAATTGGCACAACTAGCATTTTCCAAGAGGGCTCTCTGCACCTAACATTGGTGAGTGGCATCTGGGGTCTTAAAAGCTATGAAACTGCCATCTGAGGGCACAACAGATGGTGCCAACTCAATAGGATCAGACGATCTCTGAGGACCAAAACGACGTGGGGGAAAGACAACCCAGAAGACAGAGAGACCCACATGAGTAGGTGTATGCACCAACTGGGGACCTGAAGAACCAAACGGTGCCTGGCCACCACCAGTGATAGCCGTGATGGAGCCCACAAAGTGGAGTCTCACTGACAATACAAGAATAAAAAGGGGTGCACCCTGAGATCTCCACTAAAAGACTACAATTGATGGTCCACTGGCTTCTGGGTTCTCCTGGGAGCATGGCCCCTGATCCTGATGCTGCTCTTGCCCATAATTCATAAGGAAGTTCCACTCTTCAGGCAGAAATGGATTGGACTTGGCGATGCAGAGTGGCCATATATTGGATGCACTTTATGGTTCTATGCATCTATAGGATATCATCCTGCTGAACTCTGGGTAGAGTAAGGGGAGTGAGTGGAGAGGAGGGGAAAGGAGATTGTTGGGAGGATGAAACATTTATGGAGCAGAGTGGAATAGTGTGCTGTCACCGGGCAGGAAGAGCAGTGGAAGCTGCATATAGGTGGGCATGCAAATTTATGTGGGAACGTACATTTTCACTCAATTACAATAAAAAAAAAGAAAAACAAAACAGGGTGTGACTCACCTAAGCCATGGTAGTTTCAGTCGCATCATATGCATGTGAAAACTAGACAGTCAATGAGGAGGACAGAAGAATTTATGCCTTTGAATTGTGATGTTGGCGAAGAATAGTGAATGTACCATGGACTGCCAAAAGAATAAACACATCTGAAAGAAGTACAGCTAGAGTTCTCCTTGCAATCAAAGATGGTGAGACTGCATGTCACATAGTTTGGACATGTTTTCAGAGGGATCAGTTCCTAGAGAAGGATATCATGCTTGGTAAAACAGAGGGTCTGTGAAAAAGAGGAAAAGCTTCAACAAGATGGACTGACACTGTTGCTGCAACTATGGGCTTCGGCAAAACATTTGTGGGCATAGCACAAGACTAGGCAGTGTTTTGTTTTGTTGTACATAGGGTTCCTGTGAGTCAAAACCACTTAAAGCCACCTGGTAGCAACAACAGCAACTCTATAGGACAGAATAGAAATGTCCCCTAGCATTCACAGGGAGTGTGTGGTGAATTTGAATTGCCAGTCTTTTGGTTAGCAGCCATAGCACTTAACGAGTACACCCCTAGGGTTTCCAATTGCTTCTGAGTTATAAAAAAGGAGAGAAGAGTCTTAGAAAGACACACAGGGAAGACAGACAGCAAAGAATGCCAGAGATCACAAGCATATCAGAAATTAGGTGGCTCACAGAAAGAGTTGAAATAGCCAAGAATTTGATTGCCTTTTTAAACTCCAGAACTGTGAGCAAGTACATTTGTGTACTTTTTCTGTTAATTCATTGCCTTTAAGTCAGTTTGGACTCATAGCAGTCCTATAGGATGGAGTAGAACTGTCTCATAGGATTGGATTCAAAGTGACATCTTTTGAGTTAACAGTCAGGCTGTTTACCACTGTACCACCAGAGCTGCAAATTATGTAAGTACGGGAAAGACGCATAAAACAGTGAACTTTGGAATGATTTTTTTTTTTTTTTTTAAAGACTGTTTTAGTCAGGTAGTGCCGCTCTAACAAATAGCACAGAGTGGCTGGCTCTAACAAAGGAAGGTTTATTCTTACACAGTCCAGTAGGCTACAAGTCCACATTCAGGATGTCTCTTCTAGGGGAAGGCTTTCTCCCTTCTGGGCTCTGGAGGAAAGTCCGGTATTGTATCAGTCTTTGTCCAGGGAGCATCTTGGCCCAGGAACCTCAGGTCTGAAGGATGTGCTCTTCTCCCAGTGTTGCTTTCTTGATGGTGTGAGGCTCCCAATACTCTGCTTGCTTCTCTTTCCTTTTTCTCTCTTGTAAGAGGAAAGGATTAAGAGTGGTGCAAGGCATACTCAAGGGAATCAGCCTTTACAGTGGAGCAGGAAGGTGATCTTATAAAAGGATTTCCAGTCCCACCCAAATCCTTTAACATACAGCGTAGGAAAATCATAAAATGGAGGACAAACATAGAATATTGGGAGTCATTGCCCAGGCACTTGGCTACACATATTTTGGGGGGCAACACAGTTCAATCCATGACATAGACCATAGAGTACGTTTTGTTGAATGACATGGCTTTGGTGTGTTCTTATCTAATAGTCACTGTAAGATTCACTTCTTTAAAAATATCCACCGACTTTTTCCTCAGTTCCTCTGGGTTGCCGGTTCTTTTGGGTTTAAAATATAACTTAGCAAGCATAATTTAGTCCTCATCTGCTGTTGTTTATGAGGCTTTCATTGGCTGATTCTTTCCAGAAGTAGACTACTGGGTCCTTCGTCCTAGTCTGTCTTAGTCTGGGAGCTCAGGTGAAACCTGACCATGGGTGTCCCTGCTGGTGACCTGAATAATGGCACAGCTGCCAGCCTCGCAGCAACACTCAGTGCCCCACAGTGCAACCAACTGGCAGACATGCTGAGGAAGACCTTCACTATGATGGGCTGGCACAGTGGCTGCAGCGATAGGTTCAAGCATAACCGTGACTGTGGGCATAGCACGGGACCGGGCAGTGTTTCATTCTATTGCACACAGGGTCTCTATGAGTCAGAACTGACTCGATGGCACGTGACAATGGTAACAACAAATTTAGGCGTATTTGAAGTACATTATCAATTAGTAACATTTTCAGTCATATCTTCTATAAGACCTGACATACTAAATTTTTCTGTGGTGATACCCAAGTACCATGAAAGCACGTATTTATTTGGTTTTTGATTTACAAATTATTGATAGTGGTGCCTTCCAAGAGGGATTATTTTTAGTGAGCTCTCAACTATTCAGGTTTTCAAATCCTTAGGGAAATGTTAGTAGTTGGGTGTCATCCAGTAGATTTCTACTCATAGTGGCCCCATGTGACAGAGTAGAAGTGTCCCATGGGATTGTCTGGGCTGTACTCTTTATGGCAACAGATGGCCAAGTTTTCCCTCCCACAAGACTGTTGGCAGCGTCCAAACTGCCAGCCTTGTGGTTAACAGCCAAGCGCTTAACAATTGTGCCACCAGGACTCCTGAACTTTTGCTCGGTCACCCTTTGAGCTGTCTCTGGAAGGGGACCATTTTAGATGGACAAAGGGAAATTGGAGAAAGAGACTTTCTGAAAGAAAGCCATCACTGTAATGAATTGTCTCAAGTTTGACATGGAAGATGTTCACACAATATGTCTACTTTAAGTCAGAATATACTTGAGATGGATAGACCTTTTAAAAACTATAAACTGTCAATTATATTTGGAATACTTAAAAATTATCTAACAAGGATATTGGAATATTATTTGTTAAAAAAGCTTTTAGTTGTTTGTTTTTAGTGTGTTGGTTGAGATTTGGAGTTGAAAATTAATTTGGCAATTCTAAAATTTCATTAGTGAAAATGTATTCACATTTGGCAAATTAAAAATGTAAGTCTGTTCCGTGCAAGAGCTCAAAATTCAAGGACAGGACTTACTTTGCAATGATTTGCTATTGCTGAACTGGTTGTAGTCCTCTAGACAAGATTTTTTTTTAATCTGCTGTACATTCTCTTTTCTAAGTTTTCCTCTTTTGCAAAGGACTCAGATAAGAGGGAGTCAATAAAAGCAACAGATATTCTGTAGGATTTCATGAGATCTGTGAGACTCTGCCATTTAGGTTGTTGAGAGTCAGAATCTACTCAAAGGCAGTGGGTTTGGGGTTTTTGGTTAGTTGCTAGTACAGGTAGGTAGTTACTAGTGTTAAGCACTGAGCAGTTAACTGAAAATTTGGTGACTGAAACCACCCAGTGGAAACCCTGGTGACGTAGTGGGTTAAGTGCTATATATGCTAACCAAAAGGTCACCAGTTCAAGTCTGCCAGGTGCTCCTTGGAAACTCTATGAGGCAGTTCTACTCTGACCTTTAGGGTCTCTGTGAGTCAGAATCGGCTTGACAGTAGTGGGTGTTCTGGTTAGTGGCTCTTTGGGAGAAAGATCTAGACATCTGCTCCCTTAAAAACTATAACCTAGAAACCTCTTTGGGGTGGGTGGTTACACTCCATTACGTGAGGTCACTATGAGTCAAAAATCAGCTTAACCTAAAAATTATCATTTCGTTATATGAGGAATGATTACAGAGGGGGTAAGAAGACAGGATAGGTAAGAGAAAGACAAGTCCCAGTTTGTATAAACATCTTTAAATTGCCTCAGATTCAGAGGATGATGGAGTTTGAAAACGAAAAGGCGATTCACGTTGTTTGCAGTATACCTGGCTCAATTAACCTTGTGTTTCCCCTTTTGTAGTCTTTTGGGTAGGTGAGGAAAAAACATCTGGGATAAAAAATTGACCTTGCCTCCCTGCACAGACATATGGAAATACCATGCAGCGACTTTACAATTAGTATTGATTCATTGTCAAAAGTGAAACATTGATTGTAGTGGAAAAGACTGTGGGGAGACCTCTGAAATTTTCATTTGGAATGTAGCAAAGTGCAAGCCCTTGTTATTGACTTGTGGAGAGGTGTTGTGGGTATGTGCTGAGGCCTGTAATAATCCACTGCTCATCTGCCACAGAGGCAGCTTTTTCATTCCACTTTGATTAGGCTTACAAGTTTCTCATTGAACAGAAGGAAATGTTTGCCATGTAAGTAATAAAGCTAGCTATTTTAAATATTTTCCGCGTAATTATATAGTGTTGTTGGGTACCATCAAGTCAGTTCCAACGCATAGTGACCATGTCTATCACAGAACATAGTGCGGCCCTGTCCCCTGCCATCCTCACAGTTGTTGACGTCTTTGAGTATCAGTCCGTCTCAGTGAAGGGCTTCCTGTTTTCCACCAACTCATGTCCTCATCCGGAGTCTAGTCCTTCTTAATAACCTGTCCAAAGTATATGAGACTATGTCTCTCCAGCCTTGCTTCCAGGGAACACTGTGTATGTACTTCTGCCAAGACAGATTTATTTGTTCCTTCTTCTGGCAGTCCATGGCATATTCAGTACATTCAGTATTCAGAGGCATTAATTCTTTGCTCTTCCTTTTTTATTGTCCAGCTTTTGCATGCATATGAGGCAATTGAAAATACATGTCTTGGGCCAGGTGCACTTTAGTCCTCATGGTGATGTATTTGCCTCACAACATTTAAAAGAGGTCTTTTGTTGCATGTTTTTCCAGTGCAATGTTTTTTGATTTTTTGACTGCTGTTTCCTTGGGCATTAATTGCGGATGCAAGTAAAATTAAATCCTTCACAATATTAGCCTTTTCTCCACTTATCATGGTGTTGCCAATTGGTCAAGTTGTGAGGATTTTTGTTTTTTTGTTGTTGTTCAAGTGTAAGCTATGCAGAAGATTGCAGTCTTTCAGTCTTTGATGTTCCTCAGTAAGCTCTTCAAGTTGGCTTCACTTTCAGTGTGACATGCAGACAAATGGTGGTAATGATGTGTGTGTGTATCTTACTGTGGGGTTGTTAGTGTCACTGAGTCAGTCCCCACCCTCCCACCCCCGTGGTGCTGTTGTACACAGCGGAACAGAACACTTCCAGTTCTGTGCCATTGCAGTGATCAGTGGCAAGTTAAACTGCTGTCAGCCAGAGGGTTTTCACTGGCTGACTTTCAGAAGTACATTGCCTGGCTTTTCTTACTGGTTTGTTTTGGTCTAGAAGCTACTCTGAAACATGTGCAGCATCATAATATCAACATACGAGCCTTCACTGGCAGACCAATGGTGGGAACCAAACCCAGGACTCCCATGTGGAAGGTGAGAATTCTACCACTGCACCACTAATGCTGCTATACATACATACATATATGTATGTATATAAAAACGCACACTGCTGTCAGGTCATTTCCAACTCATACTGACCGTATAGGTCAGAGTAGAACTGCCTCATAGAGTTTCCGACAAACGTTTGGTGGATTCAAACTACCAACCTTTTGGTTAGCAGGTGTAGAACTTAACCACTGTGCCACCAGGGTTTCTCGCACACGCACACACATGCGCGCGTGCGCACACACACACACACACACACCTGTAAATGTAACACATATGTGTATGCGTCCATTAACATAAGCTTAAAGAAAGGGCATTTTTTATTTTTTTAATTTAATTTATTTGTTTTTGCTGTTTTTGAGAATACATAGCAAAATGCACACCAACTTAACAGTTTCAGCATACCATTTAGTGACATTGATGACAGTCCTCAAGTTACGCAGCTGTTGTCACTCTCCTTTTCTGAGTTGGAAACCCCGGGGGCTTACTTGTTAAGAGCTATGGCTGTTAATCAAAAGACTTGCAACAGGAATCTGGCAGGTCCTCCTTGTAAACTCTATGGGCTAGTCTGCTCCATACTTGACTGTCGCTAGGGATTGAAATGGACTCAATGGCAATGAGTTTTTGTGTTCTTTCTCTTTTAACTCAGTGCCCCCTAAGTCTTGTGTCTAATTTTTCGAGTTAACATTGTGAGTGGTTGAGCAGGCAGTTTTTATTTTAGCCTGTCATCTTTCTGTGTGATGGGTTACTGTTGAAAGAGGGGGTCCTGTCAGCAGCTGATCGACAAGGCCTTTTGCCTATCAGACAACCGAATTCTCATTGGCTTATCCCATACTTTATTCTCCTGTGAGGCATCATTCTGTGACATGAGGCCAAGGACACGCCTATAGTGAAACCATCAACATGTGAGCGTATTTTTATGACCAAACGTTCTTGGGCTAACAACTACCGCAGGGAAAGCCAATTAACAAATTTATTCATTTGGGCCCTATTTACACTTCTGCTGTCAACTCTAATTACTTATTTTTGAAATAAAAACTTTGGCCTTCTTGTGGTCTCCAGTGCCTGTCATCTGTAGCTCCTCAGCTCTATTAGAGTTTCGCAGGTTGGCCATCTGCTAGTAGGAACCAAAGCGCAGTCAATATTTATATATACAAAACGGCAATCCCTGGGAAGAGATGGCTTCAGCTTAAGTGAATGCACGGGTAATGTTGATGCCAGAATTGCAAACATGACCACGACTTGTGAATCAATAACGATTATCTTGTGCTGTGCGTGTGTTTTTAGTCTTTAACAGAGAAGAGTCATTTTGCTGTTAAGACTTACATGACGTGAAGCCTGGGTTTGGACTAGATGAAGAGGTTGGCAAAAAGGGAGAGAGTCAGATTGGATAGATAATATCCACAGGCCACACACCAGCAGTGACAGTCAGACAGTGGTGTCTGCTTATTACTTAACCTGGCACCTGAGGCTTTCTAGAAGAACTGCTTGTTGGAAACATGAAATGGGTGGCAGTGATGGTTGCACAATACAATATATGTCATTAATGCACTGAATTGTACCTGTGACAAATGTGGAGATGGCAAATGTTTTCTCATGTATATATGTGTGTGTGTGTGTACATGTGTGTTAGAATGCAACTCAGCCCACAGCAGAAACATGTACACATACATACATCGGTAAAAACAGTTGCTGTTCAGACTGACCTACTGAGTCTTCGTGAGTCAAAGTAGAACTGTGCTTCATCATATTTGCAAGGGAAAATTTTTGGTAGTACTTTGCCAGACCTGTCTTCCAAGGTGCCTCTGGGTGGATTTCAAAGATGGTGCAAAAGGTAGTGGACTTGGCTGCTAACCAACAGGTTCAAGGTTTGGTTATGCCCAGAGATACTTTGAAAGAAAGCTCTGTTGACCTATTTCCTGGAAGTCAGCTACTGAAAATCATAGTGCACCATCTACTGTGACATATATGAGATTATCATGATGTATATATGTGTGTGTGTTTGTATGTATGTGTATTTACCACACACATACACACACACAAATACTAGCTGAGAGTTGGTCTTTGCTCACTTGGGCTCCTACTCTCCAGTGGTGAACAATGCCAAACTCTTTACCGTCTTCTTGTAATAGATGTCTTTCCCAGTTTTTTTATTGGCAGACATTAATGCTGCGAATGAACTCAGTATCTCTCTCCCAACCTGTAGATTTAGAAACTGAATCATGACTCAGATCAGTGATTTGGCCATCAGAAGCCTATGTCTGCACAGTAGAAAGGACTCTTTGGCTCCTGGCCTCATGAACTCCAGTGATGGACACTGCACAGCAGGACAGACGAGTTATCCAAGTGTTAGATGATTTGGTCACAACATCGCTGGTTGGCTCAGGGGCACCCTGTCTCCACCGCACCCAGCATCACTGTGCATTTGGTTTTTGGCTCACAGCTCCTGAACATTAACTTTTGTGGGTCTTTTTTATTAGCATGAGCTTTGTGGGTCTTTGATAATGCTATGTGGAAAATAGGCGTCTGGAAAAAGCAGCTTGGCTTGCTCAGTAGGCTTACTTGTTCAGTGTGTGCCCCCCTTGGAATAAACCAAGAACACTAAAAAGAAGTATTAATCCAAAAAGTTAATTGCAAATGGTTATTATTGTTAACTTCCAAATATTACTATTCTGGTCTAAAATATCAGAATTCCTATTTCTTATGTTTTTGTCAAATACAACATACTATTTTTCCTTAGTGGTTTAGAATGTTCTTAAATTTTAAAAGACATAAGCATCTCCTAGGGAACTTATTTTGAGCTGTTAACTAAAGAGTCAGCGATTAGCACCCATGAGCCACTCCACAGGAGAAAGATTGACAGCGTATGGGGCAGTTCTTCTGTGCCCTGTACTGTCACTAGGAGTCCAAATCACCAGCAAAGCAACAGGTTTGGATGTTTTTGGTGCCTATTTAGGTTGCAGAAACCCTGGTGCTGTCGTGTTTAAGTGCTACAGCTGCTAACCCAAAGGTCAGCCATTCAAATTCCCCAGGGGGTCCTTGGAAACTCTATGGGGTGGGCAGTTTTACTGTGTCTAGCACTGTTGCAATAGAAGTAACTTTTTTTTTTTTTTAATTTAAGAGTTTAATTTTTACTTTTTAAATTCTAAGGTCCAGCTGGCCAGAAATGGCTCTTCAGTAGTTCTGAGGTGGGGCTCAAAAATTCCATGTTAAGCAAGCATTCTGTTGCTGTTCTGTTGCTGGTAATCAAAAACATTTTGACAATTATCAGCCTGGTATGCTATTTTAGATTTTGTCCAGTTTTGATTTCTGGCATTGATTTCACCGAAAAATACTGAATAATGGTATCAACTTTAAGTATGCAAGGCATTTCTGAAATGTTGATGCTATTCAAGTTCTTCATGTCTTGGCAGCTATTTGGGAACTTGATTTTTATTATTAGACAATTCATTCAAATATATCTCAACTTTTATGAGTGCCACCTTTGGAAGAACCACAAAGGCATGGCAATAAATGCTTAACTTTCTTATTTGTTTTATAGTACATAAGCAAAAGACAAAGTAATATGCTGTTTATTTTCTCAGTCAACCAGTCAATCAATGAAAGACAAGGGTTGGATGGAGAAGTATGCAAATTTACTTAGACATATTAATGCTGAAAGAATTTGTAATTAGTTTACAAAGCTGTAAATGGCTATATATGTGTGTATATATGTAGATATGTATACACATATGTATATATCATATAATAGCATCTTCACATGAGTAAATAAAAATTTAGAAATAGTGGCTTTAAAGGACAGAAAGAAAAAAGAAGAGAAAATGTAACAAACTTTATGGAGTAATTACGTATCATAGCTCTGTTGGTGTGGTGGTTAAAACATTCAAATACTAACCAGAAGGTTGGCAGTTCAAATCCACTAGTGTTCCATGGGAGAAAGATGTGACACATAGTTAGCTCTACAGAGAGTTACAGCCTTGGAAAACCTCTGGATCAGTTCTATGCTGTCCAATAGGGTTGCTAAGAGTTGGAAAGTAAGGACTGCCAGCTAGTTTGTGAACTCATCCTAGGAAAAGTGCTGTATGTACTTCATTGCTGAATATCAATACAGTCACCTTTGAAGTACTCCCCTTCAGAAGCTATGTACCCATGCCTGCCCCTAGTCTACCCTTCAAAGAATTTTGGAATGGTCATTGGGGCTGTTGTCATATTACCCTTAATGTTCTGAATGTCATCCAAAGGTCTTCCTTCTAATATTTCTTTTATCTTTGGGTAAAGAAAAGGTCATCGGGGGCCAGATCAGGTAGGTAGGCAGGGTGTTCCAATGCGGTTATTTGTGTCCTGGCTAAGAACTCCCTCACAGACAATTATACAATTAAGTTTGTGAACTTGCCAGCTTGCCACCATGTACAATGGCTGTTCCAGAAAGAGCTCCAAAATTGCTATGAAGGGTGGACTAGTCGCGGGTGTTGGTCTATAGATTCCCATGGGGAGTACTTTGAAAATGTCTGTAGTCGTATTCAGTACTGAGATATGAAACTCATAGAACAATTAAGTTCGTGGACTTAATTGTAGGACCTTGTAGACTCAAGGGTAAGGGTTTTTTGTTTGTTTTTAATACATTTGTGTAGACTCTTGGCTTTTAAAATATGTGAAGTGAATCAAATTCCTTTCTAATTTAATTCAACAGGAATTTGCAGTGTTTGCCCTACTAGAAAAAGCTGTGGTTGAGTAGTAGTTAAGAGGTATGGTTGCTAACAAAAAGTTTGGCAATGTGAATTCACCAGATGGTCCTTGGAAACTCTATGGAGCAGAAATGTGGATGAGAGTAAAAGTTACAACTCTCATGAAGCACAGTTTGGTAGGCTGTTGGGATGGAAGACAGTCTTTGGTATGGCAAGTGGTATGTGGTAAATATGAATCTAAGTAAAATGAAACACTTGACAACTTGAACTCTTTCTTTGACTATCATGGTATTACTTGTTTGTCCAGTTGTGAGGACTTTTTTACTCACTTTAGATGAAGGTTTACAAAATGAACTAGCCTCTCATTAAACAGTACACACGTTGTTTTATGACATTGGTTAACAACCCTAGGACATGTCAACACTCTCCTTTCTCAGCCTTGGATTTCTTATTACCAGCTTCCTATTGTCTAGTCCTTGGCCTCTGGATTGCTGTTTCCTTTAGTCTCATTTTGTTTTATGGGCCTGTCTAGTCTTTGCCTGATGGGTGAACTTCGGGAGTGACTTCATTACTGAGCTAAAAGGATGTCAGTGGCTACACCTATGGTATTTCTACAGTCTCTATCCAGCCAGTGAGTCTGTCCTTTTTCTGTGAGTCAGAGTTTTGTTCTAACTCACAATTTTTTTCTCCATGTCCGTCAGGAACTCTCTGCTGTGACCCTGGTCAGAGCAGTTAGTGGTGGTAGCTGGCCACCACCTAGTTGCACTGGATCCGGATGGGTGGAGGCCATGCTAGTTGTGGTCCTTTAGTCCTATGCACTCATCCTTCCTTTGTTTCTCTAGTTGTTGTCATTCTCCTTTGCTTCTGATGGGTTCACACCAGTGAAGTATCTTAGATGCCTGCTCACAGGCTTTTAAGACTCCAGATGCTACTCACCAAAGTAGAATGTAGAATATTGGCTTTAAAAACTATTATGTTAATTGAGCTAGATGGTTCAGATTTTTGTTTTATTTATATTGAGGTGTAAAATCCATACTGAAGGTTATAGTCTTTGGTCTTCCTCAATGGCCTGTTCACTTTCAGCAAGCAGGGTTGTCATCTGTGTATCTCACGTTGTTAATGAGTCTTTCTCCAGTCCTGATACTATGCTCTTCTTCGTACAGTCTGGCTTTGGGGATTATTTGCTCAGCATACACATTGAATAAGCATGGTAAAAGGATACAGTCATGATACACACCTTTGCTAATTTAAAACCATGTGATATCTCCTTGTTCTGTCTGATCAGTTGCCTCTTGGCCTATATATAGGTTCCAAGTGAACACAATGAAGTGTTCTGGAATCTCCATTCTTCACGATGTTGTCCATAATTTCTTATGATCTACACAGTTTAATGCATTTGCTTAGTCAATAAAACACATGTAAACATCTTTCTGGATAGTATCTGCTTTCAGCCAAGATCCATCTGACATCAGCCAAAGAATCCCTCCTTCTAAGTCCTCTTCTGAATTTTGTTCGAATTTCTGGCAAGTTTCTGTTGACTTACGGCTGCAACCAGCTTTGCATGATCTTCAGCAGGGTTTTACTTAGGTGTGATAGTAACGATGCTGTTCTGTAATCTTTGCTTTCTGTTGGATCACCTTTCTTTGGATCACAAGTGTGGATCTCTTCCAGGCAGTTGGTCAGGTAGCGGTCTTCCAAATTTCTTGGCACATGGGAGGAAGCACTTCCAGTGCTGTGTCGTTTGTTGAAACATCTAAATTGGTATTGGGTCAGTTCCTGGAGCCTTGGTTTTCACTGACATCTTTGGTGCAGCTTGGATTTCTGCCCTCAATGCCCTCATTTTCGGATCATTTGCTGCCACCTGAAATGACTGAACATGAACCAGTTTTTTTTGTGTGCAGCACGGTGTGTTCCTTCCATCTTTTTTTATAATGCTACCTGCGTTGTTCAGTATTTTGTCTGTAAATGCCTTCAGTATTGCAACTCAAAAAGGAGTTAGATTACTCCACAATAATAGTGGGAGACTTCAACACTCCTCTCTCAATAATGGATAGATCATCCAGAAAAAAGCTCAGTAAAGATGCAGAAGACCTTATTGCCACAATTAACCAACTAAACCTCATCGATATACACAGAACTTTCTACCCATCAGCAGACAACTACACCTTCTTCTCCAGTGCCCACGGAACATTCTCCAGAACTGACCATGTGTTAGGATGCCTTCAGTATTGCAACTTGGGGTTTTAATTTTTTTCTTGACTTCTTTCAGTTTGGGGAATGCCAACTGTGTCCTTGTTCTTTTGGTTTTCCAAATCCAGGTCTTTGCCTAATGTACTAATTGTCAGAAGGTCAGACTCTGTTGCTAGAGATGATTGAGTTTTTTGTAATCTGTACTGGGCAGATAACAGAGCCTCAGGAAACCTTGTTTCGTCATGTCTGAAATAGAGATTGGCACAGTGGCTGAGATCTCAGCTGTCAACCTAAAGGTTGGAGATTCAGAATACCCAGTGGCTGTGTAGAAAGAGCTGCCAGTCTGCCCTGGTGGAGATCACAGCCAAGCAAACGCTATGGAGCAGTTCTACTCTGTAACTCAGAGCTTAGCCATGAGTTAAGAATCACCTCCGCATCATCCCGTGATGGCAATCAAGTAGGGATGGGACTCTCCCTGTCTTCCTAGAAGGGTTTCGGTGGGGACTAAATGCAATTACTGTGTGTAAATCTCTTAGAGCATTGCCTGGCAGAGAGGAAAGCTGAATACAGGTCAGGGCAGAAAGCCTTTGTTTCATTCAGCAAATACATATTCTAGGCATGATTCTTGGGCAGTGGGTTAGTAACAATATTAAAGAGCTTGAAATTGATCAGAATTTAAAATATTTTATATCACGTCCTCAGCACTCACCTGTCAGGCAAGTGATTTGAGAAGACAGGTAAGGTAAGGGGAGAGAGGGAGAACCCTGGAGACACAGAGAACAGATCAGAGCTATTTTAGAAGTGTAAGGAAGAGAACCTTACATTAAGTCCTCAGTGAAAATAAGCAGAGTATAGTTTCATCTGTCATATCAATAATTCTTGCATGGAGACTCCTAGACAACACATTGATAAAAATATATTTCCTTCCATTTCCTAGAGCAGTAGAAAAAAAAAATCCACTCTTTTTTGTTATTGTTGTTGATCCTGTCACTCTTTTTAACTCTGGGCTTTTATGCTAACACTATACTCCATTCAGTCGGTTTTTCATCCTCAGAGGTAAAGCGATGTTTCCCAAACGAACTCTGTTTTTCAATTAATTAAAATCAGTTAAGAACAATTTAATTGAATGCTGTCACAAGCACCATAAATCATTGTGATGCCTTGTTGTCATCACCCAGGTTCTGGAAATTCCTGTCATGGCAAGATCTGACAGAGCTTATAGTAATATCCCAAATGTTTAACCAGGATGACGTAATTGTCAAATACGTAATTGGGCTTTTCCTGCCTATAGTGTTCGCTACCATTTGAAAATGTCAGGAATTGCTATTGGAGACAAGGCAAACATCTTTGAAAGATATGTCCAGAATACATTCTCTGCCAAGATTTATTAAAAAAAAAAAAACATCACTTTTCCTTCATAGCTTTAAAGTTTAATGTCCTGTGTATCGGTTAATGTCTTCCTCTGTGCTCACACTACGTTTCAAGCTTGGGAAGAATGCAAGGAAGCCCAGCCCCGTCTCCGCCAGTAAGAATTATTAGGTGTGGAAATTGGATACAAGGATCTTTTGAAGGGAATCAAGATGAGTTTGTCACCCTGGGTAATATTTTTAAATGAATTTTGACATATGCAATAGGCTTCCTAACAACTGATTAGCATCTCAGAATACTTATGAACTCCGGTGACACCAGCTGTCTTAGAAGGAATATCAGATCATAGCACAGAGTCACTGAAATCAAAGGAAGTGTTGAATTTGATTTGACTTTTTCTCTTTTTGAGCCATTGGTGTTTCAGCGTAGGACACTATTGCACAGATACAAAGTCGCACTAAGATGTTGGCTAACATTTAATGTCTCTGGGCAGTGTAAAAAATTTTGAACTGGACTTCTAAGCTAAAAGTTGGCAGTTTGAACACACCCGGCATCAGATGCAAAGGGGGTGGTTTGCTTAGATGAAACAATCACAGCCAAGCAAACACTGTGGAGGAGTTTGATTTTGTAACACATGGCATCCCTGAGTCAGGACTGACTAACCTCCAGTGGGTCTTAAGGTTTACTCAGTCTTTTGCTTTATAACCTAAATTGACAAATTATTCTCCCTTCTCAGCTCCCTCCTCCACCGTTAGTGTGCCTTGAATGTGTTAATATGCACTTGTTGGCCAATTTTTTTATCAGATGGCAAGATGATCCTGACAAACAGCCAGGTGATCAAATTAATTCAACAGGTTGTTTGAAAAGAGTGATGAATTCATATTCAATGGAAATGTCTATTTAACGGGAGAGTAACAGCTGCCCTTGGAAACATCTGCTAACCAAAAGGCTGGTGGTTCACGTCCACCAGCCACTCTTTGGTAACTCTATAGAGCAGTTCTACTCTGTTCTGTAGGGTCACTGTGAGTTAGAGTTGACTCGATGGCACTGGGTGTTTTTTTTTGTTTGTTTGTTTTAACAGCTGCCCCTGGGATAGGTATTCCAAAGCAAAACTCATTGCCATTGAGTGGATTTTGACTAATGTATTCTATAGAACAGGATAGTGCTGCCTGTTGAGTTTCCAAGGCTGTGAACCTTTCAGAAGCATATTGCAGTGTTTCTCCCATTTAGTGGCTGGTGGATTCAAATCAATCTTTTGCTTTACAGCTGAGTGCTTTAAACACTGTGTCACCAGGGCTCCTGAAATAGGTATGAATGGATATTTGTTTTATTGTAGTACATCTGTAGTGTGTCATCATTATGGATTGTGATTTTTCTTAAAATATAAGAAGGGTATAGTTATGAAAATTGCAAATTTGATACAGCCATTCACTTGGCTTGGCTTTTATTCAAATATTTATGTAGAGAAATATAGTTCATGGAAATCTTTTCTTTGTCATTGAGCACAGTAGTGCTCTTTAAGGTCATGGCATTTGTTTCTGTGATCCTGCATTGGACTCTACTAAAGTGCAGTACGGAAACATTGGAGCATACTGTGAACTGCTCATCAAAGTTTTGGGCTCCATGAAAAGAAATAGAATTGTGTCCCAAGTGACTGAAAATTACTGTAATTATCCCATTCCGTATGTAAGTTTTGTGATTACTTGACGACAGGAAAACCAAAAAAATCTTTCCTGCCGGAGATGATCAGATTCTTTTGACAGGCTTCCACTCGTATTTCTTCTCAATGGGAAAGTGCAGGCAAGAAAGTGATTGACACAGTGGAGCTCACAAAGTTGAGTCTCACTGGCAACAAGAGAATGAATAGGGATGTACCCTGAGATCTTCAATGAAAGAGTGCAACTGATGGTCCTGGAGCTTTGCAGTTCCCCTGGGAGCGTGGCCCCTGACCCTGGTGCTGCCCCTGCCCATAAATCATAATGAAGGTCAACTTTTCGGACAGCAATGGATTGGACTTGGTGATGCAGAGTGACTGTACCTTGTGGGAATTTTATGGTTCTATGCATCTATAGGATGTCATCCTGCTGACTTCTTGCTGGAGGAAGGGGAGTGGGTGGGGAGGAGGGAATAGGAGACTGTTGGGAGGATAGGACATGTATGGAGCAGAGAGGACGGGTGTGCTGTCACCAGACAGGGAGAGCAGTGGGAGCTGTATATAGGTGAGCATGCAAATTTATGTGGGAATGTACATTTTTATTCAATTATAATACAAAAAAATGAAAGAAGTAGGAATTTTAAAAAAAGTGACTGATTACTCCAGACATCAGAGGTGAAACTTATTTGAATTGTCTCTCTCTACTGCTCCTACAGTTGTTAAGAGGATGAATTCTGGGATAGGCCTGCCCATGTTGGAAATCTGCTTCACTCATTTAGAAGCCTTCTGATTGGAAAGTCTCAGACATTTTATACTTTAGTCTCTTCATCTGTTAATCTAAACAGCGGCAACAACAAAACAAACCCAGTGCTATTAGTTTATTCTGATTCCTAGCGACTCTGTAGGACAGTAGAACTACCTGTAGAATTCCCAAGGCTGTAAATCTTTATAGAGACAGACAGCCACATCTATCTCCCTGAGGAGTTTATTTTTAAGAACAAATAAGTTTATATACCTTAAAAACTTTGAGTGGAGCTTGACACATAGTAAAAGCTCAGAAAATTTAGCTAATGTTATTGTTATTGTAACCTCTGTTAATATGAACTGATGTGGTGAAGTTAAGTACTGTTAAATTTTTTTTACACTTCATTGAGCATGCGAAAGGTGTCAAGAGATTGAAAATGTTCAAGTTTTCTAAATAGGTGGAACATTTGGGTTGTGAAAATAATAGATTATTACCGTTTTTCTTGTGAAATATTCTAGTGTGGTTTGTTTGGCTCAAGGGCATAGACTCCTAAATGGTAGGTGTGGAATTTTTCAGTCAGCAGTGGGACTCTGGAGCCTGATTCTTATGTGCTGTGCTCTGCTGGAAACCCTAGTTGCATAGTGGTTAAGTGCTATGGCTTCTAACCAAATGGTCAGTGTTCCGAATCTACCAAGTGTTCCTTGGAAACTCTATGGGGGCAATTCTAGTCTGTCCTATAAGGTCACTATAAATCTGAATTGACTGGATGGCAACAAGTTTGATTTGGTTTTTGGTGCTTTGCTGGCTTCATAGAGGAGAAAGAAGATTGGTGCAGACCATAAAGAATGTTTGCTGTGTTGCAAGTTGTAATTTTATTCTGGGTACGTTGGACACCATTGAAGAAGGATGATCAGAAGATGTGCATGATAAGCTTGACATTCAGAAAAATTAGTCAAGCTGCTTAATGGAGAATGAGCTGTTGGAGAACAAGATTGGAAAGAGGCTAATCAACCAGATATTTGGTGCATTAATAGGGTGTTGACAGAAACTTGATCTGAGGTAGTGGAAGTTAAATAACTGTATAGTTTTATTAAGGAAATAATCAGTTAAAAGCTTTCCTATAAATATGACACTGTTGAATCAGTGTTGGTAGCTGCTTGAGAGAAGCAAGAATTGTGAGTTTGTAACACGTTTAAGGACCTACAATAACCTTATTTGTTATGCATTGATGATGGCAAAAGATTTTATTTTTATTTATTTTTGTTGTGCTTTAGGTACAGGTCTACAGTTCAAGTTAATTTTTCATGCAGAAATTGATATACTGACTGAGCTAAGCAGCACAGTCTTCACGAGTATTATTTTATGACTTGTAGTCCAGTCTAGTCATTGTCTGACGAGTGGGCTTCAGGAATGGTTTTAGTCCTGGGTTAACAGAACATCTGCGTCTGTGGCTTTGAGGATTCATCTAGTCTCAAGCAAACTAGTAAGTCTGATCCTTTTATATGAATTTGAGTTCTGTACCCTACCTTTATCCTGCTCTGTCAGGGACGCTCTGTTGTGTTCCTTGTGAAGGTGGTCACTTGTGGTAGCTGGGTACCATCTAGTTATTCTGGTGTCAGGTAGATGGAGCCTCTGGTTTATGTGGCCCTTTTGTCTCTTGGGCTAGTGTTCTCCTTGTATATTTCATATTCTTCATTCTCATTTGCTCCAAGTAGGTTGGGATGAATTGGTGCCTCTTACATGGTTGCTTGCAAAGAAGACAGAAGATTTTAGTTCATATAATGAAATGTTTGGAGTTGTCAATGGAAGTATGAAAGAGTCTTTGATGACTGCATTGTTAATAGTGCTTCTAAAGTTGCTGATCCCCATTCTGTCTCTATAAGTTAAATATATTAAAACGAACCAAAGAACAGACTCATTCCTGTCAAGTTGATTTCTAACTTACAGTGACCCTATAGGACAGAGAAGAAGTGACCCACAGGGTTTCCTAGGAAAGCCTGGTGAATTTGAACTGCTGAACTTTTCCTTAGTATCCAAACTCTTAACCACCACACCAAACAGCGTGCTTAGTTGGTGCCTGTAAAACTTTGTGATTGTCCGTCAGACTAATAAAGAAGGTACGAAAACGTGTTTTTGCAGTATGCTGACTTACTCAGCATGTTAGAAATATCAAATATATTACTCTAACTACTAAAGAATGAGAGAAGATATGGTATCTTATTTAGCATAGTGATTCTTGGCCTCTTGTTTTCTGGGATGGTTCACGTGAGCCTGAATGAAGATGATTATGGCTTTAATTGGGAGTGCAATTGTTGAGGTTACATTTTTATGGACCCTGTATTTCCATTTTGATGAGTAAGTCAGGTCAAGATAATATAGGGACTGTAGAGATCCATTTTCTTCATTGCTTATATTATTTTGGATTTTCAGGAAATATTCTGCTGGATGGGTTGGCAGGATTAGGAGCCACCAGAGGATGATCATTTAATCACTGAGAGCAACTGTGACAGCCAGAGAGCCAATGTTTGAAAGAAAATGAAGTCATCTTAGCAAAAAAGAAATGTTCTGACTTTCAGAGGAGAAGCTCACGTTAAAGTGAGAGAATGTTAGAGATGAAAGGGCCTTTCATAGCATATTTTTCAATTTCTCCATTTTATGGTTAAAGAAATTGAGGCTCAGAACAGTTAAATGTCTGTTCCAAGATTTTGTGACTGGTTAGCAGAGTTAGGAAATAACCCAACTGTATAATTCTTGTGAAGGTGTCTTCCATCACTGCTTGCTATGTCAATGGCCCATAATAGTTTAAATTAATTTATCTACCCTGGATTATATAATTAGAGAATTGATACACCTGTTCCACCAAACAAACAAACAAACAAAAAAACATGTCCACCTGTTCAGTAAAGCTCCGTAGTCATAGCTCTCACTCACCTACCCTTAAGAGTTTTGAAACTGATAGGTTATGTCTTTTACAAGCAGTATAAAAAGTAAGCACATTATAAATACATGAATCCCTAAGCTAGATACAAAAGGAATAAACTTGGATGACAGATACTGTTAGGGTCCAGATTTCAAGACGCAATGCAGATTCTCTTTATAGGTCAAGTTTTATTAAGAATGTGCCTAATAGGAAAAAGGCTGGTGCACCAGGGACGCACTCCAAACTATGCAGAGCAGGAGGCGACCCCAAGCTTCTCTAGCACGCAGTATTTAAGCTGTGAGGTCACAAAGCAGGGAAGGCAAGCTGACCTTTGCATTGATTGGTTGAAGCCACCTGGAATTCCTGTTAGTAGTAAAATGTGGTCATTAGCAAATGTTTTAGTAAATCAAAGTCTGGGGATCGTTTGCAAGGCTGTCTCCAGGCTTTGTCTTGTGACAGACAGGTGTTTTGCAAGACAAAGGTGAGATTACTCTATGGCATTTCCTGCTATTTTCTGTTAAGTTGTTTCCTGGGGCTTTCTACTTTAATACCTTGAATTTTTACTGTGCCCTTCCTCAAAATGGAGTCACTTACGCCTCATTTTAACAATACTACTTGGATGCCAGTCCTCACTTCTCACAAACTTTGTGACCTGGGACAACTGTCTTAGCACCTGATCCTATTGAGATCATGCAGCTGATTAGACCCTGAGTGACCTGATTCAGATTCCAGAGTTCAAACTAGCAAGTTCAGTCTCCCGACAAGTGGCAAAATGGGAACCCCCTCCCCCAAAGCACATGAGGATGCATCTTTTTTAGTAGCAAATGATGGAAAAGTTTATTAAGGGTAAGTACGTTCCAAATATGGAACAGGTCAACCTCCAAGAGTGGAAAAAGACCCTGCATAGATTTTGGGGGTGCTTTTTATAGGCAAAAGCAGGGGGTGATGTCATAGATAGGAAAGGGAGGTAGCAACTTGGCTTCCGATTGGGCCTGAGGCCACAGTAACCACCTTACAACTGCCAGGAGGAACTATTCTATTTGCATCACACAACTGCCAGGAAGAACCCATATCTGCATCACAAACTGCCAGAGAGAGCTGTTGATAAAAGGCAGATCAGGTTCCCTTGGTTACCTTATCAATACTGTGTGTGTTCTATAATGCAAACCACGGCCTTTGTTATTCCTGGAAAATGGTAGATTCCGGAATAAGGTGTGTTAGTGTGTGGTGGCAGAGATCAAGTTCCCTAGCTAACCTTGACAATCCTGCTTTATCATCCGTAACATTTTAATGATAGGTGGCTTTTAGGGTTGTTTTAGGGTAAAAACCTGTTGTGTACATTAAATGCTTATCAATGCACCTACCACTGATGTGCCAGGGAGGTTTAGTAGTTACGTTTTGGTTCCACCCAAGATCTGTGGTTAGATGGCATTTAAGGATCAGAGGAAGTAACTCTCCATTGGGTAGGATTTTCCTTGTTATTCTAAGGTAAAGTGTACCCACTCTTAGTAAGAATACAAGTTGCAAACAGACACCCTTGAGAAAAGAAGTCTACAAATGCTTAGACGCCTTGAAACGAGAAGTATACCAATGCTTAGTTGTGTGAAGTAAGCTGTACCATATCCACTCAGGAAAACCCTGGTGGAATAGTGGGTGAGTGCTATATTTGCGAACCAAAAGGTCAGTCATTTGAATCCACCAGGCACTCCTTGGAAACTCTATGGGGTTGTTCTGCTGTGAGTAGAAATAGACTTGGTGGCAACAGGTTTGTGGGATATACACACTCAGGGTGTGTCTGAGTGTGTATCCCTATAATAGACCAAAGTTAATACTCAGGAGTTTCATAGTTGAACAACAGTCATCTCTTCCTCTGTAAGGTTTTTAGAAAAATAAAGGATTCTATGACACCTGATGGTAGCATTTCCCAACCCTATGTTGTCTGTGAATTACTTGAAGCTGACGAGGCATCTTTGACCTCAAAGCTCAGGTATGGCGATGGTGTCTGGATTCCTCCCTCCCTTCCCCCACCATGTGATTCCTGTAACCACGTTATAACTGCCTATTAAAATATACCCTGAAGGCCAACTAACATCTCACTCATTTACTGGCCTTGACGGTGGTGACTTGTTTGCGTTTCCAGATTGCATTTTTAATTTGCACCTTTGCTTGTCAAGAGATGCCCCTGTTTTGTTTTTGTTGTTGCATGAATCTGTAATGGCTGGCTGTGAGGCTGTTAGAAGCCTTCATGTAATGTGCACTTGTGTTCCTTAACACAGAAAGGTCTATTTCTCTGTGATATAATAGGTCCTTGTCTCCCTGAAATGTGCATTTCACTGAAGACTCTTTCACTACCCCTTGCTTTCCGTGAACTGCTGCCTTCTCCAGTGTTGAAGTGGTGGTTTACTGAGAGTCCCTACACTGTAATAGGTAAACTGATTTCAATAGACATGAGGAAGGCAGACAGGAACAGGCTATCTTTTGGCCATTAGCTTCAGATATGATTGAAACTTTGTAAAAGTAACCAAAGAGACAAGATGGCCCTTCACATTTGTCTAGTTTTTTGGAAAGTATCAGTGGCTTTGGAAACCCTTGTGGCATAATAGTTAAAAGCAGCAGCTACCAGACAAAAGATCAGCAGTTTGAATCCTCAAGGCGCTTCTTGGAAACTCTGTGATGCAGTTCTGCTCTGACTTGGAGGGCTGCAGTGGATCAGAGCTGACCCGACAGCCAGGGTTTTTGTTAGTCCTTAATCAGTAGTCTCTGAAGACTGAAGAGTGGTGAGAACTACCTAGTCCCCGCCACACACAGCTCTTGGGTAGTAGGATATTGATAGCAGGTCTTACATCAAATTCAGTCAGACGTTCAAATGTTTGTTAGTAGGTCATGTAAAAACTGTTGTACAGTCTGTGTTTGTCACCTCACAGAAGTCTGATTCTGTCATCAGGCATTTCAGCAAGCAGTGGGTATGGAAATTAGCTCTGTAGCAGATTCAGTGATTGACTGGTAACTGGACCGGCCATCTCTTTAGGTGGATCAGGGGCCAGCCTCCTGTGAAGGTGAGGACCTGTGGCTCACCAGGCCTCTGTGTGGTATCTGCAGTGGGAGTAGTGTTAGGCTCCAGGCTTTGTAGGTCTCCAGGACCATCATCTCCCCACCCTGTATGCTAATTAGGAGTCCCACGTTGCTCCAGTGGTTCCGTTCTAAACTACTAAGCTAAAGGTGAGTTAGAACTCACTCAGAGGTGCCTGGGAAATGTTTCTGAAAGGTCAGAACCTTGAAACTCTTTGAAGCACAGTTCTAGTCCGAAACACAGAAAGTCTGCATGGGTTGCAATCTACTGGACAGAAACTTTTGTTGTTGTTTTGCTTTTATGCTGATGAGCAAGCCTTGTGTTGCAACTTTTATAATACCACCATGAATTAAAACTTTCGACCTGCTCAAAGAACGTCTGTGTCCCCATTGTTCAGGCAGTACCCCCCCCCCCACTATCTGTTCCACATGTCTGTTGTAAGGAACAAAGGATGAACGTACATGTAAAACCGTCAGTCCACAGTGCTATGAGCATAGTAGCTGTTAGCTTGTATTATTATTAATCGAGAGTTGCTGGTAGGGGAAAAAAACAATAAACACTCTGAAATGGAAAGCCTGGTAGCATAGTAGTTAAATGCTACATATGCAGAAGATCGGCAGTTCAAATCCTCCAGGCACTCCTTGGAAACGACGAGGCAGTTCTACTCCGACTTATAGGGTCACCATGAATTGAAATTGACTCAGACTCGATGGCAGTGTCTTCGGCTTGGGCTGTGAGAGAAATGCATAATATCACATAACCAGATTCTGATGCTGGCAGATTTTTCTGAAGGGGTTATTTATTCAGTTGATCAAGGATTTGTTTTTCTTAAAGAAAAGAAAAAACAAACTTGTCAGGTCAGTTCTGACTCATAGTCATCCTATAGGACAAAGTAGGACTGTCCCCTAGGCTTTCCAGCGAGGAGCTGGTGGATTCAAACTGCCAACCTTTTGATTAGCAACCAAACTCTCAACCCCACCACTGGCATATATTACTTAACTACTCAGTCATGGCAAATTTTAAATATTTAACAGTCTTGGTTTCTTATATAAAGACTTGAAAGCAAATAAGGGGATTTCCTCTTTTTTATTTTGGTCTTTTAAACTAGAAAACACTTACCTCTTGTAACAGAGCACCTCATAAGCTAAGTCAACAGGTGTTAAGTATTTTACATCCTCTCCTTCTTCCCTCCTTGGGATGAGCATCTGCTGTGGGTCGGTCCCCCTTACCTGTGGTTGCACACTGCCAGCCTTAATCGGTTGTTTTCACGTGATAACAGCTTTGAATTCCCGCAGGAGACTAAAGGAAACGTGTGATTTAATCCCCTTTCCAGCCCAGCCACCTCAGGAGGACTTAATAATGGTGTGAATAGAAAAGAGGCATCTTTGAATGTCCCTTATTTGCAATGCATGTTGTGTCTGCCTCTTTAAATAAAGTAAAGGTTAATATGTTGATTTCCTATTTATAGGTAACTTAATGCTTCTAATTTTTCCTAATCATGGCACCAGGTTTTGGCTCAGTGCCTGTGATTTCTTAAATGATCTTTCTAAATCGTTATAATGATTTGATGAGTTTACTATTCTCCAAAGAGGGCGGATTGACAGGTTTAAACAGACAAATCATACGGTACTTTTTTTTCCCCACATAATATCTAGTTATAGCAGCAAGTTCTTCCATTACGCAAGCTGCATTTCTTGATGATTTATCTTTAGGTTTTTTTTTTTTTTTTTAGCTCAGGCATTTCAGCTTAGGCAATCATGTTTTAACAGTGGGGTAATATGACCTTCACATATATCAGAAGAAAATCAGACAATATTTAATCTAAAAGCCACCCATCAAAGGAAATGGAGATAGAATCATTTCCATTTGTGATGCATTAAGAAAAATATTTGGCATTTTGTTGTTTTCCTACTTTTCTACATGAATTAAACATAATTAGAAAAGCCTTTTTTTAGCCGTGATGAGACCTGGGACCGTTTTGCGGAAATAATCAGGAGTAGGCTTTGCTGCAGAAAAGCCAAACCTGTTGCCATGAACTTAGTGCTCTGGTGGTGCCGTCCTGGTGAAATGCTTACCTGCTCATCAAAAGGTCATCGGTTTGAAAGCAGCACAGCTCTGCTGGAGAAAGATGTGGCAGTCTGCTTCCTTAAAAGTTTACAGCTTTGCAATCCCCATCAGGGCAGTTTTGATCTATCCAATAGGGTTACTACTGTTACTGGACAAAATTCTGTTTTCTTGCCACCTGCCGTGAAGCCAATCTCTGAGACAGAAGTTTGGGGTAAAATAATTAAAGGTTTATTTGCAAGCCAGCATGCAAAGATACAGGGGGCTTTTTTGTCCTCAGAGCCTGTCAGCCTTTGTCAGGCAAAGTCAATGTTTTTAAAGGGAGAAGCTGTGAGTCCGTGTTGGGGTTCAAAGAGGGCTTGAAGAGGGAACTGGGTTCTTTCAGTCCTTTGACTTGTCTACATCATCGGGGCAACCTGGGTGATCAGGGCATCACTTGTTTTGCAATTTCGCAGGTGGTCACTGGCCATGAAGGAAAACAAAGTGGTGCTAGATGCCATCTGGGCAGCAATCTGAAAGAAGAATGCTTAGAGACAAGTCATTTTCCTTCCCTACTTGCCTCCTGTTTAATTGTTTTATCATTGGTTAGAGTCCAATTATCAAGATGAGTTATTCATAGCCTGCAGTTTACTAAATCTATGATAGTGTCTCCTAGAGCCCCACTCTAGCTTTGCCACCTGGGGCTTGTGGAATGTGGAAGTTGTGTTTCCCAAGTGGCTTGGGGGAGGTGGATCTGAAACAATGCTTCTCAGGCCCTTGATCTTAGGTCCCCTGCCCTCCTCTCCAGTCTCTTTTCATCCCCTGGTTTCACTATGAGTTGAAATTGACTCAATGCCAATGAGGCATTGGGCTTTGCCTCAACACACAGAACAGTGCATATTCTCTAATTCATAGCTTTATGTTTTTGTTGAGCTGACTTGACACCACCTTTGCTCAGTCACTTGGCCTCTAAGGAAAAATCATGTACTGTCTTCATTAAGGAAAACCCTGTTACCATAGTGGTTAAGTGCTTTGGCTGCTAGTTAAAAGTCGGCAGTTCAGATCCTCCAGGATGTTGGGCACAAATTGTTGTCAACGTAATCTATGTTAAATAAACGAGTGAACCATTAGACTTATGCTACTTAGGAGAATATACTTTTTTCATATTTTATGTTCTCTATCAGTGCTCAAAAAATGAGAAAGAGGAGACTGGAAGGTGGGCAAACAGCATTTTGCAACTTACTGAAGATAAACTAAAAAACCTATTGCCTGTGAGTCGACTCCAACTCATAAGGACCCTGTAGGATCACCCCATAAGGTGTTGTCTTTGGGGGCCTCTTCTACTGGGGGAGTTGTCCGTTTCTGTATGAGAAAATCCCTGTTCCAACCTCTTAGAGAGCATGCCATGTCCTAGACAGATGAGAAAATAATGATGGACCATTCAATTATCTATTCATTAAGTGGATATTTTTATTGAAGTCTTACTGTATGCTAAGTACCATGTAAGGCACTTGGAGATTTAAAAAACAAAGGGGGAGAGAGTACATAAAAATTAAAAAAAAAAACTTTCCCAATTTTTTGTACAATTTAAGTTGTTCTGATCATACTGTTTATCCTCAGCTTCAACTTTTATTTTCCTGCTGTTTTAAAGACTTTGAAATAGATAATATAGGCATTAAAAATGCTTTTTGTAGATTCTAAAGTGCTGTGCAAATATTAGCTTTTATTATTATTACCTGTGTTATTGAGCAACTTTTGAGGTAACTTCAGCCATTTGTTGGTTTCATTTATAGCCTAGCTTAGTGATTAAAGGTGGAATTTGTGGTTACTGAGTAAAAGACAACATAGTCAATTAAAATTTCCAAACTAATATTCTGTATGAGGTTGCTGTGTTGCTAAGTGAAAAGGAACATTATATGCTGAGAGAAGCAGCAGATTTAGTGGGATTTTTCTATCAAATTAGCAATTTGCTTGTTACAGGAAATGAATGCTAATTACTTCTCTGTGGTGCAGAAGACTTTCCACCCTGTTCCAGGACGGTGGTGTTTGTGAAGCAGGCTTATTTCTCTAAGGACTGTTCTTGCCCTTTTTCCCTGGCACCGGCATGGAAAGAAGGAAGGGGGAAGGTACAGGAAGGTTAGCACTATTGGTGTGTTCCAGGTGTGGTACTGAGTAATTAACACTAACCAGTTCCTTATGGAAATCCTGGTGATGTGGTGGGTAAGTGCTCTGGCGGCTAACTACGTGGTCATCAGTTCAAATCTACCAGACGCTCCTTGGAAACTCTATGAGGCAGTTCTACTCTGTCTATAGGGTCACTATGAGTTGGAATAGACTCAGCAGCAGTGTTTTTTTTGTTTGTTTGTTTCTTTTGTCTTCCTTTATTGGCACAGCTAACCCTGGGATGATCATGTTTCTCAAAGTAGAACTAGCCAAGCCAAAAGCCAAATGCGGTCTATAAAGTGGGATGTTTTCAGCCCATAGAATATTGCAGTTGATAATGACCTAGGAGATGGGAGACCCTGGGAATCGGGGATGAACTGTTCAGTCCAGTGGGAGAATGCCAGTGCAGTCTCTGTTGTTCATGGAGGTAAAGACATCAATGAATAAAGTATTTGAGGCTTTGGAATTAATGGTTCACTAAGCCAAGTGCCGTCGATTCGCTGATTTTTAAAGCACGGGCATGAAAAGATTAGGATCTGAGGACAGAAAAACTGTTGCTTTCTAGTGATTATCCTAAAGAGTGCTTAACTTGAATCATACTCCTTGGAATGGCTTCTTGGTGAGAATCTTCAGGGTGCCAGTGAAAAAAGAGGATGGTAAGTGATGTTGTTAGTGAAAGTTAAGAGGTCTGTGTGCTGGGACAAGCAACAGGCTGAGAAAGTGAGATTGACAGAGCTAAGAATAAGGCGGAGTGAGAATGGGGCGGGAGCCTGGGCTGAGTGATCAGGCACCAGCCATGCTGGTTAACAGTGGGAACTTGGGATGTGTTACTTGCAATATTATATCAGTAGCAAGGGAAGTGATACTTGTAGTATGTCCTGGCCAGAACACACATGCCATGTTGCATTCAGTCTTGGGTACCATGTTTAACTGTACGCTCATGTTCAGAGGAGAAGAACCGGGAGCATTAACAAATATGAAATGAAGTTGCCTGAGAAATGATTAAAGGAAACAGAGAAAGACATTCCTTAAGGAAGGTCCTTGGCGCATCTGAGAGGCTGGCATTTATGTGCAAGAAGGGAAATAGAAACATAAGGAATGTTTACTTAGTGTCTCCTGTGTTTTAGGCCTTGGCGCTAAAATAACACAATTAATTTTCACTAAAAAGAAAGCGATGTCGTAGTTCCCTAGTATGTAGTTGAAGAAAATGAGGCTCAAAAAAGCTGTGCATTATGTGCAAGGCTGTGTAGCAAGTTAATCTGGTGCTATCAGGATCCTAACTTGGCTCGGTTAGCTTCCAAAGTCCCTATTTCTTATTCTTCACTATGTTTTATCCTGAAGGTTTAGAAATGGGACCGATGGGTAAAAACTTCAAAGCTGATTTAAATTTCAGATAGCCGATGTTTTCCTACCAGATTGATTACCATAGACTGGGTTTTTGTGTGAGGAAGTCAGCATCTCATGACAGGATATTCAGGCCTCTTTAGGATGTCCTATTGACTGGGATGATGTAGAGGCAGCTGTGTATTGTCTAGTTTTAAACTAAGTGTCCTGCAGTGCCCCATGGGCCCTAAAAGTGTGCATTGCCCAGAGATTATGAAGAAACCAGATTCAGCAGCAAACTGTAGTAGTGCTTTGGAACTACACAGGGAAATTGACAGCAGGCAGAGAAGGTACAGGTCACAGTAGGTGGTCAGAGACCAGAAGAGAGCTGACAAGGTGAGGGTCAAGGTCCACCTGGCAGTTGAGAAGCAGAAGAACCACAGAAACTCAAAGAGCAAGGTTTCAAGTGAAGAAGAAATAATAAAAAAAGGCATCGGCACCGTGATAACCTTGAATGTGAGATGATGTTCCTGAAGGCCAGGATTCCCCAGTGGGCTAGGGGTGCCCAACAAAGAGCCCCTGGGCAGTGACTGATACGCTGATGTGTTTGGCTCAAAAAAATCCCAGAAGTAACATTACTTTTTTTTTTTTTAAGGTTCAGCTTTGGTGCATTTGTAATGAACATTGGTCCCTACTGGGTAGATCTGTTAGGGGTGGGAAATTTGTCAGAATTAGTGGAAATGGTCAGCTATGTATTTCTAAGAAGAGCAAAGCACCAAGAGCACATTACCCAAGAACCTGGGCAGAAAGATGAACAAGAGAAATCTCCTATTAAAATTAGATGCCCACTGAGTTCTGCAATATATAGTCGTAATGATGTTTTCTAAACTATGCTTCCCAAAGGATATTTCCATGATGAGCATACAGCTCACTCATATGAAACTATGTAAATTGTATCAGTTAATTTTTACACGGGCTAAATGGCCTTTCCAAATGATGACAGTGACTCTTTTTGCTCTGCAGTGATGTCTCTGTGTGCTTCCCATGTCAAGATTTTGCTAACTTATTGTACTCAGGGGTCTGTGAGTGTAGCTGGCTTCACCCCAGCATCCCAGCAACCAAGAGAGAATTTATAAATTATGAAAAGTATCACAAGGTCTGGATTTCTCGGGAAGAACACTTCCTTTAGCTTAGGTTTTGTGTCCACATGGCAGCTTGGCAAAGCTACGCTGCCAGGGCCAGTATTTGAACTTGTTCTTTCTTCTTTGTTGACTGTGAACAGGATGCTTATCCATGTTGTGTTGAAGCTGGGACCTGGAAGGTTGATCCCTGTACTTTTAACTGACTGCAGCTGTGCCTTCCTAGCCTGGTGTGGTCGGTTGTGGGAGAGCGATGACTCTGTTTCTGTCCACAGTGATGGACTGAAGGTGACAGCCTGAGTGAAAATTCTGAGCTCCCAGCTGGTCAGTTGATTTCACAAGTACAATGTTGCAAGAGTCATTTATCGGAAGCGTGAACTCTCAGAGATTTGGGTGTTTGTGTTGACAGCTGTTAGGCATACGACTCAGAGAAATAATTCACAGAAGATTAGGATAAGAAGATCTTTGATAGATGACAGTCTGCAGCTTCATTTATTTATTTTTGGTCTTTTTGATTGTGAAACTGAGGTAAAGAAACACATAGCCATTTCCACTGTTCAAATGCTAGGACAGTCACTTTCGTTTGACAAGATGACAGCCCACAAAGATTTGGGTGACTCCCAGAAAACTCAAGAATACACCCATCATTTATTTTGTGTGTGTGCCTTTGTAGAGGAACTTAAAATTCCTGAAGGAAAAACGTCCTCAAAATTATCTTTTAGCAAATATTCAATTAAATCAGCTTAATTCTGTATTAGTGGTGTGTAGATAATACTTTTGGTAAGTTATAGAGAGTATTGGGTTAAATCCTTTTTAATCACAGGCTCTAGACAGTGAACACTTCTATCCTCCAAACGGAAGTAAAATTAAATCATCATTTGCAGTTCTATTTGTGTTTTTATTGTCAAGTCTAAGCATTGGCTTCAAGCAAGACTTTTGACATTTATTTCCTGGCAGGGACCCTCGCTCAGTTTCTGTTTTGTGAACTAATAGCTCCAGTCACGGTGTAGGCTCAGACTCATTTTTCTTCCCCCTTTAATTATTATCCAAATTACTCTTCAAAAATGTGCCTGTGAGTCTCCATTCTAGTAAACTGCCGTTGGAGTTGGGTCTCCTGGTGTAACATAGCTGTCCCCAAGGCAGATAAGGCTTAAATTTGAGAGAACATTTGAGTACACCAGCTCAGACATCGCACATAAACTTGATAAAGTTAGATTGGCCCAGGGTGCAACCTTCTCTCCAGCGCAGCCAGTACATATGAGCAGTTGCATTTACTCTTTGAGGCCACTGGGGTATCATTTGCCATATTACCACTGGCGGGAACAGCTTCTTTCAGAATACATTTTGGAAATATTCTACTTTTGTTTCTTTCCAGTCACACACATGTCATCATTGTTCTGTGTCTTTATCTCTCTTACCACCTTGACTCAAGTCCTTGCTTGCACTTACTCTTGTGTTTGTCTCTTTTCTTGACTGTTGTGTTTTCTGATCGTGATGAGTGAGTTGTCAGAATCCGTTTACTTACAAAGTCATCTTGTTCTCCATGTTTTTATTTTGTGGACTGTAGCTCTTTTTTTGTTTTGTCTGTATGTGGTTATATTCAATACAGCATAAACCAAAACCCCAAACCAAACCTACTGCCATCGAGTCAGGTCCAACTTATAGCAACTGTAGAGGTCAGAGTTGAACTGCCCCATAGAGTTTCCAAGGAGCATCTGGTGGATTTGAATTGCTGGCATTTTGCTTAGCAGACATAGCACTTGAACCACTATGCAACCAGGGTTTCTTCAAAAGAGCATACTCCTCCCAGAACCTATTTTCCGAGATCTCCCTCTTGGTGTGTATTTAACCCTGTTGCCTCTCCAATCAGTTGTGACTCATAGCGACCCTATAAGACAGAGCAGAACTGCCCCATCGGGTTTCCAAAGAGCGGCTGGCTGGTGGACTCGAACTGCTGACCTTTTTGGTTAGCAACTGTGCTTTTAACCCCTGCATGCCAGAGCTTCCAGTTAACTAACACCAAACTCATCACTCTGGTTTCTCTGATAGGCATCATTAACCCTATTCTTTCATGACATGTCAAATCTGACCTGTCACAAAATTCGTCACCTTTAGATGAGAGGACCTTCGAACTTGATTCCATTTCGGTTCACCTCATCCCCACTTCTGCTGCCTCTCTATCCCGAGCCTCTGTGTCACCCACCTCTCATCACGATTATTATAATGACCTCTTGCCTAGTCCCCATGGTTTTCGTATTGATCCTATCCAGCATCTTCTGACCACGGCATTAAGAGTGGTCACCTGAAATCGTGGGTCACACCACATTAGCTCCGTGCTCAAACTCTCCAGTCTTCTCATCTCAGTCAGAATAAAAGCAGATTCCCAGCACGGTTGTGGTCATCTTCTCCTTCTCTTCTCTCACTCTGTTGAAGCAATTTTATTCTCCTTGTTGCCCCTCAAAAAGGCCAGATACTTTCTTCTCAAGACCTTTGCATTTTCTTTTCCTTCTACCTGAAAAATTCCTCTTTCCAGGGGTGTATCCTTGGAAAATGGCACCAGTGACAATTAGTTTTCAGTTGTTGAATGTTTTCTCAGAGCTGGTGATGGAAAGTGTCACAGCCAGTAGCGTTGTTCCTTAAAAGGCAGCCAGGTCATGTGCACTGCCTGCCATACCTTCGGGAGGCATCTGCTACCTCTTATCATCCACATCACTTCCTCTCTCACCTCTTTCAAGTCTTTGCTTAATGTCATCTTCTTGGGAGGCTGCTATATTTAAGATTCATAAATCCTTAGTACTTCTACTCCCTTTTCCTGATGTGCTTTTTTGTAACATACATCACCATCCAACTTTTTATCTCTGTTATTTCATTTTATTCTTATTATTCTTTTAAGTATTGTTTATTATCTGCCTCCCTCCACTAGAATGTAAACTTCCATGAGACTGGGGATTTTTTTCTGTATACTTTCTGCTCTGTCCCTCCCATCTGGACAGTGCCTGAAATGCAGCACCTTCTCAAATTTACAGACTAATGTCATTTTATAGATACCTTCATCAGAATTAAGAGATGAAGGACCTCAAGGGAATGCTAATTTGTTAAAACTCTGATTTAAATTCAGTAACTCTGAATGACACCTCCTATCTGTTAGGCCTTACATTTTGAGATTTCAGACATGTTATTTTAGTCTCCAGACCTCTCTCAAGTGTAGCAATTTTCAGAGCACTGAGACAGCGAATGTCTTACCCGAGATTAGATAGCCAAAATTCAAACCGGTACTTCTAATATAAATGCAACACTTTCTCCACTAAACCTCACATACTCCTCCTATCTTCTATTTAAAATACCAATTTCAAAGCTTCCATCAAACTCATGTGCTGCATGTTATCTATGCTACAAACACATAAGATGCCTAACCTGTGATTTCTAGAGAAATCTATGCAGATTTGAACTGGCATAAAGGATCCAGAGGAAGGAGGTCAGTGCTGAATAAATGTGTGATATAAGTGGGGCTGTGAAGGCAGGTAGTGTGTGTAGTGGATAACTCAGCTGGTGGACATGACTCAGAGAGTCTGTAGGGGCATGAATATTTATAGGGGATCAAGCAGGGAGGTACATTTAACCTTCTTCCTTAGTTTGCAAACATTTAGGAGGAATGTTACTAATAGTAGTATCAAGTAATTGCAAGTTACTTGATGTCATTCATATTAGAGTTTTTACAATAATTCAGAAAAGTAAGGTATATATTGCTAAACCTATGCCCAAATCAAACCCATTGCAGTCTCATTGATTCCAACTCAGAGCAAAATATTGCTGTAGATAAAAGTTATGCCAGGCTTGATCTGCATAAGACTACGTCTTAAAATTCCACTTCAATGATGACTTGTTATGTCCATAGAGTATTTTGTAAGTAGATATTTGGTAGTCCATGTGTCTTATTTATATTGGTTGCCATTCTCACAAAAAATGCAGTCAGTTTTGCCTTTCTAGTGCTTCATATTAGACTAAACCGCAAAACCCATTACCATTAAGTCAAATTCTGGCTCATAGGGACTCTGTAGGAGAGAACAGAACTGGTCCATAGAATTTCCAAGACTGTCAACAGTACGGGAGCAGACTGGCACATCTGTCTCCCATGGAGCAGCTGGTGGATTCAAACGGCTGACCTCTTGGTTAGCAGCTGAGTGCTTAACCACTGCACCACCCACCAGGGCTCTTTATTAGACTAGAGTGAAGAATATCGCCGAACTAACTTGAGTTTTTCCCTATCAGCTAAAGCAAGCATCTTAGTATTGTTCATTTTCTGTGAAATGCTTCTTATGTTTTTTGAGTTTTTTGTTATTACTACCATTGAATGGAATGATTCCCATTATAGTCTTTTCTTCTCTCAACACTTCAGACTTTAGGTTGGTGTGGTACCATATTGGTGGAGAGTCAAGTATTTGCCATATTAGTGATCAGAATGTCAGAGTTTAATTGCTGTATTCTTCTAAAATAATAGTGCAAGTGGATAGCAGTTATAACTGAATAGGAGTTAGTACTCTGCTTAATCTCCCACATTTATTATATCCTCTAATCATTACAGTCACTGATAAGATAGATATTATTAATTCTGTCATAGACAGGAAATTGTATGCAGAGATATCAAATCTCTTGCTCAATATTGAGCCAGAATTTGATGTTAGAATTGTCCACTTACCAAGTCCTTGTTTTTATTTTTATTTTTCCTACTCTTCTGTGCTTTTCAGCTCTTCTGCCACTTTCTATCATGTAAGAAGATTATATATTTACTTTTAAAAAAAAGTATTTTATTGTGCCTTAGGTCAAAATGTGCAGTCTCAGTCAATTTGTCTTACAAAACCTGGCACACATAGTACCGTGTAATTGGAGCTGCTCTCACCTTCCTGTTAACAACACACTCCTCCTTTCCACCCTGTACTTCCCATGTCCATTCAACCAGCTCCTGTCCTCCTCTGCCTCTCACCTTGCTTGTGGACAGGAGCTGCCCGGTTAACTTCATGTGTATACTTAAGCCAAGAAGCACACTAGGTGATAACATATTTCTGATTTAAAAAAGAGACATCGTTTGGCATGTAATTGTAGTATACATTGAGAGTATTCCAAATCTCCTGGTATTTATTGCCCTGCCATATATCTGGAAAAAAGAAAAAAAAAATGAGAACTCAGTTCTGCAGGCGGTAAATTAGACTGGAGTTCTAATGAGACCAGCGACTAGACAAGCACCAGAAAAATGCTGAATACAGTTATTACCTCCTGCTCCTGGCTAAGATCTTCCTCTTTATTTCTGTTGTGCTCATATATTCCCTTCTCTCTGACGTATTTTCATATATTAGGGTAACACCACAGTTGCAATAAACTGAAGTAGTATGAAAGTGTGTACATACATACATAAACAATCTTGTAATTGGGGTCCACCCAGCTTGGCCCAGGGAGACCTCACCCTAAATAGAATAAATGATTGTACTCACTGCTGTACCCTTTGGAAGGAGCCCTGGTTGTGCAAAGTAAAGTGTTGTGCTGCTAACTGAAACGCTGGGCGTTGGAAACCACCAGCCATTCTGCAGGAGAAGGATGTGGCATTCTGGACCCGTCAAGATTCATGACTTTGGAAACCTCGTAGGACAGTTCTGCTCTGTCCTACGAGGTTGCTATGAATGTGAATTGACTCACTGGCAGTGGATTTGGTTTGGTTTGTGTTCTCTTTGCACCCAAAAAACCCAGTGCCGTCGAGTCGGATCCTACTCATGGCAAACCTACTTTCTTTTTTTTGTACCAAGCTAACTGTTATCATAAATGGTCCGTACTTGTCTCAAGACTGACATTTCCCAGCGGGTGAGCAGAGGTGGGCCAGGCTTTAACCAAAGTATAGTAATTAATAATAGCTAACATTTGATGAATACTGGTAAATCTCAGGTGCTGTGCTGAGGCTCCAATTGCATGATCTCGTTTAATCCTCACCAAGACCCTGATTGTACACATTTACAAATCTGAGCATGAAAGAAGATGCAAACATTAAGCAACTTCTTTGAAGTTTCACAGTCACTTGATCATTTTGTCCAAAGTCACAGAACTAGGATGCAAGGATTCAAATTCGTAATTTCTCAGACTCCAAAGTCTAGCTCTGTAACTCTAGCTCATACTATGTTTTTAAAACGTAGTTCATACTATGTGTTCATGCAGTATTTGTTGCATATTAATTGCTCAGCGGAGGCTTCTGAATTGAAATAATAACAACAGAGTCAGTAAGACTATATTTTATAGAAACAAAAGCAGTGTGGTTACGTCAAATCCAAATTACAGCGACCCTATAGGACAGCGTAGAACTGCTCCATAGCGTTTCCAAGCAGTAGCTGGTGGATTTGAACTGCCAACCTCTGGTTAACAGCCTTAACACTTAACCACTATACCACCAAAGTTTCCATGGAAACAAACAGTAGACTTAAAATTAGAAGATCAAGATTCAAGTCAGTCAATGCTACTTTCATCTTTGCCACTTCTGTAATCCACATCGCTTCTTTGGATGCTGTTTTGTTTTTCTGTAAAATGGGATGAGAAGCCTGTTTAAATAAACTCTTAAGATCTCTTCTAAGCTCTGGGGGATAAAACCAGAAGTAGTAACTGGAAAAATTCTTCAAAACTGCTAGCTGATGCACCACAGTTATTGAGCAAATAGCTGTTGCATTATTCCAGTTGATCTTCAGTTCAGCTGTCGTGGTATAATTCCATTTAGATCTAATCTAGATGCATTTTGGCAGGGCCTGTGTCATTTTTTTCTGAATGTTTGAAAAACAAAATACATTTAGGCTTCTAACTGTGAGTTTGAAAATCTGAAATATACATCAGATGATATGAACTAGCCTGACTTTGATTACCATATAGTGGCATTGCTGGGGGTGGCAGTAAAAAAAAAAAAAAAAAACCTATAAAATTGAACTTGATATGAACCATGACAGGCCTCCTTAATGCACAGATGCTCTGGCTTTCAAGTGCTTTTTTTTTCTTTCCTTTTTTTCACTGTATTAGACAAAATGTGGATAAAGTGATAAGCGAGTTTAAAGATGGTTGTGTATGTGAAGGGTGCTGTTGCCCAGTAAAGTAGTTTTACCCCCCAGGGATACTGAAAATGTAATGTAGACTCATTTCCTTTCTTAAAAGTTCTTTCTGGGGTTGCTTAAGGTTGCTCTTGATGGGATTGTTTGTTGTTTGTTTGCTCAATTAACATAATCTTAGCCTTGATTTTTTTTTCTTTTGAGGAACTGTGCTCCAAAGAGAAATTTTGTGTGGGACAAAAATAAAGGCAGAGAGATTGAGAACACAAAGAGACAGAGAAAAGAAGATAGAGACAGAAAATAGGGGAAGGAGAGATGTTAGAATTAATTCATAAGCCTGATAAAAAACAGTGATGATTTTAGGAAGCGTCTCATAACCTGGTTTCAATTAGGAGAGATGCTGAGTGAAATCATTCAGTGGCACAAGGACAGATATTGTATGAGACCCCTACTATAAGGACTCAAAAACAGACTCATGTACAGAAGAAAAGATTCTTTGATGGCTGCAAAGGAGGGAGAGGGCTGGCTGGTCATAGATTATAGTTGATAGAAATTTGGCTGGGTGAAAGCAGTGACAGCACACAGTAGAAGGAAGATCAGCTTAACTAGACTTCAGCGTAAACTGAAAACTCTTCTAATCTTAACCCAATATAGTGAAGAGGGCTGGGGACCATGCTTTCAGGGGACATCAAGGCCAGTTGGCGTAACTAGCCTATTGCTAAGAGAGTCTTCTGCACCCCTTATTAGTGAGTGGTGCCTGTGGTCTTAAAAGCTAGCAAGCTGCCATCTGAGGTACACGCAATGGTCTCAACTCAGCCAGAACAGATGATCACCAAGGACAACAAAGACATGAGGGGAAAAGAGCCCAGAAGACAGAAGGCCCCTTGTGAATTGGTGATTATATCAACAGGTGACCACAAGAACCAGATGGTGCCTAGCTACCACCGAAGAGAGCTGTGATGGGGCACACCATGTCAAGTCCCAGTGACAACATGAGAAAAAGAGGGGTCCACCTCAAGAACTCCACTAAAAGACTGCAATTGATGATCCAGCAGCCTGTGAGTTCCCCTGGGAACATGGCCCCCAGACTTGCTGCTGCCCTGGACCAGAAAACATTACTGAAGTCACCTCTTAAGACAGGAATGGATTGGACTTAGGGACACAATGTGGCCATGTGGTGTGTATACTTTATGGTTCTACGAATCTATAAGATGCTGTTCTTCTGGCCTCTTTACTAGAAGGGAGAGGAGAGGGTTGAGAGGAGGGGACAGGAGATTGTTAAGAGGATATGACATGTACAGAATGGAAAGAAGAAGTGTGCTGTCACTGGACAAGGAGAGCAGAAGGAGCTGCAGGTAGACAGCCATGCAAATTTAATTTGGATTGTATATTTTCACTCAATCACAATTAAAAAAAGAAAAAATTAATAAGCCTGTAAAGATATAGAAAACAGTTTAAAGGACATGTTGGTTCTGTTGGGAGGGCCAGGAGACTTGTTTGAAAGGTGATGCATCAATGAAAAAAGAAAACAGGTTAATGACTATTAACAGTTGCTTTCTTTACCAGTTGACCCCTCTGTAGTCATGGTAATAACCCATTCTCTTGTTTCTTTGACTCTATACCTCTATACTCTGCATTATCCTTTCTGACAATGATTCATCTGTTTGGTGTCGGTATATATTGGTTTGCATTTTCTAGACATTTATATATTCATAGCTTATATGTTCTTTTTTTGTTCCACATTATTTAATTCAGCCTCGTTATCTTGAGGTTCCTGTTTGCCTGCTGATACCCAGTTGCTGACCTGACCCCAACTTATGGTTCCCCCGTATGTGTCAGAGTATAACTGCACTCTGTAGAGTTTCAGTGGGTGACTTTTTGGAAGCAGATCACCTCACCTTTCTTCCCAGGTGCTTCTGGCTGGACTGAAACTCTGATCCTTTTGATTAGAAGCGAGTGCGGTGACTGTTCTCACCACCCAGAGATTCAGTGCGCGTCAGGAGTTTGCTCCTTTCTGTCATCTAATAGTGTTCCCTTGTTAGTATATCGGACAATATTTATCCATTTGCCTGTTGATGGAAATTTGGATTCTTTCGACCTTTGGGCAATTATAAACTAAAGTACAAACATTCATGTGCAAGTCTTTGTGTGGACATCCCTTTGTTAAACACCCTGAAGTGGAATGGCTGGGCTGAAAGCTAAATACATGTTGACTATCTGGATATGAATCCTTGCTGTACCATCTACTGGCTTATAACATTGCAATAGTCACCTGAACTTGTTAGAGAACACCTGAGCTGTAAGTCTGTTGGGGAAACTCTGGTGGCATAGTAGTTTAGAGCTATGGCTGCTAATCAAAAGGTAAGCAGTTCAAATCGACCAGGTGCTCCTTGGAAACCCTGTGGGGGCTTCTCTTCTGTCGTGTAGATCTCTGTGAGTCAGAATTGACTTGACAGCAGTGGGTTCAGTTTTTTAGAAAAACTCATGAGATTATTCATGTAAAGCATTTAGCACTGTATCTGCCACATTGAAGGAATCAAAATCTTAACTGTAAGTATTTTCTTTTTATTTAATACTTCTGTGGGTTTATAAAATTTCACCAATGAAATTACTCTTACTTATTAGCAAAATCTACTTTTGTGAAAAATGATTATACCAGTGTGTTGCATAATGATCTAATAAGTACTATATTTAAAAGATACATTTGCTAGTTATGTGAAGTATATGTGTGGTTATTAGTAAACAAAACACATCTTGTAATAAACAGTTAACCTTAGAAATGATAGCTCGGCACTAGATACTTCACTTTCTAAGAGACTTCATATGTTAAAATGCACGGACTGTGTAATCAATTTAGTGAAGAGTTAGTGATAAATATCCATTTATTTATGGAGAGTCAGTGACAGAAGAAATAAGATAAAGAAAATGTAATTCTGAAGCTCCTTCATTTGTTGATGCATGGTAATTGAAGAATGATCTCTAGATTGAGAGCTACAACCACTTTCTTTATTAGCTCTGTTGCTTTGGGGACACCATTTAACCTCTGCAGTGAAGAAGAACTGGCCTGCAGCTCAGTAGTTCTGTGATTTTGAGAAAACTTAGGTGATAAGATACTTCCTCAGCCCTGCTGGAACTCCCTAAACTCTACACATGGAGTTGAGATCATTGTTAATTATGTTTGTGGAGAGTTTGGTGACTGCTTATGGAAAGGTGAGGTGTTTGAATGCATGTGTGTGTGAGCCCTCAGTGGCTGTCCTAGGGCTGCCAGCCCTTTGGTCTGAATGCTGAGAACCAGACAAGTACCATGGGGGCCACAGCTGAGCTCTCAGACTGTCCACACTGATGTGGGGACAGGACCGAGCAGCAACCTTCTGTCTGTGACTGAGGGGATGTAGCCATCATACAAAGAAGAAGCATGTTTTTCCCTCCCAATTACAGAACAGTACTTGAAGAGACGAGTCTCTATTGAGGATGTGATTATTTCAAAGTCCAAGAAGACACCAAACCAAACCCATTGCCATTACATTGTTTCTGACCCATTGTGACCCTGTAGGGTGGAGTAGCAGTCGCTCATAGGGTTTCTAAGGAGCACCTAGTAGTTTTGAACTGCTGACTTTTCTGTTAGCAGACATGGGTCATAGCCACCCTGCCACCAGGGCTTCTAGATAGACATAGCGTTCTGTAAATGGAGACTTTTCTGGTTTTAGTTTTACGTTCCCTTTCTCCCCTCAGCACTGCCTTAGGTGAAGTTAAGCACGCTGCTGCATTGAAGCTGTCCCTTTGCCTTCTGTTTTTGCGGCGTACACCTGGACACTTGGACAGCATGAGCAGTTGCTGTCCAGTACCCACCCCACAACCCAAACTCATCTCCGTTTTTCATATTTATTTATTTATATGTATGGCTCCTTTTCCCTGAGTAATATTCAAAATGCTGACCCCATCATAGGAGAGTAATGATTTAGAAATACTGCCACGGTTATAAATTCTGATATAATACATCACAGACTTCCACTGCTGAGTGATCTTAATTTTGTCTTTTTCAGATAAGCACTTGGGGAGGTATCAATGCCTTTAATCAATTTAATGACACCCCCCCCCCCCAACTCCCCATATCACCATCTCTTAGCATGCAGGTGATTATTTTTGGTCAGAGTTTTCACAGATATTGCTAATATTTCTTCAGTTAAAAACTGGTTATTTTCTTTGAGGTTTTTGCAGAGACAGGGGAAACTTAACAGGCAGGGCCTAATTTAGATCTTGCTTTTCAACAGAATGCTTTCTCTCCATTCTGGTGGAAAGCAGTCCTGTTTTGGGTCGCTAGTGACATTTTATTTATGGACTTAACCTCTTTAGTGGATCTCCCTGGTGTGCATGTATATTGACTTCAGCTACCAGTCATCATGAAAGCATTCAGCTTCACCTACTGAGGGAAGAACCAGGCTCCGATGTGTGGGCAATGCTTCCTGAAACATCTAGTGCCGTGCACTGCCTACATTGAATTTCTTTCCCTTGAGTGTGTCACTAGGCTGTCTTCTCTCAAACAAACCCAAACTCTGATTTTTTTTTGTGGGAAACACTGTAAAAACCTCATTGTACACAAATACATTATTTCTCCTTTTTAAAAAAATATATATATACATATATATATATAGCCAGGAAAGTCAGTTGTTGGTTTAATTTTAACATTCCCAAGTCGGATCGGACTCAACGGCACTTGGCTTAAAGCAATAATCGTATTTTTCATCATTACTGCTAAAGTTATAAATGATTAACGATTAGCATTTAGGATATTCTTTCATTTCTGTGTCGATTGAGTTGACTGACATGCATTTTGAGTATTACTCAGGGAAAACGAGCTATACATATAAGTAAATAAAAATGGAAAATGAAAATTGCATTAAATGAAAATTTTAATTTGCCTTTTGCATTCTCACTGCTCAGAAATGATGGCAGAATGCAAATAATTTTAATGACGTTGTACAGTATTCTTAGTCCAACTGCTACTGAGTAGTTGGAAGGGGAATCTCAAGTTAAAACTTTCCAACTTGCATTCTTTCATCTTCTTGGACATCTATATTTCTTTCTTGTGAGTTAAATGATCATTTAATGCAAAGCTAATAAATTCTTATTTGGGATTTAGAAACTTCATTTGAAAATATCTTCATAGGCTAGGAACAAACAATAGACTTTCCCAAAGGGAAATTTACCCACATTGTGAAATTTGGCATTTTTTAGATTTTTTTTCTTTCTTTTTTAATAGTGATAGCAACTGTTAGGTATGACAGGTTAAAAATCCAGTAATACCTTTAATGATGTTTATTTGAATGAATTTTGATTTCTTTCTTTCTCTGTCTCTCTGTGTGCATGTATATATGAGATATGAGATACTAGTGAGGGGGAAACTGTGTTTAACTTCCTAAGATCAGTTCAAGAACTAGACCATCTGAACCAAAGACCAATGAGGGCGTAACTCATGTTCAAATGCTCTATTGACCTGAAGACTTTCTATTTGAGGTTGGATTTCTAACACCTCTTGCAGATTTGACATTTTCTTAATGGGATGGAAAAGTGATTCTAGAAGGGAAGAGGTTCTGTTCCTGCCTTTGGCTCCCATGCTTCTTTTCCTCCTGACTCACGCTTTAGATGTAATACAGTTTCTTCATGCCTTTCATCCCTGCTAGTTTAACCATCTAACTACGGGCTTCTGCCTCAGTTGGCTCAGCCCATTGCTTCATGCACCAGCCCTGTCCTGCCTTGTTAGACACATCCTGACCTTCTTCTGTCTGGAATCACATTCTCCACTTTATGTGGATCCAGCCCTTGCAAGCCACCAGACCATAATCCCACCCCAGTTTCCCTTCATGGAAATCGGAGATACCATGGGGCTGCTTCTATCACTTTTTAAGGGCATTTCACTAAATATCACTGTGTAAAGGATACTTATTTCAGAACCATGCTTTCATGCTTAAAAGGCTTCCTGATAACTCAGAAGATACAAGAAAGAGAATTTGGGAAACAGCCAAGATACGTGTCTGAGAGTTTGTATAGTGGAACACATATTACCATCAAGCACCAACTCACTTATGAACTGGAAAGTTTTATGCAAATACACAAAGAAATCTCTCTCATCCTTCCCTCTATCTCTTCCTCCACTCCTCCATCCATTCCTCTGTCTGCCCCCTCTCTATTCTTCCCTTTTTTCCTCCCTCCCTCTTTCTGTGTCTCCTTTCATCTCTCCACCCCTCTATCCATTTTCCAGTAGTCACTGAAAACCAGTTGAGTATTTTTCATCAGTGTGCTAGATCAAGCCAGGAGTTAACAAAATAATGGAGAAGAAAGATAAACAATGCCACCAGTTTTATTATTGTGAGACTGGGCACACCATGCTTTTTCTAGCAATAGCATATGGAGGGACTCCCTGTTCCTGTTCTATTTATTAACCGTGTTTACAATGAAGCCTTCATAGAGAACGTGATGTTTGAGTTGGGATTGGGAGGATGACTAGGAGTTCTCCAGGGCTTCAAAGACTGAGGCGTATTTCCAGGAAGAAGAAATAGCAGGTGCAGAGGCACGGAACTGTGAAAGCACATAGAGAGATTCACAACCTAACAAGTGGTTGTATAGGGATCCGAGGTCATTTCTGCAGCTGGATAATCAAACAGTTGAACAAAAAGTACCTTACATTGTTCTTCCTCTGTGGGTTTTTGTTTATCATCTGGGTGCTTTACTCAAAATATGATCATGAGTTTGATGTGACTTGTGGATTCAGGGCGAAGTGTGGTGAAAAGAGAAAGGGCAGCAGATGGGATAAGCAAAAGTGAATATCTGTGCTCTGCACTTATGGGATGATTGGATACTTATGGAAAATTTGTCTCTGATCTTGTCTAGGAGCCCAGATTGCACGGAGGTTAAGCACATGGCTACTAACCAAAAAGTCAGCAGTTCAAATCTACCAGCCACTCCTGGTACACTTCATGGGTCAGTTTTTCTCTGTCCTATGTGGTTGCTATGAGTTGCATTCAGCTCTGTGGCGATGACAGTGGGTACCAAGGTCTAGAATTCATTGTTTTTCTTTTCACAATATGTTTATTTGTTGAGGGCGTACATTTGGGAAAAGCAAACAGACAAAACAGGCTGAATGTATACGAGGTATGCATCAGGATTGTATCCTTTCACCATACCATTTCAATCTATATGCAGAGCAAATAATCCAGGAAGCTGGATTATATGAAGAAGAACAAGGCATCAGGATTGGAGACAATTCACTAACAACCTGCATTATGCAGATAACACTACTTGCGGGAAGTGAAGAAGATTTGAAACACTTTCTGATTCAGATCAGATCAGGAACTACAGTGGTCCGTAGGGATTGTGGCTCAACATCAGAGACACAAAAATCATCACAACTGGTCTAGTAAGCAACATCATCATAAATGGAAAAAGGATTAAGATTGTCATGGATGTCATTTTACTTGGGTCCACAGTCAACGCCCATGGAAGCAATGGTCAAAAGAGACATTGCAAAGAAAAAATCTGCTGCAAAGGACCTTTCTAAAGTATTTAGAAGTAAACATGTCATCTTGAAGACTAAAGTGCACCTGACCCAAGCCACAGTATTCTCAGTCAGATCATGTGCGTGCAAAAGCTGGACCATAAACAAAGAAGACAGAAGAAGAACTGATGCCTTTGAATTGTGGTGCTGGAGAAGAATGTTAAGGGCACCATGGACCACCGAAAGAACAAACAGATCTGATCTGGAAGAAGTACAACCAGAGTGCTCCTTGGAAGCACAGATAGCAAGATTGTGCTGTACATACCTTGGACATATTGTCAGGAAGGATCAGTCCTTGGAGAAGGACATCATGTGTAGTAGAGTTGAGGGTCAACAAAACAGAGGAAGACCTTCGACAAAATAGATTGACACAGTGGCCGCGATGATGAGCTTAAGCAGAAAAACGATGGTGGACATGGTGCCAGACCAGGCAGTGTTCATCCTGTTGTACGTGGGGTCACTATGAGTTAGAACCAACTTGATGGCACCTAACAACAACAACAACAACAACTGACAATTAAGTCCTCAAACTCAATTGTTCTAAGTGCTACCTACCCATTGCTGATTATCACTGTGGTCACCTTTGAATTACTCCCCTTGGGAAACTGCACACTAATGCCAGTGCCTAGTTCACCCTTCAAAGCAATTTTGGAACTCTTTTCTGGAATGGCCAATTGCATATGTTGACAAGATGGCAAGTTTGCAAACTTCATTGTATAGTCTTCAAGTGAGTTTTTAGCCAGTAAACAAGTAACTGTATTGGAGCACCCTCCCTACTGACCTGATTTGGCTCCCAATGACTTTTTTCTTTACTCAAAGATAAAGGCAATATTGAAAGGAAGACATTTTGATGACATTCATGACATTGAGGGTAATATGATGACAGCTCTGATGGCTTTCCAGAATAATAGTTTCAAAATTACTTGGAAGGGTCAACTAGGTGCTTGCATCGGTACATAACTTTGCAAGGGAAATACTTCGAAGGTGACCATAGTGATATTCGACAATGAGGTATGAAGTTTTTCTAGGATGTGTTTGAGAGCTTAATTGGCCGTCCTTGTATGTTTGCAAACTTGCCACCATGTCACCATGCAACTGTGTTCAATGGCCATTCCAGGAAAAGTTCTAAAATTGGGTAGATTAGGTGCTGGCATTAGTGCGTAGCTACCCAAGGGGAGTACTTCGAAGGTGACTGTAGTGATATTCAGCAATGAGATGTGTAGCACTTACAACAATTAAGTTCATAGACTTAATGGTCACATCTCATAGGATAGTTTTCTAATCTTAAGTGACTTAACAGTGGTTGATTTCAGAAGCTGGGAACATGCTCTTGTTTATGACTGTTGTGATACCAGTTATTTGTGATATTCAATGGCCATGTTCTGTGTTAACGGTAATCACAAAGCGTTCAATTTTCAGGACCTATGCCACTCAGCAAAATTTCTAACCTTTCTGCCACACAGATCATATTGAAATGTTTCAGAATTTTCTCACTGTAATATATAAATTATTGTAATAAATACTCTTACAACTAATTTTGTCTGAATTCAAAGACATCAGTCATGTTTAGTATGTATCTTTTAAAAAGCAGAGCTTATTTAAAACAGCCATTCTCTTTAAATGTACACAAATTTGTATTTGTACTTGACCCTGCATTATTCTAATTTTTCACTTGACCTTGAATTTTAATTTTTATTTGACTTTGATTCAAATATCTTTCCAAGTAGTGAGGAAGTAAGCAGAAAAGCCTAAATCAAAATGAAAGGAAGAGGAAGAACTTTTCTTTTTAATGGGGACAAATTTTAAAGTTGATTGAGCTGGTGGTTGGGTTTGCTAATAGCCAATGAATTTGCTTCTTCATTTTCTAGTTCTCCCTTTCAAAACCTTTTTTGTTCTCCCGTTTTGATATAACCTTCATGCAAGTACTCAGAAGAAAGTTGAGATGCTTAATAATTATGTAAATTTGAGTGAACATTTTTGAGAGGAAAGATAATTAAGCATTAAAACATTAGCAAGTGATTGGAAAAATGGCAAATATTTTGTATCAATGGAATTAATAGTAAAACGTGCATAGAATATTAGCTGCTGCCATTTAGTTTTTTTTTTTTTAACAAAGTGAGATAGGAAGAAATTTTTCCTTAACTCACCTTTATGAGATTAAAAGCAGTATTTAATAATAACTTTGTAGATGTTTTACTTTTTTTTTTAAAATTTTTGAGGAAAATTGGGCAAAATGTCAAATTCTGCAGTTTCACAGTAACCTAAATGGCATGTTTCACAATATCAGGATTGTGGAATAGAGATTGTCTTTTTTTCCCCCATTTCTTCAAGGATTTTTGTTGTCAATCTTACAGCAGTCTGAAAAAAAAATCCAACTTAGTGTTGATGAATCAAAGAAGGTGTTCTCCTCCAGGTCATTTGTTGTCTGAATGAAGCCCTTCATGGGATTTTTAGGGCCCAGTGGAGCTCACAGATAGAAGTCTTGTAAGTAATAGAAAATTCAGCGAGCCAAGTTGTGAGTTATGACCTTTCTGTGCGACCTCAGAGTCCAGGTAGATCAGATCATGTCTCGTGGACAAACAGAAGATAGAAGACTGTTCCTGCGCTGCTCATGCTTGTTCTTATTTTGTGTGTGGGACTTGATTCTCTATTGAGCTAGTCAGTAATGCATTTACAAAGTTGCTTGCCATGTCTCCTTTGGATTGAAGAGATGCTGGATATAATCCTCTGTGGTATATGCAGGAAAAGAGAAACAGGTAAGTTTGTGGGAACCTACCTTCTGCAAACGATAGTAATGAAAGCGAGGGAAATACTCTGGGTAAATACCTACAGCGTGGTTGTGTCAAATCTAGGAAGTGGCTGACACCTTTTGGGCTAGAGGTGGACTCTGCCACATGGCAGTTGACTGAGTAGTACCAAGACATCTAGAGCAGTGTTTTTTGTTTTTTTTTTTGGTTGTTGTTGTTGCAAAATGGAAATAACGTTTTAAAAGACAGCAAATTTAACAGCAACCTACTCTGTGTGGTGAAGGATAGAGAAGGAAGGGATTTCTAGAATAATGTATATGTCATTGTCATGGTGGGTAGATGCTTAATTATTTACAAAGGAGTAAGGAAGACCCCTCCCTGATGAGCTGCTCAGGTGAGTCTTCTCTGGTTGGCCCTGGTGGACTGGAGTGCAGCATGAGGTGGGACTGCCGAAGAGGTTAGTGAAAGGGACCTGATGAATAAGTATCCCAGAGGGGGACTCTTTTAGCAGTGGTTGAGAGTATCTCCCAGAGGTCTTCTGGAGGATTGAGCCCAGTGGTCCAGGTAAGGACCTTACTCAAGCCTATACCATCTATCAGTTTCTTTCCCTTCTCTGCTTACCGTCCTCACTGTACCTGCGATCCTCATAATTATCTACTCACTTCTCAGTGATTTCTGGAAACTTCTCCCAAATAATCAACTGTTACTTAAATCTGTGTCTCAGGATTGCTTCTGGGCTTAGGGAGGAGGGAAGCGGGAAGGACAGGAGGGGAGCAGGAAACCAAAACAAACCTATCTGCTGAAATTTAAGCCACACTGGGAACAGAAAAGGAAGCATTTCTGTAGTGATGCAGGATTTTATCTCTGTTTGTGAAGTGTATTTCTTCTTTCATAAGCCGTGAATGTGCATTACAACAGAATTAGTAAAGACAAGTAGCCATAAACTAAATGTTTAAGTCATCTAAGCACCCAGAGGAAATGGGAGAGGAGCATCAAGCACCCACATACACCCTTGGCCATAAGCCACAGGTTCTATACTCAGAGGGGTGTTATACTCAACGCATGCATCTGCCAGCTCAAAGGAAACTCAAAAGTATCACCAGTTCTTAATTTTCTATCTTGAAACACTCAACTAAGTGTGCAAAACATGGAGGTACACCTCACACACACCCACTTGTATTTTGGGGTAACTCTTGCAGCTCTAGGAGACCTGGTGTGCAATGGCTAAAACATTCACCTGCTGAGAATCCGGCAATTCGATCCATGAACTTCCCTGCTTGCATAAAGATTATAGCTTTGGAAACTGTATAGGGCAGTTCTTTTCTGTCCTGTAGGGTCGCTGTGAGTTGGAAGTGACTCAACAGCAATAGGTTTTCCATAGTTGTCACAGTACTCCTCCCTGAATAAAAGTGTCACTAAAAAAGTCTACCCAGTACCAGAATGATATCTCAAATCTTCCGCTGCCTTCCTTCAACTTTCTGGATTTCTATACTGTTGTTGGGTGCCGTTGAGTCAGTTCCAACTCATAGAGACCCTGTAGGTCAAAGTAGAACTGCCCCATAGAGTTTCCAGGGAGTGCCTGGTGCATTTGAACTGCTGACCTCTTGGTTAGCAGACATAGCACTTCGCCACTACACCACCAGGGTTTCTGGTTTCTATGTTAAGAATCAAAAAGAAATCATCTACAAAGCTAGGTTATTCCTTAGAAGGTACAGGGATAAAAGAGTCCTCCTAGACTGATCCTGAGACCCTTCACCAGGCGGGATGAGAGTGGGTAGGAAAATCTGAAGACATTAATTAATTAATAATATTTGTTCTGTTACACAGATATTTATATAGACTTATTTTTCAGACTTTTCTTTTTCACTAAGGAAATATACTTCACTATTTATCTTGAATAATCATTACTCTATAGTCATCATTTCTATTGCATGTATAGGTTGAGTTGAAGACTATAATTTACCTAATTTTTTTATTGGAAATCTTGACGGTGTAGTGGTTAACAGCTACATCTACTAACCAGAAGGTCAACAGTTCAGATCTGACAGGCGTTCCTTGGAAACTCTGTGGGGCAGTTCCACTCTGTCCTATAGGGTTATCATGAGTTGGAACTGACTTGACGGCAGTGGATTGACAGCGATGTTAAAAAACAGTTAAGTGCTCAGCTGATAACTGATTGTAACCCACCAAGCTGCTCCATGGGGTAAAAACCTGTCAGCCTACTTTCTTAAAGATTATAGCCGAGAAAACCCCATGGGGCAGTTCTACTCTGTAACTCATGAGGCTGATTTGAGTCCAAATAGGCTTGACAGCATCTAACAACAACAACAATCTCCTGCTCCTGCTTATGTGTGATATTTCTATTTTTCTCCTATTGTAAGGCACTTGTCATACATATTTATGCATTAACTTCATCAGTTGCTAAAGGGAACTCTTAGAAGTGAGTTCATTAGGTCAATGATTATAAGTTTTAAATCTCTAGTTGTATGTTGCCACATCATCCTTTAGCAATAAATGAGAACGGTAACTTTCCCAGGACCTCAAAAGTACCCCAATTATAATTTTATTTTAATCTTCATTAATCTGATAGACAAATCATACATAAATAAATATCTCATTTTAAAAATATCTGACTTACTCGATCATTATTAGCATCAAACATTGTTTACGTGCTTCATAGTTCTTTTTTAATTTGGCCAGTTGCTCTAGCTTATAATTTGATGTTTTTTCCTTGATGCCTTCCAGGAGTGCTTGATACAAGAAAGGTGTTAGGAATGAACTCCAGGGCAACAGTGTTTTTCTTCTTGTTGTTACCGTTTACTTCACATTTTGGAATTGACTTTTGAAGATACCAAGATTTTATATTTACTCCTTACAGAACTACAGTTTTGTTGAAAACATTAAAAATCTTTTTTGCTAATTGATTCTGTTTCACCATCTTCCTGCTGTAGCACATATGGTACTGTCTCACCTGGGGGGTTACTTTCAGTTGTTTTTCAGAGCTTCCGAAATAAAACCAAAAAAAAAAAAGTATTGCTGTTGAGTTGATTGTGGTTCACAGTGGCAATTGTAGAGTAGAACTGCCGCCTAGGGTTTACAAGGAGCGTCTGGTAGATTCCATCTGCAGACCTTTTGGTTAGCAACCATATTTCGTAACCACAGTGCCACCAAAGTTTCCAGCTTGACTGTTTTTAATGTAAATGAATTATACTTAAGGACTTTTTTTAAAATCATTCTTGTGGCTTAAAGTTATGTATTTAACTTACCCAAGAACTTCATGAAGTCTCATCTGAAGGTTATTTAAGATGACCTATCAAAATTGTCATTAACGACAGATGCTACAGAACTTTAGAGAAGGCAGTGGTCAGCATCAGCAGGGGCAGTTGCTTTGTGGCTGAGGCAGTGACGTAAGATGGCACTGTCAGGATTTGGATGAGTGGAGAAGAAAAGAAAATACAGACGGCCATGCTGGTACGTTGGCCAGCTGCTCAGCCACAGTGGAGTTGCCCAGTGTGCAGGACACTATTGCTACACACATGACCCGTTGAATTTGTAGAGTACTCTTTACATGCAGAGCATCTCAAGGGGCCTGAGTCCTGGGTACAGCGGGGCTGTGAAGTCACATGATCTCCTCCATTGTGCTCAGAATGTTGCTTTTTCTTGGGTCTTTATTTGAGGTTCACATACACTGGCTCACGTAATCATACTGTGTAACCATAGAAGACTGTAAATGATATTTTTTGATATGCTGAATAGCTGTGCAGGAATATAAATGATATTTATGAGGAAGTTGGGAGTGCTTTAAATATTGTGAAAATGCTGACTTTGAAACACTGGGGATAATGATGCAGAAAACAGTAGGCTCTTTGTAAACTGTTTAATGGCAACAATTTTCTAAATGAAAGCAATCTACACTTCTCCATTTACAGTTTCATCTCCAGCTACTACAGTCTTTTAAAGAGGTTTAGTACACTGAATCTGTTGTTTCTCTGAGTGGTGCTCTGGTCCTCTGATGCTTCAAACTATTTCTGTTTTAGCTTTGAAAAGCTTGGAAATCTGCAATGGTGAGAATGGGGGAAAATGTTAGGCTGTTTTGATGGAAACGTGGTATTGTTACCAGATACAAAATTTGTGTAAGAAGTCCAAGTTTGAAAAACAAGTTGAAATGATTTTCTTCATATCTTAATATTTAATACCCTAGATAAATATTAATGCATATTTAAGTATGTGTGTGTGCTCGTATATAACTATAATACAATGGTAATCTCCACATGTTTCCTAGCCTACTGGATAATGGTTTTGGCAGTAGTAAATGTCAAAAGGATTACATAGTGTAACTTTATTGCATTTAGTGTTTCACATATGGCCAAGTTTAATCTATGTATTAACTTACATATTTGTTAAATCATAGACAATTACTTTAAAAACACACATTTTCTTCCATGTGTGAACTAAAAAGAATGCTTGCAATCTAATTATATTTGATTGTAGCCAGTGCTGTTTACATTTCATAATGTGCACATTTAGCCTTGACCCATTGTATCTTCACTTAATGAGTTTCATCGAGAATTTTCTATGACTACTTTGCTTGCATTAGAAGAGAAACTAAAGTAACACAAAACAGCAAATGTTTGAGAGAAAAATATCCACTGGACGACACTCAGATTTTGCCCAGGAAACCTATATTAAAAAAAAAGTGCCCACTGTGTGATTCTTACCTGCTGCATTTCTAGAAGTAAAAGCTACTCTGCTTTGAATACATTGATAACGTATCTCTGTGATGTAAGTTATATGTGATTCCACCTGCATTTTAATTTAAAGATACATATGTGTTTTATTTGGGAGAGTAATTTTTGTCATTTTGGGCAGTGAAAAGCCAGAGAAGAAGAATACATATAGCTATGCACTCAGAAACTATAACATGCTGACCTTTTAAATCTGAGACTTTGCTAGAAACTTTTTATTTGAAATGTTCTTTAGTGTGTTCACAAAAATTTAGAAACTATGAAACACACATTAGGTTTCTTTCTTTTTTTTTAAACTCAAACACTGAATAAAAACTCATGCATGAAAGTGCCTAATAAAATGGATCATGTCCACTGGAAGGAATGAGGATTTTATGATTCCAATATAGACCTGGCAGGAAATAAATATGTTTAAAAAGCAGAGTCTCAGGAGGGGGACGTAGTCACTAGGTAGTTGATTTTTGGTAATAGGAAGGGCAACAATGAACAGGGGTGGAGGGAGCACAGCTTGACTGAGATAAATGATGACACTAAGAAAAAGGTAAGAAAGAATGTTTTTGGTCAATGGTTTTTATTTTTTGATAAACACTTTAACGTATACATTTTTTGCAACAACAGAAATAACAACCAATATATCTGTGTGTGTATGTATGCGATTACATAGGTAGATAATGTATGCATGTATATAGAAAACCTGATGGCATAGGGATTAAGTGTTACAGATGCTAACCAGAAGGCTGGCAGTTCAAATCCACCAGATGCTCCTTAGAAACTCTATGGGGCAGTTCTACTCTGTCTACAGGGTCACTGTGAGTTGGAATTGACTCAGTGGCAGTGCATTTGGTTTGGGTTTTATGTGTATAGGAAGGTATGTGTATGTACACATGTATATCTGTAGGCATGTGTATGTACATATAGGTGTATACTGCATATGTATTCACATATATAATATAGCACATAGGGAACAGTTAGAGATAACTTGCTAGATACAGCCAGACATGCCATGGGACTGGTTTACCGAATTTGGAGGCTTACATAGTCCATAGAGTTTATGTTACACACCCTAGTGGATGAGTACTGTTTAAGGTCTTAAAAGCTTGGCAGTGACCATCTAGGATACAACTACCGGTCTCTAATTGTCCAGGACAAAGAGAGAGAAAGAAAGGACAAAGAGAGAGAAAGAAAGCCAAGACTTCAAGAAAAAACTAGTCTACAGGACTAATAGCCTATGTGAGTTGTGGCTTCATCTGTCCTGAAGCCAGAAAGCAGATGATGTCCTTCTACACTTGACCATTCTGACCAGGGCCACAATACATGGTTTCAGATAGACTGGGAGAAACCTGGATAACAAAAATGAGGTTCTTAAAAAAGTCCAGACTTGTTAGACCAGGAGAGACTGGAGGAACCCCTGAGACAGTCACCCTAAGACACCCTGTTGACTTTGTCTAGAACCGCTCCTGGATGGGACCTTTCAGCTCAGTAGCAGATTAGCTCATAAACTAAACAATGTTGTCTTTGAGTACCAGGCTTCTTTTAGAACTCATCTCTAAGAGTCCAAACGACCAGTGTTTCCCCTAAAGCAAAGAAGAAAGGTGGCGGGGATGGGATGGGGGTGCAAAAGTGGAGAAGAGATGCTAAATTAATGGAAATTGAATGACAAAAATGGGACTATTAAGAATGGTAACACACTGTAAAAAGTGTAACCAGTGTCACTGGATGATGTATGCAGGTAGTCTCAGGGTTATGAACAAGATCTGTTCCTAAGTGCATCTCCACTCAAATTTGTAATAAGTCAGGACAGGTGCATATGGTTCTTACTTAGCCGTACTTTTGGTTGGAAGCCTTTTCGATGAGTTAAAAAGTTTCTGCATGTGCAGAAGCTAAGAGTGTGATTAAGAATTTAATGATATTAGGGGTTCATTGAGTCTTTTCAAAGTGAGGACAAATTTGCATGACATTAAAGGGCAAGCATGAGTTGAGTTCTCCCTGTATCAGAAGTTCATAACCTTAGGACTTACTGTATAAACCAAACAAAAACAAACCCACTGCTACTGAGTCTATTCTGACTCATAATGACCCTATAGGAGGGCATAGTAGAACTATTCCATAGAGTTTCCAAGGAACACCTGGTAGATTTGAACGGCCAACCTTTTGGTTGTTAGCTGTAGCCCTTAACCACTACACAACCAGGGTTTCCACTTACTGTATAGAAATTGTTAAATGGGAAACACTAATTTGCTCTGCAATCTTTCACAAAATAAAATAATTTTAAAAAACAGAATCATCCCTTTGTGAGGAGCTACACAAACGTCTTGAAAGTTAAAGTCAATTGTGTGTTTAATTTCTGTTGGTCTTTAGTGTATGTGTATGGTATATCTTTTTCCTTTTAATTTTTTTTAATTATGACTGAGTGAAAATGTAGATTCCCATATAAATTTATGTGCCCACCCATATGTAGCTCCCACTGCTCTCCCTGTCCATTGACAGCACACTACTCCTCTCTGCTCCATACATGTCTCATCCTCCCAGCAGTCTCCTTTCCCCTCCTCTCCACCCACTCCCCTTCCTCCAGGCAGAGGTCAGCAGGATGATATCCTATAGATGCATAGAACTGTAAAGTGCATCCAATATATGGTCACTCTGCATCGCCAAGTCCAATCCATTTGTGTCTGAAGACTGGACTTTCATTATGATTTATGGGCAAGGGCAGCATCAAGGCCAGGGGCCATGCTCTCAGGGGGAACCCTGAAGCTGCTGGATGATCAATTGTGGTCTTTTAGTGGAGATCTCAGGGTATACCCCTTTTTATTTTCTTGTTGCCAGTGAGACTCAACTTAGTGAGCTCCATCGTGGCTATCATGTTGGGCACCATCTGGTTCTTCCTGTCCCAATTCTCTGTAGGCACCCACTCGTGTGGGTCTCTCTATCTTCTGGGTTGTCTTTACCCCATGTTATTTTGGTCCTCAGTGATCATCCATTCCTACTGAGTTGGGACCATTTGCTGTGCCCTCAGATGGCAGCTTGGCAGCTTTTAAGACCCCAGACAACACTCACCAATGTGGGGTACTGAGAGCCCTCTTAGCAAAATGCTAGTTGTGCCAGTTGGCCTTGATTTCGCCTAAGAGCATGGTCCCCTGCCCCTTGCCACAGCTACTCTGTCCTTGCAATATTGGGTTAAGATGGAAGGAGTATTCAGTTTATGTTGAAGTCCACTTAATATTGTTCTTGTTTCTAATGTGTGCTGTCACCAGTCTGACCCAACCAAATTTCTAGCAACTATCTAATCTAAACCCTCCCCCCCTTGCCCACCCTCCCTCCCCTCCCTTGCAGCCAACAAAGAGTCTTTCCTTCTATACATAAGTCTGTTTTTGAGATCGTACGGTAGGGGTCTCATACAATATTTGTCCTTTTATTGCTGACTACTTTCACTCAATGTCTTCCAGTTGAAACCAGGTTATGAGATCTTTCCTGGAATCATCATTATTCTTTATCATTGCGTAGTGCTCCATTGAGTATATGTACCGTAGTTTACCTATCCTTTCCTCCATGCCTGTTGTTGGGCGTCTGGGTTGATTCTGTCTTTTTGCTATCGTGGACTGTGTTGTGATAAACATTCTTGTGCATGTGTCCAATGGTGTAAATGGCCTTGATTATGTAGAGTATATTCCAAGTAGTGGAATTACTGGGTCAAATGATATATCTATATCGATTTTTTTAAGGAAGTGCCAGATTGCTCTCCAAAGAGGCTGGACCATTTTGCAACTGTATGGTATATCTGGAGATCTCAGGTCACAGTGCTTGCTTTCTGTGGAGGAAACAAACTCAAGCCAAATCTTACCACACAGTCTTGGGCTGGGTTCTCTAGGGAAGCAAAACGGTGACACATATATGTACAAAGAAAGATTTATATATATAAAGTACAAGAAAAGACATATATATAGGAAACAGCTCACAGAATTGCAGAAGCTAGACGTCCCAAGTCCTGGTACAAGCCTCACGTGGTCACGGGAGCTGGTGAACCTGAGGTCAGCTGGTCAGAGACCAGAGTTCTAGATCTCTTGTTGTGTAGGTTGGTGGATCCCAAGCTGGCGGCGAGATGGAGCTGCAGAGGCTGGCAAACCCAGGATCGGCAGGTCAGGGAGCAGGACTCTCAAGCGCTGGCTGTAAGAGCTGATGAATCCAGCAGCTGCTAGTTCAAGTCTAGGAATCAAATGGCAGAAGAGAACAGGAGCTGCTGGCTACGTGAGCAGACTGATAGTACGTGGTAGAAGGCCGAGAGAAGAGAGCTGAGGAGCAGGAAGCCACCACAGGCCGCCCCCTGCCACTTAATACAGCAGCCAAACATTGAGTGGCCAAGTTGGCATAAACCTCACCACCAAACACATTGAATGAATTCAGCTAGTTTGGGGTAAGATAGGAAAAAAACTGTCAGTGGATGCCAAGACCTTGTAATTATTGAAACTCGTAGGAGCTGACAAAAAAGTTCTCTGGGAACAATCACTTTTTTTGTCTGAAATTGCAAGTCAGATTAAATGATAATGACTAATGAAATATATATTGATGGAGAAAGTAAGGAGAACCGATTAGGACCATAAAGTTTTTCCATAGATATGTTTGGAGAGTCAATGTAAAACATTGGTGACGTACTGAATTCCAAGGACATTCTTATCTTTAAAAAATGTGCTGTTGTTACACTCTTCCGAACAAATGGCTACAAGATCAAAATATGGATTATAATTGGAGCGGCGTAACTGTGAAAAGAAAACGGAGAGATAATATAGAAGAGTATTCAATGAATGTTATTCCTGCAGAAAAAATATAAAACCCTGAAATAAAAATTGCCCTGCTGATATACAGAAACACACTACCCCGCAGTTGCATACGAGGACTGAGAAGTAAGTTTGCGAGTTCATCTTAGAAAAAGTGCCACATGCCTCATTGCTGAATATCACTAGGGTCATCTTCCAAGTACTCCCCTTGGGAAGGTGTGCACCAACATTGGTGCCTAGTGCACCCTTCAAAGCAATTTTGGAGCTCTCTGGCATGGCCATGAGATCTGTCTTCGCATTACCCATGATGTCCTGAATGTCTTCAAAATATCTTCTTTTCAATATTGCCTTTATCTTGGGAAAAGAAAAAAGTCATTGGAGATCAGATCAGATGAGTAGGGAGGGTGTTCCCATACAGTTATTTGTTTACTGGCTAAAAACTGCCTCACAGACAACTATACTGTTAAGTTTACAAGCTTGCCACCTTGCCAACAAATGCTGTGGCCATTTCAGAAAGTCCCAAAGTTGTTTTGAAGGGTGGACTAGGCACTGGTGTCGGTGCATAGCTGTACTATATTTTCACATAAATAAGAATTTTTAAGCCCAGAATGTGCAGTATTTAATAAAGCCAAAACCTAGATAGAAAAATTCAAAGTGTTGTCTTGAATGTGCATTTTGCTTATTTTGACTGAAGTGTCATTATTCCAAATTTAAGTTTCCTTATTAGAATTCAATTAATGCAGTTATTCAGATAGGACAGCATGTTATTTCCTGGCATACACATTTGTTTTTTTTCTTTTCCTTGCAGTGATTTTATATGTTGGATACTGGCATTCACAGCAATGGTTTTCTCTTTTTGTTCGTATTTGTTTCAACAAAACCCCACCAGACTCCTTCGGAGTAACCCAATATATCAATGCAGACAAGATGATTTCTACATTACAGCACAGTAGCCATTATTCTTTAGGTTAATTGAAGCTTGGTAGAAGTTGAAAAACATTAAGTAAGTGTAAGAGAGGGTGCTCGCCACTATTAAGAGGACAGTGAAGAGCAGCTTAATGTTTTGGAAAATGGCATTTGAGTCTTGTTATGTGAGCATGGCCAACAACTTGTATCAGCTGACAAGTTAAAATAATGAGCTCATTTGGAGCAGAATTAGAAGCTTTATGGCAAAGAGCCAAAACAGTATCTGGTCCCATGAGCAGCAGTTATGGCAGCTCATGGACAAGAGTCTGCCCGTGCAGTTGGGTTTGTGGGGTTAGTTTTTACCATTCTCATCTGGAGGCTTCAGAACATGATTTCTTCTTCTTCTTCTTCTTCTTTTTTTTTTTAAAGAAAGCTAGTGCCTATGTGTGTGATGTAAACATGGAACTTGCCAGTCAGCTGCTAACCAAAAGGTCAGCAGTTCAAATCCATCAGGTGCTCCTTGGAAACTCTATATAGGCAGTTCTAGTCTGTCCTTATAGGGTCACTGTGAGTTGGAATCGACTCAACAGCTGTGGGTTTGGCTTTTTAGTTTTATGCTTAGAGTGCATTCGTATGAGCTCTTTGTGTCATTGTCTTTAGGATTTGATTGAAAGACATTTGAATGCCATCATGCGTTGTTCAAAACCAATATATTCCTCCTTGCTAAGTGTACTCCTGCCAGCCTTGGTACAGTCACAGGTAGGAAGAAGAGAAAGCTGCATCACTTCAATTCAATGTTCTTTGCCTTTTAGAGTTGCCATCATCATATGGCGGGGCTTTTTGTGTGATGATTTTTAACTGTTGTCCTCTCTGAGATTCAACTAACATGAAAGCTGTGTAGCTGGAGAGGTCCAGTGGAATATTATGGAAGTTTACTGCAGCCTAATGAAGGTCTGAAATTCCTGGTGCCTGAGTAGGCAAGAGCTATGACAGCTAACCAAAAGGCCAATAGTTTGAATCCACCAGTGCTCCTTGGAAACCCTTTGGGCCCTTTCTACTCTGTCTTATGGCATTGCAGTGAGTCAGAATTGACTCAGTGGCAATGGGTTTTTAAAGAAGGTCTAGCAGAAGCAGAAATTTGAATGACCCAAGATTAAGAAGCAATGTCAAAGGAGACATATTTGGTTCTATTTTACTTTTCTTTATATGGAATGCAAACCTTGTTGGCATACTGGGTTAAGTGCTATGTTTGCTGTGCAAAAAGGTTGATAGTTCAAATCTGCCAGGCATTCCTTGGAAACTCTATGGGGCAGTTCTTTTGTGACTTCTCGGGTCACTGTGAATCAGGCTTGACTCAATGACAGTGGTTTTTATAGGGAATACTTCAAATTTCGGAAGTAATACCTCCTTGTTTTATCAGATGAAGCAAGGAAACACAGAGCTGTCAGGAAAGGCAGAGTTGATCGTCTCCCTGCCCTCCTAAAATTAGCCTAGGCACCCTACCTGAGGTAACTAATATTGACAGCCTCTGTCTTCCGGTTAGGCCTCTCTCCCTGTTTATACAACATTAACCCAAAAAACAAAAACAAACAAAAGCAACCCATTGACACTGAGTCAATTCCAACTCATAGCAACCTTATGGGATGGAGTTGAACTGCCCCAGGGGGTTTTCAAGGAGTGGCTGTGGATTCAAACTGCCCATCTATCTTGGTTAGCAGCTCAGCTCTTAGTAATTGTGCCACCAGGGCCCCTATACAACTATAAAAAACACAAACAAAAACCCAGTACAGTCAAGTCAATTCTAACTCATGCCAATCCCATAGGATGTAGAACTGCACCATGTGATTTCCAGGGAGTTCTTGGTGGATTAGAACTGCCGAACTGTTGGTTACCAGCCATTGCTGGGGTTTCCATGCAACTTCAGGAAAGTGCATTTAAATTTCCATGTCTTTGTTGTTTTATAAAAATACCATGAGTCGGTATATATTGGTCAATAGTTTGTTATTCCTCCCCTAAAAATGTATCATAGAATGAAACTGTGAGCATAAGAAATGGTAAGCAGGCAGAGTAGGAAAGAGGGTGTCTGAAACATTGCCCAGCACTGCAGGGAAGGATGTCAGTTCAATATTTAGAAAAGCTACTGGATAGTAAAAAGTAAGATGGACATACCAAACATTATTTATTAAGTGAAAATTTACCTCTTTATTTCTAGTAATCAAAGACTATAGGAATGCTATTTAGAGCTTAACATCAGTCTTTGAAAAATCGGAGTTATTACAATTCTCATTTGATCATGAGCACTTCTCATTTAATCATGAGAAAAATGACTTTAAAATTCCAGTTAAATACAGCATCTCTGAACTTGGAATGACAAGCATTAAAAGCCCTGATAATTCCAAAAATGTGTGAAGATTTGGAGAACAGGAATGCTTACCCCCACTTTGCTAGAAGTAAAAATCAGAAAATATTTTGTTACTGGTAAGCATTTTCTTTGTTAATCTAGTCTAGAATAGAGATACCAAGTTTGGAGTAAAATCTTTATACTGTGATACAGTTGAAGATGTGTTGTACCCAGAACTTTTATATTCAGGATATACCTTGGAAGAAGTTCTCAAATAGCTTTGTCTAAGGATCCTTTTACAGTCTTAAAAGTTATCGAGGACTTGAAAGAACTTTTGTTGATATTGTTTATACCTATTGAAATTTGCCTGTGTCAGAAATAAAGTTACAGTTTTGAAGTATTTATTATTGCATTTAGCATTGACAACATAAACCCATTACATGTCAATATAAATAACATCATCTTATGAATGCTAATTGTTTTACCTAACCCAAAAAAAAAAAAAATACAGAAAGCATGTTATTATTTTACATTTTTACAAATCCTTTTAAATGTCTGACTTAATAGAAGACAGCTGGGTTGTGTGTCTGCTTCTGCATTCCATTGTTTTGTGATATGTAATTTTGGAAGTACATGGAGTAAATCTGGTTCCACACACATGTAGATATCAAAAAGGAAGGAGTATTTTAATAGCTTTTTCAGATATTTGGAGCATTCTTTTTCATGCTACACCAAAATTTGGGAATTGATATTTTCTTAAAGTTCAATTGCTGTGTAAAATTTGATATTATGTCAAGGAACGTTTCAACTGTATTATTATTACTCAGTGGCTTGTTGGGAATATATCTTTTTCCATGTATAACTTGGTAACATGCAGTGATCATGTGGGAAATATTGGGTCACTGAATTAATGCAGATCTTCCAAATATTGACACACCTCATAATACAGTATTAAAACATCACATTCATAAATGTTACTACCTGAATTGCCCCATAGGATTTCCATGGTATAGTCTGTACAGAAGCAGACTGTTATGTCTTTCTCTTGCTGAGTGGCCGGTGGGTTTGAATAATCAACTTTTCATTTGCCAGGAAGTACTTAACTGTTGTGTCACCACAGCTCGTTCATGCAGAAACCCCCAAATTTACAAAACTAAATTTAGCAAAGTGGGCAGGTACAAGTTCAGAATCCAAAAAGAAGTTGGATTTCTGTGTATTAGCAGTGAAGATTATAGGGGGCGAGGGGGATAAAATAATTCCATTTATAATAGAATGTAAAAGACATACACACACACACACACACACAACCCTAAGAATAAGTTTAACCAAGGAAGGGAAAGTCAACCAGGGGTGACTGCCAAGCAGACCATCAGTTTCTCATATACATGTTCAAGTTGAAGGAAACCCTGGTGGCGTAGTGGGTTAAGTGTCTGCTAACCAAAAGATCCTTAGTTCAAATCAGCTAGGCAGTCCTTGGAAACTCTATGGAGCAGTTCTACTCTGAACTCTAGGGTCATTAGGAGTCCAACTGACTTGATGGCGGTGAATGGTGGTAGTTATGTTCAAGTTGAAAATTGAAGACAATTAATGTGGCTCCACAAGAGCTGAAGTACAACCTTGAGATCATCTCAAGGATAAATTTGGTATACTGAACAGCAGTGACTTAAAAAAAGACAAGTTGTAAGGCAACGTTAAGGACATCATACATATAAAGGAAGCCAAAGATCGCTGAGAAAACAAGAAAAAAAAAAAGAGAGACCAAAATGAATGCCTAAAAAAAAAAAGATCGAAATGGATGCCAAGAGAGACTGAAACTTATTCGTGAATGTCAAGTGGCTAAAACGAAAGGAAGAAATGACGAAATAAAAAGAGCTGACCAGGAGATTTCAAAGGCAGCTTGAAAAGACAGAATAATGTATTAACTACCTTAACTAAATGGAAAGGAACACTGTTGGCACTTTGGTTAAGTGTCCAGCTACTAACTGAAGGGTCATCACTTTGAACCCTCCAGCTGCTGTGTGGGGGAAAAAAATGTGGCAGTCAGCTTCTGTAAAGATTACCGCTTGGGAAGGCCTATGGGACAGTTCTGCTCTGTCCTCTTGGGTCACTGTGAGTTGGAATTGACTTGCAAAGTCAGATTACCCAATAAGCAAGTTAAGAACAGTCTTTCTTATGCTTTAGTATTAATCTGTAGTTGTACAGTTTCACATTTTTCACCACATCAGAAATTCTGCTTCTAGATCTGGCTGCTAACTGTCTCTTTCCCAGGCTTGCAGCAATCAAAGCATCCTTCAGAATCAAAGTATCTTTTCAAATTTACAGTCATTGACAGGGATAGATCAGCCAGTGTCTTAGTTACCTAGTGATGCATAACAGAAAAAATTATTCTCTCACCGTCTAGCAGGCTAAAAGCCTCAATTCAGGGTGCCACCTCCAGGGGAAGGATTTTTCTCTCTGTTGACTCTGGGAAAAAGGTCTTAGTTGTCCATCTTCGCCAGTCAAGGAGCTTCTCAGCAAAGGAACCCGGGGTCGAAAGAGATGTGCTGTGCTCCTGGCACTGCTTTCTTGGTGGTATGAGGTTCCCACGTGTCTCTCCTTGCTTCTCCCTTTTATATTTCAGAAGAGATTGGCTCAAGATACAACCTCATCTTATAGGTTGAATCCTGTCTCATTAATATTGATAACTACTACTAATAATGCCTTATTCACAGTATAGAGGGAGAATTTACAACACATAGAGAAATCTCATCAGATGACAATCACACAACACTGGACAGAGTGGCTTAGCTAAGTTCACACATATTTGGAGGTGACACGATTCAATGAATGACACTCAGTGAGTAAAGTAATCAAAGATACGATGCCATCTATGTGAAATTCTTCACTACAGGTTAGTAAGTAAGCACAAGTAAGCCTGCCCTTAGTTTGCTTGTTGGGTAACCTGCCCCTGTTGACTTGAAGGCAGCAGGTTTTTGTTTAAGTAAATGGAAGGACAGTCTGTGTTAGTGGAACAGAAGGCTTAGTACATTTTAGATACCGGTATTACACAAAGCTATTTGTAGATATAAAATAATCTCCATCAAAATTCTACCAGCTGCCTTTCCGGTATTAGAATAGCCAATCCTCACATTTCTTTGGAGGTGCAAGGGACCTGAATAGCCGGTGCAGTTCTGCAAAAGGGGAAAGTGGGAAAACTCACATTTCTTGATCTCAAAAGATTGTGAAAAGCTATTTAAAAAAGAAGTGCTGTCAAGTCAATTCTGGCTCAGAGTGACCCTATAGAACACAGTAGAACTGCGCTATAGAGTCTCCAAGGAGCACCTAGTGGATTTGATCTGCTGACCTGCTGATTAGGTGCCATAGCACGTAACTGCTACACCACCAGGGTTTCCGTGAAAAGCTATACTAATGATTAAAACAGTCTCATACTGTTGACAATCTCATACTGACCAGTAGAATAGAATTCAGAATCTAGTAATAAACCTGTACATCTGTGGTCAGTTTGTTTTTGAGTGGCTAAGTCCTTTCAATGGGGAAAGAATGGTCTGTTGAATAAATGGTACTAGGACAATTGGATTTCCACATGCAAATGAATCGTGGTGGATCCATACCTCACACCATATACAAAAATGTTAAGAGTAGAATATCAAGCATTACTCTTATGTTTTCTTCTAAGGATTTTATGGTTTTATTTCTTATATTTAGGTCTTGGATCCATTTTGAACTTGTTTTTGTGGTCATCCAGGTGCTTGCAGATTGTTGTAGTTGTTAGAATTTTTGTTGTTTTATACATCATCTATTCCATTAAGTAGCCAATGTTCATGTTTCATTTAATAGGAAAGGCCAAATCCTGATAATTATTATAAAAACTTATTCTAGGTAGAAACTGGAAACTCTGGTGGCATAGTGGTTAAGTGCCACATATGCTAACCAAAAGGTTAGCACTTCGAATACACTAGGTGCTCCTTGAAAACTCAATGAGGCAGTTCTATTCTGATCTATAGGGTCACTATGAGTCAGAATGGAAACATGTGTCTTGACATACCATACCATTCTAGTCATAATATCTCCTTCTGCTAGTTTTCAAACAGCATTTTTTTTTTATGCATGTGTTCATCAGGGCATATGCATGATTGTGTGTGTGTCTTTGTGTGTGTCTCAAACTTCATAAGCAGCTAGGTTGTAAAAACTAGCATAGAAATACACCTACACTCTTGAGGGCTACAGGTTAGCTGAAGGAGTTCACATTTTTGCAAGTAATTTGAACAGAAGCCTTGTATCTAAAGCCATGAGACTTATTTTAGATCTTGCCTTCTCCACTTCCAAGTCTTATGAACCTTTTAAAGTTAATGTTTTTTAAAGACACAGATGACCTCATACAAGGATTTCTATAATATTCTTGACAGTGGTATTTAAAGCATCTGAACTCAGAACATGAACTGTATCTATGCATTTTTATTGCATTTTATAAAGGCTGACAGGTTGAAAATGGTAGTATAAATATTTTTAAGTCTCAAGTGTCATGGTGTGTGACACCCACCATCAGTGTAGATTCTTCCTTGCCTTTAAATTATAGTTAGCACTTTCTGCCCCTGGTGTTCTTGAAGTTTACAGAACCAAACGGCAGCTCTTCTGCACATAAAGACTGCTAATTGTTAGTCTCTAGAAAGAAAAAAAGAATCATAGAATGAAATAATAGCAACATTAGAAAGTAGAATTCACTAATTTTTGAAAGCAGACTTGAAGACAGGCATTAGGTCACTGCCTAGTGTGAGAAATGGTGCACATTAGTAGGTTTTTAACCAGCAATGTTTTAGTTTTATTTTTAAATTATTAATAGTCAGATGTGAGCTAAAATATGGAAACACTGCTTTTTTCCCCATTTAGATTAACAAAGCATTAACATAAGAGAAATAGCCAGTGCTGGTTATTAGTGTGCACATTAGAAATGGGAACATGTATACATTGGCCCTAGTGGCACAGTGGTTCAGTGCTATGGCTGCTAGCCATAAGGTCAGCAGCAGTGCCAATCTGGTAGGCGCTCCTTGGAAACTATGGGGCAGTTTTACTCTGTCTGTTGCTATGAGTTGGAATCCACTTGACTGCAGTGTTTTTTTTTTTTTAATACACTGATGAGGAAAACCTGGTAGCCTACTAAGGGCTATGGCTAATAACCAAAAAGTTGATAGTTGAAAAGCACCAAGCATTCCTTGGAAACCTGATGGGGCAGTTCTACTCTGTCCTGCAGGGTCACTATGAGTCACAATTGACTTGCCGGCAGTGGGTTTGGTTTTGATTTTTATACGTTCGTAAACTGGTTTTGGATGAATTAACGTGGAGGGCAGTTTGCATTCTTCAGTTTTTAGGATTTATCCTAAGAAAGAAATAATTATATGCACATGCCCAAGGGTACATTTGTATGAGGACACACCAACATACTTTTTGTAAAATCTACAAAAGCTGGTAACTGTGTAAGGCAGAATCTATCAGAGAAGAAAAACTCGAATATTCCCCACTAAAATGAGGGATAGAAAAGTGATAAGACTCTATCTTGTCAAAGGTTGGAAACTTGGGAGACCCAGAAAAACAAGATGATCCCATCAAGTTCTGGCTGTCACAAGTTTCACAATATTTGTAAACTTTGAAATAACCTAAATACCCAATATCAAAGGATCAAAAAATTTTTTCAATAAAGTTATTTAGCTAGCTAGTTAGCTGTTGTTGAGTCATGGTGTGACCCTATGTGTAACAGAATGGAACCATGTCAAGTCCTGTGCCATCTTCATGTTTGCCCATGTTGTCACAATCATCATCACAACTGTGCTAATCTGTCTTACTGAGGGTCTCCCTCCTGAACTTGTCATCGTCCTCCAGCAATAGATCCCTCCTAATGACATACACCAAAGCCAGCAAGCTGAACAGTGTTATGTTGTGATCCATAGGCTTTCATTGGGTATTTTTCAGAAGATCACAAAGCCTTTCTTTGTGATGTGTACACTGTACAGATAACCTGGACACTGTAAATGATCCTAGTAATATCTGAAATACAGTTAAACCGTAGTGTCCATTGGTTCTGCATCCGTGGATTTAACCAATTGCAGATCAAAAATACTGTTTTTTTTTTAAAAGAAGCTTTGTCATTATTATATAAACAATATAGTCTAACAACTATTTACATACCATGTTCGTTATATTTTGTATTATAAGTAACCTAGCCAAAGCCAAGTGCCGTCGAGTCGGATCTGAACCTGGAGATGATGTAAAGTATACCATAAAATGTACAGAAGTTATAGGCAAATACTGTCATACTGTTAGGTAGCAACCGGTTGATTCTGACTCATAGCCACCCTTATATACAACCGACTGAGACACTGCCCCGTCCTGCTCCGGCCTCACCACTGTTACACTGGAGCCCGTTGCTGTAGTCCCTGCCAATCCATCTAATCAAGGATGTTCCTCTGTTTTGCTGACCCTCTACCAAGCATGATGTCCTTCTCCAGACACTGACCCCTCCCGATCGCATTTCCAAAACATGGGAGATGAACACTCACCATCATTGCTCGTAAGGAGCTTTCTGGGTCTACTATTTCCAAGACAGATTTGTTCACTCTTTTGATAGTTCATGGTATATTCGGTGTTCTTCACCAACATCATAATTCAAAGGCATCAAATATTCTTCCGTTTTAGTCATTTTCCAGCTTTCACATGCGTATGAGACAACTGAAGACACTAGGGCGTCAGTCAGGCACATCTTCATCTTCAAAGTCACATGCTTGCTTGTTAACACTTTAAGGAGGAAGCCCTGGTAATATAGTGGTTAAATTCTAAGGCTGCTAACCAAAGGGTCAGGAGTTTGAGTCTACCAGATGCTCCCTGATACTCTATGGGGTAGTTCTACTCTGCCCTATAGGATTGCTATGAGTTTTTTGTTTCAGAAAGTCTGCTCAACAACATTTTTTTTTTTCCATTTCTTAGCTGCTGCATCCATGGGTGTTGATAAGTACCCATGATGTTGTTGCTTATTGGTTCAGTTGTGAGGTTTTTCATTTTCTTTATACTGGGTGTAATCCATTCTGAAGATTGTGCTCTTTGATCTTCATCACTAAGTGCTTCAAGTTCTCTTCACTTTCAGCAAGCAAGGCTGTGTCATCTGCATAACATAAGTTGTTCATGAGTCTCCCTCCGATCCTGATGCCCATTTCCGAAGTCCTGTTTCTCAGTTATTGGCTCAGCATATGGACTGAATTGTGATGGTGAAAGGATACAACCCCAACACACACCTTTCCACGCTTTGAACCAAGCAGTGTTCCCTTGTTGTATTCAAATGACTGCCTCTTGGTCTATGTATGTGTTTCTTCTGAGCACAATTAAATGACTTGGAATTTCCGTTCTTCATAGTGTTGTCCGTAATTTGTTATGATCCACAGAGTCCAATGCCTTATGCAGACAATGTGCCATTTTATCTGCAGATTCTGTTATCCTTATAGAGAAGACCGAGTCCTGGAACCAATCTACTGATGAAAGCTGGTGGCATAGTTTCCAGCATCCCAGCAGTGGCAAGCCATCACAGTACCACAACTGACAGATGAATGGTTGTGTGATTATATGTTCATTAAAAACAAAACTCATTGCCGTCGACTCAATTTCAGCTCATTGGGGCCCCATAGGACAGAGTTGAACTGCCCCATAGAGTTTCCAAGAATTGCCTGGTGGATTTGAACAACCATCATTCTAGTTAACAACCATAACACTTAACCACTATGCCACCAGGGTTTCCTTATGGGTAATGCATAAACAAGAGTGTAGTACTTTAGTTATTGACATGTAAGAACGCTCTTCTGTTGTTGAATGAAAAAAAATCAGCTTCAAGTCTTGATTAAAAATTACCTATGTGTATACATTCAAACAAAAGAAGGAAGTTACAGACAGCAGTATTTGTGATTCTCAGTGAAGGTGTATCAGATGATTTCACCTTGATTTTATTGGTCCTTATGTCTCTTCTCAGCCTTCTCATAGCAATTACTTTTTACATATATAATTTTAAAAGTAAAGAGAAAACAACATAAAAATTATACATGAAATTCTATTATCTGTTGAAAACCAAGAGATTATCTCTATTGTTTTTTTTCTGTCTTTTTAATATGCTATAATTGCATGGATTCAGATGTTACTGGAAATAAATGATTCATTTATAAGGGATTTAGAAGACTTTTTTTTGTTCTATAAAGATTTTCTCAGTGATGGTATTTCTTAATAGTGACATTTGAAGAATATTGTTTTGCTTTTTGTGGAGGAAGATAGTGGACCTATTAAAACAAAGTAAGTCAACAGAACACAACCTGCACAACTGTGATGCTAAATGCAGAAGCTATGAAAGAAAAACTTGATCAATTAAACTACATTAAAGAAAATTGTCATGGCAAAACCCACCAAAAGTACATTCAGAAGACTAACGGATATTGCAAAAATATTTTTTGAGACCTCTGTTGCAGCCAAAGGGCTAAATTATGTAAAATAAAGCATTCCTAGAAATCAATAGGAAAAATGACTAACAAGTCAGTAGAAAAATGGGCAGAGAACAAGTCAAGAGTTCACAGAACAGGAAGTCCAAATGACCATTAAACTTAAGCAATGTATAAGAGGCATTCAGAATAAAAAGCATGCTGAAATGCCAATACAGTAATGGGTCACTTAACATGAAATAGGATGTGATGTGATTTGGACATTGTGCTAACACCATATTGCAGTCTATCCCTGGGTTCCAACATCTTACTTATGGACAGCCCATAGAGTTAACCAACCTCTCTAAAGGCTATTATATTCAAAATTCAAGGTACATAACAATAGTCAGTAATAACAAATGGATGCTACTTGGTGACACACATCAGAACATAATCATTACTGTATTATTGTGTTAAAAATGTTTTAGTGTATCTGAAAGTTTTTTCTGAACTCCTATAACCTTATGGAACTGTCAGTGTATATGAGTTCAGATGTTTTTCAAGTGGGTATTATGCCAAGCATGACTAGATATCACCTAATTATTGGTGAAAATCCAAATGTTTAATAATACTGCTATTACGTTTATGGATACACTCAGCTATTATATTTTGAGACTGTAACTTTATGCAGTCTCTGTGCAGGCACAGTTAACATTAATTATCTGAATTATAAATGCATATACCTTTTGACCAAGGCCATTGGTGTCTTGGATATGCTGGATATATTGCAGGCTAGCAAAGAAGCTATTTAAGAGATAATTTACCACAGTTCTGTTACAACCAAACAAATGCAACCTGTTACCGCTGAGTATAGTCTGACTCATAGTAACCCTAAGAAGCAAAACATTGCAGACACCCTAGTGTTCATCAGTAGAGGCTGCTTAAATATAGAGCAGTATTCTATGTATTATTACACTGTGAAAGAATAAAATACCTCTGCATCTATTAAGGAAATCCTAGTTACGTAGTGGTTAAGTGCTATGTCTGCTAACCAAAAGGTTGGCAGTTTAGATCTACTAGGTGCTCCTTGGAAACTCTATGGGGTGGTCCTACTATGAGCTATAGGGTCTCTGTGAGTTGGAATTGATTCAATGGCCATGGCTTTGGCTTTGACATCTATTAATACTTAATAATTTCCAAAATATAAGAAGTAAGATTCAGGATGCTGTATATTGATTGTGTAAAAAAAAAAAAAAAGAAATTTATACACACTCATACATCCATACATGTGTATGTGCAATTTATATATCAAATGTGAGTATATAAATGTATATAATATATTTGAATATAATTATATTCTTTAAAATATGTGTGCTTTCATTAAAAAAAAATGAATACACACTGGAGACCGATATGTGTGTTTCTTCAATATGATACTGAGTAGCTGGAGGCAGGGATGGAGGGTTACTTTTTACTGCTATCAGGGACTGCACTGTGTTTTCCTCCAGATGTGTGGGAGGTTGGCTGAGCCATGATTCCTGGTATTGTGTGATATTCCTTAATGTTGTGAATCCTGCCTCTGTGATGTTAATGAGGTAGGGTGAGAGCAGTTGGGTTGGTGGGGCAGGACTCAGTGTGTAAGATTGTACTGTGCCTTGATACAATTTCTTGAGATATAAAGGAAAGAAGCTAGCAGGCAGATTTGGGGACCTGATACCATTAGGAAGCAATGCTGACAGCTGAATGCATCATTTGGAAAGGACCTAGTGTCCCTGCACCTGAGAAACTTCATGTCCAGGGTGAGATTGATGACTAGGAACTTCTTTCAGAGCCAGCAGACAAAGCCTTCCCCTGGAGCTGACACCCTGAATTTGGATTTTTAGATTACTGGACTGTGCAAAATAAATTTTTTCTTTTTAAAGCCATTTATTTGTGGTATTTCTGTTAAAGCAGCACTAGATGACTAAGATAACTGTATACTCTTCACCAAGTAGTAGTCTGCCTAAAAATAAATGAATCGTATATTTAAGATACGCAAATAAAATATTAATGTGACTGCCCAAAATAGTTTGGGGTATGTTCAGTAATTACTTATAAGATTGTACTGAGCAGAAGCAAATTTATTGTGATAACTGAGAATTACTGTTGTTATTTTCTTTTTCTTAGAGTTTAAATCTGGTGTTACCCTTGTTATGAGTTCTGCAAATAAGATAAAGTAAGTTTCTGCCTGTGGACTTCATTCCTTTTCTCCTCCTCTTGCCATGCTTCCTTCTTTTTTCTAATATGTTATGCGAAGCAGGGAAGACACTTAAATTATTGAATGACAGCCTATCATTGGAAATGTTCATTGTAGGAATTGTTATGAGGTTATGATGTCATTGTTAATAAGCACTTAAAGTCAGCATCTTACAAGCTGTTAACAAAGAGACAGTGAACTCCAGTTGAATTGATCCGTGTGCATGTGTCTTCAAGGTGACTAAGCTTTATTGTCTTCACAGCTTATTTTTTCATGCCTATTTTATAGCATTACTATGAGTTGGAATCACCTCTTTGGCAATGGGTTTGGTTTGATGGTGTGGTTGAGTTTAGTCCTTATAGTAACTGCCGTCATTGTCCTGGTCTGTCATTTTGCTTACTAATATGCTTCAGACCAGAGAAAAAATTTTTACTTACGGCTCTAAAAGGTGACTTTGTTTTCTTACTTTATGTGTGATTCTGTTCCTATTACCTTTTGTTGCAAAGCAAAATAATTCAAAACTGAGTGGGTTACAATAACCGTTTTACATAGCTCACTGTTTTACTTGGTTCCACGATTAATGCCTGTGGAAGCCAGTAGTCAGGAAATCAAGACACCTTGCACTGGGAAAATCTACTCTTCAAGACCTCTTTAAGGTATTACAAAGTAACGATGTCACTTTGAAGACTAAGGTTCATCTGATTCAAGTTGTGGTCATGATCCAAGCTGGGCAGTGAGTGAGGGAGACAGATGAGGAATGATGCCTTTGAATTGAGGTGCTGAAGAAGAAGGAACAAACAGATCTGTCCTGGAAGAAGTGCAGCCACACCTCCTGGGAAGCCAGGCTGGCAAGGCTGCATCTTAGATCATTTGGGTCTGTTGTCAGGAAAGACCAGTCCCTGGAGGAGGATACCATGCTTGGTAAAGTAGAGGGCCAGTGGTAAAGAGGAAGACTCTCAAGAAGATAGATTGATGGTAGGCTCAAGCATAAAATTGATTGTAGACATGGTACAGGACCAGGCATTGCTTCATTCAGTTGTGTGTAGGGTCACTATGAGTCAAAAGTGACTCGATGTCACAGCCATAACAACGTTTTGTCAGGTTGTGAGGAAGGCCTTGGCTGGGTAGGTTGTTCCTGATCCAGGACAGGGCAGCTGGGCCTGATGGATTCACTTCCAAACTGACTTATTCACTCACACGTGTAGTACCTTAGTTCTTTGTGGCCTTTAGCTTTCTCTGCGTGGTGTGTTATCTATTGGGGCCTTTCCATGTGATTTGGGCATCCCATAGCATGGTGGATCAGGGTAGCCATACTTTTCCCACAGCAGCATGTTTCCAAGAGGGAAGTGAGAGCTTGCTGTCTCTTTAAGACTGACCTCTTATGTCAGACTGATGTCTGATCTCCATAATCTGTAAGGTACTACAAAATATCAATAAGAAAAAAAAAATCATCCCATTAAGTGATGAGCAAAGGAGAGATGGACAGACACTTTTCTAAAGAGGAGATCCAGGCAGCCAGAAAACACATATGGACATGCTCATGATCATTAGCTATTAAAGAAATTCAAATCCAAACTACAATGAGATGCCATCTCACCCCAACAGGGTTGGCTGTGATCCAAAAAATGCAAAACAATAAATGCTGGAGAGGGTGTGGAGAGATTGGAACCCTCCTACACTGCTGGTGGGATTGCAAGATAGTGCAACCTCTTTGGAAAGCAATCTGGCACTTCTGCAAAAAGCTGGATATAGATATATCATTTGACCCAGTTATTCCACTGCTCAGAATACATCCTACAGAATCCGGCTATTCGCACCCAAGGATACATGCACACGAAGGTTTATCACAGCACAGTCTACAATAGCAAAAAGATGGAATCAACTCAGATGCCCAACAACAGAGGAGTGGATAGGTAAACTGTGGTATATATACTCAGTAGAACACTATGCAGTGATAAAGGCCAACAATGATTTTAGGAAACATCTCATAACCTGGTTTCAATTGGAGGACATTATGCTGAATGAAAGTAGTCAAAAATATTGTACGAGACTCCTATGATAAGAACTTAAAAACAGATTCATTCATAGAAGAAAAGACTCTGACTCTGCAAGGGTGGAGAAGGAAGTAGGGGGAAGGGGTAGGGTTTAGATTAGATAGTTGATAGAAATTTGGTTGGGTGAAATCTGTGACAGCACATTTTAGAAAGAAGATCAATATTAACTGGACTGTAACATAACGTGATTACTCCTCCCATCTTAACCCAGTATTGCCAAGACAGAGTAGCTGGGGTAGGGGGCTGGGGACCATGTTCTCAGGGGAAATGGAGGCCAACTGGCACAACTAGCATTTTGATAAGAGAGCGTTCTGCACCCCATATTGGTGAGTGGCGTCTGGGGTCTTAAAAGCTGCTAAGCTGCCATATGAGGGTTCAGCAAATGGCCCAACTCAGCAGGGATGGATGATCACCAAGGACCAAAACAACATGGGGAAAGAGAATCCAGAAGACAGAGAAACCCACATGAGTGGGTGACTACATCGACTGGTGACCAGAAGAACTAGATGGTGCCCAGTCACCACCAGTGATAGCCATGATGGAGCTCACAAAGTTGAGTCTCACTGGCGACACAAGAACAAAAAGAGGTGCTCCCTGATGTCTCCACTAAAAGACCACAGTTGGTGGTCCAGGGGCCTCAGAATTCCCCTGGAAGCATGATCCCTGGCCCTGATGCTGCCCCTGTTCATAAATCATAATGGAGGTCAACTCTTTGAACAGGAATGGATCGGAGTTGGTGACACAGAGTGACCATTCACGTGCGCACTTTATGGTTCTATGCATCTATAGGATGTCGTCCTGCTGACCTCTTACTGGAGGTGGGGGACTGGATGGAGAAGAGGGGATAAGAGATTGGTGGGAAGATAAGACGTGTATGGAGCAGAGAGGAAGAGTGTGCTGTCACCAGGCAGGGAGAGCAGTGGGAGCTGAATACAGGTGGGCATGCAAACTTATCTGGGAATGTATGTTTTCATTCAATCATAAAAAAAAAAAGCTAAAAAAAAAAAAAAAGACCTGTTTACTGGCTTGCTGTCTTCTTCCCATATTCCATTGGTCTATATAGGGATAGCCTGCTCACATTCAGGGGTAGGGACATAGACTCAACCTATACCTGGAAGGATGGTCAAGGCATTCGTGGTCATTTTTCATCTACCATAACTAGTTTCTTTGGAAGAAGTTGGGCATGATCCTGAGGACTGTACTCGGAAGTTTTTGAACACTGTCATTTGGCTCAAACACTGAAGTGTCCCTTCCCACCTGACTATGAGTTAACCTGTGCTTCTGAGCCTCTCCAAACAACTTAATCTCTTTTGCTTTGGTAGGAAATACCTGCCCAGGAGAAAACTCTCTGAATATTGGATTCAGCCATTATCCTACCTCTTAATCCTAGCATTGTATAACCTAACCTTTAGTGCCAAAGCTCTACTTACTCTTTATTCTGTAAAATATCTTGAAAATAGTTTTTTGGGTCATCATCTTGGTATATCACAGCAGACTGAGCTTGCCTTGGAGAGTCCTCTCGTGTGGTGCCATCAAATACAAGGCAGACACTGGAAGCTGCCTGCAGTTACCAACCTGTTTCATTGTTAAACCAGTCGCTAAACGAGGCAAACAGAGTTTGCGTCTGTTTTCCCAGCGTCCAGGAAAACGATCAGTGCCCAGTGTATTAGTTACATAAATTTGTGGTGATGAATCAGTTGCTGTACTCCTTTAAATGCTGTACAACATACCCACTTTTTGTTTTTTTCAATTACTGTCTTTGTTTGGGCTACTGTTATCTGTTATCTGGTTTACCCTAAATCTCCTAAGTTATTTCCCTGACACCAGTCTTGTCCTCTTCTGTTCTTTTCGCCACATTGCAACTAAAGGGATCATCTGAAAGTAAAAGTTCAATAGTAAGATTTCCTTGCTGTAGTTTCTTTAATGGCTCTGCTGCCCAAGAGTAATGTCAAGGTCCTTATAAGCCTCTGCATAGTTTGCCCTTGACTTTCTCTGGTCTTATCTGTGAGCTGTTTTCCCTTCCCACTTGATGTTCCAACAGTATGAAATACTTTTGTTTTCTGAATGTGCTTTTCTTATCCTTAACTTCATGTCCTTCTCTTGATGGTCCCTGTTCCTGGATCACTCATCTGTTTCCTCTTCACTTCATTAATCCCCCCCCACATCATAGGTTTGGGCTTGGATAACCGGTGCTTCAAGAGGTTTTCCCTGACCCACCAATGCCAGGATAGGTTTCTCTTTGATTTGTCCGTGTCATGCTCCATTGTGTCTGTGTGTCCATTTCCTCCTCGCCCCGAGGATAGCCCTTATTATGTATTACTTTATTGATATTTCTTTTTGCTAGTCTTTATCTTCTGTTTGCCTAGAGGCTTAGGGAACAGAGACTAACATTTTCTGAATGCCACCTGGCCGGTGGATAGCCCCAAACCAGAAACTGAACCCGTTGCCATGCGGTCAATCCCAACTGATTTGGACTCTATAGGACAGAATAGAATTGCCCCACAGGGCTTCCAAGGTACTCCTGGTGGATTTTAACTGCTACCTTTAGGTTAGCAGCTGTAACTCTTAATTACTTTGGCACCAGGACACAGTGCCTGCCATGTCACCTAAGAATGACTGTGTGGTTAAATTAGGCTATTAGTAAATGTATTTTGGCTAATAATTTTTTAAGTAAAGCAATTCAACCTATTTTCATTACCTCCATGCTTTTTAATGACCAATAACTTTATTTATTCATTTTTAGCTTATTATCTTCTTTGTAATAAGCAGTTGAGATTTCCATGTAAGTAACTCCCAGATCAATGGGAAGTCACAGTAATTTATAGCAGCATTTTCTCATTTATGTTAAATTTGGAGCACTGGGTCTTTTTCTGCTTCCTCTAGACCTTGCCTACTTTCCGTATTTTTAGAACAAATCCCCTGTCTCTATCTGTTCTATCATGCATATATCAAAGTCTAAGATCCTTCCTTCAAGAAGCCTTCTAATGCTGGAATTATTTTATTCAACTTGCTCTTTTGTTTATAAAAATGTTCTTAGTTTTTTGATGTGCATAATTGTGCCCGTTAGTTATCCATGCTTTTCTATTTATAAAATTTTAGGAGCGTCTGTCTTTTGGTATTCCTGTGAAGTTGATGTAACACTAAGCATTTATTGGATTAGGTGGAAAACTGGGTTTTTATATGAATGGATTAAGAATTAAACTATTTAAAATTATGATTGCTTATGAGTAGATATGATCCAGTAAGAAAACGGACATAGATGATAAGTCCCTTCAAGCAGGAATATTTGTTTTGTGCATACATTGGTTTGTTTTGCATTCTTGCTTTAAACATTCAGCAAAAGTGTGGGCATTTCTGCGACTCTGTAGTTTCTTTTCCTTCCGTGCACAAAGATGACAAATTCTCTCAAAACATAGTCTTTACCCAGATACTTACTTCCATATGATTGTGACCCATGGATTGAGAAAACCTAATTATTCCTTTAAAATACAAGTCCTGCTGTATACATCTTATCTGGTGGATATTTACAACAGTACTGAAGGCTTCTGAATGTGAGAGGGTTGCAAGACAATCGCATACATGAACACTGGATTCTTCAGCATGGAGTATTCTGGTCAACTGAATATCCAGATTAGCGCAGCTGCTGTGTTTACCAGAGATGGATGACCTCGTGTCTTAGTTTCCTGGGTCAGCCGTAGCGAAACACCACACAATGGATGGCCTCCAAGAACAGAAATGTATTTTCTCACAGTTTGGAGACTAAAATTCTAAATCCATGTCTCAGCGATGATAGTTCTTGTGCTTCATTGCTGCTTAAAGTTACATCTGCCTCCATTGTCACCTGGTCTCCTCCTGGGCACCTCTCTCTCTTTGCTGTTAGTTACTGTCTAGTTGATCCTGACTCATGATGTAGAGCTGTGCTCTGTAGAGTTGTCACGGCTTGACCTTTCAGAAGAAGATCTGAGGGCTGCTTTCTGAGGTACCCTTGGGTGTTCATTCCAGCTCCTACCAATCTCATAGGACAGAGTGAAACTGCCCTGTAGGGTTTCCAAGAAGCAGCTGATAGATTCAAACTGCCGACCTTTTGGTTAACACGCAGACTCTTAACCACTGCATCACCCAGGTTGCATTCTGTTAATGGTTGAATGCATCATCTCTGACTACCCCAGCTCTTCTACATAATTCACTGCTTAGAAGGGATCAGGTTTAGGACTCAATCGTTCTCCAGTATGACCTTATTAATATACCAGAAGGAAAACCGTATTTCCAAATAGAATCGCATTCACACATACAGGGATCAGAACCTCAACATACACACGTGTGTGTGTGTGTGCATGTGCACTTGTGTGCATACTGGGGTGGAGAGTAGAATTCAACCCACAGCACCTAGTTTCAAAGAATACAGTCAAAACCATTAAGTGTCTCCTTTTTTTTTTAAACACCTGTATTATACCTTTTGGAGCCCTATAGCCCTAAGATTGGTTGCTAGCTAAAAGATTGGCAGTTCAATTCCACCAACTGCTCCTTGGAAACCCTATGAGGCAATTGCACTCTATCCTATAGGGTTGCTATGAGTTCAGATCGACTTGATGGCAATTTGTTTTTTTATTACGTGCCCTGTATTTTCTAGCTCCTCAGAATCCAGTACAGTAATTTATTCAAAGTACAGTCTAAATCACTTAATGGATGCATTTTTGAATTCCATCCTTAAATGATAATTCAGAAAGTGGATCAAAAAATTATGAATATCAATTGTCATTATCCTGTAAAAACTTGGAAGTGAGGGTTAATGGAGAATTTCTGTACATCAGCTGACTCTATGATCAGTTTTCATTTGTTTCTGAATTAGCTGAAATCATTCTATTTAATGTGCAAACTCAGATAATAATGCAGTCAAATGCTGGCTGATTCTTGAGGGTATTTTTTCATGTCACTGTGCTGTTAACAGTTTCCTACCCTGCCCTTGAAGGCCCTTTCTGCTGCAGACTTCTCAAGGTGTGGTCAGATGCTGTGTTATGTCACTAGGTCCCTATATCAGCATTGCCTCCTGTTGTCTGTCTTGGTGCAAAAGGGAACAAGCCTTCCAGATGGTTGTTAACATGTTGAATTTCCATAATTCACATTGGAAGTTTTCACTTCTGTAAGGGGTACTTCAACTTGAGAATCTCTGTGTACCCTGAATTTTATCAAATACTTTCTTCCTTTAAAGCATCTTTTGTAAACTTCATTCAATCAGATGATGAAGATGTGGTCTCTGATGCTGGGATTTGCTTAGCCGTTGATGGGCGGCTTGATACTTTGCTCAGTATATTCTCTGGAATGGTGTGTCCCAGGATTTTGTAGTCTGTCCTATATAATACACTGTCTATATACTAGTCATTAATAGGAAAGAGAATTGTCTTTTTCCATGTGTCTGAAGCATAACGGCAGCTATGTCGTCAGTCAAGTATGTAAATATCTTGATGTGTCTATTAATTTCTGCTCTGTGAGGCATATTTCAGGAGAATGGAAGACTTTATAGGCGTGATGGTGGGTACAAATGCTAGCTGTATTCATAGAAAGGTATATATATTCCTAGAACTTACATCAAGTTGGCAATATATTTTTGTAAAACTCAAAACTACAGCTCTTGACAATGTGTAGTTAAAATCCTAGTGTGTTTTCTGCTTGGCCTCCCTAGATGGGAAAACTGTGTTTGGAACAGTACAGCAAAATTGCTGTTGCTCCAGATACTCTTATTTTTCTACAAGGCACTTTTAAAAGAATTGTAAAAAATATGCACCCCAACATCAAAAGCACAGTTGGGATTCTTTTTTAAAAACAGGAAAATAAATTTAAAGATGCCAAAATATCTGAAAATATGCACATTTGCCAGAATAATGATAATGGAGTGTGGGCGATGGTACGGAGTTTCAGGGTGATTGTGGGTGTTAAATAAAGTTCAAACCTATTTACTGGGGAGTGGAAAGAGTGCCAGACTGGGGTCTAGGACCCCTGGGTTTTAGTCCTGGCTCTACTTCAGTCGGCCTTGACTTAGGGAGTATTCTCACCTCTCTCTGCTCTGGTTCTTCATCTGCAAGATAAAGGAGCTGGACTGGATAATAGCTAAGGCCTAACCATGAAATTTCTTGGCTGCCTGGGCCTTTTACATTGATAGTGAACAAATACTTACGTAAGCAGCAGCTTGACCTTCATTTATTAGACCATGCAGTCTGCACAGAACAGCATACATTCAGGAAAAAGTCGAAAAAAATTTGCCACTTAGTCCACCATCCTCAAGGTGCCCACTGTGAGTTCTTAGAAACCTCTTGCTAATGGAGTGACTTGTTTTAGAGATATTCACTGTCACGGACCCCACTGTAAACCAGACCCTTGGCTGTCGAGTCAGTCTCAATTTGAGGCAACCCTGGTGCCACAGGGAAACCCTGATAGCATAGTGGCTGAGTGCTGTGGCTGCTAACCAAAAGATCAACAGTTTAAATCCACCAGGCTCTCCTTGGAAACTCTGTGGGGCAGTTCTACTCTCTGTATAGGGTTACTATGAGTTGGAAATTGACTTTGTGGCAACAGTTTGGTTTCTGGATTTTCTATAAAGTGGAATAGAACTTCCCCATAGGGTTTCCAAGGCTGTAATCTGTGTGGAAGCAGACTGACACCTCTTTTTCCTGGGCAGCAGCTGGTAGTTCATAACTGCCAGCCTTTAGGTTAGCAGGCAAGTTCTTTACCTCTGCACAACTAGGACTCCTTTTGATGCTGTAGGCAGAACTCCAAATCAAATACAGATACCTGGGAGGGGATGAGTAGCTTGAAGCCAACAAAGTCTGTGGAGGGGGCAGTCTGGGTTTTCAGAATCACTTGGGCACCTTCTCTTTGATTCATCAGAGCTGAAATTTTCCGGTCTTGACCAGCATTCCCAACAGTGTGAGTTATACCAAGAGCTTTCACATGCCGTCTACTTGAGCTACTTTTTTCTTTGTTAAGTCATACAAGAAATAGCATTCTTTGTAGAATAGCTCAAATAAATAAGATACTTTCAAAAATATTTGTTGACCAGTTGCATTATATTACATACTGTATTTCATTCATAAAAATGAAAAGAAAAAAAGTGCTGTCAAGTCGATTTGGACTCATTGAGACCCTATAGGATAGTGTCGAACTTGCCCCATAGGGTTTCCAAGCAGCTGATGGTGGATTTGAACTGCCAGCCTTTTGGGTAGCAGCCTGAGCTTTTAATCACTATGCCCCTAAGTCTCCATAGGTACACTTTTCTGTATTCTAATGTTTCTGAATTTATTGCATTTGTAATTGATGATGTCTTAGGATGGAAGTTGTCAAAGCTTTTTCTGTTTGTGGCACATGAAATGAAGGCACATCCTACAATGAACAATATCTTAGATTTGATGGGTTATGGTATTAACTTCTATCACCAGGCATGATACGTGTCCTTCTATTCTGTCAATGTTTATAATAAAACAGAGACACAAAACATCTAGTAATATACTTAGGATGTTGAATGTGGCGACCTTTTGCTAATAAAAAGCCTTTCTCCAACAACCAAGATCACTGTCAATGGAGAGAAGCTGAAAGCATTCCCGCTAAGAACAGGAACAAGACAAGGATGCCCTTTATCACCACTCCTGTTTAACAAAGTGCTGTAAATCTACCCATGGTAATAAGGTGAATAAAAGTAACTCAAATTTGTAAAGAAGAAGTAAAACTATCCTTATTCATATTTGATGTGATCCTATACATGGAGAACCCCCAAAATTCCACAATAAAACTACTGGAACCAGTATAAAAGTTCAGCAGAATGGCAAGATACAAGGTAGACAGACAGAAATCAATTGGTTTTATACAACAACAAAGAGAACTTCAGAAAGGAAATTTGGGGAACAATACCATTTATAATAGCCCCTAAAAAGATGACATACTTAAGAGTAAATCTAACCAGGGACATAAAAGGCCTATACAAAGAAAAGTTCAAAACACTATTGCAAGAAACCAAAAGAGACTACATACGTGGAAGAATGTTCAATGTTTATGGATAGATAGACACAACATTGTGAAAATGCTAATTCTACGCAAATAGATCTGCAGATATAATACAATCCTGATCCAAATACCAGCAGCATTCTTTAAGGAGGTGGAGAAACTAATTGTCAACTTTACCTATGGGAAGGAAAGAAGTACTAAGTAATCAAATCATTGTTAAAGAAAAAGAAAGAGGACTCACACTAACTAATCTCAGAACCTCCTACACAGCATCAGTAGTTAAAACAGCCTAGTGATGATGTAGTAATAGACACTTAAACCAATGGAACAGAATGGAGAACACAGATGTGAATCCATCCACCTACCTACCTACAGTCAACTGATCTTTTGTTGTCCAATTATTGGACCAAAAAAAAAAAAGTCTTTTTAACAAATAATGTGGGCAAAGCTGGATGTTCATCTGTAAAAAATGAAACAACTGTATCTTTCACTATACACGAAAACTAACAATGGTCAGATAGCTAATTCCAAAAGCTAAAATGATAGATACTATTGAAGAAAAAATAGGGGCAGCTAGGTCCCTAATACATGGTATAAATGCAATACAAACCGTAGGTAACAATACCAAACATCAGGAGATAAACTAGATGACTAGGAAGTCCTAAAAGTAAAAGACTTATTATGCTCAGCATAGGACTTCATCAGAAGAGTGAAAAGAGAACCTACATAACTGGGATAAAAAAATGTTTGCCTACAACACGCCCAACAAGTGTCTAATCTGTAAAATTTACAGAATACTTTGACATCTCAATAACAGAAAAAAATCTACTTAAAAAATGGGCAAAGGACATGATCAGACACTGCACCAAAGAAGATATTCAGACAGCTAACGCACACATGAAAAACTGTTAGTAATCATTAGGCACTAACCGACTGCTGTCGAGTCAGTTCTGACTCATAGCGACCCTATGGATCAGAGTAGAACTGCCCCATAGAGTTTCCAAGGAGAGCCTGGCAGATTTGAACTGCTGACCTTTTGGTTAGCAGATGTAACACTTAACCCATTAGAAAATGCAAATCCAAACTGCAGTGAGATGCCATCTCACCACATTGCTGGCAGTAATAATAATAACAATGGTAGTATAAAATGATACAATTACTATGGTAAGTGATATGTATCGCCTTAAAAAGCTGGAAATAGAAATACCATAAGATCCGTACTTTACTCCTAGGAATGGATGCTAGAAAAACAAGATTTATCATATGAATAGACATGTGCACACCCGTGTACGTTGTAGAATTAGTCACAACAGCAAAAAGTGAAGACAACCTAAGTGTTTATCAGTGGATTAATCAAGAAATGAATTATGTAATGCTATGCATGAAATACTGTGCGACTATAAACAACAATGCCGAATATGGAGGATATTAGGCTGAGTGAATTAAATTAATCACAAAAAGACAAATACTGTATGAGACCATTCTTATAAAAACTCAAGAAAAGGTTTACATACAGAGAAAAAAAGTATCTTTGATGAGTACTAGGGAAGGATGGTCTTGGGAGGGTGTCATGGTTGGAATTGTGTCCCCCCAAAAATGTGTGCAGCCACGTGGCTGGGATATGGTTCCTAGTATCTTGGGACTGTCCTCCATTGTGTGGTTTTTCTAACCTGTATGTTAAAGGATTAGGGTGGGGCTGTAAATTCCTGCTGTAGGGGGAGTTACCCTGGAGTATGGCTTGCCCCACCCTTAATGCTTTTAGCTTGCAAGGAATAAAGGGAAAAAGAAACAAAGGACAATTTGAGAACCTCGCTACCATCAAGCAAGCAGCAGCGGGAGCAGAACGCGTCCTTCAGACCAGAGATTCTTGCGTGAGGACGCTCCCTGGACAAAGACTGATGCAATACCGGACTTTCCTCCAGAGCCGACAAGGGGAAAGTCTTTCCCTGGAGCGGACACCCTGAATATGGACTTGCAACCTACTGGACTGTGTAAGAATAAATCTTTCTTTGTTAAAGCCATCCACTCTGTGGTATTTCTGTTAGAGCAGCCCTAGCTGACTGAAACAGAGGGGTAATTGCTAACTAAGTAGAAGATGAATGTCAGCTGTGGGAAAATGCACAATATTGAGGGAGTCAGCACAGCCTGACCAAGGCAAAACCACAGAAGTTTCCTAGACACAGAAACACTTTGAGGGACAGTTATCAAGGCAGAGCGCTGTGTACTATGGTTTCTGGGAATGTCTAGGTCAACTGGCATAACAGAGTTGATAAAGAAAATACGTCTTACTTTGGTGGGAAGTGTATAGATTCTTAAAAGCCTGTGAGTGTCCAGTTATCGATCCCATGAGGTTCAGAGCAAAGGGGAATGAAGAAAACCAAAGATACAAGGAAAACGTTAGTTCAGAGGGGTTAGTGGTGGCGTGGTGGTTAACTGGTGGTGTATAGTGGTTAAGTGCTATGTCTGCTAACCAAAAAAAAGGTTAGCAGTTCAAGTCCTCCAGGTGCTCCTTGGAACCTCTGTGGGGCAGTTCTACTCTGTCCTCTAGGGTCGCTGTGAGTTGAAATCGACTTAACGGCACTGGGTTTTTTTTCTGTTTTTCTTTTTTCTTATTAGTTCAGAGGGCTAAAGGACAACATGAAACACAGCCTCCACCAGCTTCAGCCCCAAAGAGCTAGAAGGTGCTGAACTACAGCAGTTAACGGCTCTGACAAGGCATTATTACAACATAGAGTTCTGGACGGAGCAGGACAAAAATGTAGAACAAAATCCAAACTTCCAAAAATGTCCAAAATTACTGGTCTGACAGAAAGTGGAGGATCCTCAGAGATTACAGCCCACAGACACCCTGTTCACTCAGAACGATAAACCACTAAAAGTTCACCTTTCAGCTAAAGATTATGACAGGCCTATAAAACAAACGGTAACACATGTCAGGAAAGTGCTTCTTAGATCTATGAGACTAAATGGGCAACACCTGCCCAAAAGCAAAAACAGGAGGGCAGGAAGGAACAAGAAAGCTGAATGACAGAGAACCTGGAGTGGAAAGGGAAGTGGGCAGTGTGCTGACACATTGCAGGGATTGCAGTCAATGTCACCGAATAATTTCTGCATACATTTTGAATGGGAAACTAATTAGTGCTGTACGTGTGGACCTAAAATGTGACATAAATAAATAAATAAACAAGGTTTTCCTAAGTTGTAGTTCAGGATTGAATCAACGATCCTATCCACATCGCCACAAAATTTTTTTGGTTACCTTACTGACTAGTCAAATGTGCTCTTGTGGAATTAGAAATCTTTACGGAAATGGATTTTCACTTTTGCAAATGCACTTCCTTACGTGAAAATAAGTATAAAGTACTTAGCCCAGAACCCGACTCAGAATAAGGGGCAACCGTAAAGTACCTCCTGGTAAGAGCATTTTCAGGCCGAGCTCATGAATTTTGCATTCCCCTCTTCAGATGGCTCCCTGAAGGCAGCCTGTCTCACTACAGATGCTCAAATGGCACACTTCAGTGCTTTAAACCAAGGAATGATTCGCCTTGCAGACTGTCGGACTCAACTGTTGAAGACAACTAGGCCCTTAGGGTCAGCTATCTATTTATTTGAGTTTCCATTTTGAAATATTTTTGAATTTAGAAAACATTTCTCAAAACAAAATTCCCATAAAGTTTTCCTCTTGTAGTTGAAATGCTAACATTTTAAATGACCACAGTGCAAGTTTTCAAAGTAATAAAATTAACATGGGTACAGTGACAGGTGGTAGAATGGTTAAAGCAGTCAGCTGCTAACCTAAAGGTCAGTGGTTCAAACTCACCAGCTGCTCCACAGGGGATAGAAGTGTCAGTCTGCTTATATGAAGATTACAGCCTTGGAAACCCAGTGGGGTGGTTCTACTATGTCCTATAAAAACCACAAAACTAAATCTACTGCTGTTGAGTCAGTTCCAAATCATAGCGACCCTATAAGCAGTGTAGAATTGCCCATGGAGTGTCCAAGGAGCAGCTGACAGATTTGACCTGATGACCTTCTGGTTAGCAGCCACAGCCCTTAACCACTAAGCCACCAGGGTTTCCCTCTGCCCATATGGTCTATTTTAAGTAGAAATTGACTAGATGAGAGTGGGTTTGTTTTCTTCCTAAGTATAATTTACTAATCTAGAGGTCAGCAGTCTTTTCTGTAAAGGACCACAGGGTACACATTGTTTAGTTTTGTTGGCTGCATAACTTCTGTAGTAACTACTCAACTTCGCTAGTGTAGTGCAGACACAACCATTGATAATACTTACACAAATGGGCATGACTGTCTTTTGAAAAACTTTACTTATAAACCAGATGGCCGTCAGCCTGAGTTTGCCAACTCATGAAATCTGTAGACTGCATTCCAATTGTGATGCTTGTTTCACTAATGTCTTTTCTCTGGTCCTAAGTTGGTTCCCAGATCGCAGGCTGCATGTGGTGTCTTATCTCTTTAGTCTCCTTTAGTTTGGAAAAATTCCTCAGTCATTTTATTTTATTATTCTTATTAATAGTATTTTTAGTGACTTTAAAACTTTTGAAGACTTGGCCAGTTATCTTCTAGTCTTTCTTTCAAGTTGAGTTTTTCTGATATTTCTTCATGGTCGTATTTAGGTTATACATTTTTGGTAGGGGCAACACAGAGGTGATTGTATTATTCATCTAGTATTTCTGTAACAGAAATACCACAAGGAGATGCCTTTAGCAAAGAAAAGTTAATCCTCACACAGTCCAGTAGGCTGGAAGTACAAATTCAGTGTGTTCGCTCCTGGGAAACACATTCTGTCTCTCTTGGCTCTGGAGGAAGGGCCTTGTGTTACATCAGTCTTCCTATGGTCTGAGAGCACCTTGACGCAGGAAACTCAGATCTGAAGGACATCTGAAGGACTCTGCTCTCAGTGCTGCTTTCTTGATGGTATGACGTCCCCAACTCTCTGTTTGCTCACCTTTCCTTTTGTCTCTTGCAGGTTAAAAAGTGTTGCAAACCACACCCCCGGGAAAACTCCCTTAGTGTGTTGCAGTACTCCTCTTAATCCTCTTTAGTATAATTCATTCTATTAACCACGGGCAGAGATGAGGATTTAGAGTATAGGAGAATCACACAATGAAAGACAGTCACAAAATATGTGGAATCGTGGCACAACCAAACTGTTACATACATTTTCTGGGGGCACAATTCAATCCATGACAGTGATGTGTCCTCCTCATTGCATTGTATTAGGAGACATGTTGTGCCGGTTTGTCCTGTTATCGTGATGGTAACTACCACTGGCTATGTGGTTAAGGTGTTATATTCTAGAATGCACCAGTATAGTCTTTTTCTATTTAGAAGTTACATGCTACTATTTTTTCCTTTGGTACAATCATGTGGTGACATACTTTGACACCATGTAAATACTATTTTATATATGTGTATGCACCTACACACATGTATTTTTTATCTGTTTCCTTATATGTTGGTAAGTGTATTAAAATCTATGAGCTTGTACCAATACTACTAATTTCAGTCTAACTAGACAGGATTCATGCTAGTCTTTATTTGTTATTTGTAACTGTTTTATTTGCCAGTCAGAAATCTGGCTTTTATTTTCCATGGTATGTTTATTATTTGTTTGCTTCTATAATACAAAAAAGGTAGTTTCAAAAGTACTAACCCATACCCCTGTGATGGGTGAACATACTATACTATTTGTATACCATTCTTTTCATCTTTATCCTTAGATTTTGTATAGTTTGTTGTTGCTCGGTGTTGTCAAGTTGGTTCAACTCACAAGGACCGTATGTATAACAGAAGAAAACATTGCCTGGTTCTGTGGAGTCCTCACAATTTGTTGTTAGCCTTGAGCCCTTTGTTGCAGCCAGTGTGTCAGTCCTTCTTGTCAAGGATCTTCCTCATTTTTCTTAAATTATGATTAAGTGAAAGTATGCAATCCAAATCAATTTTGCATGCCAACCTTTCTGTAGCTCCTTGTGCTCTTCTTGCGAGGTGATAGCACACTTCTTTTCATGCTGTATTTGTTATATCCTCCCAACAATCTCTTGTCCCTCCTCTCCACCCACTCCTCTCCCATCCAGAGAGACACCAGTAGGACAGCACCCTATAAATGCATGGAGCTGTATAGCACACAAACCATATGGTCACATTCTGTCTCCATGTTCAGTCGATTTTTGTCTGAAGAGTTGACCTCGTAGTGTTTTCTGGTCAGGGGCAGCAGCAGGTCTAGGGGCTCTGCTCGCGGGGGATCCCCCAGGCAGTCGGACCATCAAATGTGGTCTTTTGGTAAAGAGTTGTTGTGCTTCACCCCTCCTTTTCTCGTGTTGCCACAGGGCCTCAACATTGTATGCCTCATCTTGGCTGCAGTCTCCCGTTCCCACGGGTCCTTTTGTGTCCTGGGCTCTTTTTTCTGCATGTGTTTGTTGTTCTTGGTGATCATCTGTTTTGGATGAGTTGGGACCAACTGGTATGCTGTAGATGGCAGCTTACTAGCTTTTAAGACCCCAGAGGTTCTTCCTCATGTTTACTGTTTGTCTGTTGTCTACTTTACCACTGTGATGTTCTACTCCTGGGACTGGTCTCTCCTGATAACATGTCTAAAGCATGTGGGATGACTATTAGCCATCCTTGCTTCTGTCTGTACTTCCAAGACAGATTTGTTCAGTCTTCTAGCAGTCCGTGGTGTACATATTTGATATTCTTGGCCAAGAACATAATTCAACGTTGTCAGTTCTTATTTAATCTTCCTTATTTATTGTCCAGCTTTTGCATGTATGTGAAGTGATTGAAAACATCATGGGTACACCTTAGTGCACCTTAGTGCACCTTGTCCTCAAAGTGACATTTTACTTCTTAGCACTACGTTAAACAATTTATTTATTGCGAACATATACGGCTGCCATGAGTCAAAATTGTCTCAATAGCATACAATAACTATATATGGTAATTGCATAGTTCATATACTGTTTTCCAAGCTTAGTCTCCCTTTCCATGTGATTATGCTATTCATATGTAATAGAGATAGCTTAGTCTTCCTCACCATTATTCATTTTGATCATTGATTTATTGTATAGTCTGTGAAATATTAGCATAGCTCTAAAGTGAAATATATATCTATATACAGGAACAGTATTATTCAGAGAGATGGCACTCCCCTAATTCCTTTTATCCCTCACTTGTTTGGTTGTTTCTTGGATTTAACTTCATTAACCCGAAAAACCAAACCCACTGCTGTCAAGTCAGTTCTGACTCATAGCAAAGCTATAGGCAGAGTAGAACTGCCCCACGGAGTTTCCAAGGAGCACCTGGTGGATTTGAACTGGTAACCTTCTGGTTAGCAGCCATAGCACTTCATCCTTATGGCATCGGTATCTGGTACATCCTTCCTGTGTTTCATTTTGCACAAGTGAGCAGAGTATTTCTTACATACTGTTCCATCTTAGCATCTCCAGCAATAGGAAATGCATATGCATAGTGTTTTTCATGGCTGCATTGTTGTAAATGTAAGACACTGGAAATGACCTATATGTCCACAATGGAGAGTGGTTGAGTAACTATTATACCTCCACACAGTGATGTGCTAGGCAACTCTACCAAAAAAAAGAAGGTATGAACTGTTTCTCTACCACTTGTTGTCCCAGCTTCTTATTGGAGCTTTGTTTTTTTTTTTTGCATGCAGCTTTGGCCAAAATATACAGATGAGAGGAATAATATAGTTGCCAGTCATTTACTATCAGGGTAGCTAGAAATAAGTCTGACAACTTCTTTGGTCTAAGATGGCAACAATCATTTCTGCAGCTCCCAGTCACTTGGAGAAACCCAGAAGGATATCACTGGAAGGGAAGAGGACCTGGTAGTTCATATCATTCACAGTTTTTCTTTCTAGCTAGCTTTGGGTCTAGCCGATGCTGTGGGCACACCATGCTGGGAAGAAAGGAATGTTTAATGAATAAGTAATAATGCAAAGCCCCAGACTTAAAAGGAAATGCTTCAGCTATAGTTGGTATTACGTAGGGAATACAACAGGCTGCTTTCAGTGTTTTGGGGAAGGAGAGAGAAGAAAAATTCTGACTTAAAGTAACAACAAAGAGTTAAATCTTTAGCCAGAGTCAGTCCTTGAAGCAAAAGTTTTTAAGACTGGTTTTCTACTCCCAGTATATCTTGAATTTTCGTGAAATGTTATGGAGAAAGAGGAGAGAAGCAGTGGTTCCATGTGGACTACTTCGAGGCTTGGCCAAAAGGGAAGTGCAAAAACCAAAAAAAAAAAAAAAGCCATTGAGTCAATTCCGACTCTTAGTGACTATATAAGACAGAGTGTAACTTCCCTGTAGAGTTTTCAGGGAGCAACTGGATTTAAAGTGCTGACCTTTGTATTAGGAAATGCAGCACTTAACCACTGGAGTCTCAAGGCCATGTGAACTTCTGTTCTTTGCTCTCTCTGCTTTTCCTTTGTGCTTGCCCTTCCTCTAGTAGAGATGGTCCTTAGTATCCTTTGTGGTCCTTATCCTTCCATGGTCCCTAGTATCCTTTGTCCTAGACACTTCCTTCTCATTCCACACCACACACACATACACACATTCCTCCTTATTTTGACCAGTTATTATTCAACCTTCAGATCTGAGTTGAGATCTGTCTCGGGTGACTTTTCCGTGGCCCTCTAGAATGGAAAGCATATTCCTGTTTTGTACTGTATTGCACTGTATGTTGTTAGTGCATCTAGCAACCTGTATTTTTCTTGCTTATGTAACTGCTTAACCTCCTCTGAGCTATTTATGTTTGTCATATACACCCCTGTATTCACCTACAGCAATATTCACCATCCACAACCTGTTTGTAAAGGAGATGAGTTCACTAGTGGCCAACCATCGGTACAACTTACGTTCTGCATCCCTTGAGTAACTGAGAGGCTTTGGGTACAAGTGCAAATATATTGAAAAGCAGTTAATGAAAGAAACAGGGTTATTAAAGCATGATTACCATCATTTGAGATATAGTACATATTCTACTTTGCTGCATAGTAGACAGCTTGATAAAAAGCCTTATCACCTAAGATTAATGGAAATTATTTTCCTAACTTGTGTTGTAATAGAGATCATCAGCCTTGTGGAATCTTCCTTTGTTCAACTCCAAGAGGAATAAGATTAATAAAATAATTTGCAATGTGTAGCTGGCGTGCCTGTAGTGGTTATAATTTAGTTAGTAGAAGTCACAACAGGCTCTTGATAGATTCTCTTGACTTCAGATGTACAAGTCACTTCTTAATCCAAAACATCCTAGGGCCTTTTGTGCCATCGTCAGGGTGAATCACGCAGCAGATATACTATACAGCATTTCCAAAGTGATCATGGAGGACATTTGGTTTTCTCCCTTCAACTGAGCATCGTCTAGCACAAGTAGTCCTTACTGTCTCTCAATCTCTGTTTATCTCTCTACCTACATATGTAACTATGGGGAGAGAGAGGAAGAAGGAATGAGAATTATTGTTGAATTGTGTGCTCCACTGTCTTCCTCTGCTTCTTGGCATTCCACAGTTCTCGTCTGCCATTAAATTAGCTTTTACTTTTCCACTTTCTCACCACTTCTCTCTGTATGTAACAAAAGAAAGAAGAAGAAAAGGATATTATATTTTTTTGCCTCCCCACAGGGTAACAGAGTGTAAATGAATCAAGTCTCACACTAGTGTGTGTGCCCCTACAGTCTTCCAGAAAGGCAAATACATTTGGTAATTATTGCAAATGTAATCAAACTCTTCAACATGCCTAGCCCTGGAGGCATACTGCTTAAAGAACCTGGCTGCTAATCACAATGTTGGTGGTTTGAATCCACCAGGTGTTCCTTGGAAACCCTATGGGACGGTTATGCTCTCTCCTGTAGGGCTGCTGTGAGTCAAAATCGACTTGACCACAACAGTTGTATTTTATTTTTTTAATCTGAACTACATAAGTTCTAAAATACTCCATTTGGTTTGTTGTGTGATATAAAATAGCAAATATTTTCAAAATAAAGGTAAAAATCTGGAATGACAAGAACAAAAATGGCACCTGTCAGATGCATCTGTAAAATGAAATAGTGAAGAAGAGTGTATTTATGCTGATGGTACTCTGGGCAGCATTAGCCTGGAGAAGGCTTCTAGAGGTTCATTTTCATTGTCTTTTCTTTGTTCTGCCAAGTGAACCATACCAGTTAATCATTCTTTTATGAGATATGGGACCAGACAAGAGGTTGCCCATACATGCATCCTTTACAGTGCGCTTTGCTGCTTCCTTTCTCGCTGCCTTATTTGTTTCTTTCCTGTCGTGCCCTTCTTCTCTCTTCTGTCCTCTGTTTTTAATTTATTGATTAGCAAATTTCCTGTAAAGTGTGCCTGCGCATACAGGTGTCATCCTCCTTTTGTTTTTTATTAGAAGGACTGGTTTAATTTAGAGAAAAGTTGCAGCAATCTGCTTCTGTAAAGATTCCAGCCTTGGAAACCCTACGAGTCGGTTCTACTCTGTCCTATTAGGGTCTCTATGAATCCAAATTAACAGCAATCAGTTGGGTGTTTTTGGAGTCATTTAATAATGTGATAGAGCTCATGATGGAACAAAACATGTCAAGTCATATCCTTAAGTGACATATTTTCAAATACCTAGCGAAAGAAATGGAAACCCTGGTGGCACAGTGGTGAAATGCTACAGCGGCGATCCAAGAAATCAGCAGTTCAGACCCGCCAGGCGCCCCGTGGAGACTCTGTGGGGCTGTTCTGCCGTGACCTGTAGGGTCACTATGAGTCAGAACTGACTTGACGGCACCTGACAACAGCAGCCGAAGAAATAAAAAGGCATTAAACTTGGTGCAACTATAATACAGCACTATTTAAAATAAAACCACCATTTTAATTAATTGAGCATTTTCCCACAATTTTTATTTTATTTCTCAAGTACAAATAAGTTGAAAGAATAAAAAAATGAATACTTGTGTTACAGCTCTTCACCCAGATTCGCCAGTCAGTAATATTTGATAGCACTAGTGAACGCTGTCTTTCTCTCTCTGCCTCTGTCTTTTTCTCTCTCACACACATACTTACACACATGTTGATTATTTTTAGCTAAACTGTTTTAAAGCAAGCTGCAAATGTCATTATTTTTCATCCTGAATACATCAGCTTGTATCCCTCCTAAAAACACAAACATTTTATCATATAGGTACCATATCATTATCACACTCAAAAACTTGGTATAAATAATATAATATATATAATATATTACATATGATATGATATATTATAATGATGTTATATATTTTATAATATTCTAGGAAAGCCTAGTGGCATAGTGGGTTAAGTGCTATGTCTGCTAACCAAAAGATTGGCAGTTCTACTCTGTCTATAGAGGTCTCTATAAATCAGACCTGACTCGACAGCGGTGGGTTTATAGTATTCTCACGTTCTAACTTTAAACAAAGATTTATATAAGAAGGTCCACCTATCTTTTGTCGTTTTGCTTTACGTGTAGTGACTTGTGTGTTGCTGTGATGCTGCAAGTTGTACTATTGATATTTCAAGTACCAGCAGTGTCACACATGGTGAACAGGTTTCACCAAAGCCTCCAGACCAAGACAGATTAGGAAGAAAAGCAGACAATTTACACCTGAAAATTAGCCACTGAAAATCTCATGGCTCACCTCAGGTTGTTAGCTGGTACAGTGCAGAAAGGTGAGTTCCCCGTACATTGGAAGGCACTCAGAATATACAGTGATCATGAAGCTGGCATAGGACCTGACAGTGTTTTGTTCTGTTCTCCTTAAGTTGCCCTGCGTTGGCATCTTCTCCTTGGTAACTATCACCGTCAACAATGTTTAAGCATATAGGGAGATTGAAAATACAGTACAACAATACTGGTGGTTAGCAGGTCATATGGAAGTGACCTGTCTGTTCCATTGTCTCCTTACCTGGTGGGTAAGCATCGTAAAATCAAGAAGCATGTATATTTCTGGTTTTGTATGCTGTTTTCATTTTCACAGTGTCAAGTTAATGCTGAGTAAGGTTCAGAAAAAAAAATGTTAAGCTACATCTTGACTTAACTCTCTTAAAAATACCTTAAGATGGATATTACTCTGAATGGTCCTTTAAATTATGTTCCTCTGAAAAATCAGATTTCAGTGACTTTAAAATAGACTTTGGCTATGTCTACATTTCAGGGATAGTACTTTCACAGTCAGCAGGAAACCACTATTAGGGGTTCTTCATGGAGAGGAGATGGGCAAGGACTCTTGTTCTCTGCAATGGTTTGTCCCTCTTTTGGGGAAGGCTTTAATCCACGTGAGGTCTGTGAAGCCAGTGTCTCCGGAGTTTTTACTGTCAGCTTTGTTCAGCAGTACTGAGAGTTGTCTCATTGCCCGTCTGTCATGGATTGAACTGTGTCCCCCCAAAAATATATATGTTGATTTGAATTGGTTTGGCATTCTAACATGGTGCCCTTCCTCCCATGTGTTGTGAATCCTGCCTCTGTGATACTGATGATGAAGAATAGTTTGCAGTTGTGTTAGTGAGGCAGGACCCAAGCTACAAGCTTGTGGAATATAAGGGAGAGAAGTGAGCAGAGGAAGTTGGGAACCTCACACCACCGAGAGAGAAGCACCGAGAGCAGAGCACGTCCTTTGGACCCGAGGTTCCTGTGCTGAGATGCTCTCACTGGATTTGGACTCAGCCTACCAGACTGTGATAAATTCTGTCACTGAATGGACTTTCAGTTTATAAATGGATTTGCAGCTTACCGGACTGTCTCAATAAAGCTTCTCTACATGAAACCTTCCACTCGTGGTATTTTCCATTAGAGCAGTACCCGGTGACTAGGACACCGTCCATCCATAGATGTGTGCTGTGGAGCAGTTCTCATTGGGTTTGCTTTCTATTCCTGTCTAAAGCTTCCTTAGGAATAGACAGGATGGTTTCTGTCAGATGGTATATAGACAAGTCTGGTTTGGTTTTCTTTTCTCCTTTTTTTTTTAAGACAATTTTAGTTTAACTCTACTTTCGTCTTCTTGATTTTCCTACTGAAGTCTCTATTAGGATCTTCTCTACCCTGCTGTCCCTGTATATTCAGTAATCACATGGTTAATATTGAAAGGCAGAGGAAGATTATCCAACACGTAAGGTAAACATGGTGCTTACCTTGTTTACCAGACTATCTGTAGTGAACAGTTTCACATCTTTGTCATCACGTCGGAGAATCTGCTTCTAGATCTGGCTGGTCTCTGTCTCTCTCCCAACCCCACAATACCTTCCTACAGAATCAAAGCCTCTTTTCAAATTTACAATCCCCAATGGGCTGGAGGACCCAGTAAGCAAGTAATATGAGTTCCCTTTTGCTTACTTAGAATCTGTAGTGCACAGTTTTACAGATATGGTGAAATCTTTGTGAAACTGCTCACTAAAGATTAGTAAGTAAGCACAAGTAAGCTGGTGCTTACCTTGCTTACTGGCTATCCCACCCCTGTGGTAAAGAATGAGGAATTAAATTCACCCACCTGTTTTCTGAGTTGCAGTTTCCTGTCTTAACTTTGCCGTAGGGATCTCTCCTTCCTATATGCTTTTCTTTCTTACTCTTGGGATTATTATGGTATATTTCCCTCTCATCTTTTATCTCTTCATCATTTGGAGGCCAATTTGGTGATGAGTTTTTTACTCAGAATTTCTAAAAAATAAGGAAAATGACATACACCTGATTTGGGGGGTGGGGGATTGTCTAATTATTTTACATTTGAAGCCTTCCCAACGGCACTTGGCTTGGCTAATTTGAACCTAGTGAAATATGAGTTCTCGATAATCTGTAGTGCAGAATAAATATCGTGTATTAAAAACAAAAAACCAAACCGGTTGCAGTCACAGTGTCTCACAGTGACTCACAGTGACCTTCTAGGACAAGATGCAACTACCCCATAGGGCTTCTGAGGACCACCTGGTGGATTCGAACTGCCAGTCTTTTGGTCAGTAGCGTTAGCTGTTACCTGCTACACTTCGAGTGTTTCCTACCATGTATTAGCCATGATTACTCATCCCTAAGGAGAGTTTTCAAATGGAAAATTAGAAAAACAAAACAAAACTTGGGTGCCATACCAGGGCATATGGCAATGCTAAAATAGAGAAAAAGAGTATGCAATAACAGATGGATTTGAACCACACTTAGATCTGTTGAACATTTTTTAATATTTAATTTACACTGAATCTTTAATCTAACATTTAACTGTGTATTCTGTCGTATTCTTTTTAAATACATGAAGCCTTTTTTAATGCAGTTGTGTCTAGAAGATTTCGTATGAATATTGAGTGTTTAAAATTAAAATCATCATTGAAGAAATAAAACAACTAGTATCTCTGAAGTTTTTATGTTCTCTTATATTTGTGCCATGTAAAATGCTGTGTGTGTGTGTGTGTGTGTGTGTATTAACAGTCTGCCAAACTCTGTTTTATTTCTTGTAATCTGGGAAAATAAAATGATCAAATAATGAAAGTCAGTGTTAGCCATGGACATGAAACAACCTGGAAAGAGTTGTTGATGTTTGAACTCATTCTGTTTGCTGGTATGGAACCAAGTGCAATAGTATTTTTCTAACTACATAAGAAAGTACCAAAAACCATACCAAACCCACTGCTGTCAACTCAATTCTGACTCACAGCAACCCTTTAGGACAGAGTAGAACATCCCCATAGACTTTCAGTGACGTGCCTTGGGGGTTCCAGTTGCTGACCTTTTGATTAGCAACTCTAGCATGTAACCACTAGTAGCATGTAATCACTATGCCACCCAGGTTTCTGTAAGACAGTGTAGTTGTAGCAAAATTGGTGTTGCCATCCTTCATGGAGATAGGCTAAATAGTGGAGTCACTAAGTGGTAAAATGGCCCAGTCAGTCACAGCTGGGGAAACCCAGGCATGGTATCTAGAGTTATTTACAACCTACTTGCTAAAACGGGGAAACGCTAGTGGTGGAGTGGTTAAGTGCTGTGTCTGCTAACCACAATGTCAGTGGTTTAAATCTACCAGGTACTCCTTGGAAACTCTGTTGGGCAGTGCTACTCTGTCCTGTAGGGTTGCTTTGAGTTGGAATCTATCCAGCTGCAGTGGGTTTGTTTTGTTTTGGTTTTTGCTAAAACAAAACACTGGTGACAATAGTTGTTAAGTGCTACAGCTGCTAACCAAAAGGTCTGCTGTTTGAATCAACCAGATGCTCTCCATGGGGCAGTTCTGTCTGTGCTGTAGGGTCAGTATAAGTCAGAGTTGGCTCAATTTGGCAACTTTTGATTTCGCTAAAGCATTTCTTACAAAATGTGTGTTTTTTTCTTAAGTGTGTTAAACTGTAAAGATGGAGACTGTTGCAATAAAGATATGTTCCAATTTATACCTCATGCTACTTTCCCGTTCGACTGCTGTGTCTTGGTTATGATGGTAAGACCCATTAATATGGAGGAGTCAAAGGTAAAACACTGCTGCCTCTTCCAAGCCAATGCCTGTAGAACAGTTCCTTTGATGACATTTAATGACATGCTGTATTATGGCACATGTGCTCTCATCACTGTTTAAAAATATACAGAGGGCATTAAAGACACACCCAGCTCTCTGAGGATTAGGACTCAAACTCAAACCTTTGTCTAGTAATGACCTGGACTGGGATGGAATGATGTTGATTGATGGTCTGTTTTTCCTGGTTTGGTAAGACAAACTTGAACCAAGTCAGTGCCAATAGGTAAGAAGCACAGTGCTTAGTTTGCTTACCAGATCAATCTGTACTGAACAGTTGCTGTTTCTAGGTGTGGCTGACATCTGGCCCTCTCCCAACCCCACTATGTTTTCCTTTAGAATCAAAATTTCTTTTCCAACGTACCATACCTGACTGTGCTTACTTGCTAATTTGTAGTTCAGTACAGATAACCTGTTGAGCAGGCAAGCACCTAGTTTACCTTACCTGTTGGAAAACCTGCCTTATTTATTATGCATTTATAGCTATGAACAATAAAAAAGAAGAAAGAATGAAAAACAAGGTTGATCCAGGTCATAATTCTTGCAGTCTGTATCCCTGGTGCTTTCTTGTACATCCTTTTTTAATTCTGGAGTTTTATTTGTTGGTTTGTTTTTAGATGCATGTCTCACTTGTGTCTCACAGTCAGTGTTTCTGCATAGCTCTCTGTTAGATGTTTAGAATTAAAGGCAGTTCTATAGTCTTTCATCTTGTGTATTGTTTCTAATTTGTAGTGAATGATGTCACATTCAGTGCAGATGATCTGGTAAGCCAGGTACCCTCCAAGATTACGTTGTGAGTTTTGGTCCCTTTGGGATCGAACCACACAAGGATGAACAGTCATCGAAGTGAATGAGCTACAGAACAGTCATGAAGACATGATATCCTCTGCTCCTTGCAGCTTTGATCATAATCTGTAATCTGAGTCGCGCTCTTCTTTCACTCCTCCCCAACACTGACCATTCAGTAATGACACTGTAAAATGCTGTATTTTTATGCAAATAACACAGCCTTGCCCCCCCCAGAGGTATTTTCGTAAGCATTCTATGGTAATGTTTTACAGCAGCAGGTGGAAGTGTGTTGGCATGGTAGTGCTTGTGAGGCTGTCTCTCAAGGGCAGAGCACAGCCTGTGAACAAACACCGAAGTCTTAGCGTTATTTGTGTAAAAGTTCAGCATTTGATTTGACTCCTTCATATTGAATTAATCTCGTTCATTTTCAAGGATTATTAAGGAGTGCAAACAGTAAAGCACTGGCTGCTAACTGAAAGATCAGTGTTTTCTAACACACAGTGGCACCTTGGAAAACAGACTTCGAGGTTTGCTCCCCAAACTTCACAATTTTGAGAGCTGTATGGAGCACAGTTCCGTTCTACCACCTGTGGGGTCACCGTAAGTAGACACTGACTCAGTGGCGATTGGTTCGCTGCTTTTATTTTTTGGTATCGTTTTACTGAGTGACAGATGGCCTCCTCCACCATAGTTGTTATTTGATTTTTGAATCTGAAGCTTCAGAATGAAATGGAAAGGATGACACTCAATTTCATGAGGGGTAAGACTGAATATTTTAATTGACCCAATCCACTCCAATTTCCTTTGACTAAATATGGTCTCTTGGTATACTTCAATGAGTGCCAAAAGACAGTTTAGTCGCAGAGCCAAAGGTTTGCTTTATTTTGCATGGCAGACAAACAGAATCTCCATTCTTACTGTCTAGGTCCACCTGCCTTCTAACACACCAGCTGACTTAGCCAGCCTTTCCTGATGGGTCTCCTCCCTGTCTTTCAGTAGCCTCCTGTGTGAAGGAGTCTAATGGCACTCTTGCTTAGCCTGTCCTGGTTTTGAAGGATAGCAAATGACAGTGCTGTATCTCAGAATAGTTTTGCTTTTTAAACAAATGAGAGTACAAAGTGAAATGAATTGTGAGTTATTTGTGCCCCACTGTTCAGTAACATTACTGCACCAGATGGTGCCACACGGAGTGATTTCAGGCATCCTGAGAAATGTTACCTAGCTTACAATACCACAGGCCTTTCTGACAAAAATACACACAGCAATAAAGCATGGGCATTTAGCTTTCCCTTCTCCTATCTGGCATATTCTTTAAACACAGCTTTTATTTTCTAGTTAATAAGCCTCACATAATATGCTTGTTCTTGTTGCCCTGGGACGTGTATATGAGCTGGTGAAGGTTTAATTACTACCTCATGTGCAATAAAGCCAGCAGCTGATGCAGCCGAGGGGCTCCTGGAGGAGGCAGACGATGTTGTTCTTTTGAATTTGCCCTGCCCTGAGAACATCCCAGCCGTACGTCTAGGATTGCTCATTCTGGGAACCCTGGTGGCCTCGTGGTTTACAGCTACACTGGCTAACCAAAAGGTCAGCACTTTGCATCCACCAGGCCCTCGTTAGAACCTCTGCGTGGCAGTTCTGCGCTGTCCTGTAGGGTCGCTATGAGTCAGAATGGACTTGACAGCAGTAGCTTTGGCTTATCATGGAAAGAAAGTGGCGACAAGAAATCAGAGTGGGACCATCACAGTTGTGCTCTATTTGAAAGTCTAAACCCGAGAGTTAAACTTGAGTTTCACAAGTCTAATCTCCTCTTTTCTTTTTTGCTATCATAGTGAACTAAAAAAAAAGATACAGAATACATGAGTGCAAGCATTTCCTTATCTCTTTCGAACCAGTGTTCTGAAGATCAGAATGATCTTTCTTTCTTTGGTGTGCTTTATTTTCCAAAGTAGTGTGGGATTTATTTTGTCTTCAGGGAAGGGATAAGCAAGGGAGTGAACAGTGTGGATCTAAAAGACTCTGGTTTTACATGACTGATCTGCTTCAGAAAAGATTATAGACTTGGCAGAGAAATCTTGTGGTTTGTGGTCACATACTTGTAGTTTTATGAACATCCTAAATATGTATTAATGACACTGCATTTCCGCTGAAGAAATTACCACTGCAGCTTTCCTTTGCTTTTACCATAAACTGTTCCTTGTCCTTTTAGTGCAAGAAATAATTCACTTAAATGATGACAGAAAGTACGTGTTTTAAATAGAGTTTGCCTGGTGTTCCCAGCCGGGTGTTCCAAGATGATGATTCAGTGTGAAGGGTTTAAAGTTATCCTGGTGTCAAGAGAAGGTGGAGGGCAGAAATACAAGGTACGATGACTTTTCGAAGGGTATTCACCCATTTCTGGTGAGGATGAATCGTGACTATGAGAACAGCTTCCAGAGTGGTTTCAAGAAACCTACATACTGTTTAGAAAATGCACAGAGTTTTTATTTATGGAGAATGAACTAAATCTGGTAGAGCTGATTTGGGTCCCTAAACCCACTGCCATTGATTCGATTCCAACTCTTAGTGACCCTATAAGACAGGGTAGAACTGCCCCCCAGTTTCCAAGGGGAGCCTGGTGGACTTGAACTGCCGGCCTTATGGTTAGCGGATGTAGCCCTTAGCCACTGCATCACCAGTGTCTCCATGGGCCCCAGGTAAGCTCCAAACTAAAAGGAGCCTATGAAGAGTAGCTGCCTCTGTGTGCATTTCACCTACCGTCTTCCACACCCATGGGCAGCACCAGGGAACTCCCAGATGCTTCTTTGTGACTCTCCAAAGGCACATCAGATTCCCATTTCATTTGTACTTGATCTCCCCCTGCATCCTTCCTGAGATCTCCAACACATTACTGGTTGGTTCAGACGCTTTGTCAAGGAAGTAGAACTGGTGACCGTGTTGAATTACAGAATTTTAAAAACGAAACACAGTTGATTGCTTTGTAGTACACTGTGAATTAAATGCTCACAGTTTTGTCAGCGATTCTTCGAGGCTCTGCTTTAATGAGGAGGTAAGACTCGTTTTAATTAGCAGATCAAATTTTCATCTCTAAATGAACCTTCTAAGAAGAATGAGAAAATTACTTTTTATTATAAGGAGCTAAATGTTCTTTTTACAACTTCTTTGTATTATAAGTCTGTGTATACACACACGTGTTCTTTTTTTTTATCATGCGTAATACTAAGATAGACTTTAGTTAAGATTTGTATACAAGTTACTAGAGATTGTGATGAACTGTTGAAATTAATGAGTTGATCCTGAGGTAAAAATAGGGAAATTACAATCTAGAATGGGAAAAAATGTATATATTTACATTGTGAGTTTATGCAGTCTCTCATATTAAGAAGCCAGAGGGTAAAAGCTCTATGAATTCATTCTCCATGTACAATTGTCCACAGAGGGACCACATGATACTCAAAATAAAAAATGTCTACTGACAATGCTCGGCTAAAAGGGTACAGATGATCAGTATAGACTACTGAAGCAGGCCTCTCTGATGGTCCACAGCTTGGTAATGGCCACCCTTGCTTGGTGCTGGGGAGGAAGTGAGGGAACAAAAGAAAAAGTACCTAATAACTTCCCTCAAGAGGCAGTGGAGATGGTTAAGAAACACTCCTGCTGCGAATGAGCTTTTAGCTAGTAGAGAAGACAGTGCATGCACATGCACACACACAGACACAGATACACACACATACACAAACACACATATACACAAACACCCTAAGACACCCAGGTTACAGTTCAAACAATGCTCAGCATTGGTAAACCAATCCTTGCACAATACCAACGGTACCAAATAAGATGAATGGTTGTTGGCTTTGCGATCTATATTTAATTTTCACAGTGGAAATTCTATTTGTTAGAAATCACCAACATTTTAGAGAAAGCAAAACAGTAAATAAAGGTTGTAGAGAATTTTCTTCCTCAATCCAAACTACTGAGTCAGCTGAATTTCATGGAGTTTGCCTCTCCTAAAGCAATAGACGAATTGTTGGGCAATTGAATTTGTCCCATTAGTTCCATCGCATTTTTGAAACAAATGAATCATGTTTTTAATTCCTTTAGAGGAGGAGCCTAGAACATTAATGAAGTCCCAAATGCTCATCATTTTCAAATTCTCTTTCCATATGAGAATTCCAGGGAAAAACAATTTTTTGTGCTGCCCCACCACCCAAATCTCACAAGAAATCTGAGAATGTCCTAGAAGCTGGTTTATAGTAATAAACCCTGTACCTCATTGTGCCAACGAATGTTCCTTTCAAAAAAAATTTACTGCTTCATGTTTTATGTAAAATTAATGATATAAAAATGAATTGAGTTATACTTCAGCAACTGGGCCTCTTCAACCTGAGAACTCCACTAACAGACTGCAGCTGATGGTCCAGCAGCCTTGGGGTTTCACTGGTAACGTGGCCTTTGGTCCTGATGCTGCCCCTGTCCATAAATGATTACTGACGTCAACTTTTGGACAGGAATGGACTCCGCGACACAGTGAGCATGCCGCGTGTGCACTTTATGGTTCTATGCATGTATAGGATGTCGTCCTGCTGGCCTTTTACTGGGAGAAGAGGGTGGAGAGGAGGGGACAGGAGATTGTTAGGAGGAGTATACTGTCACTGGACAAAGAGAACAGCTGGAATTGCACATAGGTGGGCATGCAAATTTAAACTGGATTGTACACTTTCACTCAATCACAATAAATAAAAAAATAAAAAGAAACTGGGCCTCGTAAACCAACCAGAAAAGCAAACCCACTGCCGTCAAGTCAATTCTGGCTCATAGTGACCCTGTAGGACAGGGTAGAACTGCCCCATAGAATTTCCAAAGGTGGACTTTTAAGTGCCACCTTTTTCTTTGCTGGGGTACAATCCAGTGGTCCCTGCACTTTCCACTTACTTTAGTAATCGCATCAGCGCCAGCGACAGCCGTGAAAAGGGCGCAGTTGCCTTCTAAACCTCTGCAGAAAGCCCTTTGCCTCAAAGGAGGGCTCATCGCAGGCCATGGAGAATTTCCATAGCATAAAGTACTTGTCGAAGAATATGATGTCAGCTTGTGAGATGTTCTGTGCAGGACAAAACAAACTGCACTGTATGTATGGCACAGTGGTGACCGAAATGAATCCAGGAGAGGGTAGGTGGCTAGTGAACTTGGCTGGAAAGAACTCTGGGCTAAAATGCTCACATTACAGGTCTGTGAGTCAGCATGGTCATGTGGAGGCCACATGGTCATTTGGAGGTCATTTGGAGGTCATTTGGAGGTCATCTGGAGGTCATTTGGAGGTCAACAGAACAAGTTGATGAAAATCTGAGAGAGGACATACACCTCAAACTTATGACTCCCGTGGTGCTCCCCCAGCTCAGGAACTTGCGGTGGAGAACACAGTCCATTCAGAGCCTTTATGCTTGGGCTCTGTTGTACACCCACAGTATCCATTTGGTTTCCATAGCGATGTATTTGCTACATACAGCCCATCAACTAGTTCCTGTTCACATCCATGCATGATATCTCACCAGTCAGGAACAATCTCTCCTGAGCCTTCCTCACTCCAGTCAGGCCCATATACTGACCATCATCCTCTAGGTGTCTGCAGAAGTCTTAAGTTTCTCGTGGGAGCCTCCTTGGATGCCTCATCTCCTAGTGTTCCTTCTTTTTTCTATGTGCTTTCAGTAAAATTAGCTTGTCCATTTAGTGTTTAACCACTTCTTATATATTTATTTTCTATAATTGTTATCTGAATTCCATGTTAAGCTTTTTCACAAAAATACCAAGTGGTATAGTGATTTTTTCCCCTCCTCCAAAGATCTTACTTTGCATGGTGTCCTGGCATCCAGAAGATTCTGGACAGCAAATTCTGTTATTTAGCTATGTGGATTGTTGCAGACTTTTATCAGGAAACCGTATTTGAGCATCCGTCCAGCTTGATCCGGGGTATGGTAGTACTGTGTGTCCCTTCTGTAATGAGAAGAGCCCTTCTGTTAGGATCCTTTCCCGGCGCAGGCTCTGAGTGGCTACCGCCCTGTGCTGTGCGAGTTTTTGTTGTGTGCCCTCCAGTCCGTTCTGACTCGCAGCGACTCCGTGTACAACAGAACAGAACACAGCCCGCTCCTGCAGCGTCCTCGCCGTCATTGCTGGGCTTCGAGTCCGTGTTTGCTGCCACTGTGTTGGCCCATTTGCTTGACAGTGTTCCTCTCTTTTGATAATTATCTCTTTTATCTAGCGTGGTGTCCTCTGGGGACTTGTCTATCTCAGTAACACGTCTAAAGTATATGAGATCAATTCTCACCATCCTTCGCTTCTAAGCAACATTCTGGTCGTACTTCTTCCAAGACAAATTTGTTCATTCTTCTGCCTGTCCATGGTAAATTAAAAATTCTTTCCAAAACCATAATTCAAAGGCATCAGTTCTTTTTCAGTCCTCATTATTCATTGTCCAGCTTTCACGTGGTGCATGAATCGTTGAAAACACCATGACTTAGGTCAGGTGCTATGCAGTACAGGTGTTCTATCTGCATTTTAAATCTTGTGAGGGCCTCTGAACTCAGCTCCCACTGAGCACAGCCCCCTGCGGAGCACAGCAGGCAGCATGCAAGGGCAAGGAGTGAGGAGTGTGTCCCTGCAGGTCTTGGGTTTGGGATTATTAAAGCAGAGTGTGTCTGTAATTGCTGCACAGTCGGGGAGCTCTGCACATAGCCTTCCTAGTCTGCTGACCCCAGCTTCCTGCTGAGCAGCTTGGGGACACATTAGTAAACTGCCATAGAACTTCAGGAACAGCTTGAGTTTCTTTGATTCATTTGCCCTCGTTCCTCTAGCTTACCTGCACTCAGATAGAAAGGTGTCGTATATATTACAGGAGCCTGCAGGTGAGGCAACAAGGAGACACCTGTTTGTGAGTCCGCTGTGATATCCTCGCTGACGCTTCTGAAACATTTAGCAGATGGGTCACATTAGGGCACTTTCTTAGGTGTTCTATGTTTGACCATTTCCTTAGAGCTTACAGGTAGTTTGCCACCTGAGAATGGACTGTTTCTATTGTATACGCTTTGTTTTCCTTTTTATAAGGTTGACTGTTGTTTCTCTTACCACACTGCAGGCATTCCAGAATCATCATCCAGGGCTTTTGTTGCCTTTATGCTATCCCCTCCTGTAATTTCTTTTATAATGTTTGGTACCTGTGCACAACAGGATCTGGCCATTGTGAGCCAAAAGGTTTTCATCGGCTGATTCTTTTCAGAAATAAATTGCCAGGTCTTTCTTCCTAATCTTCTTTAATCTGAAAGCTCTGCTAAAAACTGTTCAGCATCTGTCTTAGTTACCTAGTGTTGCTATAACAAAAATACCCCAAGTGAATGGCTTCAACAAATAAGTTTATTCTCTCACAGTCTAGCAGGCTAGACGTCCAAAGTCAGGACACTAGCTCTGGAGAGAGGTCCTTGTCATCAATATTCCACTGGTCTAGGAGCTTCTCAATGCTGGCACTTTAAATCCAAAGGACAGACTGTACTCTTGGCACTACTTTTTTTGGTGATAGGAGGTCCCCATGTCTCTCTGTGTGCTTCTTTCTTTTATATCTCAAAAGAAAGTAGTATAGGACACAGCCTAGTGTAAATCCAGGCCCACTGCTGTCAAGTCAATTCCGACTCATAGCAATCTTACGGGACAAAATAGAATGACCCCATAGAGTTTCCAAGGAGCACCTGGTGGACTTGAACTGCTGACCTTCTGGTTGGCAACTGTAGCGTTTAACCACTACACCATCAGGGTTCCCATAGCTGTGCCTTATTAACGTTAACTGCCCCTAATCCTGCCTTACTAGCATGGCAGAGGTAGGATTTACAACCCATAAGAAAATCACATCAGATGACAAAATGTTAGACAGTCACAGAATACTGAGAATTGTGGCCTAGCCAACTGACACATACTTGAGGAAGACAATTCAATTCATAATAACATCTGAGTAACACATAAGTCTCCAGTGACAGATGAGTTCACTAAGGAAAGTGAACCCAGGTCTACCACATAGAAACCTAGAATTCCAGCCCTGAATCAGCTATTTGATCGCTTACTTCCTCCTGGCCATCAGCCCCACACTGCTAGTACTTAAATAAACAAACAGATAAGGGTGCTGGCTTGTTGACTTTTATATCTCCTTATTTAAAATATCAGCTGCTAACCAGAAAGTTGGCAGTTCAGATCCACCAGGTGCTCCTTAGAAGCTCAATGGGGCAGTTCTGCTCTGACCTATAGGGTTGCTATGAGTCGGAATCAACTCGACGGCAGTGGGTTTGGTTTTTGGCTTTTTAGAATGTCTTGTGGCAACTCTTCATTATTTTCTGCACTTGTGGCCTTTAAATACATCTCCTTTTGGGTACAAAAACCCATGAGTGGGGTTTTCTGCCCAAATGCATCATTCTACCATGTGATGCACTTGGTAGTTGTTCTCATCTCTTCATTCTCTTGGAGCTCTGAGCACCTTCCTTGAGCATGCTGCAGGCCTAGCAAAAGAAGTTGAGGAAATCAACAAACTGCTGAAGAGTAAGACAAGCCCTGCTTTTTATCTCTCAGGTCAGAATAGATGCTCACTACCTCTTTGGAGCACCTGTCCTCTGGAATCAATAGCCAGGCCCTTGGTGTGCTGTTTGCCCCAGATTCCCTTGGCCACCTGTCCCTATGCCCCGAGGTCTTCCTGCCTGAGAACTGACTTCCGCGTTTGTACTCAACATGCAAACCTGGCTTGGTGCTGCCACATTCATCCGTGTCTGAGACCCCCCGGGCACTGTGCATTTTGCCAAAGTCAAGTGTCTCCTGCTGAAAGAATGAGTTGTCCCTCCCTCAACTGCAGTGCACAGCTTCCATGCTTTTGCATTGCACCTGTGTGCTCCTGGCCTGGTTTCTGATTAACTCTGCTCCTGGAAATCCACGTGTCCATCTAGATGTGGTACCTATACCATCTGCCCGTAGTTTTTGAATGCCCTCTATTACGTTGGCTAATGGAAGCTATAGAGAGAGCTGAAGACATCTGAGGTGTGTACACCTGGATTGTAAAGGTGCTTTGGGGCCGATGGGGTGCTGTGGAAGGAAGGATGAGGCATGGAACAGGTGTGGTCTGGAATCGGAATGGCAGACTGGGGAGTTCCTCCAGTGGCATTAGTCATGTTGCTTTCTTGGAGCACTCAGTTTGCACCACTAAAAAGAGAAAGACAGTGTCCCTGTTGTGTCAAGTTATGAGTGTGGAGGGGTTTTAGCAGGTGTCCTAGAATGGAGGTGAGAAGATAATTCTCTAGTCTTCTTTCTAGACTTAACCCTCATGCCTGGAAGAATAGATGTATCTTTTTATTTTCTCTAGGGCTGATTGGGGAAATAGGAGAAATAACGCTAGAATCGTAGTCTCTTGAGCTGAGAAACTAATCAAAGTCATACAATTCAACGTCCTTTGACAAGAGATGACTGAAACCTAGAGAGATTATTTGTCTTAGCAACATCACACAGCTGGTCAGCAAGGGCTCTGAAGTTCCTGTCTCATTTTTTTTTCCCATTTGCCATGATGTTGTCCAAATAGTTCAGTTTTACGTTGCACCTTCTTTCCCAACAGCTCATGCCACTGCCTGCTTTCCGTGTTCCTTCTTCCCATGAATGGAACTGCGTCAACAGCACCTCTGTCCTGTGAGTGGAGGATCTTAGCATCATCTTTATCTTTTCTCTTGCCGTTTCATCAGTCATTAAGGCTGGTCGAGTCTACCATCTCTCCATCTGCTGTCGTCTGCTGTCTCCCCTTCATTCCTGTGTATCACTGTACTTGGCACTTATGTGTGGCTGACCCCTCCAGAGAATAAGCAAGGTAACATTCCCCACCAGTTTTCTTGACTTTTCTGGGGTTTCCTCCATCCAGACTTCGACAACCAGATCAACCGACCAAATGCACAATTGCATTCTTATGCCTCCTGTCCTGGAGGTCTCCTGTGACTCTCTCTCCCTTGCTTTAGACACTCTACCTGAGATCCTCGCTGAGGAGAGAGCAAAAGTGACAGCTCTCGTTTGCACTGAAGACTTGTGAAAGGAGAGATAACTGGATTGTTGAGGTGTCATGAAGTTTCACTTCCCTTTGTCTGATAGCCTAAACAGTTCACAGCTTTGTCCTGTAACGCTGCCATTTTCACAGACATTGATCTGCATACACATTTTATACATACACAAAACGTATGTATAAAAATATGTATTTATACATCTGATTATATGATAGTATGGGCCCATGAACTCTGCGTTATGTTTAAAAGAGTGATTTTGCTTTCCAAGGCATATTTTTTATTTGGGGGCATATTGAAAGCTTTCCTTGAGGAACACCACTTAGGGATTACTTGGCTGTTGGTTTTTATTAACACTGATCATTTTTATGATAATTTCAGGTTCGTAAGATTCTGGCTTCCAGAGTAGAAAGCCGAACACTCCCCAGCCACCCACCCAGAAGAGCAAACCCACTGCCACTGAGTAGATTCTGACTCCTAGTGATCCTGTAGTACCAAGTAGAGCTGCCCTAGAGGGTTTCCAGGGAGTGCCTGGTGGATTCAAGTTGTCAAAATCTTGGTTAGTAGACATTGCTTGCCATAGCTCTTCACCACTGCACCACCAGGGCTCTAGGAAGTTGAAATTGAGGCCTCTTTGAAGTCAATATTTTAAAGCACAGGAAGCAGAAAGTTTCATGTAAAATTATAAGTTAAATGAACAAGGAAGATTATGGATCTTATACAGTTAGGATGGAAGTGCACTGAGAATTACAGGGATAATAGCAGTTACTATTTGCTAATTGTGTTCAAATTGATACCATATATGCATGGTAGTTGTAATTCTTACCTTAAACATATGGCAAAATATTATGTCCACTTAGGAGGCAAGAAAGGCCTGCAGATAAAGTGATCTCTCTAACACCATACTTCCCAGGACCTACTTCTTCTTGTCCTGTTCTAGGCTGTACTTATTACCTTGTAAGCAACCAGCAAATACTGTTCCAAGATGAGTATAAGGGCAGGTATTGTGCTCAGTTCTGTGGATTGATGCAAAGATGAGTGTATGTGTCTCTGCTTGTGTGTTTGCGTGCATCTGAGTGCGTGAATATATTAGAAAAATCCTTCCAGAAAGAATTATTAATCTAATTCAGTATATAAAGACTGCCATTTAATTTTAGGAACTCACCCTAGAAAAAGTGCTACATATCTCATGGCTGAATATCACTATGGTCACCTTTAAAATACTCCCCATGGGGAAGCTATGCACTGATGCCAGGGTCTAGTCCACCCCTCAAAGCAATTAGGGACTCTTTCTGGAATGACCACCAGGCTACCATTGTATTACCCCTGATGTCCTGAATGCCGTCAAAATGATTTCCTTTCAGTATTTCTTTTACTTTCGGGTAAAGAAAAAAGTCATGGGGGCCAGATCAGGTGAGTAGAGAGAGTCTTCAGTTGTTTGTTTACTGACTAAAAACTCCCTCACAGACAGCTAGACAATTAAGTTCACAAACTTGCCAACATGTTGCAATGGGCATTCCAGAAGGAGTTCCAGAATTGCTTTGAAGGGTGGACTAGGGGCTGTTGTCAGCACACAGCTTTCTTTGCAGGGGAGTACTTTGAACGTGACCATAGTGATATTCAGCAGTGAAGTATGTAGTATTTTGAACAGTTAAGATCGTGGGCTTAGTTGTCAGACCTCCTGTATTTTCTTTTGAGTTCTCCACCACCACCAACAGTGTTAAGCGCTATCATTAGTGTGTTATTGTGTTAGGTGCCTTTGAATCATTTCAGAGTCGTGGTGATGGTGTAGGGCAGAGTAGAACTGTCTTACGGGGTTTCCAAGGAGCAGCTGGGGGATTGCAACTGCCAACCTTGGGGTTAACAGCCATAGCTCTTAACCAGTGTGCAACCAGGGCTTTGCTATTAGTTTTGATAAGCCAAAAAAATCATTGCCCTCGAGTCACTACCAACTCATAGTAGCCTGAAAGGATAGAGGAAAATTGCCCCACAGGGTTTCCAAGGCTGCAAATTTTTATGGAAGCAGACTGCCACATCTTTCTCCCATATAGTGACTGGTAAGCTTGAACTACTGACCTTTCAGGTAGCAGCTAAGTGCTTTAACCACTGTGCCACAGTGGCTACCTTTAGTTTAGATACCCACTGCTGCTGAGTTGTTTCCAACTCCTAGCGACCCTGTAAGATAGACTAAAACTGCCCCATAGGGTTTTCGAGGCTGTGCAGTTTTACTGAAACGGACCGCCACGTCTTTCTCCCACTGAAAGGCTAGTGAGTTTGGACTGCCGACCTTTTTGGCTAGCAGCCGAGTGCTAGCACTTATTAAATTTTTAGCTCTGCCAAGCCACTACGGTAACATGAAATATTGAAGTCTTGCGCCTTTGATTCAAACATAAAGCCTTCATCTCAACAGCGTATATCCAGCCTGTGCCTTGCACACTGGCCTCTGCCAGGTTTCACAGAGCTGGTACCCCCTTTCCTTTTCATGCTTTCCTGTTTTCTGTTGCTTTTGCTTTGTGCCGGCATTTTCATTTCATATTAAATCTTCATTAGCTTCAAAGCTGAGTGGAGGTGGTTTCGGAGCCTTGGCATGATAAGCCCTTTCAAGGTTGGATGTGCTATCAAAAGTGAACATTGCAGCATTTTGAAAGAATTCTTCTGCCTTTTGGGATTGTAAAATAATGTTGTAATTATGGATTATTTCAGAGCAAATAATGTTTAAGTAACAAGTGCCTGAGAAGCCAGATACAATAGACCTAACACAAAGCAGTCTCAAATAACCTTGAGGAATTCTTTGTCATTCTGCACAGACCAAGATAAAATCTGTCAAGGTGAATTGAAAGGCATCTGGAAGCCTGGAGTTTGAGGTTCTGTGTTTTCCCTACAGCAGTTGATGACATTGTTTGATATGTAACTAAGGCCAGACAACTGTATTTCTTGCCCTCCTTTGCCTGTCTGTGATGTCCTTATACAGAAAAGAACACTGGGGAGACTTTCTGAATTGCCTCAAGTCACTTTTTCTAGGAGGAAACTAAGCTGTTCAGGGTCTTCAACTTACATAAGTATGAAGAGATGCTCATATATATAATTTATGTAAAAAACAGAATGCTTCCTTTTGCTGATCTGGAATTTCAAGGATATATTATTCATTTAAAAAACACAATTTTTCTTCTATCTCAAAGTTTATTGGCTAAAGTACTTTATCTCATGAACTGTCTTGGGACTGAGCTTTAATATTTCATCAGTAATAAATTGCAAAAGATGAAGAAGAATTACGAAGGAGATTTTTGCTTTGTAGACTTACAGTGACTGTATCTGAATTTGGCTTCTACTTTTACACCTCAGGAAGGGCACAAGCCCCTACCAGCTTAAACACTGCTTGTTTAAAGGTGGCCCAAACGCTGATGAGGGTGTGTGTGCCCCGGCAATGTGACTGTGACTGTGATTTTGATGTTTCTATGAAAGTATGTGTCTCTTTTATATAGCCTTGATCATACTTAAGTCTCTAGCTTGTGAATATTACTGGTATTTTGTTAATATTGCCATCGTATGGAAACCCTGGTGGCATAGTGCTGAAGAGCTACGGCTGCTAACCAAAAAGTCAGCAGTTGAAATCTACCAGGTGCTCCTTGGAAACTATGGAACAGTTCTACTCAGTCCTGTAAGGCTGCTATGAGTTGAAATTGACTGCATGGTGACAGGTTTAGTTTTTGCCATCATTAACTTTTGATTGAAAGTTGAAGGAACTCTGTGTGCTACAACACTATATCCCCACCCCCCAAAACAATCCATTGTCATCCAGTCAATTCCAGCTCATAGCAACCCTATAGGACAGAGTAGGTAGGACTTCCCTACAGGGTTTTCAAGAAGTAGCTGGTGGATTCAAACTACTGTCCTTTTGGTTAGACGCCAAGCTTTTAACCACAAAGGCTCCTCAGGTTTTGTGTGGAAAGTTGCTTAAGGTAATTCCTTATTTTGTTTTATTTTACTTGTTTATTGTGATTGAGTGAAAGTATACAATCCAGTTTAAATTTGCATGCCTGCCTATGTGCAGCTCCTTCTGCTCTCCTTGCCTGGTGACAGCACACTCCTCCTTTCAGTTCCATACATGTCATATCCTCTTAACAATCTCCTGTCCCCTCCTCTCCACCCTCTCCACTCTCTTCTAGTAAGAGACCAGTAGGACAACATCCTATAGATGCATAGAACCAGAAGGTGCACACACAATGTGATCACTCTGTGTCGCCAAGTCCATTTCATTCCTGTCCGAGGAGTTGACCTCAGTAATGATTTATGATCAGGGGCAGCATCGGATCTTGGGGCCATGCTCACTGGGGAACCCCCAGGCTTTCAGACTGTCAGTTGCAGTGTAGCGAAGCCAAGTGCCATCGAGTTGGCAGTGTAAGCAATTCTTATTGGGACATGCAAGAAGAAGATACTTTTGGTTATAACTTGACAGTCCTTTATGTTTTGAATAATACTTTCATTTCAGTGATCATATTTCAGCAATTCAGCAACAGTAATTATTTTCATCTGGATCTTACAGACAAAGAAACTTCATCCTCATGACAATAGACAGCTTATCCGCTAATTCACCAGTAGTAAAACCAGATTCCAGTCTAGATATTATATCTTTTCATTTCAAGGCCATTGCTTCCCTGACTGATCTGTCCCATTTTTTGTAACACTCCATCACAGATAAGTGTCCCAGTTAAATACCCTCATCAAGGTCTAGGAGAATCTGTCCACCTAGTATAGTAATTAGATTTTGCCCTTGAGTAGCCCACGGTCATGTCGGAGGGGATGTAAATGACAAGACATGTTGAGAAGTGGTATTAGAATTAGATATCATGTACCCATTTCTTTGAGTTCATAGAGGAAAAAAATCAATGGGTATGACTAGAAGGTTTCCAGGGGGAAAGATCTTCCCATAATGCCTTGAAGGATAAATGAAGAAGTGAAATTCATCTCAGGTGGATGAATATCATGGATAAAATCATGGTAGCCAGGAATGAATGTGATCTGTGCTTGAGTGTAGGAAGAAGCGATGGTAAATGAAGTTGAACAGGTGGTTTTAAAATAGACTGTGGACTGATGCTTAGCTCCAGTTAACAACCTGGTTTTGTAGTTCAAATACCCTTAATTTTTTAATAAAGCAATCTATTGCTAAGTCTAAGTTTCGTGAATGCAGTGAAAAAAATCTGAAGTAATCTAGCCTTAGAAAATTGAAGATGTATTTAACTCTATTTCCCACAGTGTTTAGAACAGGTTGTACACATAGAAGAGGGAATTGGGAATACTTGTTTTGACACATAACATTATATATGGCGGTATATTCATATAGGGACACCCAAACAGGCCTGATCCTACTTGCCAGTTTCTCTTTCATCTCTGTTGAAATATGTACCTTTCATGTCTATGCTGACCAAGTCTACCCTCCAGGAGAACTTTCTGTTATTAGCTCCCATTGATTTGGCAGAATTTTTGTTTTGAATGAGCTACTTGTTCCCTTAAGCACTTTTGGCCTCCAATGGCATGCAGAACCTTTAATCAGAGTTACAGATGGTGGCAGTTGCATACATCCAAACTGGGACAAAGAGAAGACAGAGGTGAGCAACTGACCCACATTTGTAGATTGTGTTCATTATCAAGTTTCTTTGTTATTTGTTTAAATTGGCAGGTAAAGGCAAGATATTTGACCTTCCAAAGAAAGTTTGCCTACCAGAAATGTAGTCCTGGACAGTGGTCTGATAAAAGGTTTGCATTCTTTGCTCTGCAGGTTGACATCAGTCTGGTAGCAGTGTGGGAGTGTCTAAGCACCTGGGAAGCCAGGGTCTTAGCTTCAGAATCTATGTGAAGGCCAATAAATAGGTGGAAGCTCTTTGTGGGTTGGGGGGGGGGCGTGTATTGAAATTGTAGTGGGGAACAAAATCCAGAAACTCCCTGCCAGGTGTAGGGATTGTAAGGAAAGTGGTACTCTGAGAAGGCTAGTATAAATGAGAAGGCTAGTATAAAACTAAAGAGGCATGGGAAAGAAACCAACTACTTGCAACACACTGCTTCCTTATTTGGATTTTTTTTTTTTTTTTGACTTTGACTTTGACTTTGACTTTGACTTTGACTTTGCTAGTGCTGTGAAATCATAAATTAAGATGGGAAAAGTCTCTTGTCTCTTGCCCATTGCTTTCCATCTCTACCAGCATGGGAATTGTTCCTTATCATTGCTTCTCTGGTTCTTTGTCCAGTCTACTTTTAAATGATGCAGGTGATAAGTTATTGATCCGCCCCCATGCTGAATGTCTTTTGATTTGTTCAAGCTGTCATTCTGCGCACAGACTCTTGTAGCTCCTGTTAAGATTCTTGCACCACCTGAAACCTACATGCCACCAATCTTTCAATGGAGATGCTTACTCCATTAGACAGGGTGACACCAGTCACTTTGTATTCACATACCTCTGCCCAACTCTTCGCAATAACAGTGGATGCCTTCTTGATCTTTATAAGGACATGAGTATAATACAAAGAAGGGGATTGTCTTCTTTTGAGGACAAAATTTGTCTCATGTTTCAAAATAATATCTGACAACTCTAGTTGCATCCTGCCAGCAATCTTGGTTGACTTATGCTACCTCAGTTTGACTTTTAAAGATCCAAGGCTGTCTATAGTTGGTTTGTTGACTTTATTAATTCAGTTCTCAGGCATGTGCCATAGCATGCAACAATTGCTTGATGTTCTCAAAATTATAGAGCGGAATAGTCTCCATTTGAGATGTCAACACTAATGCCTAATTTCATCATTCATTCTCCTTGTTCTTTCTCTCCAGTTTCTCTTTTCAGTAAACATTTCCCAAGTGGAAGTAGCATAATAAAGTCAGTTATCAGTGTTTTCTAAAGCATTTAACCCAAACTGCCAGAGCAGCATGTGCTCAAAGTTAAAGATGAACTTTCCAATAAAAGATGATTCAGATTGTTAGCTAAAAGCAGAAATGCTGTCTTCCAGAGGGAGCCCCCACCCTTGTATACACACACACACACACACACACACACACACACACACACACACACACACACACACACCCGTTATTTAAATAAGAAAATCGCTCAGTCCTCTAAGAGCTTGCAAATTATTGGCTTGCCTTTTAATAACAGTACCTTATTGTCTTTTAATGAGAAGATTGAGTGATTTCTTCTGTTAATTACTTTTTAGTAAGAGAAGGCTGAGTGCTGTGAAAGGACCTAAAAGCTTGAGGAGGGGAAAAGTGTCTCAGTTGTAATTCTGGAAGAGCTATCGCTGTGTTGTTAACCAAACTCCAGCTGCACCAGGTGCATGGAATCTCTGACCTATGGAAAAATTGTTCGGATTCCCTACATTCATCTTGTTTGAGCAGTAAAGAAAATATAATTGGAAAAAACGGCATTGAAGAGTATCCTGGGTTATTGGTTATCAAAAGGGGCATGCAGGAGCTTTTCCACATTAAATTTAAACTTAAGAAATGGCTGGATCTGTAAGGACAGGGAAGGGACAATTTGAATTTTACCTTTGCTTTGAAAGCTCTGGGAGAAGTTGATATAGATAGGGCTTTTTTTATTTTTTCCCCTTCCCAAACTCAAGTTATTTTCTGACCACAATGAGGGGAGAGTTAAAGACTGAAAATGAGAAGTGATTTATGTCTGTGCAGTAATGTGGTTATTGCAATTTCCAAATGCTGGATAGTAAGAAAGCCTCTCCTTCTCCCTCCTCTCTGGAAGTAGTGGTTTTCCAAATTTGGTCATGGAACCAGTAGCATCAACGTCACCTGAGTACTTGTTAGAAAGGCAAAATCTTGGCCACTCCAAGTCAGCCTGATACATACTGAAGTGTAAGAGTTGGTGGTCTAAGCAAGGAAACCCTGGTGATGTAGTGGCTTAAGTGCTACCTCTGCTAACCAAAAGGTCGGCAGTTCAAATCTGCCAGGTGCTCCTTAGAAGCTCAATGAGGCAGTTCTACTCTGACCTCTAGGGTTGCTTTGAGTGAGACCCCACTAGACAGCAGTGGGTTTTTTGAGGGAGGGGAGAAGGGGGGGCCTAAGCAAGGAAACCCTGGGAGAGTAGTGGTTAAGTGCTACAGCTGCTAACCAAAAGGTTGGCAGTTTGAATCTATCAGGTGCTCCTTAGAAACTCTATGGGGCAGTGCTACTGTGCCCTATAGGGTTGCTATGAGGTGGAATCAACTTGACAGCAACGGGTTTGGATTTGGCCTATGCAGTATACTTCCACGAATCTTTCCTCCCCTAGGATCCATAGTACTTTCTCCACTTGCTCAGAAATCCTCTTCTTTCTGTTTGCTAGTTCTTGAAAGCTCTTTTACATGGAATAAATATTTTCAGTAAATAAAAGACGGAGGGTAGAGACACTAAACTGAGATTCAGAGTGGGGATCCTGGAGCCAGCTACTTGTATTTGGCTTCTAGCTAGGCTACTTCGTATTGGTGTAATGTTGGTCAACTTTCTTAACATTTTTGATCTTTGCGTTCTTCCTCTGCAGGTTAAGAAAGACAGTAGTGGTTATCATATAATCCATCTTAATAGGTTTCTTGAATACATGTGTTTAGGTAATGTCTGGAACACAGAGTAAGATTTCAAAAAGAATTAGTTGTTTTGATTCTGGTTAATAATAAAAATACTTTTGGAAGAGTTGACCTCTGTATTCAGTTTTATAAAAAGTGCTTGTTTGAGGTGGTATGGAGTTAAGATTACCCTGTGTCTTGCAGAGTAGAACTGCTCCATAAGTTTTTCTTGACTGTAGTCTTTATGGGAGCAGATCACCTGGCTTTTCTTCTGTAGTGCTGCTGTTCAGTTCCAACAACAAACTTTCAAGGGAGTAGTCAAGTACAAGTTTCGTGTGCTACCCAGGGAACTGTTTAGTTTTATGACTGTATATAAACGAAATCTGTCTTGTTGTTTTCTGAAAGCAGGGTTTGATGGACTGAAAGAAGAGAAATAATGTCAGTTTTACAAAGCAGAGCAGGACATTAAAAAGTGAGCTAAGAACCAAGAATAAAAACCAAACAAACCAAACCTATTGCCATCAAGTCGATTTCAAGAACCAAGGAGAATAGAGAAGTAATGCATCTATAGGATATCATCCTGCTGACCTCTGGCTGGAAGAAGGAGAGTGGGTGGAGAGGAGCGGAAAGGAGACTGTTGGGAGGATGAGACATGTATGGAGCAGAGAGGAATAGTGTGCTGTCACCGGACAGGGAGAGCAGTGGAAGCTGCGTATAGATGGGCATGTAAATTTATATGGGAATGTACATTTTCACTCAGTCATAATAAAAAAAAAAAAGAAGAAGAAGAGAGAGAGAAAAAAAATAATTCCAAAGAGGGATTTCCTTAGGTCTTATTTAAGGACAAACCTTTTATTGAGAGTGAAGATTTGAAAACTAGAAGCAACCTAGATCTCTTAAAGTTGGTTCCTCTTCCTAGAATCCCCAGCACTGACCATGCCTTGAGCATGTTCAGCATGTAGTTATAAAGATAGTGTGTTTCTGTGTTTTATCACATTTGTGAGTTTGGATCCAAATATTCTACCATTTAGCAGTGTTAATCTCAGTAAAGAGATTTGTGAGGTTAAGTAGATCACAGCAATTACATGAAAATGCTTTGTAGGTTTTTCATGGGTTTAATCATTTGTCCTTGTTAGTGACCATTGGGTTGACCCCAGTGCATGGTGAACTTGTGACAGAATGAAATATCTGCTCCAGTTGCTGTCTTCATAGTCCTGCCTGTGTCTGAGCGTAGTGTTGAGCTTGGTGTCTCAGTACCTCTTGAGACTTCCCTGTGTTTTCAGTGACCCTCTTCTTTGCCAGACATGATGTCCTTTTCTAGCAATTGGCCTTTCCTATGACATGTCTTAAATAAATCAGCTGAAGTCGCATCGTCCTCGCTTTTAAGAAACATTTGGTTGTGTTTTTTTCTATAACTTACTTGTTCATTATCTGGCAGTCTGTATTACAGTCAGTATTCTTTGTGAACCCCACAGCTGGAATGCATCCATTCTTTTTCTTTCTTCCTTTTTCGTTGTCCAGCTTTCTCATGCATATAAGGTAATTGAAAGAGCCTTCTAAAGGCATTATTTTCAACGAGTTTGATTAAATTTAACCATCTTTTTCTATGTGTAGTCATCCAGGTCTACATTATTTATATAGAAATGTATAAAACATAGTCCATGATACCAAGATTCCATCATGCTATTTTCTGAAGTAGTACTTCTTTTTATTAAGTGTAGGGGTGTCTGTGTGTTCCAGGATGCATTTGAATCAACTGTTTTTGAGGTAAAATGTGGAATTGCTAAGGCAGTCAACATTTGGAGATGAAAAAGTGCACCTCCTTTGTTGAAAGCCTGAAATTTCTCAGCTAAGTAAAAATGGGTGAGACATTTTTTAATGTCTTGGATTGCATGGAGTTGTTCCTCTTATCGAAACCATTCAGAGTTCATCATGGCTGTTTTTTGGTGTTTCTTTTGTGAATTTCAGAGTTGATAAGTGGCTTGAGAAATGTTTAGGGTGTGCATGACACAAGTTATTTCTTAATGTATGAAAGCAAGATTCTGGTCAATTTTACATGTGGTTTCGTCACTAATACACATCGGAACTACCTTTGGTCTTAAGTTCAGAGTCTCTCTCTGGGAATTCTGAATTTGTTTGTCATGTCTTGTCTAGAGATGTAATGGACTGATAGGATTTAGAAATCCTGCTGTATTCCTGATTTCTATTACTAATGGCCTATCCAGGATGTACAAGAAAACTAAATTAGTGGTCTCAAATATTAATGTGTGTGAAAATCACCAGGGCATCTTTTTAAAATGGAAAGAGACTTGGGGTTTTTCATTTCTAGGAAGTTCAATGGCTGTTGTTGCTGCAGATTCTCAGACCACACATTGAATAGCAAAGAACTAGATCATGATTGCACTTTAGAAGACAATATTATGCTCTGACCGTAATGATGAAAATCCTAATGCCCAGAATCCTAATGTAGCTTAGCCTGCAGGAAAAAAAGCATTTCTTTTAGCTTATTTTGTAACAAACAGGAAAGAATATTGCAACTTGCTAAATAACTTGCCCTTTCATTCTTTACATGATTAACTATATATTACAAAGGCTGAAAACTACTTTGCAGTATAGAAAGAACTTTGCAACCACGGTTCACCTCCTTAATGGAATTCTAGAAGTTAATGTTCTGACTGTTAAAAAAGTCAGTCTGGTGGGACAATATATAGAACAATTAAAAGTTAAAGGAAATGAGAAAGAATATATGTGTTACTATCTAGATACAGTTATACCTACATAGTCATAATCATCATAGACTATTAATAGAAGGTAGCTACTCTTTATACATACCTGTTAGGTGTATTAATGTAAAGTATGTTTGTAAAGCCCTGTTTATATAAAAAGACAAAACCAAACAAAACAAACCCTACTGTCAGCAGGTGAATTCTGGTTCCTAGTGTCCCTAAAGTACAAAGTCGAGCTGCCCCATAGGGGTACTTAATAAAAATAGTAGCTATTACAATTATTATCACTCCTATTGTAATTTGCTATGAGTTAGAGTCAACTCAAGGGCAGTAGGTTTTTAGATTATTATTACTGTCGATTATTTTAATGCTTCTTATAAGATCTTTTTAAGGGAACTCTGAGTAATGATTTCAATATTAAAGGAATGTACAATATGATATATAAGCAACATATAATATATAAGGAAAAATATGCAATATACGGTATATACCATGGACTGCCAACAAAGCTGACAAATGTGTCTTGCCAATATGCTGCTTACAAGCAAGGATGGTAAGACTTCTTAAATATTTTGAACATATTATTAGGAGGGAACATTCTCTTGAAAAGGACGCCAGGCTTGGTAAAGAGGAGGATCAGTGAGAAGAGGTAGGCTGTCCATGAGATGGATTGACAGAATGGCTGCAACAGGGGGCTCGAGCACAGCAATGGTTGCAAGATGGCACAAGACTGGGGAGTGTTTTGTTGTGTGATATAGGATTGTGCCACGAGTTGAACCAAGCAAGTGACACCTGACAACAGCAGCAAGAAGAAAGGAATATGTTGGAAAAGAGAAATTCCAAGAGAAGCAAAATCTTTAAGCAGTGGAATAGAAATGAAATCTCTTCAAGATCTTTTTTATTTCTTTCTTTTTAGTAAAATTCTCTTTGTGTTAAGTAAATATTTCCAAAGAAATACTTTTCCTGTTCATTGGTAATACTCAAGCATTTCATTAATCCTAGCAAAATCTCTCTAAATTTACTGATGCACCTATTCTGTTTTCAAATATCTCATTAATTCCTTTTTATGGATTAAATGCTCATGTTCACTAGTGAAAACCTAGTTCCAACTGAAAACTGTGATGGATTCTAACTCTTCTTCGTTGTCATCTGGTTAAACTAATGTGCCAATTGACTCTACCTATTGTTCTGAGATAGTTGAAAACTAAAAACGAAAACAAATCCTGTATGCAGAAAGGAATTGGCTTTCAGAGGCAATGTCTGAATGCTTCAAAGCATTCTGTGAGCTTTTTTTTTTGTTTTATATCAACTTGTAACTTAGGTGAGCTTAAGTTCCATTTGTGAGTGGTAACCAGGCATGTACTGGAGGGAATGACATTTGGGAAAGAGATACGATGGGTGCCATGCAAGGTCTGACAGTTAAGTTCGTGAATTCATCTTGGAAAAAGTGCTGCATACCTCATTGCGTAATATTGCTATGGTCACCTTCACAGTACTCCTTTTGGGAAGCTACGCAGATGCCAGAGCCTAGTCCACCCTTTAAAGTAATTTTAGAACTCCTTTTCTGGAATCGCCATCAGAGCTGTGGTTGTATTATGCTTGGTGTCCTGAATGTCATCAAAATGTCTTCCTTTCAGTATTTCCTTTCCCTTCAGGTAAAGAAAAAAGTCATTGGGGGCCAGATCAGGTGACCAGGGAGGGTGTTTACTGTCTAAAAACTCCCTCACAGACAACTATACAATTAAATTCATATACTTGCCATCATTCCACAGTGCCCAATGGCCATTCCAGAAACAGTTCCAAAATGGCTTTAAGGGTAGGCTAAGTACTGGTGTCAGTGTACAGCTTCAGCAGGTAACTGTGTAGCAGTGAGGTCTGTAGTACTTAGAATAATTAAGTTCACAGCCTTAATTGCCAGACCTGGCATGCTTTAAGCATAGGCATAGTAGAACAGTCTTGATAAAGATGTTTTTTGAGATTCAGCATTCAGTTAGCCCTAAGGTTGTGAAACACACAAATATGAAGTGGGGAAGAAAACTCATCCTACATCTTTTTCCTAGGCAAATTCCCAGTATTCATCATCATTTCTCATCTTCAGATTCAATTTGTCAGTTCTGTGTATCATCAAAGGCAAAGAAATGAAACCCTTCGCTATCTATCACATCTTTCTCCCATGGAGCTGCTAATGGGGTCACGTTGCCTACCTTTCAGTTGGCAGCTGAGTGTTAAAACCATTTGGCCTCCAAGGCTTTTTCTATGTATCATAAACCAAGCAAATTACTCTTTGAAGATGGTCTTATCCCAACATTGTAAGCAAATACATCTAAAATGTGTTGTACCATTTTTAAAAAATGAAAAAGAAGTGATATGTAATCACTGTGCGTTTTCATTTGTGAAATTTCCGTATCACGTTTCCCCTCTCAGCTTCCCAGATGTCTGAAGTCCAGTGTCAATTCACATGCCTTGGCCTTCCCAGCAGTGTATGCCATCTTTCAATTGTGCCATTAAAGAGATGTACCGTGTTGTGTACGACCTCCTCCAAAATAGGAAAATACATTGATTAAGCACAGCTACATTTATTAGACTTCCTACATGAAGACTTAGGAGCCTGTCAGGAGGAAAACAGGGAAGGATATCGGTAAGTTAAAAAATTCTGGATGTGTAGTTTTGAAGCAAGTCATACAAGGTGAAGAACTGATTAGGATTGGGAAATTCAGGGGGTAAAAATTTTGGCCAGGTGGGCACTTGTCAGACTGAGGGGCTGGTTTCAAGTACTGGTGAGTGATTAGTCTTGTTAGGGAATAAGCTGTTTTACCTGATTCTCAGTCTTATCTTACAGAGACAAAAGGTAAATATTTTTATTTTGCATAGTCCACGAATTCTGTAGCATAGGGGTGGAATATGATGGTTACATTTCTCAAATTTAATGATGGAGAAGCTGCACAATGAACAAAGAAGAGACAAGAAGAATTGATGCTTTGGAATTATGGTGTTGGAGAAGAATGTCGAATGTGCCGTGGACCGCCAAAAGAAAAACCAGATTTGTTCTGGAATATGTAAAACCAGAGTTCCCCTTGGAAGCAAAGATGGCAAGACTACATCTTACATACTTTGGACATGTTGCTAGGAAGAATCAGTCCCTGGAGAAGGACATCATGCTTGGTAGAGTGGAGGGTCATCGAAAAAGAGGAAGACCCTTGGAGAGATGGACTGACACAACGAGTGGCCTCAGCGATGGTTTTAGGTGTAAAAACGATTGTGGACATGGTGCCTGACTGGGCAGTGTTTCATTCTGTTGTGCGTTGAGTGTTTCGTTCTGTCGCGATGAGTTGGGATCTGACTCAATGGCACCTAACAACAACAGTAAGGATGGAGAAATGGGATGTATTAGTTTCCTGTTACTGCCATAAGAAAATACGTCTTAGTGCCGTAAAACAGCACAGTTTTACCATTTTATAGTTATATAGGTTATAAGTCCAACGTGGTTCTTAGTGCGCTAAAATCAAGGTGCCAGCAGGACTGCAGTCTTTTATGAAAGCTTCAGGGGAGAATCCATATCTTTGTCTATATGTTGCCCACGTTGCCCAAGGAATGGCCTCCCTCTTCTCTTTTCAAAGTCAGCAAAATACATGCCTCTGACCATTCTTCTCCAATTATGTCTTCCTTTTCCACTGTTAAGGACCCATGTGATTTCACTGAAACTCTATTAGTGCAGTAGTTAGCTAGCCTACAGTATGATGGTTGAAATCCACCAGCCAATCCTTGGAAGTTCTATGAAGCATTTCTTTGTCCTGTAGAGTCCTAATGAGTCTGCATCACCTTGAGAGAAATGGCTTTAGTTTTGGTTTCAGTGGTTACGTTGGCTCCACTAGGAAAATTCAGGACAGTCTTCCCATCTCAAGGTCTTTAACTTAATTACGTCTGCAAAGCCCCTTTTGCTGTGAAGGTAACACATTAACAGTTTCCAGAGATTAGGACAAAAAAGGCTTTGCCATTACTTTGCTTACCATGTGGGAAATGGGTCACACAGAAATGGGAGAAAACTTGTCTTCTTACATCCTTTGGCTTCCAGAACATTCTCATAATGCAGATAGTTTTTGGTATTCAGTAGTCAGTCAGCAAGTATGCTCACAAAAAATGTAAGAATTTTAGAGTGTCTCTTCTAGGAATAAAGACAAATCTCATTGAGGTCTGTTTGACAACAGTGATATACCTTAGTCTTTTTTAAAAAGTCATTTCTCTGGTAATACTGGAGGAAACTACTATTCTATTCATTGTCTGCTAGGTAGCCCCAAGAGGACATGGGAAAGCTACTTTCAATGATTATCCAAATATAACTAAATATCTGAACACCTATTCCTACTCTTTATCCTCTGAAATCTAATGTCTCCCTTGACACAATGCTATTTCAAATTATCTTCACTGAGAAACAGCCTGCATTTAGTTTTTTATATCACACTGTCATATAGATCATTCTCAGTAATGGTTTACATAAATTAGGAATCCTCCCTTCTTTTTCAGGCACACTGAAAATAGTAGTCACCAAATTAAAGACGTCAACAGCAGAGGCTTTGCATATCTCAACAAGCAGTGAAGCCATGGTAGATCTGAGTGCACTCCCTAAGTCATTGACAATGAAAAGCACTTGTGATTCAGGGGTGATGTATTTTCTTCTCCCCTTTTCATTACCATAATACCTTTAGCCATAAAAGATCATCTCATTAAGCTACACCGTATCATTACTCTCTTGTGGCTCCTACATGAGGTGACTAACCAGAAGGTTGGCAGTTCGATTCCACCAGACACTCTTTGGAATCTCTTTGGAAAAATTCTCTTGGGTCCTATAGAGTCATTATGGGTTGGCATCAGCTCACTAGCAATGGATTTTGATTAATGTGAGGTACTAGCTAGTAAAGGAAGGAGAAAACATCTGCTTTATTTATTTTTAGTTGTCAGAAGAAGCATTTTTTTCCTTTTTTGTAAGAAAGTATATTACTTTGCTTTAAGTGAAAGCTGACAGTCCAAGTCAATTTATCACACAAAGGCTTGCACACTCATTGCTGTGTAACTCTAGCTGCTGACCGCACCCTGTGAGAACACACTACTTTCCATCCTGTGCTTCCCATGTCCGTTCAACCAGCTCCTGTCACACTTTGCTCTCTCATCTCCCCTCTGGAAAGGAGCTGCCCAGTTAGCCTCAGGTATCTATGCAAGCCAGGAAGCACATTCTTGGCCAGTATCACTTTATGTCCCATACTCCAGTCGAGTCATTGTCTGAAGAGCTGGTTTCAGGAATGGTTTCATCTTTGGGCTAACAGACAGTCTGGGATCATGTCTTCCAGGGAACATCCAGTTTGTTGAACTATCTACTCTCGTCTTGTAATAGTGTAGAAAAAGCATTTTTTCTATGATAATTTGGATAAGATGAGAATAACCTATGACAGAACTTCAAACCAAAGCGATCTCTAGTTTAAAATTTTGTGTATCTGGGAAAAGATGAACAAACAAAGCAAAGGCGTATATATACATGGTGTAGGAATTTATTTTCTTTCCCTCTTTCTTCCTTCATCTCTGCTTCCCTTCCCTCTTTCTTCCTTCTTTGTTTCTCATCTTCCTGTATTTTTGTTTCACTTTTTCTCTCTGTTTCTCTCTTTAGCCCAAGGAGTTCAACTGGTGGATATTTTAAGAAAACTGCTTAACACTCTGTCACGGGGCGAACAACATTTGTGTCACAGAGCAGTTCTTCCAAAACAGGAAAATTACATGGACAAGAATGTTAGCCATGTGATTCTCGCAGTGGTAAAAAATTGGACATTGCTTAAATGCCCGTCAAATAGAGACAATTAAATGCTTTATGGGAGCAGTTCCATGTGAGTGTATGATGACCTGGAATGTTTTGTCACAGACTCATACGGTCCCTTTGTGGTATATTTATAATGTCTCCTAATCTGGGAACTGGTTTCACCTTGTTCACAGTGGGTTTGAAAGGGCAGAGGAAGGAGACGACAAAGAGCCTTACATTAATGACATGTCCACTATTCTCATGTACATTTCACTTCAAGGAATATTCAAAAATGGTATATTTTTGCTGAGAAAAAGAATGCAAAAGGACATATAAAAGTTACATCTAATAGGGTGGGCCTAGAGGAATGTCTTTTATTTCTTACTTGGACGTTGTTATGAGCTGCTTGCGTTTTTACTGACTAAATAAAAGAGAACTAAAATGAGGGAGACAGATCTTCAATAAATCTGTTAAAAACAGAAAGCACAATGAGGTGCCATCATAGATAGATAGGTAGGTAGATAGGTAGATAGGTAGATCATAAGCACAGTAGAGCCAGCCTCTAGTTCATAGAGATATTAAAGAAGTAGGAGAAACATTTCTCTTGTAATTATGGAGAGATATTCTTTCTCTTATTGCAAGGAAATCTTGCCATTATAATTGCCAGGTCCCATTAGTGGTCAGAAAGGTCTGAGGGACAACTTTTTTAGATCAAGGGTCATATATGTAAATTGGGTTTCCTTCTCATTGTCCCCAGAACTTAGGAGAATGCCTGGCACTTAATTCTTACCTGCTACATTTGTTGGAGTTCTAGTGGGGCCGTGGTTAAGAGCTCAGCTGCTAAACAAAAGGGCGGCAGTTCGAATCTACATGATTGCTGGTTGGAAACCAGATAGGGACTGTTCTGCTCTGCCCTGTAGGGTTGCTATGAGTCAGAATCGATCCAATGGCTTATTTTTTAAAAATACTTTTGCTGAATGAATAGGTAGATGGATCAGTGCCAATACCTAAACTTCCTTCACATTTCTTTGGCAAATATTTGTTTTTCCTTTAAAGTGCTTTAGATATTCATGTTTGTAAAAGAATGAAAGATTCTTCCTCTTGGCTCATCAAAAACAAACAAAAAACCACAATACCACGGAGTCAATTCCAACTCACAGCAACCCCATAGACAGAACAGAACTTCTCCATAGAGTTTCCAGGGAGACTGTGGCAGATTTGGACTGCCACCCTCTGGGTTAGCAGCCATAGCATTTAACCACTATGCCACCAGGGTTTCCAAACTGTTTGTCTGGATTATTTTTGCCTGTATTGCTAGAATTATTACTTTCTATCTCAAGAATGTTTTCCCTGAAGAATTTATTTTTAAATTGGTTAACAGAGTGAATTATTTCCAGGGCTGAATGGTAGTAAAGGAGAGAGGTCTTGAAAAGTCAGCACAGCAGCACCCAAAGCTGCTGAAAATTGACATCTCTGTATTCAGTTCTGGAAATCCCAGTGGTGTAGCAGTGGAGAGCTACCACTGCTAACCAAAAGGTCAGCAGTTCGAATCTGCCAGTGGCTCCTTGGAAACTCTGTAGGACAGCTGTTCTCTGTCCTGTAGGGTCAGTGTGAGTCAGAATTGACTCTGTAGCAGCGGGTTCGGATTTTGGTATGTTTAAGCACTTGCTCCTCTCCGCTCAAAATGAGTAGGCAAGTGGCTAATGTTGTATTCTGTTGGAGTCAAGATACAGAAGCACCTTCTAGTCAGCACACAATCTGTAAGCACTTCGTAAGCTTCTGACATTTTTTACTTTTTCTCAGAAAAGACATGAACAAGTCCCAATCTCCCTTTTTGGTTGCAATCTCCAAGTGTTTCTCAGTGTGACCTACAGCTATGGGATTCAAACTTCATCCTTCAGCACGATGTAGAGATAGGGTGCTGGAATACTGAGAAACTTAAACTTGATGTCAAGACAGTAGCGTTTTTGTCTGTCCTTTTCTTTGTATAATGGCTTTATCCCCTCAGGGACTGATAGGAATGGCCTCAATGCAAGGGCATGTAAATACTGATTTGGAGAATAATTCTCATTTAGTATTTATTAGATGAAGTATCCTCTCAAGAAGTCATAGCCCTGAGGTCTCTACCCTGTTTTCTCTACTCTCTTTTCTCTAGTCTGTTGCATTTGAGTTCTGAAATCTACTTTTTGGCCTTTGATCATTGTCCTGGAGGTCCTGAAGGCCACACCTGGGTTAAATGACTCAGTCGGAGTCACATGACGTAGTATATTGTTGTTTCCTTAGCTATGATTCACACAGAGAAGGTTCCAGGGTGAAATCAGCTAAGGAAAAGACACAGGGGCCAAGGACCGGGGAAAACTAGGCACAGGCTTCCAGGAGTCCTTTCCCAGTGGAGTCACATGGCTTGTGCTTAAGTCACCGCGTAGTGAGTTCAGGCAATACTTAGGAACGGGCGCTAGCCAGGGAAGGTTATCAGAAAACCAGTGCCCAGGGTTTCATTGGGTCTGGTCAGGTAGGCACTTTCTAACTGGTAGGTGCTACCATTTCATACTCCCAGAAGGAAAACAAGTTTCAGCATAAACCGTATTGTCTGTGCAAATAGTTTAGGCATAGTGAACTACATTGATCAGTCCTGGGAATGGCGGCAGTGTTCCTAAAATCCAACTTGTTCGGCAAGCCTTCTCAGAGGACAGCTCTCAGGCCTGCTATGGCAGCTCTTTTCTGCATAATCGCATTCTAATTTACAACTGTGTCAGTTTGTGTACCATAAATATTGTGGCCTCGTGTAAGACAGGTATCCTTGAAATCTTTGGTAGTACCTAATGTAATGTTGGGAACTTGCCTTCTGTGATCCCCTAGCTGAACATGTCATCCCACTTCTATTTCTACTGAGTCTGTGCCTAAAATACATCCTTGGTCCATTCAGTATCTTTCTCTCTGGTCCACTTTTAGCTTGGATTACTGCAGTATCCTCCAAGCTAGTTTGTCTGTTCAGTGTTTGCCTTCATCTAATCCATTCTCAAAGATCCCTGGTGGCACGATGATTAAACGATTGGCTACTAAATGAAAAATTGACAGTTTCAACTCACCCAGCTGCTCTGCAGGAGAGAGTCCTGGTGACATGCTTCCATAAAGATTGCAGCCCAGAAACCCTGTAATTCATAATGGACTCAGCAGCACCTAACAACAGCAATCCATACTCTGCAGAGTAGCCTGAGACTGGGACTTAACACTGGATAACATCACCCCTTTCCTTAAAATTCATCTATGACTTCACTTTGCTGTAAACTACAAAGTCTGTAATATGATATTAGCTGGGTCCTGTCTGCCTCCCCAGCCTGGCCTAGAACTTTGCTGCTTTTGCAGTGACACTCTTCTCTTGTTTCATGAAATTCACCCAGTTCCTTCCTTCGAAAGGCCTTTGAACAAGTTAATCCATACACTGGGAATACTGGTGCTCCTTTCTTGTTGTTACACAAACTGTTATTTATTCTTTAGGTGTTGCTTTACAGGCAGGATGGTCATACAACTTATTGTCCAAAGCAGGACACCAGTTAGGGGTAAAATAAGGTGTTATTTATAATTTTACTAGGTCAATAGGTAACCTGAAAAATAGTCATCATACTAATTGGTCTCTTTCTTGGAGGGAATTGTTGTGACCTTTTCTTCTAAATTGAATGACTCTCTATAGCAACCTATTATTTTCCTGCATACAACTCATCTAACAATCGTTAATTAAAGACTGATTTATGTGATTATTTGTCTCACATCTTTTTCTCTTACCATGCTGTTAAGTTTCACAAGTTCAAAGACTGTATAGCTACCAGCCAACAGTGCCAGTAGACATTTTATAAATAGCCCATAAATTTGTAATTCCATAATAGCAGTGCTTTCAAGCAGGTTTTACTTATTTATTTTTTTTCCCAAATCTGTCTATTCTTCATTCCGTTTGCTCTTTTATTTTTCTACTGATGTTGTATTTGGAAAGCCCTTAATAAGTCCCTGAGTTTATCTTTCAGTTATTGCCTTACGGAGCTATAAGGAATCAATTTACTGGTACAGTGCTTCGTCTCTGCAGAAAATCTCTAGCATATTGTTTTGACAGTGATTGTATTTTAAATAAAATGGGCACTCTCCAAATTTCATTTTGTTCTTTCTGTTTTTATTTCATTTTTGTTAACCAGGAAAACTAGTCAGTAATTTAAAAAAAAAAAGTTATCTATCAACTAATTCATTTCATCTTTGCAGGTGTGAATTTGCTGTGACCTCCTCTGAGTAGTCAGAAACAAAACAGACTTCTAGAAGCAAAGCAGTTTGCTTTCTAGAAGCAAAGTACTGGGGATAATCTCAGGCATGTCCCAGCCCTCCAAGTGGCCATCTGACAGACTGCCACCTTCTTCAAAGGCAAAAACAAGGCAAAAAGGTCTACAGGTTGGAGGCAGAATGACAGTTTGGCGGTGCTGCTGTCACCATGCCTCCCTCTGATTCTGCCTTATTCTCTAGCAAGGGTCCCTACAAGTAGGAATCAATTCAATGGCCAATAGTTGTTTTTTTTTTTTTTTTTTTTTCTTTTTCCTTTTGGTTCAACCTAAAGAGTGTACACATTCATTTTCAAGCCACATATTATCTACCATAAAGTCTATACCTGCATCTGGACAACACACTGTATGTGTGTCAAAAATTAGTAGAATTAACATCGATGTTATTTTAAAGGATAGGAAAAAAAAGTCTTGAAATTGAAACTTTCAACTACAGAATAAAGTCTTTTCATTGATCTTAATTCAATACAACAATTTAAATTTGAAATTCCAAAAGCTCGATTGATTGCTTCCCCAGTGGGGTTCCTCCTAACCAGTAGGGTTCCTCTTTGCCAGCAGAGCTGTCCTCTTGTATAGGGTCTGAAAACTGAGATGCTCAATTTTTCTGAAGCCAGAGCAGCCAGATCATAGGCATGTGACCCTAGGGGAAGATGAATAATTGTCTCTTGAGTGTAGTCACTTTGGAGATTTCTAGAAATGTCTCCCTCATGATAAAAACTGTCCAAGGAGAAACTGCTTTTGGATAGGGTTAGTACAGATATGATGCCTGGGATGGTGTCAGCCCACATGCAGCATGAATAGCTTAACCTGATGACTGCCAACTGGGAAGATGGAAGGAGCTGGGACTTAGATGACATTGTTGACTGATTGCACCAACCTTGGAAGCACCTGCCTGTAGACTTTTGCATGTGATGTAATGTATATCCTTGTAGTTGAACCCTCTTTTATTTGAGAATTTGTCTCTTAAAACAATAGCAACTGCAAAAATAAAACATAAGGAAACATGCAAAAAACATGGTGATATACTAGGAACAAAATACAGAATTAAAATGCATTTTAAATAAATTGATCTTTAAGATACTAATTCTGTGTATGTATTTGCATGTACATTCTGCCGATATATTACTGAGCCAGTATCTGAAGATACCAAACCTGTTCCTGTTGAGCTGATTCAGACTCAGAGTGATACTATAGGGCAGAATAGAACAGCCCCATAGAGTTGCCAAGGAGCACCTGGCAGATTCGAACTACAGACATAGCACTTAATTACTACGCCATCAGGGTTTCCCTCTGATGAATAAAAATATTTTTACCACTCAGGTTAACAATTGAGCTGTTTTCCTAGACCATACCAAGGACAACTAAGGGAGAATTTTGTTAGCCAAGCACACTTCCTCCTTCTTTTGCTTTTCTTGTATTTCTTTATAAGCTTAACTGCAGATGCTAATGTTATTTATTCACGTGTTTGTTTGTGTGTTCAGGTTAATAAAACAATACTCTGCACTCATCGCTAAACCAAAACCCATTGTTGGAAAGTCACTTCTGACTCACAGTGAACCTATGATTTCCATTGGGTCACTCAAACAACAGAGATAGAGTAAGAATGTTGCTTTATATCAAGCTGACCTGTAGGCATCTGAGCAGTGGATGCAGTTTCTAGACCAGCTCATGGAAACAAATAACCTTTTGACAATTCCACAGATAATTCTACCACTATCACCATCTGCAATAGTCAAAATTATGATCACATATAATCCCTCCCAGTTATGTTTCTCTTTGGAAAAAGATAGGTAGGAAAAGTAGGATTAGAGGATCTATAATTGCCACTGACACTTACTTCGAAGTTATTTGTCTTTTTATCTTATCGTGTGTGTGTGTGTGTGTGCGCGCGTGTGTGTGTGCACACACACAGTGGAGGGGACACTGATGTCTTCTGATGCATAGCATGTCTGTGCATTAGCACTGGGTGGTTCCCAGATGGCAGCCCATCTGACTGATATCTTGGCACCAGTAATACAATTTATAACATTATTTTAAATCACCAGAAATTGATACCAAGATTATATAATCTTAAGAATGTCAGCCAAGACCTGTTATTAAAAAAGTCAAGATCTCTTATTAAAAAAAATAAAAAAGAAAGAACAAGTGTAAAATACTTGCAAATTAAAAGAGAACAGAGTCCATTTAATCTTGACAACGATGCTGCTAAAAACTATAATGAAGGAAAGGAACTTGGAGAGAATTGTCCTCAGAAACGAGGTGACTGAGAGAAGACCATCTCATTTCTGTGTGCACATCTCCTGTTTATGTCTTCAACCAAGAATCTCATTGTTGCAAAGTTGATTTGGACTGATAGCAATCCTATAAGACAGAGTAGAATTGCTGCTTAGGGTTTTCAAGTAGCAGCTGGTGGATTTGATCTGCCCACTTTTGGATTAGTAGCCTGAGTTTCTAACCACCGTGCCATGAGGGTCCCCTTTACACCTTACTAACATCAAATGCATTCAAAATGAACATTTTTCAGAGGGGAAAGGGACACCACTTGGTCCAGTTTCATTCCTGTCATCACTAAGACCTAAAGTGATTCAGCAGATGGGACTAGAATGAAGATGTCTCATACAGAGTCTCTGTGCAGGCTAACGTCACTGGGTTCATATTCTAGAAACAAAGGGAAACTGTGTCTGATGCTTACGGGCCTTCCTGAATGCAGCCTTGGCCAAAGATTACAGGATGATGAGCCTTTCAGAAAACAACAACAACAACAAAACAGAGGAGTCTGCAATGTGTTGTGGAAATATGGGCATTCTTGATACCTACTTTCAGCTTCTGGACTGGACTGTTAGTGAAATGCAAGAAATATTGATCGTAATTTTGCCTTATAAATAATGACTTTGAGTTGGGAAGCTTTTCTTCCTGTGTGTACCCAGGCACACACTGGAACGTTTTTGTGTGATTATTTTCAGCTCCATTATTCTTCCTCCAGGTGGGTCTTGAAATATCTCGCATTTCCAAAAGTTAGAGTCCAATATGCTAGGGAATTTAGTCTGCTTCGGCTATGTCATGAGGCTTTATGAAAACCAACTGTCATCTGATTTGCCTATCATAATCCCGTATAGTCTTAAATCAGATACTGAAATTTATACAAAATCTGTGTTCTCTTGACACTTTTGGAAATAGGCCTCCTTGGGCTGTCCCCTCACTTGGTGACTCTTCACTTGTCTGTTAGCGGCTTCTCATCTTGACCATTCAAAGGGAGGAGGAATCAGATTATCCTTGAGGTCTCATTATTCTTTACACTCTCACCATCCATACTAGCTTATCTCCTCTTCCTTGTTAATTTCTAAAGAATAGTGAAAGATTTGGAACTCTGATCCTGAAGAAATGGTGGACGGTGTCATGCTGCTGAAATCATCCGTCCCATGCTGTTCTTGGTTTGCTTAGGAGTTGTCCATTTTTGTAGTTCACTAGGGATTCTCATGATCCAACCCAAACTCCTAGCAAGGAAACCCTGGTGACATGGTGATGAAGTGCTAAGGCTGCTTACCAAGAGGTCAGGAGTTCGTATCCACCAGGCACTCTTTGGAAACTCTGTGAGGCAGTTCTCCTCTGACCTATAGGGTCACTATGAGCTGTAATCAACTCAACGGCACCTAATGATGACAACAACCTAAATATTTCTTTCACACTGTAGACCTGCCACTTCTTTCTAGGGCTGTAATCAAATCCTGACAGACCATTGCAAGATAGGCATTATCAGGTCCTGAGAGTCAGGAAACACATAAGCTAACATTTGCTAGTTTTTTTTTTTTTTGCTGTGTTCTGTTCCTGTTGCCTGCATTTATTAATCAGACTAGCCCATCACATTACACCATGTAAATCACTGAAGCGAAAGCACAGCCATTTGTAATGCTCTCGCCTTTTGCTGAAGCTCGCTGGGCGGTAATTTTATGTCATCATTTCGCATCTATAAAAGCTGCATTTCGAGCACCTCCTTGGCAAAGTTGCTATGTGTTAACACTTTGTTGCTGCCTAATCTGGGCTGTTAGAACTGCTGGAGGACAGTGCGTCTGCGAAGCAGCCCAAAGCCTACTCCTTAGAGTTGTGGTCCTTCTCACCAGGTTACTTCCACTTTGTGTAAGACACTGTTGTAGACACTAGGGACATATTATCTTAAAAGATGCCTGAAGTAGAAGAATGAAGTATGAATGCCTCAGTGCCTTGTGTTTACCTGCAGTAAGAATATTCTGCTGCTGATGGAGAGGATTTCAGTAATCTCAGAAAGACTAACCATAACCATCCTACTCAGCCTGCCCATGACTAATTAGACCATGCTCAATCCAGATGGCCACTCCTGGTGGGGCAGAGTCCTTTTCCATCTAAACAGTGCTCACTCTGACCACCATCCCTTCCATTCCCTCCTCTGACATTCTCTCTGTTCCTCCCAGCAAATGTTATCTGCTGCCAGTTCTCTGGCTTGCTTGTGCTCGGAATGTCATCTGGGTGTTGACATATACTGCCTCCACTTGTTCCACTATCCTGGGGTCGCACAGATGGTGTTCCTTTTTCCAATGGCGACTCCTCAAGGCCCTGAAACAGACTGTCACAGGACATGCAGTCCCTGTGTCTTGTATTGAATACACATGTCAATCGCTGTAATAAATAGTGATTTCTGGAAAGACTCTTATAAGAGAAAAGAGTATGTGGGTCTAGGGTACAGCAGAGGATTTGTCTAGCATAGTTACAGACGTCTGCAAGAATAGGTCTCTCATTGGTTTGGGAAGAGACCAAGAAAGTCATGCAAGATTGCATTATGTATGTGAGCTACCCACTACCATCCTGACCCCCAGCAGCAGGTTTGAAAAGGAAGAGAAGGTATAGATACTAGCTATTGGACTTAGAAAAAGAAGAGTTGGTTTAAAGTGAGGTCCACACTTCGGTACTAAAAGTATGACTTGAGACTAGCAAACTTAACATCAGCAAGAAGATTGTTAGGGATGTAGATTCTCAACACCAACACCAGAACTTGACTAAATCAGAATCTGCATGTTAACAAGATTTCCAAATGATTCTTACACACTTTGGAGACTGATACACACTTACCTACATCATGTCGCTATGAAATGAAATGGAATTGATGGCAATGGATTCAGTTTTTCATACTAATAGAGGCTGAACCTGTTGCTTGAGTTGATTCTGACTTGTAACAATGCTATAGGGCAGAGTAGAACTGCCTTGTGGAGTTTCCAAGGAGCGCCTGGTAGATTTGAACTATAGACCTTTTGGTGAACAGCGATAGAACTTAACCACTGTGTCGCCAGAGATAATCTAGGCTTTTGGAGCCTCCATATCTTTAACATCAAAATGAGGATTTTATTAGTTATCTCAGTATTATTGCAAATATGTGTATATGAGAGCTCTTATCGGAATATAAAGCATTTAAAAAAATACATGAACAGAGGAACATCTGACCTGGCTTTTGAAGTAACAAGTTTGGAGACTTCTTACAAAGACCATCATTGGCAGCAGTTGCAGCAGGAATCTCAGCCCAAGTAATGGTAGTTGCTTTCACCAAGATGATGGGAAAGGAGTGAAAAAGAAGGTCAGGGTTGGGAGTGGATGGGGAAGAGTGGTGGTATATATTATAGAAAGCAAGTGGTACGAAATAAAAGAATATTGGTTCCCAGTGAAAATGAACTCTATACCTAATTGATATGTTGCAGTATTTTGAAGTCCTATAGATTGATTGTACCAGCAAAAAAACAAAAACAAATCCTCAATGATATTTGTGGATTCAGGCTGAACTTGAATTGTTGTTTACACACTGACTTGGGACAGATGTGACCAACTGGCATTCAATAGCATAGAAATATATACATATATATATATCAAACATAATGTATGTCTGATGCAATTAGAAATATTTAACCAATATCTCCTAGTAGGTGAAAGAAGAAGTGTCAAATAATTATGCCTACATTTTTTTTATTTCTGTGCAGATGGTTGTTCATTTGGTAATGAAAATTGCTCAAATGTTAAACTGTAATTGATATTTTCTATTCACAAGTTTTTTTTAACGGGTTCAGAAATCACATTATCCCAGTTGATTCGTTTTCTAATTTTTATCTTCATTTCTAGCTACAACTCTGACCAGCTTTTAGCACTTCTTTCTTTTCCACAGGAAAATACAATTATGCGTCACTAGAAATTTCCTCTTACTGTGCTGAACTGGAGTGTCTACAAATAGTATCCGTATGAATAGAATTCTCTGAATGTAGTCTTGATGTAGGTAATCAGAAGTTTATCTTTATCATATTCTTGTTGTTGTTGATAGGTACTGTTGAGTCCATTGTGACCTGCAGATGCCCTGTGGATAACAGAATGAAGCGTTGCTCGTTCCTGCGACATCCTCACGGTCGTAATGCCAGAGCTCATGTTCTAGCCGTTCTGGCAGTCCGTCTCCGGGAGAGTCTTCCTCATTCTTGCTCACAGTCTGCTTCACCAAGCCTGATGCCCTTTCTCAGGACCTGTTTCCTCCTGATAATATGTCCAAAGTATGTGAGACAAAGTCTTACCGTCATTGCTTCTAAGGAGCATTCTTCCTGTACTTTTTCCGAGACAGATTTACTTATTTTTTATGGCAGTTCACAGTGTATTCAGTATTCATCATCCACACACCGTAATTCAAAGGCATCAGTTCTTCTTTGGTCTTCCTTATTCGTTGTCCAGCTTTCTCACGCATATGAGGCAACTGAAAACACTGTGGCCTGCCTGAGTCAGGATCACCTTAGTCTTCAAGGTGACATCTATGCTTTATTATAGGTGTGCAGATTAAAATGGATTACAGGGCGGGCAAGTACAATATTTAAAGTTCTCTGAGTATTCTAAATTTATTCATGTTATTTAGATTAAGAGGTACAAAGAATTCATTTTATTTCATGAGATTCTTTATTTTCACACTTTCTTCCTTTTGATCATATTTCAGACTTGGTAGTAAAATAGTACCTCAAAGAAGAGAAACTGAAGATTACAAATTTCATCTTCCAAACTATGATAAATCCAAAAACCAAACCCATTGCCACCAGGTAGAGCCTGACTTATAGTGACTTCTTCATTTTTAGTCAATAAGTAAACAGCTGAAACTTACCCAGTGATATATATTGAATGCAGAATCAAAAGATGATAGCTGATAAGCCTTAACTATGTTTTACAATTTTATATTGAGGTACTGAGAAATTCCAGTGTTCTTAAGAATTATGAGTAATACTGCTCTTCAAGGATTTTCTTGCAGATTATTTTTTATGATAATGAATTTTTCCATGACTTGTTTCTTAGATAGTAATACCAAATGCTGCCACTTTTTCAGACCAGTATACAATTTAGCTGGCTTAATTTTTCATGGAGAAGTGCTGTGTCTGCTAATCAAAAGGTTGGCAGTTCACAGGTGCTCCTTGGAAACCCTATGGAGCAGTTCTCCTCTGTCCTCTAGCGTCACTGTGAGTCACAATTGACTCAGTGACACTGGGTTTGTTTTGTTTTATACTTTATCTTGACTCATATGGTCACTATGAGTCAAAATGTACTTGATGGCACCCATCAACAACATACTTTATCCTGGCAATTTTGGGCTGGTCATGAAAGATTGATGTGGAGTTGTTCCGTTTGAAAACGTTCTAACAGTAAAGGATGCTACCAGCATCAGCTTCCAGAGAGTGTATTTCCTAGAGAGGATCTAGAACTGAGTGAAACATGAGAGTGGCCAGGCAAAAGAAAGAAACAAGAAGTAGTCGTATTCCATTAAGAGCTACCTCAGGTTGATACCTTGTAGAACTTGAAATGACCTTCTGCACTGGGGAAAATGAAAGTCATGGGATATAAGTGCCTCACCCAAGGCTGCACAGCTAGTTAGTGGTTGAGTTAGGATTATAGTTTTCTAGAATATTTACCCTTGTGTTCTAGCATTATCTTCATTATATCACAGACTTGCATGTCAAGAAAAACTACATGCATATGTATATATATACGTGTATGTATCATGATCAACTATGGCCATTTTTAGAATTAACTATTTTTGACTGTCCATTAATATATTTTTAGACAGATATAAATATTCACACTCATACATTGTTATACTGGATTTGATCACATTCTAAGAAAGACCCCAAAGGCCACATATAGAAACAGATTACTTCAGAATGGAAGACTAAACTATAATTATCCTTCCAATTTTAGATCAACTTGAATCAAGTCTTCCCTAGGAAAGTTTGTGACCATTTATCTACATCATTTTCAGACAGGTACTTTTTATGAAAATATAAAAACTGTATGAATGTTCCGAAAGAAGGCAACAGGACCTATTTTAGACATGGGAGGTCTCACAATTTAGTTTGCAAACTTGCCACTGTGTGCTTAGGTTGGCAGCACTGTATAAATAACTCAGTAAGATTTCATAACCTTGGAATATCTGTGCCTTACAGCTCTGTTTGTATTTGTATTGATGTATGGTAGTGTCTTGCTGAGTGGCATTCATTACTGTGGTGTGTTCTTGTGTGCCATCACAAAAATATCAAATGTTTAATTAGAGCAAAGAACAAACATTAAATTTCTTGTTAAACTTGACAAGAGTGGAAATGAAATCAGGACCATGTTAGTACAATTTAGAGGGATAATGCTGTGAAGAAAATGTCAATGTACAAATGGATTAAATGTTTTTCTGAGGAGAGAGAAAGCATCACTGATGAAGAGAGGTCAGGACAGCCAATAATGAGGGGAACTCACAAAAACATTGCAAAAATTTGTCAGATTGTGCATCAGAGTCATCAGCTGACTGTGAGAAGCATAGCAGAGCAAGGAAACATCGATAGAGAAACAGGAAAATCTTAACTGAAAATCCTGGCATGAGAAAGATGTGTGCAAAAATGGTTCTGAAGGAGCTCACCAATTAACAAAAGCAAAGGAGAATCACAGGTTGCCAAGACCTTTAGGGGAGGCAAGATGATGTTTTGGGCCATGTTATCACTGGTAACAAAGATGGGTTCACCAGTATGACCCTGAAACAAAACATAAAAGTGTACAATGAAAGTCAGCCAATTCTCCATGACACAAAACATTCTGTCAGTCCAAATGAAAAGTCACAATGATGTTTCTAACCCTTTTGATTTCAGAAGGATTGTTCATTATGAATTTGTACCAACTGGACAAACATTTAACCAAGTTTACTATTTGAAAGTGCTGAAAAGGCCGCCTGAAAAAGTTGGGTGCAAACAACCTGAACTTTTCACCAGCAGTTCATGGCTCTTGCATCACAACAGTGCACCAGCTCACATGGCACTGTCTATGAGGGAGTTTTTAGCCAGTAAACAAATTACTGTATTGGAACACCATCGCTACTCACCTGATCGGGCTCCCACTGACTTTTTCCTTTTCCCGAAGATAAAGGAAATGTTGAAAGGAAGACATTCAGGACATTAAGGGTAATATGATGACAGCTCTAGTGGTCATCCCACAAAATGGGTCCCAAAATTGCTTTGAAGGGTGGAGGAGGTGCTGGCATTGGTGTATAGCTTCCGAACGGGAGTACTTTGAAGGTGACCCTAGTGATATCCATCATCGGAGTATGTAACACTTTCTACAAAGAGTTTGAGAATGTGATTGTCTGACCTTGTATTCAATTGTGGTGATTTAATTTCAGTGCTTTCAGGTCACTCAGCAGTTAAAACAATAAACAACTATGTTGTACTGCTTCCTTCTCCATAATGTATTCCTAAAATCCCTTCTGTCCTTCTCCTCTTCTTCTTCTTTGACTCTTCACCCTCGTCTCTTTTTCTTTTCCTTGCCTAAAGTTACGATGTAGATATGACCAACCAGGAATAAGTATTCTTAGTTTAATGATGATAGGGTTTGAACTCATGTAGAGGGAAAATGAAAAGGTCAGAATGGGCTTTAGGATGGAAAAAGTGCATTAGTGAAACTACCTTTATGTGAGTAATTTTGTCATGTTGTGTTGAACTACCGTTATATAGGGAGGCAACTCTCAACAGTTAACTCCAGTGATGCTGCTTTCTGTTCATATTTAGCTACTGATGTACACAGTGATTAGAGTGTTTCTAAAATGTGTTATTTAGTGGAGGAAAAAAGAAAACCCTAACTTTTGGTTCCTGTGTTAATTTGAAGTATGTGGATAACTACTGAATGTCACAATATCACCACAATTTAAAACTCAGTTCACCCATGGAACTGCTTAAAAATTTCCCACAATGTAATCAACATTTAGATTGGTAGGTAGGTAGATTGAAATTGTTGTTGGTGTTAGCTACACTCATATTGCCTCTGCTTCGTAACGACCCCATGCGCAATGGAATAAAATGCTCCCAGTTCGGTGCCATCTCCAGGATCAAGTGCTGCTAGAGCACTGTGACTAATAGGGTTTTCACTAACTGATTTTCTAAAGTAGATCACGAAGCCTTTCTTCCTAGTCCAACTTAGCTTGGAATCTCTGGGGAAATCTTTTTAGGCTCATGGCAACATTTAGGCCTCTACTGATAGATAGACAGGAGCTGTACAGGATGTGTCTTAACTGGGAATCTAGTGGAATCTCCCTAATGGAAGGCCGGAATTCCTCTACTGAACCACCAGTGTCCTCTTAGAGAAAGAGAAAAATGTTTCTACATATCTATATTTTATATATGTCTGTGTGTATGTATATATATACATAAATACATACATATACACATATATGGTATACTTTATATATACTATATATATAAGGTCCGGCAGTTACGTTGATGAACTCATCTTAGAAAAAGTGTTACTTAGTTGTTGCTGAAAATCACTATGTTCACCTTTGAAGTACTCCCCTTGAGAGGCTGTGCACCTATGCCAGTGCCTAGTCCACCCTTCAAAGCACTTTTTCTAGGATGAGTTCTCGAACTTAACTGTTGGACCTCATCTGATGACAGCTCTGATGGCCATTCCAGAAAAAAGAGTTCCAAAATTACTCTGAAGGATGGACTATGCCTTGAAATCAGTGCACAGCATCCCGAGGGGAGTACTTCGAAGGTGACCATGGCGATATTCAGCAGTGAGATATGTAGCACCTCTGCTGGGATGAGTTCGTGAACTTAATTGTCAACCTGTATATACTAGATATTTATACTATATATATATGTATAATTCTACATATAGAGATAACTATGACAGAAGTCCATGAACTTAAGTTTTTGAAAAGCTTTTAAATTTACAAACAGCAAAGTATATAGTACATGAGTTTTGAAAAATGTGTAGCATCATATAATTAGAGCATAGTCCTGTCATCCTCAAAAAAATCTTCCTCATGCTACCATTTTGCAGCAGAACCCTCCCTCTATTATTCTCATTATTATAGTGATGGAAACTCTGGTGGCTAGTGATTAAATGCTTCAGCTGCTATCCAAAAGTTTGGCAGTTCAGATCTGCTAGGAGCTCCTTGGAAACTCTACGGGGTCGGTTTCACTCTGCCTTACAGGGTCATTATGAGTCAGAATCAACTCTGTAGCAGTGGGTTTGGTGTTTGGGGTTTGATAAAATTCAGTTCACTGATTTTTTTCTCTTTTTTGACCATGCTTCTGATGTCATGTCTAAGCCCAGTGTCCCGAAACCCAACACCACAGAGATGTTCTCGTATGTTTTCTTCTAGATGTGTTATAATTTGGGTTTTACATTCAGTTCTGTAAGCCGTTATGAGTTAATTTTTGAATATGGTAAGAGGCATGGTTTTAAGTTCTTTTTTTTTCTTGACATATGACGTCCAAATGTTCCAGTTTGGGTTGGAGGGTAGGGGGAGAACTAAACAACTGTCTTTTCTCCAGTGAATTGCTTTTGCACATATGTCAAATACCTGTTCGTTCGCCTTGTGTGGGTTTATTTTTGCGGTCTGTTATTTCATGGATCTATATGTCTGTCTTTTCACAATTCAACACTCTTGAGTGCTGTTGTTTTATAGTAAATCTTAAAATTGCACAGTGTGCATCTTTCAACTTCATTCTTCTCCTTCAGACTTACTGGCTATTTGGGCCTTTTACCTTTCCATATAAATTTTTGAATTCTAGAATCAGCTTGTCAATATTAACCAAAAACAGAAAGAAAAAAAAAAGAATTGGTGGGTTTTTGATTAGGATTGTTTTGAATCTACAGAGAAAAAACGTAAGGGAAATTATCCTCTTACCAGTATTGAGATTTCCACTCCTTGGGAATGTTAACTGGTGTTGGACTTGTATTTAATTGGAGATTGTGTTCTAACTTGAGGCAATCTACTCACTTTCAACTGTAAGGAGTGTCTGATGGCATATGGTACCAAACTGCAAAAACCCGCTGCTGTAGAGTCAGTTCTGACTCATAGCAACTCTATAGGACATGGTGGAACTGTCCCATAGAGTTTCTAAGGAGCCCCTGGTAGATTCAAACAGCCAGGCTTTCAGTTAGCAACTATAGCACTTAACCACTATGCCACCAGGGTTTCCAACATGAAGTAAGCACTCAATAAATATTTATTGGATAAATTAGTAGCTTAGCAAATATATTATTGATTTTGCCATTTTTCATTATGTGTTTTCAGCAAGCAAAACTCTCAGGTGTGAAGGAAATGATACATTAAAAAAAATACAGAAATGCCTTTGGGGACCTACAAAAGTAATTACTTTACAGAATTGTCATAATGAAACTGGCAATAACCACGAAGAGTCTCCTTTGAAAAGAAGGTAGCAAGTGACTTTGGAAGATAAGATACAGAGTTGATTTTTAAAGTTCTGCCTTTCTGCTTCCCCAAGTCTGAGATGTGAGAAGTAGTTTAGGATCCTTAATGGGAAGATTGGTAAGGTGGCATGAAAGGAAGCTTCAGAGACTTTCTCCCAGTGATTATTCAAAATGTTTTTTCATTAGGGCACACATGCTTTTCAAATAAAATATTATTCAGAAATATAGTCAACACAGTTCAAAGCAGAGCTGCTCAGGTTGAACTGGACTCTGCAGAGCTATCTGAAGCCTTGTGTCATTGCCACAGTGATGAGAAAATTGAACCTCAAAGGGATTATGTAACTTGCCAAAGGTTGGGCAACAAACGGGTCCAGGAACAAAATTAGTGTCCATCTTCTGATCCTTAGGACAAAGCTCCAAATGACTCTCTTTTCAGATTTGCCTCAAACTGGATTACATGTTTCTCTGGAAACTGTGGTTTTTATTTCCTTGGTACATTTTAGTAACAAATAGGACTGGACTTTACCTCAGCTTCAATATTTGATTTGAGGAAAGAGTATCTGAAGCGCCTTCCCTTTGATGAAAACTTCTCATCAATCGCTCAGTTTCTGAAATCCTTATTTTATTATGTTTTATTAGTCCTGTTATCCACATATGTGTTATGTTATTACTGTTATCCACGTAGAAACTGCCGACGAATTTGAGAGAGAGAGAGCCCAGGGGAGACTTGGTGTCAGATTAGTTTGGTGAACTACTAGGAACAATGCTTTGACCCACAGCACCGTGGTCTTGCAAGGAGTTACTTCCAGGCTTCAAAGCTGTGTTTGCTGTTTGTTTTTTACCTTGGAATAAAGTATCTCCTGACATCTCACAATGTATGGAAGAGCATCCCGTAGTTTGAGGGCCAAGCTCTTTAAACCTGTTACATGTATGACTCCTGAAGCGTATCAGTTTGAATATTCTTGATATTTTGGGAACAAATTTCTTCCCCTAAATACTTGTTATAAAGCAAGGGCTTTGTGAATGGCATTCATTACTGTGTACTGGATTTCTAGAACAGTGAATTAAATCAGTCAGTAAAGGAAATATTTAGACCTAATTTAGATTTCAGCTTGAATGTTACCTCTTTAGATAAGTCCACCCTAGCCACCACGTACTTGTCGACACAGCTCCTGTCATTCACTCTTGATTCCTGTAGCCAAAACTTCATTTCATATCTTATTATGAGTAGCATTGACTTCGCAGTACACACACAAGGATGGACTACTAAGTTTGCAAACTCAGCCTAGAACAAGTGCTGCTTACCTCGTTGCTGAATATCACTGCAGTCACCTTTGAAATACTCTCCTTGGGAAGTTATGCACCAAAGCCAGCTCCTGGTCCACACTTCAAAGCAATTTTGGAACTCTTTCTGGAATGGCCATCAGAGCTGTGGTTGGATGAACTCTGACAATTATGTTTGCGAACTCCTTCTAGAGAAAGTGCTTTGAAAGGTGAACTAGGCACTGATGTCAGTACATAGCTTCCCAAGTTGAGTACTTTGAAGATGAGCGCAGTGATATCCAACAAAGAGGTATGTAGCATTTTTTTCTAGGGTGAATTCAGAAACCTGATTGTCAGACCTTGTCCAACAACAGCTCTGAGAAAGAGTTCCAAAACTGTTTTGAAGGGGACACTGGGCTCCAGCATTGGTGCACAGCTTCCCCAGGGAATACTTCAAGGGTTGCTGTAATGGTATTTAGCAGTAAGGTGTATAACACTTTTTCTAGTGTGAGTTCACGAACTTAGTTATCTGACCGCATACATTTCTGTAGTTTCTCTCTACCCTCCAGAATGCAATCTCCTGGTGGACAAAGATTGTGTTTGTTTTGTTTCCCAATATAGATTCCTTGCACCTGGAAATTTCCTTGGCTTATTGCATTAAAAAGTGTTCAATAGGTATTCTTTGGCTAAATGAGTAACTTGGACTGATTCTGCTCAAAATGAGAAAGAGCACGTCATATCTTTGCCTATCCCTGAGACACCAGGAATGCATTAAGAAAAAGAGACAAAAGGAAGGAGATGACCTTTCACAATGAAGAGAACACCTTGATTAAAAAACAAACAAAAATACTGTCTGCTCTTGTTCAGTTTCTTGTATTTCCTGGTGGTTTTCATCTCTCTTACTTTATTTTTGCCTAGTTGCCTCTGACATGTACCTGCTGTTCTAGGTGACATCTACTTAATATAGATAGATGCTTCAGGTAGATCTTGAATGCAGTATTGGCTGATAGGTTCCTTGAGCTCCTGCCACTCGTCCTATTTTTAGAATACTCCAGTGGCCTCCAATTATGAATGTGCTCAAATTGTCCACACTGACAGTAATGGGGATAAAGTGTTCTGCTTATATTAGTGCTGTTGGCTTTTCTGATCTGATCTTCTGCTATAAATATAAGCACTGCTGCATCGAGGAAGAATGGATGATGTGACAGAGACTTCAGGAGTGTTCCCTTGGGCTACGAACAGTGCTCATTGTTTACACTGCCTGGCTCCCTTGCTTTTTGTATGCAATAACTGAAAAGGACACTGAAGCAAGACGCAGAAATACCTGACTTCTGTGCCCAAACACTACAGCTTCCTGTGACCTCGGGCAGGATACTCTCTCCTGCCCTGGTTTTATCATCTTGAATGTGGTGGAAGTCCTGTGTTTCTTTCAAGAACAAGCATCTTCAAATTGGAATCAATACATGTAGATAAAGCACTGTGAGCTTTTTAGAAAGGAAACTGTGAATGAGGTCCTTGTAGTTTTGATTTTTGGCTCATTGTTCTTCTGATGAGTCTTCCTACTGAGTGGACTGCTTGTTATCAGGTAGAGGAAGCTGCTCTGACTCTTCATGTTTATCATGCACAGCTAGTGAGATGCCTGTTCCAACTCCCAAGACTAGTTATCTAGCAAGTAAACCAAACTTTAATCCCGCTGAGAGCTCCAGAAAACTCTTTAGTGAGGATGGCAAACATGCAGTCTACAGAGAGATTCATAATGCAAATATGGATCTCATTGGATTCCTTTTCAGCGTGAACAATGACCTGGTTCTACTGAATTTCACTGTCAGGGTATTTACGTGTTTACATGAGTAGCTGCAAATGCACCATGTAGTGGATGAGTGCTAGGAGTTGCATACCAAGTCTGGCAGTCCTGGTTTGTTTACATCAAGGAGCAACCATGAATTGCACAGTCAATGCTGAAACTGTCTACATTAGCTGTGTTCCGTGCCTGCATCTTAGATTTGGGAAGAAATCCCTTCCAGGTTTTCTAATTAGGCATTAGGTGGACTTTTTCCCTTCTTCTTTGCTGTCTTGGGCAAATTGAGGATTGACACCTGTAAACTAGGTTTTTAACAGACTACCAAAAAAAAAAGGGCAAAAATTGCTGTTTGTTCTCTGCCCTCTTAACCGCATTAAGAATATAACCAGAAGCCTGATGCTACCAAGAACTTATTACTGCACCATTCAAAATGTAAAAATGGGAGCTATCACTGAGCCTCTGAAAGGCACTTGTTAAATGGGCTGATGAAGAAGGCTCAGATGATGCTGATTGCCCTTTGACTTTCTGCTGCTGCCTGAGTCACCTGACAGAGTGTAGAAGTAGATAATTCAGTCTTGATGAAAGCTTCTCTGGGCCCAGGAAACTTGTAATGGAGTGTGGAGCCCAAAATAGTTATTCCAAATTTCTGAAATCATCCTTTCAACTTAAAGAATGGCCATGATCTTGGCAAATACCTTGCAAAAGTAGTGAGGTTGGCCTAAGAAATCACAAAAAAAAAAGTGGAGGAAAAGGGAGCTACTTTAATCTGTCTCTGAAATTGGTAGCAGACAGGATTTTTATTTTTTTCTGCTAAAATTAGCCTACAGATTTTCTGTAGTGTAGAATTTTCTATAGTACAGACACAGAATCAATCGGTCTTAATGGTGACTGGGCATTAGAGCCATCTCAGGAGCTGTTAAAAAGCACCTGTTTCCTAGAGCCCTCCTTAAAATTCTTGATTGGAATGGGACCTAACCATCTGCAGACTGTTCATCTTTAAAGCTGTCCAGGTCATTATAAAGAGCAGGTGGAGCTGAGAACCACTGCTGTTTCGTCAGATGATCCTACTAGTTCTTTTTTTCTTGTCTTATTAAATCTTTTCTGAAGCTCTCTAGTTAATATGGCATACCACTGAATCCAAGAAAGATCCAGGACACTCTGAAGAAATTAAGAGTCTAAGTCACTCAAAGGCAAGAACTGTTTGTGTCTTCTTTCTGTTCTACTGAATATTTGTGGTGTTCTCCCATTGTACAGGATTCCAGTTTTCATTAGAAGTGTGAACTCTATAGTGATGGCTTTCCTGGCATGTAGTTAAAACACAAGATATCTCTATCCTCAGACTGCAAGTTTCTGTATCTACCTTTGAAATACTCTTCTTATACCCTTATTTTGTTTCACTTATTTTTTTTTAAAAAAAGAGTTGATAGTCTGATATAGTTCTTCCAACTTCTTCCTTTACCAATCTAAAGTTCTAGAATAAAGCCTCCAAATTATAATCTATTATCATGACAGTTTCATTTCTAAAGAGATATTTAAAGACACAAATGCTTAAAAAGTGTGTGATTTCAGTGGAAATTGAGCTTTTTGAAAGATAATGTATAGCTTTGTTTTTCACAATTTGCTACTGCAAAGCTGAGGTTTGAGAACTGACCTTTGAAGGGGTACCCTTGTCTGTCAAAATGCTTTCCTCGTTTGTTCCCACAGTTTTTCTTAATACTTCAAGGTCTTTTTTTCCAAATTCTAACAATCTTGATGGCTTTTCCAGTCACAGTTGTGAACATAAAAATATAACCTGGCACTCCAACAGGAAGACTTATTATTTTTCTCTATATCTTGTTATTTAATAGAAAATATTCTCTAATGACTGTCACAGTGCCTAACAGAACTCAACTAGGGTTGTGAATCTAAATTAGCCAGCGAATTTCTTCAAGGCCTCTGTGCCCAGGCTTCATCACAGACCCACCAAATCAGAGTTTATTCCAGGAAGGAGGAGGGCTAGAGTCTTAAAAAATAGTAATAATAATAAGAGGAAAAGGAAAAGCTATCTAGCAAATTCTGCTTAGAAAATTTTGCTTCACCCAAGATTATCACTAAAAAACAAGATTTTCTTATAATAATTTTAGTTTTTTCATTGACCTATAATTTATCTCACTATATTTATGTATGTGTATGATGTAACAAACCTCAGAATCTAATTTTGTTTTATTTTTCTAAATGGATAGTCGAATTATTCAATTTGAAAAGATGATTCTGATGTGCAGTCAAGGTTGAAAACTAACGTTCTCAAGTCCCTCAGTCTATGTGAGCCATGTGACATTTTTTTTTCTTTTAGTTTTATTTACATATTAAATAAGTTCCTAGAGACCCTATGGGAGAAAGTAGAACTGGCTCATAGAATTCCCAAGGAGTACCTCATGGATTCAGACTGCCTTTGAATAGAAGCTCTAGTGCTTAACTACTGTGCTATTGGGGTTTCCATTAAAAGCATAGTGTGTATTAATTAAAATCTAATCGAGGTAGAAAACAAAACCAAACCTACTGCATCGATTCCAACTCATAGTCGAACTCTGTAGGACAAGGTAGAACTGCCCCAAAGAGTTTCCAAGGAGTGATTAGTGGATTCAAACTGCTGACCATTTGGTTAGCTCCCAACTGCTGTTCCACCAGGGCCCTCTCAAGGTTAGAAAGAGAAAAAAATCACCACTTCTCTCCTATACCCTGGCCACTTGGTTTCCTCCCACCTCTTAAAACAACAACCCTTTTATTTCCTGAATATTCTGTCTGACCGTTTCAGCTAGATAGCTATATAAGTGTTTTATGGTCTTACTGGCTTCTTACTAGAGGGAAGTGGAGAAGGTAGAGAAGAGGGCACAGAAGATTCTTAAGGGGATATGACATGTATAGAACAGAAAGGAGGAGTTAGCTGTCACTGGGCAAGGAGACTTGCACATAGGTGGGCATGCATATTTAAACTGTATTGTACACTTCAACTGAATCACAATAAATAAAGTATAAAAAATATTTTAAAATCACATGCAGAGAGCCCTTTATTGTGCTAATGGAGTTATCTTGATAGCTGTTTTAAATTTTCAGCGATCAACTCTTCTGCTGCTCTTCTTCTGATGTCTATTTTAGTTAACTGATCTTTGACGTAAAGTATTTTGGAAGATGCAACATTTATGAAAACAAAACACTTATGTCATGACCAAAAAAAGTGTACCCACTGTCATCAAGTCGATTCCAACTCATAGCAACCATATAGGATAGAGTAGAACTGCTCCATAGGAGCTCCAAGGAGCTCTTGGTGGATTCGAACTACTAGCAGTGCTAGCTCTTAACCAGTGTGCTATCAGGGTTTGCTAGGTCATGGTGGTTCTCCTTATAAACTGTGTACTACGAATACGTACTTACCTATTTTCCGCCTAAACTAAGCAGACCAACCCGTTGCCATCCTCTCTTTTTGACTCAGTGTGACCCTATAGGACACTATACAACTTTCCCGTAGGGGTTTCAAGTTGTGGCAAGTAGATTTGAACTGCCAACCTTTTGGTTAGCAGCTGAGCTTTTAACCAGTGTGTCACCAAGGTTCTGAAATGAGATCAGGGAGCAAAATTTTGTAACTTTTTTTTTTGTTATGATTGAATGAAAATGTACATTCCTGTATAAATTTGCATTCCCACCTGTATGCAGCTTCCACTGCTCTCCCTGCCTGGTGACAGCACACTCTTCCTCTCTGCTCCATACATGTCTTATCTTCCCAACAGTCTCCAATCTTTTCCTCTCCACCCATTCCCCTTCCTCCAGTATGAGGTCAACAGGACAACCTCCTGTAGATGCCTAGAACCATAAAGTGCCCACACAATATGGTCCCTCTACGTCACCAAGTCCAATCTACTGCTGTTCGAAAAGTTGAACTTCATTATGATTTATGGACAGGGGCAGCATCAGGGCCAGGGGCCATGCTCCCAGGGGAACCCTGAAGTCCCTGGACCATCAATTGTGGTCTTTTAGTGGAGATCTCAGGGTGCACACCTATTTATACTTGTGTTGCCAGTGAGACTCAACTTTGTGAGCTCCATCGTGGCTATCACTGGTGGTAGCTGGGCACCATCTGGTTCTTCCGGTCACAAGTCTATGTAGACATCCACTCATGTGGGTCTCTCTGTCTTCTGGATTTTCTTTCTCCCACGTCATTATGGACCTAGGTGGTCATTCCATTCCTGCTAAGTTGGGACCATTTGCTGTACCCTCAGATGGCAGCTTGGCAGCTTTTACGACTGCAGACGCCACTCACCAATGTGGGGTTTGGAGAGTCCTCATTAGCAAAACGCTAGTTGTGCCAATTGGCCTCGATTTCCCCTGAGAGCACGGTCCCCGGCCACAGGGAACAAAATTTTAAAAAAACAAAAAACCCTTCAAGAGAAAAAAGTTAAGTTCATACGTTATTGCACTGATTTTTTTTTTTTAACGCTTACAGATGACTGAGGTTACTCTGAAATCTGGCCTTTATTTTGATCAGTGTTTTATAAATAACTTGATCTGTAAAGGTCAGGGCAACAATGGAGAATCAACCAGAAGAAGTAAAATTGATGATGACCCTAAAAATATCTAATTGGTTGAATCTGAGGAAAATACACATGACCTTGCTGTCTTTACTTTTACTGTGTTTTAGCAAGCCTTTAACTTTCTGTAATTTCTTTTCTCACATTAACTGTTGAGAGTTTTCAACTAGAAGAGAAGAAAATACATGCGACCTTGATTTTTCAACAATAATGAGCCACATAGAATTTTGCCTCCACTGCACACATATTTCCATCTGAAAGGAAGCAAAAATGTAAATTAATAATTGCTTAGTTTTTAAGGTTCGTGATTCGATAGCAAGCTGTTATAATTGAAATGGTCCTTGGATCTTTGAGCATTCTTTAAATGAATGGTTTGGATGTGGAGTTTATGCTTAGGAGGTCATGTCTAGAAATCTTGGCTGAGGGAAGATGGATAGGGGGATTTTCACATCAGATGCAGTGATGCAAGATGAGTTGGGGTGCTTGCATTAGGGTGGCATGTACGTTTGAAGTAGGATGGAGGTGCCTAAGGAGGGGGCTATGCAAATAATTTTCAACAACAGACCTGTTTGCAAGAAAAAAATAAAATAAATATGTTGAAAAGCAATATAACATGGAGTGAACTAGTTAGTACACCACCGTATTCTCATTTTGCTTGAACAGGTCAACTGTGCAGATTTTTTTTTTTTTTTAATGATGCAGTCTATTGTGTACACAAAGAAATTTTCTCTTTAAACATGCTAATGTCTTTTCATTTGCCTATTGATGGTAACAGACATTCACCTGTCAGTCACTAGCTTACCGCACTGAAGTGAAATCGCTTTCTTTATTTTCAGAGTAATTGCCAAGGAGACCTTTGAGCGTGTGTAGATTCCTGTTTCCGTGTTTCTAAGCAGACCAGTGAAGAATCATCATTCCAGGTTCACAGATATGAGATTATCTAAGGCATAGGATTTGTGTCCCACAGTAAATCAGTGAAGTGAAGACAGTGGGACTTCTGACTCTGGTTTCCAAATTTTAACTGTGCTGATTTTCATCTCCACTGAACAGTGCCTCTGTGTGCTAGTTTGTATCAGCTGAGTGCATTTATTTCACTTTAAATGTCATGAGCTCTCCTCCCAGACCCTAAGCTGTCTGCAGCATGGGTGCCAAGCTTTGAAAGTAGGGCCGACATCTAGAACTACCCTGAAGCTAATTGGCATTGAATATCATTTTATTTATTTATTTATTTTGCCTTGTTTCTTTTTCTAAAATCTATGTGTCGGAATCAACTCAACAGCAGCGGGTTTGGTTGGGGTTTGCTTCTTTTGGCTTCCTACTGCCCACGGCTCCCATCAGTAGGGTTCAGAGATCATCTCAACTGTTGTTGTGGTCACCCCTGGTTTGTGCAAACCCCTGGTTTGCAGACAGTAGGCTCACAGCCTCCAGGGAGCAGTTGCTATCAGACTCAGCCTGTTCCCTTGCGAGTTTATACTGCCACTGCCAGCACTGCATGTCATTTTAGTTCCATCTGCAGGAACCAGAAGCTTACTTCACACTTGACATATAAAGGCATTTGGGGCATATTGCTGTTAATCCAAATGTATATTAATGATGATTGGAAAGCTCATTGTGGCCCCTCTTCCATATAGCATAGCTCTCTCTTATAGGCTGGTTCAACAATGAAGTGTCCGTGTTGAATTGAGTTTTAGCATTTTGCTTTCCTGTTTTTCAAATTGCATATCAGAATGCCCTTCAAAGTCTCATCAGAGCTTTTGATTGTGTTGCAGAAACAAGAAAAAGGTGGAACTTAATTAGAAGGAGCTTATCAAGGAAAGCCTTGCCTCCTTCCACACCACCCAATATCTCATCAACACTATTATACACAAAACTAATGTAATACAATGAGCTCATCCTGCAGGTTCAGGAAAGTCCAGCTCTTCCTCTGACTGTGTAGTGTCTCACATGGTGCATCATAATCTGTTCAATATAAATACTTGGGACCTGTATTCTTGAGGGAGTGAAATGTGTTATAGGTTGGCAGGATGAGGTAGCAGGGATGTTGGATTAGGTGTGGAAATAGCCTGAGAATGCGTGAGATGGTCAGTGACTTTCACTAGGCATTCGTACTTCTAAACTCTGAACACACTGCTAGAGGACTGTGACAGACACACCCCGGGACCTTCAAGAACCACTTAAGAATTCAGAGCGCTACATGGTTCCCAGAATAACAGCCCTGGGTATCACAACAAACTGGCTCATTAGCACCTACTTTTAAACCACTGACATTCTTAAGTGACATCACTGCCATACAAGAATCATGATATAAGTTGCATGTGGGTTTCTGTATAGCAGGAAGGCTACAGTATCACGAGTTGTGCCAATTAAATAGCTGACTGGACTCCCACAGGGAGATCTTTTCCATCTTTCTGACCTGCTAATGAAGAATCATTTGAGCTACTACTTTTCCTTTTCTTCTTTTTAGTGAGAATAAAAGAAAACCAAACCCACTGCCAATGAGTTGATTCTGACTCATAGCAACCATAATGGACAGAGTAGAATTGCCCCATAGAGTTTCCAAGGAGCACCTGGCAGTTTTGAACTGTTGACCTTTTGGTTAGCAGCCATCGTATTTAACTACTATGCCACCAGAGTTTCCGATAAGAATAGACATGTAATTAAATACCCACTCCATAAAACCTGTAGATAAAGCCTGTAGAAGGGGTGTGTGTGTGTGTGTGTGTGTGTGTGTGTGTGTGTGTATACCCATATGCATATAACCTATATGGATGTATGGATGGACAGACTGATGAGGATAGATAGATGGATGGACTTGATATCATCCAAAGAACTAGAAAATAGCTCTGCATACCCTCTTGATTACAGATTTACAGACAAGATCTAATCCTTTAGGAATCTCCTCATTAGTATCAACTAATACTACTTTTTCTCTCTCCTCTTAATTCTCTTCCATTGATGTCTCTGGCTGTTCACAGAGGTTGTTGTCAGTGAGGGACTATGTGAGCTACCTTTTGATGCATCTTGGAGACAGATACGAAAATAGGTCTCAGGATGAGGTGCCTGCTCTCTTCTTTAACTTGGATACATTTGGTCTGGAGTTGGTGAAAGCCACAACTCAAGAAGAGCCTAGCAGATGCGTTTGTGAAGACACCAGTTCTCCATTAGGGACCATATGTGCCTTCTGTCCTTCTGTTCCTCTGTTAATAGCCTACAGTTTAAGATGTTGAGTAGAAAAGTCATACTAATGCCATATTAAATAAATGGTATTAATGATGCGAGTTTTCTAGAGAGACTACTCTGTTAGTATGTTGGGGGGAAGTGTATAGTTCTCTGATGCCTTAGTATATACAAGAATAGTCTGGAGATCAATACAAGTCACCTTTAATTAATATATCTAAGAAGTCTGCTAGGAACCACATCAGAAAGGAGGTGTGACTGCATTGTTCAGGCATTACCAGAGGTTTTGTCTAAAGTTGTAGTTTGGTTGATACCATCTTTCTTTGCAAGGCTGGTCCTAGGCTAAACTCCGAAGGTACAGAGTCCCCTTTTTTAATACCTTCTGTTGTATTATTTTCCCTTCACCCTCCATTTAGAATCTCTTTGTCCCAAAGATCTGACTCTTCCCCCACCCATCAACAGTTGCTCTCAGGAGAGAACATGACATCGTCTTAATGGGTACGTGCTGCTCTCAGAAGCCCAGTATGAGTGTGTGAGGGAGCTATGGCATTTGGGGAGCAAGCATGACTTCTTGGGACCTCTTTGCGTGGAGAGCTGAGTCTTTCTGCAGCTTCACCAGCTCTGCCCAGGGAGTCAGCTGTGCTGTTCACCTCAACAGTGTCACCTAATATCTGTATCTGGAAAGGGACACAACTACGATGGGTCTAAATTAACATGTTTGGGAATCTACACTGTTTTGGATGGAAGGCCCTTAAATTATTGACAAAGATGTACCAGAAAGGTGCTGGAGATATGAAGAGAATAAGGCCACTCCAGTTTGAGAGACTCATGCTTTAAGAATGGGAATTGCTTATAATTCCGTCATTCATTGTTTGGGAACAGGGTTGGGTACAAACTGTTTTTATCATCTGTACACTTCTGTATAATTTGTGTTATGCTTTTTCTTGTGTGCACATACTTTTTATAGCCACGTAAGAAGATTTACATAGATCATAATTTATTATGTGTATAAAAAAACCCAAACCAATTGTTGTCTAATCGATTCTGACTCATAGCAACCCTATAGAACAGGGTAGAACTGCCCCATAGAGCTTCCAAGGAGCACCTGGTAGACTGGAACTACTGAACTTTTGGTTAGCAGACCATAGCACTTAACAACTGTGCCACTCGGGTTTATGTATTATGTGTCAGTGTTTATAAAAAATCATAAGCAACTAGATTACTCTTGACTAGTTTAAACTTTTCTCTATACCAACATTTATCTTTAAAAAATAATGAAGTAAAATGAAACAAAAAAGGTGGAAAACTTAGCCATTCATATATTTTGTAGTGGCCTTTTCAGAATAACAACATTTTCATCAAAGTCCTGGAAGACAGAAAAGAAAGTTAAATCTTGGCACAGGATTTTCTATCTTCTGTTTGTTTCATGTCCTTTAAGAGAATGCTTTTTAACAGCTGTTTTTTGTCTCTTTAAGCTCTGAAATGAGTTTTGATGTGGGCTCACCTGAGTCTGTATCCACTGACATTATTGTAGCTCTTCCTAGTGTGGAGAGAACCAGCCCTTATGTTCTCTAGATTGCACTCAGTTGCAGCAGGCCCTTTTCCTGTGAGCTGATGGCATGTAATGACAGCAACAGTTGGCCTCTCATAAATGGGACTGTATGGAAACAGGAACAGAAGACCTTGCTTATAAAAATATGTGATTCTTAGAAGTCGGAGAGGACTGAGTTCCATCTGGAAGACTACTCCCTTTTGTTGAGGAGAGTGTGTTTGAATGAGTCCTAGTGTGAACAAGGGTTTGACTGTCTAAAAAAACAATATTCTTCTCTTGTCAGTGAAGGTCTAGAAACTTAGTTGTTGATACTAGTAGGAGGCCACTCATTAGATTCTACCACTAATAAGACCTCACAATAGAAAGTGACAAAAGATTGCTCATTTTTCCATGAGTGCTAAAGTTCTCTTTCCCACATGAATTTCGGTATTCCGAAAATCCAAAATCCCCTGCCGTCAAGTCAATTTTGACTCATAGCGACTCTATAGATTGGAATAGAACTGCTCCACAGTTTCCAGGAAGCACCTGGCAGATTTGAACTGCCAGCATTTTGGTTAGCAGAAGTAGCACTTAACCACTATGTAACCAGTGTTTCCTCAATATCTATACACACATAGACATATGTTTATTTCATATGTGACCAAAAGTAATGCCAATTTCATGTACGTGCAAACTTATATATGACCTGACATTATTTGAATAACGCTACCGCATTTTTGGGAAATAGCACTCTTCCTTTGTTTGTCAGCTGCCCCCCCCCACCTATTTTAAGCACGCTATGCTAATTTTTTTAATAGCAACATGGAAGAAGAGCTCCATTATTTATTAAGTACCTTCGATTTGCCAGGTGCTTTATGCAGTTCATTCCACTTAATTTTCATAACCACCTTATAAAGTATATAGTATTTTCTGCCTTTTATATATGTGGAAACTGGGATAAGAATTGTTAATTTAATATTTTATCTGCAGAGTGCATGTTCCTTCTGGTTTTCCATGTAGTGGCCATAGTAAACTGAAAGAGTATTTTTGCAATTATTTTATTTGAGGTTGCTCTCAAGGAAGTATCCTCCAGTGAGGAAATAAATCCTTCATCTATTTTAGTGACTTGCCTCAGGTTGTTAGTGTTTGCTGCTGTTGAGTTGGCTTCCAATCATGGCGACCTTACATAAACAAACAGTGTCTCCTCCTGTGTCATTTTTCTGACTCTGGTGTATTTGCATCCACTGCTCCAGGTTACACTCTTGATTCAAAGAGCTAGTGCTGGAATCTAAGTGCTGTCACTTTGACCCCAAAACTGACCTGCCACCCAATTGAAAGTGTCCCTTTTGCTTTGGAGAAACAGCTGCAAGACAGCTTAAGCATATAGTTAATTATATGGCATGAGATATTCCGTCTGAATGAGAACGGTGTTTGTAAGTCATGTGGTTATCAGATATGTGTAGTGTGATATTATCAAGCGGGGCATCTTCTTGGGGCTTATCGTTCCTTTCTTCATGCTTAAGTCCCTACCACCACTCATGTGTCCTGTAGTACTTTCACCAGGATGTTGGGATGACCAGTGTGTGCCCTACAGATGCCATGCTTCCTGCAGTCTGGTTACCTTCACCGACAACATTTCTCCTCTATGAGAAGGATTCTCACTGTCAATCAAATGCTACTACTCCAGATTATAGTAGATTGTCTCTTACACACATGAGCAGTAGTCTTTTTCCTTAAGGAAACTAACTTTCTTCAGATTAGAAACCATATAATTTATTTTGTCTCTTTCCCTTGGTTGATTAACAGACACAGAAGGTTTCTCAAATTTTCAATGATTTGATACAATAAATAGGGTAAGGTGAAAAACACTTGAGCTGATACCTCTTTAGACGAGTAGTACTTGATTGTGTAATGTGTTGTCATGACTTACAGTTTTAATAGGTGTATTCTTAAAGACTGAAAAGTAAGGGTAGCCTCATTGCTACAGAAGCATGAGAGGTGATTACTATTGCTTCAACTGAAACCAAAGAGTTTAAAATAAAACTGGAGTTAAGTGTCTTGAGACGTAAGAATATGGGTTTTATAAATGCTAAAAGTTAATAAGGAGTACTTAGGAAACATGAGAAATCATAGAAATGGAAAAGGTAATTGATACAATATCTTGGCTAATATTGCTGTTAGCCAAGCATTAGATAACTTTTTATCCATCTAAAGCAGCACTGTCGAAAAGAAATACATTCTGAGCCACATATGTAATTCAGTGCTTTTTATAGTTTCCACATTAAAAAAATAAAAGGGTTCAAATGAAGTTAATTTTAATATATTGTATTTAACAGAACATATCCAAATATTATACTTTCATCATATGATCAGTACTTCACATTCTCTTTTGTTAATATGAGTCTTGGAAATCTGGGGTGCATTTTGTACCTACAACATATCACAATTTGAACTAGCCACATTTCAAGTCCCAAGTACCTGCATTCAGCTGTTGTCTACCATAATTTAAAACAAGAGTGATCCAGGGTTGTTGTCTAGGAATGAGTTTTATAAGTTTTATACCCTGTGCATCTTGTGTGAGCCCTGAGATTATCTGCAGGCCTCAAGCATGAAGGTATTTTTTTGTTTGCTTGCTTTTATTGTGACTAAGTTTAAAATCCAAGTCAATTTGCCATGTAAAACCCTGAGCACCCAACTCTGTGCAACTCTTATCTGCTCTCCTCACACCGTGACAGCACGCTCTGCCTTTCTACTCCGTGTTTCCAGTATACATGGAGCATGTAGGTTTTGATGTAATACATCTAGAAGGAGGGCTCAGCATCTGTGTTTTCAAAGCTGTCTAGGTGATTCAGAAATGACCTTGAGGTTCAACTCCTGCCTATGAGCACCTCTAGAGTGTGGACCTAGACTTCACATCTCTGGAAGGGAGAACAAAGCAACAGGAAATGTAGAAGCCCTTTTTAATATTCACCTTCTCTAGTTCAAACTGTTGTTTTTCAGGAGGTAACTCAACATATAACATGTATTTTCATATCAGTATGAGAGTGGCACAGGAGAGTCAAGAAACTCCCAGAGATGTGAAGTCTAGGTCCACACTCTAGAGGGGCTCATAGGCAGGAGTTGAACCTCAAGGTCATTTCTGAATCACCTAGACAGCTTTGAAAACACAGATGCTGAGACCTCCTTCTAGATGCATTACATCAAAACCTACATGCGCCATGTATATAAATTCTAGAGGACTGTGCACTGATTCACATTGTTTAACCCCTGGCTGCGGGGTAGTGGCAGAGATATTTGTTAGTGCGGATGGTGATGTGCCGAGTTAAAATTGCCCCTCTTCTAGAACAGAGGGATGCTATGGAAGCTGTAAAGGACCAGAGTTGTCCTCGCCCTGCCGTTTGCCTCACTCACATTCTCCTTGCCAGTTACTGTCTTGTGTGGAAACAGTCTCCAGGCAGAAATTGAGGATGGTTCCATCTCAGCCCTGAGTTAAAAGCATTCTTGTCTCAGCTATCCGCTTTGCTCATTGGAGCTTCTGTTCATCCAGCCGCAAAATGTGGTCAGCGCTGATGTAAACACCCTCAGAGACCTCCAGGTTAGAACACTGCAGTGCTCTGCTTCCCGTGTCACTGTAGGATTATGGCGAGCCACACAGCATGGCTGTAAGTGAACTAAGCATTGACAGAAATTTGAACAAAGCTGGACTTTGGAAGGTCAAATTGGCTTGCTCGAGGACACTGCATTCCTCAAGAGCTCTGATTCTCCTTCCTCAGAACCAATTGACTTTCTGCCATTTACCGCTCTTAGGTTGTCTGGTTTCCTTGATGTCAGCCCTGCCCCTGCTCTGCCTTCTAGAGAAACTGTGTTTGCTGGCTGAGTGGGAAGGTGTCCTTTGTAGTGAAATGACAGTGGCCTCTTTTGTAACCCTCTAAGGGTCAAAAGAAACCTAAAAACCATCTAGTCTAACCTTAGTAACAGTTTTTGAATCTTTTTTCTAATCTCCTGGCATTTACCCTCCAGTTTATTTCCCTTACCATCTCTTAAGGCAGTCCATTTCATGTTTAAACAATGCTACTGACCAGAAAGCCGAGCCAAGCCAAGCCAAGCCAAACTCCTGGTTGACATCTCGTCAATTCTGACTCATGTTGACCTCCGTATGTGTCAGAATTGAACTGTGAGTTCATGGTTGGTGCAAATGTTAGCACACGCAAGTCTACCTAGGTGCTCCTTGGAAGAAAGGTGTGGTGACCTACTTCCCCCAAATCAGCCACTGAAAACTCTACAATGCAGAGCTCTGCTTTGACACACATGAAATCACTGTGAACGGGAGTCCACTCAAAGGCAACCATTTTTGTTTGTTTTGTTGTCTCTTACCAAAAGGAGTTCTTCTCTCCTCTCTTCAGTATGAAATCTTTCTTCCTTTAGCATCTCCCTTGGGAGCCATCTAGGACATGGAAACATGACAACTTTTCAAATACTTGAAACAAGGCTCTTAGTTAGGAACTCCTCCCACCTCTGTCAGTCAATTCCAACTGGCTTTTCCTCTGTAGACTGAGTAATTCTGCCTTCTTGCAAGTGTTCATCATAGAACATGGTCTTACGTTTTCTTACTTTCCTCTGAATAAACTTCAGAGACTATAAAAAACGAGAGGAAAAGTTAGAAAAACAATGAAGTAAAAAAATGAAATAACCATAGTGTTCTGTGACTTAAAAAAAAAAAAAGTAATGCACCTTCTGCATTACTCATATGGGACTGGATAGAAGGAAAGTGGCTGTGTTCCATTGCAAAAGATGCATGTCCACTATTACATTAAACAAACAAACAAAAAACAAACATTGTCATTTAGTCTTTTCTGACTCATAAGTGACCCTGTTAGAGTAGAACTGCCCCATGGGGTTTCCAAAGAGCTGCTGGTGGATTTGAACTCCCCACCTTTTAGCAGCTGAGCTGATAACCACTGCACCACCAGGGTCCCTGTACTACATTGGGAAAGTTATTTCAAGGTGTGTTTAGTCAAATTAGTAAACTATCTTGTGATTGTCTCGTGGAGGCATCCTTATGCTTCTATTTCCGAACGCATGTGTCTCTTATTGGTGAGTTAGCTAACTTAAAGTTATTGCAAGATTATATTTTTAACTTCAGAGTTTTGTTGCCCCCACATGCCCATTTCCAGCGTTTGAAATTAAACAGCAGGGAGATTTAGGCCTAGTGTTCCTGGACCATTAGTGTTAGCTAGACCTCTGAGATGCGTTCAGTTTTCTGGAGCTAACAGAGTAGTTAATCCACGTCACCGCCTGGACTCTAGGGTGTGCGCCCAGTGGGAGGCATTTATTTACCAAATTAAAAGCCCAGGAAGTAAAAAGCCAAGGTGTTACTTAAGCACATTTATTGACTCCTTTTCGGCTGCTCTTTACTGAATTTCTCACTGATGGAAGATGATGAACGAGTTGATTGTTGCAATCACTTGGCTCCACTAGAGGTGAAATACATCTTCCTTGATTTATTCCTCTTGCATTGAGAAAACCACTTTTGGTAGAATTGGAAGATACCCAGTCCTAACTGGATACAGTATGTAGAATTCAGTTTTCATTATTCTTGTTTTTTTCCTTTTGACTTCTGTCAAACATGCAGAGTGACATCACCCAGTAAAGAGATTCATGCTTGGGATTCAGTGGCAGATTTTACCTCTGCTTTAACCCAAGTCACTTCTTTTTCTGCCTCTACGTACACAGAGGTACCTGTAACAGGTGAACACCAGTCCTCACAAACCTACCTCTGTCTGCCTTGGGCTGGATCTCCTCAGATGAGGAAACAGAGTAAGGAGTCCAGGTATTTTCCACAATATGCTACTGTATGAAATTCTGCTTGGTGAACTGCTTTTATCATCAAAGAAGTTCCCTTGTGTTTAGCAGGATGGAAGTCAAACAGAGCCAGCTATCTTCGTCCACCATCAGCCCTGAGAGACAAAGGGATTTATGCTGTTCTTTGAAGAATGAGTAGGAATATCAGCTGGAGTGGTAATGGCATGTGGGAAAAGTAGGAAGAGATTGTTTTTCACAGACTATTTCAGTTCAGCTCCTTCTTCCTCTGTGATCTTGATAGTTCCTTTTAACCGCTGCTCGCTCTTGTTTTCTGACCAAGCTGGAGTAGCTTGTCTCTGGTTCTCTTTGATAATTTCTCCGTCACTGATGATCTCAGGTATAAAGTCAACTGGATCAAACTGAGATTTCCTCTGAAATGCTCATTCATGAGGTCTAAGTTTCTGGGATGTTTTTTACCCTTGCTCCTGATGAAAACTACGAGCCACTATGCATCAGGATAAATTAGGGTTTTACGTTGCTGTCACCAGGTGCTGTTGGGTCAGTTCTAACTCATACTGACTCTGTGTACAACAGAACAAAAAACAGTGCCCAGTCCTACACCATCCTCACAATGGTTATATTTGAGATCGTTATTGCACCTCTTTGGCACTCCATAGTATATTCAATATTCTTTGCCAACACCACAGTTCAAGGACATCATTTTTTCTTTCATCTTCTTTTTTTCATTATCTGGCTTTCATGTGCATATGAGGTAACTGAAAACACCATGGCTTGAGTCAGGGTCACCTGATGTCTTCAAGGTGACATCTTTGCATTTTAACACTTTAAAGAGATGTTTTGGAGAAGATTTGTCCAATGTAATACATCCTTTGACTTCTTGACTCCTGCTTCCATGGATGTTGCTTGTAGATTCAAGTAAAATGAAATCTTTGACAACTTCAGTATTTTCTCCATGTTGCTTTATTTATGGTTTATCATCATGTTGCTTACTGGTCCAGCTGTGAGGATTTTAGGGTTCATGCATCTAAAACTTATGTTGCAGAGAACCTGGTGTGTGTCATAGAGTTGCATTTGTAAACACTTTTCAATAGCAAGTTTTCCCACCACCCCAAATTAGATCTTTTGTGGAAGCCAAATATTTTAAATAGATAAATGAAGCCCTTTTGGAGGGGGGTCAAAATGATGATGGATAATTCAGAAACTAAAAGCATTGCTATTCTAAGAACCTTGAGTAGATCGTTTCTCTCTCATCCCCGTACACAGGTCTGTGGGACCCAAAGATGTCTCAGGTAACAGCTTCTACACTGCTTTTTTACAGCATGAATAAAATAATGGTGCTCCTTTCTGGTTCCCTTCTGCTTCACTTAGGATACGTTTTCTTTTGTACAACGTACTAGTGATACACTGGTGTGCAGAAACGACAGTACACACATATACGTGTGAATGCACACTCACACCTCGTACAATTTTTTGTTGCATATCTGTGTATCTTAATGAAGACCTGAGATTACTATCCAAGATAACATTGATCCCTTAACCAGCAAGGATCCTTGTTGAGTTTTCTAACTTAGCTTAACTGGTGCAAAACAAACCAACCCACTTTCAGTAGTGACAAAGAGACACATCAGTAATGAAACAAAACAAAAACACAGCACATAATAAAAAACAATCCTCACTAAGGGGATGGTAGCTCCTCTCCTGACTATTTTCATTTTTTTTGTAAAATGCTTTGCCACCTGAAAATAAACAGTAAGTAATCACTAGAGAAGAAGTAGGCAACTTACAAAGCAATTTAATATGCTAGTATATTAGTCATCAGAGAATGAGAATGGAAGACAATGCTACATCGGATAAATCTATCTCTAAAAGCCTTTGCCCCAGTTTGCTGGTTAAATGGAAAATTTGGTGGCAAGGAAAGTGAAATCTGTTGGCTATTTTATGCTTCATTTACATTGTATGAAACACACATAGGTGATTGTCAGCATAAATATAAACTGTTTTTCTTCCTCCTTTTTATCCCTATTTCTTTGAAAATACAAAAACAAAGGGGGTGGGATAGAATCTTTGAAAAATCAGGAAGTGTTAAGCCCAGAATCTTAAAACTATAGGTTTTTTATTGACATGGCAGTGAACCAAGCTCATTAATTAAACTTAATTTATAAACAAATCTCATTGAGTAGATTTTTCTCCTGTCATCTCTTCCTAGAATATTTCAGTGGATAGCTAGTGTACTACCAGTTTTGTTGTGTTTTATCACTGACAGTGTAGACACGGGTTGTTCTGTTCAACCTTAATTGTTATTACACTGCTATCCTCAAATTTTTACATTGTATTTATGCCCAAGCCTATCTGTCAGCTTGAATCTAACCTTTCTTGAATGTACTGTGCTATTGTTATTTAGTATTTTACACTGAAAATACTCTGAGGAGGAGAGTTTTATAAGTAAGTTTTCTATTTTATGGAAACCCTGGTGGTAAGAGTGGTTAAATGTGAAACCTACCATCAGGTGCCCTTTGGGATCCCAATGGGACAGTTCTACTCTGTCCTGTAGGATTGCTTTGAATCAGAATTGACTCAACAGCAACTGATTTTTTTAGTAAGATATAAGAAAATACATACTTATTTCATTTTTATCAATATTATCACAATTTAACTTATATAATAAACATTATCAATTTTTAGTGGCCTTTCTGTTCCGATTTGACAGTACTAGAATTAAGACACAGACCATTTTGATAACTTCCGGAAATTTCTTAGTTCACCTTTGTGGTATACCTTTGCCCTAATTCCTAACCCCTTACAACCAATAACCTGTTATTTGTCTATTAAGACTTTTCTATTTTGCTTAGTTTGCCATATAACTATCTTTACAAATTTTAAATCTAGTGTTTTCACATTTAGGAAACAGCTATATTTCATCTTTGTGTCTAGAATGGTTCTTCAGACTTTGACTGAAATCTCGTTATGGCTTTCTTTAGAGATTTAAGATGTACCTCCAAGTCTGACATAAACAGAGGAAGAAACAATGGGAGCAGTGCTTTGTGACAAATATTGAGGGATGTTTTGTTTAAAACCACCTGGAGTACACTTGCAAAATGTCAAATATTTTGATGGCAGCAATGATTAAGAGTTATGGTTGCTAACCAAAAAGGTCAGCAGTTTGAATCCACTAGGCTCTGTTTAGAAACCCAATGAGATAGTTCTACTTTGTATTTCAGGTCACTACAAGTTGGAATCAATTGAGCAGCAGTAGTTTTTTTTCTTCTAATGTATAAAAAATTACATAAAGTGTATTATTGCAATTAATTTCTGCATTATTTTGGACCAGTCACAACCTCCTTATCTATCTTTGTAAATAAAATGAAAAGTTTAGAATATATTGAATTTTATCCTTAATAATATTCTTTAACTATTATTAATATTGTACCTAAATTAAGAAGCATTAGGAAGATGATAACTCTAAGTGTTTATCTCCAGGTGAACTTCACGGTATTTTCAAGGTCCACTAGGTGAACAAAATAAGATGTTTTTAGGACTTTGAAAAAAAAAATGCTAGGAAAAAAAACTACGGTCAGCATTATATTCTGACTTTCTTATCCTTTGGGGAGTATACAGAAAAATACTTATTGCTGTCCAGTCGATTCTGACTCACAGTGACCCTACAAGACAGACTAGAACTGCCCCATAGGGTTTCTAAGGAGCAGTTGGTGGATTCAAACTGTTGACCTTTTGGATAGCAGTCTGGGGTCTTGATAACTGCAGCACTAGGGCTCCTTGGAAGTGTAAGAACTATAAATATAATAGATTATTTGTTGAGAAGAGCTTGGAACAATACCCTAAAACCTAATTGCCATGATTTGCAGTGAGGGACCCTTGTGAATGTATGACAAATGATCCTTTTATGTGGTAAAATTCAAGAATTATATACATCAGATAATGAAAAGTTTTGTACTGCTTTTGTTACTGTAACACATGTTTCAAGCTACATTTTCTTAATATATTTGGCCTCCAAATATAATACAATGCAATATTTAATTGTAAAACAATTTGTAAATTATTCTTTATCTCAAATAACAGCATCAACAAAAAGTGTTGTCATCACGTCGATTTTAGCTTATGGTGACCCCACATGTTACAGAATAGAAATTCTCCGTAGAATTTTCTTGGCTGTAATCTTTATGAAACAGATTACCTTAAAATTACCTTAAGACAGATTACCTTATGAAACCGATTAGCCTATCTCCTTAAGCAAGGCTGGGTAGGTGCAACTGCTAATCCTTAGGTAAGTAGGCATTGCAAACCACTTTTCTTACCCAAGAACTAAAATGACGATAATACCCATGGCTGTTGAGTTGATTGTGAGTCATAGAGACCCCGTAAGATGGAAGAACTGCCCGATAGAGTTTCCAAGGAGCATCTGGAGGATTTGAACTGCCAACCTTTTGGTTAGCAGATATAGCACTTAACCACTATGCCACCAGGGTTTCTGACAGTAGTAATAATAAATTATTTTAAAATAAATAAAGTGGGTTTTCTAGGGAAGCAAAACCAGTAACACGTGTATGTACAAGGAAAGATTTATTTAAACCATTTGGTTTAGAAGTTATGTTTAATTTTAAATAGAATATTAAGGTGAACTTTATGACATAATATTTAAAAAGCTTAAACACTCTTTAGTACATCATGGAAGAATGCTAATGAGCAGTGGCTTGAGGCATAAAACTTTGCTTGAAATCCTGCTTCTGCCTTGTAGTAGCTGTATCCTTGGGAAAGTATCTAATCTCAGTTTACTTATCTGTAAGTTAAAGAAAGCATTGACACATATTGTGAGGTTATTATGAAGACAAAATAAATTTATTCACATACTTTAAATTGGCACCAGGCACATAGAATCCCTGACTTCCCCCAAAGAATTTTATTTCTAGGTCTTCCATTTGTTATGAGATAGTATGTTGTTGTGATCCAGGGTTTTATATGTTCTAAAATCTTGAGATGTGCTCAGCCAGATGACTCCTAACTTCCATTGCCTTGATTTATAAAATAACTTATTCCTTTCCGTGTTCTGTGGTACTGTCCATGGTGCTGAAAACATACAGTTCCCTTTACTGTCAGAGTTGTGTTTTATGCTGAATATCCTGGTAGTGGTTAAGAGCTCTTTTTCTTTTTCCTTTTCCTTTTTTGTGTGACTGAATGAAAGTTTAAAATACAATTCAAATTTGCATGCCTGCCTATCTGCAGCTACCTCTACTCTCTTTGCCTGGTGACAGCACATTCTTCTTTTCCGTTCCATATATGTCACATCCTCTTAACAGTTTCCTGTGCCCTCCTGTCTACTCTCTCCACTTACTTTTAGTAGGAGGCCAGAACACAATGTGGTCATTCTGTGTCCCCAAGTCTATTCCCTTCCTATCCAAAGAGCTGACCTCAGTAATGATTTATGATAAGGAGCAGCATCAGGCCTGGGAGCCACACTCCCAAGGGAACTCTCAGGCCTTCAAACATCAATTGTGGTCTTTTAGTGGAAATTTTAGGGTGCACTCCTTTTTTTCTTGTGTTGCCACTGGGACTGAACATTGTGAGCCTCATCACGGCTGTCATTGGTGGTAGCCGGGAACCATCTAGTTCTTCTTATTAGCATGGTCACATGTTAATATAGTGACCCATTCACGTGGGTCTTTCTGTCTTCTGGGTTCTTTTGCCCTCATGTCATTGTTGTGCAAGAGCTCTTCTGTGAGCCAAAAAGTCAGCAGCTATAATCCACGAGCCACTCCTTGGCAGCCCTATGGAAAGTTCTTCTTTATCTTGTAGAGTTGCTATTAGTCAGAATCAATTCATCAGCAATCAGTTTTTCTTTTAACCAGGATCATTTTTAGGTGGAGCATTCTGGGGCTAGAAAATATTTCTATGAAATTAGTGTTGTCTGTTCAGCCGTAGAAAAGCAAGAGGACAGTGCTTGATGGTAGAATGGTTTGCGAAAGTGGGTCACTTCTCAGGTAAATAACAGACCATCTCTTGTCTCATTTGCACTGAAATCCCACTTTGTGTATTTTTCGTATTTGAATGAGAGTAAATGTTTCCAGTTTCTCAATTCAATTACCCAACTAGTTGGCTGTCTTGCTTGAGTTCTTTTGACGCATAATCCCTTTCAAGGCCAAGACAGTTTTGTCTAGTTCCAGGAACAGTTAATTTATTGAGACCCAAATAAAGAAAGCTTCACTTGACTACACAGATAGTGAGTTTGCAGTTAAAGGAGCAAAAAACTGAAAAGGTATTCACCAAACTGTTTAGGAAACATCTGGAGGTCAGGGTCTATACCTTGTACACTGTTATAGCCTGAACAATTGATAAAGTGTTGCCACATATAAACAACATAAATTCTTTTATTATTATTATTGTACTTTAGGTTTATAGAACAATCTAGCTTCTCATTCAAAAATTAGTACATATGTTGTTTTATGACATTGGTTGCCAACCCCCATGCCATGCCAACACTCTCCCCTGTTGACCTGGGATTTCCAGTCACCAGCTTTGCTGAACCATTCTGGCTTCTAGTCTGTGTCCCTGGGATGATGTGTTCTTTCACTCTGTCTTGGTTTTATGTCGGAGGGCCATACTGTCGGGGTTTCTCAAATCTCTTTCAGGCCAGAAAGTCAGGTCTTTTTTTATGAGTTAGAATTTTGTTCTACGTTTTTCTGTAGCTCTGTTCGGACTGTCTGTTGGGATGGTTGCCACAGCAGGCTGTGTGGTAGCTAGGGACGATCTAGTTGTGCTCGACTGAGTCTGATGGAGACTGTGAAACATAAATCCTTGTGCAACTGAACTGAATCCTTACCTGTTTTCCAAGACTCTGATTGAAGTCAGCATTGATCTTTGGTTATCCTTTTGCAAGAAAATCTGGAAGATGAAATCTCATTGACATGCTAAATTTCTCCAACAGAAACAAGAATCAAATTGTAGGATGGATAATCTGATGCACCTGTCAGGTCCCGGAGGAGATAGATTAACCTGGTCAGTAGTATTAATAAACGCCTTGGTTTCTCTTCTTTTCTCTTCATGTATTTTGATCCTTGATCTGTTGGTTGAGGAGTACTAGGTCCCAAAGTCAATTGGGATTTTCTGAAATTTCTGTTTTTGGTTTATGGTAATGATGATATGTGAAGGGAAATGCACTCATTGACTACAAAAGAAAGAAATGGTACCTTCTGTAAATTTAAATGAAATGATTTATTTCAACCACCTCAACAAAACGATCATAACAGTTTACTTATGTCTTTTCTGAAGACTAGTGTTAAAAATAGTTCCATATTTTATCAGTGCAGAATATGAACAGAAGTGAATAGAATATTCATGAACAGTGTATTTATATTTAATTCTTATATCTTTTTAATTGGTTATAAAACACCAGTACTCAGAGGCCATAAAATAAGGAGAATGCTGTGGTAAAATAGCATAATGTAAATTAAGTCTTGGCTTCGTGTCACTGAAAAGAAACACTGTCACTAATAATCGTACTGCCTTCTAATTTGTGCTGTAGTAACTTTATCAAATAAATGATAATCCTTATCAACTTATTTTTTTCAGACTCTCAGTCACTTTTAGGATATACAGGATCTGACAATTAGCTTCACAAACTCATCCTAGAAAAGATGTCATTTACTTCATTGCTGAATATCGCTATGGTCACCTTTGAGGTACTCCCCTTGGGAAGTTTTGCAGCAATGCCAGCACCTAGCAGTTTTGGAACTCTTTTTCTGGAATGGCCATCAGAGCTGTTGTCATATTCCTCTTAATGTCCTGAATGCCATCAAAATGTCTTCCTTTCAATATTTTCCATATCTTTGTGTAAAGAAAAAGTAATTGAGGGTCAGGTCAGGTGATTAGGTAGGGTGTTCCAATACAGTTATTTATTAGCTAAAATCTATGCAATTATGCAACTATACAGTTCAGTTCATGAACTTGCCGCTGTGCCACTGTGTGCAATGGCCGTTCCAGAAAGAGTTCCAAAATTGCTTTCAAGGGTGAAGTAGGAGCTGGCACTCTTGCATAGCTTGCCAAGAAGAGTACTTCAAATGTGGCTGTAGTGATATTCAGCAGTGAGGTATGTAGCACTTAAAGCCATTGAGTTTGTGGACATAATTGTCAGATCTTATATGCTGCAAGTGTATTTTTGTGATTCTCACCTTATTTAGAACATAATTTATTTGTAAAACCAGCATGTGTGCTTAGATGCTAAGGAACTAGAATATGTAACTGTCTTAGTCACGTGGTACTGCTCTAACAGAAAATACTACCAGTGGAAAGTTTCACAAAGAGAAGCTTTTATTGACACAGTCTAGTAAGCTGCAAATCCATTTATAAATTGTAAGTCTATTCAATAAGAGAAATCATCACAGTCCAGTAGGATAAGTCTAAATCCAGTGAGAGTTTCTCGGCACAGAAACCTCAGGTCCAAAGAATGTGCTCTGCCCTTGGTGCTTCTCTCCTGGTGATGTGAGGTTTCCAACTTCCTCAGCTCACTTCTCTCCCTTATATTCCACGAGCTTGTAGCTTGAGTCCTTCCTAACTAACACAATTGCAGACCATTCTCCATCATCAATATCACAGAGGCAGGATTCACAGCACGTGGGAGTAATGGTACCATACTGGGACTCATAGACAAGCCAAATCAACAAACAAATTTTGGGGGGGACACAATTCAATCTATGACAGTAACTTATTTATATACTTCTTAAGTTAAAATGGAAACACTGGTGGCATAATGGTTAAGTGCTATGGTTGCTGTCTTAGGCTGGGTTTTCTAGGGAAGCAAAACCAGTAACACGTGTATGTACAAGGAAAGATTTATATATATAAAGATACATAAAGTACATGGAAAGATACACTCACACACACTCACATATATATGTGTATGTGTATATACATATATATTTGTAGGAAACAGCTCACACAATTGCAGAAGCTGAACATCCCAAGTCCTGGGACAAGCCTCACATGGCCACGGGAGCTGGTGAACCCAAGGTCAGCAGGTCAGGGACCAGAGTTCTAGATCACTGGTTGCATAGGTTGGCAGGCTCAAGCTGGTACAAGATGGAGCTGCAGAGGCTGGCAAACCCAGGATTGGCAGGTCAGGGAACAGGACTCTCAAGTGCTGGCTGTAAGGGCTGATGAATCCAACAGCTGCTAGTTCAAGTCCAGGGATCAGACTCCAGAAGAGAGCAGGAGCTGCTGGCTACGTGAGCAGACCGGCAGTAGGTGGTGGAAGGCAGAGAGATGAGAGCTGAGGAGCGGGAGGCCACCTCACGCCCCTCCCTGCCACGTGGTACAGCAGTCAAACATTGAGTAGCCAAGTTGACATAATCTAGACCACCACAATTGCTAAGCAAAAGTTGGAAAGTTGGAATCCACCAGGTCCCCCCTAGAAACTCTGTGGGGTGTTTCTACTCCGTCTGATAGGGTCACTATGAGTCAGAATTGTCTTCATGGCAGTGACTCTGCTTTGGATTTCACTTAAAACACTAAAATCTGTTACCTTTGTCATAGATTAAATATGTTTCTACCCCTCAAAAAAAATGTATGTGGCAATTTGGCTGGGCCATGATTCCCAGTGTTGTGTTGTTGTCCTCAATTTTGTGATTGTAATTTGCATAAAACCAAAAAGACCAAACCCAGTACCATCAAGTTGATGCCATGTTTTAGCGACACTGTAGGACAGAATAGAACTGCCTCATGGAGTTTCCAACGAATGCCTGGTGAGTTGAACTGCTGACCTTTTGCTTAGCAGATGTAACACTTATCCACTATGCCACCATGGTTCCCTATGTGTTGTAAATCTTTGTCTCTATTTGTGGTTAATGGGGCTAGATTGCATTATGCTATTAAAGAGGATTAGGGTGGAACTAAAACACCCTTATAAATCACATCCCTGATCTAATGTAAACAGATCTTTCCAAAAGTTGTGTCCTGTACTGCCTTTGGTCTCTAAAGAGATAAAATGGAAAGGAAAAGGCACAGAGAATGGGGAACTCATTCTACCAAGAACACAGTGCTAGGAGCATAATGTGTCCTTTGGATCTGACGGTCCTGTGCCGAGGTGTTCCCAGACCAAGAGAAGATTGATGAAAAAAGTCTTCCTCCAAAACCAAGAAAATAAAGCTTTCTCTTGGAGCTGATACCCAGAATTTGGACTTGTAGCCTATGAGACTGTGAAAGAATAAATTTCTCTTTGTTAAAGCCATCCACTTGTGTTATTTCTCTTATACCAACACTGTATGACCAAGACACTTTTTGAGAAATTAAGAATTTTAAGCTTTATTGACAAGCCTGATGTCATGCTGAAATCTTAAATTATAATTATAAATTAAGTCTTATACATTTCATATTTATTTTATGTATTAGCTCATGCACAATACTGAGCTACTGAATTACATTTGCTATTATTTTAGTGAAAATGTAGTAGGTTCCACAGTGATTCAATTTCAGTTAAAAAAAAAATTGTTGATCTCAAATCTCTCCAAATAAAAATGTTTTTGTTTTGGTACTAAGAGTATGCTGGAGATTAAAGTGAATGGTTTTTAAGTAACCATGATTTTAAGTAGCTTTGTAATCATAAGAAGAATCTTTTTCACTTCCATCCTGCAACTACAAAACAATTGTTTTCAGCCTTTGTGCACAGCATTGACTTTTTTTTTTGGTAAGGATATTGCTTTCTAGAAATAAATGGATTATATTTTCTTCTCATCAGCTCCTCTTCTTCCTCTTTGCATATATGTAGTCATTTTGCTATTAATCTTGAATGATTATCAAATACAGTGCCACAGTTTAACTTAGAAGTGTCTAGTATACCATTTATTAGGAAATATGTTTTTTTTTTTCTAAATTTTATTCATCCTGTTGAGAGTGGAAACCCTGGTAATGTAGTGAGGTAAATGATACCTCTGCTAACCAAACAGTCAGCAGTTCAAATCCACCAGTCACTCCTTGGAAACTCCATGGGGAGCAGTTCTACTCTGACCTCTAGGGTCGCCGTGAGTCGGACTCGACTCGATGGCAATGGCTTTTTCTTATTGTTGAGAATTGACAGCGCAGAAAGAATATACAGAACAAAACATTCTTCATTTGGACAGTTTTGCAGGTATAATTTAGTGACAGTGTTCCCATTCTTCAAGCTATGTAACCATTCTCCTCCTTTTCTGAGTTGTTCCTCCCTCATTAATGTAAACTCACTCCTCCTAAGTTTCCTGTCTAATCTTCTGAGTTGCTTTTGTCAATTTGATTCCGTGGAGGTAGTTTGTAAAATAGCATAATGTTCAACCAAACTTGTTTGCCACCAAGTTATTTCTAACTCAAAGCAACCCTACAGGACAGAGTACAACTGCCCCATAGGACTTCCAAGGAGGAGCTGGTGGATGCAAACTGCCATCATTTTGGTAAGCGGCTGAGTTCTAAACCCACTGTGTCATTGATATTCCATAATGCTCAAGCTGGATTTTTTTAACCAGTTACAGTAAATTGTTCTGTTTTAAAAAAGAATTCCAGAGATACTTTTGGTTTAAGGTTTAAAGATTATCTAAGGGCAATAGTTTTAGGGTTGATCCAGTCTCTATGGCACCAAGAAAACTGGTATCTATGAGAATTTTAAATTCTGTTCAGCAGTTTCCCACACTTTGATAAGGATTCTTCTATGGAAACTTTGATCAAAATGTTCACAGATGATAGCCAGGCACCATGCACATCTTCTAGTTTCATGGTAAAGGAAGCAGTTCTTCATGGAGGCAATTAGTTACACATTTCCTATCCTTTTTCTGTTTCTGAGATTCCTTCTTTCTGTGTTGCTGCAGGTGAATACAGGCCAATTATTGTGCCTTGTATGGCTGCTTGCAAGCTTTTAGAACCCAGGCACGAAGAAAGAGATAACATGTATTGTTGATGACATGTTAAAATTCAACAGGTATCTGAAAATGTCATGAAAGTTCTTTCTTAGATCAATTTCTATTTAAAACAAATCAAAAAAATCCTACAATTTATGTTGTAAGAGCAAAAAGATTTTCTCAGGAAAATAATATAGCCAGAGCAATAATACTGTCAGTTGTTAAGGAAAAGATGAGAGCGAGCTCTTGTGCTATTCTTCAAGTTGTGTGTGTGTGTGTCTCTGTGTGTGTGTGTGTATAGGAACGTATTGCCCAATAAGCATGGCACATACACATTAACTTACTAACCTGGAGTGCATGATTGCATCTGTTTTCACTATAACAAAGATGTGAAATCCATGTGAAATTGTGCACTGTAAGTTGAAAAGTAAACACAGTTAAGCCCATATGTACCCTGTTTACAGATTAATCTGCCCCTGTGTGTATGTTTTGTTTTGCCTTTCAAGCTGTATTTCGTGAACCAACACTGTGTTTTTAATGCTAAACTTTGTTTAAGTAAAAATATTAATAACCTTAAAAATTAAAAGATGTTAAAGCATTATTTGCCTGCAGGGAGTTCAGTGATTTTGTTGTTTAAAAAAAAAATCCTCTTTTATTTGTTGATACAGGGGGCTTCTTTGAATAATTTTATGTATGATCATGTATGTGGTAGGTCTTTAGTTTTGTTTTAAATATATTAAACATAAACGTAAATTAAAAAATATGTAAGAACACTTAAATCTGATCCACATGCCAATTCAGACATTGTTTTTTTTTGCTGGTTTTGTCAAGTCTACTCCAAGTGATGGTGACCGTATGCAGGACAGAACAAAATACTGCCAGTCCTGGGCCATACTCAACAGTTGTCATGCTTGAGCCTATTGTTGCAGCTACTGTGTCAACCCAACACATTGAATGTCTTCCCCTTTCTCCCTGACTCGCTACTTTATCAAGTATCATGTCTTTCTCCAGGCGCTGATCCCTATTGATGTATGGGATCAGTCCATACATGTTCAAAGCATGTGAGATGAAGTCTTGTCATCTTTGCTTTTAAGGAACATTGTGGTTCTACTTTTTCCAAGACAAATTTGTTTGTTCTTCTGGCAGTTCATTCAGTATTCTCCAACATAGCAATTCAAAGGCATCAATTCTTCTTTTGTCTTCCTTTTTGGTTGTCCAGCTTTCACATGCATATGAGGTGACTGAAAATACCATGGCTTTGCTCAGGCTCACCTTAATGCTCAAGGTTACATCTTTGCTTTTCAACAACTTTAAAGAGGTCTTTTGTAGCTTATTTGCCCAATTCATTGCATCTTTTGATTTCTTAACTGCTGCTTCCATGGATATTGATTGTTAGGGATTGTATTTTGCTTTACTAAAAGGGTAACAGTGGAGAGGCCACAGTATAGTTTTACTATGGTATCAGAACACTCTTGTCTTCACCCTTAAATTCTGACCATTTGTCTCATCTATAAAAAGATACGTATGTCGGATAAAACATGACTGATTCAGTAATAGAGAAGAAAATCCTCAAATTTCCAAGGAATCAAGATCATAGGTAGAATAATTGAGGGTGTTATGACCAAACTGTAACAGACAACTTATGATCATTATAGTCTAAATAGATAGACCATTTTACTATCTGTAAAAGTTGTATTCTTTCCTAAGCATATGAAAAGAGGCAACGTTCCACACAGAAGGAAGGGTAATAACATTTTGAAGTAACTTGAAAAGATATCATGGCAACCAGAGAAATGTAAAATCCAGTTCACCGATGTGTCTCAATTAGTGGTGCTTATGTGTGTGTGTTTATGAGGGTTATACTATAAATCTTGAATCACAGGTGTTGGAAACCAACTCTTTTAGGTTACGGAGTCATTGACTTGACAACTACAAAGAGTTCTCACCGTTTCCTTTCAGGGTAACTATCAGAAGTGCAGTCAGCCACTTACCTTGAATATCTGGCCATTTTTTGAGCCAAAGAATGCTTGGAAATCAATTCTAAAATTAGACTGGAAGGTTAATAATTGTTTCCTTGACAATAAGCATTTTTTTAATTCATTGAAAGTTTTAATGTGAAATACAACAAAAAACCAAACCCATCATCATGGAGTCTATTTTGAGTCAGTATGAAAACCAAAACGAAAACTCACTGATGTCTACTTGGTTCCAACTCGTAATGACTCTATAGAACAGAATAGAACTGCCCGACGGCACTTGGCTTAGCTCTAGTGTCTCCAAGGAGCTCCTGGTGGACTTGAACTGCCAACATTTTGGTTAGCAGCCGTAGCACTCAACCACTATGCCATTGGGACTCAATGTAGAAAGCATCAATTCCATTGTGTTAGTATTTATAAGTTGGGACTTAACATGTTATATTTTGAATATTTGCATTGTGTAAGAATATTGGAAATTTTAAAGCAGGATAGATTAACCTGTGACTGTAATTTAAAATTTGTAATTTAGCTAAATTAGGATTGGGATTTCAAGTTGATTCTTACTAAGGTTGTAAAAATAATAACAAAATTTGATTTATAAATTTTGCATCTTTTCACATTATAATTGAAACACATTTGAATGTAGCCACAGTCTGGTTATCTGGAAATTCTATCCTTAAGATTATTGAAACATGCAGAAATGTTAAAGGTAGTTTCAGATGTTGGGAGGTGTTTAAATTAATTCGAAATGAGAGTAAATGCTGGTCAAAACCCCCTTAAAAGTCATTGTTAGATCTTACTTGATTTCTAAAAAGAATAATAAGATTTATTAGTTTTATTTAAAAAGTTAAAGAGAAGATTGGCTTTAAGGCATGTAGTTTTTTTCAGAAGTGAAATATTTTTACATGAAACTAAACCTGTTGATATAGTGTTTTTGCATTCAAAAACTGTTCTTAAGGACACCAAAACCAAGAAGCTGGGTAGGCTTCTGGCATTTTCAACAATAGGCATTCAGTTTAGTTGAGTGATGCACTAACCCAAAAGTTAGCAGTAGTAAGATAAGCATTTTTATGTAAATAGTAATGAAAACTCCAGAAGCAGAATCTGTTCAATAGATGGAGGCAGAGTTTTAATGGAACTCGGACTCTTGAGGGGTTATAATCCTAAGCAGATGGCTGTTGAGTGTGCGATTTGAATCCCCACTGTGTTTCAGTATTTTATTTTTTTTCATGAAATATTCAGTTCTAGCTGGTATACGAGTCTCCTTTGGGATAAAAGAAAATATCTAGCAACTATTTTAAATGCATGTTTAATAGCAACATGTGGATGTTGTTGTTCAGTGTATTACTGTAATTTCCAGTAATTCATCTATGTTAAAAAATCTCACTTCTTATACCTGATTAGTCTAAGTGACAGATAATGCCCTCCTGTCCTAAGGATGGATATTACATGTATCATTTTTATGAAATCGAAACATGTAGTATAACTCTTAGATGTTTTCCTGAAAACCATCATGTTTGCCTAGATCGTTTACTTCTTACTTGTCATTGTATTGAATTGAATTGCCTCTCGAGCATACAATGAGTGGAGTACCATCCACAGTATGGAATGAGGGGATGGTGCATCCGTAAGATAAAGCAGAAGGTAGGCGGGCAGGTAGGCAGGCAGGCAAAGGCAATTCTCTTGATCTGTGTGGAAAGATCAGCACAGTTCTTCTTTGGTAGCACGTAGACAGGCAGATAGTTCCTTCCAGCATCATATCAATACGTGATCGCTTTGTGAATACCCATTAAATACTGTAAACAATTAATGTGCTCCCTGAGAATTAACTCATGTCAGCATTTGTAGACCTGGATGGCATTTTGTTGCCTTCTTGTAAGGTCAGTTTCTTTCTTGTGCTCACTCTGAATCATATGTTGGAATGGGGCCATCAGCCGATGTTGAAGGACACTGTAGAAAAGAGACCTATAAAAAGTTGTTGTGTCCACCGTAAGGATGTTGATACAGTCTTTGTTCATTGGATTACACACTGTACCTTTTATGAGTACCCTTAAGGAGAAACAGTTTACTGCTTTCTGGACTTAATATCAGGAAAAGTTATGCTACTTCTAAGAAGTTTTTTTTTTTTTTTTTCTGTTCATGTGGATAGCTCAAGTTTGTCACTTTCTGCTTTTGTGTGACACAGGAATATTGATTATGGTAAATGACCTGATTTGCTTTTATACCTGGCTCCGTTTTGATTACTTACTTAAAATAATAATAACCGGTCCCATTCATGCCATTTTGATATATTTTGTATGTAATTGTAAACCAACATAAATCCATTTTGGAAAAGGCAAAAAAGACATGGGTTATTGGGTAGTCAGAAAGACAGACTGATGTTCTAGAGACCTAAAGAAGCCATGCTTGAAAGCAGCATGGTAGCATAAAAAGACTGCCTGGAGCCCGCGTTCAGATTTCTTGGCTTTGAATTTTGCCTCCGTTTGGTAATTGTGTGACTGTGCACCAAGTATTTTAACCTCCCTCATTTTCGCTTAACTCATTTGTGACAGGACTAAGACTACATTTTTGAACTCTTGAAAGTTCAAAGTAGAGTAAATGAAGTTTATTTACATGACATCACCGTGCCTGGTTAGTTCACATAGTTCGAATAATGTTAAACTGTGTCATTGACATTTTGTGAGTCCAAGGGCCATTATTGAAAATTTTGCCAGAACACTCAGCATAAAACCGAGTCTGTCTTAAAGAGAGATTTGTGGTTTCCTTGTATGAGGTTTGTGTACTCTCTATAATGTCTTTACCCTCACATATTCTATCAAGGATCACTGAATAATTTTTTTGCAGAGAATATTTAACAAACTCCCGGTAGTGTAAAACTTGATACTGTCATTCAAATGATTTCCATTGGCAAAGTTGGCAGTAAGTTGTAATGATCAAGAACATGCATGAAAAAGACCTAGAGCTAGAGAACTAGAGGTATCAGCTTACCCCAAAGTAGGAAATATTTATCTGAAGCCCATTTGTTTGAGTTTCTGCATGAGTTTATAATCCAATGTCAGGTAATTCCAAGTGCAGTTCTAACTTTAGAGACAGGAAGGTTAAGCCTATAATTACTATCAGTGAAGATACCGTACCCCCAAAATGTGTTGACCTTGAGTTAATTCCAACCATAGTAACCCTATAGGGCAGAATAGAACTGCCCCATAAGGTTTCTACGACTGTGATGCTTATGGAAGCACACTGCTAAGCACACCTTTCTTCTGCAGCGAAGATGAAACCCTAGTGGCATAGTAGCTAGGAAATCTGTGGCTGCTGGCTGAAAGATGGCCAGGTTGAATCCACCAAGCACTTCTTGGAAGCCATATAGGGCTGTTCTACTCTGTCCTTGAGGGTTGCTGTGAGTCAGAATTGACTGCAACAACACGTATTCTGGGAGAGAAAGGCTGCAGAACCAGAGGATCTGGCCTGACATATAAGACAGATGTGGTTCAAATACTAATTTTGCCAGTCTGAATTACTTAGACCAGCGCTGGATCAGTTATTCAAAACAGTCTAAACCCTATCTCTGAATGTTACAATGCAGATAATACAAAGATTGGAAAAGTCTTTGAAATAAGCATAAGATCAATGAATAGCAATGACCTGTGTATCCCAGCACAATGCCTGTGTTCAGCAAGTAGATACAGTATCTGGCTGTATTAATAAATAATTAATAAATAACATGGGAGTAGATTTTTCTTAACTTGCAAGAACCTTAATTTGGTTGGAATATTCTTTTTTTAATTTTTTATTTAATATAACTGAGTGAAAATGTACATTCCCGTATAAATTTACGTACCCACCTATATGCAGCTTCCACTGCACTCCCTGCCCGGTGACAGCACACTATTCCTCTCTGCTGCATACCTGTCTCGTTCTCCCAACAGTCTTTTTTCCCTCCGCTCCACCCACTCTCCTTCCTCCAGCCAGAGGTCAGCAGGATGACATCCTATAGATGTACAGAACCATAAAGTGCATCCAATATATGGTCACTGCATTGCCAAGTCCAATCCATTCCTGTCCGAAGTGTGGACCTTCGTTATGATTTATGGTCAACGGCAGCATCAGGACCAGGGGGCATGCTCCCAGGGGAACCTCGAAACCACTGGACCATCAATTCAGGTTTTAGGGGGGATCTCAGGGTGCACCCCATTTTATTCTTGTGTTGCCAGTGAGACTCAACTTAGTGGGCTCCATCGTGGCTATCACTGGTGGTCGCCAGGCACCATCCAGTTCTTCCGGTCCCAAGTCTGTGTAGGCACCCACTGATGTGGGTCTCTTTGTCTCTGGGTTGTCTTTCCCCCATGTCATTTTGGTCCTCGGTGAGCATCCGTTCCTGCTGAGTTGGGACCATTCGCTGTGCCCTTTGATGGCAGCTTGGCAGCTTTTAAGACCCCAGACGCCACTCGCCAACGTGGGGTGCAGAGAGTCCTCTTAGCAAAATGCTAGTTGTGCCAATTGGCCTCACTTTCGCCTAAGAGTATGGTCCCCTGCCCCCTGCCCCAGCTATTCTATCCTTGCAATATTGGATTAAGATGGAAGGAGTACTCATGTTATGTTTAAGTCCACTTAATATTCTTCTTGTTTCTAATGTGTGCTATCACTGATTTCACCCAACCAGATACCTAGCAACTATCTAATCTAAACCCTCCCCCCTCCCTCCTTCCCTCCCCTGTCAAAGAGTCTTTTCTTCTATACACAAGTCTGTTTTTTAGATCTTATCGTAGAGGTCTCATACAATATTTGTCCTTTTGTCGCTGACTGCTTTCACTCAACATAATGTCTTCCAGTTGAAAGCAGGTCATGAGATGTTTCCTAAAGTCGTCGTTGTTCTTTATCATTGCATAGTGCTCAATTGAATATGCATACCATAGTTTACCTATCTGTTGTTGGGCATCTGGGTTGATTCCATCTTTTTGCTATCGTGGACTGTGCTGCGGTAAACATTCTGGTGCATGTGTCTGTTGATACGAAAGGCCTTGATTCTGTAGGATATATTCCAAGTAGTGGAATTACTGGGTCAAATGGTATATAAATATCCATTTTTTTAAGGAAGTACTAGATTGCTTTCCAAAGAGGCTGGACCATTTTGCAACCCCACCAACAGTGTAGAAGGGTCCTACTTTCTCCACAGCCTCTCCAGCATTTGTTGTTTTGTGTTTTTTGGATCATGGCCAACCTTGTTGGAGTGAGATGGTATCTCATTGTCATCTTGATTTGAATTTCTTTAATAACTGAAGATTGTGAACATGTCCGCATGTGTTTTTTGGCTGCTTGTATCTCTTCTTTAGTGAAATGTCTGTCCATCTCCTTTGCCCATCGCTTAATTGGATGGTTTATCTTCTTCTTGTTGATATTTTGTAGTATCTTATAGATTATGGAAATCAGGCATCGGTCTGACATAGAGTTTCCAAACATTTTTTCCCATTCTGTAGGTGTTCTTTTAATTCTAGTAATAAAGTCTTCAGATGAGCAAAAGTGTTTAATTCTTAATAGATCCCGTTTATCTATTTTCTCTTCTGATGATTGTGATTTCCTTGACAGATTTTGGAGTCTGTCCATATTGTGTATTAAAACTTCCATTGTTGTTCCCACCTTTTCTTGGATGAGCTTTATTGTTTTAGATTTGATATTTAGGTCTTTTATCCAGTTGGAGTTGGTTTTTGTATAAGGTGTAAGATATGGATCTTGTTTCAGTTTATTGCAGATGGATATCCAATTTTGCCAACACCATTTGTTGAAGATACTGTTTTTACCCTAGTCTAATGTCTTAGGGCCTTTGTCGAATATCAATTGTTCATAGGCAGATGGTGTCATCTCTGGGGTCTCAGTTCTGTTCCACTGATCGATCTGTCTATTCTTATACCAGTACCAGGCTGTTTTGACCACTGTAGCAGTGTAATATGTTCTAAAGTCAGGTAATGAGAGGCCTCCCAGTGTGTTCTTCTTCTTTAGTAGTACCTTGCTTAACCGGGGCTTCTTCCCTTTCCAAACAAAATTGGTAATGTGTTTCTCCATCTCGTTAAAAAATGTCACTGGAACTTGTATTGGGATTGCATTATATAAATAGATTGCTTTGGGTAAAATAGACATTTTCACAATGTTAAGTCTTCCTATCTATGAGCAGGGTAGGTTTTTCCATTTATCTAAGTCTCTCTTACTTTCTTGTAGTAAGGGCCTGTAGTTCTCTTTGTAAAGGTCTGTTATTTCTCTGGTTAGATCAATTCCTAGGTACTTTATCTTAGGGGCTATCGTAAGTGGTATTGATTTAATACTTTCCTCAACAGTCTCGTTGTTGGTATAAAGGAATCCTACTGATTTACTTATGTTTATCTTGTATCCTGAGACTTTGCTGAACTCTTCTATCAGTTTGAGTAGTTTACATATAGATTCCTTGGGATTCTCTGCATATACAATCCTATCATCTGCAAACAGGGAGATTTTAACTTCCTCTTTGCCAATGCAGATGCCCTTTATTTCTTGGTCTTGTCTAATTGTTCTGGCTAAAACTTGTAGCACAATGTTGAATAGAAGAGGTGAAAGTGGGCATCCTTGTCTAGTTCCTGATCTCAAGGGGAAGTCATTCAGTGTGGTTTGTCAATTTTGTTGATCTTCTCAAAAAGCCAGCTTTTGGTCTTTTCAATTTTTTCAATTGTTTTTCTATTCTCTAATTCATTTAGCTCTGTTCTAATCTTTATGATCTCGTTTCTTCTCATGCCTGAAGCGTTCCTCTGTTGTTTTCTTTCTACTTGTTCAAGCTGTCATGTTAGTTCCTTGATTTGGTTTCTTTCTTCCTTCCAGATGTGTGCATTTATGGAGATAAACAGACCTCTGAGCACTGCTTTGGCTGTATCCCATAGGGTCTGGTAGAAAGTGTTTTCGTTCTCATTGGAATCCATGAATTTCTTTAATTCATCCTTGATTTCCTCTATAACCCATGTGTTTTTGAGCAAGATGTTGTTCAGTTTCCAAGAGTTCCACTTTCTATCTATGTTTTTTCTGCTATTGATTTCAACTTTTATGGCTTTATGATCTGAGAAGATACTTTGCAGTAATTCAATGGTATGGATTTTGTTGAGCATTGCATTATGGCCTATCACATAGTCAATTCTGGAGAATGTTCCATGTGCACTGGAGAAGAAGGTGTAGTTGTCTGCTGATGGGTGGAAAGTTCTGTATATATCCATGAGGTTTAGTTGGTTAATTGTGGCAATGAGGTCTTCTGTATCTTTACTGAGTTTATTTCTAGATGATCTGTCTAGTATTCAGAGTGGAGTGTTGAAATCTCCCACTATTATGGTGGAGTCATCTAACTCTCTTTTGAATGTAGTCAGTGTTTCTTTGACGTATTTAGGTGCTCTGATATTAGGTGCATAAATATTTAATATAGTTAAGTCTTGCTTGTGTACTGAACCTTTCAGCAATAAATAATATCCATCTTTCTCCATGATGGTGGATTTGACATTAAAATTGATTTTGTCTGAGATTACAGTTGCCACCCCTGCTCTTCTTTGTTCATTGTTAGCTTGATATATATTCTTCTAACCTTTAATTTTCAGTTTGTTCCTATCTTTATGTCTCAAGTGAGTTTCTTGTAGACAACATATGGATGGGTCATGTCTTTTGATCCAAGATGTCACTCGATGTCTCTTTACTGGAGCATTCAGTGCATTCACATTCAATGTAATTATTGATAGGTATATGTTCACTGCTGCCATTGTGATATGTTTATTTTTATGTTGATGTTTTCTCTGTTGTTCTTATTGGGCTGTTCTGGGACGTTCTTTTTTGTGAGTTGATTTTTCACCTTTCTCAGAGCTGGTTTTGTGGTTGTTGAGACTCCTGTGTTACATTTCTTGAAATGATATGATACATCTTTGTTGTGCTTTACAGCTGCCCCTATGATCCCCCTTAATAAACTATATATAAACGTGGTTTTAATTACTACCAGTATTGTCATCTTCCTCTCCATCTGGAAGGACTATAACAACTGTAGTACATCCCTCTTTTTAATATGATGACACCATAGTTTTCATGATGATCACTGGATTGCTTCTTTCCTTATCAAAGCTGTGATTGTCTTTGGAGCCTTCCCTAAGTGAGTAGAGTTTTGAGTAGTAAAGTTGTTCTAAAATATAAACCTAGTGATTTTGTTCTTGTAAGCGAGAGCCAATAACTTCTTTCAATATTTCTTGTAGTTTGGTTTGGTTTTTACAAAGTCTCTGAGTTTCTGTTTATCTGGGAATGTCTTAATTTCATTTTTGTATTTGAAAGATAGTTTTGCAGGATATCTAATTCTTGGTTGGAAGTTCTTCTCCTTCAAGTCTTTGAATGTGTCATGCCACTGTCTCCGTGCCAGCATGGTTTCTGCTGAGAAATCTGATGAGAGCCTACAGGGTTTCCCTCTGAATGTTAGCTTTGCTTTGAGTGTTGGTGCCTTTAAGATTTGCTGCTTATGTTTCATTTTGTTGAGCCTGATTAATATGTCTTGGAGTCTTTCTTTTGAGATCTATATTGGGTGGCATACGATATGCATCTGAGATGTCTATATTCTCTTCCTTTATGATTTCTGGGAAGTTTTCTGTCTGCAGCTCAGCAACAATACTCTCTGTGTTCTCAAATGTCTCACCCTGTTCAGGGACTCTGATTAATTGAAGGTTGTTCCTCTTAATACAGCCCCACATGCTTTTTATTGTTTCTTCATTTTTCTTGTTTCTTTTTTCTGATTTCTGCTCCTAGATGGTGGCCTCAGTAGCTCTGTCTTCCAAGTCAGAAATTCTTTTTTCCATTTGTTCCATTCTGTTTTCTTGCCTTTGCATTGAAGTTTCTATGTCTTTGATTTTCTTCTTAATCTGTTGGATTTCAGAGTACTGGTGTTCCATCAGATCGAACAACTTGCTTAATTTTTCATTTTGTTCCCCTGCATTTTGTATAAGGGCTAAAAGGGCTCTGTATATAATCATTTTGTATTCACTTTCTGATGCTTTCATAAAAGTTTCTTCATTTAGAAAACTCCTTGGTTGCTTTGTTTGGGAGCCTTCTGAAGCCATGGCTGATTTCTTGTGTGCCACAAGTGTCTGTTGCTTTTTGGGCCCCATGTGAGTATGTAGAGGCTAGAAGAGGTACTGTGAAGATAGACTTCAGATGTTTCTCTAGGCTGTCTTAAAATGTAAAGCAAAAGATATCTGACCTCTTCACAAGTCAGTTAGGTTTTCAGGTGTAGAGGTCCCTGTTCTCAACTGGCAAAATAAACACCACTATATCCAACCCCAGATGATACAAACTAGTTCAGAATACAGCAATGCTACTGCACTGTTGGCCTCTGCTGACAGGGCCTAGCCTTAGAGGACACTGCATAGAGTACTGCTTTTCTGATAGAAAAGTCCTCTCCTGTGGGCAGACACTGGCTCCCAAGCTAAGAATTAGGTCCAGCTGTGGCTGCTGTATCCAGAATGGTGCCATCCACACAGGCAGCAGACAGAAGGGCTAAAGGTGTCGAGAGGTAGTGATTCCTCTGATTCTGTTGCAGGACCCCCAAAGCAGGTGGCACTAGGTAAATTACTGCTTTTCTGATGGAGAAGCACTGTCCCGTTTGCAGGTGCCGGCTCCCAGGCTAAGAATGAGGTCCTCCTAGAATCTCCGTATCCAACATGGCGTCCTGCACACTGGCTGTGAAACTCCGTATAAACCCCACTGAGGCAGATATAAAACGACAGGCTCAAAGTGGCTAGATTAACAGAGTCCCGAGCCTGGCTCTCAGAATATGGGAATTTCGCCTGCCTATCCCCCCAGCAGCGCGTCTAAGTCCAGCCGCCAGGTAGGACCCAGCTCCGCCTGCCAGCCAAGCCAGAGGGAAAAAAAAGTCAAAATGGTGTGTTTACCTTCCGTCCGTGAGAGCCAGGGCTAGCCAGGATCTGGAGTCAGCGAAAGAGAGGGGGTTTTTTGCTGAGTGGTATGAAGTCCCAATTAACCGCTCTGTGCCGTGTCCTGAGGCTGATTAGGTGATCAGAAGGCTCTGTTTGATTGTCAGTTCAGGTCTTGGTTTCCAGAGGGATAGAAGGAGACGTGGGCTTAGTCCGCCATCTTGACTCCGACCCCCCCCCCCAAATATTCTTAATTGACAGTTTTGTCTCAGATAACTATTTCTGGTGTTCATTGCTGTTTGTCTGCCAGTGAGTGGCAACAGATAACAAAACAAACACATCAACAGTATCAGTATTTCATGGTATCCTTCCCAAATCAACCAAGTGCAAGTGTCTTACTACTTGGGCAAGTTTAAGAGCCAGCACGTGGTTTAGGACTCTGTTTCTGTGACATAGTGAATTGTGATTTCAGTCAGCGTCCTTTTTGTATTAGGGAAAGCCACACGCTGCCTCGTTTTCCTAGACATCACTTTTACTACCTGCTGAAACAGTATTTCTAAAAGGAGGCCTGGTCGCGTAGTGGTTAAGATCTCAGGCACTCAGGAAAAGGTTGGTAATTCAAATCCATCAGCCACTTCTTGGAAATGCTGTGGGGCAGTTCTACTGTGTCCTACAGGTCACTGTAAGTAAAAACCCACTTGATGGAATTTTTTTCATTTTCTTAATTTCCCAAAGTCACCCACAATGTTGCAATCCACAGCGGATCATGGGAATAGTGTAGGGATGGCAGCTTTTGCTTTTTGGCACATGGAGTTGCTTCAAGAGCAGCTACTAACATGACCAAAATACATTTGAGTTTCCTATGATTCCCAGTGAGTCATTTTCTAAATATGGAAAATATTTTTTCTAGGACTCTCAGTAGCCCTGAAAGAAACAAATAAGCCTACACTTTTACTGAATTCCTGACAAGCACAGAAGTATAAAAAATCTCAGATTGGCATAGTCCACATTTTAAATATAAAGGAGTTAAGGGAAATTATGCTTAGTTGTAAGAAGCCACATCCAGTTACACTGATACAGGAATATCAAGGTCAGAAAGCAGTTACATCTACTGCTTACTTACCAACTATCTCTTCATTTTGCATTTATGGTAATAGTGGGAAAAAGGAACCTACTGTCCTTATGTGCATTAAGGACATAGCTATAAGGGTAACAAACATTAAGTTGAAAATAGTGCTGTCTGTGTTGTTCAAGGTTATGTGTCAACTTGATTAGACTGTAATCTCAGTGGTTTGGCAGTTATGTAATGATGTAATTTGGCAGTTACGTAATGAATGCAGTGTGGAAGTTGTGTGTTAATATAGTTGCCCTCGGTTTTGTGATTTGATGTGGTCATTCTCCATTTTCTTGTGATGCCAAGTTGTACATAGTGATCTGGCCTTTGGTCCATAAGAATGTTAATAACTGAGGATTGGGTATGGTTCAGAGTCAGCACATTTTTCCTCAAGCCCTTCCTCTATTTCCTACCATATTCTTAATAGTTGTTTACAAACTCATCTCTTTCACTCTGGTGACTTGCAGTGCTATATGGTAGTAATCTACCCCTGGTGGCTGTAACTTACTCTTTTGTTTTGCAGAAGTGTTTCTTCATAGGTAAGAAAGTAAACACCACCATTTGTGCTTACCTAAGATCATAAAGGCCTTCTGAAAGTCTGTTGATAGTCTTATTTTAAAATCCCCAGTGCAGTACTAGAGCACATGATAGGAACAAAGTCACTGTTACCAAATGTATTCTTTGAAATTCAGTTGTCCCTTCTCTCTCAGAAAACACATCTGCTTTTCACAGTTTTGCATGAAACCTGCTGTCATAGATTGAATTGTGTCCCCTCAGAAATATGTGCAGCTATTTGGCTGAGCCGTGATTCCAGGTATTGCACAATGTTCCTCTAAGTTGTAAATCCTGCCTCTGTGATGTCACTGAGGGAAGGTGGGCAGTGATTGTGTTGGTGAGGCAGGACTCAATCCATGAGAGTGTATTGTGTCTTTAGGCAATCTTTTGAGATACAAAGGAAAGGGAAGCAAAGAGAGTTGGAGCTCTCATACCACCAAGAAGTAGTGCCAGGAGCAGGGTGCACGGGGCATCCTTTGGAAAAGACCTGAGTTTCCTGTGCCACAGAACCTCCCAATCCAAGGAAAGATTGACAACAAGGAACTTCTCCCAGAGACAACAGAGGAAACCTTCCCCTGATGCTGGTGCCTTGCACGAGGACTTTTAACCTGCTTTTCTGTGAGAAAATAAATTTCTCTTTGTTTAAGCCATCCACTCATGGCTTTTACAGCAATGCTCAATGACTAAGACACCTGTTTTATTTTAAAAAAATAAAATTTTTTTTGTATGTGTATTTTATGCTGTGGCTTTCTTGAAACTGAATGTATATCCAGCCAGAGAAATAACCCCAGGGCTTACGTCTGTTGGTGATTTGTTGATATCTTGGTCCCTATGCCTAACTTAGAAACCATTTTCATCTCAGTTCCTCCTTGTCAACACTTGCCTTTATTAAAGACATGGAATATTAATAATTGTAGAAGGGTTATGCAAATGTTGGTTGCTACTGCCAATTTGCATTTTCCTTAAACAACTCTGCTGTCTAAAACATTTGTCACAAGTTGATTTGCGTTCATTGATTAATGAGTGCTAGTTTTGTCTTCCTAATATTGTTCCTCTGGACTTGTTTTAATTTTCTTCAGCTTCAACTTGGACTTACATATGAGCAATTAATGGTCTTTTCTGCAGTAGACCATCAGTCTGTGACTGATGATACTGTGTTTCTCCCTCATCTCTTTTCACAGATGTAATTGATTTCATTCCCGTGTATTCCATCTGGTGAGGTCCACATGTGTAGTCACTGTTTCTGTTATTGGAAACAGGTATTTGCAATGAAGAAGTCATTGACCTTGCGAAACTCTATCATGTGATCTCTGGCATTGTTTCTATCACCAAGGTCATATGTCTCAACCACTGACCCTTCTTTGTTTCCAACTTTTACTTTACAATTACCGGTAATTACTGATATATCTTGATTGTGTGTTTGATCTATTTCAGACTGCCAGAAGCTGGTCCAAATCCCAAGCTTCTTCATCATTGGCATTGATAGTTACGATGTAAATTTGAATAATAGTTGTTTTAACTGGCCTTCCCTGTAGGCATTTTCATATTATCCTATCACTGACAGCATTGCACTTCAGAATAGTTCTTGAAATGCTCTTTTTGATGAAGAGGCAATGCCATTCTTTTTCAGTTTGTTGCTGTCCTCTTCAATGTGGTCAATTCTAGTCCATTTTAGCATATTAATGCCCAGGATATCAATCTTCATGTGTTCCATTTCCTTTTTGGTGACTTTGAATTTTCCTGTATTCATACATTTTACATTTTACAATCTGATTATTAATGGATATTTGCAGCTGCTTCTTTTCATCTTGAGTCATGCTACATTAGCAAATGAAGTTCCCAAAGGCTTTACTCAATCCGTAACAGTAAAGTCTACTGCTTTGAGGAGGTAGTCATACAAGAACTGCCAGTTGTTCACAAACTCATCCTAGAAAAAGTACTATATATCTCATTGATGAATATCACTACACTCCCCTTGGGAAGCTGTGCACCAGTGCCAGCACCTAGTCCACCATTGAAGGCAATTCTGGAACTCTTTTTCTGGAATGGTCGTCAGAGCTGTCATCGTATTACCTTTGATGTCCGGAATGTCATCAAAATGTCTTCCTTTCAACACTTATCTTCAAGTATAAAAGTAGCTAAAAGCTCCCTCACTGACAACTATATAGTTAAGTTCACGAACTTGCCACAGTTCCAATGTGTGCAATGGCCATTCCAGAAAGAGTCGCAAAATTGTTTTGAAGAGTGGCCTAGGCACTGGCGTCAGTGCATAGCTTTCCAAGGGGAATACTTTGAAAGTGACCATAGTGATATTCAGCAGTAAGATATGCAGCACTTAGAACAATTAAGTTCATGAAATTAGTTGTCAGACCTTGTATTTTGAGTGCTTTCCAACCTCAGGGGCTCATTTTTTTAACACTCTACTAGAGGATGTACCTCTGCTCTTCTTGGGTTTTCCCTGACCAGTTGTTTTCAGAAGTAGAGTGCCAGGTCCTTCTTTAGTCTTAGTCTGGAAGCTCTGCTGAAATTTGTCTACCATGGATGACTACTAGTATTTGAGATCCTGCCAGCATAGCTTCCAGCATCACAGTAACATACCAGCTACCACTGTACAACAAACTGGCAATTTACTTGGCTCCACAATTGACATCCATGAAAAGAGCAGTTAAGAAATCAGGTGACATACTGCGTTGCACAAATCTGCTGTGAAAGACGTCTTTGAAGTGTTAAAAAGCAAAGATGTCACTTTAAGGACTATGGTGCACCTGACCTAAGACATGGTATTTTCAATCACGTCATGTGTGCAAAAGGTGCACAGTATATAAGGAAGACTGAAGAAGAACTGATTCCTTCAAATTATAGTGTTGGAGAAGAATACTGAATATATTTTGGATTGCTAGAAGAATGAACAAGTTTATCTTGGCAGAAGTACAGCCAGGGTGCTCTTTAGAAGCAAGACTGGTTAAGACTTCATCTCAAATACTGTGGACATATTATCAGGAGGAACCATTTCCTGGAGAAAGACATCGTTCTTGATAAAGTAGAGGGTCAGCAAAAAAGAGAAAGAAGCTGCAAAGTGGTCTCCAATGTAGCCATATTTGTGAGGATGACAAAGAACTGGGCAGTGATGTGTCCTGTAGACTGGGTCGCTATGAGGCGGAACTGATTCATTGGCACCTAACAACAACGGTGTTGTTCGTAGTTCCACCACTTTCATGTGGACCGTTCAGTGATTCAGATGTGGTGATCTTGTCTCCCTGACTTGGCGACAAATGCTCTTACCTGAGAGCAGAGACCAGCTTTTGTCTGTATCTTTAAGTAATACTTAGTACAGTTCTTCCTTTTAGACATTTTCTATACCTTTGACAGGTGGAAGGTTGCCAATATATACGCCATGCAGTGTCCCCTTGGTGTGGGTGACCACAGTGTCTGTCATCAGCACTGGACTTTCCTCTAATGGAAGAACTTGTCCTAAGACTGCATTGTGGGTTGGGGCTTGTTTTAATTACTCTCCATTGCAGATCTGCCAGTGTAGCCAGGAAGCAGAGAAACTCAGAAGTCAGTTTATTTTACCACCAATTCCCGATCCTCAGTGTGGTTGCTTTGAATTGTGAATTTAGGGACATCTTAGAGCAGAAACAGGTCGGAAATTATAGTTAAGAATTGGTATCTTGTCCATAGATCATGAGCTTGCAAAAGTGATACTCATATTTCGGGATCTCTTTGATTTGGGGTTTAATATACCATTACTTACTGGTGAAACGCTGGTGGTATAGTGGTTAGGTGCTACAACTGCTAACCAAAAGATTGGCAGTTTGAATCCACTAGAGTTCACTACCCTGTGAGGCCGTTCTACTCTGTCCTAAAGGGTTGCTATGAGTCAGAATTGACTTGATGGCAATGGACTTTGATTTGGAGGTAACTATTGGTAAGGGTTTTGATTTGGGGGTAACTACTGGAAACTTTGGTAGAGTAGTGGCTAAGTGCTAAGTTTGCTAATCGAAAGATTGGCAGTGCAGATCCGCTAAGTGCTCCTTGGAAACTCTATAGTGCAGTTCTACTCTGACCTATAGGGTCATTATGAGTTGGAATCGACTCAACACCAGTGACTTTGACTTTGACTTGTCTGGTAAGGGACAATGGAGAATTAGGGCCGAATAACAGAATTCGATATCTGACCATTAATTATCTGACATACAGAAGGAAAAGCAACCCTTAAGAAGTAGAAGTTCTTCTAGGCTTTTAATGAGGGCCCAGCCAAAGGACAGTAAAATTCTGACTCCAGTCACTAGTTTGTGCAGTAGCAATAACCTAATTTTGTAATACCTTCTGGGCACCACTTATCCTCACAAAATATTTTATATCTTCATCAACATGAGACCAGAAGAACCAGATGGTACTTGGCCTCCACCAAAGACAGCCCTGATAGGGGACACAGTATAGAGATTCTGACATAGCCTGAGTGAAAGAGGCATACAGATCAAGAACTCTACTAAAAGATCAGAATTGATGGTCTGACAGCCTGGAGGGTTCCTTTTGAATGTGGCCCCTAGACTTACTGCTGGCTCAGACTTGAAACCAGTACTGAAGTCAACATTTACACAGAGAATAGACTGGACTCGGGAATACAGAGGGAGCATGTGATGTGTGTACTTTATGGTTTTTTTACATATAGAGGAGGCTGTTCTACTGGTTTCTTTCTAGAGCGGAGAGGAGAAGGTGGAGAGGAAGGGACAGGTGTTTGTTCATTGGATACTGGAAGTAAAGAGTGAAAAGCAGGAGTGTGCTGCCACAGGGAGAGGAGAGGAGACAGAGGTGTAGACAGGCGAGCATGCAAAATTGACTTGCATTGTATACTTTCACTTAACTCATAAAAAAAAGAACTTGGAAAAAATCGTGTGTCCTTTATGTCCTGTATTCTCCTAAAACATAAAGTTACTTTTATTTTTTACCATAGTTAATTGGTTTAAGCAAATTTGTGAATTCTAAATTAGTTTTTTTTCTATCTTTTTGATTTTTTTTTAATTTGGTTTTTAATAGCAATAATCCTCAAGCAGTGGTGAGGGTTGTATGTACCTCCCGCCAGAGCTTTGCTGCCATATATACGTGTGTGTGTGTGTGTGTGTGTGTGTGTGTAATGTCCTGTACATACATATGCCCTAGACATATATATGATGTCATTTACATATATGTAGGGAGGGGACAAAACATTACGTCCATAAACACTTACTGACAAGAAAAATGAAATCAGTTGCATTGCATGTTAGGGAAACAACAGCACACAGCACTTTGTTCTTTTAAGTATTGCATCCGTGATATTGATGAAAGATGGAGTGCAGCAAACACAATTATTCTAAAGGCAAAGATTTATTGCACTTTATAACCAGCGTCATTAGCCGAAATCTTATGACATAATGGCTGGATTCAGCTTCTTTAAAAATCACGGTTCAGATCCCGGTTCAGAGGTCTAGTCTTACTATAACTTGTTCATGCAAGACCATATGTATTAGTTCCAACACTTTCAGCATCACGAAATTCACCAATTAAAAGCAGTTGCAAAAATCTGTTAATAAATAAACCTCAGGCTGATCAGAGATTGAAATAGTGAAGTGCTGTGGTAGCTGCTGCAACCATTAGATTGCACCTAAGCCAAACCACTGCAGGCAAGTAACGGCTCTACGTTGTAAATGGAAAGTCTTTTGCACATTCCCATGTGCAGACACACGTATGGGCACGTGCCCACATGCACTGTCCACCTTGCCACAGTACTTTAAAGACACAGTAACACCATTTTACAGATAAGAGCTCTTAGGCTCAGGAAGGTCAAGGAACTTACCTCCCTGGACTTACAAGTGGTAACTGCGAGAGAAAAGCATTGATCTCTCAGCACTGGAGTCCATAGCCATAGCCATTCTTTCTCATGTAATGAATAGCCTGAGGCTTATCCTATATGTAAACAAACAAAACAACTGCTTGTCACTGAGTTACTTCCAACTCTCCCCACTGTGTGACAGAACAGTCTTGCTTTCCGTACTTGATATCTCGGGTCAATTCAACTAGTTTGTGTCCTCCTCTACCCTCTCCTCTGCCCTCTGGACAGGAGCTACCTAATTAGCTTCATGTATATACTTAAGCCAAGCAGCACACTCTTTGCCAGTATCAATTGGTATCTTATAGTCTAGTCTAATCTTTGTCTGAAGAGTTGGCTTCAGGACTGCTTTCACCTCTGGGTTAACCTCGAGTTGGGGGGCCGTGTCTTCCGGGGACCCTCTAGGCTGTTGAACCATTAAGGATGGCCTTTTTAGTGAAGTTCTAGTTCTGCACACCCATTTGTCTCCCACTAGATCAGGGGCTCTGTGTTGTATTCTGTATCAGGTGAACTGACAACATTTTGATTAGCAGCTGAGCTCTTAACTGCTATAGTACCAGGGAACATTAAAATCGAATTTATTTTGCTGAGAAAGATGAAATCATTAGTATGAAGAAGGACATTCTAAGAACTCCTGTAATCTATATTCCTACCTTGCCTGCTGTTTGGGGACACATCGAAATTTCCAAATGTTAGTGAGAATTTGTTTGCTTGTAAGTCAACGGAGTATAAAAGTCAGACTCTCTACGGATTTCTAACTCACTGCTGGCTGGGTCAGACTTAAATCAACGGGCAAATTTTAGATGAGATGGGAGCATAAAAACACATAGCCAGACCTGAATGGAAGAGGCACGTACTTACTCCACCTTGATGCAGTGGAGGTGGCCGGAGCTCCTGGCATTGGCTGGAGGTTCTAAAGTTGGCATATTATTCATCTTTGTCCCTCCTTCTATCTTCAGGTTTAAAGTTAAATAGAAAGTACAGAAAAGTAATCATTCAGAATTTTATAACCCAACTCTCCCTACCTAGACAGGCAGACAGTAAATACATACTGTGCTGTTCTGCTGAGTTTTCCCCAATTATTTCACAAAATTGTTACTCATGGGAAAACAGGTCAGAGACAAATTTGAAAACCAAGTTTAAGAGTTTCTTATGTCAGTGGAAGAGTCAGTCCTTTTGGCCATGTTTCTTAGAAGCAATACCCCTTGTCACACAGTGCAGCTATAGGACGTGACTATAAAGTTATTGTTATTGTCAGGTGCTGTAGAGTTCATTCTGACTCATCGTGACCCTGTGTACAGCAGAACAAGACACTTTCCTGTCCTGCACCATCCTGACAATAGTTGCTTTGTATGAGACCACTGTGGCAGCCACTGTGTGAATCTGTCTTGTAGAGGTCTTCCTCTTTGTTGCCGATGCTGTTTTACCAAGCATCATGTCCTTCTCCTGGGACTGGATAATATTCCTGATAATGTTCTATCCAAAAAATAGTTAATGATCAAGTGAACAACTATTTTTCTTGCCTTCCCTCATGGTCCTCAGACACATGATTATTGTGTTTGGCAACAACACAGAATGAAAAGTTTTAATAGAACTTGGTGTAGATGAGGAAACCCTGGTAACATAGTGGTTAAATGCTACAGCTGCTAACCAAGAGGTGGACAGTTGGTATTCATGAGATGCTCCTTGGAAGCTCTATGGGGCAGTTCTACTCTGGCCTGTAGGGTCACTGTGAGCCAGAATCAACTCAATGGCAACAGATTTGGTTTGGGTTTTTTTGTTAGTATAGATGATACTAGTGAGTGTAGTTCTTTGATGATTCTCAAAAGATAGATTCTGGATTTCAGTAGAAAATCTGGAGCGTATTCAAGTTCAGAAGGAGAGCACTGCATTATTTCTGCTTCAACTCTTTGCCTACTGATGGTTAGGGCTTCAGACAATGTCTGTTTTAACAAATTGTGGTTATATGTAGATTTTTTTAAATGATTTTTTTACTTTCCTGTGTTATTCCCTTAAGTCTGATTGTAGCATAAAATGACTGCTTGTGATGTGGTATAAAATTAGATTTTCATAAAAAATCCATATGCAAATATTTCCAAAGGTGATATGTTAGATAAAAATAGCTAATCTTCTTTTGTAACAGAAATAGAATCAGGGATTATGTGCTCTATGTAAGTCTTTTTAAAAGAGAAATATAAAAAATGGTCCCTTTCATTACTATTTCTGCTGTGGACATCGATATTTACTGTTGTAGGTATTTTTTCTCACACATTCTTTAAACACATCTGTTGTTAGGTGCTGTTGACTCCAACTCATAGCAGCTTTGTGTACGACAGAATAGAACAATGCCGGTCCCTCACAGTCCTTCCTATGTCTCGGCTCATTGCTGCAGCCAGCGTGTCAGTCCATCTAGTTGAAGGTCTTCCTCTTTTTCCCTGACTCTCTCCTTTACCAGTCATGATGTCCTTCTCCAGGGACTGGTCCCTCCTGATTACATGTCCAAATCACATGACACAAAATCTCACCATCTCCACTCCCAAGGAGAATTCTGGCTTTATTTCTTCTAAGACAGACTTGTTTGTTCTTTGGGAAGACCATGTATATTCATTATTCTTCACTAGCACCATAATTGAAAGGTTGATATGCATATATATTATTGTCAAAAAATGAAATTATTTGCGATAGCATAATAAAATAATTTGATTTGGTGTTACCTCTTACCTAGCGTTCAAAGGCATTTGGAGGAAGACCTTTCTTCTATGAGTTGGAATCTACACGAAGGCAGAGGCTTTATTCTTCATTAACAACTTCCCACTCTCAGCTTCCCTTTTCTGAATGTTCCTCCTCCCTGCAGAACTGAGTTTGCAGTTATCGCTAGAAGAAACAGCAACTCCCCTTCACCTCCTGTCTGCCCTGCAGAAGCACAGATGTGTTACAGTGCTTGGTTTTATGCCTGGTTTTGTACCCTTTGCACATTCTGCTACGTTTTCCTAGTGAACCGTGTGATAAAGCCTTGCGGGACTTGGCTTATTTCACTTTGGAAGCACATTCAATCTGAGTTTACTGTAAACATGTCGAAAATGTTTACCTCCCAGAATGTAAATGGTCTATTGCACTAGTTTCCCTCCCACTTACTCTGATCTTTATGAAAGGACTTGATTGATTTTCTTGTTCTCTTTCAAGTAATGCATGAAATCAGTGAGTATATGTGAATGTGCATGTCTGGGCATAACTGATACACTGCCTTCATGTGCATGGATACGTACACACACACACAGAGAGACTGGTTTCCCAAATTCATTCATCTTCTGAAATCAAGTCAGAGGAGGAGATGCTCTTGTCTTAAACAAACCTAACCTTGGAAGATCAATGACAGCAGAAATCAGATAATATGTGGATACAGAATGAAAGCTTCTGATCTGATCCACCCTGAACCCAAGACTCTCTGTTTTCAAAGTCTTGTCTTTTAACTATACCATGCCTCTTTCTGAAGGCTATATGAAAGCCCTAAGCCTATATAGTAATTCAAACCTTGTAAGAATGATTCACGTGGATTAGATATAGAAAAAGGATAATGGATTTTTATTCTTGGTTTATGATATGAAAAAGGGCATAAAAGGGGACTATAGGTAGAATGGAAACTCTAGCAATGTAGTGGTTATGAGCTAATCAAAAGGTCGGCAGCTTGAATCCACCAGGTGCTCCTTGGCAACCGTGGGGCAGTTTTACTCTGTCCCATAGAACCAGTTAAGTTAGAATTAACTGGATGGAAATGAGTTTGGGTTTGGATTTTGGATAGGTAGACTAGAGGAGCCCTGGGGCACAGTGGTTAAGACCAGCAAATGCTAACTGAAAGTTCAGCAGTTCAAATCCACAAACCAATCCTTGGAAACCCTATGGGACAGATCTACCCTGTCTTATAGGGTCACTATAACTTGGAATCAGCTCAGTGGTAGTGGCTTGGTTGGGTTTGGGTGTAGGTAGAACTATCTCATTTGTGCCTTGTGACCGATTTGTAAATATTAGTAATAGGATCCTGAAAGTGCTTCATTGTGAAGATAAATTATACTGTCACCCTAGCTCTGGTCCGTATTTTCATCCTGGAGTCAAACTGTATCATTAAAATATAAAATAAATCACTCTAACAAGATGTAAACACTAACACATACACGTGTTTGTTGGTTCGAGAGGAAAGACTGCCTGCTGTCTGTCCCTGACTGCACCCTCCAGGACTTCACAGGTCCTTTGTTGAACTGCTCTTCCCTCCTACCCCATCTGCTCCCAGCCTTTCAGTAATACATAATCCTTTTACTTTTGAAGAACTTCTTATATTTCTGAAAGTAAAGTTCTGGAGGGCATTATTACAAGTAATTATAAAAACACCTGAAAATGAGTTAACAAATATGAACAAGTTACAGAAAGAGTTCAAAGTCTTGAAACTATTATATGGTATGTCTAGGGAAATATGAATAAAACAAAATTTTATTATGACTCATAGCTGGTAGCAGCCTTATAGCCTGGAGTAGAACTGCCTCATAGGATTTCCCAGCCTGTAAATCTTTATAGAATAAGCTTGGTGGCAGCAGGCTTTGATTTGTTTACTATGTAGAAAATACTGTTCTGAGTATTTTTAAAATGTTAATTCATTTAAATCTCATAACAAACCTAAAAGGTAAGTCTATTACGTACTGTTATCTGCATTTTACAGATGAGGAAATGGAGGCTCAAAGATTAAGTAGCTTGACCACATCTAGAAAGGTCAGTGTCAAAGTTGAGGTTCAATCTCAAGCAACTTGAATCCTGAGTCCAGGATCCTAGGTATCCCAAACCAAACCAAAGCCATTGCCACCAAATTGATAGGCTCATAGTGACCCTATACCCAGTAATTTAAAGTGTAGTTGGTTCTCCGATGCAGAACCATCAACATCACCTGGGAACATACTGCACAAGATATCCTCCCGGCGACAAGATCCACTGTGGAATCCTGATGCTCCTGAAAGTCTGAGAACCACGACACAGCATTACCTTATGGAGCACGGGGGTGCTCCGGTTCAGAGCTGTGGCAGCTGACCCAAAGGGTGGCAGTTCTAATGTAATAGCTCCTCTTTGCAAACACTGTGGTTCCGTTCTACCCTGTCCTATAAGGTCACTGTGAATCAGAATCTACTAAACAGCAACGAGTTTGTTTGTTCTTCTTTTGGTACTACTTTGTGTTGCTGCTTCTCTTAGTGTCTTCCACAGATTCATCTAAACAGGCTTAATGCTTTTTGCAACATTTATTTAATTAGGAATAAAGAGTTTCAAATATTTGCCAAAAAATGAATTCTATCTGGTAATGATTATTATGTTTGCTGTTTTTTTACCTTGCTTATATTTGCCCAACAGTGTATTGAGACCATTTATTTTCTATCATTTAATATCTTAAAATATTACTGAAAATGATTCCTTTCATTCCCAGTTTTCAACCAGAAGATACGATACTAGATTAGATAAAGATTCTCTAAGGTTTATTTTAGATACTTCATGACTTTGATTTTTGCATTTAGTTCTTCAACCCCTCCCAGGATTTGTTTTATTTTGGTGTTAGATACAGATCTATTTTTTTAAAAAAAGATGTGATTAACACACTGTCATTCATTGACCAATGCTTTCTTTCCATTTAGTTTTTTTTTTTTTTTTTTAATCACCTTGAAGAATATCTGGATATCCTTAAATCAGTATTTGTTGAGTGAATGTATATATGAATGAGTCTTATTACACCTCTCTGAGTCTCAGGAATGCACTTTATTATTAGTAGAGCATTGTGTATCTTGACATCATTCTTTCATTTGGTAAACTCTGATGTTTGCTGTCAGTTAGCTTTGGGTCTGAAAACCTTTTACTTCTCAGAGGAAGCTCCATTTGCTCTCCAAGTGCGTGGCCTATTTATCTGAAACTGTGTGAGTTTGTGACATTTTGACTAAATGACTTCTTCCTTGAGAGAATCTCAATCGTCTGTGAGTTTTGCCTTCAGGTATAAGAGAAACTAGTAGCTGTGTACAATTTTACACTTTACGAGGATGCCCTAGGATTGGGACTCAGAGTCAGCTCAACACCAGCAGGTTTATTAATACCAGGTGCTGCAGTAACTGATTCTTGTCAGCATCCTCAGCATCCTCAGAGTTAAGAACCAATATTATTGTGCAAATATTTTATGCCAGGCAGTTCTAAGGGCTCTGCATGTAATAACTCATTTAAAAACAAACAAACCAAAAAACTCTCCTAAGTAGTTATTCTTATCTTTCACAATGAGACGGGTGTAGAGGTAGTTGGAAGAGCGGACTGTTGGGTAGATTAGGCATTTGCTGAGTGTCACCAAACCTAGTGAGTACTGACTGCACTGATAAAACGCTCCATTACAAATGAAGCACTTGATGTTCCAGAGGGTTAAATAATTTGCCCCAGAACAAATAACTAGCTGGTAACAGAGGAGTTCCAGGGTAGTGTAAACAGTTAACAAGTGCACTAAGCCTCAGAAGAAAAGCCTGGCAGTATACTTCCAAAAACTCTGAAAATCCTGTTGAGCACAGTTCTACTTTGACACGCAGGGGCCTGCTCTGAGTTGGAGGTGATGCGATAGAAATCATTATTTTTGCGGGAGAGGAGAGGCGAGAACTGCAGATCTCCAGATTTCTCTATCAAGTGCCCAGAGGGATCTGTGTAAGAGAGCAAAGCTGAGATAGCCCAGACTGTGAACCATGGATACCTATTGATACCCCTACTGGCTTGTATCACCTTTTTGACCTTGAACAAGTCTTTAAACTTTTCTAACCTTGTTATCCAAGGAGCCCTGGTGGTCCAGTTGCTAAGCGATCAGCTGCCAACCTAAAGGTTGCTGGTTTGAATCCACCAAATGTTTTGTAGGAGGAAAGATGAGGAAGTGTGCCTCTGTCCAGCATAGAGCCTCGGAAATCCTGTGGAGCAGTTTTGCTCTGTCCTAAACAGTCACTAGGTCTGCCCCATAGGGTCACTAGGAGTTGGCATCAGCTGGATAGGAGTGGGTGTGGTGTTCGGGGTTTAATGTTATTACATCATCTGTAAAACACAGGTAGTATTAATATTTTTCTAGTAGATATTGTGATGCTTAAGTGGCAATGAAATGCTTCGAAAGTGTGCCTGAGCAGACACCCTTTTAACTCAGTACTGAAGTCACTCCTGAGGTTCCCCCTTTGGCCTAACACTAGACAGGCCCATAAACCAAAACGAGACTAAATGGCCAGTCCTGAGGCAAAGATGAGAAAGCAAGAAGGGACAGGAAAGCTGGTAACGGGATACCTAAGGTCAGGAAGGGGGGACGGTTGAGATGTGGAGTTGGTAGCCAGTGTCACAAAACTGTGTGTATTGATTATTTAATGAAAAACTAATTTGCTCTGTAAACTTTCATCTAAAGCACATACACAGAAAAGAAATCTTAAAGTGTGCCTGGCAGGCAATCATCCCCAGTACAGCAGAAACTTTTATTAAAACAGTCGGAGGGTTGAGTGAGCAGACGTGTGTATCATATAAGGATACTGACATAGCATGGGGAAAAAAAATTACCTAGAGCGTTTGCTAGTCCCAATTTTGTTTCCTGTGCAGTGATAGAGATTTTCAGAAAATCTAGATCCCAATGTTGTCTCCTATTCTCTTTCTTTGGAGGTTGCTGTTACAATGACATGCAAAAGTAGTCACAGAAGAACTTTAGAGGGTATGGCAGTGCAGTAGTGTGCTACCACGAAATAATCCTTTGTCTGGTGGCGTAGTGGTTAAGTGCTATAGCTACTAACCAAAAGGTCAGCAGTTGAAATCCACCAGCACTCCTTGGAAACTCGGTTCTTCTCTGTCCTTTGGCATTGCTATGAGTCAGAATTGACTTGGCCCCAGTGGGTTTCTTTTTGCTTTGTTTTGTTTTGTCTGAAGGTTTCCTAACTTTCCGCTCTAAGAGGCCTCTCATTTTTACAACTCGTTTTCCAAAGCCTACTCTGTGTGTAGAACTTTGTTGTCACTGCCACGAGTTTTGTGATCAGTTTGAAATTAATTTAAAGAATAGATGGACTAGTGTAAGTAAATAAATGTAAGAAGAAATTCTGTTCATCTCATTCCACTCCTATCCTATGCCCCTAATGTTCAGCCTAAAAGTTCTTCTATGTGTTTTTGTTTTTTGGGGGCATGGGCAATGGAGTTTGGGGTTCCAGTATATTAGTTATTATGTTATGGAGAGTTCTTAAGACTGTCTTGAAGAAACAATGTAAATGAGGGATTATTCTCGTCGCTTGAATTGTGGTAATGTTTGGGAAAGAGCCTAAAATGTAGTGGTTCATTGTCCTTTTCAGTAGTTTCACTCCCACTCGAATTACTTTCCTATAGAGCCATCACATGACCCAAACTCTTGATCTTGAAGTTCATGCCCTTTAAAGTGTGTTGTAAAATGAGAAGGTCCCTGAGTATCTCAAAGGGTTTACCATCGACTGCTTAAAAAAGTTGGCATTTTGAAGGTACCTTGTGGTGCCTGGGAAAAAGTCCTTGCAATCTGTGTTAGCAAAGATCACAGTCAACAAACTCCTGTGGATCAAGGCCCTACGGTGCAACACATGAACTTGCCATGAGTTGGAATAAATTCAATGGCAGTAGACTTGATTTTGATTTGGTGAGGCCAAGCAGCATCAGCAACACCTGAGAGGCTCTGCCAACAGATGCATGCACGCCGGTGTTGACTGTGGCACCATTCACAATAGTCTGAAGAAGGAAACAGCCTAAATGTCCATCAACAAATGAATGGATAAATAAATTGTGGCACACACACATAATGGAATATTACTCAGCCATGAAGAGAAATGAAGTTCTAATATGTGCTACAACATGGATGAAACTTGAAAAATCTTGCTGGGTGAAGTCAGTCGTAAGAAGACAAATGTTGTATGATCTCTCTTATGTGAAATGACTGTAATAGGTGAGGAAACACCAGTGGCATGATGGTTCAGTGCTACAGCTGCTAACCAAAAGGTCTGGAGTTGAAATCTAACAGTTGCTCCTTGGATACTCTATGGAGCAGTTCTAGTCTGTCCTGTGGGGTCACTGTGTGTCAGAATCGACTCTACAGCAGTGGGCTTAGGTTTTCTTTTTTGACTTTACAAGAGGCAAATGTATAGAAAGCAAAGTTGATCAGCAGTTATCAGGGGTGAAGAAGAAGAGGGAAAGGATGAGTTATTGCTTATGAGACAGAATTTCTGATGAAGATGAGGGAAAAAATTGGAAACATAATGGTGATGGTTATACAATATGATAAATGTAATTAATTTCACTGAATTGTATATACTAAAAAATGTCAGAATGGCAAATGTGTCACACTTGGCTTGGCTGGATCTTTTATTTACCATGATAAAAAAAGGAGGATACCTACCTTTTCTTACACTAAAAAATTCTCAGCCCTGATGTGTACTTTCCCCCTGATCCTAGGACCTGTGTTTTAATGCACACTTCCAGAGATTAGTGTACTTTTTTTAGTATTGAGCCTTAAGATTTTCTTCTTTGCTAGATGGAGTCATGATTCCTGTCCCACCCCTTTGCTGTTTTTCCACTCACCATTGGACCTCCCAGCTGGTTCTCCTTCTGTCCACTTTGTCAGTCAATCCCACCCACTTCCTCTGACCCCGTCCAGGTGCCAGCTCATTCAGGAAGCGTTTCTTGACTCTCAGATATCTTCTCAGCACTATTGACCTGTCATACCACTGCCTTTGGGAATAGTTCATATATCTTTGGTCTTTATTCATAAACACATGTTCACCGAATACCGACTTTGCCAATACAACAAGCAAGGTAGACATTGTTCCTGCTCTTCTGGAGTTTGTATTTTATGCAGTTGGGAGCTGGAATTTCTTTTATGTAACTTATTTCACACTACCCTTCTGTTGTTGTTTGTGCTTGTTTTACGCACCTCACTGTACTGAAAGCCCTGTGCAGTCAAAAGCTATATGTTATTTTTCACCAGACTGTCTACTCTAACCCACCACCTCTGGTACCTGGCCTCAGGTTTGCACATGGAAAATAAAACCAAGTCCACTGTTGTCAGTTCGATTCTGCCTCATAGCAACCCTGTAAGACAGAGTAGAACTTCCCCGTAGAATTTCCAGTGAGCACCTGATGGATTAAAACTGCCAACCTTTTCGTTAGCAGCCATAGTTCTTAACCACTAGGTCACCAGGGTTTCCAGATTTGCATATAGTAGTTATTCAGTGCTTAGCCAATCACAAGCCTTTCTGCATTATAACTAAACTGACCTCTTACTTTTACTGCTATGCAAGCATTGCATCTCATCATCTTTGGGCTTTGCCTGCAGTGGGGTCTATTCCATGCCTGTCTTTACAACTATTCTATGACAATCGCCATCCTTTAATTATCAGTAACTATTTATCTCCCTTCTCCACAATGCCTTGTCACACATACTGATATTTCTTATGAAATACTTCAGTCTGGACTGAATTAGTATTATCCTGGAATTACTCAGTGACACTTTTTCTGAGGTTGTTGATATCGTACTAAACAACCAAAACCAAACCAAATCCATTGCCGCTGAGTGGATTCCAACTCACACCAACCCTATAGATGTAATACCACAGCTAAATGTTAAGCTCCTCGAAGGCAGAAAATGCAAGTGTGACCTGCTAGGCACTGAGTAAGATGTCTTGTTCATAAACACTAGACAAATCTGGGTTGAGGAAGTGCACACACTAATGATCATTAAAATCTCATTTGTGCTGGTCACTTCTGGTGACTGTTAGTTTACAGGACTTATCCTTTGTCTGTTGGAGGTTAGTGGTATCTATTACCAATGCAGAATGTAATACTCAGTATGACAGGCAATCATGTGCCTACCTGAGATTTCCTGTTCTGTGTACCATTGTTTTTAACTCTTATCTAGCCATAATATTAATATCTATCTATAATAATATCTAGATTACTCCTTTAACTCAGAACTATAGGAAGGAAAAACATTTTAAAAATATTTAATGGTAAAATAAATCACATGACTTATGGGCAAGGGAAGCCTCAGGGTTAGGGGCCATGCTCCCAGGGGAACCCTGAAGCCGCTGGACCATCAGTTGTGGTCTTTTAGTGGAGATCTCAGGGTGCACCCCTTTTTATTCTTCTGTTGCCAGTGAGATTCAACTTAATGAGTTCCATTGCGGCTACTACTGGTAGTGGCCAGGCACCATCCGGTTCTTCTGGTCCCAAGTCTATGTAGACACCCACTCATGTGGGTCTTTCTATCTTCTGGGTTGTCTTTACCCCATGTCATTTTGGTCCTCGGTGATCATCCGTTCCTGCTGTGCCCTCAAATGGTCCACTCTTCGGACACGAATGGATTGGACTTGGGGATGCAGAGTGACCATATTGGATGTACTTTGTGGTTCTGTGCATCTCTAGGATATGATCCTGCTGGAGGAAGGAGAGTGGGTGGACAGGACAGGAAAGGAGACTGTTGGGAGGATGAGACATGTATGGAGCAGAGAGGAATATTGTGCTGTCACTGGGCAGGGAGAGCAGTGGAAGCTGCATATAGGTGGGCATGTAAATTTATATGGGAATCTACATTTTCACTCAGTGATAATAAAAAAATAATAATAATTCTCATGACACCATGCAACATAGGTACTACCATTAACCTCCTTCCCGAGCAAGAGCTGGTGATAATCTTTAGAACCTGGATGACTAAGTCAGTAGGCAAATTAGTAGCAAATACTTACAAAATCTTCATTATGTGCCAAGTACAATTGTAAGCTAAACCATAATGATGTCAGTTGCATTATATGCATATGCAAGCTGGACAGTAAATAAAGAAGACCAAAAAAAAAAATTCATACCTTGAATTATAGTGTTGGCAGAGAGTACTGAATATACCAGGGACTGCCAAAAGAACAACCAGTCTGTCTTGAAGGAAGTACAGCCAGAATGCTCCTGAGACATGAGGATGGTGAAACTTCATCTCGTGTACTTTGAATATGTTATCGGGAGGCACCAGTCCCTAGAGACGGACAGCATGGCTGATGGAATAGAGTCAATAAAGAAAGAAGCTCTTCAACAAGATGGGTTGGTACAGTGGCTGCAGCAGTAGGCACAAACAGCGAAACGGAGAGGGTGGTACAGGGTCAGGCAGAGCTTTGTTCTGTTCTGCGTAGGGTTGCTGGGAGTCAGAACCCACTCGCCGACACCTAACAACAACAGTATGTATTAAGATGTGAATCCTTACAACAACCAAAAGTGTTGGGCACGGCTTTTAACTCTATATCATAAATGAAGAAACAGAAGCATCAAGGAGTTGGTGACTGATGTATCCAAGATCACACAGCAAGTTGGTGGTTTGAGCTCAGACTACAGCATGAGAAGTATTATCCTGAAGTTTAAATCTTTTCATACTCCTAAGCAATATGTTGGGTTGTCCTTCTAATCATTCTGTATTGTCCTCTGTGCTTACTGATATGTGCCTTTAATAGAAATTACAGAATATTGGGAGGTTTCAGTTTGCACTATGGCTGAAAGTTTTCTGGTTCTCTCTCCCTTTCACAGCTTCTCTCTCTCTCTCTTACAGCCTCTCAGGCTTCATGCCTTCGATCTTTCTTTCGCTGTCTTTCTCTCCCCAAATTCACATAGTTTTGCACCCTGATATTAAGAGAGGAAATGTGAAATCCCTATTATGAGATAGTGTCTTCCTGCTGGAGGGAAACAGGAAGCAGATCTTCATTTTGGGAAGCCCTTAATACTTCCTTGGGCTTCCCTTCCCTGCCCTTCCCCTTGGCCAATGAGAGATAATTTGATAAATTCATTTCATTAAAGAGTTGTAGACATCCCCCTATATGAGGTCTTTATGGACAAGGCAAGGCAGCTTCTGTCTAGTTCACCATGCAGTGCTCACTGCCAGGCATGCACTAACCACTTAATAAATATTTGATGCATTTGTGTATGAACCAGTGTCATGAATCACAAGTATACCATGCAAATCTGTTAACTGAATTACTCAGAATTTCTGTGGGTGTGGGTGTGTAAAGAGAATTCTCACTTCTGTTAACAAATTTTATCAAACACCTCGTCACATGTGATACTATCCTACTTCCCACCCAAAGCTGGCTAAGAAGGAGACATGGTAGTCACAGTCTTTGAATTCTTCATGATTTAAACCACCCAAACAGAGTTGCTGATGAATTTCCACAAGAGAAGCAAACAATGAAGGGCATTACACAGAAAAATAAATGGATATTACTGACTCGTTGTCCGTGAGCTGCAGGTATTTATTGTCCAAATGGACTTGTGTGAAAGGCTTCTAATGGAAGATAACAGACTTATGGCCTCTTCAGATGGAAGCATTAGTATTCAGTTTCAAGAGTTTCAGGAGGCATTAGTTTACTTTGAATATTTTCATATCTGTTTACCACTGAGGCCTTTCGTATTGGAACAAATTGATGTCTTGAGTCCAAAAAAAGCTGTTTAGTGTGTGATAGTGGAAAATTAAATAATGTGTTTGTCCTGCAGGCTTCTGGCTCTCACACTTATTTAAAATCAGTAGAATACCCTTGGCATCTTTTTTGAATTCTGTACATCTTCACTGGGAAGGAGGTAATCTGCTTAATTACTGACCTCACTGAATAACGTAACAGTGAAATTGCATTTTGATATTTGCACTCCTGTTCCTGTCTCCAATCACATTTTCTAGAAATCAGAACAATGAGTTATTGTAGGATTTCAGGGGTCTTTCTCAGTTATTACCAGTGCCCACCTGTCTGTCATCTCCATCCAAATGCAGAGTTAAGGTTTGTGAATGTGTTTTGCGAGCTTTGAAGAACAGATGTGCTAAAAAGGAAATTTATGGCGGGGTACACACACAAGTCCATGGTATCACATATGAAAATTCAACCTTCTGGCAGCCCTGACCCCACAAATCTAAGGTATAATGATTTGAGGGAAGGCCTGGAGCCAGCTTGGCTACCCAGCCCTAAAAAATAGCTAAGCTGAGAACAAATTAAATAAGAGAATAATTCTATTTTTTTAACATCCAGCTTTCAATTTGTATGGGAGAACAGGAAAAGTGACGATCAGGTCCTCTAGCATTTTCTCACTTAATTTCTTCTCCTAATTGCTGTTTGGCCTAGTTCTTTTTTTTCGATCTTTTTTCCCCTCCTTGCTGCTTTGTATCTCAAGGGGGTAGCATATTCAGGACTTCACTTCCAAATGTGTTATTTCTAAAAGGCAGAGTAAGACATCTGCCACCCACCCACTCTTCTGCCTACAGGGACATTCCTCAGCTTACTTTAGGGAGACTGTAAAATTAACCTCCCGCCCACACGTTGTAGAAGGGTCTGGCTTGTTTTTTCTAAACTGTCCTTTTCTGTCCTCACCGTCCCATCATCCCCCACCGTTTCTGTTAACAGTGGGAAAATACAGTCTTGGGGAGATAGATGAAGAACAGTATTAATACTGCACTTGTTTCTTTGTAAGTTGCCTTGTATATTTAATTACACATTCAACCTGGATCTTAGAGTCCTTGGTTTCTGACGTACCGTGCGATCCACTTGACGAGTGTCCTCTCTTTTGCCTGACTTGCTTCCTGTTGAATGGAATCGGAATAGAAAGGGAAGGATAACCCAATGCTGTGATTATTCCTGTAGTGGTTCTCAAAGCTTTTCAGCCGGGAGAGGGCCACTTGAGATCCAGAAAGAGATTGCCCATGGAACGCACAAGAAAGAGATTCAGATACAAGCAATCTCTTCACCTAACCAAAGAGGCTGACTGGTTGCTGGTGAAGAATTGTTTGTCATTTGGCAGGTTTTTTTTTTCTTTTTTTTTTTAACTGGCTCTTAGAAAAACTATTGCAGAGTTCTTTCTTAAGTGTAGGTCTCAAAGGGAAACACACACACACACACGCACATACACAACAGACACCTGTCGTGGGTTTCCTTCTGTCATCCAACAAACATTTAGGGAGCACACTCATGAATAAAGGTGACTTTTTTCTCTCATATAGTTGGCAGTCTTACACAATCTCTTTAGGGTCTATAGACAATTTCTGTTTGTGGAATTTACTATATAATTTTAGTATATGTGCGTTTGTGAAAATCGTGGAAACCCTGACAGCGTAGTATTGAAGTTCTATATCTGCTGACCAAAAGATCAGCAATTCAAATCCACTAGCCGCTCCTTGGAAACTCTATAGAGCAGTTCTACTCTGTTCTATAGGGTCACCATAAGTCAGGATTGACTCGATGGCAGTAGGTTTCTTTCTTTTTTTTTTGTAAGTGAAAATTATGTGTCTCAAAATTATGTTGTTGTTAGGTGCTGTGGAATCCATTCCAACTCACGTTATGTTCAACAGGAAGAAATACTACTGGTTCAAAATTATATATGCATGTAATATGTAATATAGAAAGTACAGTGAAGAAGAGCTCAGCTGCTAACCAAAAGATCAGCAGGTTAAATCCACCAGATGCTCTTTGGAAACCCTACACGGTAGTTACTGTCTGTCTTGTAGGATCACTGCGAGTCAGAATCCACTTAATGACAGTGGGTTTATTTATCTATCCACTGAAATCACTTTGCTTTCAGCTATAGTGACCACATTTTATGAAATATTAATAACTATTTGATGTCACTGACCATAACCTTCATCTACAAAAATAAACTTTTTAAGCTTCCAGTGGATATTCTACAATCATGTAAAAAGTTCAGGGGGGCAGTTGTAAGACCAGCCAAGCCAAGTGCCGTCAGATATACAAAAAGCAGGCACACAGAGAGGGTACTTCCAAGGGGTTAAGAGAAACTTAATGGCCTGCACAATTAGGGTTTTGTTTTTAAAGTAAGAGAACTAGTTCTTCAGAAGAGGCCAGTGCATTTCTAATCCCACGTTTTAGAAGAAATTTTCACTGAACTATGCCTAGCACTAAGAGTTGATGACTGAGTTGGAATTGACTCAACAGCAATGAGTTTGGTTTTGGTTTGGAATAGTCGGAAACTCGGGTCGCATAGTGGTCAAGTGCTAGGCTGTTAATCAAAAAAGTTAGCAGCTCGAATCTAAGCAGGTGCTCCTTGGAAACCATATGGGAGCAGTTCCTTTCTGTCCTGGAGGGTCATTATGAGTCAGAATTGATTCAATGGCCATGGTTTTTTTTTTTTTTTAATTTTTATTTATTTATTTTTAATTTTTTTTTATTATGACTGAGTGAAAATGTACGTTCCCTTATAAATCCACATGCTCAACTATATGCAGCTTCCGCTGCTCTCCCTGCCCGGTGACAGCACACTATTTCTCTCTGCTCCATACATGTCTCATCCTGCCAACAGTCTACTTTCCGTTCCTCTCCACCCACTCTCCTTCCTCCAGCCAGAGGTCAGCAGGATGATATCCTACAGATGCATAGAACCATAAAGTGCATCCAGTATATGGTCACTCTGCATCGCCAAGTCCAATCCATTCGTGTCCGAAGAGTGGACCTTTGTTATGATTTATGGGCAAGCGCAGCATCGGGACAGGGGGCCATGCTCCCAGGGGAACCCCGAAACCGCTGGACCATCAATTGAGGTCTTTTAGTGGAGATCTCAGTGGAGCTTGTGATTTTTTTTTTTTCTAATTTAGGACCCAGATTACCAGAGCCTTGTTCGCATTAGGTCAGTGGCTCTCAATTTTGAGTGTACGTCAGAATCACCAGGAGAATCTGTTAATACACAGGTGGCTGAGTCCCATTCCCAGAACTACCTTAGACATAAAGAATCTAAGCTAGAGCCAAGATTTGCATTTCTAAGCAGTACATGGTGATGCTGATGCTGCTGGTTAGGTGGACCACACCTTGGCATCCACTGCTGCAGGACAGGAGAAGTCAGAACAATTAGTGTGGGTAAAATTAGCTCCTGTCTGTGGGTGCCTCAGTGGCTTAGCAGTCAGTGGTGTGTCTTCACTTATACCGAAAACTTAGTGTGATGACTTTAAAACAGCCTAAGAATGGAGGGAGTGATGCTGTCTCAGAAAGCTTTGATTTCATGGTGGCTTGTCCCAACATCAGTCTGCTTTAAACAAAACCGTGTCAGGTGAGGCAGGACCACCTGACCACAGTGGATTATGGGGGAAAGAGTTATTGATGTAATTAACCTTAACTGTTAAATCCAGTAGCGCCTGACTTCCTTATGCAGGAGATCTACACCTTAAATACTGCCTTTTCAGTGATGTTCTATGGCTTCTTGGAAAAGGACATGGAAATATGATTTATGGGGCAAATATTGGACCACTTTACTACGATAGGAAGAGGCCCTGATGTGACAGTGGGTAAGCATTTGGGTGCTAAACTAAAGATCGATGGGAGAAAGATGTAGCTTCTATAAAGATTATACCTACTCATTGCACACAAGTAGATTTGGACTCATAGCAACACTGCTGGGCAGAATAGAACTGCTCCATTGGGTTTCCAAGCCTGTTGTCTTTATTGAGGCAGACTTGTCACATCTTTCTTCCTAAAAGCAGCTGGTGGGTTGGAACCGCCAGACTTTCTTTTAGCAGCTAGGTGCTAACCGCTGGATAACGAGCTCCTCTTCTGTAAAGATTACAACCCTGGAAAGACTTTGGGTCAGGTCTAGTGGCCCTATAGAGTCACTGTGTTGGAATCAACTCAACATCAATGAGTTAGCTTGTTTTTGTTTTTACTTTCTTTTTGGTTTGGGGGCAAGATCATACCCATTAAAGATTTAACTTTCTTAGCAAATAGAATCTATGGAAGGCTTGAAACACTTCTACCTATTTTTACTTGTAGTGCATTTAGGTAAAGCATTTATTCTTGGCTCAAGGATGTGCTGATGTATTTCCATAAGCAAATTTCTTATTGACTCTGAGCCTCTATTTCTTTCGTCTGTGAAAGGGGTAATACCTACCTCTAATTAGAGTTGTTTGAATATTAAGTAAGAGAGCCTGTAAAGTGCCTGGGGTATAATAGATACTTAATTCTTTCCTTTCTGTTTCTCTGTATTTCATTGGCTTAACATTTAAAATATTAAAGATAACTAATTGATGTTCGTGTTCCAAATGTAGGCAGAAAGGTTCTTTGGTCTCAGGATGTATTATAATTTTCTGCAAGCCTCAGGTTGAATAGTAAATGTCCTGGTTACTCAGTGACACTAGCAGAGCATACCACAAGTGGATGGCTTGAACAAAAGAAATTTTTCTCTCATGGTCTAAGAGGCTATAAGTCTGAATTCAGGGAGCCAGCCCTAGGGAAAGGCGTTCTGTCTCTGTCAGCTCTGGGAGAAGGTTCTTGTCATCAATCTTTGCAGACTGAGGAGCTTCTCAGCACAGGAACTCTGATTGAAAGGATGCACTGTTCTCCTGGCTTTAGATTCTTGGTGGTATGAGGTCCCCTGTCTCTCTGCTCACTTCTCTCTTTTATATCTCAAGAGAGGTTGACTTAAGAAACAAACTAATTGTGTAGAGTGTGTTGTGCCTATTAACATAACTGCCGCCATTCCTGCCTCATTATCATAGAGGTAAGATTTACAACACATAGAAAAATCACATCAGGTAACAAAATGGTACAATCATGGAATACTGATACTTATGGCCTAATTGTATTGACACACATTTTGGGGGGACATGATTCAATCTGTGACAGTATCCCTAGTTTAAAGACTGGTAAGCTTCAAACTGAAAACCAAGTTTTGTTATCTTTTTTCCTTCTCAGTTCAATAGAATGACAATGGCCAGGATCTAAATTTTTATCAGTATAGTTGAGTCTTACTTACCTTTCGCCTTTCCCAAGGTAACAAGTCTATAATTTTATAGTTCTGATAGATATAGATAATTATTAGGTTCTATTATGATAAAGTAAGTGTGGTGACATAGTAGTTAAATACTATGGCTGGTAACGAAAAAGTCAGTTGTTCAGATCTACCAGGTGCTCCTGGAAATCTCTATGGGGCAATTCTACCCTGTTCTATAGGGTCACCATGAGTTGGAATTGACTAGGTGGTAATGCACTTGCTTTTCTGTATTGAGATAAAACCAAGTGTTCCTTTTTTTGAGTGAGTCATTTCAGTTGTTTGAAATGTGTCCTTGCTTTTCTGTGGGTACTGGCTGCAGGCAAGAATGTGGAGTCTTACTCTTAGAAGGTGAGTTGGAGACGGACTGGAATGGTTCTTCAATGCCCCAGATCCATGGGGATGTGGCAATTCTCAGCTGTTTTTATAAGTTCCAGGATACTCATTCCCTGAGTACTTTGGGAAACGCAATGCGAAAAATTTACTGGATTTAACTGACTGCATCGAATTTATTCTCTTATTCCTAGTGCCTAACCCACGTCTTAAAGAGCACAGTGATTGCGTTTGAGTGAAGGTGTTTCCTAAAATGGAGCTATGCCTTTGGGATTGCTACGTAATCCCAAATGGTCCCAGTATCTTTTGAAAAATTGGCAACTGATTTTTCCAACAATCTATTCAAATTGGTAGCAAAGTATGGAACATTTTGTCTTGGTCTGGGTTCTCCAGAGAAACAAAACTGGTAAAGACCATATATAAAAATATAGAGAGATATTTACTTCAAGGAAATGCTGCAAACAGTTGTGGAGGCTGGTGAGTCCCAAATCCAGAGGTTGGGCAGAGTCTGAAGGCTTCCACTGGATCATGTGGTTGCAGGGCCCAGCAAATCCAAAATCCCCAGGTCAGAGGTCAGGTGTCAGGCTGAAGGCGTCTTCTGGCTCCAGTCCTAAGATTTATCAATCAGGCAACTAGAAGCATGCAAGATTGAGAGAGAAAGCCTTGCCGGAACATCTGTTTATATATTGGAGGAATGCTCCACCCGCAAGGAAACACACCTTTTAGCCTATTGGCTACTCACATCAGATCACAAAAGTGTAAAATGATTATAAAACATTTCAAAGAAGTGAGAATCATAGCCTAGCCAAGTTGACACCTAACATTAACCATCTTAATCCTGTGAAAACTACGTGAAGCTTCACTAGTTGATCAGCTCTATAGTGGAATTGGAAGCCGTGGTAGCATAGTGGTTAAGTGCTACTGCTGCTAACCAGAAGGTCATCAGTTCAAGTCCACCAGGCACTCCTTGGAAACTCTATGGGCAATTCTAGTCTGTCCATCTTTCAGGGTCGCTGTAAGTTGCAATTGACTTGATGGCAGTGGGTCTGGTCTGGGGTTTTAGAGTGGGCTCAGTGGATATTGTGGTGATTGCTGAAGAGCACTGCTGACAGCTCTGCCCTGTGGTAACATGACAGCTGAAGACCTCCCACTTGCAAGCACAAACATCTGCACAGAACATTAGAGATTACCCACGGTGACCTTTTCCTTATAGATGAGAAAACTTACTTTCCTCATGAGGAGACTGTGTTTTCTGGCACAGAAATGCCTAATGATGCCTTTCCCTACCTTGTAATGAACCCAGCCATGAGTTCTGTAATTTAGCACAAATGATCTCCAGGATATGCTCCACAGAGGAGCCCTGTAGTTATTGACCCTGTCAGTTGCTTGCTGCAGAGAGCTCACCATGATTGGTAGTAGGAATAGAGCTACTGTTTCCTGAGGCCACCAACAGTGACCTGTTGGCCGTGGGATTCGGTCCCTCTTCACTGCAACATAAAATCTTTAATTAATAGCATGAAAGGGAAAGCAAAGAAGAGAACAGAACTGGCATGGAAAGCATGCCCTTACACCCCAAGGGAAAACCAAGACACCGATCTTAAATAATGAGAGACTTTCAGCTGGATGAAAACAGGTGCACCAAGAGCAGAGCCCAGTGACATGGGAAATGGCTGGTGAACATCCAGGGTCAGATGGATACTGTAGAAGGGATGCTATGATGCCGGTAGCCTTTTGAAAGTCAAAGTATCTCATGCAAGCTTCAGATTTTACAGACCTTTCTATAATTTCCTATTCTTATGCAAATAAATAGCATTTTCATTACCTGTGTATAAAAAACACCCTGTCCTTTACTTTCAGTGGTTACACCACCTTTACCCCTCTTTGGCTCCAATCCCTTAGATTGGAGAACATTTGAGAAAGTCCCTGCGCTGGTAGAACATCTCTTTTGAAGTCATTAATTTTGATGTATGAATAACTCGTTTTCCTAGCTCTTTTGCAAAGTGTGAAATGAGGGGAGGGAAGATGTAATTGGAGAGGCTACTGTATCTGATTTCACAAACCGACCTGGTTCCCTGTGGATAACACTGTTTGGTTCCTTACTGCTGAAGAGCAGCTGTTGTATTCATTCATTTGAAATTGCCTTAGTCAGCTAGGTGATTCTGGAGAACTGCAAGCAGCGATCCTAAACCTTTAACCAAAATGACAGTGTTGCCAGTAACAAGGACACCAGGCTAATAACATTACACTTTTAGATTCCATGCACCCTTTTTCTTTCATGCTGAAATGTTACTGAAGTCTGACTGCTCATTGAGCACACATTAATTCTGAAATTTGTGGGAAATCCAGTCAAACATAGCTGAATTTGCTGGGCGGGACTGCACAAGCCTTTTGACATTTAAGGCCAAATGTTCCAGTCACAAAGCTGAAGGTCGTGGCATGTGTTAGACGGGGAAAATTAAAGAAGATGCATAGCCCCCACCATCTCTAGCACAGTCCTCAGAAACCTGTCCCTGTCACCAATGCATTATTCAACAGATTAAGTGGAGGAAATACTATGTTTTCATTCTTGGCTGGCTTTAAGTTGGCCTGCTTGCTTTATTCTGGTCTCTCTGTCCTTCCCCCAGTTCCTCCCTTCTTCTTTCCTTTGGTCTCTTCCTTTCTTCTCTCTTTTCATTCTTTTTTTATGTTTAATGAAGCTTAGATGTGGGGGCTGGTGACATCCACTTGTACAAAGTGTCAAATGGGAAAGCATCTCATTTCAAATCTGGACTTTGCTTACTGCACTAATGAGCCTTCTGTTTTGATTTCTAACACATTGTCACATATATTTTTAGACTGATCTTAGGCCTTTGGGCACTCCTCCGAGAGCTAACATACATTTGCATGATGGTAGCTCTGTGGGAATTTTTAGATCTGCCATGGTCTCAGGACAAATGTAACTGAAATGAAGGTTCCTCGTGTAGGATTCAGGCCGTAACTCTCCAACCCCGGAAGAGATGCAAGTGACTACCGATTGTCCCCCAGCCATCTAAGCAAGCAAAACCAAAAAGAAAAAACCCTGCTGCCATCAAGTTGAGTCCAACTCTTAATTTTAAGGCTACAGAGGAATTCCCAAATGATTTGCGAGTTTGGAGGGAATGGTGCAGAAAAATAACCTCTCCCTTGCTTGCACAAATCTCAAACTTGCTTGTACAACCTAGATTTTCAAATTATACTTACTCCCTACAAATTTAAAAGATTTCTAATTGGGCACTGAGGTAGCACATACTGGCTTCTGCTACTTTCTCAGCAACAGAAGGGAAGCATTCCTGTTGCACAAATATTCTGGGAGCTTGCTTTCATCCCCCCAGGAAGACTGCCTTGACAGATTCAGAGAGACCAGAGTAGAGTGACTCAAGAGTCCTCATGGAAATGTAGGTTGAAACAAACTCCTTTTCAGGAAATATTCCAGATGCTGCAACATGAAATGCAAAGCCTGAACTTGTTAACTGGAAATTACACCAGGACCACAAAACCCATGAAATACACATGGCTTCATCAAATTACTCAAAGCCCCATGGGTAGATAAGGTTTAAACCAAGGAAATACAATGGCTGCAGTGCTAAACCACAATACCAATTAATTTTTATTCATTGATTTTGGAGGGTATGTTTTATTTATCATTCTGGAATCTTTTTTTTTTCCCTTTGTTTAAAGTGAGTTGCAGAGTTCCTTAAACATCTGCAGGCTGCGTGAAGTCTTTACTCACATATTGGAGGTGATTTTCCTTATCTGCTTTCTGGCTGTTTTTTTCTTGCTGCATCCTGTGCATCTGCCCTCCTGGCTGGTTTGAATCACCCTGCTCTTCAACGCATTTCAGATGTTTCATTGTCCTTTCCGTCAGCAATGGTGAATCACTATGTGTACATTTTCTAGCTTCGGTCATTCAGTGGTCTGTTTATTTCAAAAGCAAGATAAAGCCAAGTGCCGTGGAGTTGGATCCGACTCATAGGCATTTGTAAACACAGTAAAGTTGCTGTTCGTGGTATCTCAGGAGCAGATCTCCACCCTTTGATTATTCCACCTTTGCATTTGGGCAAATGAAGCAGATCAGATGGGTCTACTTGGGACTGGTATATACGACACTGTTTTTTGAGCATGATACATGGTTGCTCTGAGACCCCAGACTTATAAACAGACAGGACAGTGTTGTCAACCTGGTGAGTTCTTGGAGGTGACTAGTTAAACAAAAGTCACAGTGTGTGATAATCTTTGACAGGTGTGATGATGAGCAAGTTAGGTTGTGGATGGCCATTTAATTAGGGTATTTGCTCTTGTGTCTGGAGATGCGCTGGAACTTTCTATTCTGGAGCTGTCCAAGGTCTGGGTGTCTAGATCGTATTTCTGTGTTGCTTGTATTCAAAATGTCCTATGTCTATGCTTTAATGAAAGACAAAAGCTCAGGATTTTACCTGGAAAGATTCCGCGAGTGAAGCAGAGCCCAGTGCTGCAGCGGAGGGCCCATTTGTCACCTGGTGGAGCTGAAAAACTCCAATATCCAGGACCATTAATGGATCGTAACACATAATAATAGCAATTCCATTCCAGGTGGAAAAGAGGTGCATCCTTCCCACCCTTTGAACATTGCTCACACATGCCTCTCAGCATTACAGGAACAAGCAAGAGGAGAGAAAGCTGTTACAAGCAACCCTTGTAGCTATGCAGTTTATAAACCCTGCTTCATTAGTCCTCACGGCACCCCAGGGAGCCGGGTGCTGGGGAGCCTGCTTCTTGGGAGAGAGGTCACAGAGCAGTACATGTGAAACAACTTGCTGAAGGTCACAACTGTGGAACTATGATAAGAATTGTGATTAGACCTTGTTGCTCTTGATCGAAGACTGTAAATATGACCAGCAGTGTATAACCTAACAAACTCTGCTCAGCAGGCTGGACACAGACCTTCAGCTGTTTACAAGGAACTGGAAAAGGTTGTGGAGATTCTTTAATCCAGCCCTTTCATAATAGGTGAGGAAACAGACACGCCAGGTGGTGGCATCTGGTCTATGTAAGGTTTTGGTTAAGAGCTACAGCTACTAACCATAAAGTAGCAGCCCTAATCCACCAGGTGCTCCATGAAAGTTCTATGAAACAACTCTGTCATTTTGGGTCATTATGAGTCGGAATTGACTTGATGGCAGTGGGTCTGATTGGAGTTTTAAGTGTGGTTTTAGTGCTTAGAAAGATTATTTAAGGGCTACTTTGCAGTGGTCAAGTGTTCGACTGTTTAACCCAAAGGTCTGCAATTCAAATCTGCTGCCCTATGGGGCATTTCTGCTCTGTCTTGTAAAGTTGCTATGAGTCAGAATCAACTCAATACCAAGTGGGTATGGTTTGGGGTTTGGTTTGATTTTCAGTATCAATAACTGATTTATTAAAATGGCAAATTTAAAAACACAGTTCCTAAGCCTTTAAATTTAATTTATGAGTCTAATTATTCTTTTCCTAAATCTAGCAAATTTTAAAGGGTTTTTTCATAACCTAGTTAATTAAATCGCTTACATATTTTAAACTGCACTTATAAATTTAATACATTTGCTTTCCTTTTTAAGTACTTCAATTGTCTGATTAAGAAATAAACTTTCCCATGTGTTTCAATAACACTTGTAAATCTCATAAATTAAAGTTGTACATGTAGTGGATCTTAATTCTTCTTTGTGTCACAATGCTGTTTACAAATTAGGAAGAATCAGCTTGTAACTATTAACTCAAAATTACAGTCTACAAGTCTTTCCAGTGTACAAACTTGAATGATAGAGATGATCTCTTAGATAGCCTACTATGTGAAATTCTCTTAAATGATAAAAATGATGGATTTAAAATACAATTATATTCTTAAATTTAACAACAAAAAAAGCCTGTCATATACCAGATTGATGTACTTTATTATTTCCATACTGAATTCTAAATTTTCCTATCATTAAACTATGCTTGTATTCAACAAGGAAAGAAATTGTTATAACAAGGAAAGAAAATACCATACTGAGGAAGATGAGGTCCCTGTCCTAGCTGAGGTGAATTATTGATTCAAGTAGACTGGAACAAACAACTTGATCATTGCCAAAGACATTGCCTCATTGATAGTTGCAATAAACTAATGACTCCAGAATTTTTAAAGATTTTGTAACTCCAACCTTAGTTTTGAATAGTATCAGAACTGAATTCCTTAGTCTTTCCTCATGCAGTTACAACCGTCTCTAGAGGGTATAGTTAGCGGAAGTGGCTTTTTAAAAATCGTTTGTTCTTTTATGGATGTGCTGGTGGTGTAGTGGTTAGGAGCTACAGCTGTTAACCGAAAGATGGACAGGCATAGAATGTTTTGCCCTCTGGAACTTCACAACGTGATACTTCCAATGCCTCTTAGGGCTCAGTAGAGGCTGGATCTCTGTTCTTTGCAAATGTTTTCTTCCTGACAGGAGAACAATTTGTAAAGGTATGTATTGAATGGATTCCCACTTGGATTTGCCTGTCTGTCCTGGCATCCCCTGACTGCCTTCCTCCAAATTAATGTCACCTCTGTTTCTACCACACAGCACACCCCTACTCTGCACTGCTTCTGTTGGTATACCAGACTTTAGAAAAGGCAAATATGAGTGTATATGTAAATCTGGAAGGCCACTAAAGCTCATAGAGAAATACAAACATTTTTTTAAAAGTCTGTTATGTCTCATTGTTTCAAAGTGGGTACTGATTATGCTGGGAGAGGCAGTACCCACAGCAGTTAGGACGAGGAATCGGAAGTCGGACCACGTGATTTTGTGCTCATCCCACCCCTTGCAATAATCTGCTGCTATTCATGAGGTTTTTTTTTTTTCCCCTGGCCAGTTCTTTTCAGAAGTAGACTGCCAGCTCCTTCTTCGTAGTCGTTCTTGGTCTAGAAGCTCAGCTGAAACCTGTCTGCCATGAGCAATCCTGCTGGTACCTAAGTACCAGTCGCATAGCTTCCAGCATCACAGCAACAAGCAAGCCTCCAATGACAGACACGTGGATGCTGCTCACTCTTAAGCATAAAAACGATTGTGGGCATGGTGCAAGACTGGGCAGTGATTCATTCTGTTGTCCATAGGGTCGCTATGAGTCAGAACTGACTCGACAGCACCTAACAACAACATCTCTTACATCTTGACCACCACAGGCAAGTTGGGCAGTAACACTGCTTCAGGTAGCTCTTCCTTAAAACATGGTAGTAGACTCTGTCTTATAGCTGTTGTGTGTCTGAGATCCAGTAGAATAGAACCTTCTAAAATCCACGTTCTGTTTGATTATTGATAACACCCCCAGCACCTACAATAATATCTGGATGTTGTATATGTTCAAAAACCTTCATCTGTTCAGTTCAATGTAAAATACTACAGTGACGATTGACATGTAAAAAACATGCAACAAGTTGTTTTTTTATTATGTTTTGGTGGCAGCTTCCCCGCAATTGTTGGCAAATTCTCACTCTTATACTGATCTATCAGAAAGTAGTTGACAAATGATCCTCATGCTAGTGGTTATACCTATGTTTATTTGTGATATGAGATACTATTTTCACATAGCGGGAAAAGAAAAATCTTGGTAAAGCTGAACTACTGGTACCCTGGGGTGGCCCCATCTTTTGCAGTGTTTTGAGTTAGTGCCTCATCTTGCTTATCCTGCTCAAGATTTCTACAGCTTTCATTTGTCACTGGTGTTTTGGAAGCCTCTTGTGCCCAGTCATCCTTGATTCTCCTGAACCCTTTTTCCCTGTGTTCTTCCTGCACTCTCACTTCAAATGAAGGAGGTCTTTGAAGGTCAGTCATTGACTCTTTATTTTCACATTTCATTGTGTTCCTGGTTGAGCGTATCAGTTGCTACTCTTCAAGGTCACACCTACCTCAGTTCACATCCCTGACCATCGCCTGCAGTTCTGCAGCGTGTACTGTGCTCCCAAGATCTGATAGTAGTATCAGTTTTGTAGCATCATTTGCAGTCTGAGTGATCTCTCTCGTTGTTGTCACATCAATTCCTACTCCTAGTGACCCTACAGGACAGAGTAGAACTGCTCCATAGAGTTTCCAAGGAGTGGCTGCTGGATTTGAACTGCCAGCCCCTTTGTTAGCAGCTGTAGCATTGAATCACTGCACCACCAGGGTTTTCCTTAGACTTTTTCTTTGCCCCGACCAGGCACTCCTTGAATACTCTGGAGGTCAGGTCTACCGTGGCCCCTAGGGTTGCCATGAGTCAGATCTGACTCCACGGCACTTGGCCTCCAGAACTGTGACAGTTGTCAATATCGTGTCTGTTTCGCTTTCACAGTGTTTCCGATGTCTGGCGTTTCCTTCATATTCTCACCATGTAAGTTCTTTAGTATCTACCTGGGCTTTTACATCCTCTCCTTGGTCTTCCTGCCTGCAGTAGATGCCTCCGCTGTCTCCTCCTCCATACTGCTGCCATGGTTGTCTTCTGCAGATCAAGATCCAGTAATATCTGTGCATGCCCCGAAGCCTCCAAGGGCTCTGAGTTTGCTCAGTTCCATTGTATTTGCCCTTAAATCCTTCCCACATACCTTATGTTTCTTTACATGAAACCCACTGTGTCCAACATGTGCTTAATATTTTCCTCTCCCAATGTTGTAGGCAGAATAATGGCCCCTCCAAAGATGCCCATATCCTAACCCATGGAATATGTGACTATGTCAGGTAACGTGGCAAAGGGTAATTAAGATTACATAATAAGTTAAAGTTGCCAATAGGTTGGTCTTGGAATAGAGATAATATCCTGTGTGTTGTTCAGGCAGGCATGGTGTAATCACAAGGAATTTTAAAAATAGGAAAGGGAGTCAGAAGAGAGTGTCCTAGGGGTAGTGTAACTACAGAAGAAGAGCAAAGTGATGCAACATGAGAAGTATTCTAGCTGTCGTTTCTGACAGTGGAGAAAGGTGGCCACAAATGAAGGCATGTGGGTGACTTAGATGCTGAAGAAACTAGAAAATGAGTTCTTCCCTAGAACCCCCAGCAAAAAATAATAATAATAAAAAAGCTCTGCTCATACCTTCTTTTTATTCTAGTGAAGCTCGTATCAGACTTCTAAATTATAGAACAGTAAGATAATAAATGAGTATTGTTTTAAGCCCCTGTGTTTGTGCTAGCTTGTCAGAGGAGAGATAAGAAACTAATACTCATACCTTTATGATTTTACTTAAGCTGCTCATGATGCTGGGGATAAGCTGTTCTTCACACCAACTTAGTCAAGTTTGATAAAGACTTTAAAGCCTACCATCAATCTGTGCCCTGTAGCAACACACTTTTATTGTATACCTCTGTAATGAATGTGTATGTCTAACGGGTGGTAGAATTGGATTATGAGTGTCTAGAAAATAGGATTTATATATTTACCTATGCATACCCTCCCAGTGTCTAATACAGAAGCTTTAAAATCAAGCCAATGTTTTTTTAATCAAATTGTAAAAATGCAACACATTAAAATGTCACAACACAAAAGAGTCCTAAATCCCCACAAGAAGGAAGTATTTCCTTAGAAAAGTTAAGCTTCGTGCCATAGCATGGGATCACGTTTTTTGTACCCCTTGCAAAAACAGAATTCAATTGGTTTCTAATTGAAAATGAGAAAGATTTGGGGTTTAAAAATTACCATGTTTCCAATCATCATTTACATAGTTTTGTATTTCGTATAATAAAAATTTCATTGATTGAACATTTTATCATAAATATTGATGTGCGCATATGTTAGAATGAATATATATTATACATGTATGTACATATGTATACATATCCTTGTCTCATGAGATCTTTGCAAACAGCATAACTGCCTGCTAACCAGTGCAATATAAGCCAATGATAAATTGTAATTTCTTATCTGTGGATCTGTTGTATAAATGTTTTTCCAAGTTCCAGTTAGCAAATGGTCAGAAGAAAATAGGAACAGTATTTGGCATGCTGCTATTTCATTTTGACTTTTCTATTGGAATAAAAATTAAAGTCTGGGGTCTATCTTCTGAAGACAATTTGACAGGTGGTAGAATTCCAGGTTATGTCAACATGGATGACTGTGAAATTAGCATGTGAGATTCTTTACAGTGTCCTCTGAAGCGTCTGACAAGTACATTTTGAATGTGTAAATTCACAAGACTCCTTCCTTAAGAAATGTCCCCTAATTCAGGGGCCAGCTGCCTATTCACTAAGCAACAATGGCTAGTTTTCCACTTCTGACCTCCTTTCCTGAGACCTCAGTGACAGTCACCTGCTCTTCCCTTCCCAGTGCCAAATTCATTGTGGAGATGTGTGTTCTAGGAAGATGAGAAGCAGCAGCCTTGGGATGGTGTGGACATACTGCTTTAGTTGGTTTCCAAGTGAGTGACAGTTCGAAGGCATAGGCACAGTTATGAAGGCAGGGTGGAAGATCATTTGAATTGAGCTGGAATATGTGAGATTGTCAGATTCATCTCTTAGGTATACAGTATTTGTGCTGAGAATAATCCAGCACCAGGATTTTATGTCTGAAAGCATCTCAGCAAAGACGAAACTCTGTCGGATGAAAGGTTCAGGTGTGTTTGAGTAGAGTGTCAATAACTGTCTCTAAATATTTAAATTATTTTCATGTAGACAATGAAGAAGATCATCTCATTCAATGTGGCATTACAGACAAAACGAGAACCATGGGCAGATGTGTGGGCAGCAGATTTGTTCAATATCACAAAGCATTATCTTGCAAAGGCATTGTAATCATGCATTGTGCTTTGAATAATCAAAAAGCTTTCACGGAAAGGCTGGTTGATCACCTTTTAGTGAAAGGTTAGGTGGGACGAGGGATTGGATGACCTTTCCATTTGTTTTTTCTACTGAAGATAAAATGCTGTGATGTTATGAAAAGAATGTGTGTGTGTTTATATATATATGTACACACTCACACTTAAAAAATACTTTGTTGCATGTCTTTGAAAGAAATCCACAGTGTGCCAATTTATTCCTTCAGAATAAGAACCTAAACGTGAGTTATTGTCAAGCAGACTCCGCCTGCTTTTCTGTGAGTCAGATAATCCCTTCAGCATCAAAATCCAGATAGCTCTCAGAAGGCATTTGGTGATGAAATGAGTTGAAGCTGAGAGCACACATGCAGTAGAGGGCTTTTCCAGTGTTACAAGGATGACTGATCATTAAAGCATGTGACAGTGAAGACTCAGGTGCATGGAGCTATGGAAGTGCTCTGGATGGGTCATGAAGATAGAGAACACCAGCTCTTTTTTCCCCCCATGTGTCTGTGTGGTAAAATAAATATAACTCCTACCAACAACGAGACTGTTAAGGAGGAAATTATCAAATCTATACCATTTGTGATAGCCCCTAAGAAGATAAAGTACCTAGGAATTAATCTAACCAGAGAAACAACAGACCTTTACAAAGAGAACTACAAGCCCTTACTACAAGAAAGTAAGAGAGACGTAGATAAATGGAAAAACCTACATGGATAGGAAGACTTAACATTGTGAAAATGTCTATTTTACCCAAAGCAATTTATTTATATAATGCAATCCCAATACAAGTTCCAGCATCATTTTTTAATGAGATGGAGAAACAAATCACCAATTTTGTTTGGAAAGGGAAGAAGCCCCGGATAAGTAAGGTACTACTAAAGAAGAAGAACACACTGGGAGGCCTCTCATTACTTGACCTTAGAACATACTACACTGCCACAGTGGTCAAAGCAGCCTGGTACTGGTACAAGAACAGACAGATGGATCAATGGAACAGAATTGAGACCCCAGAGGTGACACCATCTGCCTATGAACAGTTGATATTCGACAAAGGCCCTAAGATGTTAAACTGGGGTAAAAACAGTATCTTCAAGAAATGGTGCTGGCAAAATTGGTTATCCATCTGCAATAAACTGAATCAAGATCCATACCTTACACCTTATACAAAAACCAACTCCAACTGGATAAAAGACCTAAATATCAAACCTAAAACGATAAAGCTCATCCAAGAAAAGGTAGGAACAACAATGGAAGTTTTAATACACAATGAGGACAGACTCCAAAATCTGTCAAAGAAACCTCAGTCAACAGAAGAGAAAGTAGATAAATGGGAACTATTAAGAATCAAACACTTTTGCTCATCCAAAGACTTTATTAATAGAATTAAAAGAATACCCACAGAGTGGGAAAAAATATTTGGCAACTCTATGTCAGATCGACGCCTGATCTCCATAATCTATAAGATACTACAAAATATCAATAAGAAGAAGATAAACCATCCAATTAAGCGATGGGCAAAGGAGATGGACAGATACTTCACTAAAGAGGAGATCCAGGCAGCCAAAAAACATATGTGGACATGTTCACGATCTTTAGTTATTAAAGAAATTCAAATCAAGACAACAATGAGATACCATCTCACCCCAACAAGATTGGCCATGATCCAGAAAACACAAAACAACAGATGCTGGAGAGGCTGTGGAGAAAGTGGAACCCTCCTACACTGTTGGTGGGGTTGCAAAATGGTCCAGCCTCTTTGGAAGGCAATCTGGCACTTCATTAAAAAAATGGATATTGATATACCATTTGACTTAGTAATTCCACTACTTGGAATATACTCTACAGATTCAAGGCCTTTCACACCAACGGACACATGCACCAGAATGTTTATCGCGGCACAGTCCACAATAGCAAAAAGGTGGAATCAACCCAGATGCCCAACAATAGAAGAATGGATAGGTAAACTGTGGTACATATACTCAATGGAGCACTACGCAATGATAAAGAATAACGATGATTCCAGGAAACATCTCCTGGTTTCAACTGGAAGACATTATGTTGAGTGAGAGTAGTCAGCGACAAAAGGACAAATACTGTATGAGACCTCTACGATAAGATCTCAAAAACAGACTTGTGTATAGAAGAAAAGACTCTTTGACAGCTGCAAGCGAGGGGAAGGAGGGAGGGAGGGTGAGGGGGGGTTTAGTTTAGGTAGTTACTAGAAATCTAGTTGGGAGAAAGCGGTGACAGCACACATTAGGAACAAGAACAACATTAAGTGGACTTCAGCATAACTTGAGTACTCCTTCCATCTTAACTCAATACTGCAAGGATAGAGTAGCTGGGGCGGGGGGCGGGGGACCATGCTCTTAGGTGAATTCCAGCCCAATTGGCACAACTAGCGTTTTGCTAAGAGAGCTCTCTGCACCCCACATTGGTGAATGACGTCTGGGGTCTTAAAAGCTGCCAAGCTGCCATCCGAGGACACAGCAAATGGTCCCAACTCAGCAGGAACGGATGCTCACCGAGGGCCAAAATGGCATGCGGTAAAGACAACTGAGAAGACAGAGAGACCCACAAGAGTGGGTGCCTACATCGACCTGGGACCAGAAGAACCGGATGGTGCCCGGCCACCACCAGTGATAGCCATGATGGAGCTCACAGAGAGGAGCCTCACTGGCAACACAAGAATAAAAAGGGGTGCATCATGAGATCTCCACTAAAAGACCTCAATTGATGGTCCAGCGGTTTGGGGGTTCCTCTGAGAGCATGGCCCCTGGCCCTGATGCTACCCGTTCCCATAAATTATAACAAAGGTCCACTCTTTGGACAGGAATGTATTGGACTTGGCAATGCAGAGTAACCATATATTGGAAGCACTTTATGGTTCTATACACCTATAGGATATCATCCTGCTGACCTCTGGCTGGAGGAAGGAGAGTGGGTGGAGAGGAGGGGAAAGGAGGCTGTTGGGAGGATGAGACATGTATGGAGCAGAGAGGAATAGTGTGCAGTCACCGGACAGGGAGAGCAGTGGAAGCTGCATATAGGGGGCATGTAAATTTACATGTGAATGTACATTTTCACTCAGTTATGTTAAATAAAAATAAAAAAAAATATAACTCCAAAATTTCCATTTTAACCATGTCTAAGTGTATAATTCAGAAAACCTGGTGGCATGGTGGTTAAGTGCCACAGCTACTAAACAGAAAAGTCTGGAGTTTGAATCCACTGACTCTACTAGAGGGCAATGGGTTTGAGTTTGGGTTTGAATTTGGAAGAGTACGAGGTCTAACAATGACATTCGTAAACTCCCCCTAGAAAAGGTGCTCCATGTCTCATTGCTGAATATCACTACAGTCACCTTCAAAGTAGTCCCCTTGGGAAGCCATGTACCGATGCCAGTGTCTAATCCACCCTTCACAGCAGTTTTGGAACTCTTTTTCTGGAATGGCCATCAGAGCTGTTGTCATATTACCCTTGATGTCCTGGATGTCATCAAAATATCTTTCAATATTGCCTTTATCTTTGTGTAAATAAAAAAGTCATTAGGGGCAAGATCAGGTGAGTAAGGAAGGTGTTCCAATACACTTACTTGTTTACTGGCTAAAAACCCCCTTATAGACAACTATGCAATTAAGTTTGCAGACTTGCCACCATGCCACCAGACACAGTGGCCATTCCAGAAAGAGTTCCAAAATTGCTTTGAAGAGTGGACTAGGCACTGGCATTAGTGCATAGCTTCCCAAGGGGAGTACTTTGAAGGTGACCATAGTGATATTCAGTAATGAGATATGTAGCACTTAGAACAATTCAGTTCATGGTCTTGTCAGACTTTGTATAATTCAACGGCATTAATTACATTCACATTGTTGTACAACCAACACCACTATCTATTTTTAAAACCTTTCCATTACCCCAGAAACCTAGTTTCCCCATAAAGCAATAACTTCCCATTCTGCCCACTCCTCTAATCTACTTTGGTCTGTATGTGTTTGCCATTTTGCATACTTCTTCTTACTAGGTTCATACAATGTTTGTCCATTGGTGTCTGCCTTGTTTTGTTCAGCAGAATGTTTCCAGAATTCATGCGTGTTGTAACCTGAGTAAGACCTTCACTTCTGTTTATGGCTGATTAAAACCAACCCTTTTGACCTTTCCATACAGCTTCTTGATTTGCCCGCACTCTGGGAAATCACTGTCATCCTTCATGTGCTGCACAATAACTCTACAGTGGGGAAAGTTGGACTACCGTGCTTCTTCCCTTTCATAACGGAGAAACAAATTGTCAAGCTTGGATATTAAGTTCTGATTCCTTTGCACAGCTGTGATCCCAGTGTTGATAGTGTTATTGTCTGTGGCCTCTGCTTCCCTGGGGGAGTTGTATTTATGAGTAAGCCTGGAGGTCAAGAGACTCCATTCTGTAAAGTTATGTCACAGCCCAGAATGGTCTCTGGCACTATCTGGCTCATCACTTGGCCACTGACAGCAACTTGCTTTGGGACTTTTAATCTTACAAAGTGATTGGAGTCCCATTTTGCTCTCCTTCCTGAAGAGCAATACATGGTGTCACTGAATAGAGCTCCTGGCAAAGGAGGTGTGATTTCCAGGGGACTGTGTTGATGACTTCTTAATTAGGATCTTTTTCTTCGGCATGTTGTGTTAACAGGTGGGTTAGGAGAAAACGGAGGGAGTGGGAGTGCTTGGGAATGGGAGAGCTCTTAATTGGAGACAGGAATTAGAGACAAGTGGTCAGAGAGGCTTCTGCAGAGAGAAAACAGACAATATTCATGCTGGGTGGAAAGTGGGAGTTGGAGAGGGTGGTAGCTGATAAAATGAAATAATCTATTATTGTATCTTCCTCAGCAAGTTCAAAATACTGTGGTGATGTGGAAGGAGTGATTAGTCTATCCTCATGAAACTAAAAGCAAGTGTTATGAGCGTCATTAATTTACCTGACCAATAAAGGTGAACATTTGTAATGACCGGGAAGGTGTATATTAATCAGTTAAAAACTTGGAGCCAAATAGATTTGACCTAAACCTATGGAATTCATTTTGTACCTGTAAGCTTCATTTTTTTTCATCTTTAAAGCAATAGCAATAATACTCATCTAATTATCTTATTGCAATGCCTTGTTGAAACAGTTAAACATTCAACTACTAGCTGGTGGTTTTCATCTACCTGGACATGCCTCTGTAGAAAGACTAGGTGATTACTGTCAAAAGGTGACAACCAATGAAAGTCCCATGTGCAAGTCTAGTCTGAAACAGTTGAGATCACTACGAGTAGGAATTGGCTTCAAGGTAACTGGACAAAAATGAAAGGATTGTCTTATTATTGAAGTAAGTCAAGTAATGTGTAGCAAATACTTAGGTTAGTCTACCTCACACGAAGACTGCTCAGTAACCAGAAAGAAACAGTGTCTTCAGAATCAACATTAAGGGACCCATAAACCCACAGCCACTGAGTCAATCCAACTCACGAGACCACGGAGAGCAAGGTAGAATTGCTCCATATGGTTTCCAAATCCGAAAATCTTCCCAGAAGCAGACTGCTGCGTCTTTCTGTTGCAGAGCAGCTGATGGGTTCCCACTGTCGACCTTTCAATTAGCAGCTGAGCATTTCACCACTGAGCCACCAAGGTTCCTCATGGAACCCATCAAAAAAATAAAGTATTCGCTGGCTGCTGTTAAGTCGATTCTGACTCATAGCAACCCCATAGGACAGAGTAGAACTGTTTGTAGAATGTGTGGTGGATTCAAACTGCTGATCTTTTGTTTAGCAGCTGTAGCACTTAATCACTAAAAGCTACCAGGGTTCCCAAATAGTCATCTTTTGCAGCTCAGATAAATATATTGAGTGCTTATGTTTTGGGGAAAGGAATTATACAGCCTTGATTTTAATAACCAGCCTGACTTCTAAATACCTACTTAATACCCTTTTTGTGCTTTAATTTCTCTACTTTCTAGAAGCTTGATTGCACTTAACTGCTCACTTGTCTCACAGACAAACCAGCACAGCAGATATTATGAGTCTGGATAATATTTCGATGTGACCAGAGTAGGAGATTTGAAGGACAATACAATGCATTTCCCCCAAGAACACCTAAATGATCAATGTGAGGTTCTCAGCTCAAAATCAGATCTCGTGACCCCAGTATTACATTTGTACCTGATGTATGGCATAGGTTTCAACACTTAAAAAGAGGAAAAAAAACTCCAAAAATGATAGTAAGGATTTAGGCATGGGACACAGGAGTTTTCTTGAAGTATGGGAATGAATTGAGATTATGCTCGAACTTCTTAGCCTTGTGTTTCTTTGAATGCATGACACACAAGCCTTTCCTTGATGAAAGGTGTTGTCAACTGGTTGTTGTTAGCTGCCACTGACACTGCTGGGCAAATCTCTGGACTCAGTAAATATTTCTTGATTCCTAATGACTTCCCAGCAGAAAATTCAATAGAATCATGAGCAAACAACATTCAACCAGGAGCTTAGAATAAGCAAGCAAATAAATTACAACTACTAAGTAATGGAGGAGACAGACAGGTGCGCTAATAATTGCAGTTAGCTGAGATGTACTCAGACCTCGGTAGTTTCCAAGGTCTAACCCTGGTGGCATAGCTAGCTGTTCAATGCTACGACTGCTAACCAAAAGATCGGCAGTTCAGATCCATCAGGCACCCCTTGGAAACTCTATGAGGCAGTTCTACTCTGATCTCTAGGGTCGCTGTGAGTTGGAATTGACTCGACGGCAGTGGGTTTATCCTTAAAAAGGTGTGGGAACCCCACAACATGATGCTGGGCTTTTCATGGAAAATCTCCTTCTTTATGTATGCCTGCCAGGATATTACGTGGTACAATTCTATGTAATTTGCTCATTCATATAGCAAACATTGGTTGGCATCTCTTCTTCTGGTCATGGTATTTTGTTGACTGGGGGAAACTGATCATGAATGCTGAGTATTTAAGAGATTATGGTATAGCTGAAGGAAAAACACTTACCTGTGCCTGCTTAGTTCAAAGAGTTAGTATAGGGTTGGTATGTTTTTGACTGATAATGTCCAACTTAGCCATGTTGGATGAGAAAACAGCCACTGTCACCACTGCCACTGCTAGCACCATTAAAGTATGTTTCGTATAGATTACGTAATGTAATCCTTGCAACAACTGTTTAAGGACAAGTTTTCACAGTTTCATCATAGTAACTGACTAAAAGAAGTTTAAGTACTAGTCTGAGTTCACGAAGTGAGGAATACAGCAGTTGAACTCAAATTTTCTGATTCGAGAACCATGAAGGAAACCCTACTGGCATTGTGGTTAAGTACTGCATCTGCTAACCAAAAGGTCAGCAGTTCCCATCGACCAGGGACTCCTTGAAAACTCTGTGGAGCAGTTCTACTCTGTTCTGGAGGGTTGCTATGAATTGGAATCAGTTTGATGGCATTGAATTTTTTTGTTGTTGTTGTCATTAGTACCATACATGAAGCAGATTCCTTCACTCTGATTCCTCACTTCTCGTACCCAGCTGTCATTTGAGAGGGAGTATTTTGGGACCTTGTTCTACACCTAGAGGGGTCACATAATTTTTAGAAACTGACACCTGACCTGATGTTTATCTCAGCCCACCCCCCGGTGTCCAGGGAGTGAGCATTCTAAGATAATCCTTATGTAAGTCAAGATCTTCCATAGATTTCTTTTGTCATGTAGAAGCATCGATTGATTGAAAGTTTGTACAGGGAATTAGGACTCTGGCAAATCAGCTCCCTGATTTTCTTGATCCCTGTCACACTTCAGCTAAGAAAACATTCAATGGATGATCTAATAATTAAATTACAAAGCCTTGTAAATCAACATATAAAAAATAAGGAAAACTGATAAATAATTTTTATTTTACTAAGTTCCCTCGGGGGATGGGGACCACTGCCATCGAGTCAATTCTAACACATAGCGACCCTGTAGGACTGAGTAGAACTGCCCACCTTTTGATTAGCAGCCATAGCAGTTAACCGCTATGCCACCAGAGTTTCTGTAAATCAAGTTCCCTGGTGTGCCTCAAAGCAGTTCATACCAGAGAAAAGCAGTAAAAGCATCAACATTTTGCCTTAACACATTCCACCCTGTCACATCTTTCTCTTGATAGTGTATATCCTTGTTATGTTTCTTTTTCATGGTTAAGACTTAATTAATACTGTGGGGTTTGGCAATGTCACTGTGATTCAGTCAACCACAGCCACTTTTTTAGTGTATTTCTTAATGAATTAGACACATACTGTTAGAGACATCTTTTGCCTGATGGCTCTTGTAGAATGTGCTGTTTGGTGAGTATTTAAAGATCCACTGAGTTATTAAAAGAGGAAGCTTCCATTACAGTGAGCTCTATTGATGCCTTTAGTGTGAATTACTGCAAACCATGTAATGGCTATATAAATAAAACCAAACAAGCAACTCAGTGCTTTCTTTGTGGTTCAGTGCTAGACAGGTAGAGCTATTGAGTTTTTCTCAGACTGTTTTACGGAGTTGACACAACAAGAATAAAGTGAGAAGAGACAGCAAGGCAGACCTCAAGCATAGTGTTTACATGAAAGTTTTCCACTCATATGGAAGTGGCAGATCAAATCCTTATAAGAAAGCAAAGGGAGTCCTGAGATTTGTATATTTAGATAAGATTTCCTCAAAAGGATACTCAGTATTCCCATAGGTGGGAAGAATATCATGGGGTAGGCAGGTGTATGTGTTTGGAGTGTGGGCAGTGGGCGTAGTGAGGGAAACGGCACAGGTAGGGATGTCTGTAGCAGTTTAGAACCAGCACTGAATGGACAAAGAAAGGATTTGGTGACCATCAGTCTAACAGAGTAGCTCCGCAAAGAGGGCATGTGGAGTGATTCCTGGGGACGTGACTAGGTTGCCAGGATGAGCAGAAAATGGATAAGTGGCATTAACTTGTGATGAAAGAAGAAACAGGACAGAACTAGAACAGGAGCTATTTAGAAGAAAAAAATTTAGAAAAATATAAACTCTTTGATCTTAATGGTAAATGCCCCGGTAAGCAACCAGATGGATTATAGCCTTGCTTTTTGAAAGTAAATGAAGATTCAGTCTGACACGAATGGAATCACCCTTATGGGAAGATTGTGGAAATAGAGACCATTCAGGGAAAAATAAATAAAAACGGGGCTTGTAGTCTGTATCACCATGAGGTCGCATGGTAAATAAAAGAGGGCAGATGGGTTTTTCTTAGGAGACTATAAACGGAGACTTCATTTAAAGTGTGAAATCATTGTCAGGTGCCTTTGAATCAGTTCTAATTCATAGCAAACCTGTGTACAACAGAACAAAACACTGCCTGGTCTAGCATCTTTCTCACAATTGTTTATATGCTTGAACTCGTTGTAGCCACTGGGTCCATCCATCTGGTTGAGAGTCTTTGTCTTTTTCACTGACCCTCTTACTTTACTGAGCATGGTGGCCATCTCCAGAGGCTGATCCCTCCTGAGAACATGTCCAAAGTATGTGAGATGCAGTCTTGCCATCCATGCTTCTAAGGAACATTTTGAGTGTACTTCTTCCAAGACAGAAGTATGAAAGAGACTTAAAGTCACAGAAGAAATTAGATGTCAAGGTAAGGATAGAAGCCAGGTCCACTATCAGCCTGGACCTTCCTGTAACACTGGGTTTGCCCTGGCTTGGAGAACTGTGAGTAGAGAGAGGAGAGGATGAAAAATGGAAAATGAAGGCACGGGATGGAAAGCATTGCATACAGACGTAGTATGGGAAGGCAGTTTTTCCGTAAATATTCAATTGCTTGGTTGTGAATGTAACAGCAGCACACTCAAGGCAAACTAGAGTTGTGATATTACAGGCAGAGTGATCAGTGGACCAAGCTAAACAGAATATGAAAATATTACTCAAGTTGTCAGTTGTAGAATACAGTGCTGCTTTGAACATGATTGCTCTGACAGTAGATAACAGACCTTCTAGGAAATGAGAGATCGGATGACCTCAATGACAGGGAAAGTGTCAACCTCAGTTGACAGTGTAGAAGGAATGAGAAAGAGCAAGCATTATGTAGTGTCTGCAGATGGATTCACCAAGAGGCTTGGGGAGATGGAAGAGAAGAAAATAACCAACTAGGAAAATATATTCTAAACTAGGGAATCCAGATTTATCTGAGAAGATAGGTACCAGGAGGACAGGACTTTCTGTTTGCTTTGGTTGATGCAGTGTCACCAGCATTCAGAATAGTGCCTGCAACATGAGGCATTTAATAAACATTTATTGAATGGCTGTGTTGATGGATGGATGATGAACAATTTCCTCAGACACTTTTTCCCAACCAGCATGCTCTAACCAGTGCTCACCCAGCTCTGAAAGGTACATCTGAAAAACATTTTCCCTTACAGTGGCAAGAATTCTCTGTATAACCTTAAGAGCCCCCTACAGCTCCAAGAGTGATGTGAGGTGCATCTAATCTTTCACCGTCTTATAAAGTCAGCATTCTCAGCTGAGAGCTCTGAATGGTGAAAGGTAGAAACTGCCAGGGTAGTAATTGTTTTCCGTTTGCTTTGGGGCATTAAATAGAAATCTGCCATGTGTGCACACAGTTGATCGTATACCACTGATGTTTTTGGTGTTTGTGTATGTGTGTGCATGTGTGTGTTTGTGTGGTTTGTGTATTTACAGGGTGTTTACTTTCAGATGCATCTCCATGCAATGTATTCACTAGGTTATTACAAATTATTCCTTTTTTCTGCTCTCTTTTTCTCATCCCCATCCTGATGGTTAACTACATTGTGTACTTGGTTTTCTCTGCTATCTGATCATTAGTATATGTAGGGAAAACTAAAGGATTTTTTTTTTTGCTTGACACTGTTTTGTTTGATTTTTTAAATGGTGTTCAATTGACTGAGGTTCCTCATTAGAATACTAGAATATTCCCTGACTCCTAAAACAGGGATCACAGTAGCTGAGTGATGGACTGTGGGCCTACAGATGGACTGTGGGCAGATGGGGGAAAATATCCTTCTCATTATGTTACATATGCTGGTTACTATTATATGTAAGTAATAATTATCACTATCATGGCAGAGTTTGTGCACATTGACTAATCCATGAGCTTTCCTGTTTGTACTGTACTGTTTTGTCTTTAGGGCAAGCCTATTTTTGGCCCATGGACGCAAGTAGGATGTGTCACTTGTGGGCAGAAGCTGTCTGTTAAAAAGGCAGTGTGTTGCCGCATCTCTTTCTTTTCTTCAGTGACATTGAAGGCTGTGTGTTGAGATGGTGGCCTAACAAGATGAAGCCATCTTAGTGGTCCCTAAGTCCTGGTTTGAAGATCAAAGTACAAACCTTTCTTGTATTAGGCCACTGCAATTCCATTGCTTGTTGCAGTCATGAAGAAGAATTACTCTGACTACCACAGTTTCAGAAGGCTTCGTGAACAGAAACACTTAGAGGGGTGAGAAAGAAAGACCCAGAAGCAGCTTCTTTGGTGGACGGGACTGATAATGGGAGCCTGTAAATCATTTAAGCTGTGGAGGACTAAATTTGGAGAGAAGACACAGGATTTGAGTTCAGTGTTCCTCTCCAGAGGAGTCTAGGGGTTTTATCTGGCCTGTTAGCATTCGGGGGAAACAGAAAAATACATCCATGAGAATTCAAGGGAAGGTTGTTTGATTTTGTTTTGCTTGCTTTTATTTTCTCTGAACTTAAACCAATAAGCAAGAGGAGGCTTAATTCAAGAGCCTGGACTCAGTGGTGTTAGTGTATCTATTTTTCCCCACACGCCACTATTCTTTTTTCTTTCCTTTCTTCCTTGTTTTCTTGCTTGCTTGCTTCTTTCCTTCTTCCCTTCCTCCCTTCCTTCCTATCTCCTTTCTCTCTCTCGCTCTCTTTTTTTTCCCCCCTGAGACGCGTGCCTATGCAGCAGGCAAGTACAGGTTCATGAAGTGGTCTAAAAGTATCCATCACACAACGCGTGACCGGAAAAACCCACCACCACAGACAGCCATGATGGGGCATGCCATGTAGCGTCCCTGTGACAACATGAGAAGGAGAGGGGTGCAGCTCAGGAACGCCACTAAAAGACCACAACTGATGGTACAGCGGCCTGGAGGATCCCCTGGGAACATGACATCTAGACCTGCTGCTACCCTTGACCGGAAAACGCTACTGAGGTCAACTCTTTGGACAAAAATGGACTGGACTTGGGGACACAGTGTGATCATATGGTGTGTGTACTTTATGATTCTATGCACTTGTAGGATGCGGTCCTGCTGGTCTCTTTCTAGATGGGCGGGAACAGGGTGGAGAGGAGGGGACAGGAGCTTGTTAAGAGGCTACTACAAGTATAGAATGAAAAGGAGGGGTGTGCTGTCACCAGGCAAGGAGAGCAGAAGGAGCTACAGATAGGCAGACATGCAAAATTGACTTGGATTGTGTACTTTCACTGAATCACAAATAAATAAATAAAAAGTACCCATCACAGCCACCCAGAGCACAGTCATCTCCTCGCCTATTGTGGCTCTGTTTCAAGACTTGGACTTTGGGCTTGCTTGTCCTCTTAATGTTGTGCAGTACACTTGTCTTGTTCCTCTTGCTCTTAGCAGACCCTCCCAGTGACTCCCCAAGGGAGCCCACCCACAGCCCTGGTTGTTTTTGCCAGGCACGATGAGTAGAAGGGTCGTTGTGTAGTTACATGTCATTGAGTTGGTTCCCATTCACAGCAACCGTGTGTACAAGAGAGGGAAACACTGCCCAGTCTTGCCCCATCCCCACAGTTATTGTTATGCTTGACTGAGCCTGTATTTTACAGAACATGTTGTCCTTCTCTAGGGAGATATTCCCTACTGATTACAGGTCCCAAGTATGTGACATGAAGTCTTGCCATCCTTCCTTCTAAGTAACTTTCTGCCTCTACTTCCAAGGTAAATCTATATGTTCTTTTGGCAGTCCATGATATATGCAATATTCACTGCCAACACCATAATTCAAAGCCATTGATTCTTCTTCAATCTTCCTTATTCATTGTCTGCCTTTTGCTTGCCTATAAAGTGATTGAAAATACCATGGCTTGGATCAGAGTAGTAGTCTTCAAGGTGACATCTTTGACTTTCAACACTTTAATGAGATCTTTTGCAGCACATTTGCCCAATACGATGAGTCATTTGATTTCTCAACTACTATTTCCATGGGGGTTGTGAATCCCAGTAACGTGAAATCCTTGACACTTTCAGTCTTTCCTCTGTTTAGCATGATTTTGCTTATTGGTTCAGTTGGGAAGATTTTTTGTATGTTGAGGTGTAGTTTGTACCTAAATGCATGTTTTAATCAGGGTAAGGAAGCCAATTTAGAACACCTTCTTCCAGAATTATGTGTCCAGAAAACATGCAGACCATTTTGGATTTATTTTCTCAAGGTGTTAGTGACAAATTGGTATAGATTCAAATTTCTTGTTTTGTTTCAGTTTCAAAATATCTCTGCATAGATACAAGCTGTTGACACTTACGATTGTAATGACTCATCCTTTGTTCTATTTTGTGCACCTGTTGGAAGTTTGTAACCCATATCCTGTATTGGAAAGTATCATTTTTCTTTATTACTGAACATCAGTTAAGCACCAGTTGGTAGGTTCTAGCACTACCATTTTCAACTGCTGTTTTTGGAGCTCCCACTGGGTACTTGGCCTGGAGTAGTAGGATACTTACTAAATGGAATGTCTTTCAAGGTGGTGCTGTTGCGGTCATTGATTCTCCAGCATGTGGCCTTATATTGCACACAGTAAGAGCTCATATTAATGTCTCTTGATTTGGAATTAAGGTAGAGAAGCTGTGTAAGAGTTGGAGTCGTTTGTCTCTTGTGTTTGTGTGAGGGCCACTGGTACCTCATCTATTAACAAGCTTCCAAATGACTCTGCTGTAAACACAAGTTTGAGAACCACTCAGATCACAGACCCTCACAAATGTACAGTAATAGACAAAATGACAGCCTAGAAGCTAGAAAACCTGAGTTCTAGTCCCAGTTTGGTTGTGAAGTCTCCCAGCCTCTAGCAATACTCTGTGTGTATGAGTTTATTCTTCTGGCTATCAAGGCTCCCGACTACAAGATTGCTATGTTTCCTTTCAACTCTGTATTTCCTGCATTTCTGCTTATTGTTTTTCTTCATCTCAGCATTTTCCAAGGAAAATGTTTTGTGGTATTGTCTACAAAGGGCCATAAGAAGAAAGAAATTGTGTATCTTCTGTGATCTAGATCCTAACCCTCTCTGGCCTCAGCACCGAACCTTACCACAGATTCAGAGCAGAAAGCAGCATCCTTCACCACCACCTCCACCAGGCTGTTGGTCCCAAATCCCCGCTGCTTGCCTTCTGCATGGCCAAGCTCCTAGATTAGCCTCCAGTGAATCTCAGACCTCTCCTGAAAAGGAAGGCAGCCTCCATCTCTCGCAGTTCTTTGCTGTTTATTTTTCTCCTTGAAGTTCAGGCTGGTAAAATAAAATGAAAGATTATGCTTATGTATCTTTTCATTTTTTTCCAGGCTCCACAGCTCAGGGTCTGGACGTTCAGTTGTGATCCTTTGATCATCCATTCTGGCATTAATATTGATTTCCATTCTGCTGCTTCTTGTTTTTATTTTTATTTTTTATCTTCTTCTTTCTGCTTCTGGAATTAGGTGCCTGTCTCTAGTGTCTGTATCTCATTCCTTCTGTGATCATTACAGCCGGGCAGTGATTTGAATGTTTTAGCAATATCCACTGCATTTATCAGGCAGCCCTCTTGTGGGTCCTTCTGGTTTATCTGATGTGCTGCACTTGAAAAGACACTCCTTCTAATCTTCTTAGGTCATTTTCTTTGTACTTTAAAAGACATTTGGCTCCTTTTATGATTCATTTCCCTTAATTTTGAAATCTTTCCAGTGCCTCATGTTAATGTGATTATGCCTTAGAATATAGACTTTTTTAATATATCACACTATCTTTGATTAGTTTAAGAATTTCATTTTCATTTTCCATGATAATTATTTCCAGTGTACATATTGTTTCTATAAGCCTGAGATGTGTAGTGGTTATCTTCTCTTTTGTCTTTCCTTTTTCTCATTTACTTCTATATTGTTTTGTTGTTTATCTGCCTAATTTCAAGGTCTGTATCATATGACTGGAAACACTGGTGGTGTAGTGGTTAAGTTCTATGTCTACTAACAAGTAGAGTGACAGTTTGAATCCACCAGGTGCTCTTGGGAAACACTATGGAGCAGTTCTACTCTGCCCTGTAGGATAACTGTGATTCAGCATCAACTTGACCACCGTTGGTCTGGTTGTTTTGGGGTTTTTTTTTTTTTGGTATCATATGACTGAAAATGAGTCTTTTTTCCTTTCTTCACAGAATGATTTTTTTTTATGATGCTTGTTTAAAGATACAGTGCTAAAGACCAAATTTTGTATGAGAAAGAATGGGTCATGAGTTTGTGAGTGTGGAGAAAAGTTTGAATGGAGCTATGGACACTCTCTTCTGAGGTCCAGAGACCATCACATATGGCTATAAAATAACTTGGGGGAAAAAAAATATTAAAAACAGAAAACTAGCCACATCCCAGGTCTCCCCACTCAACAACTGAACATTGTTTTATTATTCTAAGCCCTTTGCCAAATGCTCACTAATTATCACACAATGGTGATATCTAGGTACATAGTGCAACTCATAAAATTACATAATTCTACAATGTCTTGAATGCTTATTGGTAATTACTTTAGAAAAAAGCACTTGCTTCTGTTTTTTTGAGTTTTTATTTATATGTCGATTCCTAAGGCTACTGATTTAAATAGAAAGATAATCTTTTATCATGATCATTGGTTAATAAAAATGAATGGCTATAAGAAATTTTGTATTCTAAGCTGGGAAGCGGCATCAGTAATGAAGATAGATAGGGGGCATTATGTTAATGTAGAGATTATTTCCTTTTAAAAAGGGGTATGTTTGCAGATGTATAATTCACGCATTTGCTAGTTCTTCCATGCCTTTGCCATCAGATATTGACATATCTCAGGTCAGTTTTCAGAAATTCTGTGATAAAATTACATGAAAATCCAAACTACTAATGCAGATGGTTTCAAAAATGTTTGCAGGTTTTGTTTTGCTTACTTCATGCAGTGAGAAAGCATCAAGTGAACAAGAAGCCAGCACAGTGGTCTTGGTTTAAATAGTGACAGATAGTGACTTCGCTATCTTAGGTCAGCAGCTAAGCAATAGTTAACTTGATATCAGAAGTCTGAAGGTTAGACTGTTCTATGTGAAAATGCATTGTCCTCAGGCTGCTTCTACAAAAGTGACTTGCCTTCATAAAAAGCTGCAAAACTGTACTCTATTATGGTGAATGAAGACCAAGTGTAGTTTGTAATATGTGTTCTTGCTAAGATTCTTATTTCCAAGTCTTGCGCTCTCCCAGCCTTCACTGACTTGATCCTGAGGTTATCTGCTGCAGTTGTGGTTAGGTGCTGATGCACAGTGAACCCACATACAGCAGAATGAACTGTTGTTCTGCCTGCACCATCTTTACGATTGTTGGTATGCTTGAGTCCATTGTTGTGGTCCTTGTGTATTTTGAGGCTTATCTTTCATCACTGTGTCTGATGATGCCCTGCTGTGTTTCGTAAAGTTCTCGTTGACGGATTTTCAAAAGTAGACCACTACGTCTTTTTCCTAGTATTTCTTAGTCTGGACACTCCTTTGAAACTAGTCCACTGTGAGTGACCCGAAATCCCGGTTTGTGCAGTGGTTATGCAGTTGGCTACTAACTTCAAGACTGGTGGTTTGAACCCACTCAGAGGCACTGAGGGAAAAAGATTTGGCGGTCTGCTTCCATAAAAATTTATTGCCTTGGGAACACTACGGGAGAGTTCTGCCTGTCCTATAGGGTTGCTATGAGTCAGAATTGACTTGATAGCAACTAGTTTGTGTTTTGTTTTGTTTTGTTTTTAGGTGGCATTTGACATACCAGTGGCATAGTTTCCTGCGTGACAGCAACATGCAAGCCACCATAATACAATAAAATGACAGATGGATGGCGGATTTTTTTGTTTTTAATTTTCATTTAACATGACTGAGTGAAAATACACATTCATGTATAAATTTACATGCCCACCTATATGCAGCTTCCACTGCTGTCCCTGCCTGGTGACAGCACACTATTCCTCTCTGCTTCATACATGTCTCATCCTCCCAACAGCCTCCTTTCCCCTCCTCTCCGTCCACTCTCCTTTCTCCAGCCAGAGGTCAGCAAGATGATATCCTGTACATGTATAGAACCATAAAGTGCATCCAATATATGGTTACTCTGCATTGCCAAGTCCAATCCATTCCTGTCCAAAGAGTGGACCTTTGTTATAATGTATGGGAAAGGGCAGCATCAGGGCCGGGGGCCATGCTCTCAGAGGAACCCCCAAACCGCTGGACCATCAATTGAGGTCTTTTAGTGGAGATCTCATGATGCACCCCTTTTTATTCTTATGTTGCCAGTGAGACTCCTCTCTGTGAGCTCCATCGTGGCTATTGCTGGTGGTGGCCGGGCACCATCCGGTTCTTCCAGTCCCAAGTCGATGTAGGCACCCACTCTTGTGGGTCTCTCTGTCTCCTCGGTTGTCTTTACCGCATGTCATTTTGGTCCTCGGTGAGCATCTGTTCCTGCTGAGTTGGGACCATTTGCTGTGTCCTCGGATGGCAGCTTGGCAGCTTTTAAGACCCGAGACGCCACTCACCAATGTGGGGTGCAGAGAGCTCTCTTAGCAAAATGCTAGTTGTGCCAATTGGCCTGGAATTCGCCTAAGAGCATGGTCCCCCGCCCCCCGTGGATGGCGGATTTGTTCTTAAGGGAAACAAGGTTGAAACATGAGAGTATGTTTTGCTTACAGAAGCCTGTCCATCTCTGAAAGGAGAAATAAACACTGCATTCTGATCCTTAGTTTGGGTTATACTTTAAATGCTTTTGAATATCAGATCTGAAGCTGATTATACTGAAATGCATTGATAACATTAATCATTCTCTGCTTTTTGATCAAGTTTGAGGTATCTGAGGAAGCAAAAAGGCTGGTACAACATTTTTTAACCTGCTTTTAATTAGATCATCAGGGATTTAAGGCTCTGTTGGTTGGATTACACTGTGGCTCCTCACTCTTCAGTTTATTTAAATTACGTTTCTAACTAGGCATTGTAGAAGAAGGCTTTAGGAATTTTCCAAGTGGAAAGAAAAGGGCAACTCTTTGGAGAACATGATGTCTTGTTACAATGTGAGGCTCAGAGAGATTATGTTTGTCTTTGGAGTTTGGAAATAATAGTAACATCCTCAGTAATAGACCACTGCACTTTCTGGGTCTAACCAATGAGGTTTGCTCGAGGAGGCTTTGAGGCACTTTGCCCTTGACCTTCGGTGGTGTGGACCCACACTAAACTCGAAATTCTGTTATGTTTCAAATCCAAGACAGAAAGTCACCTGGAATGTCTTATAAATTATTGGTTAGACATAGGTTGGCTTTGCTTCTTTGTTAAGGTAACATTCTTTTTTATTAGAAAAGACATAAAAAAGGAGTCAGAAGTTAGTGATTATTGTTCTAGATTTGATTGCTGAGGTGAAAGTTTCTATTCTATGACTGGTGACACCTGCATTAATAAAATGTGCATTAAAATGTGATGAATCCACCGTTCTGTTCTCTGGACAGGAGCATTAACTAACTCACCTCTATCACATGTTTCTAATGGTGATCTGTGAAGTTATAGATTGTTAAATAAAGGACAGTTTTAGCCTTCAGTATTTTATTGTGTTGTACTTTAGTAACACATTAGTGATTTAGAATGTTCAGCATATCGTCTTTATAGATAACAGACTTCCTTGTATTTATTTGCTCATAACAGTATGTAGTTGAGCCATCATAATACTATGTTTCTGCAAAAACACAGATAAATAGGAGCAAACACTCTTGCTGCTTAAAAAATATATGAAAACTGTACTGGTTAATTTTTTAATAAAGTAAACTAAACAACCATGGGGCATTTTGGAATAAGTGAAAGAAGAAAGGCTGTGTTTTGATAGGAGAGTTGCTAATGAGATTAAGAATTCACACTGAATTTTGAGGAATATTTTGTTTGAGCAGTAGAGCAATTTGATCCCTTTTCCTTGATGAAAGTCCTCAAAAGCCTTGAAGAAAGTTTTCTGCTAATGAAAGGGAAAGAACAAATACTGTTCATAGTTCAATCCTGGTACATAGTGGTAAAAACAAAACAAAACTGAAAACCAGACATCATCATTCAATAATATTTGCTGCAGTCTTCAAAGATCTGTTCGATGTTTCTGGAACACATCAGAACAAAGATCTCTGTTCTTCAGGGCTTCTGTTCTAGCAGGAGGATGAGAGAACAGAAACCATACAATGAACCAAATAAGTAAATTCTAGGAAAGGCTAGAAGGTGATATGGGCTAATTATAAAGCTGTTACAATTATTTATCCAAGCAAGAAATGATGGGTCAGGATGGGAGTAGTGGATGGGGTAAGAAACATTTTGGATTTGGAAATATTTTAGAGAAAGAGTCAACTGGATTTCTTGAGAAATTGGATTTGAGTTGTACGAAAAAGAAAGTGAGTCCAGAATGACTCTGGAAAGGCATCTGCCAGAATGCGATGGCAAGGTGGTGGGCTAATGACCAAGGTGAGCTGGAAGGTCCTGGAACAAAGAGTGTGGGCCAGGCATTCAGTTTTCAAAATTGCTATAGTTCAGCCTGGAACACTTAAGATTAGCGTCACCAGTTTGTGATGGCCAGCTCTCCTGATACAATTGTCTCCTCACTGCCAGCTTTCTTAAAGTCTGGCTCAGTTCATGAACTTCTTCAAAGAATTAATCTTCCAAGACCTGATAATAAAGCTCTGATACTTACAGTGTGGAAGCAGTTTTGGAATTGAGTAATGGATAGAGGCTGGAAGAGTTTTAAAGTACCTAATAATAAAAGCCTAGTTTGCCTTGAAGAGATTGTTGGTGGTATTATAAACATCAAAGACAATTCTGGTGAGGGCTGAGACTGAAAATGTTATTAAGGTCAACTGTTTGGACAGGAATAGATTGGACTCAGGGACACAGTGAGACCACGTGATGTATGTACTTTATAGTCATATGAAACTATAGGATGCTGTCCTGTGGGCCTTTTACTAGAAGGGAGAGGAGAGACCAGAGAGGACGGGAGAGGGGATTTTTAAGAGGATATGACATGTATAGAACGCAAAGGAGGAGTGTGCTGTCACAGGGCGAGGAGAGTAGAAGGAGCTGCAGATAGGTGAGCATGCAAGTTTAATTTGGATTGTATACTTTCACTCAATCACAATAACTTTTTTTTTTTTTAATGTAACAAAAATAAAGAAAGAAAATACCCTGGCTTGAGTCAGGCACATCACAGTCCTCAGGGTGACATCTTTGCTTTTTAACACTGTAAAGCAGCCTTTTGCAACAGATTTGCCCAGGGCAATGATGCATCACTTGGTTCCGTGACTGTAGCTTCCGTACGTTTTGATTGTGGATCCAAATGAAATGAAATGGTTGACAACTTCAATGTTTTCTCCATTTTTTCTTGATATAGTTATTGGTTCAGCTGTGAGGATTTTTGCTTTTGTTATATTGAGATGTAATCTACACAGAAGGCTATAGTCTTTGACCTTCATCAGTAAGTTCAAGTCTTCTTTACTTTGACTAAGCAAGGTTGTGTCATCTGTATACTGCAAGTGTTAATAAATCTTTAATCTTGATACTCCATTCTTCATATTGTCGTACTAGAATATGTTAATATGCATCATAAAAGCAAATCCAACCAAGTGATATTTTGATTCTCAATAATGGCATTATTAATTATATTTTTGTACACAACTATTTTTCTATTTTTATATTCTTAATATGACTGTGAAAACCCTGGAGTGTAGTGGGTTAAGTGCTGCATCTGCTAACTGAAAGTTTGGCAATTCAAATCCTCCAGGCGCTGCTTGGAAACTCTATGGGGCAGTTCTCCTCTGACACCTCAGGTCAGTATGAATCTACCCAACTGGATGGCAGTGGGTGTTTTTAATATGACTATGGTTTTATACTTATGTTAACTATAGAGTCTGGATTAAAATACAATGTAATAGGTCTATGCCCTATTAAACTTTTCTGAATTCCTATTAAAAATAAGATGGCAGTCAGATTTCCAAGTGGAGAGGTGCCAGTAGGAGGTGTGGAGTTGTATGAGAAAGTCTGGGATTTGTGACCTTAACGGAAACTCATTAATAGATTCTTTCAAAAACTGTCTGTGGCCAAGTCCCTTAGATGATTCTGTGGATGAAATAATCATTGTTGAAACCAACTGACTTTATTTGATCTTTAACATGTAAAGCTGTGCACATATTTTATCAGGCAAACATTCCAACCAGAGGAAGGGATTGACCTTTAACACTGAATAAAGTGTTCGTAGCCCATCTGACAGGACAGGATTAGAGAGCACAGGTGGAGGAGTAATACCATTACTGTTCTTATCAGGAACTGGGGTGATGTGGATTAGGAAAATGGAAAACAGCTATGAGAAACTTTTTTCTTTTTAAACAATGCCTTATACAGCACATTTGTTCAAGTTCCAAACCCCACATGTTTAACATTTGATGACATATTGTTCTGTTTTCTGTGTTGTTGTATAGCATTGAACTCTAGAATAAATATTCTGAAATCTTCACTGGAAATAGCATCCTTATCAACTCTTGAATTCAGGTATAAAATGCAATTTAATCTGTTAAAAAGTTTAGCATTATTGACAAGAATAGCAGAAATCTAAGGCTAAAAATCTCATAAAGTCTCATCATCATCTCAATAAATCAGGGGCTTCCTTTTAAAAGATTTTCTTCTACACATTGTTCAAACAGATATTTAATAGTTGTATTTTTCAATAACGTGGATAGAATATAAAATTTTATATTCTGCAGTTTCATTTGACATTATGACACATGTCAGTGTTGTTTTCCTTGTTTATTATTATCCTGTTTTTAAATATCCCTGCTACAACCTCCAAGCTCCCTTCAGGGTAAGACTCTGATGAATAGTTTTCCATCTCTTTATGTCTGGTGTTTGAGTCTGATTGAGTCTGGTTTTATGTCTGATGTCTTAAAGCAAAAAACCAAAAGAATTTCGTGATAAATTGTATTTGAAGTATATGAGAATTGGAAAGGAGATATAGATGACAGAGTACCAAAACAAACCCAGTACTGTCAAGTGGACGTGACTCATAGAGACCCTAGAGGTCAGAGTAGAGCTGCTCCATAGTGTTTCCAGGGGGCACCTGGTGGATTTGAACTGCAAGCCTTTTGGTTAGCAGCTGTAGCGCTTAACTAATACACAGTCAGGGTTTCCATAGATGACGGAGTATATATGTAAGTTGTGTTTGTTTTTTTTTCCTGAAGTAGAATGATACAACGTGCAGTTTTATACACTGAATGATGAATATTTCTCCACGTCTGTAAATATAAATGTAACCATTGTTTAAATATCAACATAGCATGTGAATCAACATACCACTGAATCTAGGATAACATAATACTGAAATATTGGTCTAATTATGGCTTCAGCACTTACTTTCTGTGCCGAAATATAAATGTCGACATACAACGTGCTGTGGGTAGAGTTGTGTCCCCCCAGAATTACGTACTAGACAGCCTTACTCTTAACACCTGTGGATCCAATCCCATTGGGGAATAGGGATTTCTTTGTTAGGTTAATGAATCCATGTTTGGATAGGTTGTATTTTAAGCCAATCACTTTTTACAGTATGAAGGAGCAGATTGGGCACAGAAAAAAAGCAAACACAAGTGGGGAAGATGGATGCCAGACCACTTGCAGATCAATAAGAACTAAGGAACACACAGAGAAAAATCCATTGCCTATAGCTACTCCCCTGAATTCAGACTTGTAACCGCTTAAACTATGAGGAAATAAATTTCTGTGCTTTAAAGCCACCCCCTTGTGGTATTTCTATTAGAACAGTTCTAAGAAGCATGTTACCAGTAGATTGCAATTTTCTGACTGATCCTTTCTGGATGGATAATCAAGTTGACTTTGCCTTTTTCTGCAGATTGTGGTGGTGGTATAGCACTTTATACAGCGAATAAGCACATAATCAATGTTCATTGTTATTATTGACAATTTTGGCACAGATAGTAAGTGCTGAAGCCATAATTAGACCAGTATTTCAGTACTATGTTGTGCTAGGTTCAGTGGCAGGTGCTAGACAGGGGGAAAAAGAAAAGAATGAAACAGATACTGGCCTCACGGGACTTATTTAGTGCAGACCACAAACCTGAACCCAAACAAATATGTCCAAAATGAATATGATTTTCAGGGTAGCTGCAGTTATTTGATTCCACGAATCATTAAAGAAATCCTTACAAATTTTCAGTAGTGCTATGTTTATAAGGTCATTGTCTTAGTCATGTAGTGCTGCTGTAACAGACATACCACAAGTAGATGATTTTAACAAAGAGAAATTTATTTCCTCATAGCAAAGTAGAATACAAATCTAAATTAAGGGCTTCATCTCCAGGGGAAATGTTTCTGTAATGGCTCTGGAGGAAAATCCTTGTCATCAATCTTCTCCTGGACTGGGAGCTTCTGAGGTACACGGAAGCCAGGTCTATAGACTGTCTTCTGCTCCTGGCGCTGTTTCTTTCCTGATGGTAGGAGTTCCTCAACTCTCTGCTTGCTTCCTTTTCCTTTAGAGCCAGTTGATTGCTTCAAGACGTAATACAGCCATACACATTGATTCCTGCCCCACCAACACAACTGCTGCCCATCCTCCCTGGTTAGCATCATAGAGACAGGATTAAGAACATATGGGAATATTACACAATACTGTGAATCATGGCCTAGGCAAATTGCTACACACGTATTTAAGGGATCATAATTCAATCCTTGTGACTCGATGGCACCTAACAACAGCAGTGTTTATTCTGAGCCCTGGTGGCATGGTATTTAAGCCCTCAGCTATTATCTGAAAGGTCAGTGGTTTGAACCTAGTAGCTACTCCATGGGAGAGCGTGTGGTAGTCTACTTCCATAAATACGTATTACAGCCTTGGGTACCTGATGTGGCCACTGTAGTCTGTCCTATAGGGTTGCTAGGAGTCTTATTAGATTCAGTGGCAATGTTTGTTTTATGTATGGTTCCACATGATTTAAGAGGGATACATGATGATCATCAGAATTTTTATTTTTGAATCTTGGTCAGCAAATGGCCACATCTCAAATTCATGCATTAACAGCACAAGTTCACACAGAATCTCCTTTGACGACTGTCAAGATACTAGATTATGAAAGACTTCTTTTCATGAGTTTAGAGGGACATCCCATAACTAACTAGTGGTGCTATTGATTGGTGATGGCCAAGTTGGATGAGTTGCTTATCTGCTCAGTTTACCTACTATGATGTTGTTACTGGTAAAGCCCTGGAGTTCGGCTACCTGCTTCAAAAAGCCAGTTCACTGAGACAGGATCTTTGGATGAGCGGTCAAAGGTTTTATTTGCAAGCCAGCACTGCAAAGGGACTGGAAAGTACTCTCATCCTCAATGCCTGTCTGAATTGGTCAGGCAAGGTCACAATATTTAAAGGGAAAGACCATAGTAGATGTAGGGAACAATGTGGGCAGTTGGGGGTCTGTGGGGCAGGGGTCAACTGGGTGAAGGTCTGCTGGGTAGAGGTCAACTGAGTAGAAGCCACCTGGATGGAGGGGGTTGACTGGGTGGAGGTCTGTTGTGCAATCTCACAGGCTTTCATCAGCCATCAAGGAAAACAAAGTGGTGCTAGACATCATTTGTCCAGTAACCTGGAAGAAGAGTGCTCAAACACAGAGTTACTTCTTCATGCTTCCAGGGCCTCTTGCTTGATCCTGACAAACGAAGTCATTCATTGCCTATGGTTCACTGAATCTATAGTGATACCTCTGAGGGCCCCACTCTAACAAGGGCACCACCCTACGTTGCTGCCTGGTGCTTGTGGAATGTGGAGGTCCTGCCTTTCCCCTTCCAGTTAGGGTGTTCGGAAACACTGTCTCTCAGGCCCTCAATCTTAGGTCCTCTCTAGCTTTTCTCAGCCTCCGATTTAAATGAGTCTGGATTGTTTAACCCTCTTACCTCCCCAGTCACTAGCAGGTGTGTGTTAGAGGCTAGTTCTGGTGTCTGTGTTTTGTCCGTTGCTCCGAGGTAGGCTTCCTGAAGCACAGATCAAATTGGGTCATCCACCAGAGTGGGAATGTGGAAATTAATGTGGAGTACTTGAATATATTTCACCTCTTCTGAATACAGTTCTTCCTCCAGTGCTGCGCTCCCTTGTACTAGAGACCGAAGAGATAATATATCGCTTCATTTGTTGTAACAGATAAGTATCAAGGCACACACCCACAAAAACTAAGCCTTTTATTCTGATGCTCCTCCAATCTCCATGGGCTTAGAAGTATTGATTAAAAAATACCATCCACAGGAGCAATGGCTAAATCAATATATTAGCTTAGGATGTTCTCAAGAGCAGATGAAAGCATTTTAATGTTTTCTCTAGGCATTCGTTAGACTGCTTCTCTGACCTCAGAAGCTCTGAGTGTGGTTGACACCAGGGCTGCTGGAGCAGAGATTCCAGGCAGGTGATCTATGCAGCATCCTAATAGGCTGAGATGGGGAGGAATCTACGATCTGGCCAATCAATGGGCTGCCTCCAGAGACCTGCCTTCAAGTTACAATGTAATCATATCGAGATAATGACCCTTAAGGGAAAACTGAACTTCTTTATCTGTGCCTGTGATGAATTAAGCAAATTTATATTCAATCACCAAGACATCAATGTCAAAGAACTTGATGTGCGAAGAAGGGGAAGCAAGGGAAATGAAAACAAGAAAGAAAGAAAGACAAATAAGAACAGAAAGCTTACAGAACCTCTCTATTGTATTTTAGTTAAAGCTTGCCCTAAAAGGCAAAGGCTAGTGTTGGCTGTGCTCATAGCTTAGGCTTGCATTGAGTCTGGCCAGTTCCTCAAGTCGGAATGTCAGGAGTTATTCTTGTTTTCTGTCTTTTCCTCACCTCACTCCAAGCTATCACTAAGTTTTATCACTTGTTTTCCAAAACATGTCTGCAGTCCCTTGTTTTCTCCCATCTGCTCTACCAGTTCTTTACACCAGACTCTTTTCTTCTCCCTTCTTCTTGCAGAACTTCCTAAGTGGCCTCCCTGCTCTCGTATGGCCACCAACAAAGGCCATGCTTCACCTTATTATAAAAGGTATTTTCTCTAAAGGTAAATTGAGTTAAGTCAGTTCGCTACCTCAACCACTCGGTGGTTTCCCACTAAATTTGCCTTATAATTTATACTGTAACTGTCAAGGGCTTTGAGTGCATTTCCAAGTCTACTGTGGTCAAGGATCGCAAACTGGGTAACTACAAACAGCAGATATCTATTCTCTGATGGTTCTGGAAATGTATGCTGTGTTGATGTGTGCCCTGGAGTGGATTCTGACTCACAGAGAAACACTGCCAGGTCTTGTACCATCCTCTTAATTGTTATGCTTGAGGATATGGTTACAACCCTTGTTAGACCATCTTGTAGAGGGTCTTCCTCTTTTTCACTGGCCCACTACCAGGCATGATTTCCTTCTCCAGGGACTGATTCCTCCTGCTAACATGTCCAAATTATGTGAGACCTAGTCCCACCATCCTTGCTTCTCATGCTAAATCTATTTGTGCTTCTTTCAAGACAGATAGATGCCTTTGTCCTTTTGGCAGTCCATGGTATGTATATTCAATATTCTTCACCAGCACCACAATTCAAAGGCATCAATTCATCTTTGATCATCTAGCTTTCACATGCATGTGAGGTGATTGGAAACAGTATGGCTTGGGTCAAGGACAACAGTCTTCAAGGTGATGTATTCGCTTTTGAACACCTTAAAGAGCACATTAGCAGCAGATTTGCGCAACGCAAATTGATTTTTTGATCATTCCTTGCGTGGATGTTGATTGTGGATCCAAGTAAAATGAGATCTTGGGCAATTTCAGTGTTATGTCCTTTTATCATGTGTTATTGGTAAATTGGTTTGCTGGTCTATTTGTGAGGATTTTTGTTTTCTTTGTGTCATAGGCTGTTGTTTTTGATCTTCATCAATAAGTGCTTCAAGTCCTCTTCACTTTCAGCAAACAAGGGTGTGTCATCTGTGTCATGAGGGGTGCTAATGAATCTTCCTTTAGTCCCGATGCCCCATTCTTCTTTATATAGTCCAGCTTCTGGGACTATTGGATTCTTGCACAGACTGGAAAAGCATGGTGAAATGATGAAAGGATACAACTCTGACACACACCTTTCTTGATTTTAATACATGCAGTATCCCCTTTTTCTTTTCTAATGATTGCTTCTTGATCCCTGTACACATTCCTCACAATTAAGTTGTTCTGAAATTCCCATTCTTTGGAATGTTATCATTAATTTCTTACTGTCTACACATTTGAATACTGTGCATAGTCGGTAAAACACTGCGAACATCTTTCTGGTGTTCTCTGGTTGCCCATGTGACATCAGCAATGATATCCCTGGTTCCATGTCATCTTCTGAATCTGGCCAGAATTTCTGTAGCTCCCTGTTGATATACTGCTGCAGCTGCTTTTGAATGATCTTTGTCAAAATCTTACTTGCACATGATATTGGTGATAAAGTCTGATAACTTCCACATTTTGTTGGATCACCTTTCTTGGGAAGACGCATAAATACAGATCTCTTCCAGTCAGCTGGCCAGATAGCTGTGTTCCAAATTTCTTGGCATAGACAATGAACAGTCCTAGTGCTGCATCTGTCTGTTGGAACATCGCAACTGGTATTCTGTCAATTCCTGAAACTTTTGGCCCTCTACCAAGCATGACTTCCTTCTCTTGGGACTGATTCCTGAGCATTGTTTTTCATAATGCCTTCAATATAGCTTGGACTTCTCCCTTCAATGCCGTGAGTTCCTGATCGTAAGCTGCCTCCTGACATGGGTGAACATCCATCACTTCTTCTGCGTATGGTGATTCTGTGAACTCCTTCCACCCTCTTTTGATGCTTCCTGTGACATTTAACACTTTTCATGTATGATCCTTCACTATTGCAACTCGGGGCTTGAATTTTTTCTTCAGTTCTTTCAGCTTAAAGAACGCGAGGCATAGTCTCCTCTTTTCGTATTCTATCTCCAGGTCTTTGCACATATCATTATAAAACTTCTGGAAATACTAGTCCCTAAATTGAAGTGTCAGCCAGGCCGTTTTAGCAGACTTCAAGGGCCGTTCCTCCCATGACTCTTCCTGGCTTTCGCAAGTTGCAGACAGTCCTTGGTGTTATTTGGCTGACAGTTACATCACTTCAACATCTGCCTCCAGTTTCAGATAGTGTTCTCCCTTTGTGTCTGTCTTCGCACCTACCCCAATCCATTATGACCTCATCTTAACTTTATTACAATTTTAAAGATCTTCTTTCTATGTAAGATCACAAATACAGGTACCTAGGTTTAAGATTTCAGCATGTTTTTGTGGAGGGCACAATACAACCCACAACAAGCCATGTATGATTTAACTCATGCCTTGCCAGGATGGCCTCTTCTTGAGTCATTCTTCATTGTTTGTCACCCAGCAACACTCACCTTCCAGGTTCCCTCAATGCTCCCGTCTCTCTTTTGCTTCAGAACTTTAACAAATACCCTTAGATTTCATGACATAGTCTTCCTTTTATCTTTCAGGTCTCAATTAAAATGTCCCATTTTCCATGAGGCAGCCCTGACACATTACCTTGTTCGCATCTTTCTATCTTGAGTATTTCCTTCACATCATTTATCACAAAATATTTTATTATCTACACTTTTCTTGCAGGGGGGCCTTCTCCCACATAAAATCCTATATCCATGACATCAGGGATCATGTTTGACATACTCAGTTGCTTTTTCACACATTTAGCCTAGTGCATACACACAGCTTTACTAGTATAAGCAGCCATCAAGGTAATTGCAAGTCACAGTGATACCATGTGTGTTGTAATAGAACTGTGCTCTATGTGGTTTTCAATGACTAATTTTTCTGAAATAGATCACTAGGGCTTTCTTCCAAGGCGCCCCTGGGTGAACTTGAACCTCCAGCCTTATGCTTAGCAACCCAGTGCGTTAACAGTTTGTATCATGCAGAAATTCCATGAATACAGGTAAACAGCAAAGAAACTTATAACTATTGAGTTGAGAGTTGATTACCACTCACAATAACCCTACAGGACAGAGCAGAACTGTTATCAAGGAGCGTGTGGTGGATTCAAACTGCCAACCTTTTGGTTAGCAAGCATGGCTCTGAACCACTATGCCACTAGGGTTTCCCAGTTAGTGCTCATTAAGTATGTATGTATCAAAAGAATAATTCAGGTAGAAATGTTATTTTCTTCTTTAAAAAAACCTATTGTGGTAAAAGCATACACAGCAAAACATCCACCAGCACAGCAAGTTATGCATTTATAACTCATTCACACAGATTACATTTTTCTTGTTGTGGTACTGTTAATCATTATCCTCAACCAAAACATTCCACCACTACTAGCATAAACTCAATCTCTCCACAGCCAAAACTCCTCCTTCTCGGTCCCTGCACTGAGAAGTAGACATCATCTGTGTTCTCATCTACAGGGAGAGCCAGAGGGAAGATCTAAATGAATGGTTATTCCAATGAGAGAGGCGGGCAGCATTGTATCCTGCCTCAGAATCAATGGTAGGGTCCACGTCTAGCTCAGCCAGCCAGCCAAGTGCCATTGAGTCGGATCCAACTCATGGCGACCATTGAGCCAATATACTTGTCCTCCATGTCTGAACACTGCCAGTCATATGATTCAGACCAAGGATCAGGCAAGTGTTCTCAAAGATTTCCCTTGATATAATTGCCCTCAGTTTAGCATTTCAGCAACAAGAGCTAAAATGTATGCAGTACATACCATGGGGCTGCCCCCAGGCCCAGCACAACCTATCCCTCAGTTAATGCTTATGATAACCTTTGGGGTTGGTGTTGTTATTATCATGAAGTTCAGTGGAGGAAGCTTAGGCTGAGAGGTTGGGCAACTTCCCCAAGGTTGATGCTGCTATTAGAGTGTCTGTTCTAACCCAGCTACTCTGACTCCAGTTTTCAATCTCTTAACAACTGTAGTAAATATATTGGCATTATGCAAATACTGTCAATACCTTACTCTTTTTGATGTTTTTGAGGCAAGAATACCCGTTGTTGTTGAGTCAATTCTGACTCAGAGTGACCCTAAAGGACAGAGTAGAACTGCCCATAGGTATTCCAAGGAGCACTTGATGAATTTGAACTGCTGACCTTTCTGTTAGAAGCCATAGCTCTTAACCACTATGCCACCGGAGTTTCCAAGGCAAGATATATGGTGGTGTAATCCACTAATTCAGAATATGTTTTATAAGATCACATGGGGTCTGTTTGCTCTAGGACAGGAAGAAATGTTCTAAAACTATGAGAGGCAATAAAGTAAAATGTATAGAAATAGGGGTAGGAGGCAAGAGAGTTAGTAGTATGAGAATTATAGACTGATGCTTTCTGCTCTCCTATGTGGTTTGATACCCATTTTAATGCTGATGGTTATAATGATAGCAGTTGCTCCTGTGTCACCAGGACAGTCAGAATTTGTTGACCATGTTCAGTACTCTGTATTCCTCTGCCTATCAGTTTGTGGGTACTGTGGTGGCTTACATTTTGTTGTGTTGCTGGAAGCAATACCATCAGTATTTCAAACATCATCAGGGTCACCCACTGGGCACAGGTTTCAGTGGGGATTCCAAACTAAGACTAGGAAGAGAGACCTGGCAATCCCCTTTCAAAAATCAATCCCATGAAAGTCTAATGGATGAAACTTGACTGTAACCTTAACAGTGTACTCAATCCCACTGTCTAGAAAAACGTACCAAGAATCTTGAAGGTGGCACGGGACAGAGCAACATCTTATTCTGTTACGTGTAAGCTCAGCCTGAGTTGGAGCTCACTCGACAGCAATCAGTATTTCTCTTAAATATATTGTTATCACAATGTTAAATGAGTAAGGGAGGAAGATGCAGAAATCTACCTCTGGATTCCTTGTATCCTTACTATGTGCCATGTTGGGAAACCCTGGTGGTCGGTTAAGTGCCGCATCTGCCTAACTGAAAGGTCAAAAGCTTGAATCGCTCCTGGGAAACTCTGGAGCAGCTCTACTCTCTCCTGCAGTATCTCTGTGAGTCAGAATTGACTCAGCAGCAATAGGTTGGTTTTTTTTGTTTCTGTGCTGTGTCCAGAGCCCTGGTGACAACAGTAGTTAAACACTCAACTGCTAATTCAAAGGTCAGCACTTTGAACCCGTTGGTCTATGAAGACAAAGGTGCGGCAGTCTGCTTCCACAAAGTTTACAGCCTTGCAACCTTATAGGGAAATTCTCCTCAGACCTCTAGGGTCACCAGGAGTGGAGACTGACTCAGTGGCTGTGGGTTTAGTTTTAGTTTTGCACAGTGCATTGTGACTTTATGCGAGGAGTATCCTCTTAACCTTTATATCATCATAAAGTAGGCAATCATTGCTGCGTTTTGTGGTTCTGCAGCAGAGGCATAATTTTATACACTAGAGCCTGTTAACTCACTCTGTTAACCCACACCCTGCTGCCTTGTTACACTATGCAAAGGAATTACCCATCTCTACCTCTGTTTCCCATGGAGTCCACAGTACCAAAACCAACCAACCAACCTGTGGCCTCATCAGGTGGATTCTGCCTCATGCCAGCCCTGTGAGGTACAGAGTAGAACTGCTACATAGTGATTTTCTTGGTGGCAGTCTTTACAGAGGCAGTTCACCAGCCTTTTCTCCCATGTCACTACTGCAGGTTCAACCTACCAAGCTTTAGGTTTGTAATCTCATGTAAACCATTTGTGCTACTTCAGGTCATTGCTGTTGAGTCCGTTCTGACTCTCTTTGATCCTATAGGGCAGGTTAGAACTACCCAACTGGGTTTCTAAGGAGCAACTGGTAGATTCCAGATGCTGACCTTTTGGTTAGCAGCCGAACTCTTAACCACTGCACCACCAGGGTGCCAGTATGTAGTAGAAGGCAGGAAAAACACCACAGTGTTTGCAGTCATACAGACTCTTGGTGGTCTTTCTGAACTTCTCCTTTTATCATCAGTGAGACCCTAAGCACAGGTTTTTAACTTTGCTGAGATTTACTGTCCTGATGTGTAAAACAGAGATGATCAGAACCTGAGAGCTGTTGGAAAATCCAACAAAATAGCATATGTAAAAGTGTTCAAGACACAGGGGAGATGATCAAAGCCTGTTTCCTTCTCGAGGTCTTTGTCATTTCCGTCAATATCTTGAGCATCAGTCACACATGGCATGCCATGGCCCTAGCTCCTCCATGGTGCTGAGGTCACCGTGGCTGTCTGCAGCCTAGGGCTTGGATGGGGACTGGCTGATGGCTTCTCAGTGCTTTAAATGTCACAATGCTTTTTTCTCTGCAGTCACTTACCTTTGACAGTGATGGATTATTATTCGGCTTTGATTCATAGCAGAGTTGCCATATAAGGAAAGAGTGGCATATCAATGAGGAGTGCTGCTGTTTAAAATATGGGAAATATTTTCAGTAATATCCTAATTAGCAAGAGTAGGTATAAAAGCCATTTGCTGGGCTCTGCTTGGAGGGTGCTCTGCTTCTTAGGCACACGTAGGGCTAGATTCCCTCTGTGATAGTGATTCATCTAGCTCTTGCTGTCTAGAGGATTTCATCCCTTAACACTCATCCAAGTGCCTAGAGTGCTGACATTGAGCCAGGAGTTCAAATCCCAATAGTGATGTAGATTCAGAGTGAAACTCAAGGAAAGGCATTTTAAATCTGTCTAAGGTTCTCCTTCAGATAAGTGGGGTAATCTTTGGTTTCTCCTATTCCATAGGAAACTTATGAGGATTTTAATGTGAAAAAATAAAAACTTACAAAGTATAATGTAAAGTAACTGTGATTACTATAATAAGCTTGAGTGTATTTTTATCCTCATCCTGGCTAGTTTCCTCCATGAGATCAAAGCTGGTGCTGGTCACAATGTCTATGATTTGTCATTTGTGATTTGAATAAGTAAATATGATTAAATAATGTAAGTCTGTCTTTGAAACTAAAAAAAAAAAATTGCAAAATGCATACCTACCTCAGCCAATTAAATATCATTACCACCCATATGAAAGTTATCACAGATTTCAAATTTCTCAATCAAAGAAGATTTCTTGAGATAGTTTGAGAGACTATTTTGAGGCTTAGCATTTTAGAGATGAAAGAGGCTTTATCTTCTAATGCACCTCTTCATTGAGAAGTTAAGGAAACCTGGGCTCAGAGACATGAAGTGACTTTCTCCAGGTCATATGGCTAACTTCCTGTGACTCTGGTATTGTGTCATGAGATACCCTCTTCAGTGATCTCATACTGGATAGCACCAGAATCCCAGATGTTATCAGCCAATTCCATGTCACAGTGTTATAATTTTGACACATAGCTATTAGTTGCTGTTAAGTCCGTTGCAACTCATGGTGAGCCCATGTGTCCACAGGAGAGGTGCTCCACAGGGTTTGCAAGGCTGTGACCTTTCCATTACAGGTCGGCCAACCTGTCTTCTGAGATGCCTCTGGGTGGTTTCAAATTGCCAACCAAGACCTCTCCCCGTGTCTTTCTCTGTTGTTACCGGTTGCCCGGTCAGTTTTGACTCATGACAATCCCATTTGTGTAATAGACCTGTGCTCTCTGGGACTTTTAAGGCTGTGACCTTTTCATAAGCAGGTCACCAGGCCTGTAGTCTCAGTTGCCACTAAGTTGGTTCGAATCGCCAGCCTGTCAGCTTGTCGTCAGGTGCTTCACAATTTTACCCCTCTGTGACTTGTAAATAGTTTTTATTGTGCTCAAAAACTGACCAGTTGTAGTCCAGTTCCTGCTCTTCTTAGACAAGAAGAGTCATCAGAATCTTGGGGACCTCGCCATTTGCTGCTGATCTCATAGTTGATGACAGCACTCTGCCTCGTTCTTATGCCTGCCGCATTCAAATGATTCTTGGGAAGCTTACTGGTTGCATCCATCTAAGCTGTTCATTCATTAAAGTGGTGGTTGTGTCAGTGATGCCTGCTTTCGCAAACATGATGCCTTGGATTGCTGCTGCTCTAAGAGTCGTCAGTGCAGTCCATGGTATTCTACCTGTTCTGAATCCTTGGAGACGTGATCTCAGACAGTTTCAGAGTTTATACTTAGTTACAGTGACACTCAGCTTTGATTATCTTCATGCACATTGTTGCTGAAGAATATCTTTTAGTTTCCAATGTTAATAAATATTGAGCCTAAGAGGAGAGATATGTCACTGTTCATACGTAATCTTTGACCTAGCCAAAATGTAACTCACTGGAAAGAATAGCCAGTAAACATATTAGAGTATATTTTATTTCCAAAATGTCTACTTTTTGGTTAACTGAGACCAGAAATATCCTTACTTAGGAACTGTATTTTCTCTCTTTTTGGCAACTGCCAGAAACATGAGTACAGAAATGCTTTATCTGTCTTAGTTTATTAAGGATTTTAGAGGCTCATAGAAGAGAAGTTTCCAGATAATCAAAGTATCCTTTTAAATTCCCAGACTGAAACAAATACCCCAATAATCTTGAATGGAAATGTTTTCAAGTACTTTAGTGCATTATATGATGTCTGGAAACCCTGGTTGTGTAGTGGTTAGTGCTACAGCTGCTAACTAGAAGGTTGGCAGTTCGAATCTGCCAGACACTCCTTGGGAACTCTATGGGGCAGTTCTGCACTGTCTACAGGATTGCTATGAGTTGGAATTGACTCAACAGCTATGAGTTAGTGGGTCTAAGATGGCTAATTGTTGTGTGCTGTTGAGTTGGTTGCGTCTCATAGCATCCTATGTGACAGAGTAGAGTTGCCACGTAAGGTTCCTTTGACTGTAATTTTTATGGAAGCACATCTCTAGGTCTTTCTCCCAAAAATCCTATGGGCAGATTTGAACTGTCAGCTTTCAAGTGAGCAGCAGAACACTTAACCTTTGTGCTGCTAGGCTCTGACATGATTCCTTAGTTTAGTATAACAGATAGGATGGACCGTTATTAAAGTTTTTGATGGTTCAAGGTTTTTACAATGCACATCATTATTCTACTGGTCTCTGCAAATGAGAGACCTTAGTTAGTGCTTAGAGCTGATAGACATTTCACCAATGGTACCTTGAGTTCCAGGAAGAGGTCTGTAAGTTTTTTTTTTTGAAACCGAGATTTTTCCTAACTATTTTAAGCACTTCCTTTCCCTTCCTTTTCATCCATTCATTTATGTCATTCCTTTTCTCAATTAAAAAAGTCTTTATCACAGTATACTTAAATAATTCAATTTTAAAAGTTGTTTGAAAAGTCAGCAGAGCTACTTATGATTGTTGTTGTTGTTAGGTGCCATCAAGTCTGTTCTGACTCACAGCCACCCTATGCACGGCAGGACGAAACACTACCCGGTCTTGCACCACATCCACAATCATGTTTATGCTGAAGCCCATTGTTGCAGCCACTGTGTCAATCCATCTTTTTGAGGGGCTTCCCCTTTTTCTCTGATCCCCTGCTCTACCAAGCACGATGTCCTTCTCCAGGGACTGATCCCTGCTGACAACATGTCCGGAGTATGCACGATGCAGTCCTGCCGTCTTTGCTTCCAAGGAGCACTCCGGTTGTATTTCTTCCAGAACAGATCTGTTTGTTCTTTGTCAGTCCAACACCACAATTCAAAAGCATCACCAATCCTTCTTCTGTCAGCTTTGCAGCATTAATCTTGGCTGTTAAGTGACTACCGAGGCTCTTTTGTTTGATTATGTACATCCAGATAGTTGTAGTTGATAAGTAAATTTTAAATAAGTCAGATATTTCTGTAATAGGTATTACAAACAAGTACTTTTTTTCCAGAAGGGAGCTGGTCCTTAATCCTTGAAGTCTTTGTAAAGTAAGATGCAGATGCTCTGTCTTAGAGAAAATATGAAGATTCATTTACTATATGAAAGTTTTCAAAATAACCACTTACTGATTTTTTTATTTTTATTATGACTGGGTGAAAATGTACATTCCCATATAAATTTACATGCCCACCTATATGCAACTTCCACTGCTCTTCCAGCCTGGTGACACCACACTCTTCCTCTCTGCTCCATACATGTCTCATCCTCCCAACAGTCTTCTTTCCCCTCCTCTCCACCCACTCCCCTTCCTCCAGCCAGAGGTCAGCAGGGTGGTATCCTATAGATGCATAGAACCATAAAGTGCCCAATATATGGTCAGTCTGCATCGCCAAGTCCAATCCATTCATGTCTGAAGAGTGGACCTTCATTATGGTTTGTAGGCAAGGGCAGCATCAGGGCCAGGGGCCATGCTCCCAGGAGAACCCTGAAGCACCCGGACCATCAATTGCGCTCTTTTAGTGGAGATCTCAGGGTGCACCCCTTTTTATTCTTGTGTTGCCAGTGAGACTCAGTGAGCTCCATTGTGGCTATCACTAGTGGTGGCCAGGCACCATCTGGTTCTTCTGGTCCCAAGTGAATGTAGGCACCCACTCATGTGGTTCTCTCTCTCTTCTGGGTTGTCTTTACCCAGTGTCATTTTGGTCCTCGGTAAGTGTCTGTTCCTGCTGAGTTGGAACCATTTGCTGTGCTCTCGGATGGCAGCTTGGCAGCTTTTAAGACCCCAGATGCCACTCACCAATGTGGGGTGCAGAGAGCCCTCTTAGCAATATGCTAGTTGTGCCAGTTGGCCTCAATTTCGCTTAAGAGCATGGTCCCCTGCCCCCTGCCCCAGCTACTCTATCCTTGCAATATTGGGTTAAGATGGAAGGAGTATTCAAGTTATGTTGAAGTCCACTTAATATTGTTCTTGTTTCTAATGTGTGCTATCACCAATTTCACCCCACCAAATTTCTACCAACTATCTAAACCCTCCCCGCCTCACCCTCCCTCCCTCCTGTCCCTTGTAGCTGTCAGAGACTCTTTTCTTCTATACAGAAGTCTGTTTTTGAGATCTTATCATAGGGGTCTCATACAATATTTGCCTTTTTCCCACTGACCAATTCCACTCAACATAATGTCTTCCAGTTGAAACCAGGTTGTGAGATGTTTCCTGGAATCACTATTATTCTTTATCATTGCATAGTGCTCCATTGAGTATGTATACCATAGCTTATCTATCCATTCCTTTGTTGTTGGGCATCTGGGTTGATGCCATCTTTTTGCTATTGTGGACTGTGCTGCAATAAGTATTCTTGTGCATGTGTCTGTTGGTGTGAATGGCCTTGATTCTGCAGGATATATTCCAAGTAGTGGAATTACTGGGTCAAATGGTATAACTGTATCCACTTTTTTAAGGAACTGTCACCTTGCTTTCCAAAGAAGTTGGACCATTTTGCAGCCCCACCAACAGTGTAGGAGAGTTCCACTTTCTCCACAGTGTCTCCAGCATTTGTTGTTTTGTGTTTTTGGATAATGGCCAACTTTGTTAGGGTGACATGGTATCTCATTGTAGTTTTGATTTCAATTTCTTTAGTAACTAAAGATTGTGAACATGTCTGCAAGTGTTTTTTGGCAGCCTGGATCTCCTCTTTAGAGAAATGTCTGTCCATCTCCTTTGTCCATTACTTAATTGGATGATTTATCTTCTTCTTATTGATATTTTGTAGTACCTTATAGATTATGGAGATCAGACGTCGGTCTGACGTATAGTTACCAAATATTTTTTCCATTCTGTAGGGGGCCTTTTAATTCTATTAATAAAGTCTTTGGATGAGCAAAAGTGTTTGATTCTTAGAAGTTCCCATTTATTTTCTCTTCTGTTGATTGTGGTTGGTTTGACAGATTTTGAAGTCTGCCTACATTGTGTATTAAAACTTCCGTTGTTGTTCCTACTTTTTCATGGATGAGCCTTATTGTTTTAGATTTGATATTTAGGTCTTTTGACTCGACGGCACTTGGCTTGGCTATTCAGTTTGAGTTGGTGATCTTGTTTCAATTTTTTGCAGATGCCAAGCCAAGTGCCGTCAAGTCGGATCCGACTCATGACCACCCTAGGGCAGATGGATATCCAATTTTGCCAGCACCGTTTGTTGAAGATGCTGTTTTCACCCCAGTGTAATGTCTTAGGGCCTTTGTCGAATATCAACTGTTCATAGGCAGACGGTGTCATCTCTGGGGTCTCAATTCTGTTCCATTGCTTGATCTGTCTGTTCTTGTACCAGTACCAGGCTGTTTTGACCACTGTGGCAGTGTAGTATGTTCTAAGGTCAGGTAAGGAGAGGCCTCCCAATGTTTTCTTCGTTAGTAATGCTTTACTTATCTGGGGATTCTTGACTTTCCAGACAAAGTTGATAGTTTGTTCTTCCATCTCATTAAAAAATGTCACTGGAACTTGTATTGGGATTGCATTATGTAAGTAGATTGCTTTGGGTAAAATAGACATTTTCACAATGTTAAGTCTTCCTATTCATGAGCAGGGTAGGTTTTTCTATTTATCTAAGTCTTTCTTAGTTTCTTGTAGTAAGGGCTTGTAGTTCTCTTTGTAAAGGTCTGTTATTTCTCTGTAAATAACCATTTATTGAATTTGGAAGATTTTGACTATTACCTGGATTGTTTACAGGAGAGACTTGACTTTAAAACACAGGCCCCTGTTTGATAAATTACATTATACCAACTTACACCAGAGATGTCATTATTTAAACAAATGCCTGTACTAGGTCAATCTAATGTTGCTTCCTTCAACCTCAACTAATCCTTAACAACTAAATAGTTTATATATGAATTTCCATAAAATGAAGAATCCTAGCATTATTGTACTGGGTAGTTAGTAATATAATATATGCAGAAATATAGTCCAGGAAATAGGCAATACTATGCATATTGTTTCCCTATGTGAAGAGATCTACAAGTTGAAATAACTAACTCCTTTGACAGTGTCTAAGAGTGATTTTTAGGCTTTGGCAAAATGGGACTTTGTGATACAATGAGTCCCTTAGTTTTCTTGGCTGCCAGTCTGCCTGGTGCACCTAGTATTTTAAGCAGTATTTTTTTTTTAATTTATTCTGCATGCAAACCTGTATTTGTCGGAAACTGGTCATAAAATGGCAGCATCATAAGATTTCCTCATCTAACTTCAGGGGACAGAGGGGAATCAAGATTAGTGTCAGCCCAAAGCTGATTCCTCTGGGGTAAAAGTCAGATATTACCTCCACTCGCCGACCTTTTTTTTTTTTAAACCAGTTCTGACACCAGCCGTCCTTCCCATGACACTTTCTACTTTTCCTCTGGGCTCGGTAATTTGTAGCAATGGCCACACAGAATTCACAGATCATACTGACAATTATGGAGTTTATTAAAGAAGTAGTAGGTTATAATTCAGGATTAACCTCAATTTAGAAGTAACAGGAACAACCCAGGATACAAGTCTTAAATCAGGACAACTTCTCAGCCATGCTCTGGCTCTACCACCAGGCCCTGCTTGGGCCTGGCCTCTACCCAACAGGGCCTTGCTCTTGGCCTTGACTTCCAATGAGATAAGTGTTGCACATCTCTTTAGCTCTGCTGATAAATGCCCAGAGACACCCCACTCGGCCAGGAAGCCTCCTACCTGAATGTGCTCAGCTCTCTTTCTCTGTAGGCTGTCTCTGACTGTGCTGTCTTGGGTGTTATAGCTCTGTCTCCTGGGTCTGGGAGGTTCTCAGTGCAGGGATACTGAGCCCAAAGGATGTGTAGTCCAGTCCCAGCTCTTCTTGACAGTTGTGAAGTCTCCCTCCAACCTGTGGAATTAGATTCCTTTAAACCAAGCAAGATAGCAAAACTGGCCAATCCTCTCCAAGGGTTCCATGCTCTTTATTTGCATAGTCCCACCCCCATGAGGGTACCATGTTCCTTATTAGCATTATCAGGCTATCCAATCTCCTTAAGTAGACCACACACATCTTATTTACAGATCCTACTCAATCGTTTTGGGGGAGTTCAAAATCATGGCTGGAAGGCTAATATGACAACAGTTCACTGAATCCTCTTGGTCATCTACTTACCAGCTCAAGGTATATTACTGTCATTAGTTTATGTAGGAATATTTGTTGGGTCTCTTCTTCTTTACTTTTTCCTTTTACCCATTAATTTCCTTCTCATCACTCTTGTGACCCTGTAAGTAGAGAAGTGTCTTCTTCAACTCCCTTTTGGACGTTAGCTTTGGGTGAAACAAGTGCTTACTAAAATTTCACAAAATCTCATCAAGTATTTCCGTAACTACTTTTCTTATAGTTCATTATTTCTTGAACGCTTCACCCAGGACCCCAATATAAGTCTATATTTTGTTACCATTATGTCCTTAAGCAAAGAATGAACTTCAAATTTTGGTCAAATAAACCAGATAGCCACTTTAATACTTCCGGCTTTGGAGCTCAGAGATTTCTTTTTCCTATCTTCTCTGTGTTTGCTTTATATTTTAACCAACACAAGATGTAGGTTGGAAGAAAACAGTTTGTCAGTGGGGTACCCTGCTTTTCTTGGGTGTCAAGGAGGTAAATATAAATTTACAGGGAGCATTTCCATCCTCAGTGGAGGCAAAGCTGGAGCTGGCCATCAGTGATTGAGAACTTGGGGTCTTTGAAGCTGCCATGTGCATGATGAAACTGAACATTTGCTTTTATCCATGCTTTAATTTTATTAACAATTAAGATCTGCTTCAGTGAAGCCTGTGACAAAAGGCAGTTTGCTTTGAAGTTAAGCATCTGTTCCTGGTCTTGAAAATAGGAAGCATGTTTTCCATCTCACTGCGGGCAAGCGTCTGGGTTGTGTGTTATGCAATGCAGTGTCAAAGTGGGTCTGCAAGCCCGTTGTTTGAAAACTGGATTGCCTCTCTTTGTACTTCTGGTTCTGTCTTTATAATTAGCAAATGTGCTTTATCGATTGGAAAATAATGTGAAGGTGACTTTAGGTTGCTTGGAAACCCCAGCGGCATAGTGTTCAAGTGCTATGGCTGCTAACAAAAAGGTTGACAGTTCGAATCTACGAGGTGCTCCTTGGAAACTCTATGGGGGCAGTTCTACTTTGTCCTATTAGGGTTGCTATGAGTTGTAATTGACTCAGTGGCAATGGGCTTTATTGTATTACAAAATAGAAATAAGCAAAGAACAAACAAAAAATCCAAACCCAGAAGTAGAATTACATCCAAGAGACCTATAAAGGCAAAATATGTAGTATTGAATGTTTGGAATTTTTTAAAACAAGAGAATCTCATTGAAAGTTTTCATACTAAGTTTGTATTATAAAATGTGTTCTCTTAAGTCTGATTGGATACTTGGTTTTTTGTTAATTAAATGATTGTATGTACTTTTGTGAACAAGAGACCTTACTCTTTAAAGTTTGGTAAACTGTATCAGGGAGAAAATTGTTTAAAGTGATAGGTAAATTTTTCTCTTAATCAGCAGGTGTGCATGTAAAAATATTTAGCAATTCATTTTATTTGGGATTATTTTCCTGTTAGACAACTAACATCTAGATATAGGAAAGATCCCTTCAGTAATTTGGAAGCCCCTGGAGTGTTAAGACTTTATTGTGTCTCACATTTTCCTTAACTTTCTTGTCTTTTCAAAGTTTTTACATTTCCCCTGCGACTGTTATGCACTGTCCTGAACCTTGAACAAAGATGCCAGCTACCTTCTCAGTGAGATTATTGACCCTTGTATTGTTACATTAAATATAAAATTTTTATGTTCCTGATACTGAAGCACTTAACTGAAACTTTGACCTCTTTCTGTAACAGTCTCTGAGTTTATTTTAAAATGGTCCTAAAGAAAATTAAATGATTTATTGAGCATACTGTTGTTGTCTAGTTAACAATATTTTGTATTCTGACCAATTGGCGCAGTAGGGTTATTTACCTTCAGAATAGAACTATGCTGTTAGTTTCTCTCTCCTAGAATCATGGCTTCTGTTACAACATTTTTACTATTCTTCAAAATATCCTGTGAGAAAACCAAATGTCATTAGATTCAGTAAACAGATAACTGCCCCCTGAGTTGGATCGACGGCACTTGGCTGGCCCCCCAAAAACCCATTGCCGTCAAGTCAACTGCAGCTCGTAAGTGACCCTGCAGGTCAGAGCAGAACTGCCCCGTAGAGGTTCCAGTGACCACCTGCTGGATTTAGACTGCCAACCTTTTCAGTTAGCAGCCGTCTCTCTTAACCACTACAGCACCAGGATTTCAGAAAATCTATAAGCTCCAGAAAATAATGATTTCCTAAAAATCACAGATAGGTAGTGATTACAATCAAAATCGGTACATTTCCCTGCTCAGCTGTTTGCTGTTGAGGCCGTTAGCGTACACCAGTGGAATTCTAATATGGAACTCATGTGCTTTGCATAAGTTCTCAGTCAAGTGTTCAGAATAGTTAGTCAGGTGCAATTGCCCAGAATAATTCTGACAGAGCAGAACTTTGCCCCATCTCTATCATTAAAATTTGTCAGTTCTAATTTCTGTGATTTCAGTGCTTCATCTTACAGTTTCATGTTAATCCTATTTTGTAAAAAGGCACTTCCTTTGGCCTGCTTTCCTTCCATTCTCCATCTCCTCCCATCCCCATTTCCTTTTTAAAACGCTGATGGAAGACTCTTAGAAACACAGCTTTGGCAGTTTTTCTACAGAATCTTGCAGTGTGGCCATGGAGGACTCGGAGATTCGCAAGCGGGGCTGGCACTCAGGGGGTGAGCCGGCTCTCTCCCGGGGTCCTAAACTAAAGAACCTCTGGATTCAGCCCAGGGCATTAAAAGGAAGACTGAGATGGAGCTGGAAACTTGACAGCTAACCTTGTTGCCAGGTGAAGGCTGGAAACTTATTTTTAATCATGGGGAAAGGAGAGAGCCAGAGAAATGTGGACTTGCCGTGGGTGCTGTCATAGCTCAGAACAGAAGCGCTGGGAGAAGTCAGCGTGTGTAGAGATAAGGAAAGGATGTCACAACATTTTTTTTTTTTTTGTACCAGAATTTTGGAGGAGTCTGAACATTTCTATTCGGCTGGCAGAGGTTCTTTCGATTAAAAAGGAGAAAAGCCATCATTTAGAAGACAGGCCTTAAAGTAATTTCAGCCTAATGTGAAAGGGTCGTGAAGCTTTCCTGTATTTTCACTTCACTGCTGTTCTCAGAGTCTCTCAGAGACCTGCTGTTTTGTTAATTGCAGTCCCCACTGTACTTGGATTCAGTCCGGAGAAACTAAAATGTTTCATAGGGATTGAGTATAATTACTCTGTGTGTGTCTGCATGTGTCATGTTATATATACATGGTCATTGTTAGGTGCCGTCAAGTCGATTCTGACTCATAACAACCCTATAGGACAGAGTAGAACTACCTCATAGGGTTTCCAAGGAGCAGTGGCGAATTCAAACTGGTGACCTTTTAATAAGCAGCAGCGTTCCTAACTGCTCCACTGCCAGAGCTTGTGTTTCATGTAAACCCATTGCTATTGAGTTGATTTCAATCCATAGCAATGCTATAGAACAAAGTAGCATCTGCCCCATAGAATTCCCAAGTGCACATGGACTTGAACTGCTGAGCTTTGGGTTAGCAGCTGTTAATATTTCACATCTGTGTCACCGGAGCGTTTCATATATATGAAAACTTTATTGAAGTCCTAAGTGCTAGCAGCAATATGCAATTCTGTGACTATTCCATCCAGAGAGAGGTCCATTAATAAGAGATGTTAATATTAAGTGTTAATGGCACCGAAGTTGTTCTTCAGACAATTACTTATGATCAGATACCGGTCAAGGCCATCATCCCTCTGTCAGTTTCTTGTATGTGTCTCTTGCCTGTTGCCATCATGCTGGAAACTATTTTAAGTACCAGCACTGGGATTTTAAATACCAGCAGGGTCACCGATGGAGGACAAGTTTCAGTGGTACTTCTAAACTAAGACACTCTGGGAAGGAAGGGCTGATGATCTACCGAAAATTAGTCAATAATCATTTTACGGATCGCAACAGAAAACGATCCAACGCTCTTGCTTTGGGACATGCCATACAAGAAATGAGTTACTTGAAGAGGTCATCATGTCTGGTGAAGTAAGTGGCCAGTGAGGGCAAGGGAGACTGTCAGTGAGATGTGTTGGCACGACGGCCCAGTGATAGGCAGGGACGTACAGGCAGTCATGAAGAGGATGCAGGACTGAGCAGTGGTTCCTTCCGTTGTAACATAAGGTCACCATGAGTAGTCACTTGGTGGCAGCAGTCGTCTTCGTCACCACCAGTCTGGGTGCTGATGCTAAAATGGAAACCAGAAGAATGGAGCTATGGGGAGATGCATCTTTAGTTTTGGGATTTGTGTTTCAGCACTGTGGATTCGTTGACACTGATGTGGTCCATCCTGGTGTCCCCTAAAGGAGCCTGGCTGGATTCAGTCATTAGAAAGAGACCAAAGCCAAGGTGAGTGTGTGAGGAGGAACCGCAAGCCTGGCTTCATTCTCTTGAAACTCATAATGTCTAAAGGAATGGGTAAATCATATCATAGTTGATAAAAATTCAGTTTTTCCGGAAAAAAAAAAAAAAAAACACCCACTGTCATCAAGTGGATTCCAACTCATAGTGACCCTATAGGACAGAGTAAAACTGCCCCCTAGAGTTTCCAAGGAGTGCCTCGTGGATTCCAATCGCCAGTCTTTGGGTTCTCAGCCATGGCACTGAACCACTGTTGCCTCCCGGGTTTCCTTTCTAGATTTAACCTATGCATATTTAATTAGAGGTACTCCCTGACTGACAACAAGGTTCTGTTCTCACAATCACCCTGGCTGTAAGTTACTTATGACATAAATCCAGTCTCTCTTTCTCTCTTTTTTTTTTTAACTTTTCATCATTATTGCCTTTTATTGTCAGTAGCTTGATAAGTCAGTAAGCCAAACTTTATTTGTCTTTAAGGCTGGGAAACATGACCTCTGAGAATGATAGCATCAGCAAAGTATGTACTGCGATGTTGTATGTGATTTTAAAAAAAAAAAAAGGCCACTGCTATCGAGTTGGTTCTGACTCACAGTGACCCTGTAGGTCAGAATAGAGCTCCCCCATAAAGTTTCCCAGGGGCACCTGGTGGATTTGAACTGTTGACCCTGTGGTTAGCAGAGATAGCACTTAACTGCTATGCCAACAGGGTTTCCAATGCATATTACTAATGATAACCTGTTGCCATCAAGTCAACTCTGACTCATAGTGACCCTATAGGGCAGAGTAGAACTGCCCCCCGGGACTTCCAAGGGACACCTGGTAGATTTGAACTGTCAAGCTTTTGGTTAGCGGCCACAACATTTAACAACTATGCCAATGGAATTTCCTTACTAAGGATGAGACCTATCAAAAAACAGAAAACAAAACCAACAAACAAAAAGCCTGGATGACTGTAGTAACTCCCCTGTTTTAGACTGGGTCTGACCTGGGCTTTCATTTTTATGTCTTTTTGTCGATTACATTCCCCATGACCTGCTTCCAAGCATTCAAAAAATTGCTGATTCAACCAGTTTGGTCTAAAGCGGGGTGAGAGTAGCCTTTCAGTGAACCCCGCTAATATTTCACTCAGCAGTTGGTGCCTTTAAATCTCTTAACTTTCCTGCTAACAGCTGATCTGCAAATCAGATTGAGGGAAGAGCTTGGGGATTGGTCCAGAGGAACAGCTTCAGTAAATGAAATGTTTCTCCAGCTAAGGATAAACAGCACACCACTGGTGCAGTTATGATCAGGGCGGGATTCCTTCTCATTTATTACCATCTTCCTGCCAGTTAGCAAGTGCCCACAGGAGCAAACAGTTCACCAGAAGTCTGATACGCACCTGTGCTAAGTCAATAACAGCGCTGGGGAAGAAATTTGGTTTGCAGTTGTCTTTTGCTGAAGATTGAGTATTAGCCTTGCAATAGTTCATTTTCCCACATGGAAATTTGATTGCTGATTTGTCATAACTTAACTGTCGAAATGACAGAATTTTTCCCATCAAAGAAACCAAGTGCGCTTCAGTGACTGTATCAGGTTGCGTTGTTGGGAAGACTTTGTTCTCTGGGGTGAAAACTTTTGAATGAATGTTGGAAATCGATTTTAATTCTGTCTCCTCTGACATCATTTAGCTAGAGCAGGCAGTTTGGGGGAAGCTCATACAGGTGCCCTTTGAAAGTCTTGGTTTTTATTTTGAAAAGCTGTTGGGAAGAATTGCTGGCCGGGGCCAGGGAGCCGGGGCAGCTACGGGAGCACTCACTATAAGTTCTTGTACCGAAAACTAAACCCACTGTTGTGGAGTTGATTCCGAGTCACAGCAACCCTGCCAACAGAGCAAATACACCCCATAGAGTTTCCAGGGAGTGCCTGGTGTATTTCAACAGCTGACTTGCTGGTTAGCAGCTGATTAGTAGCTGTAGCTACACCACCAGTTGTTTATAAGCCACATGAGAAAGGCCTGCCTTCATTCCTGAGCAGGGCATTCGTAGTATGTATCAGCTAATACCCTTGTATTGCTTGTCTTATACCACTCAAACCAAAAGCACCATGTAAGAACAAATGATCACCTTCAGCTTTCATGTAAAATAATCTTTGAATGATATTAAGCCTTGTGGTCTATCAAAGAAATAACCAAACGTGTTGCTGCTGAGATGATTCCAACTCATAACGATCCCATAGGATGGCGTAGAACTGCTTCTGAGTGTCTGGTAGATTTGAACTACTGAACTTTTGGTTAGCAGCTGAGCTTGAAATTACTGTGACTCAAGAGCTCCTGTATTCTGTCAGTGTTCCTTAATTTTCAATGAGATTTGTTTTGTCTGTTTTATTTGACTGTATTAGGTTCTTAAGACTTCAAATACATGTGCCCTACCTACCCCAGAGTTCCTAGTCCAGCTGTAGATATGGGCATACCTACTCATTTTTTTTATGACCAGTAACTGTAAAATCATCCTCAACATCATTTTCCTTCTTTCTGTTTTATGAACTTTTGATACCACTTTATGTAAACTTTAATTATGCTATTCAAACTGTATTTGAACTTACTGGGCATGCTTCCACCTTGCCTGCTAGACTATGAAGATCTTGAGGACTGGTTGCTGTGCTCATGCCTAGAGCAGCATTTTGTGCACAGTGGCTGCTCGGTGAATGATTGACTGGTGAGTGATTGACAGCGTGAATAAGTTTTAAGTAAAATGATCAAGCAAATTCAGTGAGAAATTCACCTGAGGTTGTCTACTTTGGGAGGAAGCACTAAGGATTTTTTAAAAAATCGATCAGAAACAAAACAAAAGCCTCTATGGCAGTGGTAAATGGGAATTTTGAGGGGTTAGAGGGACAGCAGAGTGAAAGATGTCAGTAGGCTTTTAGAGTGTCACAATTCTTAGCAGCACATCTTGAAGATGTCAGAAAATGTGTCTGATTTTCTCACCCTGCCTAACATAGAGTTTGGTATATAGTAGGTGCTCAGTAAGTACGTGATGTCTGACTGGCCGAAGACAGACAGACAGTCAGACAATCAGACAGTCATACATGAAAGGTCTCTGTGAAAAAGTTCTCCAAGTTTATAAAATGTGATTACTGAGACAGCTGAAATAAGCCCTCTTTCTAGAGAGACTTAGTGTCAGAAATAAGCTCTCGGAAGAACTCTATCTCTTCCAGGCACTAGGGTTACTGTCACCCCCTGTGTGCTAGCTACCACAATACTGTAGCTAGGACACCAGAACATTTGACAAAATCAGACTGTGAAAACACCGTACAAAAACAGAAAAAACACTGGACAAAACCTTATGATTATGAGCGTCACTGTGATTGGGTGATAATGGCGGCTCTGAGCTGAGCATGTTAAAACCCATTGCCCTCAAGTCGATTCGGAGTCCTAGCACTGCGCCAGGGCGGAGTAGAACTGCCCTCGGTTGTATGAGCACATAAAACCGCCAACAAAACCCATTGCCTTGGAGTGGCTTCTAACTCACGGGGACTCTAGGACAGAGTAGAAATGCCCTCAGAGTTTCCAAGCAGTGCCTGGTGGATTCGAGCTGCTGACTTTTTTGGTTAGCAGCCGTAACACTAACCACTGAGCCATCAGGGTTTCCTTGAGCACCTTAGAAAGATCACAAAGTACATTAACATCGAGTTTTAGCCCTGTAGGTATATTGACATATGTAAGCTGGGCTTACAAAACAAGTTTTAAGTAAGTACAGGGATATTTTTAGTAAAAATAATAGATTTATGCTGAAACACCACACAACAATGTTGTAGACAGTTTGGTGTCATCCCCTCTGACAGTGTCACCTTGGTGTGGTAGGCATCCCCACCTCCCCTGCCCCTCAGCCCCTTAGTGACACCACTTCCAGGCTCTGCCTGATCAAGGTTAAAAGTACAAAGAACTCTCCTTGTCTTGCCCACTGAGTGTTTATCCCCTAGGTATTGCGTTAGTGCTGATGGCGTCTTTCATTTGAGTTTCAGTACAGGGGATTTTAAGAGACCAGGAGGAAAGCTTTCAAATGCAGATCACAGTGGGCTGAGACCTTGGAGTGGAGGAAGTGGCGTGCTGTGAGGGAGACAGACATAAGCCTCTCTTTGGAGGACTATCTCTCAAAGTTACCCTGAGCCAAAGCTTAAGTGCATCTGTCTTGGTTTTTTGAAGTCTCTCAGTGCAAGGGCAGCAGGGACAGATGTCTTAAAATGAATATGTGTGATGCCTCCCAAGACCACGTAGTTTAAATCTTTGGGGGCGGGGAAAAGGAGGGGGGCAGGGAGATAAGAAGGAATTGAGATAAACGATTTAGGCTATATTTCCCTTCTCCCCCCTTTACATCCTTGGAACATTTATTAATGAATCTAAGATTTCCGGGAGCCTCACAGACCTCTCCTGACTGGGAATCATATTTATGAGCAAATATTTTTGGAGTGTTTTATTTGATGTATTAACAAATAAAACTTCCTGTGTGTTTGAGGAATTGATTCATGTTTAGTGAACATGGTTCCTTTTTTTGAGTCTCGGCAATAAAAAAATGTAGAGGAGTTGATTATTGGTGATACCTTGCATTCCATTTAATATTTAAATTGTGTGTGTTTTGTAGATCTGTGTAAATAAAATATAGATTTAGAATACAAAAGAGACTGCAAAGGATGACACATTGCTTTCAGCTGGCAAGAGAGACTGCTGCTACTAGCGTTTTATGAGCATATTAATCCTCATTGCTAGGGACAAATGTGTTAGTCACCCGCAGCCAGTTATAAATGCACTTTCTGGGAAGGCACCCCCTCGGAGTTTCTGCAGTGTCTGACTGGAGTAAGGGTATCATGTCAGAGTCTACCTAAAACACACAGAAGACCAGATCAATAAACAGAGCTGGGGGTGAGTTTAGAGATGAGTGCTGTCCATAAAGATTATCCTTTCTACAAACTGAAGTCCTTTCTAATGTAAAGAATAAATGCTATTGGGATCTAAGCAGAGAGGGCACATAGGCTTCTGAGCAGGATCAAATTTCAGGGCTGCCATCTCCACCCCAGATGGAGGTGCAGGAACCTCTCAGTATCTCAAACAACACCGCAGTGCTGTCCAAGGACTTGTAGTGTTTCATATGAATTATTTCATTTGATCCTCACAGAAGCTCTATGATGTAGACATTGTGATTTTCACCTTTTTATTTTTTCCAGCAGAGTAGGAAATGGTACCGAAATGCCTCCCTAGTGAAAACTGTCTTCCATAGGCCATGAACATCTGCATCATTTTGAAATTTGTTAGAAATACAAAATCTCATGCTTGTCCCCAGAACAACTAAATCAGAACTGGAGTGTTAACAAGACCCTCCGATGCCCTGAAAAATTGCCCAAGATCACCTAGCTACCGTGGCAAAGGCAGGCCTCAAAACTCATGTGTGACTGGCACCCAAACTAGAGCATGGGTAACATGCGTGGTGCAAGATCATGGAGTTGGTGCGAGGACTTAACCTTTACACTTCAGACTTTTGTGTTTTTCACTCTCCATTATATTTGCTTTCTTCTCTAGAGGAACTGAGATAATGAATAGGGTAAGTTTTTGTTAATTAAAATGTTTAAAGACTGAGCTGGTTTACCTAACAGAAAAAGAGTTAGAATTTTAATTTGCACTCCCACTCCTGATGTGGAACCCTCTGAGTCATCAGCAGTGATGAGTGTACATTTGAGTTCCTTCTTGTGTCAGATTCTGCTGCCTGAAGATCCATAAACAGCCAGCGGGTCAGTGAAAAGAACATTAAATATAGCTACCAGGTATCACATATTAGCCAGTGGCTTCGCATAATGCTTATTAGCATTTAATGCATACCAACTGATTGCTGTGGAGTTGATTCTGACTCATAGCAACCCTACAGGTCAAAGTAGAACTGCCCGATGTTTCCAGGGAGCACCTGATGGATTTGAGCTGCTGACCTTTCTGGTGGCATGTAGCACTTAACCGTTATGTCACCATTTAATATATAGGTGATTTAATCCTTAAAAAAAAACCCACACTGATAAGGCAGGAAATAGCATCTCCCATGCTTTTAACCTATGAAATGTTGACCAGGCTTGGCTGACTTAGTTTTAACTATAGGACTTGAAGGACAGGTCAGAGGTAGAAAGAAAATGATGTGCCGTCAGTTCAAGTGGGGAGAGGCATGAGAAGCTCAGAAGGCAAGAGTGTCACACATTCAGAGGACACTTAGATGACAGTGAAATAATAACTTTTTAATACAATCTGACTTAGTTTGGGTATTCCAACCTTATTCTTAAAGAGCACGAATTGTAAAGCCAGAAACCTGAGTCAAATTCTAGATCAGCTACAACCAGATTCGTGTTATTGAAATTTTTGTTTTGACCTTTGTAATACTGTAGTGATGATTAAAAGACTGTATATATGTATATATAACTATATCGGTATATAGATATATATTTATAGATCTCTATTTATATCTGTCTATATATATATCACTATATCTGTATCTTCCTGGGGAACAGTTCTATGGAGCAGTTCTACTCTGTCTATAGGGTCACTATGAGTCAGAGCCAACTCTACGGTAGCGGGTTTTTAGTGTATATCTATCTATCTAGATAGATAGATAGATATCTCTTTAGATAGATCTCTATATATGTCTAGAGGGGCATATATAGAGATCTATATCTATGTATCTATATAGATGTAGATATCTCTCTCTCTCAATGTATCTAGAAAGAGAGAGAAAGATACCAAAAACCAACTATCGTAGACCTGCCCAATAGAGTTTCCAAGGAGCATCTGGTAGATTTGAACTTCCAGCCTTCTGGTTAGCAGCCCTAGCACTTATGCACAACTCCACCAGGATTGCAGGCTGCTGTTAAAGAGGATTCGAGTGGGAGTAACATCCTTGCTTAGGTCCCCTCCTTGATCCAAGATAAAGCGTGTTTCCCTTGGGTGTGGCCTACACCCTCTTTTATCTTAACAAAAGATAAAAGGAAGGGGAAGCCAGCAGAGAGTAAGGAACTTCATACCATCAAGAAAGCAGCACAGAGAGCAGATCTTGTCCCTTGGACCCGGGGTTCCTACACTGAGAAGCTCATAGTCTAGTGAAGATTGATAACAAAGACCTTTCTCTAAAGCTGAGCCCAAAGAGAAAGACTTTCCTTGGACCTGATGCCCCGGTTTTAGACTTCCACTCTACTAGATTGTGAGAAAAATGAATTTCTTTTTGTTAAAATCATTTATTTGTGGTGTTTCCCGTCTGGCAGCACTAAGTGATGAAGACAAACACTGAAATTGTGCCCCTCTTTTAGATAACTTGACCATAAAGTCAGCTCAAAACTATAAACTTGTTAAGCTTTTAATTAACACACTGCCAAGCTTGAGGAAGAACATTGAGCCATACCAAGTTAGTAGAGCCTGCCAAGTAACACCATATACCCAGGTCCTGTGCAGTCCCCTAGATATGCTGTTGGTCCTCATAAAACCATCAACCTAGTTATGAATGATGGAACAGGTCACATGATGGGATGTGATGAGGTCACTGTGAGAGCAAAGGAAGAGACTGTGAGAAAGGCAGCCTTAAATACTGTAAGAAGATGCTTAGATGCCATTTAAAACAAGAAGCATGGTGGTGCAATGGTTAAGCACTCAGCTGCTAAAGGAAAGATTGGTGAGAGTAACCAATAGCTAACATATTGGTTTTCTCCTAAGAAGGTAAACCCAAGAAATGATGGCCTTATCCTTCCCAGCTGCTCCTCTGGAGAAAGAACCTGGTGATCTGTCCATGTCAAGACTACAATTTAGGAATACCTATGGGCAGTTCTACTGTGTCCTGTGAGTCAGAATCAGGGCTATAAACCAGTTTGTTCAGTTTTGAACCTCTACTGAGAATTTTCACTTCCATTATATATATATACTGAGTCAGAATCTACATTGTAACCAGATTTCCAGATGTGTAAGTTTTTTGGAACTTGTTAGAAATGCACATTTTTAGTCCCTATACCCGTAGGCAGTAAGAAGAATTGTTTTGAATGAGATATGATCATTGTGCTGAAATTATTAGGGAATCAGGCAAAACATCTCCGTCTTCAGGATGACTCAGACTCTGTTATTTGGACTTATGGGATGCAGATGGACTCAGTTACTCAGAACAATGACTAAGATGTCCAAAAAAAGGGGGGCGGATTATTTGGGAAACAAGACAGAATGGTCACTAGAACAAATGAATGACTGACACTTTCTACTATGAGATGTTATATGTCAGTAAACAGCCAGTTTTCAGAGTGACTGGCTCTGGATCGAGACTGGCCGGACTGAAATACTCATTTTACTGCCCCCTATGGGTGAAACTCTGGTAGTATAGTGTTTAAGAGCTTGGCTGCTAACCAAAAGGTCAACAGTTCAAATGTACTAGGTGCTCCTTAGAAACTATGGGGCAGTTCTACTCTGTCCTGTAGAGTTAACTATAAGTCAGGCTCAGCAGCAACAGGTTTTTGGCTTTGGGGTGACTTATGAGCCCTGATGGTACAAAACATGAAATGCTTGGCTATTAGCTGAAACCTTGGAGATTATAACCCACTGAAGGGCTCCACTGGAGAAAGGCTTGGTGATCTACTTCCCTAAAGATTACAGTCTAAAAAAACCCCATGAGGCAGGTATACTCTGTCACATGGGGCTACTGTCAGTCATAACCAGCACCAGGTCCGTTGAGCAGGTCACTGAGCCTCTCTGTTCTTTTTCCTTAAAAACCTTGGGGAATTGTTTGGAGAATTAAGTAAATATACCAAATGTTTAAAATAATCCTGGACATTGAGAAATGGCTCCATGTGTTAGCTGTTGATCTTCTTTCTAAGCAAAATGCTTTCAGCTTCAAGTAGCAAGGAAAAAAAAAGTTTTCAGATAGCCTAAATGATAAGAATACTTACTATGTAATATAACATCGATTCTTAATTCTGCAGTTCACTGAGGCTACGAGCAACCCAGGTTATTTCCATCTTTGTATTGTACCATCACCAGAGGGTTTATTGTGGCTTCAGGCTGGCCCCTCTCACGGTAGCAAAACAGCCTCAGTAGCTCCAGGCATCACATCCAGACACAACACTATGTAGGAGCAGAGGATAAGGCCATCATTGCTTGGGTTCATCTTTTTAGGAGAAAACCATTTTCCCAAGATCCTCGACATGCTGCCAGTCCCACCTCAGTGGCCAACGTTCCTTCCTGTACCTGTTTCTCTTATCAGTGTGCTAGACAGCTTTTTGTTAAAAGGAGAAAGAATGTCATCAACAAATTGTCATTTTCTGTCAAGTCGGTTACCACTCACAGAGATCCTACAGTACAAAGTACAAATGACCCGTAGGGTCCCCAAGGGTGTAACTTCCATGGGAGAAGATCACTAGATCTTGACTCTCATGGAGCCATTGGTGGATTCATACCACTGATCTTTCCATCAGCATCTGGGTGCTTAACCACTGTACCACCAGGGCTCCTGTAGGTATAGGTAGCCACTGAAGGTAGCCACTGAAGGTATAGGTATATGAGCACTGCCAATTATATTTGTGAACTCATCTAGAAGAAGTGATGCATACCTTGTGGCTGAATATCACTACAGTCCCCTTTGAAGTACTCCCTTTGGCAAGATATACACCAAGGCCACGGCATAGTACACCCTTCAAAGCAATTTTGGAACTCTTTTTCTGTAATGGTCACGAGAGCTGTGATTGTATTACCCTTGTTATGTACTGAATGTCATAAAAATGTCTTCTTTTCAGTATTTCCTTTATCTTCAGGTAAAGAAAAAAAGTCACCGGGGGCCAGATGAGGTGAGTAGGGAGGGTGTACCAATACAGTTATTTGTTTACTGGCTAAAAACTCCCACACAGACAACTATAGAATTAAGTTTGCAAACTTGCTACTGTGCTACCATGCATGATGGCCGTTCCAGAAAGAGTTTCAAAACTGCTTTGAAGGGGGTACTAGTTGCTGGTGTCAGAGCGTAGCTTGCCGAGGGGAGCACTTTGAAAGTGATTGTAGCAATACTCAGCAATGAGGTCTGCAACACTTAGAACAGTTGAGTTGGTGGACTTAATTGTCGGACCTTGTAAGTATTTGATGTGAGTGATAAAGCAGCTGAGGTTCTAGAGTTAAACAATTTGCCTAAGTTCACATAATTAAAATGATCAGCCTTTTTTTTTTCCCAACTTAAAGTGTTTCTGACCTTAAAGCTTACAATTTAAAGACTATACCTTGGAACGTGAACCGTAGCCCTGTTTGCGTTGTACCAGACATGCATCTATTGAGGTGCCAGAGGATGCGTTGCATCATTGCTTTGATATGATGAACAGAGAGACTTAGGACAGGGCGGCTGTGGTTCACTAGAGGTCAAATAGACTATGTGACTATTTGCATGCAGGACTGTGTGTGACACTCAAGTGGCACAGACACTGCTTTATGGGTCTGGGCAGTTGGAAAATGGCTGTCAACCTTCAGAAGTAAATGAGACTGGCCATATCACTGTCAGGATTTATTTAATATTGCTTTGGCTTTTCAGAATTCTGTTTGTCACATTAATCCATCCCCTTCGAAGACATTTTCTTAGGAGTCTCTTGGGCACGTCTCCGTCAGGGCTTCCCTGCTCTTCAATCCGTGCTGACAAACACACAGTGCAGGTGAAATACTGTGGATGTGGGTGCCATTAGGAGCATCTGTCTTTAGTTCTGTGCAATTAAGGACAACTTCACGGTGAAAGTGCTGACAATGACAAGGTCTGGTAAGCGGTGAGACCATCGTGTGCCCCTGTTATCAATACAGAGGAATCTAGAGGAAAAAAGGACGTGGAGAGGAGTCTCGCTTGATGGAAGCTAGGTAGATTGGGTGGGCAGTGTTTTAACAGAATCAGTCTGGTGCCTCATGTCAAAAGTCCTTGCTCTATCACTGCCTGGTCCTGAGATGAAAAATCTTAGATCTAGGCTGAGCCATTCATTAGATATAGGGTGTGTGCCAGGACCAAGAATTGGGAAGGGAGGAAAGGATGCTAATTTCTAGGGTCTGGCAATCAGGAAGGAGCAGAGGGCCAAATACATATGTCATGTACAGATTTGTATCTCATCTGACTTGTTCAGGGAGAAATGTTATATATATATATATATGTATGTATATTTATATATAGAGAGAGAAATTTCATATATATGTGTGTATGTATAGCTGGAAACCGTGGTGGCATAGTGGTTAAGTGCTACAGCTGCTAACCAGAAGGTTGGCAGTTCACATCCACCAGGCACTCCTTAGAAATTGTGGGGCGGTTCTCCTCTGACTTATAGGGTCACTATGACTTGGAATCAACTTGAGGGCCAGCCAAGTGCCGTCAAGTCAAATCCAACACATGTTGACCCTAGGGGAACTTGACGGCAGTTAGTTTTATATATATATATATGTATATATATATACACACACACACAGACACACACATGTATGTAAAAAAAAAACCTCTACTGTTGACTCAGTTCCAGCTCACAGCAGTCCTATTAAAAAAAGAAACAAACCTGCCACCAAGTTGATTCCAACTCATAGCAATCCTATAGGACAGAGTAGAACTGCTCCACAGAGTTTTCAGGGAGTACCTGGTGGATTCAAACTGCCAGCATTTTGGTTAGCAGCTGTAGCACTTAACCATTATGCAACAGGGTTTCCATACCAACCCTATAGGACAGGGTAAAACTACTCCATAGAGTTTCCAAGGAACACCTGGCAGGTTTGATCAGCTAAACTTTTGATTAGCAGACCACTGTGCCACAGGGTTTCCCAAATATCCATTGCTGTTGAGTCAAATTCTACTCATAGCAACCTATAGGATAGAGTAGAACAGTTCCAGAAGGTTTGAAGGAGTGGCTGGTGGATTTGAACCACTGACCTTTTGGTTGGGAGACATAGCACCTAACCATTATGCCACCAGAGTTTGTGTGTGTGTGTGTGTGTGTGTATGTATGTATGTATATACAGATGCTCTCTCTCTCTCTGTCTCACACACACACAAGTGCATGCCGGAATTGGATCCATTCACCATACTTATTCAATACATATTCTGAGCAAATAATCCAAGAAGCTGGAGTATATAATGAAGAACCCAGCATCCAAATCGGATCAGACTCATTTAACAACTTGCAGTATCCAGATGACACAGTCTTGCTTGCTGTAAATGAAGAAGACTTGAAGCACTTACTGATGAAGATCGAAGAATACTGCTTTCAGTACGAATTACCTGAAAACTCATTTCAGTTGGGTCAATTCCAAGTCATAGTGACTCAGTGGCACTGCCCTATAAGGTTTCCAAAGCTATAATCTTTATGAAAGGAGACTGCCACATCTTTCTACTACATAGTGGTTGGTGGCTTTGAACTGCTGCCCTTTTGATTAACAGCTTTAACCACTGCACCACCAGTACTACTTATGGATTAAAAGAAAAAAACAAACCGACTGCCATCGAGTCAGTCCAACTCATAACGACTCTAGAGGTCAGAGGAGAATTGCCCCATAGAGTTTCCAAGCAGCACCTAGTGGATTTGAACTGCTGACCTTTTGGTTAGCAGCTGTAGTGCTTAGCCCAGTATACCACCAGGGTTTCCACATATGGATTAAACCTTACCATGAAGCAAAAAAATTCTCACAAGTGGACCAACAAGCCACATGATGATAAGTGGAGAGGATATGAAAGTTGTCAAGGATTTCCTTCTACTTGGTTCTGCAATCAGTGCCCTTGGAAACAGCAGTCAAAAAGTGAAACTATATTACGTTGGGCAAATCTGCAGCAAAACACCTCTTTAAACTACTCAAAAGCAAAGATATCACTATGAGGACTATGGTGCAGTTGACCCAAGCCTTGATATTTTCAGTCATCTCATATACATGGGAAAGCTAGATAGTGAACAGTGAAGACCAAAGAAGAATTGATTGCTTTGAATTATGGTGTTGATAAAGAATACTGAATATACCATGGACTTCTAGAAGAATGAACAAATCATCTTGGAACAAATACAGCCAGAATGCTCGTTAAAATCAAGGATAGTAAGATTTCGTTTTGCTCTCTTTGGACATGTGGTCGAGAGGACCAGTCCTTGAAGACGGACGTCACGCTTGGCATCTTGGTCATCTAGTGCTACTTAACAGAAATAGCACACGTGGATGGCTGTAACAAAGAGAAGCTTATTCTTTCACAATCGAGTAGGCTACAGATGCAAATTCAGACTTCAGCTCCAGGGAAAAGCCTTCTTCCTCTGCTGGCTCTGGAGGAAAGTCCCTGTTATCAATCTTTCCCTCACTGAGGAGCTTCTCAATGCAGGGACCCCATGTCCAAAGGACACACTGTGCTCCTGGTGCTACTTTTCTTGGTGGTGTGAGGTTCCCATGTCTCTCCGCTTGCTTCTCTCTTGTGTATCTCAGGAGAAGTTGGCTTAAGACACACTCTAATCATGTGGATCTGATCAATGTAATTGCCACAGATCCATCTCATTAACCTCATATTGATAAGATTTACAACACATGGGGAAACCACATCAGATGACATGACGAGTCATACAATACTGGGAATTGTATCTAGCCAAGTTGACAGATATTTTCAGGGTGCACAATCCACTCCATGACCCTTGATAAAGAGGAAGACCCATGCACAGTGACCACAACGATGGGCTCAGACATAACAGTGACTGGGAGGGTGGCACAGGACTGGGCAATGTTTAGGTTGTGTGGGGGGTCACTGTAAGTGGAATCAACCTTGCGATACCTAACAGCGTGTGTGTGTGTGTGTTAATTAGTGTAAACATGTTTCTTGCAGACCCAGGGACATACCACGTTCTGAACATCTTCTCTTACATTCTTCTCCTGCCCTGAATACCTCCCGCTATCTTCTCACGATTTCTTGGTTTAAATAGTTGTCACCAATTGTGCACTTTTGTTTCACACCTGTGCCCAAACATCACCTTTTGGCTCTGATTTTGTTTGTGGGGGGGCAGGAATAAAACTTCGTTGTTCAAGTTGTGATGCACAACATCTTACAACACCCATACCATTAGTTGGCACTGAATTCAAGAAGTGTGTGATATGTAGCCACATACAATTGTCGTCAACATCGTCTGTCACACAGAGAGGCTTGGCCAACATCTCCACATGGGAAGGCGACTGAGTTATAAGTTGGAAGCAACCCCTTTGTGTTTCTAAGAACACAATTTTTTTATTTACCATCATTGTCTCTGATCTGAGTGGTTCACACAAATAAAGCAAAAGTTCCTTGCTACTTCTAAAGACATTAAAAAAAAATGATGTTACTGAAGATGACACACATAAATTGATGGCTGGTATTTATTTAATGTCACACCTAAATTATTAATTCATTCTTGACAGAAACAAATGTACAGTAAAATTCACTAATTTGTGCTAATTGAGGAAAAGGCCAATTATAGTAAAGTCTCAATTAACTGGAATCCAACCAAGAAGACCTCAATTAATCTTCTTTTGGTCTTCTCTGATATGTGAGAGCATTTACAAGTCTGGAGAAAAAGTCAAGCTTTCAGACATTTTCCCTCCCCAAAGTAACTTCTAGATTGTACCTTAAGGTCAATACAAAAGCAGCAATGTGATCTTTGTTACTATCCAGTACCATGATGTGTTGTAAAATTCTGAGACACCAAGAAAATGCTGAAAAGAAGCATTGTATGTAATTCACCTTAATTTTCACAGCAATCCCAGAAAAGAGACTCTGTGTATCCCTGTTTCACATATAGGAAAACAGGTTTTAAGAGAAAGTAGGTAAATTACTGGTGGCCTCTCACTAGTAAGTTCTAGCAGAAGGAATCTGAACCCAGGCTGTCTGTCTCACTCCAAAATGGATTTGCCTAACCTTGTCAAGGAACTTCTGAGCATCTGGCTCTTTGAAGGAGGAAGAGTCAAGCCTTCAGGGGCAAAGTGTGCTTCATCATTGGATGCAGTACAGTAAAATTCCCCCAGATCTAAAGGATGTCACCATAAGGTTATGCTTAAATTTTATTCCAACTCAGAGATACTGTAATTCAAACCAGAAAGCATACTCAACCAAAACACCTCACTATCTTTGCATATCGATGAATGGAGTGTGTACCATGGGAAAACACATTAAAAATCTGAGGTATCGTTTAAAAAAAGGAAATACTAAAGTACTTTCCTGTTCCGTATAGTCAGGAAAATAACATGAAAAGGAGATATCTGAATTAAATGATGAGCCTTGGACTTCTTGAAAAACAGGAATGTTCTAACTAGCTTAAGTTGCTCTCATGTAACAGTGTGCTTGATCACTAGGCTACTGGCCAACAGGTTAGTGATTCAAGCCCACCAGCTGCTCTGCAGAGGAAGATGTAGCATTCTGCTTCCTTGAAGGTTATAGCTTTGGAAGTTCCCTGGGGACAGTTCTCCTCTGCCCTGTAGAATCAACTGGACGTCAGTGGGTTTGGATTTGGGTTTAACTAGCTTCGACAGTCGCCTCTTGTTGTGTGTAGTTTGCAGTTTTGATTTTCTTGGCCAGCTTCCCTTCTGCAGTTAGTAGAGAGTTATATCAGCCTAATTTAAGTTATTGTAACTTCTAATTAGTAGGTGTAAATTAGGTTTTGATATGAAAATGTGTATTATCTATTAAATTACTGAATGTGAGTCAGGTTTCAGAAGTGTTTGTGTGGTACTGTATCCCAGCTCAGCAAACATTTTGATGACCATTAACAAAAGCCACAGACTCACAATGTAACAGTGAACAAGAAAAACAGTCTCACCCTCCACATGCTATACATTAATTGAGTAATTGGTGCTTCAGTCATTGCATTAGCGACGTGGTTGCCTTCGCTTTGGTTCTTGGAAAATTCTACCATTACTCATAAGAAAACAAGTTCAATTTCAAAGGAAAATATAAATTACACTGTTCCCTTGGAGACTTTTAGGTAGAATTCTTTGGTTATCCGGCCAGGAGCATTTTCTTGACCTTTGGAGGCAAGTGAAATCTGGAAGAGAAATCACACATAAATTATTTTAGTTTCCTCTCCCTGTGGCTCACTCGAGCTTTCAGCCTCATTCCGTTCTTTTTTCCCCTTTGTTGCCCTTGTTGCCCATGAATTGCCTTTAACTCATGACAACCCACGTACAGCAGAACTGGGTGGTACCTGGTCCTGGTGATGAGTTGTGGGCTGCATGATGGTGGTGCATACACAGGGGACTTGTTGGCTGGTTTCCAGAAGTAGATCTCCAGGCTTTTCTTCCTCATCCTGCTTAATCCGGAGGCTCTGCTGATACCTTTTCAGCATCATGGCAACACACACACCTGTCTTTGCTGACAGTTGGGTGCTAACTGCCTATGAGAATCATCAGAGCAGGATTCAAACCTGAGTCTCCTGCATAGAAGGCAAGAATTCTACCCTTGAAACGCCAAGAACTGCTTTTTTCTTTTGGGTACTCCTTTCCTCTTAATTTCTTTATCAATCAAAACATGAGATTTTTGAAAAGGTCCTTAAGGTTTTAAAAAGTCACCTAAATGTCTCCATAAGAACAATTTGTAAGACCCATGTGTTTGTTGAGCAACTACTGCGTGCCAGAGATCCTTCGAGGTGCTTGGGATTCGTAAATGAGAAAACTCAATACAAATGCCTGCCTTTGTAGATCTTGCATTCTAAAAGAGGAAGCAGAAAAAAAAAGTGCACAATAAATAAATGAAGGTAGAAGGTGAAAGGTTCAGGGAATTTTGAGAAAGGGATGATGGCGTCCCTAGGGTATTTAACCTCACTCTAGAACCTGAGGGGTGCCCAGTGTTCCAGGCTTCCAGCCTCCCACCTCCTTTCTGAACACCCCACCCTCTCCATGTTTGCCTTGAGTAATGGCACCAGCTGGCAGGCATCTGGAGCAAGGCGAGAGGCCCTGGACGGGACTCACCTCTTCGGAGCTGCACACTAGCCAAGGCCTCCATGCGCCCCCACACAGCCTAGGCAGCCCCACTTCTCCCAGGGAGTGCACTTTGGAGCTCATGCTGGAATGGCAAGTGGCTGAGGATTCCCAGACAGCTCCCTGCAGCTTGGATGTAGACTCTGGCGAGCTCAGTGACAGTAAGCCCAGGATAGCAGCAGGTACAAAGGGGCTGAGGCCGCCTGACTGGAAGGAAATCGCAAGTATTTTGCATACCACTAATGTTCATGTAAAGACTTGCCCTTAGGAAACTAACCATGTCAATAAGAGAGGAGTCCGTGTATTGTCTGTTACTCTCTAAGTAGGTCATTTACTTGAGTGACAAGCATTTCTTCTCCTTTGGTGACTAGAAAATTCCTGTCTTCTAGCAGAGAGCTGTCACAAAGAAGAAACCCACAGAACAGTTATTGAATGAACTGAGAAAACAAACACTGCCATGAAGTGGATTCAGAATAAAACTGCCCCATAGAATTTCCAAGTAATGCCTAGTGCATTTGAACTGTCAACGCTTTGGATAGTAGCAATAACACTTAGCTGCTATACCACCAGAGTTTCCACTGAGTGAGTAACCGGAGAAACCAAACCCACTGCTGTTGAGTCAATTGTGACACAACACGGAGTAGACTTGCTCGATAGCATTTTCCAGGAGTGCCTGGTGGATTTGAACTTTTAGTTAGCAGCTGCAGCACTTAACCACTTAGCCACCATAGTTGAGTGACTAGTGTGTACATAATACTTCTTTACCTGCTAAATGAGATCTTTTGAAATCCATGATCCTTTTTTGCTTTTAAAATCTAGATAATGCAGTAAACTGCTGATTTTGTTCACACCATTTGTTAGTTTAACATTTTAAGCTATCTTCAAACACAAGCTTCACCAATGAATTTCATAAAATTCCAACTAAATAAATTGGAATTGAGTATCATTACAAACACAAGCCACATAGTAAAGCTTATTTGTGAAAAAGAAGAAAAAAGCTCCCTCAGTGAAAGTGAGGAGATTTAGTTAAGCTGTTCAGTGTGGTGTTTTAATAGTAGAACTTTTCATCCCTGCCTAGACCTCAGACAGAGATATTGCACATTTCAGCACCCAGGTGAACTGTGACAGTGGGAAGACACAGACTGGAAACAGTGGTTGAACAGCTCATGTACAAGGCCGCCAGCTCAGATTGCTGGTGTGCAAACCTCTGTCATTAACTGCCTGCAAACCCTTTTAGCCTTCCTCAGCCATCATGTACCCATCTGCCAGACTCTTACCCAGTTAGGAAGCGAGCAAATGAGGGCTTTTGAGAGAAACCTGTAAAAGAACCATTAGAGACAGCTCAGAGTAATCTGTTTCTGCATCAGAAAGCAGATGGAAGTCACTGCAACCAACCAAGAAGAAATCAGAACCCCACATACATTTCCAGACTGGCTTATGTACAACCAGTATACAGTTCTCATCTAAGGCATAATCTTATTGCCGCTGGGAAGGAAGTAATGCTGGAAAATGATCCTTTGATCACTGCATCCTGACCCGAGAGATGCCACTGAACAAGTGAAGCTTCCATTACTGCTTTACTTTGTATGAATTTAGCATTTCTCTGGCTTTTTGTGCCAAGAAAACACACATATTTTTTTCTTAGTGGCAATTCAAACACAAAGGGAAATCAGCATTTTAAAATTCAGATAAGCAGGAGTTAGTTTACAGTTAGAGATTTTGAGCACACTGCGTTTGAGTGATAATATTTGAAATTTATTTCCACAAGTTATTGCACATTCACTTCTGAAGTTTTCATTGCACAAAATTGCCAGAAGGAATGGATTTTGTCTTCTTCAGCTGGCAGAACAATTTTCCACCTGTCGCCCAAATATTTGATGAGAAGGATTATGTCACCAGCTCCGAAAGTTTATATTGTGGATCCTTCCTAAGTGAGATGGGCTAATGAAATGACTAGCCTGATATCAGAGTCCACCTTGCTAAAGCATCTGGGAAGTTGCCGAGGGATTTTCAGTGGTTAGGGCAGTTTCTGAAAACTAGCTTCAGTGATGCACATGTACACACGCGCATGTGTGCACGCACACACACACACACACACTCCTCTGAACTTGTACAGCACAAATGTTGATTTTCATCCCTTGTGCTGTCACTGTATTTCTATATTCAGCAAAACTCTTTGTGGTCTTGCCACAGCTCTAAATTAATTGCCCCAAATTATTGTCGTTCGTCTTCCTGGTAAGTGGAACCATAAATAACAGCAGCAACACAGAGGCATGGTAGAGGTGAAACGTTCATTTGATTTCAGGTTCAGGTAATTTAGCGTCTCCACTGAGTTTTGTATTCCTCTGTAGTCTATAAGGTAAATAGGAAGCAGAGTGAGTATAGTTGACACAAAACAGATTTCAAAATTCCTTGCATAGTGGCAGCCACCCTTTAACTGTCAGAATAAATACCATTGGTTTTCTCTTGTTTCCCCAAATGCTTTGGGAACATCATCAGTAGTAATAATATTGCTACTGTTGGGATTTTCCTGAAGCTTAGATCTTATGCCATATCAAGACACCTATGTTGCCTCAGAGGCAGGTCTCCAGTTCATGGACTGGCACGCACGTCTGAGAATATTAAGAGCTTGAGTCAGGTTTTCAGTCTTACTTCCCAAGACTCCCATGTAGCCTACAAGCCAGTTGACCAGAACCATTGTCTCTTGCATATTCTTTGCAGATTTCTAAACATCGTGCTTTTCTTGCTGTTTCGTTTCAACATCCTCCTTAATCTTTCAGACTTAGATTTTGACCATCCTTCTTGGCTCAACTGAAGTTTTACTCGTTTCAGAAAGCCCTCCATGCATCGTGTAGGAAGTAATGTCTTACTTTCTGAACTTGCAGACCATTTCATAAATATTTTTCATCGGATTTTTTGTTTCCATTTCATCTTTTTTATTTGCATAAGTTGTATACAAATCTAGAATGAGAGATACTGTCACGAAGAGCATTGTTTGGTGGTGGTGGTGGTGGTTGGTGCTGTGGAGTAAGTTTCGACTCTCAGCAACCCTGTGCACAGCAGAATGAAACACTGCCCGGGCCTGTCATGCCCACAATCATTTTTGTGCTTAAGTCCATCGCCGCAGCCGCTGTGTTGGTCCATCTCATTGAGATCTTCCTCTTTTTTGCTGATCCTCCACTCTACCAAGCATGATGTCCTTCTCCAGGGATTGATCCTTCCTGACAACATGTTCAATGTATGTGAGACAGAGTCTCGCTATCTTTGCTTCCAAGGAGCGTTCTGGTTGTACTTCTTCCAGAATGTATCTGGTCTTTTGACAGTCCATAGTACGTTCAGTATTCTTCTCCAACACCGCAATTCAGAGGTGTCATTTCTTCTTGTGGTTAGTGTGGAAGCAATGAACTTGCTCCAATCTGAATTGCCTTTCTTGCTTCTAAAAATCTGCTCTGGTTTGTGCTGATGTGTTGACTTCCGCAGTCAAGTCACCTGGCATTTCCCGTGGTGGTGGTCTCCCAGTGACAAAGCCACTTAAATCTATTAGAAACCACTTTGTAGACCATAATCTTTCCTATAGTGGAAGCAAAAGAATCCTAACACGGGGTAGGCTAGAGTAATAGAATGGGAAAGCTCTCAACTTCCCTCCTGATTTGTGCCCTGTTTCCCCTCCCAAATGCATCTGCTCTTTAGGCTCCGGGATCCTTCATCCACTCTCTATCCCACAACAAGGTCCAAGGTTGTCTTTGTTTATTTTGCACTTCCCACAGAAGAGCTCTCTTGGGTGAGTGGCAGTGTGTGGGTCTGTAAGGATCCCAGATTGAAGAGGCAACATCTTTCTGGAGTGTTAGCAGCATAGTGCTTACGTGCTGTGAGGTGCTGACCAAAAGGTCAGCAGTTCAAATCCACCAAGCAGTCCTTGAAAACTTCGAAGGGCAATTCGACTCCATCCTATGTAGGGTTGCTATGAGTCAGAAGTGACTTAACAGCAGCAGGTTAATTTTATTTGAAAATACAGGGTCTGTCTTACTGTTGTGTGTGTCAACTTGCTGTATCATAAAGTAAAATGCAAACTGTGGCTAAATTTGAAGATAAAACCTATAATACAAGAGAAATTTCTTGTTTATGGTCTGGCTGCTCTTCTTCGTCAACACTCTTAAAGCATCTGCATCCACTCCTCTCTACCTTTAGGATTCTGTCAGTACAAAAATCTAAAACATCACTAATTTAAGATTTTGACATTATCTACCTTTTTTTTAAGAGTTGAGGAGCCCTGGTGGCAAAGTGGTTAAAGAATTGGCTGCTAACTAAAGGTCAGTGGTTTGGATCCACTGGCCTCTCTGTGGATACCCTAGGGGGCATTTCTACTGTCCTGTAGGGTTGCTTGGAGAATTGACTCAACAGCAGGGAGTTATGGGGGTCTCTGTCACACTTCCCAAGATATTCCCTCTATTCTCCTTCTTACCAAAGCCAGCTGAGCTGTGCCATCTCTAGACAGCTGTTTAACTGTCACAGATGCATATTTCTAGAGATGACTCAGTTCAGCTGGCTTTGGTGAGAAGGAAAGCAGAGGGAAGACCTTGCAAAGTGAAAGAGAGACCCCCAAGTGATACATCTGCTAACCAAAAGGTTAGCAGTTCAAATCCGCCAGGTGCTCCTTGGAAACTCTGTGGGCTGTGTCATGGATTGAATTGTGCACCCCCCTCAAATAGGTGTAGCCACATGGCTGGGCTGTGATTCCCAGTATCTTGTGACTGTCCTTCCTTTTGTTGTTTTCCTATACTGTATGTTAAAGGATTAGGGTGGGGCTGTAAAATTCCTTCATAGGATCACCTCCCGAGTCCACTGTAAAGGGAGTTTCCCTGGAGTATGGCTTGCCCCACCCTTAATCATTTCATCCTGCAAGAGACAAAAGGAAAGAGAAGCAAGAAGAGAATGGGGGACCTCACACCATCAAGCAAGCAGCTCGGGAAGAAGAGCACGTCTTTCAGTCCTGAGATTCCTGCACCAAGATGCTGCCTGAACCAAGACTCATGCAATACCGGACTTTCCTCCAGAGCCGACAGCAGGGAAAGCCTTCCCCTGGAGTGGACATCCTGAATTTGGACTTGTAGCCTACCAGATTGTGTAAGAATAAACGTTCCTTTGTTAAAGCCATCCACTCTGTGGTATTTCTGTTAGAGCAGCCCTAGCTGACTAAAACAGGGTGGTTCTACGCTGACCTATAGGACCACTGTGAGTCAGACTTGACTGGACTTGAAGGCAGTGGTTGCTTTTTTTTGTTTTGTTTTCTTTTTGAGTTTCCTCACTATGGCAGCTGGAAGGTGGATAGAGTAGATACACTGCCCGGCAGTGCCAGTCAAGGAACTTGGGAAGCAGCTGTATGGGTGCTGAGTGGGAAGGAGGTAGGAATGTGTTCTGCTGAATGGTAGATTGGTGATTCTGTAACAAAAGAAACCTTAACATAGGAGCAACTGAAGCTTGGCAATGTTTTTTATTATTGTTACCTTTTACTTTTAAGGTGTGGAAAGCAAGGATTAGGAATGGATGTATAAATGGGGGAGTGTCACTACTGTTAGTGTGCTGGAGAACTGTACTCTGCTGGAGCTGGAAGAAATTTAAAAGAGAAGCCACATTCCCCTTGATTTCAAACCTAGAGTCCAAGGACTCTGTGGGATATATGCAGAGAGGTTGGGAGCTTTTGCATTATTTTCAGTATTTCAAAAAGGATAATAAAAGATGTGTATTTACTCAAAGTGTGTCTTTAGTTTGGGCTAGAACTTTGGAGATTCAGTATAGTTATATTAGTAAGAAATATTCATCTGAGACTCTGTTGTCTATGGTTTTTTAAAAAAATACAAAACAAGCAACATGAATGTATCCATCTTTAACCTTGATGTTGTTCATATTTATTACTATTAATTATTTTAGATAGTATTATTTTTCACATCAAACACATATTGATGTGTTTTTAATAACAGAAATAAACAGTATCAAAGAAAATGGCATACCCTGTTCGGAGTCAAAGAAAAAGTGTTTTATTGAGGAATAATTACAGCTGTGGCTGGCAGTACTGGGTAAAAATACGAAGTGCTCCACTTTTCAAGGGAAGAAAAGACCCCACTGCCATCGAGTCAATTCTGACTCATAGCGACTCTCTAATACAAGGCAGAGCTGTCCCGCTGAGTTCATAAGGATCACCTGGTGGAGTCACAGTTGCCCACCTTCTGGTTAGCAGCCGTAGCACTTAACCACTGCAGCGTCAGGGTTTCCTTCAAGGAAAGAGAGGGGTCTGAATACACAGAAACAACAGGAAAGGTAGGGGATTAATGATTGATTGTAAATAAGATTAGTTTCTATTTGAAATCCTTTGTAAAGTAAAAATCAATCACTTGCTTAGGGAGGAGTGGGACACCAGCTAGGTGGATTGTACAGCTGTAATTAGCCAGTCTCAACTGTAGAAACGGTGGTGGTGCAGCTGTTAAGAGCTGTGGGCATCCCCCAGCTGCCAACCCAAAGGTTGGCACTTCGGATCCACCAGCCAGTCCTTGAAAATTCAGTTGGGCAGTTTTAGCCTGCCCTATAGGTTTGCTATGAATTGTAATTGATTTGTTGGCAGTGATTTTTTTTTTTTTTACCCTCTCGTAATTTGTTATTGTGGTTGGATCCAGGAGTAAGTTGTTTATACATTCTTCCCAGTGATTTATATCTTGACCAGTTCAATTAGTCATGAACACGTTTTTCCCAAGAATCATCATTTACATCTTGACAGAGTCTTCCTCAATAGTTTGCCATCCTGACCTTTTGTTTCCTGAGAGTACTTGCAGTCCCCATCATTCTTAGCCAGACAAAAGTGCCTTTAATTTGAAACTTTTAAGTCTATAACACTACAGATGACATTAAAGTACCTTTTGTCTTCCACAATCAATTCTACATTCCTTTCCTTCCTTGTCTTCCCCAAAGGAGCTCCTCTCAGTAATTTGATAGCCATTTTATTTATTTATTTATTTTAATAAGGAAAAGGGTTTTTTTTTTGTCATTATGATTGAATGAAAATGTACATCCCCATATAAATTCGCATGCTCACTGATATGCAGCTCCCACCGCTCTCCCTGCCTACTGACAGCACACACCTCTTCTCTGCTCCATACATATCCTATCCTCCCAGCAGTCTCCTATCCCATCTTCTCCACCCACTTCCCTTCTTCCAGCAAGAGGTCAGCAGGATTACATCCTGTAGATACATAGAACCATAAAATTCCCACAAGATACGGTCTGTATTGCCAAGTCCAATTCATTGCTGTTGGAAAAGTTGACCTTTGTTATGATTCATGGACAGGAGCGGCATCAGAGTCATGCTCCCAGGAGAACCCCGAAGCCCCTGGACCATCAACTGCAGTCTTTTATTGGAGATCTCAGGGTGCACCCCTATTTATTCTCTTCTTGCCAGTAAGACTCAACTTTGTTAGCTCCATCATAGCTATCACTGGTGGTGGCCGGGCACCATCTGGTTCTTCTGGTCAGGAGTCGATGTAGAGATCCACTCACATGGGTCTCTCTGTCTTCTGGGTCTCTTTTCCCCATGTCTTTCTTGTCCTCGGTGATTATCTGTTCCGGTTGAGTTGGGGCCATTTGCTGTACCCTCAGGTGGCAACGTGGCATCATTTAAGACCCCGGACGCCACTCACCAATGAGGAGTGCAGAGAATCCTCATTAGCAAAAGACTAGCTGTGCCAGTTGGGCTCGATTTTGCCTAAGGGCATGGTCCCTGGACCCTTGCCCCAGGTACTCTGTCCTTGCAATATTAGGTTAAGATGGGAGGAGTAGCCATTTTATTTTTATGTTTTAAGACACATTTATTTTGCTTTGCTTTGTGACTAAGTAGAATCATGGAGAATATATCCTTCCTCAACATCCTTTTTTTCTTTCTCATGCAACATAAATTTTGGGAGACATAAATATTGGTAGGTAGATCGATGATTCCATGTTACTGCTAGATAACATTTTATTCAATGAATATTAGTTCTACTACTAGTAGACATGTATATTGTTTTTAATTGTCTCTGGAAAACATCTAGGTAAGTATTATGAATGCTCATGTCCTGGAGGAAATTTCTGTATGTCTTCAGTTATTAAAAAGTGTAGGAGAGAAGTAGTTACTTTTTAACAAATACTATTTGTTAGGCAAAATTCTTTAAAACATGGACCCCACTGAAAAAAAAATGGTCAGAGGAATTGGATGTGATTGATATAATTCACCTCTTCCTAAGAAAAGGACTAAGTTAAAGTCTTCTTAGGAAATTTCTCTGTATTCTACTCTTTGAAAAATCCCAAAGTAGGAGTCTAGAAATCCCTTTGGTTTCATATTTTAGTGTTTCAGACACTGGAGTTGGAATTTTTTCCATAAAGTTTGACCTAAAATCCTACTTCTGTAATTGAAACCCCTTCCCTCTTGCCTTCTCCAAAGGAACGAAGAGCAGCTACCTCCCTCCGCCATCAAGACAATTCCTTGTATTCTGATACACTGATTTAAAGTTCTTTTTCTTTTTGACTTTAGGCAGCATAAGTCCATCTTCTCCATGCATTTTTTCCCTGGGCTTCTTTCTCTAGGTCGTTTATGGTATTCTCATCATAGCTGTTTGAGATTCAACTATAGCTACATTTTAGGGCTTAAAATGGAAAACATACGACCTTATAGTGGTCTAAACAGGAATGGCAGGATTACCTCTCATGGTTTATATATAACTGTCAATATTTATACTTGAGTATAAGTGATAATGTGTCTACATGTATATTATTTTCATTCAGGAAATACATCTTGTGTCTTTTTTGTTTAGCAGACTTAGGCATTTATAACACATACACACAAACACAAGCTGTCCTGGGCAATGAATTACATGTAGCATGTAGCGCACTAGGGTGGTCACTTGTGCCTTTTTTATGTGTTATACAAAGGCCAGTTTTACTATTAAGAAATTATTTAGTTGATAATAAAGGGGAGTTGTGATTAAAATAAAACAGAAAATGTATAAAGACTGTTCATGGCTGATTTGTTTCAAATAGCAAAACAAGAAAAATAAAACAAACAGCCTAAATGTCAGTCGACAGGAGAGTAGATAAGGAAGTCATGATATATCCACACAACGGAATACTGTAAACAATGAAAATGTGTAAACTATATCCACACACATTGGCAAGGATGAAGTTTATTAATAATGTTGAGTGCAAAAAGCAATTATGAGAATACAAATGGCCACTAAGTACATGAAAAGAGGTTCAACATCATTACTTATTAAGCAAAACCACAGTGACGTACCTCTTCACACCTGCTAGGGTAGCTATAGGGTAAAATAAGGACTCTAACAATCCCTGACAAGGATGTGGAATCTTTAGATTCGTCATATCTACACTGCTGATGGGAATGTAGAATGGTGCAGTTGCCATGGAAAACAGTTTGGCAGTCCCTCAAAAAGTCTAAATGGAGTTACCATATTGTTGTTAGTAAAGTCAGTTCCAAATGACCTTATGTGTAACAGCAGGAAATACTGCTCATTCATATGTCACCTTCATGGTTGTTACTGTGCTTGAGTCCACCAGTTCCACACTTAGACAAAGACCCAAGGGAAATGAAGCTATATGCATGCACAAAACACTTGTTCACAAATGTTTATATTAGCATTGTTCATAGTAGTGAAAAAAGTGAAAGCAATCCAAATGTTCATCAACTGCTAAGTGGATCCATAGAAAGAAATACTAGGTCAGTTGCTGTTCTTGTTGACTCGTGGCAACCCCATGTGTATGAGAATAGAACTGTGTTCCATTGGGTTTTCGATGGCTGATATTGCTTCATAATAAAAGAATGAAATACTGAGATGTGCTACCTCCTTGACGAACCTTGAGCATATTCCGCTAAGTGAAGGAAGGCCATATGTCATACTATTCATTTATAAAAAAAATGTCCAGAATGGACAAATCACTAGAGATAGAACCTGGATTAGTGGTTGCCAGATGACACTAAGAAAGAGGGGAGAGGGCGTGGGGGGTTCAGGGACACAGTGTTTTATTTAGGGTGATGAAATGTGATGGTTGCTCAACTCTGTGACTATACTCATTGTACATTTTCAAAAGGTGAATTTTATGGCATGTGAGTCATATCTGACATAGATTTCTCAAAAGCGATCCAAATAAGTCATACATTGTGCTACAATTTTAAACAATTTTCAAAAGCAATCAATAAGCAGTGTAACGTTGTATACCAATGTAGTGAAGCTGTAAACATAAAAGATGGGATGAGTTAAAAAAAGAAAGAGAAATTGAGTCTGGAGTGATGGTTATTCCCACTGAGTTGAGGGCATCATATGAAATAGTATTAGAGTGATCGTGCTGAGAAAGTTCTACATTCTTAGGTTGAGTGCTAGGTCCACTTTGTTATCATACTTTTTCATTTCCAACTTACACGCTGTTCGACCTGCTGTCAGTTACCGTAGAGCCGATTCCAAATTACAGTGACACATGTGTCCAGAGTAGAGCTGCTCAGGAGAGTTTTCAAGGTTGTGCCCTCTTGGCAGATCACCAGTCCTGTCTTCTGATGTATGTCTGGGTGGGTTCATACCACCAGCCTTTCAGCTAGTAGTCATTTATACCACTCAGAGTCGCCTAATATATATACATAACATGTATTATTTTAATCAAATTGATTTAGTGAAAACAAAATTTTATATGCATCAAACACTTCATTATAAAAAATGTGAATGCGGCAATTTCTGCCTTTTGAAAGAGGTAGCATATTTTATATTAATAAAGCAGTGCCCATTTATGTTGTTGCTGTTCCTTCAGAGATGAGTAAGGAGAAAGGAAGGGTAGGATCAAGTAGAGTTGGCTCTACTTGTTGGCTAACAACAAAAATCCCAAACATGGTTCCCCTGGGAACGTGACCCCCTAGACCTGATGCTGCCCCTGATCATAAATCGTTACTGAGCTCAACTCTTTGGACCAGAATGGATTGGACTCGGGGACAGAGTGACTGTATCGTGTGTGCGCTTTATGGTTCTATGCATCTATAGGATGCCCTTCTACTGGCCTCTTACTAGAGGGGAGTGGAGAGGCTGGAGAGGAAGGGACAGGAAATCATTAAGAGGTTATGGCATGTATAAAAGGGAAAGGAGGAGTGTACTGTCACCAGGTGAAGAGGGCAGAGGCAGCTGCAGATAGGTGGGCATCCAAATTTAAATTGGATTGTACACTTTCAATCACAATAGAAGAAAAAAAAATCACAAACCCATTGCCACTGAGTTGATTCAGACTCATAGTGACCCTCTAGGATGGAGTAGAACTGCCCTTAGGGTTTCCAAGAAGGAGCCGATGGATTCGGACTGTTGACCTTTTGGTTAGCAGCCAAGCCCTTAACTGCTGCACCATGAGAGCTCTGCACTCACTGTTGAGACAGTCTATTCGTGAATTCTTGGATATGCAAATCTGTATTGCTTTGTACTAGAAAATGGAGAAAATTAAGAGTTTTTTTTCCCCCCCTAAAAGTATGTTTCCCGTTCTCTGAGAGGGCTTAGGCAAATGAGGAATAGGTGACGGTGAAAAGTGAGAATGAATGACAAAACCCTATGGTGAAATGGCCAGATTACTTTTATGAATGCGAGTGTCTGGTGCCCAATTTCGTTGATGTTTTCCTGAATTTTAAATACCTTCTGACTCTCAGGGCATTAAATAAATTCTGCTATCCAAGAGAGATTGCAGAAGGTGGGAATTTTTGTTTGTTTTGTATTGTTTTATTTATTTATTTTGAGGAAATAAAACAATAGATAAATTTATTTTGATGAGAAGGGAACATTTGCTAGAACTGGTGAGTTTGTCACAGAAAAGGGATAACATAGACGACATGGAAAGATGATAAATCAAGTGACTAATACAAAAAATTAGGGGAAAAAAACTAAGGTAAAAAAATGTTGAGATTTCCATTCTGCTGCCCTCTCAGTGGAAAACCTGGTGGCCTAGTGGGTTAAGTGCTAGCATGTCTGCTAACCAAAAGGTCAGCAATTCAAATCCGCTAGGTGCTCCTCGGAAACTCCATGGGGCCATTCTACTCTGACCTGTAGGATCGCTATGAGTCGGAATCGACTTGACGGCAGTGATGTTTTTGTTTTTTACCCTCTCGGTGTTGAGATTAGGAGCAGGTGATACTAATCCCATGGCTTCCAACCCCACGCAGGTAGATGGGCTGGTGGAATTTTGTTTGAAATTCCATCTGAATCTTAAAAGACAGTATAAATATAGGTTACAAAATTATTGTTTCATCTGAAGGGTCCCTACTGACTTCTTTTATTTATCTCTCTCTTTTTGAACATTTACTTTTCAAAATTGTAAATGTTCCATGGTATTTTAATCAGTTGCTCTGAGGTTGTAACATGCTTGTCTTGATAGTGTCTCATCTGTGCCTTGATGAACACTCTTTATAGTGCAACCTTGTTCAAAATGATAAAAAAAAGAAAAGAAAAAACCGAGAGCAGTGATTCCTTTTATCAGGATCCATGTGCTTTCCTCAGATATTAAACTTCAGATGCCTTGAGGGATAATCAACACAACTGAACACCTGAAGTCTTAGAGTTCAGGACCCTGTGCACCTTCAGACATCACAAGCAATGCTTCTACTATCAACCTACAATATCTGCTAATTCCAAAATTAACATTTAAGAAATATTTATTTTGCTGTGAGAATTTTTTGGCCTAAATTTGTTGACAACGCTTTAGATAACTTGTGTGTCATCCTTGGGTGTCTAAAATCTGATTTGAAGAATCCCTTTTCTGATTAGTTGTATGTCTACTTGACAGTAATGTGATCCCTATTCAATTCCCCTAGTCTTCAGTGGCCGTAGTGGATTCAGTGCCACATCTGCTAACCAGAAGGTCAACAGTTCAAATCCGCCAAGCCCTCCTTGGAAACTCTATGAGGCAGAACTACTTTGCTCTATAGGGTCACTATGAGTTGGACTCGACATCAGTGGCTTTTTAGTCTTCTGTGCACTCTCATGTGGTTCCAGATGTGATTACAATAAGCTCTGTGATTTCGAACCAATTCCTGAAATGCCTTGGGGTATTTTTACCCTGAGAGCTGTTTATGCAGAGAGGCACTTTCATACAGAAGGAAAGAAACTTGAAGCAACTTTGGGTTTAAATGTCAGATTTTTCACAAGAGTCTATGTTATATGATAGAAAGAAATCTATTAAGAGATATGTTTTTAGTCTGTTAACATTGACTCTACTGTTAACTAGTTAAGTCAACGTAGATGACTTACTTGGATTCTGTGATTGCTGGCTTTCTGATAGGTAAACTGTGGGTAAAATATGATGACCGACCCCTGGTTCCTTCTGACATGAATATACACTGTTTCCAAAGATGGGTTTGGACCATGTTGCCGCTTTCTGCCTGTTCTGGCATGAAGTTATAATGTGAAACTTGTCTTCAAAATTGGAGGTTGCTGAAAGACTGAACAAAGAGGCAGGAAACTCTGGGGTGGCCTCAAAGGAGTTTATTAGAAGACTTACATGCAGTGTAAGTCATGGGCAGCAGCAGGACCAAAGCAAATATCTATGCTGTGCAGTGGGAAGGCAGAGGCTCTATAGCAGTGATGGATATGCCAGTGATTTACATAAAAATGACCTAGCAAACTGTAGTGTACTAGTGAGTGCATGAAGTTGCTCCTGTTGGCCTCATAAAGCATGTTACCCCTTCACTGTCATTTCCTTAACAAAGACATCCCATATTTCTATCTATTTTCTGAAGTACTTTTTCAAAACACAGCATAATTTTGACTTGCACCCTTTCTCTGAAAACTTGCTGTAAGAAACCTAATTAAAACAATATTTATCAATTAATGATTATCTTTTATATCTACCAACTTGATATAAAGTAATATATTAAATGAGCCTGGAAGTACATCTTTCTTCAACTGCCTTTGAGATTTAAGTTTGATTTTTATTCATAATTACATGGTACTGTTGTGCTGGCTTACCTGAAGCATTAATTCAGTATAAAAAGAAAGAGGACTCTGAAGACATACAGTTGTACTGGTAGGTAATTTTGAAGAAATGACAGAACTGATTATTCAATTCAAGGGTCACATGGATAAAATCGAGTTGGAGCTTCAAGAAACTTAAAATTCCTTTTGGAGCTTCTGAAATTAGAAACTGGCTCTTTTGACTCTAACTTTTTAATTTTAATTGGGTAGAAAAGCAGTGTGTTACTTCAAAGGTACTTAGTCATAGTAAAATCCAGTTCAGCTATTAAAAAAGAAAATCTTCTTTTCTCTCTGCCCTGGAGTGTTCATAAAGAGTCTACAAATATGGTCTGTTATTTTGTGTGTATCCCAAATATAACTGGCATAATTATCTTCACATTTGGCTCATTAAGCATTACATTCTCTGTAAATCTCTGCAGTATGACAATGTCCCAGCAGTGTCACAGTTCCCTGTGAAAAAAAGGAAAGACACACAATTCTGTTTGAGGAGTTTTACCTTTAAGTCCATCGTCAGTTGGAAACATTACTTTGATATATAATTAATCATGCTGAAGTCTAGTATTCTCTGCTTTCCAATAGAAAACTAGTAATCTGCGTTTGCGACAGGCCCAGACCTTCAGCTAAACTCCAGGTTCACATTTATCTTGAAGGTCTGTGTTGTTCCCTGCAGTCATAGGAAGAACAGCACATTCTTCAGAAATTGGCTTCTAGAGTCCGTGGATGCTGAAGTTATAATAAGACCGAGAACTGGCCTCATCAATCTCGCCCAATTCTGTAACGAGGGCACCAGCTCGTGAGCATTTAGTACCCTGGAAGCCAAGTGGATTGCAACTTTGGTTTAGTCTTCTGACCAAGTCGTGGTGGTGGTTGTTATGATTGTTTTCTCCTGGGTGAGGGTATATGGAGGGGGGTGGTATTACAGATGCAAGGTAGAATGGAAGGATAGTAAGTTGATTTGTTTCTCTTTAATGTCAACATTTTAATCTCTTCAGAATGATTTCCAAGAATTTCAAAAAATTGAGAGATGAAGGACTCTATTCTTTTCCATTTGAAGAAAAATGTTCTACTTTCTGTCACTCAAGAAAAAGGGATTAAGCAGGAGGGAAAAATGTATGTTTCATACATGTTGGCCTTCTCTAAGCATTCAGTCCCAGTATTTCTTACAAATGGCGTATAAACATCCAGTATTTTCCAGGAAATATTGTGTATCAACATATCTGATCGTGCAGTGCCATCCGTGGCTGCCTGTGTGCCCTATGTGTGGTTAGATACTTGCTTTTTCCCTAATCTTAACCTGTGAATGAGTAAATGACTTTTATTCATCATGGGTCAAAATTTTCTGTGTCCTCCTATCTCCTTTCATCACATTTTATTATGAATTCCTTCCTATAATGGGGGGCGGGGGGATGAAACAGAACAAAACATTCAAGTTGCCTCTGAGACACTGGAGAGTAAACAATTGTGTGTTCTGTGGTAATTCTTTCTCTTTATTCTCGATTGAGACTTTTAGGATAGTACTTATTCCTTTACCTCGGAGACCCTTATATGATGCCCTTATCTTACCAGTAGCATGATGTATAACAGATGACCAAGGAGGTGTTAGTTTGATTTGAATCCCTTATTTATGATGATTATGGTAGTTCAGAGATTACTTTGCCAAAGATGGACAACACCAAATCTGTGGCTTCTGGAGTGTTCTGGACATTTTTACAGTTGACCTGTTATAGCTTATTTGTTCAGTATGGAAATTATTTCTTAGTCTCAGGTTGCCTTTTTTAGTTTTCTATCTAGGACTACATTATAGAGAAGAAATAGTAACTCACTATATATCTAGAGATTTTTTTTTCCCCTCCCAATAAGCACTTATAATATCATTCTCTTTAGCTTTTTCTGTCATTGTGTAGTGTGTATATCATGTTTTGCACTTTAAAAACTATCTTAACATTGATTTGTAATGTTTTGGCACTATTATGTTGTCTTCATATATAAGTACTGTCTTAGGCTGGGTTCTCTAGGAAAGCAAAACCAGTACAGCATATAAATACATATATAGAGAAATTTTTGTCAAGGAAACAGCTCATGTGATTGTAGAAGCTGAAACATCCTATGTCCTGGATCAGGCTAGAGGCCCCTCTGAATTTGTGGTGATTCCAAGGTCAGCAGGTCGGAGAGCAGAGTGCCCACTCACAGGCCATGAAGGTCAGTGAATCCCCAGATGGCAGGCAAGACTACACGGTTTCTCCTGATTCATGCAGCTGCAGGGGTTGGGGAACCCAGGATCAGCAGGTTGGGCAGCAGGACTGTTACTCACAGGCAGTGAAGATTGAGGTAAGCTGCTAGTTCAAGTCTAAAGAATCAGAAGTCAGAAGATGAGAGAGGCTGCTTGATCCGCAATAGGCCAAAAAGCTTGGCAAGATGAGCAGAAAGGAAGCAGAAGGCAGAGAGATGAAGGCTGAGGGGGCCATGAGCCATCACAGGCCCTGCCCCCACTGATACCACTCCACAGATTCCATCGTGGGTTGATCACAACATACTCAACTGCTAAAATACTGAGAATCACGGCCCAGCCAAGTCAACACACAGTCTTCACCATCACACGTACTAAATGTGCTTTGTTTCTGCTTTACAGTTTTGATGTTCAATCCTAATCATACTGTAAAGTCAACCAGGAGGACATTCACATCTCTTCTGTTTGAAACATTTTGATTTAGTGTATCTAGATTTATCTGACGAGAAATTGTAAATAAGTATATTTAAATAAAACTAGATCTGAAAATATGTACCTTATTATTAAGAAAAGGAAACCCTGGTGTTGTAGTGGGTTAAGTGCTATGTCTGCTACCCAAAAGGTTGGCAGTTCAAATCCACCAGACACTCCTTGAAAACTCTATGGGGTAGTTCTACTCTGACCTCTAGGGTCACTGTGAGTGGGATCCAACTTGACAGCATTGAGTTTCAGTTTTTTTTATTAAGAAAAGATGCCAAAAAAATATTTTCTTCCTGTGATTTTGCAGTGAGTCACTATTTCTGTTTTTTATTATTGGAAACAGTAAATTAAATCATGCATGACCAGGCTAAGGCTGAAATCAAACATGTATCTTTCTTTTTCAAAGAACAACTGACTGTAGTACAGTAACCCCAAACCTGCTGCCAGCCGTCGACTCCAACTCCTAGTAACTGTATGGGACAGAGTAGAACTGCTTCAGAGGTTTTTGAAAGAGCAACAGCTGGATTCAAACTGCTCTTCTATTGATTAGCTGCCAGGGTCTTAACCACTGCAACACCAGCACTCACTCTAGATAAATATATATGCTAAATGGAGAAAAAAATTGAAGTTGTGGAGGATTTTATTTTGCTTGGATCCACAATCAATACCCACAGAAACAGTTGAGAAATCCAACAACTCGTTGCAGTGGGCAAATCTCCTGCAGAAACAAAACTCTTTAAAGTTTTATGAAGTGAAGATGCCATTTTGAGGATTAATGTGAACCTAACCTGGGTGGCACAGTGGTTAAGCGATATGGCTCCTACCTGGAAAGCTGGCAGTTCGGATCCACCAGCCACCCCTTGAAAACCATTTGAGGCGTTCTCTTCTGTCCTCTAGGGTTGTTGTGGATCAGAAGCAATTCAGTGATGACAATGGTTTGGTTTTTGTTTGGTTTAGACCCAAGCCATGGTGTTTTCAGTTGCCTCAAAGGCATGCGAAAGTTGGGCAACGAAAACGAAATATTGAAGAATTGACTCCGTTGAATTACAGTGGTGACAAAGAATATTAACTGTACTATGAACTGATGAAAGAAAAAGCAAATCTGTCTTGGAAGTGATACAACCAGTATGCTCCTTAGAAGAAAGAATGGAGAGGTGTGTGTGTGTGTTTTTTAAATTGTGATTAAGTGAAAGCATACAATCCAAATTAAATTCACATGCCCACCTATCTGCAGCTCCTTCTACTCTCGTTGCCTGGTGACAGCACACTCCTCCCTTTTATTCCATAGATGTTGTATCCTCTTAACAACCTCCTGTCCCCTCTTCTCTACCCTCTCCTCTCCCTTCTAGAAAGAGGCCAGTAAGAATGGAGAGATTTTATTGCGTATATTTTGGGCATAATTGTGGATTGAATTGTGTCACTCAAAAATGTATGTCAACTGGGCTAATCCATCATTCCCAGAATTGTCTGATTGTCCACCATTTTGCCATCTGATGTAGGTTATTTATGTGCTGTAAATTCTACCCCTATGTTGTTAATCAAAACAGCAGTTATGTTAATGAGGCAGGACTCAATCTAAAAGATTAAGTTGTGTTTCAAGTCAATCTCTTTTGAGATATAAAAGAGAGTGGCAAGTGGAGAGACAGGAAGACTTTATACTAAGAAAGCAGGGCCAGTAGCAGTGAGTCCTTTGGATCTGGGGTCTCTACCCTGATAAACTCCTAGACAATGGGAAAATTGAAGACCAGGGCCATCCCCAGAAACAATGGAGACAGGATGTCTTCTCTTACAGGTGATACCTTAAATTTAGACTTCCAGCATACTGGACTGTGAGAGAACAAATTTCTGTTTGTTAATGTCATCCACAGTGGTTGCAAAAATATGCTCAAGCATAATAATGATCATAATGATGGCTCAGGACTGGGCAATGTTTTGTTCTGTTTTATGTCGGGTTGCTATGAGTTGGAACCAACTTGAAGGCACCTGACAACAACATACGTGTATATCCCGTTGTTGTTGAGTTGATACTGATTCACAGGAACCCTACAGAACAGAGTGGAACTTCTCCGTATCGTTTTCAAAGAGTGGCTGGTGGATTCAAACTGCTAAATTTTTGGTTAGCAGCCATAACTCTTAAGACTTTGCCTCTAGCGTTGTGAAAATTTGCAATTTTAACCATTTTTAAGTGTACAGATCAATGACATTATTTACATTCACCATATTGTGCAACTGTAATCACTATCTGTTTGAAAAGTTTTTATCACCCCAAACATAAGCTTAATAGTCCATAAGTAATAACTCTTCTCTGTCTTCTTATCAGCTTGTGGTAACCAACAACAAACTCTTGTTTCTCTGCATTTGCCTGTTCTAGATATTTCATCTGAGTGGAATCATAGAATTAAGTTTGCACACTCATTCCAGAAGAAGTGCTACAGACCTCATTGCTGAATATCACTATGGTCACCTTTGAAGTACTCACCTTGGGAAGCTATGCACTGACGCCAGTGCCTAGACCACCCTCCAAAGCAATTTTGGAACTCTTTGTGTAATGACCATCAGAGCTGTCGTTGTATTACCCTTGATGTCCTGAATGTCATCCAGATGTCTTCCTGTCAGTGTTTTCTTTATCTGTGTGTAAAGGAAAAGTTATTGGGGGCCAGCCAGATCAGATGAGTAGGTAGGGTGTTCCAATACAGTTGTTTATTTACTGGCTAGAAAGTCCCTCATAGATAGCTATAAAGTTAAGTTCGTGAACTTGCCACCTTGTCGCTGTGCACAATGGCCATTCCAGACAGAGTTCCAAAATTGCTTTGAAAGGTAGACTAGATGCTGGCATCAGTGCATAGCTTCCCAAGGGGAGTACTTCAAAGGTGACCGTAAGGATATTTAACAATGAGCTATGTAGCACTTAGAACAAATAAGTTCGCAGACTTGTCAGACCTCATGCATTTTTATCTTTTGTGCCAGACTTATTTCACTCGGTATGTTTTCAAGGTTCTTCTGTGTTGTAGCACGTGTCAGAACTTCATTTCTCTTTATGGTTGAAAAGTATTCTTTTTTGTGTACCACATCTTGCTTACGCATTCATCTGTTGGTAGACATTTGAATTGTTTCTACCTTTTGGCTGTTGTGAATAATCCTGCAGTTAATACTGGTGTTCAGACTTATTTTAATGAGCATTTGGACTAATAAACACATTCTGAGAGGTAGGAGAGCACAATCTTACTGTAGTGGTGTCAACATTCATTCTTACAGCCAGTCTTTGTATCCCCACTTACCTGATCAGAAAGATTTCTGTATTCTCTGCAGTCCGTAGATGCTCACTCTATAAGTCACCTCTAAATGTTAGGGAATGCTGCATTCCTCTTGGGCACATTGACCCATTTGATTGATGGTTTAATATCTTCCCCCAAAGTGCCAACTAACGTTAGTTGTTTCTTTTCATTTCAAAACCCGTTCAGTAGTAATATAGGTCATTACCGATCTCCTGACCCAGACCTTGGGTGCCAACAAAATTAAGTGCTTGCTACAGGCCAGAGATACCTGCAAGCTAACAGCCTATTGATGATAAATAGCCACCTGCAGTGTAGTTTCTGGACTAGCAATATGCACATGATTGTCTGATTCATATTCATTTACACGTGGAGGTAGGTTGGTGAGATAGCTAAATAATTAAATCTCATAATGCAATTAAACTTACTCTGTTAGAGTGTTCTTTCCCCCCATTCTTCTTGCTGACAGTTTGCATACCAGGCTTCACCCCAGTACAATTAAGCTGATTAGGTAATACCAAGCCACTTGAGTATATAGTAGGATTTTGTTGTAGCTGCTTTTTCTTTTTTAAGCTCCGTAAGTCAAATGCCAAATTCTTGAGATGCAACTGCAGGTCTTCAAATGATGCCCATAAAGCTCTTTACCAAACGTGTTACAGCAAAGGCAAGTGGCCTTAATCCTCCAAGATGATTTTGGTTCTCAGACTCGCTCAGTGGGCTGTGATCTTCGATACTGCTTTGCAGGGAAAGTGCATGTAAAAAAATCAGGCATTTCCTGAAATTTACTGTTCAGCACGTTGGGCTCTTGCCCTAGCAATGTCTTCCTCACAGGCAAAAAACAATCTATAGGATGCAAATCTACCTCTATATTTCATCCTTAGCCTGTGTTCCTTAGCTTTTCTTTAAAAATTAATAATGTGCTAATAATAATTTCTATTACCTATCAAATGCCTGTCATATGCCGTATCACATCCTAGGCACTTTGCACTCATCTACTTAAGTGAGCACAACTGCCCTGGAGTGCTACATTACTCTCTTTGTGCGTGGAAGCAAATGGCAGCCAAAGTAAGTTCTATGTCTTCACTAAGATCTCACAACTAATTCCTAAGAGAGACTGAATTGGAGCATAGCCCTCTCCAACTCTAAAGTCCACATTTGCTCCCCTTTGCTCCATGCTGTCTCTTGATATCATGAGAAACAATATTTTGTGCTTCAAATGCAACTTGTTATCAGTCTCCTGGCAGTGTCTACTCTTTTTTCTAAGGAGGATGAGGAGATTAAGTCCTCTCTGTTCTACAAGTTTCACAGCCCAATCAGATAAATGTCAAATCAAATCAGAACAAGGCTTCTGTTGCTGGACACCAGTATCATGTGGTATATTGTCAGTCGTTGGTAAACACTACATCTCAGCCGACTCAACTAAATCTGTGTATTAAGAAAAAAATAACAAAAGAATTAAAGGATTTCACATGAGCATCAAAACTTCATTCTCATATCAGTGCATTAGATGATTTCCAAAATAAGGATTGTGCTGTGCAAAAAAGGTCATCTCCTTAGGGAATGAAAGACAAATCCTATTCCTTCTGTCTTTCATTATGAATCCCCCTTGTAAAATAATGATTATAAAAAAATTTTTTTTTAAAAAAATATTGATCTTCCAGGCATAAAAACTTTTTTTTTCTGTCTATGGCTGACTGTCTGGTCAAAATTCTGTTGCATTTGTGTTTTAGTCATCTGGTACTGCTCTAACAGAAATACCACAAAGTGAATGGCTTTAAGAAAGGAAAGTGTATTCTTAACACGGTCCACTAGGTTACAAATTCAAATTCAAGGTGTCTGCTCCAGGGGAAGGATTTCCCTTTGCTGGCTCATCTTGGTGCAGAACCTCAGGTCTGAAGGACATGCTCTACTCCTGGTGCTGTTTACTTGACAATGTGTGGCTTCCAGCTTTCTAAAAGGATAAAGGGTGGTGCAAGCCACAGTCCAGGTAAACTTCCTTTACAATGAAGCAGGGAGATGGAGGTGACCTTATGAAGGGATTTATAGTCCTACCCTAATTCTCTTTAACATACAGTATAGGAGAATCAAAAAATGGAGGAAAATCATTAAATATTAGGAATAATGGACCAGCCAAATGGCTACACATGCTTTTTAGGTTACACAGTTCAATCCATGACAGTTTGGAACAGTGAAACTTAAAGTACTGTGATCCAAAATTCTTTTTCAAAATGTGGTGATGACGTATTGGTGAGTGGCATCTGGGAACTTAAAAGCTGCCAAGCTGCTGTCTGAGGTAAACCAAATAGTCCCAACTCAGCAGGAATGGATGATCACGAAGGGCCAAAATGACATGGGGGAAAGAGAAAACAGAAGACTGAGAAACCTACATGAGTGGGTGACTGCATCAACTTGTGACCAGAAGAGCCAGATGGTACCAGGCCACCACCAGTGATAGCTGTGATGGAGCTCACAAAGTTGAGTCTCAACACAAGAATAAACACAAGAATAAAAAGGGGTACATCCTGAGATTTCTACTAAAAGACCTCAACTGGTGGTCCAGGGGCTCGGAGTTCCCCTGGGAGCATGGCCCCTGGCCCTGATGCTGCCACGTGAATAAATCATAATGGAGGTCAACTCTTCAAACAGGAATGGATTGGACTTGGTGACACAGAACGTGTGTGCACTTCAAGGTCCTCTGCATCCATAGGATATTGTCCTTCTGATGACCTCTTACTGGAGGCAGGGGACTGGGTAGAGAGGAGGGGATAGGAGAGTGTTGGGAGGATGAGACATGTATGGAGCAGAAAGAAAGAGTGTGCTGTCACCAGACAGGGAGAGCAGTGAGAGCTGCATATAGTTGGGCATGCAAATTTATATGGGAGTGTACATTTTCACTCAATCATAATTTAAAAAATGTGGTGATGATGTAAATAAATTAACAATTAGAAGAAATGCAATAAAAACCAAGGTGCTATTGGTAATATTTAAACACTTGATATTAAAACAATAGACATTACAAATTCAAGCAAGATTTTTCTTGTTTTTAGATGTTATACAGCTATATACTTCTTAAAGTTCTTTAAAACATAAAATGAAAGTGCTTAAAATATGAATAAATAAATATGAATAACATGAATTATTTATTCATATGAAAATGTGAATGAATAAATAAATAAATAGAATAGAATATGAGTAAGCAATTTACCAAAAAGTAAATGAAAATAGTTGTCAACCATGTTTTGGTATTCAACTCTGCTAGTGATCAAGAAGTATATAATTGAAAAATGTGTATTTCTTTTACCCATTAATTAACAAGTGTCCAAAGAAAATTGCTTTCAACATTGGTGAGGAAAAGGATGATTTGTAAACTCATATAATGATAGTGGCTATGTTAATTTGCATAGTCCTTTGGAAAACAAATTTGGCAGCTTGACTTAGGTACTAATGCACATGTATTGCTAAAGTTCTTTACATTCTTCCTTCCTCCCTTTCTCTGTTCTTCCCTTCCTTCTACAAACAAGAGTTCAAAACTATTAAGCCAATGAAGACATAAATAATGGATAAGAGTCTCACATCCTTTGCCTTCAAGGTGACTAGAATATAAAGGCAGATATGTTGATATACATGAGTGACTGCATAGTCATGCGAAGTATTACTGAAGGAAAAGTATTAACCCAGACATGTGCATAGGGAAGTCTTCCCATAAGGAAGCCTTTGCAAAAGCCTCAACTGAAGATCTTATTGGCAGAATTACCAACTAGACCTCATCGACATATACAGAACTTTTTATCCATCAACAGATAGCTACACCTTCTTCTCCAGTGCAAATGAAACATTTTCAGAATAGACCCTGTGTTAGGACATAAAGCAAATCTCAACAAAATCCAAACCACTGAATCATGGCAAACCATCTTCTCAGATCATAAAGCCGTAAATGTTGAAATCAAGAGCAGACAAAACATAGGTAGAAACTGGAACCATGGAAACTGAACAAGACCTTGCTCAAAAAGCCATGAGTTATATAGAACAAATAAAGGCTGAAATAAAGAAATTTATGGATTCAAATGAGAATGAAAACACTTACTACCAGAACCTATGGGATACAGCCAAAGCAGTACTCAGAGGTCAGTTTTATCTCTGTAAATGCACAAATCCAAAAGGAAGAAAGAACCCAAACTGATGAATTAACTGTATAGCTTGAACAAGTAGAAAGAAAGCAACAGAGGAACCCCTGAGACACCAGAAGAAAACAAATAACAAAGAGCAGAACTAAGTGAATTAGAGAATAGAAGAATAATTGAAAAAATTGATAAGATCAAAAGCAAAAGCGTCAACTAAGTTGAACCTGAAGGAAGAGAACAGGGTACAAGCAAAAGAGAAAGTAGTGTAATGGGTGGAAGGGAAACCAGGTGTAGAGTTTTCAGATGGAGAACACTTACATCCCTGATAGATCTGTCCTGTAGAGTTGCTGTGAGCCAGAATGGACTTGATATCAAAGGATTTGGGGGGTTTATTTATTTATTTGGTAAATGTTAGTAGAAAGAGGTCTTAACCCAAAACCACCCCTTGGAACTCTGACAAATTGCCTACCCTCTTACGCCCTGAGTTACTTCTAAGATTAGGGAGTTGGTCCAGATTTCATCTCGGGTGACTTCCCTCTCCATTTTGCCTGTCTGTCTGAGTATAAAAGGTCACTTTGAGTCAGGATCAACCCAAAGACAGTAGATTTGGATTTTTGTTTCTATTTTTTGAGTCATATATGAAAAAAGAAAATCAAAATATATTCTAATCACCTCAGCCCATACATATATTTTGAGATGTTCGGCTAAATGGTCACAATCTTACCTTAAAAAAATGTGACCAGTTAGCTAATAGAAGCATATTAATTTCAAAGAGAATTTAGTGTTTGTTCGTTCTGTTTTTTTTCTGTTTTTGCTGTTTTGTTTCTTCTCTTTGTCATAAAAAGATTGCAAGCCCTTACTATGTTTCATGTGCAGAACATAAAACATAAAGCTCTTCCTGAAAGGTAATTTTCCAAGAATAAAATATCTGAGAATGGTGTTTGATTGTTTGGTTCTGTTGTTCAGTGTTGTATTAAAACAGCCATTTTTCCATAAGTATGAATGGCCTCACTCTTGAAAACTGTCAGTTGCAAATGAAAAGCGATAACACTTTGAAAGCAGAAGCATTCCCAAATCCTAGCAGGTTTTCAAAGGAATTTGATAAATAGTCAGTGTTACACATTCATACACAAATGTATCTATCCATCGTTGGGGGAAAAATTAAGAAATATTTTGTAAGCTCTACTGTACAAATTAGTCTCAGCAAAATATAACTTTTTAAAATTTGTAAATGAATAATTTTATAAATCTTTTAATTATTGTCCTTCCTTGCCCTACAGATATATGCGTTTTTCAGTTTTCCCCTAATTTATGTATTCTGAGATAGCAGAAGTTAGACTCCATGAAGGAAAGTCTAGAAAAAGTTGTACTATTAAAAAATAAATAAATAAACAAAAAACAAACCAAACCCAGTATCGTCAAGTCGATTCCCACTCATAGCAACCCTATGTGCCGGAGCAGAACTGCCCCATAGAGTTTCCAAGGAGCACCTGGCAGATTTGAACTGATGAGCTTTTGGTTGGCAGCCATAGAATGTAACCACTGCACCACCAGGGTTTCCAATTAAAGTATTTATTTTAGAAAAATTTAAAATATGGAAGTAAAAATATGTAACAAAAAAGTTAAATCACTAATAAATCACACATTTGGCTAATTTGGACATATTATTTTAAAATCCCTCCAGAGATGGGGAAAAAGCTTATTATGGGAATAGGCCTCATGCCACATCCGATTGCCCATTGTTTCTTTTCAGTAAGGAGACCTGCTAGCCAGTGGCTCCACACTGGGCTGCTGCTAACGGAAAGATCTGTGGTTCCAAGTCACCAACCAAGAGGGTAGGGGAGTGCAGAAAAATTTCATCATCTGCTTGTGTCAAAATTATAGCTTCAAAAACCTCATATGACCATTCTGCTTTGCCCTGTAGGGTCAATATGAATTGGAATTGATTCAATGTTGTCATTAGGTGCCATCAAGTCACATCCGACTCATAGCAACCCTATGAACAACAGAACGGAACTGCCTGGTCCTGCCCCGTGCCCACAGTTGTTTTTCTGCTGAAGCCCATTATTGCAGCCACTGTGCGCATCCATCTCATTGAGGGCCTTCCTCTTTTTTATGGATCCTCTACTGTACCAAGCATGATGTCCTCCAGGGACTGATTCCTTCTGACAGCATGTACAAAGTATTTAATATGCGACGTCACCATTTTTGCTTCCAAGGAGCGTTCTGGTTGTATTCCAGGACAGATTTGTTCATTCTTTTAGCAGTCCATAGTATATTCAATATTCTTTTCCAAGACCACAATTCAAAGGCATCAGTTCTTCCTTCATCTTCCTTATTCATTGTCCAGCTTTTGCATGCATATGATGCGATTGAAAATACTGTGGTTTGGGTCAGGAGCATCTTAGCCTTCAAGATGACATCTTGAAGATGTAGGTAACACTAAGGGTGTTACCATCCACTCTACAGCACTGGGTTTTAACAAATGTTTCCATTAAGTAGACAAGGTCCTATAAGATCTCTTGGCTTATCTCACCTTTAGGGGCCAGCTGTGGGGATGACTTAACTGAGAGCAAAAAGTATAGATTCATTTTAAGACCTAAAACAAAACAGAAATCCTTTCTGTGGCCACCTTGGGATATTTGTCTCTCGTGCTAAGTGTAACTATCCTCTGCATTCCAAAAAGCATGGTTTCTCCTTCTTTCAAAGTATGCACACACAATCACTTTCAGCTGGTCTCTGGATCCATGCACTCTAAACCACGACAGCTATATTTGTATAGTTTGATATTTACTCATAGACTAGGTCCATGTCTCTAAAAGTTTCTAATACAAGACATGTTAGATCAAGAAGAGTTAAAGCTTCAGTAGAAATCTCCAGCTAAACTGTTGGCAATGTGTATTCTAATAAACATGTTATTTGACTTTTCAACTTCCTTTCCGTGCCGCTCCCTCCCAACACACTGTGTTTCAGCCATAGCCCCCACTTCCTGCAGTTTCTGTCTCACATTTGTGTCCCTGCACATGCCACATCACAGATGGGAATACTTTCCCCCGTATGTCCCCCTGGTCAAGACATTTATCCAGACTCCTCCAGAATGTAATCTTCCTTGTGAGGTCTGCCCCAAACCCTCGCAAACACCATCAGGTCCTCAGTCCTCCGTGCTCCCGTGAGCCATTGTGCGTATTTCTGTTAGTGTATTTGTCTTTGTTCTATAATTATTTGTCTCTGAATTCTTTGAGAGAACCTTGGTGGCGTAGTGGTTACGTGCTACTTGGTTACCCGAAATGTCGGCAATTCAAATCCTCCAGGTACTTCTTAGAAACTACGTTGTTGTTGTTAGGTGCCCTGTCCTATAGGGTTACTACAAGTCGGAAATGACGTGATAGCGGTGGGTTTGGGGTTTGGTAAGCTCTTTGAGGAAAGCCATGGTGACGTAGTGGTTAAGAGGTGTAGCTGCAGGAGTTCAGATCTGTTAGATGCTCCTTAGAAACTCTGTGGGGCAGTTCTGATTTTGTCCTATAGGGTTGTCATAAGTCAGAATCTCCTTGATGGCAATAGGGTTATTTTTTTGGTTTTCAGCTCTTTGGGGAAAGCAGGTGTGTCTTAGTCATCTTCGAATCCTCAGTACCTCGTCTGCCATTAGGGGGCAAGGACGTATGTGTCAGCTCTCCTACCCCACCAAAAGAAAAAAAAAGATTGACTACAGTGGAGTAATTGCAGCAATTTGGGACGTAATGAATGCTTTTGTAAACACCACTGAAATCTGAAGTTCCTTGTTTCTGAACTAAGAATGGTTTTTAGGTTTCACTGAATTTGTTGTTAGTGCTGTTTACCGCCTTCCGTTGGGCAGAATTTAAGATCTGGTTGCTGGAATGATATTCTAGGCTGACAATACAGGAGCTCAACACAGGTGAGGTAAACATTGTAAATGTGCAATATAAAGCATTTCCATTTTTATTAGAGGTTTAGAAGCAGGCACCATCATTTCTGAGTTTAAAGAAAAAGAACATTTTTACTGGGCCTTTGGGCTTTGGGACGGAGTCTGTGTTTCATAAATCACATTAAATATTTGGTATGTAAAATTCCGGTTGTTGTTCTGAATTAAATGGTTACAATGCATCCCCTATCTAATTAAGTAGCCATATGGAGACGAGTTACATTTACATAAACAAAAGCAGAGAACTCAGCTCTATTGTGTTGTCTTTTATATTATGTAACTTGGTTTTCCGGGATGCGACTTCTTGCTCAGACATTCATATTGCCACAGACCAATATACTCACAATGAGCAGAATTCAAAAGCCTACCACTAAAAGGTGTCTTACTTTATTTAAATATTGTAGTACAGAGAGGCCCTGGGATATTATATATATATATATATATATATATATATATATATATATATAAAATCTTCATTTAGTAATAGCCTGCCTATTAAAGGTGATAATTTTGGGACCTGGCCAACTGGAAATCTGTTGTATACTGTCGCTTTGATTTTTCAGGACATCCAAGTTCCTGGTGCCTGGTCTGGCCAATCATGACATGTTTGTTTAGTAAATATATGCTTTACAGCATGCATTCAGAACTTTTGGCTTAATAAAATTTTACTAACGTAGTCAGATCCGACTCGACGGCACTTGGCTGGCATATATGGGTAGGAAAGAGAAATATATTACAAGCATCAACTCAAGTCTTGACAGATTTGACATAAAAGTAGTAGTTGCTGTTGTTAGTGGCTGTTGAGTGGGTTCTGACTTACGACCATATGTACAGCAGAAGGAAACACTGCCTGGTCCTGTGTCACCCGCACAATTGCAGCTATGGTGGAGCCCCGTTTTGCAGCCAGTGTGTCAGGCCAGCTTCTGGAGTGTGTTCCTCTTTTTTGCTGACCTTCTACTTGACCAGACATGATGTCCTTCTTCAGGGACTGGTCCTTCCTGATAACATGTCCAAGGTATGTGACATGGAGTGTCACCATCCTCACTTCTAATGTGCATTCGGGCTACACTTCTTCCGAGACACATTTGCTCACTCTCCTGGTAGTCCGTGATATGTTCAACATTGCCCACCAACACTGTGATTCACAGGCATCAGGTTTTTTTTGCTTTTCTTTTTCCTTCAGTCTTCCTTATTCATTGCCCAGCTTCCTTGTGCTGAAACACACCACAGCTTGAGTTAGGCGCGTCTTAGTCCTTAAAGTGACATCTTTGGTTTTTAACATTTTAAAGAGATCTTTTTGCAATAGATTTGCCCAGTGTAATGCTCTATGGCTGCAACAGTGAGTGAACTTAACCTTAAAAATGATTGTGGGCGTGGTACAAGACCGCTCAGTGTTTCTTTAGTGCATAGGGTTTCTACGAGTCGAAACTTTCTTGATGGCACCTAACAACAATAAACCAAACCACAGTTTGGTTTCTTGACTATTGCTTCCATGGGTACTGATTATGGTGAGTATTGCTTCCGTGGGTACTGATTATGGTGGATCTATGGAAAATGCAATCCTTGACAACTTCAATCTTTTCTCTGTTTATCATAATGTTGCTTATGGATCTAGTAGTGAAAATCTTTGTTTTCTCTGTGTGTGTATGATCCACACTGACGGCTGTGGCCTTTGATTTTCATCTCCAAGTTCTTCAAGTTCTCTTTATTTTCAACAGACTAGGCGTATCACAGATTGCTAATGAATCTTCCTCCAATGTAAGATAATAATATATATTTATAGTTTATGATATAATAGAAATATTAGAATAATAATATTTGAGAGTGGCAATCATAGGACTAAAGTCTAGTTGCCATCAAGTCAATTCCAATTAAGGGCAACTCTGCATGTGTATGAGTGGAGTTGTGCTGCCTAAGGTTTTCAGTGGCTGATTTTTCAGAAGGAGATCCTTAGGCCTTTATTCCAAGTCACCCCTGGGTAGACTGGAGCCACCAACTTTAGGTTAGCAGGGAGGCTGCTAACAATTTGCACCACCCAAAGAGTCTGGTCACAGTGATCATAATCACAATTTTCTTTTCCTTTTATGTTCTTTATTCAGACAGGGCTGATGGTAAATGTAATGCTGGTGGCATGTTATGTTTGTGTAACACCGTAGCATTTAACTATTAATTTTTTTTGTTCATTTACATATGTCTTCTCATTTTAACATCACAGAGCACTGACAAGTAAATTTCAATCTCTGTGTTTAGGGTTGAGAAAAATGGAACCTCAGAGTAAAGCCAAGGGCACAGAGTTTGCCCAGACTTTAAGTCAGGTTATTTAATTCCCATCTAAAGTCCCTAAGTTGCATCCAATTTAGTCTTTGCTCTATGGTAATGTCATTGCTTATACTTCGGAGAAATACCCACCTAGAGAGAAGGCAAGGGTGGCTTGGAGATAGAAAGAGGAGAAATGTATTTAAAAGTAATGTCCTGTTAGGGAAAAACACAGAAAATTTTTTAAATTTCTCAAAAAAGTCTTGACGCTAAAAGTTTTTTTATACTCTTAACTTCCAAGGGTGCCAGCCTATTTAGCTGATACCCAGTACCATTCAGTCGATTGCAACTCATAGTAACCCTGTAGAGTAGAACTGACACCTAAGTTATGGATCTCGACTGCCAGCTTTCTCCTGCGGAGCGCCTCGTGGGTTCAGAGCAGTTGGTGGGTTTGAACCTACAACCTTTCAGGTAGTAGCTGAGTGTGTAACCACCGCACCAGGCGGACTGCTTCCTGTGTAGGTAGTCCAGGGTTTTATGGTTCCTAGTGTGTACTCACTTCCATTATAAATGTCGTAGGTCAAATTATTCCAAACCTGGCAGTTTAGGATGGCTAAACGTACTAGAGGAAACGCTGGTGGTGGCGTAGTGAGCTAACTGCTACATCTGCTAACCAAAAGGTCAGCAGTTCAGATCCTCCAGGTGCTCCTTGGAAACTCTGTGGGGCAGTTCTACTCTGACCTCTAGGGTCACTTTGAGTCAGACCCAGTGTGGCAGTGGGTTTGGTGAGTTTAAACATAATAGAGTGACAGTATCCTTGTTCCTCAGTCCTTTCTTACCTGCTGAAGCCGTCACCTGCAGTACTTCCTGCATTTTAATTGACGTTTGTTTCAGCACTGTTACACACTCTTTCTTGAAAAGACATGAAACTCTTTCCAAATGAAGCATTCTAAAATTCTTTTCATTATTTTATTTCTTCACCTCCAACAACACTTTTATCTTTCTCAGTTTCTTACTTGAGCATGGATACCTAGTCAGTTGAGTTGATTGATTGAGTATTTTCTGTTTGTTCAAAAATACACTTTTTCCACCAAGAGCTACACTGGAATGTGTCCGTTAAACACCCACCCTGCTAATGGAATAGCTGAATGGTATTTAAGATGAGTGATACACTTAATATAAATACTGAGGGGCCACACAGAGAATGTCTCATTTTCTAGTCTTGCCTTTCAATTTGGGGCTGTGACCCCCAGATCCCCAACACTTTGTGTTGACAAAATGCCGACACCAGACTCTCAAAGTTCTATTCATCTAAACTGAAAGTCAGAGACCTGGTTTCAAATTCAGACTCTACATGTGCTGGCTAATATGACCTTTGGCATGATGTATGCTGGAAACATTTCTTCCGGTGGAAAGTGAATGCCAAGTGCACCCCTCAGAGAGAGTTGTGAAGCTTCAGGACCTAATCCGTGTAAAAGGCTTATTACCGTAACCTGTAATCACTCCATAAATGGCAGTTCATATTTTTCCTTTTTGCTAGCATAATGTCTACCTTTCTTAACTTACTGAAATTCTTTCCTTAATAATTGGTTGCATTGAGTTTTAATTAAGTGAAGCTTGGAGCTCAGGAATTGCTTATTAAGAAGGAAGATCCAGCTGTGTCATTGAAAACTAGTTACAGCCACAAGGAGCGGAGAGTCCATCAGTGCCTTAAACAAATAGGTGGGTGATCTCTGGGTTGGCTCAGCCTCTGGATGAGGTCAGTGTGGAAGTCTGTCTGCTCCTTTTCCACTTTTCCTCGTGAACTCCCCTGGTTTCTTGCATCACAGGGGATTGTAAGGTAGGAACAAAAGAGAGTAAAGAGAGTACCAGCCACATCTATTCTTTTTATTAGGAAAATAAAAATTATTCTCAGAAACTTCTCCTCCTGACTCATTGGCCAGATTGGCATCATATAACCATTTCAACTTGCTAAGAAGTAAACCAAGTCTATGACTTTTCCAGTCTCTGCTTGTAACAATGATGTGGGAGAAAGCAGTTGGTTGATCAGATGATTAACAGCAACGGCCAGGTCAAGTCTTACGTTTTTTTCTCTGAATTATTAAAGTGATAGCAAACTGAAGATTATGAGTGAATTTACCTTCAAGCAAAAATAAAATTAAATAAAATAAAAAATTCATGCCACCTTCCATGAAACTATTTATTGAAGCAAGTCATCCCTTTCCATATGGAAAGAACAGGCTTATTGGTAACTTCTGAGCCTCTTTTTTAGTTCCCATTTCAGGTCCTTTTCTTTTCTTTCCCTTCTTTTACTTAAAGAATCCCTTGAGAAAGACTGGGACAATTCATTTCAAAGCCATTAGATGCGGCTAAACATGACATTTATCTACATGAGGGGGGTGAAAGAGGTGACAGGGTGTCATGAGGAGGACATCCTCGTGCAGAGACATTCTGAGCCTTCATACTGTGAGGAGGCCGTCAGTTGGGCAGGGCTTCTAGGTACCTGGAATTACAGAGCTGTTGTTAGTTACTATGGGAACATCATGTGCAACAGAATGAAACATTGACTGGTCTTGTGTCAAGTTCATGATTGCTGGTATGTATGCCTGAATGTCTTGTCACGGCTAGTTTGTGGTGTCTTCCAGTCTACAGGGCTCATCTTCCCGCAGTGTATAGGACAATATTAAGTTGCCATTCCTAAGGTTTTCATTGCCTGATTTTCAGAAGTAGATCTCTAGGCCTTTTTTCTGGTCTAGCTAAGTCTGGATGCTTTGCTGAAATCTGTCCAACATGGGTGACCCTGCTGATATTATAAATATCAGTGGCATAGCTTCCAGCGTCCTAGCAACAAGAAGGCCACCAAAGTAGGAGAAACTCACATGTTGGGGGGAAAAAAAAAACAAACCATCGCTGCTGAGTCAATTCTGACTCATAGTGACTCTGTATGGCAGAGTAGAACTGCCCTATAGGGTTTCCAAGTAGAATCTGGTGGATCTAAGTTGCTGCCCTTTTAGTTAGTGCCCAAACTCTTAACCATTTCGCCACCAGGGTTTTCTACAGATGGGTGATGGCCTAGAATTAGAGGAACTTGAGAGTGAGTAGGGTGTTTAGATGGTGTTTGGTAAGTACCATTTCCATCATTCCAACATATAAAGCAAAAAATACATAAAAGAGTAAAATATATCACATTCTTAGTTCTACCAGTTAAATATCAATTGTGTTGTTTCAGCAAATGGATGCAACACTGGAAGTGCTCACTTGTCTGTGTCGAGAAATTTGGGAGACAGCTATCTGGCCAATGAACTGGAAGAAACCCGTATTTGTGCCTAATTCAAAGAAAGGTGATCCAAGAGAATGTGGAAATAATGGAACCATTATCATTAATAGCAGGCACAAGTAAAATTTTAATGAAGATAATTCCAAATGGATTGCAGCAGTACACTGACAGGGAACTGCCAGAAATTCCAGATAGATTCCAGAAAGGATGTGGTACAAGGGATGTCACTGCTGATGTCAAATAGATCTTGACTGAAAGCAGAGACTATCAGAAAGATATTTACCTCTGTTTTATTAACTATGCAAAGGCTTTGGACTGTGTGGATCGTAACAAATTATGGATAGGGTTGTGAATAATGAGAATTCTAGAACACTTAAGTGTGTTCATATAGAACCTGTACGTAGATCAAGAGGCAATGGTTTCAACAGAACAAGGAGATTCTGCATTTTTTAAAAGGAAAGATATGTGTCAGGGTTAAATCCTTTCATCATACTTTTTCAATCCGTGTGCAGAGAAAATAATCTGAAGAGCTGGGCGACATCAAGAAGAACATGGCATCATGATTGGAGGGAAGGTCATTAATATGCAGATGACACAACCCTGCTTCCTGGAAGTGAATATCATCTGAAGCACTTACTGATGAGATCAAAGACCATAGTCTTCAGCATGAATTTTACCTCAATATAAAGAAAACAAAAACCTTCATAACTAGACCGATGAGTTGTTGAGGATTTCACTTTACTTGGCTCCAGTCTCCGTAATCAGCATCCATAGAAGCAGCAGTCAAGAAATCAAATGACACATTGCACTGGGCAAATTGACAGCAAAAGACCCCTTTCAAGTGTTAAAAAGCAAAGTTGTCACCTTGAGGACAGAGGTGCAGCTGAGACGAGATTGGTGTTTTCAGTCACCTCATGTGCGTGTGAAAACCAGACAATGAGTAAAGAAAACCAGATAATAGGTTGCTTTGGATTAGGCTGTTGGTGTAGAGTATTCACATACTGTGGACAGCCAGAAGAACGAACAAATCAGTCTTAGAAGAAATGCAGCCAGAATGCTCCTTAGAGGTGAGGATGGTGAGACTTCATGTCATGTGCTTTGACCTGTTGTCACTGGGGACCAGCCCCTGGAGAAGGATGTCAAGCTTACTGAAGTACAGGGTTATCAAAAAAGTGGAGGGCCCTCAACAAGATAAGATGACACAGTGGTTATAACATGAGTTCAAATGTACCAAAGATTGTGAGGATAATATGGGACTGGGCATTATTTCAGAGTGTTGGACATTGAGTCACTGTGAGTGGAAACCAGCTGGAGGGCATCTAAGGACCTACTTCTACTTGTCTCATTTGTTTGTTGGGAAAATGCGAATAAATGCTAACACATGTGTAAATACATACCTACAATCTCTCATCCTTCCACTGCCACTCTAATAAATTGGTTGTTTTCATTGTTTTTATGGATCTTAGCCCTCTTCTTATGCATACATAATTTTGACCTGGCTTCATTAGTAGTTTAGGTGTAGTGTGACATGTTGCCTTTTTTGTTTTCTCTTCTGAATCCTGCAATTTTACAAATGTTTTATTGTGCTTTAAGTGAAAGTTTACAATCCAAGTCAATTTGGTATACAAAAGCTTACACACACCGCTGTGTAACTGTAGTTGCTCTCCCCACCCTGTGACAGCACACTTCTCTTTTCCACTCTGTATTTCCCATGTCCATTCAATCAGTTCCCATTTCTCCCTATTCTCTCATCTCTCTTCTCAACAGGAACTACCCAGTTGGCCTCATTTATCTACTTAAGCCAAGCATACTCTTCCCTAGTATCATTTTATGCTATCTAGTCCAGTCTAATCTTTGTCTCAAGAGTTGGCTTCAGGAATGCTTTCAGTTCTAGGCTAACAGAGGGTCTGGGGACCATGTCTTCCAGGGGCCATCTAGTCTGTTGGACCACTCATTTTTCTCCTGTTACATCAGGGACTCAAAGTTGTGTTTGCTGTCAGGGCAGTCATTGATGGTGGCCGGGCACCATCTAGTTCTTCTGGGCTCATGCTGATGTAGTCTCTGGATTATTTGGCCCTTTCTGTTTCTTGGGTTGGTGTTTTCCTTATATCTTTGATGTCTTTCACTCTCCTCTGCTCCACGTGGGTTGGGATCAGTTAATGCTACTTAGATGGCAGCTTGCTAGCTTTTAGGACCACAGACACCACTCACCAAAGCAGGATGCAGAACATTTTCTTTAAAAATTTTGTTATGCCAATTGACCTAGATGTCCTGGGAACTCATACCCTTGCTACTCTGTCCTTTGAATTGTTGGATTGTATTTAGGAAACCTCTTAGCTTTTGGTTTAGTCCAACTATGCTGGATTGGTTGATTCTTAATGGAGGTCCTTGAGATAATCATCACACCTAACCTCAGACATATCCATTCCACTCTTCTGCTCTGTGTTTTAGATCAGGGTTTAATTGATTACTTTATCTAAAGGCCTTTATTAAGATGACAGGAGGGTAACCATTAGGTAACCATTGGCTCTTGCTCTCTGTTTTGTGAGTTGGATGCTTAAAACTTGATTTGTTTAATGTTTTTTTTGGTGTGTCCTTATGTTGACAAACATGTTCTTGCTGTTTACTTAGAGAACATGATTTATGACCGTGTCCTCCCCACTTTTCACATAGTTCCTTCATGCATTGTTACTGATTAAAGAAAATGCATCATTCCAAAATATGACAGTCCACTTGGACTACCACCATAGAGCTGTGCTCCTGTGTTTTATCAGGTGACCCTCTTATGCAACAATGAATTACTTTGGAAAGACCTCAAGCCTCTGATCGGAGTATGAGCTTTTGATGCCCATATAAAATCTTTTAATACCTTTGTCATTTCCTCTAATGCATGGATTTATAAAAGCCTGTGGGGACTTGGTATTTATTGAAGATGAAAATTGGCATGAGCAGTCAGCACCAAAATGAATTACTATGTGATGTGTTTTATGAAGTCCATTGTAAATAATTTAAAATGCTGTATGCGGAAACTCTTCTCACATCATGTGATATATACTCATTTTATTTTCTGAGTGAGTTTCTTGTACTTTTATGATGTAAACTGTTTCTGCACATACTATGTATATGTGATGATTTGGGGTACTTTGAATTACTTACACTTGAGTGAACTTTTCAATTACAAATGCATTTCAAGGCTTATAGAGTCTTAAACCCTTTGTTACTGGGTGCTTTTTATTTATTTTTTAATTCTTAAGTTGATGTATGTAAGGTAGAAAGAAGCTTGTTTGGGAGAATCAAGCTATTGTTATGTTTAATTCACTGCAGACTCAAACCTGGCTTTTGTGTTCCCAGTGGCAAGGAATCTGTTTCATAATTCAGTGTCTTTTCTTCTCTTCCTCAGACAAAAAATAATTACAGACAGTCATAGCTCCTGAATTCCAATACTTACTTTTTTTAATATATATTTGAGAATGCCTCCTAAATGTTCTTAACAAAGAAAATTGCTGCTACTATCATGACTTATGTTTATTTTGGGCGGTGCTCACTGATTTGACTTGAACGTGAATGAGAAGAAACCATCTTTGTTCAGAATTACATTGGTGGCATACAGAAAGCCAGATTAGGTCAGAAGCTCCACCCCACTCCCTGGTGGGACTGGGACCTGATGGACGGGATAGTGCTATCAGTGATCTCTCTAGTTCCTTTCCACCCTCCATGCTTGTTTTAGTCAGTTTGTGCTTTCTAACAGAAATACCACAGAGTAGATGGCTTTAAGAAAGGAAGGTTTATTCTTACACAGTCCGGTAGGCTACAAGTCCAAATTCAGGATGTCTGCTCCAGAGGAGGGCTTTCCCCCTTGGTGGCTCTGGAGGAAAGTCCAGTATTGTATCAGTCTTTGTCCAGGGAGCATCATGACACAGGGACCTCAGGTCTGAGGACACGCTCTTCTCCCAGATCTGCTTTCATGATGGTGTGAGCTTCGCATTTCTCTGCTTGCTTCTCTTTCCTTTTGTCTCTTGTAAGGTGAAAGGACTAACGGTGTGGCAAGCCATACTCCAGGGAAACTCCCTTTACAGTGGAGCAGGGAGGTGATCTTATAAAGGGATTTCCAGTCCTACCCTAATCATTTAACACACAGCATAAGACAATCACAGAATGGAGGAGAATCATAAAATATGGGGAATCATGACCCAGCCACATGGCTACACGTATTGTGGGGGGGACACAATTCAATCCATGACAACCCCAAGTAAACCAGTTGTCCTTGAGTCAGTTGTGTCTCATGGTGACCTCATATGTATCAGAGTAAAAGTGTACACTGTAGGGTTTCCAATGATCAGTTTTTCAGAAGTAGGTCACCAAGCCTTTCTTCCCAGACACCTGTGGGTAGACTCTAACTTCCAACTTTTTGATCAGTAACTCAGAAAGTTAAACATTTGTACCACCTGTGGAGTACTTTTCCCTGTGTTTAGGGCTGAAGAGTGGTTTAGAGCCAATGGAAATAACATTGTTGAGGACACAGTTGATGTTGTATTGAGATTCTTGCTTTCTTTATTCTTTCTGCTGTGTCTTAGTGTTGCTATAATAGAAATACCATAAGTGGATGGCTTAAAATTTTATTCTGCCACAGTCCAGTAGGCTACAAATGCAAATTCACAGTAGACTCTGTTGGCCCTGGGGGAAAGTCCTTGTTGTCATTCTTCCCCTGTATTGGGAGCTTCTAAGGTACAGGGACCCTGGGTCCTTTTCAAGGGATGCACCCTGCCCCTGGAACTGCTTCTTGGTATGAGGTCCACCAATCTCTCTGCTAGCTTTTCTTTTATATTTTAAGAGATTACCTTGAGGCACAAAACAGTCTTACATATTGGCTCCTGCCCCACCAACACAACTCCCCACCAACACAACTACCCTCCAACCTCCTTCATTAACATCATAGAGGCAGGATTTACAACAAGTAGGAATATCATACAATACTGACAATCATGGCCTAACCAAATTACTACAGACACATTCTTGGAGGAACACAGTTCAGTCTATGACACGCTGGGATGGTTTTGGGACAGCACGAGATGTTGCTCATCCTGGTCATCTTCATATTGCTCAGCGGTCAAACCTTATTGTTCTGATTTTGTGTTTTCTAGACTTTAAGTCCTTGTCAAATGTAGGGAAGAGGGCTTGGTCCCTGCTTTTTTTCCCTTTGTATTTGCTTCTTTCTGCTTATCAGTTCCTGAAAGTTAGAGAAGAACCATACCTATCTCTTCCTTTTGAATAGATATGACTATATGTCCTAAACTGCAAGCTTGTAACTTGATGATTTGATTTCATTCTCCGCTTTAGGAGTATAATTCACAGCATATGTGGAGCAAGTGTTTCCTGGAGGCAGAGAATCACCATTAAAGTAGGCAGAACAAATTCATATTTTTTGGAAGACGTAGTATGTAGGAAAGATATTGGAGAAAATTCAATCTAAGGTAGAATACCAGACAATGTCCAAAGTTTCACTGGCAAAGAGAGAAGATAATTGGAGTTGTATGGAATTATCTCATAACTGAGCACCCATTAATAACACTGCTATCATTCCCAGAAGTTTATAGGAGAACAAACTGTGCCTACCATTCTTTCAAATTTCAAAGTAGCTCAGAGCCCTCTTTAAATTCTTTAAGGTAACTGTTCACCAGAGTGAATCTCAAAATTTAGCCCTTCGCAGATAATTATCTGAGGTCTCTCAGCAAAAGCACTCAGATTCAAAATTGTAGTTTGAGGATTCTCTTATTTTCAAATTTTACTTCCCTAATAACACAGAAGGTATATTCAGCTTTTACGGTTGTTGTCGGGTGTCGTCAAGTCGATTCTGACTCATTATGACCATACGTACAACAAGACAAAATCATGCCCAGTCCTGCACTGTCTTTACAATGGCTCCTATGCTTGAGCCTGCTGTTGCAGCCGTGGTGTCACCCAGACTCACTGAGGGTCTTCCTCTTTTTTTTTTGACCCTCTATGTTACCAAGCATGGTGTCCTACTCCAGAAACTTGTCCTTCCTGATGGTATGTCCCAAGTATTTGAGACAAAGTCTTGTTATCCTCGTTTCTAAGAAGCATGCTGGCTGTACCTCTTCTAAGATGGATCTGTTGATTCTGGCAGTCCACTGTATACAGTCGTATTGTATTCAGTATTCATCACCATAGTTGAACACTATAATTCTAATGTATCACTTCTTCTTTAATCTTCCTTCTTAGTTGTCCATCTTCCTCATGGGTATGAGATGTTTAAAAATATCATGGCTTGGGTCAGCGACGTCTTAGTCCTCAAGATGATATCTATGCTCTTTAACACTTTTAAGAGTATTTTGCAGCAGAGCTACAAAATAATGTCAGTTCAACATCTAGAAGATGACTCATTTTCCCAGATCTTAGAAACATGCTGAAATAATATGATGAAAATTTCTCCAGCATAGAATTTTTGAGCTGGTGTGCATTGAACTTTCTGGTCTGCTTTATGGGCTGCCGTTGTAGGCTGTGTTCTGATGTTCGGATGTGCTCTTCAATTTGCAGGAACTGACAGTGGTGAAGTCCTCCCTGAATCCATCCCTTCAGCTCCTGGGACACTGCCTCATTTCATAGAGGAGCCAGATGATGCTTATATAATCAAGAGCAACCCCATTGCTCTGAGGTGCAAAGCAAGACCAGCCATGCAGATATTCTTCAAGTGCAATGGGGAGTGGGTTCATCAGAATGAGCACGTCTCTGAGGAGAGTCTGGATGAGAGTTCAGGTAAGAGGGCTGTAGTATTTACCTACCACTGCTGTAACAGAAATGCCGTAAGTGGATAACTTTAGCAAACAGAAATCTATTTTCTCATATTATAGGAGACTAGAAGTCTGAATGTAGAGCATCAGCTCTAGGGGAAGGTTTTCTGCCTTTGTCTGCTTTGGAAGAAGGTCCTTGTTTCTTCATCTTCTGCTTCCTGTTTCCTTGGAGACCTCCATGTGTCTCCACATCTGTCTTACTCTGTCTTTCCTCTGCTCACTTGTTTCATATCTTTTATGTCTCAAAAGAGATAGACTTAAGTTATACCCTACCCAAATTCTGCCTCATTAACATAATAAAGGCAACCCATTCCCAAATTGGATTTGAACCCCAGGCATAAAAGTTAGGATTTAGAACACACGTTTTGGAGGGACACAGTTCAGTCTATAACAAGAGTGGAACAATCAAAAAAGCTACAGTACCTTCTTGGATCTTCACATGACTAGTGGTTGGGAGAGACTATAGGCTGCCTGCTATCACTTTATTTCAATGAGGTCATATTTATAATATCTCAGATATACAAGATACAAACTTACCTTTAAATAATTCTTAGCTCTGTTGGTAATCTATCCCCATACGGTGTATTAACAATTTTTGCCTCTCTTTTATGTAGCGTTAACACTGAGTCCTCTATGGGAATTAATATGCATAGTAAAAATAAAACCAAGCAGTCACTGTTTTCATTTTCTGAATTGTAAATATCTCGGGAGACAAATAATAAAGCTTTCACTAAATTTGTCTTTAGGCAGAATAATTTTAGTTTGATTTTTAACTGTTCTTCCTAGATAGTATTCTCTTGTACTTATTGTTCATAGTTGTTGGATTCTGAGTCCTCTTTATTTTGATTATTACTTAGTAGCAAAGCCCAAATTAGATGATGATACTGTAACAAATTTCTCTCAAATATAGAAGAACTTTAGAACTGTCTTCACTGATTAGGTATAGAGCTGTTCGAGTGACCAGTGGTGATGATACTGATTATAATTATACCAGCTAATGTTTATTGAGCACTTACTATGTACCAGGCGTTATTTAAGTATGTGGCATATATTATTCGGTCAGTTTTACAAAAACCTTCTGAAGTAGATTACACAATTATTACCTTCTTTTAGATGAGGAAATAGGCTTGTGCAGGATCTCAAAGCAGAGTCATTTGACTTTAAACCTTCAAAATTTATGGCTATCTATATTAGAATGTGTAACAGAAACAGTATGTGCTTTTCAGTTTTGAACTCTCTTGGACCATCTGAAAATTTAACTTCATTGTGATTCTTTGTGGACCCCCAGTAGTTTATTGATTGTACCTTCCTTTAGAGGACCAGTGGAATATGACCTTCCACTTTAATTTAATCAGGTCTCATAAATATTCAAAGAAATAAACAGTGACAGAGAGACTGTGTGAGGCAGTGGAAAGAACTCTGGATTGGCACTCAGCGGACATTGTTTCTAGTCCTAACTCTGTCAAACAACTAGATAGTAGACTTTGAATTAGTTAGAAAACCTCAATTTCATTTGGAAATTTCAAGTCAGCTTGTTTAAAGGAAAATATTATCTGTACCAGTGCTTTTTAACACACTTGGCTAGGCCTTTCAGAGTACTGAAAGATGGATTAACGCATTGTCACTGATGTCCTGGTTATTACACCTATAGCTAGGAGTTAGGAGAAAAGAATTGGTGGTCCAGAGAACACATTATTAGCAAGCAAGAGAAAGATTATTATCATCCAGTAAAAGTTTGGTATGGTTTAAATATAAAATTAATGTAGGAAAGTTGCAACAGATAGCTGGAAAAATTGGTTCAATTAATAACACGGATTCTTAAATGGCAGAATGAGTTCTTTACATAATTTTATGGATAATGTAGTGGCGATACTAAAGAAATACAAAAATTTAATGACTAAAGCTCTGCTTTGAAGCGTAAGTCTGGCAGAAGTGTATGGAATGGTAAGGAAAAAGAAGAATGGGGAAGTTATGTAACTTCTGGATAATCCCAGTGAGGAGAGTGAGGTCTAATTCTAGAGTGATTGCCACAGAAATAAGACTTGATAACTGATAAGAAGCATTTTGATCAGCAGGACTGAATAATTAATTGAATACATGATGTAATAAGCTGCAGTAAAAATTAATTGAAATCTTAAAAGAATGGTGCTGCAACTATTAAGTCAGCAAAGAGAATAATCTGAGGTTATTTTTTAGGCTCGTTGAATTTGAGCTGTGTTGACTTTGCTTGCCATGCCAAACTGTTGAACTAAGGTCCAAGGTAACCACAGAAGACACGACTTACACAGATAGTGAGTGGAGCAACATTTTTCTGACATAGAAAGGAGATAGAGCAAGGTCAACTTCAGTGATGGGTGTCACTACCTAGTAGGCAGCAGATCATTCCTCACAGCAGACAATGTAGGGATGATGGTCTGTGTGCACTCCTCTCATACTGCAGAAGAAGCACCTCTTTCTCTCCCTGCCAGCAACAGAGCAGTGAGGTTGGCCGGGTGTCATATGATGTTTATACATAAGCAGTAAACAGCGTGTGTACCCAGAACAGGGAAGGAATTTCCCAGAGAAGAAAGAAAAAGAAGCTAGTACAGAGGGAGACTCAGTTTCCAGGACCAAGGACTGATTAGGTGGATCAGGTGAAGTTCAGAAAGCTGCTCAGTAGACCATTTTCAGGAAAAAAAAAAAAAATGCTTATGGGATTTAACAAAGTTATGTAGGTCTTAAACTTGGTAGAGTTCAAAAATAGGAAAGTAAATTTGGTTATTGTTAGATTAAGAAAAGAAGAAGAAGCCATACAGATAGATGAGCTGTCAAGAAAGAATAAGCAACATGGAAAAGGAAGTAAATCTAGAGACATATCTCTTTGGGAGTTCAGAAGAGAAGTGTTATTAGCCAGCAAAGAAATAGGAGTTTTTTTTGTGATCTAAAAGCAAAAAGAGAAAATCATTTCAAAAAGATCTTTATGTATTAATCCACTTCTGCCTAGAAATCAATGAAGAAGAGGACAAGCAGCTAAACAATGTATATAGAAACAATGCCCACTTTACACAGTTATAAAATATTTTGAGGATGCAGTAAAAATCTATAATTTCAAAAAGTGGGAAAATATCTAAAACTCGATGCCAGTTCCCTATCTTTCAGATTAGATCAAGTAGGAGGGGGAAAAAAGCCTTGTTTTACAGATATTGTTCTTCTTCAGTATCTGAAAGCCTGTTTAGGATATTAAATCACAATGTGAGAGCTGGAGGGAAGCTTAGTGAACATTGAACATGCCTACTTTAGAAATTAAACGTCTTAAGACTTAACACGTGCAGGTAGTTCATGGCATCGTTGTTTCTAGAACCTGGATTTATATAGCAATCTGGATGTATAAAACCAAATTCACTGACATCGAGTCAATTCCGATTCATAGTGACCCTGTAGGACAGAATAGAACTGTCTGATAAGGCTTCCAAGGAGCGCCTGGTGAATTTGAACCCCCAATCTTTTGGTTAGCAGCTGTAGCACTTAACGACTATGCCACCAGGGTTTTTGTAGTATAGAGGTATAAAGTAAGGAGCCCTGGTGGTGAAAATGGTTAAAAGTTTGGCTGCTCAAACCCACCTAATGGTTTTGTGAGAGGAAGATCTAGCATTCTGCCTCTGTAAAGATTACAGCCAACAAGGCGCTATAACGCAGTTCTACTTTGTCACACTTGCGGTCACTTAAGTCAAAATTGACTTAACGGCACTCAACAACAACAATAGATATAAGGTGTATTTCTTTGCCCATATAAGCCACTTTGACCAACAGATAACTGGTGTTCTCCTTCCTAATCAAAATATTGACAAGTTAGGTTGTTCGGAAAAAAATGGGTCTGAGCACATGGATCATCGTTTTCCATCGTGATCTTGTTCAGTATTTAATTTCTGGAGTGTCTAATCTTGCACTAACTGTATTGGAGTATTAGTTTGTCTATTCCTTGCTTTTTGTTGTTACTACATCTCAAGGGGCTAACACCTTTCATATATTTCAGTCACTGCTAGACAAAAGTTTATAAAAACAAAAGGGATAGAGAAATTCCAGGATGGCAGGCAGCTACCGTTCTGTAAAGAAGAGTTGGTATAATTCAGATAAAAGAAGAAGGTAAATTGAATCTTAAACCAAAAAACCCACTTTCATTGAGTCGACTCATTGTTATGAGTCTGACTCATAACAACCATATAGGACAGAGTAGAACTGCCCTATCGAGTTTCCAAGGAGTACCTGGCAGATTTTAACTGCTGACCTTTCGGTTAGCAGCCGTAGCACTTAACCACTACACAACCAGGGTTTCCAACTGCATCTTGCTTGATATCAGGAAAATTTCTGATTTTGTGCTCATAAGTAAGGTACCTAGTACAAAAGGTGGATAAAGCTGATGTTGGGACAGACTGACTCAGAGATATTATTAGTGTTGCTTAGGCTGGCGTGAAAATTTTGAAGACTGAGATTGAAAGAGGATGACAAAGGAAGCAGTATCAACTTTGCAAAGCAAAAGCTTACAAAAGAATGAAAGAGTATGAAAGTCTTGTATGTCTTATCCTTAATTAGTCTAACTTGGAAAGAATTCAAATACCACTGGCTCGGTGGGGCCATGTGTCCTACCTTCAGATGTCTTTGCCCTAGATTTTGCCCAGTAATGAACTCAAAATAGCAGAATCCCATTGGGCAGGCTGTTCCAAATGAAACAGAGGAAGAACCCTGAAAAATGATTAGCCAATTTTTATACAACTGCTGGCAAATCCTGTACCCAGTCTCATTTAAAGGCTTCTTATTAGGTATTGCCGGCAATTTAACATTGCACTCTCTTGTAATTTCACATTCTATTTTGTTATTGTTTCCTCTTTTAATTCTTCCAGCATTGCTAGGCAACTCCATGTCTTACAGATAGCAGCCTTGATTGCATTCTCTGCCTCCATGTAAAAGTGTCTCCCTCTCCACTACCTTAAAAAAAAAAAAGGCAATGAAAGTCACATATTTCAAAGTTGCTGGGCAGAACAAAAAATCATAAATGAGAAAATCTGAAGAGATGATATACCAATTTTTTTAATACTGCTATGAAAGAATTTAAATTTTAACTGGTTACATTTTGAAAAGAATTTAATAAGCATAACCTTTTCTTCCAAGTTATTTTGATTGAATCAATAGAAAAGAAATGTCTCTCCCTGAACAGTTTTCTTCTGTGTAGTTAATGAAAATTGCTGTCTACCACACATTGCAATTATGTTTCCTAAGCTCTGTCTTAATAGTGGAATAGTGGAAACTAGAGCAAGATGAGTGGAGATATTAAACCCAAAACCAATACATAAGTGCAATTAAGATTGGAAACAAAATGGCCTCAGATATTGAAAAATAGATGCATTACATCCCTTGGGTTCTTTGTTGCGGATCTGGAGAAAAGGCCTCGACTAACTTTACAGACTTAATGGCTTTTGATTGGCTCTGTAAAATAAATCCTTCAAGTCCAGTAGGAGTGAATGACAGAAGCCAAGGACAGTGGGACCACCTTTGACCAGACAGAGACAATTGTCCCCTTTTTTCTAAGTCTTATTGGAAGTGGCACCTTGTAAATCTTTGGACAACATATTCTCCATGTCTGAATTCCCAGAGAATTTTTGTAATTTGTTTTACTTATAGATTAATTTCTTCAGAGAAGTAATGGGAAATCATAAGACCTAGGAGTGCTTTGAGTAGACACAGAATCTTTTGTGTTTCCAAATTGGAAGCAGGAAGTCCTTTCAGTTGTTAAAGGCTGCTAAGTGCCTTTGGTCTTTGTGGCAATTTGGCCCCATAATCCAACAGTTCAAGTAAGAAGAAAAAGGACTGTGTGTTTTCATGCAATTTAGCTTAGACAACCCGGAGCTAGAGTTCTTTCTTGCAAAAAGTACAATTTATTGGATGTGAATTACTGTGTTTGCACAGACATGGCTATACCTCTTAGTAATGTACACTTTCAGTTCTCTGCACAAGCCAAGCGATCTGCTTTCATTTGTTCTGCTTGATTTCATTTGGAAATATGGTAGCTCTTCTTCCCTGTGCTTTCCTCTGTTAACATCTGGAAGCTTAGAGTTAAGAGGTCACCCCAACTGAGGATTCATGCCCCTGAGAAAAGAGTGAAGTATTCAGTAACACAGAAATGAAGGGCTTCAATAGGACATAGGCACACACCCACACAACAATAACACAAATAACAGCAACACCAAGCAGAACACATCTTAGCAATCAGTGTAATATTGCCTCTGGGAAGCTGAGTTATCAATAAGCAAAACCACATCGCTATTGTTCAATAAAAACAGGAGCTCCCTTAACAACGCTCCATAGCTCTTATCTTATTCTGCTTCTGAAATATTGAACTCTAATGAGTGAAATAATGTGTATTCCGATGTGTTATGGGAAAAGTCTCAACTCCAGTAAACTAACATTTTTCTTCTTAAAGAATATCGTTTCAGGGATTTCATTGTGTGTGATTTCGTATTTAAACAGCTGAAGATATTCTCTGCGGAGAAAAGGTTAATGGATTGTGTTGAGAAAAGGGAGATGCATAGGAGTAAAAAATGTATCAAATCTCTAACGTTTTTATCTAAGAACCTTTTCTGTGCTGGTGATGGGGATTTGAGTCTCGTGTCTTCCAGAAAGTCATGAATTTGCAGTTACCTCCAATGATTCACAAAACACCAACATACATTTGAGAAGCCTGTACTTTATAGATCATATAACGCAGAAATAATCAGTCTCTCAAGTGTTCCGTTGACTGTAGGTTTAAAACTCCCTTCAACAGGTACATTCACTCACCCCACCTTGAAGTTGATCTTGTTGTAACATGACTTCTCAGATAGCACTGACATAGTCTCAGAATGTTTTCAGGAAACTATTATCAATTCTGTGTTTATCCTTGGTCAGAATCTGAAGGTCTCTTGTGCCTAATTTAATCTTCCGTACAAAGCATTGGAGACCACTTTACCATTTCACCCATAGAAAATAGCTAATCACTTTATGTAATTTAAAAACAAGTCCTGATGTTGACCAAAGATTTGTCCCACATCTCAAATTCTTGAGCAATGTCTTGGGACATCTTAGCGTTTTCTTTTTATTCACCATTCAGACATACGCTTACTTATTTGAAATGGAAGTCTTCTATATTGCAAGAAACTGGGTGGTTCAAAGCATGAGTGTTAGTTCCATGTTTGAGGTCTGGCTCTCTGTTCACCATCTCTTTTGGGGTAGATGTAGTATTAGTTTCATTTGTACTAGGTTCCTCCATATAGAAAATCGCATTGATAATTACATGTACCACATAGAGCTGTAGTGAGGATTATGTAACCTGATTAGCCAGGACCTAACCAGAAAACCAAGCCTACTGCCGTTTAGTTCATTGTGACTCATGGCTTACAGCTATCCTATAGGACAGAGTAGAGCTGCCCCGTGGAGTTCTCAAGGCTATAAGCAGGCTGCTACATCTTTCTCCCACAGAGTGGCTGGTGGATTCAGACTACTGACCCTTTGGTTAGCAGCCCAGCACTTTAATCACGGTTCCAATGAGGTGCCTAGCATATAACAAATAATCAAGGTTAGCCTTTGTAATAATAAATAAAGAGTATTATAATTTTGAATGGGCATGTAATTATGCTTCAGAAACTTGATGTCTAATTATGGGCTTTTACAATTTGAAAAGTGGATAAAAGTGCTAGTATTATTAACAGATTAAACGGTCATCATTCCTAGAATAGCACATTTATTATATAACTTGCATGTCATTTACTCATTTCCTTTATGTTTAGTTGATATGTTATTCCCAGAGCCAGTGCCAGCACTGTAGGAGCTACAAGTTGTCTGATATACGCCCTGATGGCAGGTCACGACCCCCTAGCAGAAGAGGGTTTCAGCGTCTGCAGGAAACTGAGAGCATTGATTGGGGCCGCAGGGTTGGAAATCAGGACCCTGCTTCCCCGAAGGCTGTGAACATGAGATGGGAGGGAGTCGTTCACAGGGAACCAGCTGTCCTCCAAATAATCCTACTTTGTTCATTCTGCCTCTTAAGTGTCCCTTCTCTCTGTTACCAGCCAACAATATCAAGTTAATTTGTTTCCTCTGGCAGACACCTCTGTGCTGATTAATTCTAATCTCTGGTGTGGAAGAAAGTAGAGAGCTTGGGTGTATTCTTAAATTCTGTACTTAAGACTGAATTTGGGGTGCTTCTGAGGCATACCTGTGGTAGCTGTCATCCAGGGAAAACAAAAGAGGACTATCAGGCATAGTGCACACGAAAGGATGACTTTTTTTTTCATCAAAACATATTTTAATCTTGTTACTAGGATGAAATGGCAAAAGGCATTTAGCCTAAATTAATCATCTGACGGTAAAATGAAATATGGCTGTACTTTTAAATTATCTATATTTAATTTAGAATTTGGGGTAGCATGTTGGCCTGAAGACATTGAAGGTCTCCCAAGAAATGGATCTATAGTCCCATGACAGTTCTTTGTCATATCTCGGGATATTGGAATTTGAAATGTGTGTCAAGTTCATGTGTCTTTACCAGGTCTCCAGAGCTGTGCCCTAAAGAGATTGAGCTAAGTATTCAGTGAGCCAGAGTCTTCAAGACTTGGCTAGGAGAGTACAGTCTCAGGCTGAAGTCCTTCTGTGTGACCTTGAAGGAGCATATGCTTCTCTTTTTATCAGTTGCCACACTGCATTGTTGGGGCAGGTCAAAATGTCCCCTTGTCTAAGCTGTGAACTCCTTAAGGGCAGGGATGGTATCCTTTGTCACGGTACCTTTATCGCCTAGTACATGGCAGGCCCATAAGAGGTACTCAGATATTTTTTTTAGAATAAATGTTACAGACATGGAGGAATACCCTTGATTCATCTCTTGTGGTGTGGGACTCATGGCAAAATCGGAAGATAATTAGATACAAAATACCAATAATAAGAACATAGTGTCATTAAGATGAAATAAGATAATGCGTGTGCTAGCTTTAATAAAAACCCATTGCGATCTAGTTGATTCCAACTCATGGTGATCTCAAGTGTCACAGAGTAGAAATGAGCTCCATAGATTTTCTTGGCTACAATCTTTATGGAACCAGGTAGCCAGGTCCTCCTCGTGTGGCACTGGTGGTGGGTGGGTTTGAACCACCTGCTGTTTGGACAGTGGTCAAATCCAAACCATTCCCGCCACCTAGGAACTTTAATAAATTAAAGGACTGTACACATTTGAAGATAATTAATCAATAATGGTAGCATATTATTATTTAAAATATAAGGAAGTTTTTCTTACTGTTCAAGTGTGTTTCTCTAGACCTTAACCCGAATGACAGTCCTCAGGTGGCACAACTGTGAAACATTTGTCTACTACAGAATTCTGGAGGTTCGATCCACCTAGAGACAGCAGGGCAGCAAGAGCTGAATCTACTTTTAAAACACCGTAGCCAGTGAAAACTCTGTGGAGCTCAGTTCTGCTGTGCATATGTGGGGTCCTCATGAGTCCGAATTGAATTGATGGTTTTTTTTTTTTAACAGGTAATCCTGGATGAGTAAGAGACAAGTGAAAAACATTTCCGTATACAAGTGTTGGGCTCATTTCTGCTAAACAGGCTGTTTTCTGTCTGCCCAGGAAATAGTGGAATGAGAAGAAACTATCTCTGAGCCAAATCTCAGCTGAGGTGCATGGGGAGATGGTGGTCCATCAGAGAAGTTCTTGAATACATGGGCTTGTTGTTTTCATGGGGAATTTTTTCCCCCTTGTCTCCCAGAGAACTGAGCAAGGCCCTGTGCTATTCAAGAGATTGCATTGAAACTGTTTTTTGGAGATTTTGTCTTCGGAAAGCTACATAATGATTCTCTTGGTTAGTCCCCAAACGTGCATAAAACAATACAGTATGGAAAATGAGGCCTAAATTGGGTGAAACACTTGGCCAAAATGAATACTGGGTGAGAACACAGTCTTCAAGAGGAAACAATTCAGCCAAACCTAGCTTGCTGCTCTTTTGCTGCTTCCATATGGTGTTGACTCAGAAATACATTTCAGAGGAGCAAGAGGGCTTCTCACCTCTCTCCTTGAATCTGGTTATTCAGTTTAGTAAGTTGAGCTGCTACTAGACAACTGCCAACTGACCGAAGAACATACAGCTGTGAGGGGAGTTAGGCGTTGGAGAACTGTTTCAAATTCCTCCCCAAGTGCCCATCAGCATGTGTATTTGAGAACTGGCTGGCATCAATACCCCAAGCAGGATGCGACTGATGGGCTTTGTGGAAGTATGATAATGAGCTCTAGATAAAAGGCTTGGGGGCAGCTGTTAGGAGGCACGGGGTTGGAACTGGCATGGTACTGAACATTAAATACTATTCCAGAATTCTTTGTTTTCTACAGAATAAGGTACGATCTTTGACTAACTCTGTAGCCCTTTTATTAAAAATTGACCCGAAGTAAATTATTTTAGCTCTTTTTTTTTTGTCTCCCTTTCTTTGCACTTCTTTTACATGTCTCTTCTTTGAACTGTGAAGGATATGCCTTCAATTAGTTTGAAAATTCACTAACTTTTAGTCTCCCAAAAGGATTAGATCTCCTAGGAGTAACTAGTGTTTTCTGTCTGATAAATAAGGGGATTACAGCAATAACCGCTGTCAGCATTTTTCTCATTTAAACAAATAAAGCTGACAAATGATGAAGTTCTGTGCTGTTCTGTTATGTTTAGTACAGGCAGAGCAATTATTCATCTGCTGCCAACATTAGTCTGTCTACAACTAAACCATTCAACAGTGTAGAAGGCTTATTAGCATATCAGTACCATAGTCATATTTTTATATTCTGTGAGTCTCTACTCCCTAACAAAGGCTGATGGTTATAATTTGCACAATAATTTAAAGAGTTGGACTTTCTCATGCTTATTAGAGTTATACAAGCTATCAGGTACAGTGCTGCTCTTATTTATGAGATGCCATCTCTTATTTGCCTGACATTTGGGGCTCCCCTGAACTGTTTTCTATGAACAAGTTCACTGCCATCCCTGGAGATGCAGAAATCGTTAGTCTGTCTGCGTTGCAATTGGGAGAATTTCAGTGGAGGAAGTTGGGGGCAGGGCTTAAATGAAACTGCTTTTCATAGATGATTCTCATGGGTGAATTTATTTGTGTTTGGATAGATGGATGGATGGATACATGCATACATGAGTGGATGGATGGGTAGATAGCTAGAGAGATAAGCAGGAAGAAACACACATCTGTATATCACTGAAGAGTACTATTCTGAAGATTGGAAAGAATATGCTTTAAATACATTTATATAATGACCCTATATGAAATAGTACTTGGTCCTGCCCTATCCTCACAAATCACTGTGACCATTGATTTAGCCATTGTTATAGCCACTGTGTCGGTTCATCTCACTGAGGGTCTTTCTCTCTCTTGCTGATCCTCAGCTTTATCAAATATGATGTTCTTCTTCAGAGACCAGTCCATCATGAAAACTTGCCCCAAGTTAGATGAAATCTCATCATCCTTGCTTCTAAGGGGCATTCTGGCTGTACGTCTTCAAAGATAGATTTGTTCATTTTTTGTAAGTACATGCATCGTATGTTCAGTATTATTAGCCAACATCATAATTCAAAAACATCAGTTCTTTTTCAGTCTTCCCTATTTATTGTTCAACTTTCAAAGGCATATTAGGCAGTTGAAAAAACCAGGACTCGGACCAGGAGCACCTTAGTCCTTAAAGTGACATCTTTGCTTTTTGACACTTTAAAGAGAGGTCTTGTATGGCAGATTTGCCTAGTGTAATGCTTCCCTGGATTTCCTGACTGCTGCTTTCCTGGGCATTGGCTATTGATTCAAGTAAGATGAAATCATTTACAGCTTCAATATTTTCTCAGTTTATCATGATGTTTCTTGTTGTTCCAGTTTTGAGGGTTCCTTTCATACTGAAGACTTGTGGTCTTCGAACTTCATCAATAAATGCTTCAAGTCTTCTTCATTATCAGCCAGTGAAGTTATGTCATATGAATAACTCAAGTTGTTAATGAGTCTTCATCCAGTCGTGACACCTGATTCTTCTTCTTCTGGTCCAGCTTCTCAGATTATTTGCTCAGCACATAGATTGAATTAGTATGGTAAAAGGATGTAACCTTGATGCACACCTTTCTTGACCTTGAACCATGCAGCAGCCCATTGTTTTGTTCAAATGACTGCCTCTTGTTGTATGTACAGGTTCCTTGTGAGTACATTTAAGCATTCTGGAATCTCCATTCTTCCCAATGCTATCCATAATTTATTACGGTCTACACAGTTGAGTGCCTTTGCATTGTCAAGAAATCACAGGTAAACATCTTTCTGGTATTCTCTTCTTTCAGCCGGGATCCATCTGGTATCAGCAATGGTATCTCTGGCTCTACTTTCTCTTCTGAATCCAGCTAGAATTTCTGGCAATTCCCTGTTGATGTACTGCTGCAAAAGCTTTTGAGTGAACTGCAGCAAAATTTTACTTATGTGTGGTATTAATGATACTGTCGATAACTGCTACATTCTGTTGGATCATCTTTCTCTGGATGGGTACAAATATGAACCTCTTCTAGTCAATAGGCCAGATTTTTTGTCATAGATGAGTGATCATTTCCAGAGCTGTATCCATTTGTTGATGTATCCCAGGTGGTGTTCCATCAATTCCTGGAGACTTCTTTTTTGCCAGTGCTTTCAGTGCACCTTGGACCCCTTCCTTCAGTGTCACTGGATCTTGATCATTTCTGTGTCTTGAAATGGTTTAATGTACAGCAATTGTGATTCTAAATCTTGTTTCCATCTTCTTTTGATGCTTTCTGCTTAATTTAGTATTTTGTCCATAGGATCCTTCGGTATTGCAACCTGAGGCTTCATTTTTTTCTTAGTTTCTTTCAGGTTAGGATGTGCTGAGCAGGTTCTTCTCTTTGGTTTTATAATGCAAGATTTTTGCACATGTTATTATAATACTTTGCAGTTTTGAGGCACTCTTTGAAGTCTTCTGTTCAGCTCTTTTGCTTCATTTCTTTCATCCACTTTAGCTACTCTATGTTCAAGAGCAACCTTCAGAGTATCTTCTAACATTGATTTTTGTCTTTCTTTTTAATGACCTTTTGCTTTTTTCATGTATGAGATCCTTGATTTCATTACACAGCTGTCTGGGTCTTTGGTCATTAGTATTCAATGCAGCGTGTGTGTGTGCCCGCGCACACGTGTGTGTGAGTGGGCGTACATGTGTTGTCCAGAGTTATTTCTCCTGGAGGGGATGGTTTAACAAGACTAAAGGCCACACATTCCAAAACAAAGGCCTGATCCGAAAAGGTAGTATCCATTTTTTTTTGGTTTTACTATCATGGTGATATCCCTTTGACATTTTAAGGTAACTTGCCACTCTGCTGCTAACTGTGGGGAAAATACTGTGTGTGTGTGTTTGGGGTGATGGGGCAGTTGGATTATATATACTTCACTTTTACAATCGCATGATGATTCTCTGTAAAGGATCTGTAACTGAGCCACACACACCCTGAGCCATCCTGACTTGGGAATCATGCCTTCTGCATGTCCCTCCCCACTGAGGTTAGGTAGTCTGAGTGAGGGGTTTGGAAAAACCTCCTGACTGGAGTAAGATCATTTGTGACCCGCCTGATGGTTGACATGGTCTACTGTGTATGCTTTTCAAAAACACTGCTTTCTATCCATGGCTCTTAGATAAAATCAAAGCCAAGTGTTGCGGATGGGGTATGGAAATTGTCTGCCTGATAAACATGATAACCCTCAACCGCTTTGAGATAGTACTTGTCATTATTTCCAACTTAGAGGCCGTTGATAAGTTAGAAATTCTTGTACGACAGAGTTAAGTGGCAAAAACATTTAAGTGTCCCCATTAGCTTGAAGATATTTCTGACATTTTAGGTGTTGCTAACACTCCGTGGGACAAATTCTGCTTTGCAGAATGTGCTGTATGTTCGGTCTCAGTAGGCAGCCCTTCCTGCCACAGAGGAGTACCGACTTGGTAAAGCGGCTCCACCCCTCACCTGGAGGCATCTGTTTGCTATTCTCACCTCCATTTCACTCCTAAAGTAAGTCATCCGCCATTTGCCTCAAGTCAAAGAGAACGATATAAAACAAGTCATCCAAAGGCTACATTCTTGCCTATTCAACCTATTTTTTTAAATTCACCAAAGGGATGCTCCACTCTAGTCAACAACTTTCTGCCTGATGTTTGTCGTGTGTTTTGGGGGGGAGGGTGGCGGTTTGGGGGATAATATTTAGGTCACCTTCCATGTGAGAGACCTGTCTGTTGGTGGAGTTTTGCTTGTTGCTAAAATGCTAAACAGGTTTCAGCAGAATTTTCAGACTAGAAGAGACTAGGAAGAAAGGCCTGGCAATCTACTTCTTTAACAGAAAAAATGAAAGAACAGCCGGTGAAAATCCTGTGGATGACAGTGGTCTGATCCCGTTTGTACGTGCAAACACCCTGAGTTGGGGCTAGCTAGACAGCAGTAACAGCAACAGTCTTACTTTACTCACCTGTCCTGCATTTCCCCTCTTCTCTTTGCCTCTAACTTCTCTTTCTTCTTGTCCTTCTCCTCCGACTCATATTTCTTCTTTTATTTGAGGGCAAAGTAAACAACAACAACAATAACAGTAGCAGAAACACCACTGAGGGCTCTTTGCTCCTTGGCGGTGTTGCAGACATCTTGCAGAACTCCTATGTCCCTGGCAGTTGAAAAGGATAGTAAAGTTAGTTGTCAACTGTTGCCAAGATGATTTTTGGTATGTGGGTGCCTCCCACAAAGTTAGGAAGTAGAACTCAAGTTATATAGAGGGGTTTATGTGGCCCTAAGTATGTCTCATCACACTCTATAAATAGGATGTTATTGGCTGGGTAGAAGAGATTTCCCCAGCCTGACTAATGCTACACCTCCATTCTTGTTCTTTATGTCCTACCAGCTGCTCAAAAGTATAATCATGTTTTACCTGTCCCATCAAGAGCACTCGGCCCACTTAAATTATACTGGTGCTTCTGACTTACGAATTTCTTTTGAACTTAAAGAAAATACCATAGGTATGCATCTTGTTTTTCTTGAAATGCACATGTATTAGTCTCTTTCCCTATTTAAATATTATAAGAATCTAAAACAATGGGCCCAGAATTGAATCATTGAGAGGCACCTGAGCACCTTGCTGGCTTTGGTGTGAGACAGAGCAAGATTCAAACCCTGAGTCCTCTAATTTTCTCTCTGTATGACTGTGGACACATGACTCAGCTTTCTAAGTCATGGATTTCTTGCTTGCAAAGTAGGAAAGCAGTAGCTGTTGTGTTGTGTTGTGCAAACATAATGGATAAATACCAGAAAAACTGAAGACTTTGACGTTGAGTCAATTCTGATGCATAATGACCTGATAGGACAGAGCAGAAATGCCCCATAGAATTTCCGAGGAGTGGCTGCTGGATTTGAACTGCTGACCTTTTTGTGTAGTAGCTAAACTGTTAAACACTAGGCAACCATAGCCCCAATGACTGAAGTAAATTAAAGCCTTATGCTGATGCTGGGTATCTAGCAGGGTTCAGTGAACATTGCCTCTTCTCCCATACTTCCTGTCCTAGAGCAAAGCACAGCCTCCCTGAATACATGTGGGGTAGATTGGGGGAACTGACTGAAAAAGCTGCTTCCCTATGTGCTGATGGCATAACGGATGCAGAAAGCATCCCATTTCATCCTTGACATTCGGTGCAAGGTGACTGCCCTTCCTAAAGAAAGACTGATAGTGCTTGGTGAGAAGTGTGAAAAGAAAGATGTCATCCGTCCCAGTGAGAAGCACCCAGTAAGCTTTCTAATTATTCGAAAGAGAATACAGAGTAATCAACGGAAATTCACTGAAAGGTTAAAGTCTTCATAAACAACAACAAAAACAACTCATTACCATTGAGTCGATTCTGATTCATAGTGACCCAATGGAGACAGAGTAAGCCTGTCCCATAGGGTTTCCATCTAGCGGCTGGGGGACTTGAACTGTCAAGCCATTGGTTAGCAGCCAAGCTCCTTAACCCCTGTGCCATCAGGACTCCAAAGTCTTCATAGCTGCATCCTAGTCCACAGGGATAGACTCAGTCCTCTCACTGAAACACCACACTTCCTCCTACCGTGGGGGCTGAGTCTGTCTTGAACTCTCTCCCAGGACTTCAAGGCCACTTGGATTCAGCTTGCCTGCTTTCTGCTTCTTCACTCTTCCGCCCCCTTTGGATCCCACGGTCTCTGTTCTTCTGAGCCTTCTTTTGCTTTCCACCCTTTTACGTCCTATCCTACCGTGTTGACTGGCTTCACCAGTGTTTTAAACCACTGTTTAAACCGTGTTCACCGGTGTTTTAAACCACACTGCCGGGGTGAGCCCGTCTCACCACCGGACCCAGAGAGAGGGGCCTTTAGAACAGCCTGGGACGACGTCTTTGGAGGTTTTCTGTTTTGAAATCTAGAATTCCAGGCTCGTACAAGTTAATCCAGGTGATTGCCTTAATTAACTTTGCTACTACATTCCGCACAGTAGATTTTACACAAAGTCAGACAAAGAAAAGCCAATATAAGGCAAGTTCCTGTGAAAACTATTGTGTTGGAGCTACACCGCTTGATTTTACCTTACACTCTAGAGTTCCAGCATACTCAGCTGTTGGAGTTTAATTAGCAGTGATTTATTATTGTCAAAGTAATTAAAACCTTGCCTTGATTAAAAACAGAGTTGTTTAATTAAAAAGAAAAGGTTTGGCTAACCTTAAATTTCTGTTTGAGAAATACGGTGGTCTCAGCTGATTTTTCCCTATCTTTCCCCTTCAGGCTTGAAGGTCCGGGAGGTGTTCATCAATGTCACTAGGCAGCAGGTGGAGGACTTCCATGGACCAGAGGACTACTGGTGCCAGTGTGTGGCATGGAGCCACTTGGGCACTTCGAAGAGCAGGAAGGCCTCTGTGCGCATAGCCTGTAAGTACACTCTAGATGGCCTTTTTGTCATGCGGGGAAACGGATGACAGTTAAACAGAGCTGAAGACTAGCTTCAGAGATGCCAGGTGCTTCTGCAGAGTGCAGATTAGATGACAGCAAGGGACTGTTAGAATTGTCAGTACCTCTCCTAAATTTACTCTTTTAAAATCACATTTTAAATGTTGGATAATTTCCTCCGCAGTACAATCAGCCAATCAGTTTGGCTAAGAGATTCTGCATAGATTGGTAGAGAGCAGGTGTCTCAACAATGCTAGGAAAAACTGTCCCTGAGTGAAAGAAGCCCACAAAAATGGATTCTGCTGTACAGCATCAATGACAAAGGTCAAAGGACGTTGGTGGGAAGTGATGAGTTAGGCCTGTTGACTGTGCTTTCCGGCAAGTCTGCGAAACTAAGACACTGAAGAGGCAGAGGGAGTTCTACAGCCTACTCTTAAATCCTTTCCCTCTGAACTTTAAAACATGGAAATGGGGTTTAAAACTGTGCTTGTTTGACCTAAGTAGAACTAAAGGGAGAGAGAGAAGATAGAAAGAGAAGGATCAATAGGATAGATGGGATTGTTTTTCAGGAAAATCCCAGGTTTACTGATAGTAGGTTCAGTGTCAGCATCTTTTATAATCTCAAAAAGATCTGTAAATGCACAAACATGTTTTCTTCTCCTTTGAAATGTCTTCATCCCAGCCACCCCATCATCCCACCCCCATGGATCCCTGCTGATGCCCAGGGGTGTCAAAGTCACGGCAGTAAGAAATCAGGAGATGGAGAGCTGAGATAGTTATTGTTGTTTTATTCAAATATGGCCTTTGGAGAGTGCTATAAAGAATACAGGACCAGGGGGATTTATCTGAGGACTCAAAAAATTCTTCATAGCAGATGCTGATGGTTTAGGGATTAAGAATAGGAGTGAACTGCTATTTACAGAGACATTTGAGTTTCCTGGGAAATGAAATCTTCCTCTTAAAATATGCATCTCACCTTCACTGTACTAGCCATCTGGGAGGCCCTCTCTGGATGTCGCCGTAGCTCTCACAGGCCAGGGAGAAGAGGTCACCTCGTAAGCTGTACCCTTGATGTGAGCATCACGGGAAACATTTTTCCTATAGTTATTTAGTTAGTTAATTAGGGCCAACGAATCTTGCATGGCTTTAAAGTAACAAGCGAGCCAGGATAAGAAATGTAGTTCAGTTCACTCTCCTCTTAACAAGTCTTAGAAGTTCCTGGGTGGCCAAGGCATTTAATGGGCTGAGTTACTAACTGAAAAATTAGAGGATCAAGTCCTCTGAGAGGAGCCCCCAAAGAAAGGCCTGCAAATCTGCTACAGAAAATCAGCCACTGAAAATCTCACTGAACGTAGAGGTACTCTGACACACATACGGTTGGGACGGACTCGATGGCAACTGTTTTTTCTTGTTGTTGTTGCTTATTTGTTTGCTCGTCGAACAAGTCCAGATCTGTGTTCCTACCTGGCCAGGGTCAGACCAGCCAGGACATTTGGTCCTAGTGTCGTGGTCCTGAAACCGAGTGAGCTGGTTCGGGTTCTGGAGATCAGGCCAGAAAGTCCAGTCTCCTGATGGGTGGCAAACTGGGCTACCCGTCCGCCAAGGTGTGTAACCTTCTTGGAAGCAGAGTTACGTTAAGTGAAGTTTTATTAAGTGAAGGTACATTCCAAAGAGGGAACAGGTCAGTCTCTATGAGTGGAGAAAGACCCTGTACAGATTCTGGGGGTCCCTTTTAAACTTTGGCAAGGGAGGAGGTTGTTGACATTGTTCCTAGTTCAGGTGACTTTGCTCCTGGGTGCGAGTCTTGGGTGATAGTCAGCAACTGCGTAACTGGTCCCTTCCCAGAGAGTATGATAATAATCTGGAGATAGTATGGAAATAAGGGCTAAGTCACCCCAGGTTGTCCTTCCCGTGCATATGTGCCTGTGGTCACATAGCCAGGAAAACTGTTCTTTCCCTATAGCAACTATCAGGAAGGAATCATCCTATCTGTGATTACCTTTCCCAAGCTAATCATGTCATTTCCAATTGTCATGCATTTCAATTCACTCCCCCTTGGACTCTGGTAGCATTGTGGTTAAGAGCTACTGCTAGCAACCAAAAGGGTAGCAGTTTGAGGCCTGTCATGAGCACACATAAAATGTCCGGGGTCACAAGCAGAAAATAAGTAACTAACAGGGCTTGGGGTCAGTAATAAGTTTTATTTAATCAAACCAGGTATTTACAGTTAAGCAGGGGCCAAGGAAAGGTGCTAGCCCCAGGACACAAAGCACTCTTATTTACATTACTGAAGAATTCTTACCTGCTTTGCATTAGTTAGGAACCATCATTTACATTAGTTAAGACCCCCACAGTTTCCATGGGAGTTTCCATGGGTGGGGGGTCCAACAGGGACTATAGCAGTCAATAGTGGTCAAGTCATAACATTAGTAGATCAACACACTCACTTCCCTAAAAGTGGGCTTCACTCTATGGAATTTAAGAATTGGCTGTGCCCTCCTGGTCAGTGACATCAGGAGAATTGGAAGTAGAATTTTATGATGATGGGATGTCTCAGAGGTGAAGTCAGCAGGGATACCCCCGGAGGCTCAGACACTAACAGATGACTGTCACAGTCACTGGAAGCAGACCGTTTGGACGTCAGGAGAATGGTAAGGCATCTTGGAGGTAGATCCACCAGCAGGGACAATACAGGAGGCTTAGGCAGCAACAGGAAAACAGTCACAGCCACTCCAACCAACCTCTGAGGGTGAAGCAGATAAGGTCCCAGGATCACATCACAGCACAGCAAACTAGCAGACACAGACTCTCAGGAAGAGGCTGCACCCCAGGCCTTTGAAAGTGGGCACAGCAGCAGACCACTGGCACAGACTCACAGAGGGAGACTATACCCGAGGCCTTTGAAGGTGAGGCAGTTGAGGTCACAGCAACAGACCCCAGGCCCAGACTCCTGGTGGGCACTACTGTGCCCAAAATCCAGAGTGCTGGATTCTTAATACAAGTTGTTAGCTTGGTTCTGGTTGTTATTGGTCAGTTCGTAAGTCTTATCTTCCAGTGCCTTCAGTTGTTGACTTCTTTCTGATTGGTTGTGGTCTTTATCTTCTAGCTGTCTGCAGCTGTGTCCACCAGGCAGTTGTTTTTCTCACTTTTGTTTCTTTACCATCACCTTGTATTTCCTCACCATCTCACTTAGCTCAAGCACATCCATTTTGTGTTTTAATAATTGAGCCAATTCATAGTTTAGCATATTTTAACTTATGTTTACAACACTCCACTTTACTATATATTCTATTCATATCTATACTATATTACTATGAAGTAATTTTAAATATTGTAATCTATATTATATATACTATATTACCATATATTCTATTTATATATATAAACACACACACATACACATGTATATTCACATACATATGTATTTGTACATATACATGCATATACTAATTTCAAGCCCACCAGGTGCTCCTTGGAAACTCTGCAGGGCAGTTTTCCTCTATCTTATGGGGTGACTGTCAGTCAGAATTGACTCGATGGCCGTGTGTTTGTTTTTTTGGTAACAGGTCTTAATTATCTTTTCCATATGATATACATGAGTGTACATGATAAAGATGTGCTTTTTAATTAAAAAATAAAAAGGCATCAGAATACCATGAAAACCTATGCAATGAAATGCTGAAATGCACTTAATATGATTTCTCATATATTTTAAACATATTTTTAATTTCTTCGCATGTAGTGAGAAGATAGTTTGTTTTATTTAGAATTATTTATGGCAGTCTAGGCACAATTTGTCATTAAATATTGCATTTGACTTGGGGACCAGTGTACATTAAAATGTAGATTGAAATTTATGTGTAATAGCATCAAAATCGAGGGGAAGGTTGCCTCTAGGGTCTTGATTAAGATTCTTTCAACTTGGTTGTAGGAAAAAAAATCTCTTTTATTTTTAAATGCAATTTTTATGTTTTGTTTCTAAATGTTGGGATAAGAGAGAAGATTCCTGGCTGCTATTTGCAAGCACTTCTCTGAAATAACACATTAAGCATGAGGCTAGGCTTTATTCCCAATAAATGAAAAGCCAAATTGGATTTAATTGTCACGACGTTTCTTCTTTTTAAGATTGGTTTTTGAAGTACTGCAGACATCTTAATGTGCAAAGAATGGATTTTGATAGATGAATGTCACTTATGGAGCTGGTGACAATTATCATGAGGGGACTTTGCAAAATGATTACCATTTTTTATATTATTCATTAAACTGCTGTAGTTCAACATCAGAGCTCCATGTGCTTTCTCTGTTTAACCAATAATTCATTAAGAATTTAACTATTTAAAAACTGCAGTGGTCAAAACCCATGGCAGCTGGGACACTGAGTGGAGGGATATCTTGACTGGAGAGCCTTGGCATGGTCACGCTTAGATAATCTCTGTAAAAGAGTCCCAAGAAGCCCCTAGGCTGATGGTCATTTAAAGACTTTTCAGTTTTAAAGTAAACACAAGTATTTTATTTATGTGCCTCAAATTTCCATTTAGATAGACCCATTCACCGCAATAATTGATGCATTTGAATTATGGTATTTGTTTTAATCAGCTGGTACTGCTCTAACAGAAATACCATGAGAGGATGGCTTTAAAAAGAGAAATTTTATTTGTCTGAGTCCAGTAAGCTGACAGTCCAGATTCAGGGTGTCAGCTCCAAGGGAAGGCTTTCTCTCCTGGTTTTGAAGGAAGATCCTTGTTGTCAGTCTTCTCCTGGACTGAAAGCTTCAGAGACACAGGGACTCCAGTCCTTTCCAAAGAAGTGCTTGGCTCCCAGTGCTGCTTTCTTGTTGGTTTGAGGTCCCAGTTGTTCCTGCTAACTCCTCTCCTTTATAGCTCAAGAGACTGCCTCAAGGTACAAATCAAACACAAGAAATCTTGCTCTACCAACACCACTGCCACCCATCCACCCTCATTAACATCACTGAGGTAGGAATTCCAACCTGGAGGAACATCACACAATATGGGGAGTTTGGGTCCAGCCAAACTGCTGCAGAATTTTTAGGGAACACCATTCTTTCCATGACAGTATTTGCAAAGAATACTGAAGATACCATGGAATGCCAATATGAACAAACTTGTCTTGGAAGAAGTACAACCCAAGTTTGTTTCACTTGCTTTGGACATACTCTCAGGAGGATCCAGTCCCCAGAGACAGGCATCATGCTTGGTAAACCAGAGGCTCGATGAAAAAAAAAGGAGATCCCCGATGGACTGGCACGGTGGCCACAACATTGGACTCAGTCATAGCAACGATTGTGAGGCTGGCACAGGACTGGGCAGTGTTTTGTTTTGTTGTCGCTATAAGTCGGAACCAACTCAGGGACACCTGTCTAGTCTTGCTGCTATAACAGACATATCACAAGTGGATGGCTTTAACAAACAAATTTGTTATTTCACAGTCTAGTAGACGAGAAGTCTGGATGCAATAGGATAGCTCCAGGGAAGGCTTTCTCCCCCTGATGGATCTGGAGGAAGGTCCTTGTCATCAGTCTTTCCCTAGTTGAGGGCCTTCTCTGGGCTGGAACCTCTGGTCCAAAGGATGCGCTCTGCTCCTGACACTGCTTTCTCGCTGTGTGAGGTCCCTCTGTCCATCTGCTCACTTGTCTCTTCTTGCTCTCAAAAGAGACTGACTTAAGAGACTATTGAATCCTATAGATCTCATCAATATTAACTTCCACTGATAGATCTCATTACATCATAGTGATTTAAAACCCATAGGGAAGTCAAATCAGATAATGAAATGGTAGACAGTCTTGCAGTACTAGGAATCACGACCTAGTAAACTTGACAGATATTTTGGGGGGATATAATTTAGTCCATCTCAGCACCTAACAAGATCATAATAAAATTTGTTAAATACGTGGATCCCTGCCTCTCACCCCAGACCTGTTGGATCAGACTTTGGAGCAAGGCCATGGAAGCTATTTTTAAGAAAATATCCAGATGATTTTTTTGATCAGATAAATTTGTGATCTTTTGCCTATGAACATTGTTCTCAAATTCCAACATGCATATTAATGAACTGGGATCCTGTTTAAATATAGATATTTACATTAACATGGTTCAGTAAGTCTGGTCCAGAGTCTGACATAATGAAGACTGCCAATTAAATTCATGACTCATCCTAGAAAAAGTGCTACATAGCTCACTGCTTCACCTCTGAAGTACTCCCCTTGGGAAGCTCTGCACTGATGCCAGTGTCTAGTCCACCCTTCAGAGCAATTTTGGAACTCTTTTTCTGAAATGGCCATCAGAGCAGTCACTGTATTACCCTTGATATCCTTAATGTCATCTAGATGTCTTCCTTTCAATATTTCCTTTATCTGCAGGTGAAGAGAAATGTCACTGGGGGCCAGATCAGGTGAGTAGGGAGGGTTTTGCAGTGCAGTTATTTGTCTACTGGCTAAAAACTCCCTCATAGACTACTATACAGTTAAGTTTATGAACTTGCTATCATGCCACCATGTTGCAATGGCCATTCCAGAAGGAGTTCCAAACTTGCTTTGAAGTGTGGACTAGATGCTGGCATCGGTGCATAGCTCCCTAAAGGGAGTACTTGGAAGGTGAGTGTAGTGATATTTAGCAATGAGATATGTAGCACTTAGAAGAATTAAGTTCGTGGACTTAATTGTCAGACCTCCTATGTATTCACTATGAGCTCCGTGGTGATAGTTATAACTGCAGTTTCTGGGGCATACTTCAAGAAGTAAGGCTGCAGAAGAACTTCATGAAAAACTAGCTGGGCAATGTTGATTTAACCCGCCTACCTGGCTTCCTCATTTAATAGATGGGAAAGTGATGCTGAGGTTCAGGGGCTTAACCAGAGGTCACTCAGCTGTTGCCAGATGTAGAACCAGATCTGATGCCCTTTACTCCTATCTGAATGCTCTTGCTACTAAGCCGTGCTGACCCATCTCATTCAATGAGACTTTGAAAACCATCACAGAAAGAAAAATCCATGTGTAGTTCAGTGTTTGCTTGAGGAAAGCAGTGATTTCTTTTTTATTTCCCGTGGAAGTAAGTTGCATTCCTGTGATGGTCAAGTATACATATACGTGCATATGCATACATACATACATACATACGTGTGTGTGTGTGTGTGCATGGCTGTGTATGTATAGACAGATAGAGAAGGGTGGAGTGGAGAGTCTGAATAGAGCAAATGGTTAAGCCCTTGGCTCCCAGCTGAAAGGATGGAAGTTCAAGTCCATCCAGAGGTACTTCTGAGGAAAGACCTATGAGTCTACTCCTAACAAATCAGCCACTGCAAACCCTATGGAGCACAGTTCTGTTCTGACACACAGGGGCTCACCATGAATCTAGATGAACTCATGGCGCATGGCTACCTTCTTGGACAATAAAGCAATAACACAGGCTTTGCTTCAGGAGCCAAGACACCCAACCTGTCATCTTAAACTTTTGTCTTTTCCTTAATAATTCCACGTGGTGTCAGGTAGATGCTGACTGCACATTTAACTGCCTAGGGCTGGAAATAGCAGAGGCCCATTTTCAAAAGTGATTTGATAAAGATAAAAGGAAATACAGAAAGCCAACCCGCATTCCTCCAACCATGTTGGCAGAGGCCTGTCTCTGGAGAGCGGCTCTCTCAGGCCCTGTCTCTTTTGTCTGGTTCAGTAGAGCTGGAGGTAGATGAGCACATCATGGCATCTGTTCCTTCTGCTGCTGGGTGGCTGACAAAACAAGAACTATTCAATTATTTGTCATTGTTTATTTTCATGTGTGAACGTTCGGCTGCCTAGCACTTGCTTTTCTTCCCTGCTTTTCTCTTCCTTTCTCACCTGCTTAGGCAATGACGTGATTCTATCGTTAACTCTCAGTTAGTTAAACTCTTCTTAAGTCTTGCACCTTTTCTCTAGTATGGAGGTTGGGGTTTGGGAGAATAAAGAAAACATTTGTCTGCTGCAGTCGCTTACTGTGTTTGCCACTTGAGAGAAAACACAGCATGAAGCTACTGTTTTGTTGATTAAAAAAAAAACTATGAGCGATGATAAATCTAGAATATAATTCGAAGATGTTGCTTGTTTGAAACACCTCTAGAATATCAATGCAGCAGTGCCAAGAATGAGAGTAGGAGCTTGGAGGAGAGCCTCATTGCAAAGCTACAGAACCCTTTAGCTATATGTACAGGCTCATCAAAAAAATAATAGCATTTTCACTTGCTTCTTCAGAAGTTATGTATTTTTGAAAGCTGGAGGGACATCCAGTTAAAACAGTTATGGATTTCTGCTTCATGGTGCTGATAAATAATTGTAAATTTCCCACAGTTTTTTCATAGTCTCCTCCAGCCTACAAATTTAGTATGTGTGTTTTTTTTTTGTTTTTTTTTTATTAAGTATAGGCATATCTGCCTGCCATTCTGATTCAGCCTTAAAGCACATTTCCAGGCTTATCTACCAGTATTTCCATTCAAGTGTGTTGTGCTCCAGAGGAGAGATGTGGGTTAGTCTCTAAGACATGAACCTTGGTTTCCCCTTCTTTGAGTTCTTTATCTTCTTTCTCCTCCCTGGGCCATATTCTCCACCACCATCTTCCTTTCCTACTCAATCAAAGTTTGTTGGGGCAAAGGATATAGATTTGATTTGATTTGATCTCAGATTTTCTCCGCTACACAAGACATACTTTATAACAGGTGGATAATCAAACACAAATAAAATTTTCAGTCTTAACATTTTTTCATCCTTGAGGACTCTTTGAGGATGTCTTTCTTAGATGAGTTTTACACGCTTCTACTGCATTAAGTAGGGAGATAGTGCATGACAGAAATCCAAAAACCAAGGTAGCAGACATTGATTCATGAATAATTGTGTATCTAGCATGTTCTAGGTAGCCCAGTAATGAAAACAATATTGTTCTTTCTTTTGAAGAGTTTACAGTGAAATAAAGATGCTATGTATACATATTTGCAGTAGAGTGTGGTTAGTAATAAGCACAATACGTTTCTATTCTATGGAATATTGTAGGATCAATATTCTAAGGGGTCGCTATGAGTTGGAATCAATGGCAATGTATTTTCTGGTTTTATTGCCAAAAGAAATAACTGACTTGACTGGTAGCCTTCTACATGCTTCCCATGGGAACCCAGGTCAGTAGCTGACTTCCCAGGTCCTGCTCATGTAGGGCTGGAGGACTGAGCCCAAACCAAAGGGAGGCACTAGGTTTGACTTCCATTTTGCTGGTGTGCATCTGTTCTGCATTTGAACTGGCATTTTTATTACAACGAATGATCTCTCTTTGGCTGCACTACAAATTCCTTTTGTGTATGACAAATGTGGCTTGTTGTTCCTTCAGAAAAATATGGGTGGGAAAGATTCAAAGCTGATATGAATACCAATGTCGGTGGACGTCTAAGGGGACATTGTACCATCCTTCTGCAATCCTAACAAATGAATATGACTATGACTATTTAAAAAATGACTGTGGTTTTTCACTGGCTGATTTGGTTTGAATGAGTAAATTATTTTTATTTCATTGCATTAACTGCCAGAACACTGAACAAGCTGATAACTCCCTGGTGTTGCTGAGCTGCAAAGAACTATTATTTGGAATTGAATTTTTATTGATTTTTGTGCGCGACGATGACTTTTCTAACATAAGTAGCATGAAAGGAAAACGAGAAAAGGGCCAAATAGGGCATGGGGTGAAGAAGGGGAGGCTGCTGCTTCCCATTGCATTGCCCTAGATCTGCTACTTATTGGTGGGTGCTGCTGACTCTGGATGACCCTTTTGCTGCTGATATGATTTACGGGTTAGCCGAGTACCTAGCTTCATCACCTTGCACTCCTCTTCCTTTCTGGTATCTTATTTTCCAGCCATTTTGCACCCTGTTCACATTCTGCTGTGGAAATAGACAGGGCAATTGGGTGAAGAAGGAACACAAGTGGACAAAGTTAATACTTCAAATTAGTCTCCACCAATGCTTGTTAGCATCGTTCATACACTCACACACACATACTTTGTATGAATGTGTGTGTGTGTGTGTGTGTGAGAGAGAGAGAGAGAGAGAGAGAGGACAAGGATGAATAAGTATTTCAGCATCCTAGCAATACATTTATTTATTTATGTTTTTGCTTTTCCTAGGCATCTTCACTCGGAGAGATTCAGTTGCCTGTTAGTTTACAATAATCATTCAGATGAGTTGAAATGACAGACCCTAGTGGTGTTGTGATTAAGAGCTAAGGGTGCTAACCAAAAGAGTGGCAGTTTGAATCTACCAGGTGCCCCTTGGGAACCTTGTGGGGCAGTTCTACTCTATCCTTTAGGTTTGCTCTAAGTTGGAATTGACTCAACACTAACGAGTTTGGGGTTTTTTGTTTTATTCATTTATGTACCCACTCAACAGATATTTATTAAATTACAGCAAAAAAGCAGGACAGAGGAAAAGTGTTGCCTTAACCCATACAGATTCCCATGACTAAAATCAAATTAAAGAAGAGTATTTCAGGATTCACTAAAGCTTGAAGAATATGATCCTTCTTGCTTCCTTCTTTAATAGACACTGTAGGAGTGAAACTTGGTACAATAAAATGAAACAAAGTGTACTTTCCTTCTGGCTTCCTATTCAGTTTGGTCTAGTAAAGAGTATTTTAACATCTTATAGGAAAGATTTTTTAGAAGTAACCCGTGTCCATCATAAACATTTTGAGAATGCAGAAACAGATATTTAAAAAAACGATAATTAGCATACCCACAATCATCCAATGACATTTCTTTGAAATGTTAAGTGATTTCTTTTTAGGTTTTTTCCTATAACGTATACAATAATCCCACACCAGTTACTATTTTCAGATGACAGGGATTTTATATTTTTAAACCACATAGGATCTTCACTCTTTACTCATGTATGTCCAGTGCCCTTCAGTGCCCTTACACTAACTATTGTGACAACTACTGTTTTCCTTCTTCCGGTAGACCAAGTGAATATGATTCTGAGTGAGATCAGACAGTAGAAATCTATGTACACTCCCCCCTCTCAATATATATGAATAGAAATCCAAGTCAAATAAGAGTATCTTTATATAATGTCCCTGACCTCTTAGAGTTGCTATGAGTCCAACCCGACTCGACGACAGTGGGCTGGTTTATATAATGTAGTTACTTATGAAAAAAGAGGTAGCTATGCAAGCATTTTGCAGAGGCTTGCAAACTAGAAGTTAATATGTAGACACGAGGCTGCCAGTTAGGTTAGCAAACTCATTCTGGAAAAAGTGCTGCATACCTCACTGTCGAACATCACTGCAGTCACCTTCGATGTATTCAACTTTGAAAGTTACGCACCAATAACAGCACGTAGTCCACCCTTCAAAGCAATTTTGGAACTCTTTTTCTGGGATGGGCATTTGAGCTGTCATTGTATTATCCTTGATGTCCTGAATGTCATCCAGATGTCTTCTGTTCAATGTTTCCTTTATCTTTGGGTAATGAAAAATAATCATTGGGGGCCAGGTCAGGTGAGTAGGTAGGGTGTTCCACTCCAGTTATTTGTTTATTGGCTAAAAGCTCCCTCACAGAAAATGATACAGTTAAGTCCATGAACTTGCTATCATGCCAGCATGCACAATGATCGTTCCAGAAAGAGCTCCAAAATTGCTTTGAAAGGTAGACCAGGTGCTGCCGTGGGTGAACAGCTTCCCAAGGGGAGTACTTGGAAAGTGACTGTAGTAATCTTCATCAGTGAGCTATGTAGTGCTTAGAACAACTAAGTTCACGGACTTAATTGTCAGACCTTGTATGTGTATACGTACACGTACACACATATTAAATATATATGTATGCACACAGAAAAGTTTGATTTTTAAGCTAGTAGATGGTTGATTAAGACTATGCATGAGCTGTGTTGCTGTTAGCTGCCATCTCGTCAGCCACCAACTCATGGCCCACAGAAGGAAGCTTCACGATTCCGCGCAACCCCCATGAAGGGCCCCTTATCATGCCATCAAGATCCATGATGTTTTCGCTGGCTGATTTTCAGAAGTGGATTGTTGGGCTTTTCTTCCAAGTCTACCATAGTCTGGAAACTTCACTGAAATCTCTTTAGTACCATGTAAGTCCCTCTGACAGATGGCTAGCGGCTGCATGTGAAGTGCATTGGCTGCTGTAACTGCCTTGTGGGTTTTCCAAGGAGCTCCTGGTAGATTCAAACTGCCAACCTTTTTTGGGCATTTGACAAAGTCCAACACCATTCCTGTTAAAAAGTCTTAACAAGATGGAACTAGAAGGGAAATTCCTCAACATAATAAAGAGCTTTTATACAAAGCCAATAGCCAATGTCATACTAAACAGAGACAGTCTGAAAGCATTACTATTGAGAATGGAAGCTGACAAGGATGCTAACTGTCACCACTTTTATTCCACATTGTGCTCAAGGTTCTAGGCAGCGCAATCAGGCAAGAAGGAATAATAAGGGCATCCACATTGGCAAGGAAGAAGTATAAATGTCTCTGTGTACAGGTGATATGATCTTATACACAGAATCCATAAAAAAACTACTATGTACAGGTGATACTATGTACAGGTGATATGATCTTATACACAGAATGCATAAAAAAACTACTGAAACTAGTAGAAGAATTCAACGAGTATCAAGATACAAGATAAACACACCAAAATCAGTTGGATTCTGTTACACCAATAAAGAAAACATTGAAAAGGAAACACCAAATCAATATCATTTATAATAGCCCCCAAGCAGATAAAATACTTAGGAATAAATATAGCCAGGGATGTAAAAGATTTATATAAAGAAAACTACAAGACACTACTGCAAGAAACCAAGAGACCTATGTAAGTGGAGAAACCTACTTTGTCGTACATAAAGAAGTCTCAACATCGTGAAAATATCTGTCCTACCGAAAGTGATCTATAGATACCATGCAGTCCCAGTACAAGTGGTATTTTTTAATGAGATGGAGAAACAAATCACTAGCTTCATATAGAGAGGGAGGAAGTCCCACATAAATAAAGCAATACTGAAGGAGAACAAAGTGGAAGGCCTCAGGATGACTGACTTTGGATTCTGTTACACTGACACAATAGTCAGAGAAGCCTGATATGAGCACAGCAGATACACAGACCAATGGGACAGAACTGAGATCCAGAAATAAAATCATTCACCAATGAGCAGCTAATATTTGATGAAAGCCCAATGTCTGCAAATTCAGAAAAAGACAGTCTCTTTACCAAATTGTGTTGCCATAGCTGGATATCCATCTGCAAGAAGCAAAAAGCAGGAACCGTATGTCATGTCACGCACAAAAACTAATGCAAAATGGATCAAAGACCTATATACAAAATCAAAAATGATACAGAGCATGGAAGGAAAAAAAATGGGAACATGCTGGGAGCACTAGTACATGACATAAAGAGAATATAAAACATCACTGATGGTGCACAGACACCAGAAGAGAAAGCAGATAACTGGAAAGTCCTAAAGATTGAATACTTGTGCTCACCCAAAGACTTCACCAAATGAGTAAAAAGGCTACCTAGAGACTGGGAAAAGAATTCTGGATATGACAAATCCAATCAGCACCTAATCTCCAAAATATACAAGATACTGGAAACCTTCGACAACCAAAAGACAAATAACTCAATTAAAAAATGGGCAAAGGATATGAACAGTCACGTCAAGAATGAAAGCATTAAGGTGGCTAATAGATACGTGAGGAAATGCTCACTATCATTAGCCATTAGAGAAATTGAAATCAAAAGTACAATGAGATACCATCTCAACTCCAACAACACTAGTATTAATCCCCCAAACAAAAAAATAATAAATGTTGGAGAGGCTGTAGAGAAATTGGAATACTTTTACATTGCTGGTGGGAATGTAAAATGCTACAACCACTTTGGAAATAGATTTGAGAGTTTTCTAAAAAGCTGGAAATAAAATTGTCATGTGATTCAGCAATGTCTCTTCTTGGAACACATCCTGGAGATATAAGAGCTGTCACACAAATAGATACATGTACACCAGTGTTCGTCGTAGCACTGTCCACAATAACAAAAAATGGAATCAACCTAGGTGCCCATCAACAGATGAATGGATAGACAAACTGTGTTATAATCATAAAATACAATACTATGCAATGATAAAGAACAACGATGGTCTGGGGAAACATATCATAACATGAAAGAATCTGGAAAGCATTATGCTGAGAGAAATTAGTCAGTTTCAAAAGGATAAATATTGTAAGAGTTCACTATTATAAAGGACTTGATAATAGACTTTAACACAGAAGTAAGCAGTCTTTGATGAATACAGGGGTGAGGAGGGAGGGAGGGGGTATTCATTAATTAGACAGTCCACAAGAATTATGTTAGGTGAAGGAAGGGACAGCACAGAGTAGGGGATGACTTGGCACAATTGAACTAAAGCAAAAGCTAAGAAGTTTCCCAATTATAAGCAAAAACTTTGAAGGATGGGGTAGCAGGGACAGGGGTCTGAGGACCATGGTTTTGGGGGACATCTAGTTTAATTGGCAGAACAAAGTTTATTAAGAAAATATACTCCATCCCACCTGTGGTGAGTGGTGTCTAGGTCTTAAAAGCTGGCAAGCAGTCATCTCAGAAATGTTGCTTTGTCCCAACCTTCTCAGAGCAGAAGAGAATAAAGGACATCAAAGAAATAAGGGAAATGTGGGCCCAAGAGTCTTAAAGGACCACATAATCTAGAAATGACGTTAGCATGAGACCAGAAGAACTAGATGGCACCAGGCTACCACCAATGACTGCCCTGAGAAGTAACACAAGAAAGAGTCCTTGACATAGCAGAAGAAAAAGAGAGTGCAGAACTCTAACGCTGTTCAAAAAGGCCGAGACTTTATGGTCTGACAGGCTGGAGGCTTTCCTGGCACATGGTCTCTGGACTATAAGACATACAGTAATACTGGTGAAGAGTGTGCTTATTAGCTGAAGTTGGTACAAGAGACTTAACTGGACAGCTCCTGTAGGGAGCAAGACTAGAAGGTAAAGACAGACAGGAGTTGGTTGAATGGACATGGGAAATACAGAGTGGGAAAGAAGTGTGCTGTCACAGGGTGGAGAGAGCAGCTAGAATTACATAGCCATGGGTGTGTAAGTTTTTGTGTGACAAATTGACTTGTAAACTTTCACTTAAAGAACAATAAAATACACACACACACACATACACACAGAAATGCCATCCTTTGGGTTAACAGCCATAGCTCCTAACCGTTATGCGACCAGATTATCCAAATAAAGTATAGTGCAGGCATATTATCTAGGCATGTGAGACAGTTTGTCTTGGCTTAGGTATCTTTCTTTAAGAAACCTTGCTAAATGACTAGATTCAGGTAGGTCCTACTTTCATGCACTTGCAGACCGTTTACTACTTCTCTGTCTCGTCACCCATTCCTACACCTGTTAATTATGTGTTTAATGTCGCTCCTCTCTGCTAGAGTATGTTAGAGGAGGGCCAAGATGGTTTGTGTCATGTTCTACCACATACATCCACTATCTGGATTTGTGTCTGGCTCTTGTCCCACAGTGAATGTGAATAAGAAGGCTTTTGCACACTTTCGAAAAGCTGAAGGCAAATTTAAGAGAAAGACTACCTAGAAAAAGAGGGTTTTTTACATACATGTCCCTACTTTTATTTGAAGGTAAATGAATTTATAACGATGTACCTATCCTATTTTATGCAAATACCACATACCCTCTATGTTTTAACATGTTACTGGTTAAAAAAAAAAATGGCATAATGGTGCTTTCAAAAATACTTCACAGGAAATGGGAGCAATTAACAAATCTAGAAGGTTTGTGTTATTTGGATAAAAAATTCAATACTCCATTTGGGGAGAAAGATTATTAGTACTTAAAAATATATTAATAAAGTAGAAAGCATTTACTGCATACTATTTTATGTAGTAATTTTTTAGAAACAACTTACCTACAAGCTTAAATGTTCTTTGAATTCATGATTTTTTTAACACCCGTATAGTGTTCTATCCATTATATGAAGATGTTAACTATTCTGCTATTATTAAATATTTAGTTTGTTACTAATAGCTCAACGTTATAAATGTTACTTTGAATAAAATCACTACGCCTAACTATGTCCGTGTAGCTCTTCAATAATGTTCTTAGGAAATTTTAGAAATGAAGTTTTTGAACATTGTAAATGAACTTTTAGAAAACAGTAGTTATGATTCACATACCATAAAATCTATGCATTTAAAAATCTACAATATAGTAGTTGTTAGTGTGTTCTGAGTGGTGCTGTCATCACTGCAATCAATTTGAAAACATATTCATGAAACCCCATCCCCAAAATATTTATCAGATACTCCCCTTTTCCTCATACCTACCCAAGCCCTAGGCAACCACTCACCAATCTACTCAGTATTTGCCTATTCTGGATATTTTATAAAAACAGAATCATACCGTATGTGCTCCTGGGTAACTGGCTCGTTTCATGTTTCTGATGTTTTCAGTTCTTCCATGTTGCAACATGGAACAATTGATCTGTCTTTTTTATTGTCAATGGAACACAAACTGTTTATCTACTCGTCAGTTGATGGACATGTAAATGAGCTCTTCAAGCTACTCTGATATGTAGTGGCAGCTTCTCTTCATGATTATCTATTATTACTTCTAGCAATGTTTCAGATGAGCAAGTTTGCTGTACTCTTTCTAACACTAAAAATCATCAGTTAAACAAAATTAAGCTCCTGTGGGAGGGGAAAAGAAACATATTGATGCCTTTTTAAATTAACATCTATGAAATTACCTTGATATTAACCTTTTAAATATTAACTATATATGTCTCCTCTTCTGTAAATTCTGATACGTGTCCTCTTTTCACTTTATTTTAGAGTATGTATCTTTCTTACTGTGCTGCATGAGTCTACTTATATGTTAAAGCTGTTAGTTGTGCAACCCTCTATCTGGTCTATACATCAGAAAAATTCACACAAGATTTGGTTGTTCTCATAATTTCCCTAGTAATGTCTTAGATAAAAACACCTACCAATCTTTTCCTCAGGTGTTCTTGCTTCATCTATAGTTTTAGAAAGGCAGTCTCCATCCTGTCAATCTGTAAATAGTTTCTTTTTTTACTACTGTGTTTTTATGGGAGCCCTGGTGCCATAGTGGTTAAGAGCTTGTTGCTAACCACAATGTCAGCAGTTCAAATCCACCAGCCACTCCTGCTCTTTGAAAAGCCTATGGGACACTTCTATCTTCTGCCATAAAGGGTTGCTGCAAGTTAGAATAGACTCGAAGGAAGCAAGGAATTTTTGGGGGGGGGTGTGTGTGATGGTTTTATGTGAAAAAATATAAGACTCATTTTGATATAAAGTAAGATAGAATCTAATTTTAATTTTTTCTTCAAAAGGGCTAATAATCATCCTAATGCCTTTTCCCACTTATGTCATTCTTATATAATAATTACCCTTATTAATTTGTATGACTCTGAAAAATTTTCTAATTTATTATTAATTTGTATATCTAAACTATGACAAAACCACTCCCGCTGAATCATCATGGCTTCATAGTAGGATTTAGTTTAAAAAACAAAAAAGTGTGTCTTTGTTAAGAGCACTGTGAATTCAGTGTAATTGAAAGCATCTTCCACATTTAAGTCTCACAGAAGTATATGTGATCAGAATTATGATCCTCATTTTACAGATAAGGAAACTAAGGCAAAGAGAGGTTAAGATGCTTGTCTTGAGTCAAGGAGCTAATAATAGGCAGATCTAGCCTCATCTTCTTCAGTAGTGTTCAGTATTGCCTACGGGGGTCCTGCAACATATGATCTCCCACTTAAAATCCATAGCCTTATTGGTTGTGCATATTCATTGTTAACCATGTATTTCTCTGGAAACCCTGGTGGCATAGTGGTGAAGTGATACAGCTGCTAACCAAAGGTTGGGCAGTTTGAATCCAGCAGCCACTCCTCGAAGACTCTATGGGCAGTTCCCTTTTGTCCTACTGGGTCACTGTGATTTGGGAGCAACTCAGATGCAGTGTTTTTGGGTTTGGTTGGTTGGTTTGGTTTGTGTATTTCTCTTTCCAGAGTTTTGGATAATTACATGATTATTTTAGCTATATTACAAAAAGTATTTAGGTTGAAAAATGTTAAGTGCCATGATTCTTAAAAATACAACATCCAAATGCTTAATTCATTACTTTAAGTCATTTTTCCACTAGTTTATTTAAGGGCAGAGTTTTCATGAAGGGTGTGTGACTAATTACAATCTCCTAGCCGTGTCATAGCTGAGACTACATTGTGTTAGTTTCCTCATGAATAATAACTTGTTTGAGAATAGAAAATTGGATCTTAATTTTTTTTCTAGAAACACAGACTTTGATTAATTGTAGTCTGGTATATAATAATATAGGGAAAGTTTCTAGAGATAACCTTATTTTTGCTGCTTTATTAGTCACATCTTTGTTTTTCTGAAAAGATCCTTATTAAATTGTTTCTACAGTATTATTAATTCTATAAACATTTGAATTTTCAACTGTGCTATGTGTGGTAACTGTTTTTGTCTTTTCAAATAAAGTTTGCCTTGTATTTGACAAGCCCTTTTGCAAACTCAAATCTTTGTTGAGTCCAGAGAATTATTATAATTACTAAATCAACTGTCGTTTTTGTTCTTCCAGCTTTTCTTGTGGGGGTTCTTAGGTACCATCCAGTTGGTCCTGACTCATAGCAACACTGTGTGCAATGGCGGGAAACACTGCCTGGCCCTGTGGTGTCATCACAGTATGCTTGAGCCCATTGTCACCACCACTGTGTCAGGTCATCTCGTGGGGCTTCTCCCTCTCCACGGTCACCAAAAGCACAATAAAATTTTAAAAAAAGAAGAAGAAAGAGAAAATCACCTGGGCACCTTCTTCTAATGTAGATTATGAATTAGTGTTCTGGGGTGGAAACGAAACCGCAGTGGTATAGTCGTTAAGTGCTATGGCTGCTAATCAAAAGGTCAGCGGTTCAAATCCACCCGGTGCTCCTTGCAAAATCTATGGGATAGTTCTACTCTGTCCTGTAGGGTCGCTAGGAGTTAAAATGGACTCAGTGGTAGTGGGTTTGGTTTTTTGGGGTTGGGCGTGGAAAGGCAAATTCCTAGCAAGGAGTCCAACTGGAATAAACCAGTTTGAAGCCCTAATTTTATCATCTATGTAATCTTTTTCCTGTCAAACTCTTTTATCATTTTCCTCTTAGCTCGGTTTTCCGACACGTATGGTATGAATCTGCTGTGTGTCGGTTGTTTCAGAAGTGACTAGGAATATAACCAAACCAGAAGCCACATTGTTAACCACTGTGCAATCAGGACTCCACTGAGAAGATGTTGTTGTTGTTATTGTTGTTTAGAGCAGGTTCTGACCACGGAGACCCTGCATACAACAGATCAAAGGGCTGCCTGGTCCCTGTGCCGTCCTCAGAGTCAGTGTTGTGATGGAGCCCGTTGTTTGCAGCTTCCGTGTTAATCCATCTGGAAGAAGGGCTTCCTTTCCTTCGCTGACACTCCACTTTACGAAGCATGATGTCCTTCTCCAGGGACTGGTCTCACCTGCCACATATCCAGAACAGGTGAGACCGTCTCCCTGACCTGGCTTCTAAGGAGCATTTTGGCTGTACCTCTTCCAGGACAGGTGTGTTCCTTCTTTTGTTAGTCCATGGAATGTTCAACAGTCTTTAACAACACCATAACTCACAGGCATCAATTCTTCTTTGACCTTCCTTATTCATTGTCCCACTTTCACGTGCATATGAAAAGACTGAAAACACCGTGGCTGTGGTCAGGTGCACTTTAGTCTTTACAGTGAATTTCTTTGCTTTTTATGACTTTAAAGAAGTCTTTTGCAACTCATTTGCCTCCTGCAAGGTGCTATTTGATTTCTTGGCTGCTATTTCCATGGGCATTGATTGTGGATCCAAATAAAATGAAATCTTTGACAGCTTCAGTCTTTCATCCGTTTATCATGATGTTGCTTATTGGCCCAGTTGGGAGGATTTTGGTTCTCTTTATGTTGAGGTATAATCCATACTGAAAGCTGTAGTCTGTAATCTTCATCAATAAATGCTGCAAGTCCTTTTTACTTTCAGCAAGCAAGGTTGTGTCACCTGCAAAATGCAGTGGAGTTCTTGAATCTTCCTCCAATCCTGACGTGGCATTCTTCATCTAGTCTAGCTTCTGGAATTATTGCTTGGCATACAGATCAAATATGTATGGTGAAAGTGTGCCACCCTGATGCATACCTTTTCTGACTTTAAACCATGCAATATCCCCTTTGTCTATTTTAACAACTGCCTCTTGGTCTATGTAAAGTTTCCACATGAGTACACCTAAGTATTCTAGAATTCCCATTCTTGGCAATGTTATCCATGATTTGTTATAATCCACACACCCAAAGCCCTTGCAGAGTCATAAAACACAGGTAATTACTTTTTGGTATTCTCTGCTTTCAGGTAGGATCCAGGTGACATCAGCAGTGATATCCTTCATTCTACATCCTCTTCTGAATTCGGCTTGGCTTTTTGGCAGTTTCCTGTCCATGTACTGCTGCAATCACTTTTAAATAATCTTCAGCACAATTTTCCTTGTGTGTGATATTCATGAAGTTGTTCAGTAATACCTGTATTTGGTAGGATCAGTAAGAATATGAGGATGCATTTATTAAAAAAACAGACCCCTTGCCTTTAGAAATTGACATAGATCCCACCTTCATAGACCTGAATATCTAATGAGGAAAACAGATATGGAAAAGTAATTATAAGATTCTATTAGATGACTATTCTGAAGCTGAGTTCTGCTTGCTACCAACCTATTGTGTCCTGTCTCTGAACCCCACTGGCCTGTGAAGCTGAGACTGGGTCTCTCGTCAGCCGCTGGCTCCCAGCAAGGATCCCCCAGTAGGGGGCGCCGAAGGAGGCTGGACGGGGAAACAAGGTGAAAAGCTCTCTTTTCTGTTTATTTTTCTCTCCCGTGTCAGCATCAGCCCAGCGGAGTTTCTTAAACCTGGAAATGGCAGCGAGTACCCACCTGTTTCAAATCCTCTCAGAACCTGCTGCCTCGTGGCACTTAGCGATGCCAGCAGTGAGCAGCTGTGTGCTCCCTCTGCTGAGATCTGGGTGTTCCTGGGTGCTAGACTTCCTTGGGTCAGCTGCACCCCGGAGGTCTACCACACTCCGGAGGGAAACTGAGCCACAGTTCCCTCTGCTTGGGGGTTTAGATCTCAGCTCCACCGGGCCTTCTCTCAACTTCGAAGTTCTGATAACTGCGTGAACTTCTATGTATTCGTCCAGCTCTAGGAGTTGGATCTGTTTCCCACCGCTCCTGTTTTGCTTTTAAAGTCCTCTAGTTCTTTGTTCGAACACTTTCTGTTAGACAACTGCCGTGCTTTGTATTTTCCTGACTAGATCCTGAAGGATATGCTTGTGTTTTGTTTCACTGCTTCCGTTTTTTGCAATATGCTTTTTACTGTCTCCATAATGTCTTTTTAATTCATCAGTTATGCTCTTCTTCTTGATTGGTGACACTTTCTTGATCTCAGATGTTATCCTATTTATAGCTCTACTCTAGATTCCCAGTTGCAATTTCCTTTTTGACTTTTAAGATCTTAAATTAGAAACTCTCTGAAAATGTCTCTTGTTTTGTCTCTTCTTAGAGGAAGTCATTTAGGTTGAGTTCTACACTTTACCTCCTTGGGTAGTCTAATGGTTTTTATGTGGTGTAGGATGTCTTTCCTACTGTTAGGAGTTGCATGGGTATGTGTGTCACTATTTTAAGCCTAGGAAATTACATAGGTGTTGAAAATATTAAGATTGAAAAATCAGAAGTGAATCATATTCAGTAACTTACAACAAAAATCATAGGTAGAGTTGAATGCATTTATCTCTGTGGCAAACAGTTAATTTTCACGATTTTGGTAAATTCAGTGGCTATCTGGAATTTATCTGGCATCGTTGCCTGCTCAGGAGTCAGAAACACCAGCATTAGACTCAGTGATACTTGGCTTTCTCCATTTGTGTAATAGTTGGTGCCTGGTGGGGTGTCCACTGTCAATGCTGGATACAGATATGTGACATTTTAGTTCTTTCTGAATCTCTCCAGTCATTGCCTTAAATCTTTGAGTCTCCACATGGAGGAGTTTTGATGTGTTTCGAGGGAGACTCTTGAAAAACCAGTTGAGAACATCAGTAGGTTGGGTTGGGCCTTTTTCAATCTGATCCTGTCTGTATATCATTTATTGAAAATTCTTTAAAATTCTTGTGTTTATCAGTCACACCGTCTACTAGGTCCCAGTGTCAAGAAAGAGTTTACCTTTTTATTTATTTATTTTATTTTTTATTATGACTGAATGAAAATGTACATTCCCGTATAAATTTACACGCCCACCTATATGCAACTTCCACTGCTCTCCCTGCCCGGTGACAGCACACTATTCCTCTCTGCTCCATACATGTCTCATCCTCCCAACAGCCTCCTTTCCGCTCCTCTCCACCCACTCTCCTTCCTCCAGCCAGAGGTCAGCAGGATGATATCCTATAGATGTATAGAACCATAAAGTGCATCCAATATATGGTCACTCTGCATCACCAAGTATGTGTCATCTGTATAACACAGGTAGTCACTGAGTCTTCTTCCAGTCCTGATTCCCGGTTCATCTTCATATAGTCCAACTTCTGGAATTATTGTTCAGCATACGGGATGAATAAGTAAGGTGAAAAAATACAACCCTGATACACAGTTTTCCTAATTTTAGGCCATAAACTATTCCCTTGTTCTGTTTGAATGAATGTCTCTTGGTCTATGTACAGATTCCTTATCAAAACAATTTAGTGTTCTGGGAATCCCATTCTTCCTAGTGTTAGCCATAATGTATTATGACCTGCACAGTCAAATGCTTTTGCATAATCAGTAAAACACAGGTAAACATCTGTCTGTTATTTTCTGCTTTCCACCAAGATCCATCTGACATTATTAGTGATATCCCTTGTTCCACATCCTCTTCTTAATCTGGCTAGAATTTTTAGCAGTTCCCTGTCTGTTTACTGATGAAACCACTCTTGAATTGTGTTCAACAAATCTTATTTGCATGTGATAGTAGTAATATTGTTCAATAATTTCCCCGTCCTGTCGTACCAGCCTTCTCAGGGATGGGCACAAATATGAGTCTCGTCCAGTGAGTTCACTAGTAAGCTGTCTTTAAAATTTCTTTACATAGGTGAGTAGGCACCTATAGCACTCTTTTTATTTGCTGAAACATTGCACCTGATATTCTGTCAATTCCTGAAGCTTTGTTTCTCACCAGTGCCTACAGTGCAGTTTAGAATTCTTCCTTCGGTATCACTGGTTCTTGACCATATGCTATTTCTTGAAATGACTGAATATCAACCAGTTCTTTTTGGTATATGGGCTCTATGTATTCTTTCCATCTTCTTTTAATGCTTATTGCATTATTCAATATTTTGCCGATACAGTCATTTTTACTTGTAACTTGAAGCTTATTTTTTTTCTGTGTTTCCTTCAGCTTGAGAAATGCTGAATGTGTTCTTCCCTGTTAGTTTTCTAACTCTTGGTCTTTGCACTTTTCATAATAACACTTTACTTATTCTTCTTGAGCTACTCTTTAAAATCTTCTACTGAACTATGTCACTTCATCATTTCTTCTCTTTGCTTTAGCTGCTCTACTTTCAAAAGTGAGTTTCAGAGTCTCTTTGGACATTCCTTTTGGACTTTTCTTGCCTTCCTGTCTCTTGAATGACCTTTTTCTTCATGTTTGTCATCCCACAGCTTAATGTCATCCCACAGCTCACGTGCTGTTTGGTCATTAGTGTTCAGTGCATCAAATCTGTGGTCTCTAAATTCAGGTGAGATGTACCCAGTACCCTGTTTTGATGCTAGTGGACTTGCTTTAATTTTCTTCAGCTTCAGCTTAAACTTACATATGAGCAATTGATAGTCTGTTCTGCAGCTGGCCCCGACCTTGTTCTAACTGATGACATTGAGCTTTTCCTTAGTCTCTTTCCACTATATCAGACAATATTCCACTGCTCTTCATGAGTTTTTCGTTGGCTAGTTTTTTTGGAAGTAGACTGCCACGTCCATCTCTTTAGCTTGTCTTAGTCTGGAATCTCTACTGAATCCCAGCCACTATGGGTGATCTTGCTGACATTTGAAAAATCAGTTGCATAGCTTCCAGCAACATACAAGCCACCACAGTATGACAAACTGACTGATGTATGGTGACTTTTTGTATATAATTATGTATTTCCTTGAGAAATTGGGAATGAGGAAGGAAAATGCCTTCGTTCATGTTGTCTTTCTGTCTGCTAATGTGATTTTAGAGTATGGAGGTAACTGTACCTAAGTATCTGTTACCCTTTTTATTTCTATTGAGAACAGATGGGAAATAGAACTGAAAAATAAAATACAAGTTGTCACTACTGGTTTTCTGTGCCTCTTCTAATTGAATACAGATTACTTGCTACCATCAAAGCTAGAGTCTTCACTTAGCAGCAACTAGTGAGACTTCCTTTAGAAGACAAAGCAATCCAAGAAAATAAAAACAAGATAAGGTTGTGTTTCAACCCTTTCCATTATCAAACTGACATCTCGTGTGTTAGAGTCACTCTAACCCTTTCCAGCTGTCATTGAGTCAGTTCTAAATCATAGTGACCCTAGAGCAGAATTGCACTCCAGGGGGATTTCAGTGGCTGAGATCTTTAAGAAGTGAATTGTTAGGCCTTTCTCATGCCTCTGGATGGATCTGAACCATCAGTCTTCTTGTTAATAGCAGAGTGCTTAACTACTTGGGCCATCCTGGGACTCCTCACTCTCAGTCTGAACAGACTAATTTTGTTATCATTGTAATGAATAAATGAGTCGTATGAAGAAGGAATTTTTGACTCAAAGGTATCTTAGGCGATAGCAGAGGAGAGTAGATTGTCAAACTGTGCAGGAAATAAATGTTTCAGTTGGGGGTTTACTAACAGTACAGTGGCAGTTCTTCAGTTATATGACCACCGTCCTTGGAGTATGTCATGGATTGAACTGCATCCTCCTGAAATGTGAGTACCAGTTGGCTGGGCCATGATTCCCCGTATTGTATGATTTTCCCATGTGTTGTAAATCCTGTCTCTATGATGTTAATGGGGAGCATTGGTGGCTGTTGTGTTGATGAGGGAGGACTCAGTCTATAAGACTCTATTGTGCCTTGATGTTATCTTTTGGAATATAAAAGAAAAAACAATCAGAGAGACAGGGGGCCTCATAGCACCAGAAGAGAAGCACTGGGAGCAGAGCACGTCCTTTGGACTTGGGATATCTGCTCCTGCCTGAGAAGCTCCCAGTCTAGGGGAAGACTGACGACCAGGACCTTCTTCCAGAGGCAGCAGAGAAAGCCTTGCCTTGGAGCCGACACACTGAATTTAGACTCTTAACCTACTTTTCTATGAGAGAATAAATTAATCTTTGTTAAAGCCGTCCACTTGTGGTATTTCTGTTGTAGCACCACTAAATGACTAAGGTAGGGTACAATTTCTGAATGCTAAGGGCTGTGACAATTTACAAATCTCACATACAAGCAAGCCAGGTTTATAACTCGGTGGGCAGCAGTGCACCAAGATCATGCCACCCGTCCATAACGCAAGTCCTTTTAAGATCTTTTGACCCTATGAGTCAGAACTGACTCATTGGCAGTAGGTTTGGTTTTGGCATACTAATGAAAACCTCCAAATATATAACACTACTGAGAGAAGACAATGGTTGCCTTGGGGAAAGAAAACATGGAGAGCAAAATTCAACAGAGAGGGAGTACATGGATGGCTGTGCTTGTTATTCATTGAGTGTTTTTGACTTGCTAAAAGCAAGTTTAATGTATTTATACAATTTATAAAGACGTAACTGATTCTGGAGCTCTGCTCTTTACGAGGAACATATATCATGTTATTGTAAGCACTGAAGAAAATTAAATCAATAAATCCACAGCCCGTAATTTGAGATACTCAATTTGAAGAAAAATTCATTGTCGTGGGGGGAGGAGGAAGTCTTTTACTCTGAGGAAGACTTGTAAACAACCTGTCTTGGTGCTACTATTCCGTGCTTTCAAATGACAGCAAGAATTATGCTTGTGCTGTAGAATTATCAAAGTGTTGTCACGACACCTCAAAGGAAGCAAAGACCAACTCCCCACCTTTTTTAATGAAGCATATGCTCAAGTGGAAAGCAATGCAAACAGAGCTCTCTGTGTACTGTCTACGTGTGTCCTTTTCAGTGACAAGGAGGCGTTTCTGCTCTGGTGAAGAGGTTGTCAGGAAGCTGAGTGAATTTTTCCTCTGCAGTGCCACTGATGTCCCTGTGACCAGCTGTAAGCCAATTAACCTCCCCAAACATCACCCATTCCTATGTAGAAGGTTAACGGTGCAGCTTGTTTGCCGAGTGCCTGGAGCCTTCCATGAAGCATGCCACACAAAAATACAGCACTACTGTTGAACTGAAGGGCGTTGCCTTTTTTTAATGATACGTCTGGCTGGATAGGTCATAGCTTTTGTTGTGGTTGCATGTTGCCCCTTCTCCAGGTTGCAGATAAAAAGAGTAATAGATAATCTCTCTATTACCATCTTCTAGAGCCCCCCAGGGGGTTAAGGGACTAGCAGAGGTTAATAACACATTCTTCAGTTAAAACAACAAAACACTACATGAGTATCTCAATAGCATAATGTCTGTGGATGTCAATTTATTAAGCTAAATGTTTCATTAGATGCTAAGCAGATACGCTGGCAGAGACTCATGATGTAAAGAGTTTTTAAATTTGTTTTTTCCTTTACCCTGTTCCTCCAGTAACTTTTTTTTTTTAATTCTTGGAAATCCTAGTGGCATAGTGGGTAGTACTGCAGCTGCTAACTAATGGGTTGGCAGTTCAAATCCACCAAATGCCCCTTGGAAACTCACGTTGGGCAGTTGTGTTCTGTCTGTGGAGTCACTATGAGTTGGAATTGACTTGACAGCAGTGGGCTTTTTGTTTTTTAAGGTTTACTCTGTTTCTGAATATTATGGAAACATGATTTTATTTTTTTTAATTGTGATTAAGCTAAAGTATACAATCCAAATCGGTTATGCGACCACCTATCTGCAGCTTCCTCTGTTCTGCCTACCCGGTGACAGCACACTCCTCCTTTTCACTCTGTCTATCTGGTAACCTCTTAACAAGCATCTGTGCCCCACTTTCCACCCTCTTCTCTCCCGTCTAGAAAAAGACCAGTAGCAGTACAGCCTCCTGTAAATGCATAGAACCATAAATTACACAAAGCACATGGTCACACTGTGTCCCCAAGTCCAGTCCGTTCTTGTCTGAAGAGGTAACTCATTACTGGTTTCCAATCAGGGACAGCAGCAGATCTAGGGTCCACATTCCCAGGGGCTCCTCAGACTGTCAGACCATCAGTTCAGGCCTTTTAGTAGAGCTCTTGATTATTTTTTTTTTTTACTCTGGAAATCCTGAAACAAATGACTCTCTTTGTGTGTATCTAGCCTGTAGCGTTAAGTCCTCTGTGTTACTGTTTTGGCAGATGAGGATAATGCTAGCCCCAGAAGCCATGTCATGTATCTTGCACTTCTTTACAGATTTACGGAAAAACTTTGAACAAGATCCACAAGGAAGGGAGGTTCCCATTGAAGGCATGATTGTCCTGCACTGCCGCCCCCCTGAGGGAGTCCCTGCTGCCGAGGTAAGACAGACCCTGTGGGCCCACTGTGGTGAGAAGCCAGGCCTCCTCCGATGGCACAAGGCTGTGTCTTGTGTGACCGTAGTGAAGTCACAAAGAGCCTTTGTCTGGTATGCGTATTGTTGAGCCTCGTTACTACAGATGGTAAAAAAAAAAAAAAAAACTATGAGGGAAACAAGCTACAAAGCAAACCTATCTCCTCTCTGCTTCTTACTGACACACAGCCCTTGTGAGTAAGGCTTGGTAGATTTACTTTCTCTTCTTGCTCTCGGTGACCTCAGATCTTACAGTTGGGAGTACCTTGATCCCCTTGACATCGGCTTATGGACCTTATCTGCACCTTAGCAGTAACAAAGTCACATGAAAAAGTACACAAGGCAAGAAATAAGTCCCTAGTCCCAAGCTTCACTGGCGTTTGCCTTACCTCACTCTTCGGTTGTTCGTTTGACACACAGTCATGCGGCCAGTGTTAGGGTTTGGGCACTGTGCTGGTACTGGGAATACGTGAGGATCTGTTGGTCCTCCTTCATGGTGAGGCATCTGGAATCTAGGCTTTGCTCTTTAGTTGTTTTCTCGATCTTCTCCATATAATCGTCACTAATAACACACCATGGAAACTCTGGTAGTGTGGTGGTTAAGTGCTAAGCTGCTAACCAAAAGGTCGACAGTTTGAATCTGCCAGGTGCTCCTTGGAAACTGTATGGAGCAGTTCTACGCTGTCTATAGGGCCACTGTGAGTCAGAATCGACTCGACGGCACTGTCTTTTTGTTTTGTTTTTTTTTTTTTAATAACACACCATGGTAGTAGGAAATGCTTCAAATCTTTTAGAGGCTGTTGTGATTGAGTGGTCACATAGTTACTATGGTAATATGGAGAGGAACAAAAAGATCTAAAGTATAAAACATGCTTAATGCAATCATCACTTAATATGTAAATTTAGCCTAAGTTTAGCTATAGGTAGACCAGTTGTGACTGATACAGGAAACGAGGAAATGGTCCTTAGAAATATTATTTATTCACTGATGAGTACAGATAGAAAAACCAGATTCCTTTGCCTCTTATTTTAGCTAAAATTGCTATGGGAGTTTGTAATTGGAAGGACAAAGGGAGAAGGAAAATAAAGGGGAATGAAGAAAACCACACATACTTGCATATTTAGGTAGAAAACATGCTGGGTAGACACTGTTCAAAGCTCAGATGGTTCCAAGAAATGAAGTAAACGGACTTGAAAATTAAAGCGAATGCTATTTGCGTTATGCGAGATGATTAGAAAGGAAAATGCTTATTTTTAGATTTTTATTTAATGCGTTATAAAAAGATATTTGATCTTCTCTTGTTTCCTCCTTGTTGGCTACAAAGACTTATCATAGTTTCCCAAGCAGGATGGGTGGCAGCAGGGTGTTAAACATTCAGGTGAGTTTTGTCCGTCTCATTGGGGACATCCCTCACGCTTCTGGGGGTCTACCTTAGGCGTCAACAGTTCACTGTAGTCACTGCCCATCTCTACACAGCCCAGTGTCCTGAGTTTCATGCGTGAAGGTATCTAGCATGTGTCTCACTCTGGGAAACAGGTGCCTGGTTCAGCCATAGGTCCCCCTAAGCCAGTACTGGGTTACTTTTGTCAGTTTTGATAGCAGTAAAGAGAAGAGAAGTGACAGGGGAGGTGATGCTTTTTATGAGCTGTCGGTCTGTGGGAACCTAACGTTCGTAGATGTCTAGCAATTAATTTTTACAGCTGGAAGAGAACTCTAGTGAATTTTAGAGGCAGAGCAACTGATACTCAGATCAGTAGCCTACCAAAGGTCTCATAGCCACTTAAGGGCCGTCTCTGGTCAAAATTCTTCAAGAGCTCCTAAGAACACTTAGAGTAAAAGTCTTTGTTTTTTTGATGCCTACATGGCCCAACACAGCCTGGCCTACCGCTACCTCTGACCTCATCTTCTGCTACTCTGTGGCCGCCTTGGCCTCCTTGCTTTTCCTCAGATGCATTAAGTGTGTTCCTACTACAGGGCCTTTGCATGTGACAGTTTTGCTGCTGGAACTCTCTTTCCCAATTATTACATTGCTTCCTTCATTCCTTCAGGACTTGCTTTACCTGTTCAGTAAAGACTTTTCTGGATATTCCACTGAAAATATCAATCCCTCATCCCACACCTGCAAAAAAAAAAAAAAAACATATTGCCATTGAGTCATCCTGACTTACAGTGACCTTAGAATGAGCTTGTAGGACAGAGTAGAACTGCCTATAACGTTTCCAGGGAATGGCTGGTGGATTTGAACTACCGACCTTTTGATTAGCAGCTGAGTTCTTAACCACTGAACCACCAGGGCTTCTATCCCCCACCTGTGTTTCCTAAAATGCTTTTCTGCTTTGCCTTTAGCTCTTATAACAAAAACACTGTATTTACTTTGCTTGTGTTCTGTCTGAGGACGTACAAAAATACTGCATTTACCTTGCCTATAATCTGTCTGGTTCAGTGGTAGAATTTTAATTTGTTTTGCCCATTTCTATATCCCCATAATGTAGAACAGTCCTTCTCCCATTGCAAATACTTAATAAATATTTGTTGAATATGAATAAGAAACTAGTATTCTTATATTGGTCCATATTTGAAATGACATCAGGACCAACTCCAGAAAAAACCTGAAATCCAGAAAACTCCCCTCCCCGGTACCAGGGACTAGCATGAAAGTGAGTAAAGTACTAGCTCTTGGGAAAAAATAAAATAAAATAAAAAAGAGAGAATTATGAAGGATGTATAGACCAGTAAGGTAATAATGGCTAAGAGCAAAAAATATGATTTGGTCTGCAAATGTATGTATGAATGTCCATGCATGTGCATGTATGCTATTGCATGTGTGTGCACACAGACACACACATACACACCAACACATACAGAGACACACATGAAAGTATTTCGCTGGAGAACGTCGGGAAGTTTAGAATTTCAAGGACTGCAGAGCTCTTCTGAGCTGGGATTGGTGAGATCCCGTGGAGAAGGGGCTGGCGCCAGGAAGCCAGCAGCTTCCTGTCAGTTCCACCACTTGGAAAAGGCTGACCGGAGGCTGAGGCTGGGAGCAGCCCCTAGCCCTTGGCACACCCTCCCTATCTTCCTCTCTTCAACAACCTGCTCGTAAAACACACTGTTCTGCCTATTGGATCAGGCCATTTTCCTTCACTTGCTTCTGATGGTCTTTTTCAACTAGAGCCACAAGGAATAGACTAGGATGTGAGACGATTTCAATAGCATCACAGACTAATGTTCGTGAAAATATATTTGGGAGAGTTGTTGAGCGAAAGAGGAAGGACCACAGTGGAGGCGTATCAGAAAGAAAGTACTTCTTTTTGGTTTTCGAGGGGTTGCCTACCTCTTGCCAAAGGGCAAAAGTGTAGAAGTAGAACCAGGCGGCCCTTGGAAGCCAAGATGTTTCAGGCTGCATCTTTCATTCTTTGGACGTGTTGTCAGGAGGGATCAGACCCTGGAGAAGGACATTATGTTTGACAGAGTAGATGGTCAAGGAAAAAGAGGAAGACCCTCAACAACATGGATTGACAGAGTGGCTGCAACAATGGGCACAAACATAAAAATGAGTGTAGGTATAGCCCAGGACTGGACAGTGTTTCACAGGGCCACTGTGAGTCGCAGCCGACTCAGCAGCGCCTAACAACAACAGATACTGACTTCCCATGCTTCCTTTGATATTTTACCCATGTAGATTTTATTAGGAATACCTTCCAGAGCCAGCCTAGTGGAATAAACAGAAGCCCATTCCAGGGAGCAGCTGGGGTTGTGGACTGGTTTAAAACAGAAACTCTGAGCCAGAAGTAGCAACTGCTGTGTTTTCTACATTTTGTATTATAGATGAAGAGTTTGTTAGCTTTATTATGGGTTAAATCGGCTATTGTAGGACCCTAAAAAAACATTTATAGCATCATCTTGATGCAGAAAAGCATCCCCAATTCCAAACATTTGAGTTATTTTAGAATTCCAATTGTTCATGACTTGGATACTAACTGTATCTATACACCAATGTTTGCAGCAATTTATTTTCAGCAATAGATTACTAACACAGCATTAGTACCACCAACATCTGTGTGTTTCTTGAAGTGAAGGAAGAGGGAGAGGAAAAAATTGAAGGAGAGAAGGACAAAGATGTTGAAGGAAAGTGAAAATGTTGATCGTCTGTTCACAATGGGGGTCTCCCTCAACTCGAAGATGTTTGTTATGCCTCTCATGAGGTCTTCTCATCACTCAGTGTGTCATTGGGGTTATTGACTTCAGAGTGATAAGAAGATCTTACCATTGACAATGATTCAGTATGACAGTGATTGGAAATTGCCAAGATATTGATCAGTTATGTGATTGTCACTGTCCAGTATTGTCAGCTGTAATTTACTTTCCTTGAGCATGTCATTTCCTACCCTGCCCATCAGGCCTCTTGGTCCTCTTCCTGTCCTCCTCCAGTGGAGTCCACGGTGTCAAAACTGGAAGATGATGTGACCAGCAGGGCTCATGGATGTGTAGACTGGCTTTGTTCCACAGTAGGATAGGCAGTCTCCTAGGTGACACATTAATAAGCCTCTTAGACACATGGTCAAGTCTTTTTTTTTATTCCATGTGACACATGCAATGGAAATATCCCTGAAGGAGAGAACTCTCTTGGGAACTAATTCATCCATATCATCTGAGAAAGTAATTTGTATAATAACTCGCTAGAAGAGAACATCATACTTAGAAAGGGTCAGCAAGAATGAGGGAAACCCTCCGTGAGATGGGTGGGCATGAGAACTGCAACAATGGCTCAGACATGCCAACAACTGGGAGGACAGTACAGGACCCGGCAACGTCTTCTTCTTTTATACAGAAGGTCGCCATTAGTTGGAGCTGTCTTAAGGACAGCTAACAACAACAACGAGTTAGGTGCTGTCGAGTTGATTCCAACTCAAACAGCAACTCTATGCGCAACGAAACAGTGCCTAGCTTGCACCATGTCCACCATTGTTTTTATGCTTAAGCCTATTGTTGCGGCCACTGTGTCCATCCATCTCATTGAGGGTCTTCCTATTTTTTGCTGACCCTCTGCTTTACCAAGCATGATGTCCTTCTCCAGGGACTGTTCCTTCCTGACATGTCCAAAGTATGTAAGATGAGTCTTGCCATCTTTGCTTCCGAGGAGCACTCTGGTTGTACTTCTTCCAGAACAGATCTGTTTGTTCTTTTGGTGGTCCATGGTACATTCAACGTTCTTCTCCAACAGCACAATTCAAAGGCATCAATTCTTCTTCTGTCTTCTTTGTTCATTGTCCAACAACAACATAACAGTAAGAATACACCCTCTGTCATCACTTATCAACTATCTTATTATGTGACATTTCAAATTTAGTAAAAAATCTACTGTCTATTTTGTGCATTAGCAATTTATGTCTGATAGTGTCATAGATTGAATTGTGTCCCCCCAAAAATAGGTGTAGCCATGTGACCATGATTCCCTGTATTCTACGATTGTCCTCCAGTTTGTGATTTTGCTGTGCTGTGTGTTAAAGGGTTAGAGTGGGACTGTAAATCCCTTCAAAGGATCTCCTCCATGCTCCACTGTAAAAGAAGTTTCCCTGGTGTATGGCTTGCCTTACCCTTAATCCTTTCATTCCACAAGACATAAAAGGAAAGAGAAGCAAGCAGAGAATTGGGACCCTCACACCATCAAGAAAGCAGCACCAGGAGACAAGCACATCCTTCAAACCGAAGTTTCTTGCACTAAGATGCTCCTTGGACAAAGACTGATGCAATACCGGACTTTCCTCCAGAGCCGACAAGTGGGAAAGCCTTCCCCTGGAGTGAACATCCTGAATTTGGACTCGTAGCCTACTGGACTGTGTAAGAATAAACTTTCCTTTGTTAAAGGCATCCACTCTGTGGTATTTCTGTTAGAGCAGCCCTAGCTGACTAAAACAGATAGTAACAATGAGGTTCAAGGTGAGAGTAAAACTAGCTGTGATGGTTAAAGTCATACATCAGCTTGGGCTGGGCCCTGATTCTCAGTGGTTTGGTAGTTGTGTGATGATGTCATCATCCTGCATTTTGTGACTGGGCACGATCATCCTCCATTTTGTGATCTGGTGTGGTCATCTTCCATTTTCTCGTAACAACTATTTCCACGTAACAACTGATCTTTGAAACTTAATCATGTCCAGCAATTAAATTCATGAGCTTAATTGTTCTAAGTGCTACATACCTCATTCCTGAATATTACTACGGTCACCTTCGAAGTACTCCCCTTGGGAAGCTGTGAACTGACCCCAACTCCTATTCTACCCTTCAGAGAAATTTTGGAACTCTTTCTGGAATGGCCATTACTCATGGTGGCATGTTAGCGAATTTAATTGCATAGTTGTCTATAAGGGAGTTTTTAGCCAGCAAGCAAATAAATGTGTAGGAACACTCATCCTATTCACCTGATCTGGCCCTCAGTGATTTTTTTTATTACTCAAAGATAAAGGAAATGTTGAAAGGAAGACATTTTGATGTCATTTGGGACATCAAGGATAATAAGATGACAGCTCTGATGGCCATTACAGGAAAACAGTTCCAAAATTGCTTTGAAAGATGGACTAAGTGCTGGCATCAGTGCATAGCTTCCCAAGGGGAGTCCTTCAAGGTGACTATAGTGATATTCAGCAGTGAGGTATGTAGCATTTTTTCTAGGATGAGTTCACAAACTTAATTAGCAGTCCTCATGTATGTGTGCGTGTGTTTAATACTTAGTGTCATCAGTAATCTTTGTCCAGTTGTGTATAGTTCACTCACTTTGGTATTGCCTTCCAAATCAACAAGAATAACATAACAAGTGTCTACTGTCTAAAGAGTGATACCCCTTCTTTGTCCTCCCATCCTTGGTAACCACCAAAGAATATTGATTTCTGGTTTTCTACTTATATTTTCTTTTTATAAAAGTGGTGTCATGTAGTATTTGTCCCTTTTTTGATTATGGTATTTCACTAAGCATAATATTCTCTTGGTTCATTCGTGTTATAAGATGTTTCACAAACTAATCATTATTCATTATTATGGCAGAATAATGTTCCATTGTATATATGTACCATATTTTGTTTATCCACTTATCTGTTAATGAGCAATTTGAACTTTGATGAGGACTTTGATCCCTGTTGGCAATCAGCTTCCCTTAGATGAGTGGATTTAGTTTGATTTCTCCATCTTTTCCTACTGTGAATAGTGCTACTGTTAGATCTTTAGGTTATAACTAGTGATTGGACTGCTACATCATAAGCTACTTCTAGCTTTTTGAGGAAGCATCATACCATTTTCCATAGTGGTTGTACCATCTTACAATCCCACTAGTGATAGATAAGGTTTCCAATTTCCACCCCTGCAACCTGGCTTGCCTTTGTTGTTTTCAGTTGGTTGTTTTTTGTTTTCAATTTTGTTCAACACCATTTTTGCAAGCATGAGATTAAATCTCACTGTAATTTTGATTTTCATTTTCCAATGATTAATGATGATGAGCATCTTCATGTGTTTGTAGGCCACTTGGATATCCCCTGACTTGAAGTATCTGTTCAAGTCCTTTCCCCGTTTTTTATTTGGACTGTTTATTCTTTTTGTTTTTGAATTGTTGATGTTTTCCATGTATTTCAGCAATTAGACCCTTATCAGATATGTCATTCCCAAAAGTTTTTCCTCAGTCTATAGATTCTCCTTTTACTCTTTTGATAAAGATTTGTAATAAGCATAATAATTTAATTTTTAGGCGATCCTAGTTAAATCTAATTTGCCTGTGGTTGCTCGTACATTTGTAGTTGTGTTTGGTAATCCATAATTTTTTTCCCTATATTCTAGGAATTTTATAGTTTAACATTTAGGTCTATGATACATTTGGAATTAGCTTTTGCATATGGTGTGAGGTATAGATCCTGTTTTATTTTTCTGTAAGTGGGTGGATATCAAGTTTGGCCAGCTCCATTTGCTAGAGTGTTTTCTCCACTTTAAATAGACTTTGACCCCTGTTGAAAATCAGTTCACCATAAATGGATGGATTAACTGATGAGTTCTCTGTTCTGTTCCATTGGTCTTTCTGTCCTTCACTGATCCACTGTCAGGCTGTGGTTGTATAGTCCACTTTGACATTGTGAAGTGTAAAGCCTTTTATTTTATTGTTCTTCAGTATTGCTTTGGCTATTTAGGGCCTCTTTTCCTTCTGTATAAACTAGCTGATTTGTTATTCTATTTCAGTGAAGAATGTTCAGGAACTTATATCAGGATTTAGATCTCTTTGGGTAGGATTAACGTTTGCACGATGTTCAGTCCTCCAATCCAGAAGCATGGAATGTTTTTCCATCTATTTTGCATGAATGTTTGGCTCTCAGAAAAGAAGGTGGGACCCCATTATTGCTAGGGAATCAGATTAAAACTGAAAATACTTTCTTGCTTGTAGACTTGTGAAGAAGGAACTGCGAAGACCACCCCTTCTCACTATGTGTTGCCCCTAATTCTGCCTTTCCCAGCATTACCCTCTTTCTTTGTCTTTCAAGCCCATCAAAGAACAAAATAGTTCCTCTCCCTTTCCCTTGTAATTTGTCACACAAAGGCAGTAAATGGTTAGTGACAGAGGCCGATTACTACAAATGTTTACCACCATTGAAAAGTCCCATGGACGGTATTATTGTCACTAAGAACATCTTTTGAAAAATTTTATGTGAGCTTGAACATTCTAACCAGACTCGTTTAGATACCAGTTTGATAAAATAAGCCGCGTATACTTTTTCCTAAACACTTCAAGTGCAAGTAGATAACTCAAGCTCTTTCAAACTCCATGAGCTCATCCACAAGGATGACTATATATTAGAACCTCCTTGTCACGGCGTTTACTTTCAACCTTAACCTCGGGATAGTTCTAACTCAAGATGGTAACTTTGCTGTTTGACACTTCTTGTTGAGCTAAAACCAATTTGCTGTTTTCAAAACAATTCATTATCCTCCCTGCACTTTTTTATACTTCCCAATTAAATGGAAAATCTATCTTTCATAAAAATTAGAAATTATGTCCAATGAAAATCCGACATTTTAATGGGTTTCCACAGATTAAAATTGTAGAGTTCTCAATAAACCCTGATTTACTGATGTTGGCCGTAAAACGGTTATTGCCGTTAATAAAGCCGATAAATCTTAACAGGTTATATTTGCCTTGGCCAATAAAACTTGCCATAAAGGCTTAGTGTCTAAGGCTAATTCTGCTCGCATCCAGGTAAACAGCCTACTCAAAATAATTCAAGGTCTTTGAGAATTCAGGCCCCAAAGCTAAGCAACAGACAGTTCTTAGCCTTGAGGCATTGCATGCCAGGCACTCTTCCTGTTTTTATCTCACCAAGAAGTCACACCTTTTCTGCAATTAGGAAACTCGAAGGCAAGGCCCTTAGTCAAGACAATGCAGGTAAAGAGAAGCTTTCATTCTCTCTCAGCACCAAATCAGTTTTCTCTGCTGATTAGGACTGTGTGTTACAAGGGAGGTTCAAACAGCTGAGGGAAAGAACATGTTTTCTCCTTCATTAAGTGTGCCCAGGCCATCCAAGCGTTAGCAAAAGTGTGGGAGATGGGAAGATGTGATCATTTACCCTTCAAATACCTTTTTAAGTAGCTCTTTTGGAGTTGGTACACTTGGTAGATACCTGGTCATGTTTTCTAACGTTTGTGAAATTTCCTTATGAATCACATTTCCCTAAGATAAAAACCAAAAAAATGGATTTCCTAGCCTTCTTTGCAGTTGGATCTCACCAAACAGGTCTACGTGCATCACAGGTTTGAGGAGGGAGCAATGTATGGTAGCTGTGTTGTGGAAACTCTCTTCTGGAAAGGATGGTGGTAGAGGTAGTGTGTTCTTCAGGACACTTCATTGCTGAAAGCTGCACAGAAATCTTGAACTTTGATGTTATTGCCAAGTGCCTGTAGCAGTAGTGTTTTGTTAGAACAGTCCCTGCTCTGTGGTTGAACGTTATTTGTTGCTTGTCCCTATGCTGTGATTGAACCTTTTTTTTCTTGGTCCCTTTGATTTGGATGGGGGTCAGTTCCACCCTGGCCCCTAGGGTCGCCATGAGTCGGATCCAACTCGACGGCACTTGGCTTGGCTTTGATTTGGAAACCCAGGTGGTACTGTGGTTCAGTGCTATGCCTGTAGTTCAAATCCTCCAGGCACTCCTTGGAAATTCTATGGAGCAGTTCTACTCTGTCCCAAAGGGTCGCTATGAGTCAGAATTGACCCAACAGTAGTGGGTTTAGTTTTGGTTTATGTTGTGATTGAACATTGTTTCTCACTGCTTACCAGCCTACTTTGGCTCTTTGGCCCTCTTCGAGGTTCTGGGAACTACTAATATTTTTTAACAAAGGTCTTTTCTACATTACCCAACCAATGCAGAGTTTGGTTGTTTGTACCCCCAAACTCTGATCATTGTAGGACATGTGCCTCAACTTGCTGTTTTGTTATTGTTGTCATTGCTGTTGTTGAATACACACAGAGCAAAACATGCACCAGTTCCACGGTGTCTGTTTACAGTTAAGTGATAGTCTTTGAGTTGTGCAGCCATCCTCTCCCTTACTTTCTGAGTTATTCTTCCTCTATTAATGTAAACTCATCACCCCCGAAGGTTCCTATCTAACCTATTAAGTTGCTGTTGTCATTTTGATCCCCTATAGATAATATTTTAAAGAGCACAAGGCCCAAGGCAGACATTTTTGACTAGTTAAGCTAAAATATAGTTCAGTTTTAAGAAGACTTCAGGGCATATTTTGGTTAAGGTTGTCTCTGGCCAATACCTGGACGTGGTCTTTGGAACACAGCAAGTCACTATAAGATAAAGGTTATTCATAAGATGTTAATCTCTTTCTTTATCTATAAAATGAAGAGGAGGTGGGGCAAAGAGCCCTTAAGGCCTCTTTCCTGTCTCAAATTATTCCTGATGTATAAACAGTAGATTCTGTATTCTAACTTGGCCATGATACTAATAATTCCCAGACTAGTGCCAGTTTTCAAGTCAGAAACCCTTTGCCTGTCTCCCCTGTGAGGGTATTCTTAATGGAAGCTTCATTTGTTTCAAATGTGCCTGTTGTCATAAAACCCAGGAGAGAATCTCGTGACGTTGGACTGTTTAATAGAAGAATCACTAGACTGGTGTGTTAACCTCAATCAAACAGACAATGAAATGAGGATTTTACTTTTTAAAAATGACTTAATAATTCGCTAGAGAAATGTTAAGTGAGGTTCCCAAGTTCTGAAGCAGGGGACCTCAGGTATAAATAATTAATCTAATTTGGTGCAGCCAAAGCAGCGAGAATGTCTAATAGTCCAGATAAACTTGGCTTTGCGGAGACTAGCAATGAGGACCTTTGTGGAAAGTCACATTTGATTAGAGTGTATAATATTGTAATAGAAACCTAATGGACTCTAAAGAAAAGGGACTGTTGAATTGGCTAAATACTAATAATTAAGTGACAGTAAATTACTTCTCTGAAAACATTTCTGCAAAAAAAAAAATTGCTATCGTAAGAGCAATGGGAAAATGATGTTAACATAAGTTATTTAAAAAGTGAGTGCATACAGCCCAAATACTCTGATCATTAATACTGGTCCTTAAGTAAATTCTTTTAATGCACTGTCTTTCCCCACACCCTTCGCTGGGAAGCCCTATTACTTAGCAAGAAAGGACAGAAGACATCTCAAGCTCTTCTTCTTTTCCTTCTTTTTTCTGTATTCCTAGATGGCACAAGGCATAGATACTATAAGTTGGTTTTTTCAAAGATGAGAGACCCATCCTGAGGATGCAAAGGTTGCTGAGGAACTAGCATTTGCCTTCTTGTCCCATATTCCCTGCACCTGCCCAGGTCAGCTCCACACAGTCAAATCTTTCTTTTCCAAGCAGTGGTTAAGAGTTCGGCTGCTTATCCAAAGGTCAGAAGTTCAAATTCACCAGCAGCTCCTTGGAAACCCTAGGTGCAGTCCTCTGTCCTAGAGGGTCTCTGCAAGTTGGAATCAACTGGACGTCAGTGGGTTTGGTTTGTGGTTTTATCTGTGCCCATGTTACACACACCTCTTCCTGCACGTGCTTCTCCTTCCTCCTTGATTAGAATGGTATTGTCACTGTTCATCTGGTCTGTGAGCAGCCCCCTGGCCAGCGCTGTGTACCTTTTCATAGAAATACATAACTCAGCTGATATCTGGGCTGCTCCCGGAAGGTCGGTGTTTTCTCTCTTCCTCTAACGGCGTTGGATAACACACGGCTTATGACAGTTTTGTTTGTTTTCTCTCGTCATGCCCCATCTCGTCTTTAACTTTCAGTGCCTGTGTGTTGTATATCCTCTAGGTCATCCTCTTCCGGATAGAAGCGAGCCCAAACCTAAGCCCACTGCCATCAAATCGATTCCAGCGCCTACAGATTTTACTTCTCTCTGTCCCCTCAGCAGATGACACAAATGTACCTGGGAACATGAACAATACGTGGAAATCATATGTAAACAAATGTGTGAATATTATACGACAGCTGTGTACAAACAAAATAATAAATCCTTAAATTCTTCTGTCACTTTAAAACGTACAAACTCATTGCTGTCCAAGTCAGTTCAAACTCATGGCGGTCCTATAGTACTGAGTATATACTGACTCCGTAGATCCTTAAAGCAACTCCTTGTGAGTTGGCAAAAGGAACGATATCTCCCTTTTCCAGTATTATTTTATATAACCTGCTGTCATTGAGTAACCTCTGACTCATAGCAACACTGTAGGACAGAGTAGCACTGCTTCATAATGTTTCCAAGGAGGGCCTGGTAGATTTGAACCACTGAGCTCTTGTTTAACAGCTGAGCTGGTAATCACTGTACCACCAGGTTTTCATTTTATTTATATGTGTATATATGTGTGTGTATATACATATATGTGTATATATGTGTGCATATGCGTATACATGTATTTATGCATATACATGTAAGTATATGTATACATACATAGGTACGTATATGTGTGTGTATATATATATATATATGAAGTCTGGCAATTAAGTCCACAAACTTCATTATTCTAAGTGCTACATGCCTCATTGCTGAATATGACTATGGTCCCTTTCTGAGTACTCCCATTAAGGAAGCTAGGCACCAATGCCATTACCTAGTCTACCCTTCAAAGCAGTTTGGGAACTCTTTCTGGCATGGCCATTGTGCATGGTGGCATACTGGCAAGTTTGTGAGCTTCATTGTACAGTTGTCTGTGAGGGAGTTTTTAGCCAGTAAACAAATAACTGTATTGGAACAGCCTCCCTACTTACCTGATCGGACCCCCAGTGACTTTTTTCTTTACTCGAAGGTAAGGGATATTGAAATGAAGACAATTTGGTGACGTTCAGGACATCAAGGGGAGTATAATGAAAGCCCTGATGGCCATTTCAGAAGGAGTTTCAAAATTGTTTTAAAGGTTGGACAAGGCACTGACGTTGGTGCATAGCTTCCCAAGTGGAGGTACTTGGAAGGTGACCATAGTGATATTCAGCAGTGAAGTATGTAGCACTTTTTCTAGGGCGAGTTCGTGAACTTAACCGTCAGACCTCATATGTGTGCATGTGTGTGTACATACATACATATATATTGTATATCCACATACAAATATACATAAACACGTTGCCAGCTGGGTCAGTTCTGTCCCATAGCGACCCTATAGTACAGAGTAGAACTACCCTCATAGAGTTTCCAAGGAGTAGCCGGAGGATTCCCAATGCCAGCCTTTTGATTTGCAGCCAAATGCTTTATCACAGTACCACCTAGGCTCCATGTACACATTATTCTATGTGGAGTTGACACAGTGGTTAAACAGCTGCCTGGTAATGCAGAGGGCAGCAATTGGAATCCAACAACTGCTACCTGGAAACCCTGTGGAGCAATTCTCCTCTGCCGTACAGGGTCAATATGAGTTGAAATTGACTCAGTGGCCATCAGTTTGGTTTTTGATTTATACATATGTGTATACATGTACATATATATATATATATATTCCATGTGGAATATATATGTATATATATTGGAATATATGTGTATATTTTTCCATATATATATATATAGCCAAAGCACACTGACATATGCATTTTCCCCTGAGAAACTACTATAAAGCAAACGTTTGTTGCTTACATAACTGTGTCGAGCACTGTTCCCTCAGTTCTCTCAACTGTACTCTGAAACTGAAAAATAAATAAAAATAAATCAGTGGCTGTCAAATGGACTCCAACTTGTAGCAAATAGATATATGTCAGACTAGAACTGTGCTTTGTAGGATTTTCTGTGCCTGATTTTTTTTGCTAGTAGCTTCCCAGGTCTTTCTTCCTAGTGCCTCAGGATAGACTCTGACCTCCAACCTTTTGGTTAGCAGGAAAATACACTAAGTGTTTGTACTACCCAGAGGCCTTTCCCTTTGAAGTAGATACTAATAAGATATGAGTTCTAAAAATAAGGAAACTGAGGCACAGACAGGTTAAGTATCTTACCCAAGGGGACAATTACTGAGCGATTAAGCCAACATCTGAATCATCTTCATTTGGCTTCAGAGCCTGTTCTTGCCAACCTTCCGTGATGAAGCTTCTTTATTTGTTGGGCATTGCAAGCGAAGCACCAGCTAAGTCAAAAAGCACTCTGGTCCTGTGCTAAGAGACTGTCCTAATTCACGCATATATAGCTCACAGTAGGAAGGTAAGGAATGACATGTGTGTATATATGTGTGCACACATACAAGGCCACAACTTTTCCTACCATTTTGTTGCCCATTTTTATGATGAGAGATCTGAGTGTTATTGGTCCCCAATTGCAAATATACCCCCTAATCTGGTGGTGCTGAAATCACATTGTCTTTAGATTTTAAAGATGATTATGCAGGTCTTGACTTTGTCTGTGATACCACTGAGTGGGTGTGGGTGGGTGGAGAAACGCTGCTAACAAACATCACCCCTCTCCTTTACCTGCTCCCTTTTGAGGGGTGTGCAGGAAATGACTTCCTTTACCCTCCACCCTGAAACCATGGGGGCAAGTGGTTACGAGCCTGGCTGCTAATCTAAATGTCAGCAGTTCAGATCCTCCAGGCACTGGCTGCAAACACTGTGGGGTGGTTCTTCCCTGCCCCATCGGGTTGCTGTGAGTTGGAATCAAGTCAACAGCAACAGGTTTGGTTTGGTTTTTTAGTGTCATATACCAACCTGTTGTTGTTTTTTGTTAGGTGCCATTGAGTTGATTTCCTTGTGACCCCACATGGCAGAGTAGAACTGCTTTATAGGTTTCCAAGGCTGTAGTCTTTAAGGAAATACATTGTCAGTTCTTTCTCCCATGGACCTACTGGATGGGTTTAAGTCACTAAACTTTCAATTAGCAGCTGAGAACTTACCCACTGCCCTACCAGGGTTCCCGACACCAACCCTGAGATTTAAGAACATATAACATTTGTATGCTGTGTTTAAAATAGAGCCCTAGTGGTACAGTGGTTAAGAGCCTGACTGCTAATCGAAAGGCCAGCATTTCAAATCCACCGCTTTGTCCTGCAGGATCGGTGAAAAACAGGAAGGCCTTCAAGGAGATGGGTTGACAAAATGACTGCCACAACAGGCTCAAGCATAAGGATTGTGAGGATGTTGCATGACCAGACAGTGTGTTTTGTTGTGCTGTACACAGGGTCACTGTGAGTCAGAACTAAGTAGACAATAACAACATGAGTATGAATTGACTCCATGGCAATGGCTTTGATTTGGGTTTTGGTGTTTTAAGATTTCTCAAAGAAGCAGATGTATGAAGGGGGAGAAAAGGCAGTTTGGAGGATGAGTCAGAAGCCAGCAAAAAAAAATCCATCACTCACTCAATAATAACAATTTTTTTAAAAAAAACCTGGGAAAAGAAATACATGATTTCACAATTAGCATAATGAAGGCACAGAGCTATTGCTCTGCGCGGTGTCTTCTTCCACAGTTTAGCAGCAATAAACAGTCTTTATATCTTGAATTATGCAGAAGTAAAAGCAGTCTGGGAAGCCTCCGCCTAAAGAGCTGCAGCTCAGTAATTCAGCAGTAATGCTCCGTGGGCATGAATCAAGAGCTCCAGCCCAATCCTGCTGATACAGCTCCGATTTTAATGTTTCTATGAGGCGCGCCACACAGCAGCCAGATTCACTTAGCGCATCCAGCCTGCCTTTGTGCTGCATCAGGCAGAGCTGACCCAACCAGAAACAATAAGCCACCCCCACCACCTCAGTAGCTTCTGGTAAACCTTTGCCGTGCTCTCCAGATCCTAATAGCATTCTATCTAGTCTGTTTGGGAAGGAATGACTCCTTCTGGAATACCTTTTGCTTTTCATTAACTGCGGGCAGATGGAAGGTGCCGTAACACGGTGGGTGATTTTTCACGTAACTGCCGGTAAAAGAGAACATGCTCGTTTCTTCTCCTGGTGAAGTTTAGAGAGAGTGGAAGACACAGTGGCCTACAGGTAGTCCTGAGGTGTACCCAGCTGATTATATTGCAGTTTAGCATCAGTGGCAGAAATCTTACCTGCTGAAAGAATCCTAGGTGGCCCCTCTTATTGAGCTGCACAGCTCTCTAGCATCTCCATGCCAAAATGTCTTAAGGAACTAGGATCAGCCCACAAAGCCACCTTAGAGTCTGCACTGTAAGGCCATTAACTGAAAGAGTGACATACTGAAACTCCCAGAGCTTTAGTTCATGGAAGTTGCAGTGGCTTCCTGTCCATATATTAACAGGCATGTCGCCCTCGCTTAGCAGCTGCCTGGCTCACATCCCCGTATAACTCCAGTTCACTTGTTTATGTCAATAAAGCTTCCAAGAACAACATCCAGCATTCCCACCATTCAGAGCTGAACAGCTGCTAATCCCCTGCTGTGGTGAATTTTGATTTAAATATAACGGAGTCTCTCTTGGCTCTGGCTTAAGAGAATTGGAACTGTTCTTTTAATTGTTGATTCAGTATTAGCTTACAGATCTGGCTATCGGTCCTCCCAACATATTCTCCCTATAGCTGTGTTTATTGAGTGCAGAATTCCACATTTTCCCTGGACTGCCCAGCACTGGCCCTGGCTGGCTACAAATGACAGCTGAAGCCTTGATTTCTGCATGGTTGTCACATAGATGAGTCATGTGCTGGCCCAGCAGTGTCGTTTCTAGATCGCCTTCTGGAGACAACTCTGGCTTTGGTGTGGTTACACTTGACACAGCAGGGACATGAAAGAACAGGTCTGTTTACTCCCACCCAGACTTGTCTGCTGCTGTCATTCTCCAGTGTGTCAGTCTCTTAAAGGGCTAGGTGGTCACTAAGGAGCCATGGTGACACAGTGGTTAAGTCCTTGGCTCCGAAATGTAAGGTCAGCAGTTCCACAGGACAAAAGATCTTTTTGACGGCACCTGGCTTTTGGCATCTGCTGCAAAAACAAAGATTGTGAGTTGATTCCAACTCATAGCTACACCCTATGTGCAACAAAATGAAACACCGCCGGGTCCTGCACTGTATTTGCTATGTTTGACCCACTGTTGCGGCCACTGTGGCACTCTCTCTCTTTGAGCATCTTCCTCTTTCGTACTGACCCTGTGCTTAACCAAGCACAATGTCCTTCTCCGGGTCTGGTCCCCCCTGATGACAGGTCCAAAATATGAGAGATGAAGTCTTGCTGTCCTTGCTTCTAAGGTACATTCTGGATGTACTTCTTCAGGAACAGATCTGTTCATTCTTCTGGCAGTCCATAGCATGTGCAGTACTCTTCATCAATACCACCAGTGACATAACTCAAAGCTGCCAGTTCTTCTCCCATCGTTCTTGTTCACTGTTTGGCTTTCACATGCACGTGAGGTGACTGGAAACGTCATGGCTTTGGTCAGTCCCATCTATCATGGATTGAATCGTGTCTTCCCAAAAATGTTTGTAACAATTTGACTGAACCACAGTATTTTGTGATTATTCTCCATTTTGTGATTTTCCTATACTGTAAATCCTGATCTCTGCCTGTAGTTAATAGATTGAATTATGTTAAAAAGGATTAAGGTAAAACTGTAATGTCCTTCCTAATGACACCTCCCTGCTCTGCTGTAAAGGGAGTTTCCCTGGAGTGTGGCTTACACCACCTTTTATCTTTTTATCCTACGAGAGCTAGAAAGGGAAGCAGGTAGAGAGTGGGAGACCTTGTAACATTAAGAAAGCAGAACTAAGAGCAGAGTGTGGCCTTCATACCTGAGATACTCTGAGACCAAAGAAAGACTGATGCAACACAAGGACCTTGTAGCCTACCTGACTACGGAAGAATCAAGTTTTCTTTCTTAAAGCCATCTGCTTGTGGTATTTCTGTTATGGTAGCACTAGACAGCTAAGACAGAATCTCAGTCTTTTTTAATACTTTAAAGAGGTCTTTTGCAGCAGATTTGTCCAATGCAGTGTGTCATTTGATTTCCTTATTGCTGCTTCAGTAGATGCTGATTGTGGCTGTTAGTAAAAGGAAATCCTTTACAACTTCAGTATTATTTCTGTTTATCATGATATTGCTTGTTGGTCCAGTTGTAAGGATTTTTGTTTTCTTTATGTTGAGATAGTCACATAAAGACTACATCCTCAGAAACCCTATGGGGCTTTTCTCCTCTGTCATGTAAGGTCACTATGAGCTGGACTCAACTTGATATCACACAACAAAGGTGGTCAGTTTAATGTCTTTTCTCTCAATAGGGCCATGGATATAGCACATGAGATGCCCTTGTAGTACCTCAGTGTATTTATAAGTAGAATATTACGTAGAAATGACACAGTTCCAAACATTCATTTTGGAAAGTATCTCTTTCTTAGAGAATTCACATTCTTGTTTTTAACCAAGTCATTCAAATAACAGGCAGCAAGAGTCTGTGCTGTCCAAGTGTAATGCCAGCGATTCCTACTCCTGTCCCTGGTTTCTATCAAGTCCACTTCAACTCATGGTGACCCCATGTGTGTCAGAGTCGACCTGTACCCTATAGGATTTTCAGTGGCTGATGTTTTGCAAGTAGATTGCCAGACCTTTTTTTCCCCCCCAAGGAACCTTTGGTGGACTTGAACTTCCAACCTTTCAATTAGCAGTGAAGCCTTTAACATTTGTATCATTCCTGGACTCTGATGGAAATAATAAAGAGAAAGATAACAAAGTTAACGGGAAAATAGAAATAAAAGTGGAATTGGGGGCTGGGTTCTGGCTGTAGCATTTCACTTAATACTGTGATCTTCTGAGGTGATAGACTCCTCATTCATAAGTGTCATGTTAGTTACTGTATATACTGAGGGACATGTGCCAGGCTTCATGCTAAACACTGTAAGTCATCCTATTTGATCTTCCCAACTGAGTTAGGTGCTGTTAGCATCTTCACCTACAAATGTGGAAAATGTTTAGATTAGGTAACTTCCCCAAAGTCCTCTAGACCATGAAGGCCTAGCTCTCTCTGATTTTGACCCAACTGCATGACGGAATGATTTCTTGTTGTTTACTACTTGCCTTGCAATTGATAAGTGAAGAAGTAGAGATTCAAGAAGTGGTATATATGCTTCCAACACCAGAGCCTTTTTATGGTATTCTACCAGCTTCCTTTCTGTGTTCAACAAACTTCGCTATTCTTGTTGTCAGAGCCTTCAGTCCAACAACTTAGTTCAAAGATAATTCATGAACAGTTTGTTTGGTCTCATCCACCTTTGATCTTTTTCTACAGATTTCAGTGCTTTTAATCAATGGCTCCCGTTAAATGTTTGTGTCTAGGGATACAGCAATAGTGAGGCATGGTCTCCATTCCTGACGAGCGCAAAGTCTGATACGTGAAATAATCAGATAGATGCATACCCAAAACACAGTGTGCTACTTGGATCTATTGCTGTCAAGTTGACTCCAACTCACAGAAACGCTATAGGGAAGAGCAGAACTGTCTCGTAGGGTTTCCAAGGAGCTCCTGGTGGATTTGAACTGCCGACCTTTTGGTGAGCAGCTAAACTCTGAACCATTGCACCACCAGAGTTTCCCAGCATGCTACAGGTAATAATAATAACAATAGCAGCAATAATAAGATAGAAGGGAATGTGATTATTTCCATTGGACAGGGTGGTCAACCAAGACTTTAAAAAATGTAATTTTCATACATATTTCTGAAGGAAGAATAAGACAGTGTTGCAGTGGAAAACTAGACAGGAACAGGGTGAGCAAAGTCAAAAGCACACAGGTGCGCAGGAAGAACAGTTAAGTTGATTCTGAGGAAGGATAAAGAATAAGTGGGAGAATCACTGAAGCTGGGATTCTGGGAGATAGGCAGGGGCTGGAAGACTAAAATGTCTTGTCTGTTATCCTGAAAAACTTTGACTTTTTTTAAACTATTCATAGTGAGAGCCACTGAATGATCTGAATCAGAGAAGCACTATGCCATGCTGGTTTGTTTGCCTGTTTTTCAATGCCCATATTATTCATTAGTTGAAGCACTCAGTAGATCACAGTTGAGACCCCTGTAGGAAGTTTTAAATATAGATTGTCTATATCAGTGTTGGAATTAACTTTTTAGGAAGTGTTTATTTGTAAATAATTTTAAACTGGCAGAAAAGTTTCAAGAATGCCAAGAAGATGCTCACAGCAGAAATCTGTTTTCAGTAGTGCCCCGCCAAGGGCTGCTACCACCACCACAGCAACAGAAAAGAGCAGCCACACGTTTCAGAGCTCTCTTGCCCTTTCTGGTATACCTATTTTCCATGGAGCTCATGAGTGGCAGTGTGAACCGTGTATACACTCTGTGTTCCTGACCCTGAGCGGTGTGGCCCAGTGCTGGCCTTGACACTTCTGCCCCTAGCGATAGCCATCCAGACTCACCTCCATTCACTCTGCCCAGCTTCTCCAACAGTTTCCCTCTCTCGTCTCACTGGGAACAAAAGTAGCAGCTAAAGGCAGAGGTCAAAGAGCTTTACATCATTAGATGCCCTCACACAACCTCTTCACTTCTGTATTCAGTGTGGACTTCCAGAACTACCTGACAGAGCCTTTGAAGCTTCTTTTACTTCCTTTGAACTTACTTGACATTGTCCTTGAAGCACACTGAGGCCCTTGTATTTGCCGAAGACTTTGATCCCATTAGAGGCGTATGTGAAGCTCACGCACTTAGTGCTGTACCAAGTTGTTGGGGTGTTTCACCAAAGACTTGGGTTCAGGGCAGACAAAAGATGGTGGAGTGTTGCCGTTATTGTTTCAGTGAGCTGGGATCTTTTCATCCAGATAATGCAGATATCATCTCAAAGGTGTGTTGGCACTGCAGTCTATGGAAAGAGCTTTTGTTTTTACCTGGATCACCTCTGCAACTCACCAGCAAAGTGAATTTCTCCTCCCAGTCTACCACTCTCCCGTTGTCTCAATTACCCTTTGCATTTGCTTTTACCCTGGGTGCATTTGTTCCCTTGGGCTTTATTCAATCAAGACTCTCTCTTGCTATTATGTCTTCCCTTTTCTGTATGTAAAGTACCTGGGCTATTATTCCTTTCATATGCAGGCTTTCAAGTCTGAAATTCAGCTCTAATTCGCTTGGCCTAATCACGCTCTTATTACTGGGCTTTTAGCCCTGAATTTCCTGGCTTCCTGGTTTCCTAACGCAACTTTGGATCATCAAGGAAACTGAGGACAGCATCAGTCAAAGATAATGTCCTTCCTTCTCTGCCACTTGTCAGTCAGTCCTTACCACTGACTCTGACTTGAAGGGTCGTATGATAGAACAGGGAATGTCATGTCAACACTAGTGGCTTTGGGCCTGATAATTCTTTATTATGGCAGCTATTTCTGTGCTAGTGGAATATTTAACAGCTTTTACCTTTTAGGTTAGAATCCCTGGGTGGCACAAATGGTTAAGCATTTAGATAGTGCTCAAGGTTGATGATTCAAGTCCATCCAGAAATTCATCAGAAGACAGGCCCCATGCTCCACTTTCAAAAGATCAAAGCCACTGAAAATGTGGAGCACAGTTCTGCTCTGACACACGTGGGATCACTGTGAAACAGAAGCCACTCTACAGCAACTAGGTTATCTTTTTTTAACCCCATTGGATGCTAGTAGTACCCCTCATGAAAACAAAGAATGTGCAGCTATTTCCAAATGTTGCCCCCATTGAGAGTCTGTGGTATAGTCTTTGCCCCTGAGGTGTTTATAATCACTTTAAGATGCCACATGCAATGCCTAATACAATGAATGGCATATAGAATTGTCAATTGTCAATACATTTTTGATGCGTTAAGCCAGTGTCAACAAAATAGGTGCCAACGTACACCTGCTCTGGCCTGTGATCACACTGTAGGTAGGGGATATCATGTCATGTTCGTGTCTCTATGGCCAGTCCTTAGCAGAGTACTTGGAATGTACTTGCTCCTCTGGAAATATATGTTGAAGGGATGATTAAGTGAGAAGAGTAGACAGAGTACTCAAACAAAAGAGATTACATTAGATTCTGCTATTAATCAAGGAATTTAATGGTTTGAGTGGATGAGAGCTAAGCTGCAAAGATTAAGGTGGATCTGTATAAGAAGAGACAAGATGAGGATGCAGAGGATGGCCCAAGATAGTGGCTTTGTTGGACCTACCAGGCTGAATCCCTGCAGTAAAGACCCTAGAAACCAAGTGAAAGAGATACAGATGACCATCCTGGAAACCTGAGCATCAAAAGGGAAAATAACATTTAGACTGGAAAATGATTAGAAGAAGAAATATAATGAAAACAGTGAAGGAGGAGAGTTCTGGATCAGAGGCACCCTGCCAGCCAGCCTCATGCTGTGCCTTCATCTTGAGACAAAATGAACAGTGAGTGACCCCAAGTGAGGAGTACAAGAAGACAACTTTACGGAATTCCAAATAGGAGACAGAGAAATAGTTGCAGACAAACCCATAGTGAAGCAAGATGAGCAGGACAGGAACTGAATCTAAAAAGGAAAAACACAGGAAGGCGTACAAGAGTACTCGGGATCTTAGTGATCAGACGGCGGTGAGGGACCGAGTTACCTGAGACAGGAGTACTCACCAGTGGTGGTCCTGACTGGTAGGGTGGTTGGAGTCATGGCGTCGTCGATCCAGAGCATCAGCAGGAAGTTCTCCACCAAACCAGTATCTCGGTTGTACCCCCATGCTCTCATTTGGTTGGGCCGGGTCCCGATTGCTGGCTGCAGTCTCCAGGGAGTACCCCACATCACTTTTGGTGACAAGAGGAGCATGTTCCTCTTCTCCCTCTCAGCCTCCTTAGGACCAGTGGCAAGAGCCTCATTCGTACCCCTGCTGTCCTACCTGCCTGGGAACCATAATATACCCACCTGAACAACCCCTGGCCTAGCCCCACACTGCCTGTGAATGACTATGCACTCCTTCCCCGCCTGCCACTGCCTCTAGCTGCCCCACTCACCCAGCAAGCAGAAGAATGTGGTTCCAGGAACACTGGAATGATGATCAGTAGCAGTGCTCCCCTACTCTGTCCGTCACTCCCTACCCATCGCTCTGCCACCTGGTGAGCAGCAGTGTACACTCCCACATTGTGCCCCATCCACCCATTTGAGGAAGGGCAGCACACATTCACATGCCACTAGATAGACAACTGGAGGTGGCTTGTGCCTGCTCCCCCGAACTCCTCTCTCCCCACCCACTCAGTGATATATGGCACAAGTCTACACTGTCTGTACCCTTCCAGCCACTACTTCACTCACCTGATGAGCAGTAGTGCACACTTCCACACCTCCAAACTGACAAGGTCAGCAGTAAATGACCACCCTGTGTCCCATGTTCTGTCCTTCCATCCACTTCACAAGAGGCATGTAGTCCCATACCACTAGATGTATGGCTGGTCATGGCACACGTACATCCTGTCTATCACCCCTCTGCCACCCTGCCCACCCATGAGTAACAGAGTGCACTCCTTTGCCACCGAGCCACTGATAAGCTGTGAGGCCTGCCTTTTTCCCACCATGTGACCCCCCCCAGTGATCCTCTGCGTACACCCCTGTGCCAGAGCACACCTACCTCACCCAAAATGATATATGAAAATAAAACAAACAAACCAAAAATCAGGACAAAACATACCATCAATCAATACATATACAAGTAAATAAAATAGCACCTTAATCTCTCAGAAACAGCAGACTTTAACAAATCATATGAAGAAACAAGATAAGATAGCTCAACCACTAAGGAAAATAAAGAGAAAGAAACTCTTCCTGAGAAAGAAATGATTATAGAATTACCTGAGAAGGAATATAAAAGCCTTATATTTAGGATCATCAAAGAGATCAAAGGAAACAGGAAAAAAAAATCCAAAAAGTTTTCAGGAAAACATATAAGAATAAAATAACAGACTCATTAGACGGTTAAGATCAATACAAAAACAACTGGAATTTCAGAAGAATAACAATAATAGATCACACCATGAAAGAACGCTGAATTAAAATGAAAACAATTGAGAAAAGAATCAGTGAAAAAGAGGACAAATCCATCACTGCTAATTTGTTTGAAAACAGTCATAAGAATGAAGAAAGCCTAAGAACTATGTGGGACATAGTCAAGAGGAATAATTTACATGCAATAGGAATCCCACAAAAGATGAAAAAAAATTGTTGTTTTTTTTTTTTTAAGGATATTTTGGTAGTAAACCTCCCAAATATCATAAATGATGAGAAGATTTTCATCCAAGAAGCCCAAGACCTCATACAATATAGACCCCAGAAGAAATTCACCAGACATATCCTAATCAAACTTTTCAAAACCAAAGACAAAGAATCCTGAAGGCAGCTCATGAAAAATGAAATATCCCTTACAAAGGAGTACCAATAAGACTAAGTAATAATTTCTATTTGGAAACCATGCAAGCAAGAAGATAGTGGGATGATGTAGATAAAATCCTGAAATTAATTGTCAACCCCAAACCATATATCCAGAAAACTTATCTTTCAGAAAGATGATGAAACTGAGACATTACCAGATAAGCAGAAATCAAAAGAGATTATGAAATCAAGACCAACCTCATGAGAAATATTAAAGGAAATCCTTTAGAGAGAAAATCAGCAACATCAGATAAAAACCTCAGATAAAGACAGCATCACCTCAATATCCACGCAGAGAAATAATTCACAGAAATTGAAAAAAGAAAGAAACTACAAAACTGACTACAGGGAATCAAGGTGTTAAGCTCTAATCCATGACAACTTCAAAACAAAAAGGGGAGATAAAAAGTGTTATAGTTAATACAGCTTCCATATGGAGAGGAAATCAAAGCAATTCCAAAATACAATAGGCTGTTTCAAATTTAAGAGGATAAAAGTAAACTTCATTGTAACCACAAAAAAATTAATAAATCTACTCACCGAAATGAAGTTGAAAATGAAATGGCTCAGTAAACACAAAAGTATCAACAATGATTTATTGGGAAAAAAAAATTTATACACAAAAATAACTCAGTTCTGAAAATCAGGAGGAAAAGAGGCATCATTAACATCACACACAAAACAAATATAGTAAAAGGATGACAATGAATCAATAAAACCAAAAACCAAACCTGTTACCATTTAGTCAATTCTGACTCATAGCAATCCCTGCCCCCATGTGATAACTGATGGATTTAAACTTCAAGCTTTTGCTTACTCGCTGAGTTCTTAACTACTGTAACACCATGGACCTATTCTTAATCATATTGAATGTAAATGGATTAAATGTGCTACTTAAGAGGTAGGCAGTGGCAAATGGATATAACATATGACCCATCAACATGTTGCCAACAAGAGACACATCTTAGACCCTATGAGGCAGATCTGCTCTATCTTATAGAGTGGCTGTCAGTTAGCATCAACTCAAAGAACAAGCTTCTAGACTTACAGATTCCTTTTTTTTCCCTATTTCGTTCATTTCCTCTGACCTTTAGTATTTCCTTTCTTATGGTTACTGTGAACTTTTTTTGTTTCCCCTTTTCTATTCAGGTAATCCAGGTGAGTTATTGATTTAGGATCTTTCTTCTTTTTCAGTGTGTGCATTTATTGCTATAAATTTTTACTAAAAGAACCATTTTTAATGTGTCCCAGAGTTTTGGTAAGTTATGTCTTTATTCTTATTTGATTTTAAGAATTTTCTAATTTCACTTTTAATTTGTTCTAAGAGCTATTAAATTTTTAGCAAGGTGTTATCCAGTTTCCATGTATTTAAATTTTTTTCCTCACACTTTCTATTCCTAATTTCTAGTCTTATGGTGTTAAACTTAGAAGACATGCTTTGTTTTACGTCAACATTTTTGGTTTTATTAAGGCTTGCTTTGTGGCCTAGAATATGATCTGTTTTGGAGAATAATCCGTGTGTGTTGGAGAAGAACATGTGCTGTGCTGCTATGGGGTAGTGTATTCTGTGTATGTCAATAAAGTACATAAACCCAAACACCAAAACCAAACCTATTGTCATCAAGTCAGTGTCAACTCATAGCAACCCTATAGGGCAGAGTAGAACTGCTCCATAGAGCTTCCAGGGAGCACCTGGCAGATCAAACTACTGACCCATCAACATGTTGCCTACAAGAGACACATCTTAGACTCTATGAGGCAGATCTAGCAGACATAGGACTTAACCATTATGCCACCAGTGTTTCAATAAAGACATAAATAAATTAAAAATCAAAGAATAGAAAAAATACTTCAAGTAAACAGTAACCAAAAGAGCATGATTAGCAATAATATATTCAGATAAAATACAATTTAAGTCAAATCCATTGTAAGAGACAAAAAAGGGACATTATATCATGATTAAAGGGTCAATTCACTAAACAGACATAACAATACTATATGTTTATGCACTCGATGACAGAGTTCCAAAATACATGAAACAAATCCTAACAGAAATGAAAAGAGAAACAGACAGTTCTACAATACTAGTAGGATAATTGAATTACTACTTTTGACAATAGGCAGAAAAGTTAGAAATTCAACAAAGATATAGAAAATCTAAATAACACAAATAACTTTACCTTATAGACATACCCATAACACACCACCCAATAGCAGCATAGTCAATATTCTTCTCCAACACACATGGATTATTCTCTAGAATGGATCGTATTCTAGGTCACAAGGCAAGCCTTAATAAATCCAAAAATGTCAACACAATACAAAGCATCTCTTCTAAGTTTAACACTATAAGACTAGAAATCAGGAACAGAAAGAGCAAGGGAAAAAAAATACATGGAAACTGGATAACACATTACTAGAAAATTATTAGCTCTTAGAACAAGTTGAAAGTGAAATTGGAAAATTCTTAAAATCTGGTAAGAATCAAGACATAACATACCAAAACTCTGGGACACAATGAAAGCGATTCTTTTGGTAAAATTTTATACCAATAAATGCATAATACATCAAAAAAGAATAAAGGTCCTAAATTGATAACTCACCCTGATTACTTGAATAGAAAAGGAGAAACAAAAGAAGTCCATAGTCACTATAAGAAAGGAAATAGTAAAGATCAGAGAAAATAAATTAAGTAGAAAACAAAAATAGAATCAATAAATCTAGAAGTTGGTTCTTTGAGAGGCTTAATAAGATTGGCAAAACCTATTGCTGCCTAGTCGATGCTGACAGCCACTCACAGGACAGACTAGATCTGCCTTATAGAGTTTCTAAGGAGTAGCTGGTAGAGCTGAACTGCTGCCTTTTTGATTAGTAGTGAAACACATAACCTCTGTGCCACCAGGGCCCCTGGTCAAATTGACAAAGAGAAAAACTGAGATGATACAAATAGCCAAAATAAGACTACAGTTCTTCTATCAGGACAGCCTTTTTTTCAGCTGTGCCCACAGGTGCACCTCTTTGTAAACCTCACTCTCTTTCCTGCTCAGGTAAGAATTACAAAGTTCTTTTAGCTTCTGCGAGGAAGTCCCCAGAGACATCCCAGGCCCTCAGCTTTCTCATTCTGTGGGTTAGGAAGCCCACTATGCAAGGGCTCCTACCAGTGTCTCCTACAGCACTTCTCACCATCTTCAGAGTTTGAGTTTAAGATTGCTTTCTCAGTCTTCTGGTTTGAGCAACTTCTTAGCACAGGGATTTAGGTTCCAAAGGACAAGATTTCTGCTTCTGGCTGTTCTTACATGGTGGTGGCAGAATCTTTTCTTTTCTAACTATGGGGTAGTTCATTTCAAGCGAAGCAGGAGGTAAAACTGACTGATTGCTTCAGTGGGCCACAATTACTCTATCACACAGTGTCACCAGTCACTTAGATGGTAGTCCCAAGATCATGGCTAGAAAGGTCATACAAAAGCAGTGCATCACACCACACATTTATACAAGGAAAACTACAAAATACTACTGCAAGAAACTAAAAGAGACCTACATAAGTGGAAAAAAATTCACATGCTTATGGATTGGAAGACTTAACATTGCAAAAATCTCAGTCTACCCAAAGCAATCTAGAAATATAATACAGTCCTGATCCAAATCTCAACAACATTCTTTAAGGAAACTGAAAAACTGTCTCCAACTTTATATGGAAAAGAAAACCAAAAACCAAATCCATTGCTATCAAGTTGATTCCACCTCAGAAGAACCCTGTAGGACAAAGTAGAACTGACCCATAAAGTTCCCAAGGAGCAGCTGGTAAATTTCAACTGCTGACCTTTCAGTTAGTGACCTAAGATTTTGACCATTGTGCGAAAACTAACTGAATAGCTAAAATAATATTGGAGAATAACAAAGTAAAAGACTTCACCATTCCGAATCTCAAAAGTTACTGTAAAACTACAATAATAAGTACACTCTGGTTCCGGTACAATGACAGACACATAGACGAATGAACAGAACTGAGAACCCAGAAGTAAGTCAGTCTGTCTGTGCACAGCTGATCTTAAGAAAGTTCCAGAATCCATTCACTGGGGAAGAGACAGTCTCTTTAACAAATGGTGCTTGCAAAACTGGATATCCATTTGCAGAAAAGGGAGACAGAACTCGTATCTCATACCATCCTTAAAAACAACCTAAAAATGGATCAAAGACCTAGTGTATACAGTTCTTGGAAACAGCATAGGAACAAAGCTAAGGATCCTAATTTGGGGCATAAATACAGTATCAAACAAAACTGAAAATATGTGAAAAACAGAAGATAAAGTAGATAACTGGGACTTTCCAAAAAGCCAGCATTTATTTCCATCAAAAAGTTTTACCAAAAAAGCAAAAAGAGGATCTATAGACCAGGAAATATTTTTTGATAATGAAGTATCTGACAAGTAGGGCCAGATTACCAGTAAGCAAGGTGTGTATCAGCTTACTTGTGCTTGCTGACTAATTGGCAGTGGACAATTTCATTTGTTTTTATCACAAACCTATGTGAAATTATTTACTAAAAATTGATAAATACAAGTAGACCCTAAAATACTTTGCATAATATAAGCCAGTCTGTAACCTTGTTTACAGGTGAATCAGCCTCTGCTGACAGGAGTCTAATCTGTAAAATATGTACAAACTTCAACAACACAACAGGAAAAAGACCAACAGTCCAATCAAAAAAATTGGAAAAGAACACAATCAGACACTTAACCAAAGAGGACATTTAGGCAGCTAACAAACACGTGAAGAGTTGCTCACAAACACTGGCCATTCTGGAAAACAAACAAGCTACAAATTCATTGTAGTCATGTCAATTCCAACTCATCGCAGGCCTATAGGACAGAGTAGAGCTACCCCATAGGGTTTCCAAGAAGTGCCTGCTGGATTCAAACTGGTCACCTTTTGGTTAGCAGCTGTAGCTCTTAACCGCTAAACCATCAGAGTTTCCCATTAGCCATTGCAAAATCCAAACCCACTGCTGTCAAGTTGATTCCGATGCATAGTGACCCTATAGGACAGAGTAGAACTGCCCCAAAGAGTTTCCAAGGAATGCCTGGCAGATGGGAACTACCAAATGTTTGGTTAGCAGACATAGCACTTAACCACTACGCCCTCAGGTTTCCCATTAGCCATTAGCCAAGCCAGGTGCCATTGAGTCAGAAAGGGATGTGGATTAAAGCTACAAGGAGATTCCATCTGCCTCCCGGAAAAATAGCACTGATTAAAAACCAAACAAGCAAACAAAGAAAGCAACAAATGCTGCCAAATTGTAGAGAGATTGTACAGTTCATACACTGCTATTTGGATTCTAAAATGGTGTGACTACTATGGAAAATGGTATGCTGCTTCCGCAGAAAGCTAGAAATAGATATACCTTAAACCTTGGTGGCATAGTAGTTGAGTGCTACGTCTGCTAATCAAAAGGTCAGCAATCAAATCTGCCAGGCGCTCCTTGAAAACTTGATGGGGCAGTTCCACCGTGCCCTGTGGGGTCGCTGTCAGTCAAAATAGACTGAGTGGCAGTGGGTTTGTCTTTTTTTTTTTTTTAATATGTGATGTGGTCCAGAAATTCCAGTCCTCAGTATATATCCTAGAGAAATGAGAGCAGTGACATGAGTAGACGTATGCAACGCTTGCTGCAGCACTACTGACAATAGCAAAAAGAAAAAGAAACAGAAACAGCGTCAGTGTCCATCAGTGGATGAATGGCTAAATGAAAAGTAGTGCATATATACAATGGAGTACTACACACTGTTAAAGAATAGTGATGCGTGTAAAGAACACACTCTAACGTGGATGAATCTGAAGGGCGTTCTGCTGAAGGAAATAATCCAAACGCGAAAGAACAAATATTGCATGATACTACTTTTATAAAAAGTCAAAAATAGCTATAAACAGAGAAGGCAGCCTGGCATGGAAGGGGAAAGTAAGGGAATCACTTACTAGGTGGTAGACTCATGTTAATTTTCGTGTTGGGAAAGGCAAAGAATAGCATGCGAGAAGTCAGTACAGTTTGACCAAAGGAAATGAAGACACTGAGAGTTACTCAAGAATAAAGGACAACTGTGGCAAATGCTGGAAACTCAAGTGGTATAGTGGATTAAGTGCTACATCTGCTAACCCAAAGATCAGCAGTTCAAATCCACTGGGTGCTCCTTGGAAACTCTATGGGGCAGATCTACTCTGACCTATAGGGTCACTATGAGTTGGACCCAGCTTGATGGCAGTGGTTTGGCTTGGTTTGGTTTATGGCAAATGCTATAGCATACACAATTTTGCAATAACAATAATGAAAAGAAAATGTGAGTAGTTACATAAATAGATGTGCGTGCTGCTTGGGCTTGTGAAATTGTATGGGAGTACACATAGGTGCATACGCAGAAATGTTTGTTGGCATATGTATACAGGGACTGCCAATTAAATTCACAAATTCATTCTAGAAAAGGTGCTACATGCCTCACTGCTAAGTATCACTGCAGTCAGCTTTGAAGTACTCCCTGTGGGATGTTATGCACCGATGCCAGTGACTAGTCCACCCTTCAAAGTAGTTTTAGAACTCTTTTCCTGGAAGGGCCATCAGAGGTATCATCATACTACCCTTGATGTTTTGAAAGTCATCAAAATGTCATCCTTTCCATATTTCCTATATCTTTGGGTAGAGAAAAACATCACTGGGTCCAGATCAGGTGAGTAGGTAGAGTGTTCCAATACAGTTATTTGTTTACTGACTAAAAACTCCCTCGCAGACAACTATACAACTAAGTTTGCAAACTTGCTACCATGCCCCCATGTACAATGGCCCTTCCAAAAAGAGTTCCAAAATTGCTTTGAAGGGTGGACTAGATGCTGGCATCAGTGCATAGCTTCCCAAGGGGAGTACTTCAAAGGTGACCATAATGATGATATTCAGCAAATATATAGCACGTAGAACAATAAGTTCATGGACCTAATTGTCAGACCTTGTTTGCCCACATATTTATAATGCTGCATATAAATTCATATATACAATGACGCATATAAGGGTTACAATTACAAATTTTTCCTGGACGTACTCAAACACCTCATGGGATTTTTTTTCTGGTTTAAACTCAGGACTATAGTCTCCTGCGACAATGAGGTCAATTGGCATAACTTATTTCAGAAGGATTATATGCTACACATGAGTTTGGTCAGTCGCATCTGGGGACTTAAAAGCTTGCAAATGACAGTTTAAAATATAACTATTGGTCTTTTCCTGTCTGAAACAAAGAAGAAGGAAGGAAACCAAAAACACAAGGAAGAAAGTGGTCTATAGGATGCCTCGTCCTGTGCAAATCACAGCATGTTGTAGCCTGAGACTAGAACCAGATGGCACCTGGCTTCTACTACCCAGTATTCTGACCAGGGACACAGTAGAAGGTTCCAGTTCAAATGGGAGAAAATACAGAACAAAATTCAAATTCATAAAAACTACTGGACTTACTGGAGTGATAGAGACTGGAGGAACCCTTGAGACAAGCACCCGAAGAGATCCTTCTAACCTGGAACTGAAGCCACTCCTGGAGATAACCTTTCGGCCAAATAATAGATACCACCCACTGCTACTGAGTCAGGTGTGACTCATAGCAACCCTAGAGGTCAGAGTAGAACTGCCCTAGAGACTTTCCAAGGAGCACCTGGCAGATTTGAACTGCCAGCATTTCGATTAGCAGATGTAGCACTTTATCTACTGAGAGATGAGAAAACTTTTAAGAAGATTTCACTGTAAGAGTCCCAGAAGCCCAGCTGCTTCTCCCGGAGTCAGCCCAAGGAACCCCCCTCCTCCGACTTTGGTGACCCAACCTTTAGAAATTTCTGAAAACTTCACTTCCCAGAAACATGAGACTAATGCTTACTTCTGCTTATGTAAACCTGCTAATGCCGATAAGGAGACTGTATGGAAATTTCTTTGTCTGCTTTCTTGAGAAAATGTGTAAAAGGGATGTTTTGATAACAGGATGGGTACACGGCTATTTTGGACTTGAGTCTGACCACAGCACCGCCGGCAATAGAGCCCCTTCCTCTTAAAGACAAAATGGTGTTTGAGGTGTTTTCTGCTCTGCGGGCCAAACGTATCTTTTTCCTGCAACACTGCTATACCACCAGGGCTTGCCACATAATAGATGGGTCTCTAGAATAACACTGAGGAATGAGGTCTTTTAAACAGTCAACTATATGAGACCAAAGACCCTGGTGGCATAGCAGTTAACTACTGCTTCAGCTAACCGAAAGGTTGGCAGTTCAAATCCACCAGGTGTTCCTTGGAAACTCTATGGGGGAGGTCTACTCTGTTGTATGGGGTTGTTATGAGTCAGAATAGACTAGATGGCAGTGGGTTTGATTTTGGTACATATGAGACCAAAGACCACTATTTACAAAAAATACAAAGATGAGAAGGCAAGGAGGGGCGGGGAAACTGGATGGATAGAAACAGGGCAGGTGGGGTAGAAATGATGAGAATATTGACACATTATAAGGATTGTCACAGATGTCACAGGACAATGTGTGTAGAACCTTTGAATAGGAATCTAATTTGCTGTGTAAACTTTCTTCTAAAACATAATAAAGTATTGTTTAAAAATCAGTATGCAAGGAAATCAGTATTAGAAGCCATTAGAGTCAAGAAGCCATAAAACACGCCAAGAACAAATCAGACTGGATGCCATAAGAGTGATCACTGTGTGTGGTCCCTCCTTCCAAAAGGCTTAATTGACTCCACATGAAAAATTCACATTGCCTGACTCTAGACTATGTCTCTGACTCCAAACTGGCAGGTCAAAAATGGGCATCATGGTTGAATCATATCAGGTCACCACCCTGCAGAGGAAGTCAACTCAAAGTGGAGAGCCTGCAGAGAGATGGGAATTATATCAGAACCCAAAAGGCTCACAGTGAGGCGTATAACATACTCCTTGAACATGTGCTTCCTCCGCTACTTGTGTGGTCCTTTCAAAACTCAAGGTGAACAAACTTATCCCAGAGCTCCGCTTGACGTGATTGTCACGGCAATGTGACATGTTGAAAGCAAGAATCCTGGGAGGTAAACTACGTGCTTCTGGATACTCTCCTCAGTCTCAATAATTATCCAAGTTAAAATCCCTCTGAATTAAAGTGAAAACATTGCTTTTTCTACTTGAAAGGCAAGGGGCTATCAAAAGTCATCTTTTGAGGCATTTTATTTAAAAACACAGATATTGGAATCCTAAGTCATGAATGTAGGGGTCCAACCCAATGGCACAATTTTCGTTTAATCATATATCCTCTCTTACTTTCAGTGTTGCCGTCTGCAAAGCAGCATGGTAATACCTTATGAGGATGCTGTGACTATTAATTTAGATAACTTACAACTTCACAGTTAGTTCCTAGTGCATAGCAAACAGTAAATAGGTTTGTCATTGGAAATAAGAGGTAGACGAGGAGCTCCATGAATAATGTTCATATCTTTATTTTACTGTTTGTCCATAGCACTTCACTGGCTTGTTTGGGAGGATCAGTTCTTCCCATGTGTTGTTCTCACCTTGTAAGGTTTTGTTGCTGGCAGGTCATGCTGAGGTCTGCATCCATTGTCTACACTTCCAAAAAGGATTTGGTCTACCTTTGTGCTCGCCTTATTTAACTTGTGATAGCAAATCATATTCCATCAGCACTAAGGCATTCTTTCCAAACAGCTGTGATCTCCCTCAGTTTTAGGGAGGTAGCAAATGTGGCAGTCATGTTTTCTCGTTGACAAATCCATTTACTTTCAAAGCAAAACAATGAAGAATGGGAACAACTTGATTTTGTCATTGGAAGTGCTCTGTACCAGTCAAGGTAGAAGATCTAGAATCAATATAACTAATGGATCCTAGCTCCATGTGATAGAGTCAGCAAAAAGGATAAATTATCCCTTCTCTCCTGCCTCTCGGATGGTAATTTCTTCTTGCTGTCTGATCTGCGATAACCGTCATGGTGTTCTCGGTGGCAGCTGTCAGACCAATCACAAGCCATGGGCTGGGGAGTACTTGGTCAATACATCCAGTGTGTCACGCTTTGACTCATAGTGATGTTTGTTTGTTGTCCTTGTTATTTTCTTTGGCTGAGTAAAATCTCTATTACTTTGGGCACAGGAACAGAGAATGTACTATAACACCCAAGGCATATCTTTTATTTTATTTTTATTATTTTTGGTGATGACTTCATTTTTCCCTTATGCTTGAGTTTTTGCCACAATTGCTTTTCTCCCTTCTTACCTCCACATCTCCTTTGGCTTCTCCATTTATCTACTCCAGTTGCACATAAAGCAGCTTATACCATTGCACAGTATCTCAGCTTCAGCACAGGGAGTGCAGCCCAGACGTCTGCGTTTCACAGACCAAGTAATATGACTCACCTGCTCCCTCCCTAAAAAGAGGTGCTGGGCCACAGTTGCCAACTTTTTTTTTTTTTTTTTTTTTTTGAGGTGGGAGGACATTAAGACATAACAGCTATTTTATATAATCATTATTTCATTTTAAAAAAGGACATTTATTGATAACATACAATCTCAGAATTAGAAATCTTAAATTTACCTTTGTAACAAATGCACTATATTGCTCACATTTTTCTTATTTCTTTGTGAAACTTTAAAAAGATAGAGAGAGAATCGTAGATCAGGCTCTTAATTAGTAACTGATCAAACCAAAACCAATCCCATTACCATGGAGTTGGTTCTCACTCATAGCGAGCCTAAAGGACAGACTGGAACTACCTCATGGGTGTGCAAGGCTCTAAATCATTACAGAGGCTGACCGCCACATCTTTCTCCCACTGAGCAGCTAGTGGGTTCAAACTGCTGACCTTTCTTTCAGCAATAGAATGCTTAGCATCTGTACTACCTACCAGGGCTTCTTAAGTGAAAGACAGCATTATTTGTAAAGACCATTCATCTCTGCTTATATAACCAGGGCTTCAAACTAGTTCATTCTGGTTTAAATGCCTTCCGAGAATTGATGTTTCTACCCCAGATATACTAAAACAGAATCTGCATTTTTAACAAGATCCCCAGGTGACTCCTATGTATAATAAATTTTGAGAACCACTGTTCCACTAGTGGTTCTTGGAACTGGTCCCTAACCAGCAGCATCAGCATCACCTAGAAACTTGGTAGAAATCCAGATTCCGAGCAAGAGTTCAAATCTAAATGAACAGGTTGGAAACCTTGTTCAGAAGCAGATTAACTAGTAAGCACAGTATGCATCAGTCTGTTGTAAGCAAGGTAAGCACAAGCATCATTGTGCTTACTTACTAATACGTAAGGCACAATTTCAAAGATGTGATGAAGAACAGGTAAAGTTGTCCACTGTAGAATAATAAGTAACCCTGTGCATATCTAGCTTAGTGGGTAATCCACCCCTGTCTGCATAGAACACTAGTGGACTAGAACATAGATAAGAATAGTGCTGTTTGGCTTTTATAGGGAAAACAGCAACTGAAAGCCTTTATGGTATCACTGGTGGCATAGTGGTTAAAGTGCTACAGCTGCTAACCAAAAGGTCAGCAGTTCCAATCCACCAGTCACTCCTTGGGAAATTTATGGGGCAGTTCTACTGTGTCCTATAGGGTCACTACATTATTGGATACCCTGATGACATAGTGGTTAAGAGCTATACTATTACCCAAAAAGGTTAGCAGTTTGAATCCACCGGGTGCTCCTAGGAAACCCTGTGGAGCAGTTCTATTCTGTCCTATAGGGGCCACTGTGAGTCCGAATCGACTCCACGGTAACAAGTTTGTTGTTGTTTTTTTGATAGTTTTCTCTAAACCTTGGTGGAATAGTAGTTAAGTTCTGTGGCTGCTAACCAGAAAGTCAGCAGTTCAAGTCCACCAGCTGCTCCTTGGACACCCTATGGGACAGGTCTACCCCGTCCTATAGGACTGCTGTGCATCAGAATCCACTTGACAACAATGGATTTGGTTTTTCTGATTTACAGTTCCCAAACCAATTCCTCAGCATTATTCTAATTTTCAAAAATACCTTTCTTAGAGTATATTTGACTTGCACATTAATTTGCAAAAGACCTGAGCTTGGGAGTCAATAGACAGAAAATCAAAATCCGCCTCTGACAATCACTGGCTCTTTGATGTTGATTTCCTCACCTCATGCACAGAAATGAAAGTGATAGTAATATCCATTTCTCTGGATTGTTCTGTGATGTGAACAAAAGAAAGAAGGCATGATACTTGATGAAAACAAGCTCCTAAAATCTCCGCGGACACATCCAATCTCCCAGAGGAACCAAATTACTGGGCTGAGAGGGCTGTGAGGACCATGGTCTTAGGGAATGTCTAGCTGAGCTGGCATCACATAGTTTATAAAGAACTTGTTGAACAGTCTGCTTTGGTGAGTAGCTTCTAGGTCTTAATGGCCTGTGAATGGCCGTGTAGAATACTTCACTGGTGTCAGTTTGTCAAGAGCAACAGACAGTGAAGAAAACCAAAATCACAAAGGAAAGATTAGCCTGAAGAACTAATAATGGACCACAGCTACCACGGCCTCCACCAGACTGAATCCAGCACAACTAGATGGTGCCCGGCTACCACCATCAGCCGTCCTGAGTTGGACCCAATTCCACAGCAGTGGGTGTTTTGCTCTATAAAACTTCATCTAAAATGGAATCGCTTCCCCAACCCGTCATCCCCCAAAAAGAAGAAGGACTGGTACAGTGCTTGGCACGTAGTTTTATGGAATATAAATGTGTTCTCTCATTCCTTTTCATTTAACTGCAGCCTCATTTTTCAAGGCGGAGCCTAACTAGGGTGTCTTACAACCATTCACAGTATCTCCTTAAATTAACAAATTGCTCTGGCGCTTCACTGGCCACAGTCAGCTAGCTGTGCTGAATCACTTTCCGTATGTGTGTTCTCCTACATCCACCTCCTTGTTAATTTAGTCTTTAAAACAGGGCCTTTTCAATTACAGGAGTGTTAATTATTATTTATCACCCCTTAATTATTGTAATCTACCACATGCTTACTGTGAATGCGTGTGCTTGGGTGCGTATGTGTTTTAACCCGGCAATCTATGAACTCCAAGAGGCTCTGGTAGCCTCTTACTCTCTTTTCCAGTATCACCATTGCCTTTGCCTTGGTGATGAGCTCTAAAGCTGCTTTACCGACAAACATAAACTTCAGTTGATTTTTGAGTATTCTGCAGAGGTTGGTACAGTATTATAAAATATCTTTAAAACTCTATCACTTGAAAAAAAATGTTAGAAATGTGCCTTATAGGTACTCTTTTATCAAGCGTTTAACACAGGGTTTGGCATTTTAATGGGCTCTCCTCGATGTTCTAGTGGATATCTACATAAACTCTGATGGTTTATTTACTACTGTAGCTTTTAATGGAAATGTAAAATAATTTCTCTTCTGGGCAGTACCAATTTCATAGCAGACATATCAACAAAAATATGAAATTCACATAAAAACGCAAAGTTGCAAGTATCGCTAAAGCCGGGAGAGTCGTAGCTGCGTATTTTCAATGGGCTAGTGTATTTATGGTTCTTGTACATATACTGTAAAATGTAATGTGGCAGGATTGTTATATTGTAATAAAACAATGTGGTGCTTGCTGAAAGGAAAAAAGGGGGTGGATGAATTATAGTAGTCATTGTACCTTGTTTCCCGTTATTGAAAATGGAGTATGATTATTAAATGCATGCCATGTGCATTTTACACACTTAGTTATAGATCTTGTTTTGTATGTGTGCTTGGAATATCAATATTTGCTTTACTTTTAAGGAACATTAGTTACAAATACAATAAGTGTGTTTCATTTTTCATTGAAGACATACTGACTTCAGCTGTCAAGTCAGAAGGTGCAATATGGGTCTGAATGATTATTGATCTAGAAACCCTGCTGAAAGTAAGCAAAGCAGGTTTTGTAATAAGCAGACATGGTGCTGCTTGCTACCGCTCGCTGAAACTGGAGTGAGCGGTGATAAATAAGAGTTTAATTAAATTGCTCCTTGGCAGATAGCAGGACTGTCTTTCGGCTTTGCTTTAGAACCCGTGGGTCTCTTTTTCCTCTTGATGTATGTGTAGCATTCTCATTAATGCTAACGGGAGCTGTTTTCAGTAACGGGACAGCTGACCCTGTGTTCTACTGTGTCTGCAAAACCTCACATGGACTTTTCTACCTTGGGCTCCTGTGATTAAAAAAAGAAAGAAGGAAATCTCAGTGTAGAAGTTCAATGTAGAAACTTGAAACAGTATGCTTAACTTCTTAAGTGTATCTAACAAATGTTAAAATAATATCTTTAAAACCCACAAATATAGCCATTTGTATTTTATGTAGGACTTGGTTTCAAATTGTAATTATAACCAAAATATTAAAATATAGTCTCCCCTTGGAATTTAACTGTGATTAGCTATATGCATATCTGTAATTATGGTGCTTGGTAAGCCATGGAAACCATGCTCTTAGGCTAGAAGTGAGCGAAAAATGATTAATTAGATTTTGTAAGGTGTTGCCTGTCTAGTAGGGAACATGTAGCCTTCAGCTCATTTGGGTTCAAAGCCATCTCAAAGATATTAGTGCTTGAAAATGATTAAAGCAGAGCTCACAAGGTACAATCTCCACTTGCTGTGTTGCTAGTACTTTCCCTAGAGCACAGGCTAGGAGTACATATCATCCAGGCATCCTCAGTGCTTTTAGCCAAAGAGGTGTTTCATTATTCTTTTGTTATAAGTTCAAACATCTTTTGGATAATATCATCAGGCAGACCTACAAACATACTGTACATGTAGGGTGCAAATCTATATATGAGACTGCCTTGGTGATTTGTAATTGCTGGTATATTCTCTAAGACATTTGATTTGTCAGAACTGCAGATCCTTTTACTTGGTAAAAATCCTTAGCCCAGCTCTAATGCTGCTGTCAATGTGAGAGGGTGCTGTTGCCTCTAAGGGGGAATGTTGCTCTAACTAGCACTTTGGTGAACACTCAGTACTCACAACTTAGTGATGTGCTAGCTGTGCATCCATAGAAACTGATTCCCTATCCCCCACTGACCCTTCCAATACCTATCTACTATCCAAAACCAAACTCACTGTCACCCGGTCAATACCAACTCATAGTGACCCTAAATGACAGAGTAGAATTGCCCCGTAAAGTTTCCAAGGAGCACCTGCTGGATTTGAACTGCCAACCTTTTGGTTATCAGACATAGCCCATATATGGCACTTAGGCCACCAGGGTTCTCACCCATCTACTAATTTGTGATTCAAAAGACAACTTCTTTCATCTTTCTAAGTTAATTAAGCACAAATGTGGGTGAACGGGTAGCTATGAGTCAGACTCAACTCAAAAGCAATGGAGTTTTCTGGGGGTTTTGGTCAACGAAACTGACTCAAGGATTTTTAAACTTCGAACAGGAACAAGTGACAAAAAGCTTTACAAAGGTTCCTTCTTATCAGCCTCTTCCTCCTTCATTCTTATCAGCTTTATACACACCCTCTAGAGTAAAACTCAATGACCTTTAAGGTAGACTTATGAGTTCTGAACAACAGCGTTCAAACATAATCACCCGGCTTAATTATTCTAGTAATTTCTGCCCTAATTTGTTTGATTCATCATGTTTCACTGACAGAGGAGAAGGAGGCTGCAGGTTCTCAACACATTCAGGACATCTGGATTGTATTCGTTTGTCAGCATTCCCTGCTTTGCAGTCATGCAGATTTTTACCCTGGTGAGTAATTTATAGTGTATGTGTCTTCTGAGAAGGCAGCCATCTTTTCTTTGCAAAATTCAGCCCTTTTGTTTCTATGGAAAATGACCCAAACATTTTTAAGTATTCATCATTGCAAAATATTCCAAGTGCCCCACTCTGCAGTTGATGGTCTTTTACAAAAAAAAAGTAGTAATAATGATAATAATTCTCTTTTTGGTTTCCTGTCATTATTAATCATTTTGTTGTGCTTTGTTTTGGTGAAGGAGAAAGGTGTGCACTGGTATGCTGGTGACAGATAATATCATATTTCATGGACTTTACCATGATGTCAGTTGCAAGAAGTGTCCTTATTTTATGTATCACAGACACAAAACCAGAGGTGGAGCACAGGGAATTTCTAGGACAGTTAAACTCTTCCATGTGAAGCTGTAATGGCAGATACGTAACTATGCACTTGTCAAAACCTACAGAATGGTACAATACCAAGAAAGACTTTGAATGTAAACTATGGACTTAAGCTAACGGTATCACCAATGCTTCAAAAATCGAAATGATTATACCCTACGACAGTAACAGTAGGATGCACAGTATGCAGGAGAGAGAGGAGCCATATGGGGCCAATAGTTGCTGCACACTTTTTTTGTATGCATAAAACTGATCTAAAAAATAAGGCCTAGTAATACAGCCAGAATGCTCTTTAGAAGCATGTGTGGTGAGACTTTGTCTCACATACTTCAGACATGTCATCAGGAGGAAGCAGTCCATGGAGAAGGACATTATGCTTCGTGAAGCAGAGCATCATCAAAAAAGGGGAAGCCCCTCAACAGTGATTGCTGCAGTGGACTCAAGGGTAACAGTTGTGAGGATGGTGAAGGAAATAGGGTTGCTATAAGTCAGAACCAACTCACTGTCACCTAACAATAACAGTAATATTTTTTTTAAAAAAAGCTACATTCTGATTGAAGACATCATCAACTGTGAAACACTCTGGCTTCAAAGCTGTTAATGTCAAATGTGTGCATGAATATTTTGGGATCAAAGAAATATGTCCTGTGTCTACTCTTCTGTATTCTTTCTTCCCTTTTCCTTAGTATTGAAACTTACAAACTTTGCAACTCTATCAACAGTTCTCTTTTATAAAACATTTTAAATTTGATGGTTTCAGAAATGGATCAGGTAGTAAATTACTAGGCACCACATAACTCTAGAGTGTTGGATTTTATAGGTTCCAAAAGAAGGTAGGTTTACAAAGGGATAAAGAACAAGCTTGTTATCATAGACACTGCAAGGTGCTGGCTTAATGCTATGTCATGGTGTGCGACTTACACTCAATGATATAATAGTTAGAGATTTCCAACAGTGTGGGACCTTAAAGAAAATAACCTGTGTATCTCATAGACTTAGAGACTGTCACATATATATGGATACAAAACAAAGAATTATCTAGACTCGTCCAACCACTTCATTATACAGGTGAGGAAATCGATCTCAGAATGAAAATATGGTAAAATTTATATCTGGTGATATTTTTCTCTTTTTTTTTTTTTTTCCTTGTGTGGGTATTCCTGTGGGTATCTTGGGGGAGAAAAGAAGGGGAATCATAGTGCAGTTTTAGATTTGTATACATATCCAGAGATTCAAGGCTCTTGCCTTTTGTTCCTCCCAAATAGCCAGCACTGTTCAGCAGCAACCTTCTCCACCATCCCAAATAATGGCAGCAATGTTTTCCGTTGGTTTGGTTCAGTCAAAGTAGTCGAAAGTTATTTGAACATAGGTGTTTTACTGTATTTTAACTAGCTCAGTCAACCTAGAGTTAGAAGGAATTATACTTTGGGTTGAGAACAGTGAATAAGAATTCAAACACATAGCTGAAACCTCTATATTCTAATATACCCTCAATTTATTAGCTGTGATATTACATTATCCCTTCAAGTCATAAAAATGTTGAACTCATTATTGATGACGTAATCACATGATGTCTTCCCCCTTAGTTTTATTGTAATTTAGGGGTGGCAATACATACTTTTTTTTCCCCCGTTTTCTCATTTAATTCTCTTTCTGTAGCACTCTGTCTCTCTCTCTCTCCATAACTGAGTTGCTTACAAGTCTTCTTACCTCACAGCCTCTTTCTTATTTCGCTCTGACAATATGTCATAGATATTTATGTGTGGACAAGGCTTCATTTGCAGCTTTTATTTTCTTAACTGAGGTCCATGAATCCAGTGAAGTAAATTCAGTAGCTGCTACCATGACAACAGATGAATTCTGACCTTTGCATACTGGACTTCTTATCTTTTTATTTTTTAAAACAACAGGAAATGTTATTATGACAGTGGAATTAGGTTGGCAAACATTATGTTTCACCTTAGACCATATACAAATGCTCTTCTATCCATCAGTCTGCAACTCCCCCCCTGCTTAAAATTACTTTGTATGATCACTGTATGATCAGGTATTAATAGCTATTCATTTGAATTATGAGCTGTCCTGGACAAATTTCTGTTCCTTGGCTATTGACTACATTGTTCAGACTCTTGTACCTGGGGCAGAGGGAAAGGGCAAAGCTGAAATTTTATGAGCACCTAAGAAACAGAAGGAGCAACAACAGCATCTTTTTCTGCTTCTGCTGATGTCAAGCCAGGAAACTCATGGTAGTTAAGCATTTCACACAGTGGCCTGCCTTTCACTATGGGCCACATTGTACATTCTTGTCTGGGGTTATTTTGTAGGATTTTCTCTAGAATTTTCAGACTTCAACATCTCTTACACACTGACTGCTTGGGTGGGTGGGTGGAGAGAGTTGGATTTGGCTAGGTTAGTCTTCCATGTCTAATTCAATTATCTTGTGAAGTACTTCCAAAACTCTTAAGTTTTATTCAGATCCAAAATAATTTACTTCTGGGGAAGGAATCTTCCAGAAGGTTACAATCTTCATCCCTAATTTAAAGCAAGTGTCCCAAGGGCGTTAGGACTGAAGACAGTGTATTAGTTCATGTCTTTTGACACAGGGCCGTCATTGGTGGGTGGAAGCAATTTCTTTTGGTGATGAGTCTGGGATCTTCGCTTTGTGCAAATGCAGAATGTTTGAGCCAGAAGGGATCTTTGAAATTGTGTGGCCTCATTGCTTAGCTTTTCAGAAGCTGAAAATAAGGTGTTCACTTTACCTAAAGTCGCACAGCTGGTCAGTAACAGGGAGACACTAACACAGCTCTTCTGAGTCGTGCTCAGATGTTCTTTCAACTGTGGCACGCTCCACTGGACAGCTCCAACTCTCCACTCTTAGAGAGTTGTTGACCTAATTCCCGCAGATCATTAGATGTCAAGGCTCATTTGTCCTTGTCACTGTCACACATGCACCGACTAAGGGAATTAGAGTCTACTGAAGCATAAAAGTGCCTAAGAGGTACATTCATCCAACAAGTAGTCAGAACAGAGTAGGTGAGTAAGGAGCTTATTCAGATCCTGCCTGTAGCTCTAAGGTAATGCATTTGGCCTCCCTGGAATGCAATTTCTTCATCTATAATGTGAGGCTATTGGTGATGCTAACAAGGACTGATGAGGACTGACAATTGAGTCTGTGAACGCATCCTAGAAAAAGTGTTACACACCTCATTGCTGAATATCACAATGGTCACCTTTGAAGTACTCCCCTTGGGAAACTGTGCAGATGCCAGCACCTAGTCCACCCTTCAAAGGAATTTGGGAATTCTTTTTTCTGGAATGGCTATTGGAGCTGTCGTCTTATTACCTTTGATGTCCTGAATGTCATCCAAATGTCTTCCTTTCAATATTGCCTTTATCTTTGGGTAAACAAAAAAGTCACTGGGGCCAGATCAGCTGAGTAGGGAGGGTGTTTCAATTCAGTTATTTGTTTACTGGCAAAACAACTCCCTCCCAGACAAGTAAACAAAGGCGCAAACTTGCCGCCTTGCCACTGTGTATAATGGCCATTCGAGAAAAAGAGTTCCAAAATTGCTTTGAAAGGTGGACTAGACACTAGGCTCGGCACATAGCTTCCCACAGGGAGTACTTCGAAGGTGACTGTAGTGACATTCAGCAATGAGGCATGTAGCATTTAGAACAATTAAGTCTGCGGACTTCATAGTCAGACCTCCTGTGACTGTGTGTAAGGCTCATTGACAGTTGTTACAGAGCTTTGGGATCTGCATTCCTTTGCATTTGTCCTTCCTCGAGAGCCTGTTTTAACATTACTTTGACTTACTTATTTTCTTATTCCATATGACTTTACATTAGCCAGAAAAATAAATCCCTCTGCGTCATTTGTCTAATACCCAAATGACAAGATGGATTTCTAACTGGGGTACATATAGGCATTTGCACTCTGCATGCTTCTGGCGCTGCTCCTGTCCATCACGCTCATCATAAAAGCCGTGCTACTCTTCCCAGGCTCGAGCACAGAAATCTATTGCATTCCCACAGAGCAATCAGAGGCTTCTTGTACTTAAGACCAAGAGTCAGCTTTAAACAAACTATTTACTCTGGTTTCTGCATATGTGAGAGGAAGCCAGTGGCAAATGTGTAACCCTGCTGTCACCAGATCTGTATTCATTCTGGGAAGGCAAGCTTTCATTTTGCTTATTTGGGTTGAAATTCCACTGATGCTGTGCTGTTAAGAGGCAAAAGAGGAATTCCTACATGACTTGGAAAACATATCTCTTTAGTATGACTTCTATTCCTGTCATAACCTGGACTTGAAAGACCAGCTGCTTGTCTTTTGTTTGCTGTACATGATGGCATAGAAATCTCTTCCATATTTTCCATGGGGTTAGGCTGAAGATTTTACTTTGGGGCTTGGGACCATCCAGATGACCACAGTCATTAGGAAGGCTGCAGAAGGAGGTGTGGAATGCTGGTCTGAGCATCATTTGACCTCCCATTTATTGGATCGTCTTCTGGTAGAGGTCATTTCTTATCTAAGGGAATAGGAGAGCACTCCCAGCCAGGACCAGAGGCCAGTTAAACAGTAAGCAAGCTAATTCTGATGTGGTAAAACCCATGGGCACTACACATTAGGGGGTAAATGCAAGTACACCTGTGTGTACCGTGTTTATTGGGGAATGCATTGGTGGGCCCAGGGTTCACAACCCTGTGCTTCTGCTGCTGCTGCATTCTTAAGTAATGCTTTTGTTACCCAATTTTTATTTATTTATTTATTTTTAAAAGGCATGTATCTTTTTTTTTCAGATTTTTGGTTGGTAGTATGGGTTTTTACAAATATGATGTGGTAATACAAGCCACCAGTAAGGTGAGCAGCACTCTGGTGCCACCAATGTGTGGTATGATAGTATACCAATAAAATCTAGGGAATTTATTGTGGGTGCCCTTCGATTAAGTTACATGGGAACCTCTAATTTTTTTCAAATATTACACAGTAAAAAGCAAAGTAAACTCATGAAGACTCCCTAGCTATCCCCCAGGAAAGATGTAATTATGCTTGTCAGTCTTACCTCAGAAATAGAGGCATAAAAGGCAAATATTTACAAAATAAATACATCCAGGAAGTATCACCTAATAGAACGCTGAGCCTGTACCACAACAGCGAGGCTGCCACTCTGATCTTCTGGGTCTCACCTTTTTCCAAAGGGACCCACCTTGAAGCTAAAGGAGTTAGAACAGGAATTAACTTACTCCCTTTGAGGTCCTATACAAACCCCATTGTCATTGAGTCAATTCTGACTGATAGTGACCCTACAGGACATAGTAGAACTGCCTCATAGAATTTCCAAGGAGCACTTGGTGAATTTGAACTGCATTTCTTTTGGTTAAAGAACATATTTTTTAACCATTAAGCCACCAGGAAGTCCAGAGGCATAAAAAGTGGCTGGCATAGTGTTAAACCAATACTGACTAAAAAGGTAAGAGAAAAACAGAATTCTCCTCTGGACATCACATTCTTGAAGCCAGAGCTTTCCCTGGTTTTCTCTGTCTTCAACAGAACAGTGTACCTGCAATCCAAAAGCACATCTAAACTTCGCCTTGGTGTACTCAGACTCTTAGGAAGACCAGCCTTGCTCAGCTGTTATCTCATTACAAGCCACAGGGCCTCAGTAAAGGACAAGTGACTGGGTGACTCATGTGTTCTAGGCCCTTTTCCACTCAGCCATCTCTGTTTCTCACCTGCTAACTGTGGTTTATTTTGAGGCCCTTTTTCTAGTTCAAAACTACCCCTGGCATCCACCATTCCCACAGCCTGTCCTTGTAGTCTTACCTACTTTCCTTGGGTTCTGACTTTGACAATCTCCTCCCTCCTCACCAAAGTTGGCCTTCAGGTGCCAACACGGACTTTCAAAAGACTTTTGTTGCTTTTGTGTGTTGTCAAGTCGATTCCAGTTTGCAGCAACTCCATAAGACAGAGTAGAACTGCCCCCATGAGGTTTGCAAGGCTCCGATCTTTATAGGATCAGATTGCAGGTCCTCTTCTTGTGGGGCCAGTGTGCAGTTTTGAACTGCCAGCCTTTAGGTTCGCAGCCAAGAGTTTAACTGTTGTCCCACCAGGACTCTTCCAATAGTCTAAACCCAAACCCATCACTGTCCAGTAGCTTCTGACTCATAGCAACTCCACAGGACAAGGTAGAGCTACCCCACAGGACTTTTACGGAAGTGCTGGTAGATGCCAACTACTGACCTTTTGGTTGACAGCCAAGCTTTCAACCATTGTGTCACCAGGGTTCCTCCAATAAGCTAGTTCCCAGTAAATTCCTTTCACATCAGTGTGTTTGAGGTCCCCTATCTAAGTTAATTCCTCCCTCCAGTAGCACCCAGATACCACCGAAAGGAGAGCCTGTGGCCATGCTGCCTACAGGAATCCTTGACATTCTATGTGTCCTGTGGGATATGACTCAGTGTGTAAGATGTTGGGTATATCACGAGTTCATCTTTATTTGCATGCTTGTTAACTTGCTGCCAATTTAAAAACATAAATAATCCCTTACATGTATTCCCTTACATCCTATCTTTTCTGATTTACAAAAACGTTCTCTCAACCTCAGCTAATAATTTTAGGGCCCGTCACCTTCAATTTAAAATTCAGCAGTCCATTTTGGCCACTTTCTACTCCCTGTGATAAGAAGTTCTTTTCTATGTGGATCCCAGGTACAACCTTTCAGATATTTGGACAAATCCCTGTCGCTATGGGTCCTAGTGCTCAATCCAGCTTCCAAGTCACATGGAGGCTCAGAGCCATGGTCCCAGACAGGTACTTAGCATCACAGATCCTGGGGTAGGTATAGGACAGATAGTCATTTGCTCACAGGTCAAAGTCCATACAACTAAGGAAAGTAAGGTGGGAGGCAGAATTTTGGCAAGAAGCTAAATCAAAGCCAGGCAGTTTCGTCAAACCAACCATCTGTAAGAATTTGGAAAGAGTCCGTATTAGAAAAAGTCCAACATCTGTAGTCAGAGGGCTAACATTTGATTAGAACTTGCTTGGCCTCTCTTTGACCTGTGTCTGAACCTTAGACTCAGTCCACTGCTGTCAAGTTGAGTCCAACTCACAGCAACGCTGTAGGACCTTAGACTAGATAACAATAATACCCATCTCTCTCCATTGTTCTTAAAATTTTAAAATGGGATTGTTTAGAAGATCTTTGTAAACATGGGAGTGAGATGAAAACATTCATTTTTTTATTTGTGTTAAGCTGTTAAACATGTTTTTCCCTAAATGCCACAAATTTCCATTCAGTCAAGGCAAGCGAACACAGTACTCCGAGTCCCTGAAAACCAGGAAGCAGGCACAGTTTTACTCTGGTGTTAAGCTGCAAATTGAACAAAGCAGTACACAAAGGATTGGCAAAGGTTATGAAGTAGAAACAGTGGAACAAACTGCATTCCTACTGAGGGGAGTCTAAGATGAAGAAGGTTTGCAATGTGGGGTCCTCCAGCCCCAGGTGTCTCTCTTTGGAGCTGTGGGAATTCATTTCCTGGGCCTACAGTGTCCTGAGTGAATCTGTTTGGTAGAATTAAGAGCATTTAGAATGAATGTACTGAGTCCGGGGGTACATAAAGACAAGTGATTTCATTTTGAAAGGTTATAAATACTGATGCAGAGAGAAAAACAGCTGATAGGGTGGCATATTCTGCTTCTGAAGGGCTTTTTGTGTAATTATAAGGTACATAAGGGAACAATTTTCACAGTTGTTTTTCTTCCTCTGAGTTTTTCTACAAAGTCACGCAAAACAGATGCAGACTTCTAGAAGAATCCGCCTTCCCCCTCCCTCCACCCCGCTCTCAGTTGGCACCACGATCACATTTTTGTCTGGGGAACGTCTACCACCCATCTCTTCTTTGTCAGCTTCTCCTCCCCTCCGTCAGTTTCAGGGGTCTCATTAGAAGTACTGGCACTGAGACTCACCTTTGGAGTACAGGGGTACCTTTGTAGAGGGACTCTGCATACTGGTAGACAACAGTCTTTTGACTTTTTCTTTATTGTAATTAAATGAAAGTGTACAATCCAAATGAATTTTGCACGCCGGCCTATCTGCCGCTCCCGTTGCTCCCCTCACCCAATGACAGTGTAGTCCTCCTTAAGAACCTCTGCCCTCTTCTCTCTCTTCTCTCTCGTCTATAAAGAAACAGTAGGACAGCCTCCTATAAATGTATACAACCATAAAGTACACATACCATATGGTCACACTGTCCCTGAGACCAGTCCATTCTTTTCTGAAGAGTCGACTTCAGTACTGGTTTCTGGTCAGGGCCAGCAGCATGTCTAGGGGTCATATTCCCAGGGGACCTGCCAGTCTGTCAGACCGTCAGTTGTGGTCTTCTAACAGAGTTCTTGAGCTGTACCCCTCTTCTTTTCATGTTGCCTCAGGGACTCTACATTGTGTCCCCCATTGTGACTACCTTTGGTGGTAGGTAGGCATCATCTGGTTCTTCTGGTCTCCTGCCTATACATTCTCCCTTCTGTCTTCTGGGCTCTTTATTCCTTGTGTCTTTGTTGTTCTTGGTCATCATCTCTTTCAGATGAGTTGGGACCATTTGGCATACCTCAGATGGTAGCTTGCTAGCTTTTAAGACCTCAGATGCCACTCACACATGTGGGGTGCAGAAGACTCTTAGCAAAAGACTAGTTGTGCCAGTTGACATCGATGTCCCCTGAAACCATTGTCCCCAGACCCCCACCGTTGCTACTTTATCCTTTAAGATACTGGGCTGATACTTTCCGGTTCATGGTATAGTCCAGTTATGTTGATCTGCTCTCTACTGTGTGCTGTCACTGCTTTCACCTAAGCAAATTCCTATCTGCTACCTAATCTGTGACCAATCCTCTCCCTCCCCCCTCACCACTATAGCCACCAAAGAGTCTTTTCTTCTGTAGCTGAGGGTAGACAATAGTCTTTTGACTTTAACTGGGATATACCTTTTATCTTAATCCATTGATAGTCCAGCTCTTCTCCTGAGGCAGATCAGCTCTTAATAAGAAGTTGAGCAGAAGTTATAATAACTCATTCCCTTGCCTGGTTTGGAAAACATGCTAATGCGCCTTAGTTGTAAGAAATCATTTTAACGACACTGACTGGTGGCAGTTCATTGATGAAGATGACGTGAAACCCGCTATAAATAGCACATGAGGCATGTAGCAGAGCGCTCTTCTGTAGTACATTTATTTATTTGTAATTTATACCCTGCCTGCTGTCACGAAAGGATTTGAGCTGGCTAACAATAAAAGACACAGCTACAATAAGGTTGTTATGTAGGTAGAAATTGAAGATCAAAAATCATGGGGAAAGGACGAAAGAGAAGAGTTATGTTTGTAGCTTTTTCCTCGTCATCCAGGCAGTAGAAGAAGATGAGGTGTTCAGCTTGCCTTTCTCAGACCCACTCAAGTGCACTGAGGAGAGAGACCATTCATCGCTCACCGGAATGGACCAAGTAAAATATGGGGGACCTTGGGGAGGAAACTGCATTTAGAGGGAGGAAAACGGAAATCTTGGGTGATCTCTTTTTTGGCTAAGAGGAGAGCTGGGGGGAGAGGGAGGGGAACTACATAGTGGTTATGCTTTCCCTAATCACTTAGAGTTCTGATTACCTGCCACCTAATTCTATATTGCATTTGCCTGGGATTATGCAGGAGCCATTGATTTGTTCTGCACTCATTTGTGTAAATCAATTTCATAGAGGAAAAAAAAAGCAAATAGAGTCTAACAATGGTTTTTGTACCTACTTGTAATAGATTTTAGTTACTATGCATCTGTCACAAAGCAGATGGTGAATGACTGAAAATTAAAGAAGTAAAGGATACATGCCTTTAATTTGGGTCAGGTTTTTGCAATCTCAGCACTATTGACATTTGGGGCTGGGTAATTCTTTGCTTGCAGGAGCTGTTCTGTGTACTATGGGATGCCTTGCAGCACCATTGGCTTCTGTTCACTGGAGGTCAGTAGACACCCTCCCCCTGCCCTAGCTGTGACAATCAAAAATGTCTCCAGATATTGATAAAAACGGATCTAGAAAGAACCATAAGGTTGGCAGTTTGAATCCATCAGCCATCCCTTGCAGACCTTGTGGGACAGTTCTGCTCTGTCCTTAAGTTCACCGTGAATTAGAACTGACTCAGTGGCAAATGGTTTTGTTTAGTTTTGGTGGAACCATCGATCTCAGTGAAGAGTACAAGAACTTAGCTGTACACAGACTGCCTCCCAGAGCAGTCGACACCACAGAATCCTTCCCTGCCTCTGGCTTCACCGGTGAGGGAACCTGTCTGCCAAGGCAAGTGCACACTAGGTGTTTGTCAGTTCTCAAAGCTGCTGTAACAAACTACCATAAACTAGTTGGCTTATAAAGGCAGAAATCTGGTATCTTACATTTCTGGATGCCAGGAGTCTGAAATCAAGGAGATGACCCTGTTGATTCCTTCTGAAAAGTCTAAGAGGGAAACTCTTCTAGCCTCTCTCCTAGCTCCGTGTGATGGCTTGTGATTTTGGATGTCCTTTAAGTTGTAGATGCATCTTTCTGTGGCCATCTTTCCTCTGTCTCTATGTATCTTCTCTCCTTTTTTAAGGACATCAGTCAGAGGATAAGAACCCATTCTACTCCAGCCTGACCTGATGCTCAAGTAACTGATAACGTCTTCAGTGACCCTGTCTCCAAACAATCACATTCACAGCACAAGGGTACAGAGTTTAGCATATCTTTTTAGGGGACACACTGCAATATGTAACAGGTATGAGGGAGGATTCCCATCAGGCCCTCTAAAAGCATACTAATCCATCCTATCCTCATGAAGCCTTTTTGTATCTGTGTCGTACCAACATTTTGGAAAATCTGTTTATATTCCTATCAAGTCAGCAAATGCAAGTCACCCCAGTAATATTCAAAATGACCCCAGCAACATGCCTGTGTGTTTACTCTTACAGTGAATAAATCAAAAGGCAGTGTCACTGGTAAAATATTATGCAGTGATAAAGAACAGTGATGAATTTGGGAAACATCTCACAACATAGAAAAGTCTGGAAGGCATTATGCTGAATGAAATTAGTCACTCGCAAAAGGACAAATATTTTATAAAACCACTTTTATAAGGACTGAAGAGAAGGCTTCAGCACAGAAGACAACAGTCTTTGATGGTTACAAGGGTGGGAAGAGAGGGAAAAGGGTATTCCCTAATCTCATGAAAGACAAGAATTATTTTAGGTGAAGCTAGGGATGACACACAGTATAGGAAAAATTAGCACAACTGGACTAAATCAAAAGCTAAGAAGTTTTCTAAATACAACCAAACACTCTCAGGGACAGAGTAGCAGGGAAAGATGGTTGTGGCAATGGTTTCAGGGGAACATCTAAGTCAGTTGGCATAGCAAAGTTTATTAAGAGAATGTTCTACATCCCACTTTGTTGAGTGACATCTGGGATTTTAAAAGCTGGCAAGTAGCCATCTAAGAAGCATCAATTAGTTTCAGCCAACCTGGAATGAAGGAGAATGAAGAACATCAAAGACAAAAGAAAAATAAGAGCTCAAGAGATAGAAAAGGCCACATAAACCAGATACTACTTCAGCATGAGACTGGAAGAACTAGGTGGTGCCCAGTTACCACCAATGGCTACCTTTATAGGAAACTCAACAGAGAGTCCCTGAAAGAGCTGAAGAAATGTGGGGTGCAGAACTTAAACTTTAATAAAAAGACCAGACTTAATGTTCTGACTGTCTGTGGGTTCCCCAGAGGACATGGCCCCTGGACTCTCTGTTGGCCCAGAACTGAAGGCATTCCAGAATCCAGCTCCTCAGACAAAGTTTAGACTGTTCTGTAAGACAAAATTATACTGGAAAAGAATGTGCTTCTTGGCTGAAGTAGATACAAGACACTAACTGGACACTTCTAATCTGGAGGCAAGATGAGAGGACAGAAGGGGTCAGGAGCTGGTCAAACGCACATGGGAAATTCAAGAAGGAGCAGAGGAGTATGCTGTCTTAGTGTGGGGACAGCGGCTAGGATCACATAATGAAGTGTAAGTTTTTGTGTAAGAAACTGACTTGAATTGTAAACTTTCACGTAAAACACAGTAATAAGTAAATGAAAGTCAACGGCACAAGTATTATCCCACAGTGGGACCAAGGCCTCAAGTCTTTTGGAGCTCTTTTCCTACAGCCCTTCAGACTTTCCATAAAGTAAACCCTAATAAAATCCTTCAATTTCAACAGTAAGAGAAGAAACGGTTGAAAACGAGAAAGCTGAACTGCAATATGGTCATGCCTCAACGCACAGTGCAGTTAATTGTTCTTTATTTTCCGAACAGTTTCCAAATCACTACTTTCCTAAAGTGGTTCCTAATTAGTTGCACACGTTGTTATATGTCAAGTCCATAAACAGATGCATGGTCTGAAGGAATTCAACCCTTGTGTCTTTTTTTAATAGCACCCTTCCTTTGTGATTGGGTCACAAACATTCTAGCTTAACTCAGGTTCCATTGGAGCACCAATCAAAACTACTAATTATCTTTCTTAGGTCTTAGGTGAAAGCAAAGCTGCCTGGGTCCATAGAGTAAATTAGTTCGTATGTAGTTCTGTTTCACTTTTCATTTGAAAACCCCAAGCATGTGAGAAGTAGTACTTTTAACTTTTTTAACACCACTGTAAAAGTGAGAGGATCCTTGCTCTAATGAGCCCATTTTAGGGATGAGTGGTAGAGACGGGAGTAGAGTTCATATTTTGACAGGCCTCGCTAATTGGTCCGAAAGTAGTCTACGATTAGACAGCCTCGGTATATTAAATGTTGATGATGAAATAAACACATGATGAGAATGTCACCACCAGAGAATTCAGCCAGCTCTGTTGGCATTGGCATCTGTTGGTGCTAATTGGAATTCTTCACAGGTTTAAATCAAAAGGGAAAACAATGGTGTACTCCGTTTGCTAGCAGAGAGCGTCTTCCTTCTCGCCTGGTAATGAGGATGCTTTCAGGAGACACTCGCCTTCTGATGTTATTCAAGTGCTGATTTTTGAGCTGTGAGTATCGGTGACCCTGCCTTTTAGTCCCCACATACACGCCAGTGTACATGATAGTCTTTGGCAGTCTATTTTGTTTCTGATCCCCACCAACTGTCACTCCCAGCCCCGATCTCAATGAGTGCGTGTCTAAGAGAGCACTTGCTAGGGCTTGAGAAAGATGGAAAGGAATAACTGGAAACAGTTGGGGTGTGTTCTTTTATGAAATCTTTTCTTCATTTATTGTTATTTCAAGTGCTATGTGTATACCAGTTAAAAGGTTTTCTCACTCTGTTCATCTTTAAGGAAAGCAGAGTTTTAAAAAAATTATTTACAATAGTGAACATGGACAGTTCACTCATATTTCATGCACATGTATATATGAGGGCTGACAATTAAGTTTGTGAGCTCATCCTAGGGAAACTTCTACATGCCTCGTTGCTGAACATCACTACAGTCACCTTTGAAGTACTCCCTTTGGGAAGCTATGCACCTATGCCAGTGCCTAGTCCACCCTTCAAAGCAATTTTAGAACTTTTCTTCTGGAATGGGCATCAGAGCTCTCGTCATATAACCCTCGATCTCCTGAATATCATCAAAATGTCTTCCTTTCAATATTTCCTTTATCTTCAGGTAAAAAATAAAAGTCACTGAGGGCCAGAGCAGTTGAGTAGGGAGCATATTCCAGTACAGTTATTTGTTTATTGTCTAACAACTCCCAGACAACTGTGCAATTAAGTTTGCAAACTTGCCACCTTGCCACCATGCACAATGGCCATTCCAGAAAGAATTCCAAAATTGCTTTGAAGAGTGGACTGAGTGCTGACATCGGTGCATAACTTCCCAGGGGGAGTACTTGGAAGGTGACCATAGTGATATTTAGCAATGAGGTATGTAGCACTTAGAACAGTAAGTTTGGAGATTTAAGTTGCTGGGCCTTGTATGTATTTGGTTTTAGAACAAACTTCGTCTCATAGCAATTAAATCATAATGCAGAGAAGCTTAAATACTGTGCTTTGAGAAAGATGATAATGGGAATCAATTAAAATCAGTGCTGTGCATGCATGGGAAGACCTGGAGAAATTCAGTGCTGCAGCAGAGCCTGGCAGTTAGTAGATGGTTTCAATGGCATCTAGAAGAACAGATCTTATTTATCGACATCTTCTATTTTCACTATATTCATCTATATATATATATATATATATACACACACACATATATATATATATAATCAACAAACAAGGTAAGGACTGAAGTTTCATGTCACATTGCCTGCAACTAGCATAGTCTTCACATCATGATTAAGGGAAAGAAAATGAACAAAAAATGAATGTTCTTAATTAGTGTCAAAACTTAGCTAAGACTTCGGTAAAAGCAGTAAAAGGCATGTGAGTTGTACCTCCACTGGCTCATTTCATGATTCTGGTGAGCACTCGTGAGGTCCCCTGTGGCCTGATACCAGGAAAAGTACTTTAGATGGTGTAATAGATACATCTTTCTCACTCTGGATTGTGTACATTAAGTAAGACTCAAGTGTAAGGAGGAAGAAAACATTTTCCTATGTGTGGAGGACTGACCCAGTATAAGACAAAGGTCAGTGAAATGCCTTACATGGTAGGAAACGAAATTCCAGAGCCAGGACTAAGGAAAAGGCCCTGCCCCGGAACAAGTCGCCCTGGTAGGAAGGGAGTAAAGAGGTCAAGAGAGACCTTACAAAGAAGAATGTAGCACTGATTTATATGCCTTATTGAGAAAGATTTACAGTTCTCTTTGAGGTTGGAGAGAAAAATGGACCCTACCAAAATTACAGCCCTTATTAATTCAAGGAGATGAGGGGGGTTGTCAAGAAAGAAAAATAATCTTAGCATTCTGTACCCCATTGCCATCAATTCTGAGTCCTAGCAACCCTATAGGACAGCGTAGAACTGCCCCATTCAGTTTCAAAGGAGCACCTGATGGATTTAAACTGATGACCTCTTTGTTAGCATTCACAACACTATATCCACTGTGCCAGCAAGGTTTCCCATAGCATACTAGGTAACTTAAATGCAAACAGTGATAAGTAGGGTTAATACTGCAAAACTTAAGTATTAATTATGTATAAACCTGCTGCTATGGAGTCGATTGTGACACATAGTGACTCTGTAAATTATAGATACAGATGTGTTGAGCTGATTCTAATTGATAGCAACCCTATGTGTGTCAGAGTAGAATTGTGCTCCGTATGGCTTTCCATGGCAGAGTGTTTCCCCCCTGCCCAAATAAAAGAAAGAAGATTTACTGAAGGTTCAGGACAGTCTGAGGTTGCAGGGGAAATCCATTGTTATGTACTTAAGTCTAAGGGTTTGATGGTTACAAAGGAAATAGGCGAAAGCTATGACAGAGTCAGTCTCAGACCTGGGTTGATCATTGTGATATGAGTCAGGTGCCTCAGTTTTGGAACTCTCACACATTCCCTCCTTTTGATGAAGGATTTCATTAACATACGTTGATCACTGTTATGTGAATGCTTTCTTGTGCAGGGGCTTGTGATGATGACATGTGATTTCTTAGATGGCTGGTAGCCTATGATGTCTTTGCCCTATAATGGCTTAGCCTCTGTGATCTCAGATGAAGGCCTGCATGGAGTAAAGGAACAGCTTGATCACCCAAAAGACTGCTTCAGGATGTGAGCTCAAGTCCATTTGGGAAATGGTTGTCATCTATGTACATAATTCTCTTCATAATTCTTCTCATAGGAGAAGAGAGAGGATGATATCTCATATACATCAACAACACCACTCTGGAATCATCCAGTCTTTGTTTCAAACCCTTTTCCCTCACCTATCAATGCTGTTCATTCTTGCTTTACATTCTCTTTCGCCCTTTGAATGTCCCTCAAGCCCTCTTGTTCTCTTCCATCGTATTTATTGTTTACTGTCTCCTTTTGGGCTGTTTAGGGGACTGGGGAGACATTTAGGAAACCAACAACTACAAAACTAATAACCTCAATAGTATATTAATTTATAATATTGTTATAAATACTAGAAGATATGCTCAAGTATAGGGTAAGTGAACTACTCTTTTACTATAAGTCATGTAAATGGTTTGAGTTTTTAAAAGTGAAATGATTCATTTAAGAAAATATTTAATGCATCCCCTATGGGTCTTCCTAAGGTCCTTGACTAGTACAATGAGTTTGCAACTGGTTATTAATCTACTGATTGTTGCTTCAAACCCTCCCATTGGCAAAGCAGAGCAAGGCTTAAAGATCTGCCTTCTGCAAAGATCACAGCCAAGAAAATCCTATGGAGCTGCTCTACTCTATAAGACATGGACTCGCCATGAGTCGGCATCTACCTGATGGTCACAGGGTTTATAGTTTCTGCTTCTACTTCAATTCCTACTTCATACTTTGTGATAGAGAGGTTAAATCTAAGCCAGGCCACATATTTTCCTGCTTTCAAGGTTGTATTCCCTTCTTGACCTTGAACTTTCATACCTCTTGCTATTGAGTTGATTCGAACTCACAGTGACCCTATAGGTCGGTGTAGAACTGCCCCTATTGAGTTTCTGAGGAGTGCATGGTGGATTCAAACTACCTGTCCTCAGTTTAGCAGCTATAGCACTTAACCACTACAGCAGAAGCATTTCAAAATTATGATCTGTTTATGTAGGATTGTGGAGTAGGAGCACATGGCCCTTCAAGACTTCATTTAGCTAAAAACTTGTAAATTCACAAGTAAAATGTGTACAAACTTTTATTGTCTTTCTTCCTTGGTATGTTGCTGTGTGGACCAAGCAGCTTCAGTTTACTTTGTGGAGTCTGGTCTTGTGTGGTTGACACAGAACTGTCCCGACTGATTCTATAGGAGCAAGAAACTTTGGTGTTAAGAATCTTGTTGGGTACGGAGTCAAGATGGAGGACTAAATACACATCTCCCTAAATCCTTCTGGAAACCAAGACCTGAAATGATAATTAAACGGAGACTTCTGGACACCTAGTAAGCCCTGGGATACAGCATAGGGCTGTTAATTTAGACTTTATACCCAGCCAGCCAAGTGCTGTAGAGTCAGATCTGACTCATGGCACTGAATGCAAAACCTCCTCTCTTTCACTGAACCCACTCTCCACTAACAGAGGCTTGCACAGACTGACGGTAACTCACCATTTTGTTATTTTTTTTTTTCCTCTTTCTTGGCCAGTGGGCAGAGCTGAGACTTGACTAGCTGCTGGTCTCAGATGCACTGCTGGTCTTGGATGCACTGCTGGTGGACCGGCAAGCGTAATTACCAGGTTCTGAGAGCCTAGCTTTGGACTCTATACACCTCGGCTTCCCTGGCCTATCTTTTTGCCTCGGCCAGGGGGTAGCTGTAGAAACGTGCTTGTGTGGGACGCCTTCTTGATCCACTGGGAAATGGAAAAGCCCAGGCAGAGGCCCTGGCTGGACTTAATTTTTAGGCTGTGAGGTGGTGCCTGCTGGGGGGAGAGTGTTTTTCCAGCAGGGATGCGGTGTTTTGCACAGAGTTGCCTGGGGCAGGGGCCCAGTGGTGGAGGCTGTGGACTCTGGGCATTTCGGCACTCTTGGCCTCTCTTTCTGTGGGAAGCCTGGGCCCGGCGAGCTGGCAAGCTTGTAGGGGACCCCATCTGGTTTTGCTAGGAGGTGGAGTCATCCATATGGAAGCCTCAGCAGGGCCTAATTCCTAGGCTAGGAGGCAGTGCCTACCCAGAAGAGACAGCTTTTCCAGCAGAAAAGCAGAATTCTACACAGTGTCGCCTACAGCTGGGGCTCAACAGCAGAGGCCAGCAGGCCAGTAGCCCTTCTGTACTTTGAGCTAGTTTATAACATCTGGGGTTCAACATAGAGGTTTTTACTTTGCCAGCTGGGAAGAGGGACATATACATGTGAAAACCTGACTGACTTTGAAGTTGTCAGATACTTTTTACTTCTCATTTTAAGACAGTGTAGAGAAACAACTGTGATCCATCTTCACAGTGTCTCTCCCAGCCTCTATTGACCAACATGAAGCCCAAAAAGCAACAAATGTTGGAGAAGACAGTAACCCAGAAATCATCCATGGCATCAGAAGGCCCCCAAAAGAAACCACCTCAGGACTTCCTAGATGAAGAAGCGTTTCTGAAACTATCAGAAAGTGAATACAAAAAGATGATATAGAGAGCCCTCCTACACCTTATACAAAATGCAGCAGAGCAAAACAAAAAAGTAACCAAGCTGTTCAATCTGATGGAACATCAGTACTCAAAAATCCAACAGCTCAAGAACAAAATCAAAGACATAGAAACTTCAATTCAAAGCCAAGCAAACAGAATGGGACAAATGGAAAAGAGAATTTCTGATTTGGAAGGCAGAGCTACTGACTCCAGCATCTATGAGGAGAAATCAGAAAAAAGAAACATGAAAAATGACTAAGCATTAAGAGGCATGTGGGACTCTGTTAAGAACAATCTATGATTAATTGGAGTTCCTGAACAGAGAGAGACACCTGAGAACACAGAGGGTATTGTTGCTGAGGTGCTGACAGAAAACTTCCCAGAAATTATGAAAGAAGAGACTATAGATATCCAAGATACTTATCGGACACCACTCCATATAGATCTCAATAGAAAGACTCCAAGACATAATCAAGCTTAACAAAATGAAACATAAGCAGAAACACTTAAAGGCAGCAAGACCCAAAGCAAAGTTGACATTAAGAGGGGAACCCTGTAGGCTTTTATTGGATTTCTCAGCAGAAACGATGCTGGCACAGAGAGAGTGGCATGACATATTAAAAGCCTTGAAGGAGAAAAGCTTCCAACCAAGAATTATAAATCCTGCAAAACTATCTTTCAAATATGAAAATGAAATTAAGACAGTTGCAAATAAACAGAAACTCAGAGACTTTCTAAAAAGCAGACCAAAACTACAAGAAATACTGAAAGAATTTCTTGGTTTGGAAAAACAAAATTGCTAACTTTATATTTTAGAATGGCACGTTATCCAGAATCCTACTTAGTTAGGGAAGGCTCCAAACACAATCAAAGCTATAATAGTGAAAGGAACGATCTAGTGATCATATCATGTAAACTATGGTATTGTCATATTAAAAAGAGGGATGTATTACAATCATTATAGTCCTTCCAGATGGGGAGGAAGTTGACAAGACTGGTAGAAATCAAAATTGGGTTTGTTTATATAGTTTAGTAAGTGGAATCATAGGGACAGCCATAAAGCACAATAAAAAAGCAACATACTGTACCAAGAAATGTAATACAGGAGTCTCAATAACCACAAAACCAACCCTGAAAAAAGTGAAAAATCAACTCACAAAGAAGAAGGTTATAGAACAGATTTATAAGAACAACAGAGAAAACCAGCGACAAAAATAAACATATTACAATGGCAGCACCAAACACATACCTATCAATAGTTACATTGAATGTGAATGGACTGAATACTCCAGTAAGGAGGCCTCAAGTGACATCTTGGATAAAAAGACATGACCCATCTATATGTTGCCTACAAGAAACTCACCTTAAACCTAAAGACAGGGGCAAACTGAAAATTAAAGGATAGAAGAATATATATCAAGCTAACAATGAGCAAAGAAGAGCAGGTGTGGCAATTCTAATCTCAGATAAAATCAATTTTAATGTAAAATCCACCATCGTGGACAAGGATGGTAACTATTGCTCAAAGGTTCAATACACAAGCAGGACTTAACAATATTAAATATTTATGCACCTAATATTAGAGCACCTAAATGCATCAAGAAACACTGACTACACTCAAAAAACAGATAGATCACTCCACAGTAATACTAGGAGACTTCAACACTCCCCTCTCAATATTGGACAGATCATGTAGAAAAAACTCAGTAAAGGCACAGAAGACCTTATTGCCACAATTAACCAACTAGACCTCATCGACATATACAGAACTTTCTATCAAGGGACAACTACAGCTTCTTCTCCAGTGCACATGGAACATTCTCCAGAATAGAACATGTGTTAGGACATAAAGCAATTCTCAACAAAATCCATACCACTGAATTAATGCAAAGCATCTTCTCACATCATAAAGCCATAAAGGTCAAAATCAATAGCAGAAAAAACACAGATAGAAAGTGGAACTCCTGGAAACTGAACAACACCTTGCTCAAAAAAATCATGGATTACTGAAGAAATCAAGGATGAAATAAAGAAATTCATGGATTCCAACAAGAACGAAAACACTTCCTACCAGAACCTATGGGATACAGCCAAAGCAGTTCTCAGAGGTCAGTTTATCTTCATAAATGCACACATCTGGAAGGAAGAAAGAAACCAAATCAAAGAACTGACCCTACAACTTGAACAAGTAGAGAGAGAACAACAGAGGAACCCCTCAGGTACCAGAAAGAAACAGATCATAAAGATTAGAGGACAACTAAATGAATGAGAGAACAGAAGAACAATTGAAAAAATTGAAAAGACCGAAAGCTGGTTTTTGAGAAAATCAACAAAATTGACAAACCATTGGCTAAGTTTACTAAAGAAAAACAGGAAAGAAAACAAATAACCCAAATTAGAAATGAGAGAGGAGTTGTCACCACAGATCCAACAGAAATAAAAAATATCATTGCTGAATACTGTGAAAGACTGTATTCTAACAAATTTGAGAACCTAGAGGAAATGGACAAATTCCTTGATTCATATAACCTACCCAAATTATTACAAGGTGAAGCAGAACAGCTTAATAAACCCATCACAAAGGAAGAGATTGAAAAAGTCATCAAAAAACTGCCAACCAAAAAAAGCCCAGGCCCAGATGGCTTCACTGCAGAATTCTACCAAGCTTTTAGAGAAGAGTTCTCTCTAACACTACTAAGACTATTTTACAGTATAGAAAGGGATGGAATACTCCCCAATTCATTTGATGAAACCAGCATAACCCTAATACCAAAGCTAGGGAAAGACCCAACCAAAAAAGAGAACTACAGACCAATATCACTCATGAATCTAGATGCAAAAATCTTCAACAAAATTCTTGCCAAAAGAATACAACAACATATCCAAAAAAATGATCCACAATAACCAAGCTGGATTCATACCAGGGATACAAGACTGGTTCAACATCAGATAAACAATTAATGTGATCAACCACATAAATACCACAAAGACAAGAACCACCTGATCTTGTCTACTGATGCAGAAAAGGCCTTTGATAAAGTCCAACACCCATTCATGCTAAAAACTCTCAGTAAAAAAGGAATAGATGGCCAATTCCTCAATGCAGTAAGGTCCATTTATACAAAGCCAACTGCTTACATCATCCTGAATGGAGAGAGACTGAAACAGTTTCCCTTCAGAACGGGAACTAGACAAAGATGTCCACTCTTACCTTTCCTATTCAACATTGTACTAGGAGTTCAAGCCAGAGCAATTAGACAAGACCAAGAAATAAAGGACATCTGCATCAGCAAAGAAGAATTAAAAATCTCCCTATTTGCAGATGGTATGATTGTATATGCACAGAATCTCGAAGAATCCGTAAGGAAACTGCTCAAACTGAGAGAAGAGTTTGGCTAAGTCTAAGGATACAAGATAAACATAAGTAAACCAGTAGGATTCCATTATACCAATAACGAGATTATTAAGGAAGCAATCACCAATTCAATACCATTTATCATAGCCCCTAACAGGATAAAGTACCTAGGAATAAATTTAACCAGAGAAATAACAGACTTTTACAAAGAGAAATACAAGACCTTACTACAAGAAACTAAGAGAGGCTTACATGAATGGAGAAACCTACCTTGCTCATGGATAGAAAGACTTAACATTGTGAAAATGTCTGTTTTACCCAAAGCAATCTACTTATATAGTGCAATCCCAATACAATTTCCAGTTATATTTTTTAATGAGGTGGAGGAACAAATTACCAACTTTATCTGGAAAGGCAAGAAGCCCTGGATAAGTAAAGCACTACTACAGAAGAAGAACACACTGGGAGGCCTCTCATTACCTGACCTTAGAACCTGTTGCACTGCCACAGTAGTCAAAACAGCCTGGCACTGGTACACAAACAGATCAGTGGAACAGAATCGAGACCCCAGAGATGACATCATCTCCCTATGAACAGTTGATATTCAGCAAAGGCCCTAAAATGTTAAACTAGGGTAAAAAGAATGTTTTCAACAAATGGTGCTGGCAAAATTGGATATCATCTGCACTAAGTTAAAACAAGACCCATATCTTACACCTTGTACAAAAACCAACTCAAACTGGGTAAAAGACCTAAGTATCAAATCTACAACGATAAAGTTCATCCAAGAGAAAGTAGGAACAACAATGGAAGGTTTAATACGCAATGCAGACAGACTTCAAGATTTGTCAAACAAACCACAATCATCAGAAGAGAAAATATGTAAATGGGGACTGCTAATAATCAATCACTTATGCTCATCCAAAGTCTTTATTAATAGAATTAAAAGGCCACCTACAAAATGGGAAAAAATATTTGGCAACTCTATGTAGACTGATGCCTGATCTCCATAATCTGTAAGAGTTTACAAAATATCAATAAGAAAAAGATAAATCATCCAATTAAGCGATGGGCAAAGGAGGTGGACAAACACTTGTCTAAAGAGGAGATCCAGGCAGCCAGAAACACATGCAGACGTGCTCATCATCATTAGCTATTAAAGAAATTCAAATCAAAATGACAATGAGATACCATCTCACCCCAACAAAGTTGCCCATGATCCAAAAAAACACAAAACAACAAATGCTGGAGAGGCTGTGGGGAGATTGGAACTCTCCTAGACTGTTCATTGGTGCAACCTTTTTGGAAAGCAATCTGGTGCTCTCTTAAAAAAATGGATATATGTATACCATTTGACCCAATAATTCCACTGCTTGGACTATATCCTACACAATCAAGGCCATTCACACCAACTGATACATGTACACAAATGTTCATCACAGCACAGTCCACAATAGCAAAAAGATGGCGTTAACCCAGATGCCCCACAACAGAGGAATGGGTAGGTAAACTATGGTACGTATACTCAATGGAACACTACGCAATGATAAAGAACAATGATGATTGCAGAAAACATCTCTTAACCTGGTTTAAACTGGAGGACATTATACTGAGTGAAAGTAGTCAGTGACAGAAGGACAGATATTGTATGAGATCCCTACGATAACTTAAAAACAGACCCATGTATAGAAGAAAAGACTTTGAAGACTGCAAGAGTTGGGAGGGACGGAGGATGACGGGGAGAGGGTTTAGATAATTAATAGAAATTTGGTTGGGTGAAATCAGTGACAGCACACATTAAAAAGAACTTCAACACAATTTGAGTACTCCTCCCTTCTTAATCCAGTATTGCAAGGACTGAGTAGCTGAAGAGAGGGGCCAGGGACCATGCTCTCAGGTGAAATTGAGGCCAATTTGCACAGCTAGCATTTTGCTAATGAGGACTCTCTGCACCCCTCATCGGTCAGTGGCATCTGGGTTCTTAAAAGCTGCCAAGCTTCCATCTGAGGGTACAGCAAATGGTCCCAACTCAGCAGGAACAGATGATCACCGAGGACAAGAACGACATGGGGAAAAGAGAACCCAGAAGACAGAGGGACCCACGTGAGTTGGTCTCTACATCGACTCGTGACCAGAAGAACCAGATGGTACCCGGCCACCACCAGTGATAGCCACAATGGAGCGCACAAAGTGGAGTCTCACAGGCAACAAGAGAATAAATAAGGGTGTACCCTGAGATCTCCAATAAAAGACCGCAACTGATGGTCTAGCTGCTTCGGAGTTCCCCTGGGAGCATGGCCTCTGACCCTGATGCTGCCCCTGTCAATAAATCATAATGAAGGTCAATTTTTCTGACAGCAAGGAATTGGACTTGGCGACGCAGAGTGACCATATCCTGTGGTAATTTTATGGTTCTGTACATCTATAGGATGTCATCCTGCTGGACTCTTGCTGGAGGAAGGGGAGTGGGTGGAGAGGAGGAGATAGGAGAGTGTTGGGAGGATAAGACATGTATGAAGCAGAGAGGAAGAGTATGCTGTCACCGGGCAGGGAGAGCAGTGGGAGCTGCATATAGGTGAGGATGCGAATTTATATGGGAATATACATTTAATTCAATCATAATTTAGAAAAAAAGAAGAATCTTATTGTTGTTGTTAGGTGTTAGTGAGTCAGTTCCAGCTCATAGCAACCCTAGGAACAACAGAACGAAACACTGCCTGGTCTTAAGAATCTTAAGCCGCTTCCACTATCACAGACCTTTCTTGAGAAAGATCATGCAGGAGGATATTGCATTTGAAAATTGAATGCTATATTCCAAGTTATTTTTTTAAAAAACACATTTTTCCCAGATTTCAATGAACTATTCTTTTCTAATGTTAAAAAAAATCCTGGAAAGTCAATGGTATTTTCACAGTTGTGATCTTAACTATCATGTCTCTTAAATTCTGATCTATTTAACAGTTCCTATTTAATGGATTGTAAATTTTAACATATGCCCAAATCTGTCTGTTCTAATAAATGCAATATTTTCTGTAGAACAATTTGGAAGAATAATTTTTTCCTACTACTTCCTTTGGTCTTTTAAAATTCTCCTTCTCCTCCTCCTCCTCTCTCTCTCTCTCTCTCTGATGTTTCCCTGCAATGTCCTTAATCCCTTAGAGCATGTGCTTTGTCTCAGTTTCTCTTTCCTTGTATCAGATAGATTTTTTAACATAAGAAATTGGGTTAGAGTTGTGCTCAGTGAGCACCTAGAATTGTAAGTTGACATTTCACAGAATACAGTTTAAAGTTTAGAAATAACGGTTTCTCAAAGAGACAAGTATCTCATACTTCTGGAAGATTTACTGCCAATAGAGTTTGCGAGTTTGTCTTAGAAAAAGTGCTACATACCTCATTGCTAAATACCCCATGGTCGCCTTCGAAGTACTCCACTTGAGAAGCTATTCACCGATGCCTATACCTCATCCACCCTTCAAGGCAATTTTGCAACTTTTTTTCTGAAATGGCCATCAGAGCTGTTGTCGTATTACCCTTGATATCCCAAATGTCATCCATAGATCTTCCTTTCAATATTTCTTGTATCTTCAGGTAAATAAAAAAGTCATTGGGAGCCAGATCAGATGAGTAGGAGCGTGTTCCAATACAATTATTTGTTTACTGGCTAAAAACTCCCTCCCAGACGACTATACAGTTAACTTCACGAACTTGCCACCATGCCACCACGTCCAATGGCCATTCCAGACAGAGCTCCAAAATTGCTTTGAATAGTGGACTAGGTGCTGGCATCAGTATGTAGCTTCCCAAGGAGAGTACTTTGAATGTGACCATAGTGATATTCAGCAATGAGGTATGTAGCACGTAGAACAATTAAGCTCATGGACTTAATTGTCAAACTTAATGTATGTGTGAGTATGGATAATGAACAGGATTTTTTTTTCCACATTCATATCCATCTCTGTATTTGACAGAAAGACAAAAAAGTCTATCAAACAGTATTGCACAGTTACCCAAAGCTTCTGATCAGTGTGTTATCAGTGTTCACCAAGCAGCAGTGTGGCTGTATATTCTTACTATCAACCAGAAAAAAAATACAAGTCTACAATAGAAGTCCTGGGTCATATAAGTCATAGGTTACTGAATGGAAGATCCAATCCGAACTAATTCAGTGGTCTACAGGCCTCAAGTGCGGTCAAGTCGGATCCGACTCATGGCGACCCTGGGGGCCTAATTATATTTCCTCTGTGAAATCACATACAGTTTTCACTTTAACAGTAATATTGCTGTTTGGTTGTTAGGTACTTTCAAGTCAGTTCCGACTCATAGGGTCTTTAAGTACAGCAGAAAGAAACACTGTCTGGTCCTTCTCCATCCTCACAATCCTTGCTGTGTTTCAGCCCCTTTTCGCAGCAACTGTGTCAATCCAGCTTGTTGAAGGTCTTCTGTTTTGCTGACTTTCTACCTTGCCAAGCATAATGTCCTTCTCCATGAACTGACACTCCTGTAACTTCTCTAAAGTATGTGAAATGAAGTCTTGCCATCCTCACCACCAAGGACCATTCTGTCTACAATTCCAAGACAAATTGGTCCCTTCTTTTGACAGTTTGTAGCATATTCAGTATTCTTCTCAAGCACCGTAATTCAAAGGCATCAGTTTTTCTTCAATCTTTCTTTTTCACTGTCCAACTTCTGCATGCATATGAGGCAATTGAAAGCACTATGGCTTGAGTTAGGTACACCTTAGTCCTCAAAGTGACATCTTTGCTTTTCAAATCTGTAAAGAGGTCTTCTGTAGCAGATTTGCCCAATGAAGTACATCATTTGATTTCTTGACTGCTACTTCCTTGGGTGTTGATTGTGGATCCAAATTAAATGGAATTTGTGGAACTTCAGTCTTTCCGTTGTTTATCATGTTGCTTGTTGGTCCAGCTGTGAGGATTTTTGTTTTCTCTGAATTGAGGTATGATTCATATTGAAGGCTATAGTCTTGGATCTTCATCAATAAGTGCTTCCAGTTTTCTTTACCTTTAGCAAGCAAGACTGTGCCATCTGCATGTCTCAGGTTGTTAATGAGTCTTCCTCCAACCCTAATGTCCTATTCTTCTTTGTATAGTCCAGTTTCTCAGATTATTTGCTCAGCATACAGGTTGAATAAGTATGGTAAAAACACACAACACTGACATACACATTTTCTAACTTCAAACTACAAAGTATCTCCTTGTTCCATTCAAACAATTGGCTTTTGGTCTCTGTATAAGTTTTTCATGAGCACAATTAAGTGTTCTGGAATTCCCATTCTTCTCAGTGTTGTCCATAATCTGCTATGATCCACATAGTTGCAAGCATTTGCATAGTCTATAAGACACAGATAAACATCTTTCTGATATTCTCTGTTTTCAGCCAAGATCCATCTGACATCAGCAATTGTATGCCTTGTTCCAAGTCTTTAATTAGCCCTCCTTAAAGATTGAGCCATGCCCTACAATTTGCAATACTTACAACAGTCTGTGTAACTCATCCTGTAGCATTCTGTGGGCAGGATGAATGGAAAAGGGAGCCTGAAACTCAGATTTCTAGGCTTGGTTCACAGGCTTTTACACCAATTCTGCTGTCTCAATGTGTATTGAAAAAGAGGAGTATGGGCTCTGTGAGTAGATACATCTTAAAAGCAATATATTCACAAGCAGTTGTTGGGTTAGGAGCGTCCAACTTATAGACAACTAGTACTTGCCCTTTAATGTTACATAAATTCGGCCTCACTGTGAAATGATATAACTGATACCTAGTTACAATAAATTCTTAATCACATGTGCAGCTTTTAATTCCTTGAAAGGGCTTTGAGCCTTTTCTTTCATTAAAAACCCCCACACCAAACTCATTGTGATCAAGTCCATCCTGACTCAGAAACTATATAAGACAGAGTAAAACTGCCCTTTAGGATTTCTATGGAGCAGGTGGTAGATCTGGACTGCCTGCCTTTTGATTAGCAGCTGTGGCGCTTTGCTACCTTGCCTCCAGGATTTCCATTGCACTGAAAACCAAACTTATGTCGTTATCCTAGAGAATGTGATGGACAAAGTAGGACTGCCCCGTAGAGTTTCCAAGAAGTGCCTGGTGGACTAGATCTACCAGCCTTTGGTTAGCAGCCATAGCACTTAACCAGCTATGGCCCCAGAGTTTTCTCCCTGGCATTAAAGGCCAAGGCGAGGCCCCTGCCACTGAGGAGAGTCCGACTCACAGTGGCCCTGTAGGTCAGAGTAGAATTGCTGTATAGAATTTGCAAGGAGCTCCTGGAAGATATGAACTGCCAACCTTTTGGTTAGCAGACATAGCTTAAAACTACACCACCAGGATCTCCAGAGTGAGGCTAAATAAGCAATGTATACTCCAGTTCTGACTCACCTACAAATTTGACTTAAAGACGTACTCAGGAACAGATCTCATTCCTAACCCAGGGACAGCCAGCCAGCCAAGTGCCGTCGAGTCAGATCCAACTCATGGTGACCCTAGGGGCCAGAGTAGAACTGACCCCCAGAATATTCAAGGAGCGCATGGTGGATTTGAACTGCTGACCTTGTGGTTATCAGTGGTAGCACATAACCCACTACACCATCAGCGTTTCCCCCAGACTGCGTGTAACTCAAATTCATGGCTCACAGATCCCAATTTCAAGTGCTGTCTTAAGATGTTTATAAATATTAAGGGCTAGCACAAATCTGTAGTTATCTAATTTCCCCAGGGAAACCCTGATGGTGTAGTGGTTGAGTGTTGTGGCTGCTAACCGAAAGGTTGGCAGTTCAAATCTGCCAGGTAATCCTTGGAAACTCTACGGGGAAGTTCTCCTGTGTCCTGTAAGGTCACTATGAGTTGACATTGACTCAATGGCAGTAGGTTTTGGAATTTCCCCAGGCCCTTGCCTAGGTACATGTAGTCGTACCTTCTCACCATTTATTACCCTGAAAATTGTCTCCAATGCCCTGAGACCTATGGTCCAGAACAAGGACGTGGTATCTCTCTGTAAAGCCCACTGTAGTGAGTTTGTATTTCCAGTTTAAAACATGGTTCTCGTCTGACTTCTTAGCCTCTGCCTTAGCAACCTGGTACTGCTCTAACGGGAACACCACAAGTGGAAGGCTTTGACAAAGAAAGGTTTATTCTCATACAGTCCAGTAGCCTAGAAGTCCAAATTCAGGGTGTTGGCTCCAGAGGAAGGCCTTTCTGCTGGCACTTGAGAAAGGTCCTCGACATCAATATTCCCCTGGACTGGAAACTTCTGAGGCACAGGGACCCTGGTTCTTTCCTAAAGACACACTCAGCTTCCAGCACTGCTATCTTTCTTGATGGTATGAAGTTTCCCACTCTCTGCTTCCCTTTTCTTTTAGCTCTTGTAGGATAAAAAGATAAAAGATGATGCAAGCCACACTCCAGGGAAACTCCCTTTACGTTGGAGCAGGTAGGGGACCTCAGTAAGGGTGTTAAAGTCACACCCTAATCCTCTTTAACATAATCAAGTCTATTAACCATAGGCAGAGGTTACGATTTACAGCATAGGAAAACCACAAAATGTAAGGCAGTCACACAATATACTGGGAATCATAGCCCAACCAAATTGTTACTCACATTTTTGGGAGGAACATGATTAAATTCATGACAGCCTCAGCAATAACTTCTGTGTGAATGGGATTTCTTTCCTTCTTCCCAGAGTTTATTTTTACTCTTGTTGGTTGGTAGAAATGGACAATCTTAATGCAGTAGCCATATTCACATCATCAGAATTAAATCAAGTACTGCTCCCTCTCACTGCTTTTTATAGCTGTTAAATTGAGCACATTGTCTCTAGGACCTGGGTGTTAATGAAAGCAGTGGCTGGAGCTCAGGGTCAGAGGTCATTCTTTGACTACACTGTTTCACTTTGGTCATACAAAGATTGCCAGTTATGTTGGCGAACTCATCCTAGAAACAGTGCTACATACCTCTTTGCTGAATACCACTATAGCCACCATCAAAGTTATGCTCTGATGCCAGCCCCTAGTCTACCCTTCAAAGCAATTTTGGAACTCTTTTTCTGGAATGGCCATCAGAGGTGTTGTTGTATTGCCCTTGATGTCCTGGGTGTCACCAAAATGTCTTCTTTCCAATATTTCCTTTATCTTCAGGTCAAGGAAAAATCACTGGGGGCTAGATCAGGTGAGTGGGGAAGGTATCCCAATACTGTTACTCGTTTACTGGCTAAAAACTCCCTCATAGACCAGTTAAGTTCATGAACTTGCCATGGTGCCACTGTGCACAATGGGCATGCCAGAAAGAGTTCCACAATTTCTTTCAAGGCTGGACTAGGCACTGGCATTGGTACATAGCTTCCCAAGGGGAGTACTTTGAAGGTGACCATAGTGATATTCAGCAATGAGGTCTGCAACACTTGGAACAATTGAGTTGGTGGACTTAATTGTCGGTTCTTGTATTTTACTGATAGTCTATTTTGTATCATTCTGAAGTTTTGACAGATTTCTCAATGCAAAACAACAGGCATAATGAGACAATATGGTTTTAGAGATGTTTGTGTCACTGAAATCTTTGATAAACCATAGTTACTCATCTAGATGTACACTGGGGCTCTGAAATGCACTTTAACCAGTTGGTTTATATTTTTGCTGATACTTGTAGCTGGCACTAGCTAACAGTGCTATTATGAACATTATTAAGTCCAAACCAGTTCAGTCTGCTTGTCAAATTAATCACAAGATGAGGCATATCAACAGATTGCTTTCTTTGCTGGGTTCCTGACAAATCTTAGACTGTTGCTAAATTCAGTTAGTACATATTCCAAAGATTACTTGCAACTACTGTTTTTGGCAGGTACAGATTTAATTTTAATAAGACCTTAAGTACCTATAAGACATTTTAATAATGCCCTAAGTATACAAAAGGTATACACTTAGGTAATTGAAAAATACTTTTCCCATCTTTATTTACAAGAAATTATATCCACCTTCTCCCTGACCTACTTCAAATCAGGCAAAATCTTTGTGGGACAGCGGTAACACCCGATGAATGCTTAAACAAGTTAGACTTAGAGACATTCTAGGAAAGGGAGACAGTGATTTCTGTCATCCTACTAGTTCTTGTTAACAGCAGAAGGGAGAGTTCTTAGACTCCCTAATTTAGGGATTCTCCACCTTGTCATCATGGATATTTTGACCAGCTAAGTCTTTGTTGTTGGGAGTGTCCTGTGCAAGGTAGGATTTTTAACAGTGTCTCTGACATTTATCCGGGGATGTCAGTAGCACTCTCCCCCTCCATTATGACAGCCAACACTGTCCTCACTGCACTACAATAAGCAGGATTAATGAATGTGTTTTCACATGTTGATTCATGTTGATACAACATCTCTTTCCTCTCCTTCTAAACTTCAACCCCGGATATTGATGAGACCCCAAGAATTAAAGTTTGTTGTAGGCCTTGGAATTCAGACTTCTTGTTGTGCTCAGTTCATAGGTCCATGACCCTTCTGAGCATGTTTTCAGTTCCCTGGCTGACGTCGGGTGACTACAATGCATGAACAGCCGGTGACCGTCACTGGAGCCCTCTGCCTCTGGGAACGTGCTCACATCTCTGTCTTCATGGATCAGGAACATCTTAACGTGTATTTCGGGAATGCCCAGCATTTTCTTCCTTTGCAGCACAGTTCTTTTCTGATCATCTTGAAGGGTTACGGCTAATCATGTTTATATTCAGCTGGAAGAGAGACCATATAAAGTTAATAAAAGAATCCCATTTGTTGTGTCTGAGGTTTCCATGGACACAGACTCGTGTTAAATGGTGAGAGTCGTAGCTGTCAAAAATAGAATTTATTCATTTCAAAATAAAACAAACAAACAAATCCAGTGCCATCAAGTCAATTCTGACTCATAACAACCCTATAGGACAGAGTAGAACTGCTCCATAGAGTTTCCAAGGAACATCTGGTGGATTTGTACTGCCAGCCTATTGGTTAAGAGACGTAGAACCTAATTACTATGCCACCAGGGTTTCCTAATAAACTGAAAGCCAAACCCCTGCCGTCAAGTCAGGTCTGACTCTTAACGACCCTAGAAATCAGAATAGAACTACTCCATAGAGTTTCCAAGGAGCACCTGGCGGATTTGAACCGCCACCCTTTCAGTCAGCAGACGTAGCACGTAACCCAATATGCCACCAGGGTTTCTGGGTCTTCTAATAGTTGATATAAATCCAAAACCCATTGCCATGAAGTTGATTCCTGCTCATAGGACCTTTTAGGACTCAATAGAAATGCCCCATAATGTTTTCAAGGAGTAGCTGATGTATTTGAACTGCTGCTGTTTTGGTTAGCAGCCGCTCTCTTAACCACCACACCACTAGGAAGCTAATATAAGTATAGTAATGTCTAAAAACCAATTGCCATTGCATCAGTTCCAACTCACGGTGACTTCATTTGTTGCAGGAGTGAAACTGTGCTCTGTAGTGTTTTCTTAGCTGTGACTATTCAAAAGCAGATCACCAGACCTTTCTTCTGAGGCCTCTCTGAATGTGTTTGAATGCCTCGTTTTTTGGTTAACAGCAAGTGCTGGCCTGTTGCACCACCAGGCTCCTTCAGTGTACCCACCTGTGTCCAGTGCCTCTCGCTTTTGGCGTTTGCAGGGTTCAAACACACACCTGCCCACCTCTCTACCCCCATCTTCCTGCACAGATCTGCCTCTTAGAATCCTTTGGGCAAGCTTCCCTGAACCAGAAGCACAGGACTCTTTCCTGGTTGAGAGAGCTCTTATTTGGACTTAGTTCACTGGTTTGGAGAAGCTGATGCAGCAGTCTGGTCTCTCCAGTTAATCATTTATTGAACCCATGTGCGTGTGTTCTGTCCTGCTGGGAAGATGCAGCCATGCTGCCTGGTTGGCGCTTTTACTCTACCGGCAGCCCTCTAACAGAGCGAGGAGGAGACTAGGGTAAAGAATGCATGGCAAAGCATCAGACTAAAGGTGGTACTTTAGTGTTTCTGTATTATTGAGTGAATTCTCACTTGTTTCTTGTGCTTATGCTCTTCTTTACAGCGCGTGTAATCTCAGTGAAGTGCTTTGTCCAGAGCAGAAAGTCTGGAGGCTCATTTCTTTGCAGGACCTCAGGTTAAGGGTCATAGGTGTGGGTCCTCTTTAGAAGATCCAAAATGTAGAGCAAAGGAGCTCACTACCTACATACTTTGTGGTGAACATCTAGATGAATAAAGCTGCTAAGTCAAAGACTGGTATGAGCTAGGTATCCAGCCCCCGTTAGATGGTCTTCAGGTGTGGGCCCACTGGTCCTTGCTAACAGTGAGGTCTGTTAAGTAGGATCTTTGATGTGTGTATGTATGTGTGTGTGTGTTGAAATCAAGTGTTTGTGGGTATATTTGATATATATATATAGGAAGTGTCTCTGTGTGATTGTGCTAATGGTTTCCAAATTAAAGCAAAAGGATCTCCTTATTGTTGAATTCAGTGGAGACTATTGTTAGTAATATAAATGACATGAGAAGAACCGGAAGACAAATTGTAAGGATAGACCAATGTTCATTAAGTATAGTTTCATGTAATGCAGGATATTAGCATACAGTGTATGTTTTGAGCACTTAATATGGGTTAAGTCTTGTGCTAGCACTGAAGAAGGCAGAAAAAAGCATCATCTTTGCTTCAGACTTACAGATTTCTAGCAAATAACTGAGGCTGAGAAACAGCAGTTATCTGTTTAGATGAGAAGGAATCAAAGAGACAAACTATACTTCATTCCATAAGTTTCACACTTTTCTTTATAAAAGTGGCGATCTCAAAAGCCATTTGAATCCAAAAGACTGTTAAGTGAAGCCCAGAACACTGGAAGGTGGTCACCACTGTCTGTCTGTTTTCTTCTGATGGTACCACACTGCTTAAACCCCATCATAGAGAGACCCAGGATGGTAAAATCATGGCATCTGTGATGTCACTGTTATTTGTCAGTAAAGCTCACCACACCACCAACAGTGACAACATTATAGTTCTTAAAGACTAACACTTCCCTCCACACCAGTATGGGTACCCAACCCGATACAACCCATTGCCTTGAGTGGATTCTGATTCATCCCAACCCTAAAGGACAGAGTAGAACTATCCACAGGGTTTCCAAGGAATAGGTATTGGAGACATGCATGCATTGGAATGCGTTTTTGTGTTTATAGTAAGAGATAGACAGTGTAGACACTACAGTTACAACAGAGGTTATGACTGAATGATGGGACCATTGATGATGATTATTCTGTATTTTCCAGATTTTTTTTTCTAGTAAACGTGTCATCACTGGAGAGAGCAGTATTAATTTGAAAAGAATCACTCTGACTTGATAAATATGCTTAACCTAACAATATGAATGCATGTTTGCTTAGGTGAAAATGGAATGCTGCCACTGATGTGCTATATTTTTCTAACATAACAGACCCAGTGCTTGCTCATAGTTAGTATTCTTCCAGCCATCTCACCTAAATGTAGCACATTTGTTAAGCAATAATTGTATTTCTGCAAACACAGATAGAGCAGTGAGTTCAAACACTTATTCCCAGTACAAATAAAAGGATGACTCATTAGTAGATCTTAATGATGTTTCTACAGTCTGACCTCACCTGCATCTTATAAACAAACAACAGCAACAAAATAGTCTTGAAAGTAACTGTTCATCAGGAGAAAACGTCTTGTTTCCAAGCTCTCCTGGTTAGCTATAACTCTGTATGTAATCACATGGTAGGCTCGATTGCTTTTATACACAGTGCAGAGAGATTCGAGGTGCTGCTGTAATCAAGAATAAGGATCATACCAGCCAGCAGTGGGAAATAATTTATTTCTTCAGGCCATAGTACATTTATCAAGATGCATTGTTAGCATTAAGAATTCTGGTTTTGAGTGTGGGAACCTGTGTACATGTTAGCATCCACATGATGTACATGGGTATTCTAAGATGTACAGCTGTACATTTATGTGTACGCTCAGTCATGTATCTTTAGGAACTCCCAACATTACACAACCATCACTTTTTTTTCCCTAGATTTTGTCCACTATGATTAATGATTAATCCTTACACTAGAGGTTAGGAGTTATGCAAGGAAGAGGTGAGTGGTTTATAGTATTAGTCTTATTATGATTATTGTCCAGATTCTGATCTTTGAAGTGACTGATATATAGATAAATGGCCCCCTAGTAGATAACGCCACAATACAATTGCCTATATTCTTATCTGCAATTATCGTTTTACATGGTTTATCTATTGGAAATGTGCAGGTAATTCCTGATTAATTATAAATGAAGACACACTAGAAAAAAGTATAGACAGTGGCTTTGAACTTCTTTTATCTTTTAACCTGGATTACTGAAATCTGCTTATATAAGCAGTGTAGAAAGGAAGTCTGGGTGTTTCTCTCCATCTTTACTTCCCAAATTAGCAAGGTAAAGAATCATTTCAAAGACAACTCAGGTGATTTGCTGCTCTCATTCCCATGATAGTCAAGGGATCCAAGGCTACAGCAACAGCCAGGGTGTTTCTTTCTTTCTTGTTTTAAGTGAAAGTTTGCAATGAACAGTCACTTTCTCATATAAAAACTCATGCACTCTTTTGTTATGTAACCGTAGCTGCTCTCCCTGCACTGTGACAGCACACTCCATCCCTCCACCCTGAATTTCCTATAATCGTTCAACCAGCTTCTGTCCTCTTCTTTCTTCTCATCTCACCTCCAGACAGGAGCTGCAGTTAATCTTCTGTATCTGCTTAAGCCAAGAAGCATACTCTTCACCAGTATCATTTTATGTCTTTTAAGCCAGTCCAGTCTTTGTGTGAGACGTTGGCTTCTGGACAGGTTTCCAATCTTGGCTAAAAGAGAGTCAGTCCAGTGGTCATGTTTTCCAGGGACCCTGCAGCCTGTCACATCAATCAAGTCTGGTCTTAATACTGGAGTTCAAGTTCTGCACTCCACATTTCTCCTGCTCCATCAGGGACTTTTGTTGAGTTCCCTGTAAGGCAAATCGTTGGTAGTAGCCAGGCACCATCTAGTTCTTCAAGTCTTGTGTTGATGTAGTCTCTGGGTTATGTAGCCTTTTATGTATCTGGGCCTCATATTTTCCTTATGTCTCTGATGTTCTTCACTCTCCTTTGCTGCAGCTGAACTGAGACAAATTAATACTTCTTAGCTGGCCAGTTGCTAGCTTTTAAGACCCTAGATACCATTCACTGGAGTGGGATGCGATCATTTTCTTGATAAACTTTGCTACACCAATTGACCTAGATGTTCCCTCTGAAACAACGGTCTTCAGACCCTTGTTCCTGCTTCTCTGTCCTCCAGGTATCTGGTTGTATTTAGAAAACTTCCTAGCTTTTGGTTTAGTCTAGTTGGGCTGCCTTCTCCTTTACTGTCTGTTGTCCCTCCCGTCAACTAAAATAATTCTTGTCTAGTAACAAATTAGTGAATACCCTGCTCCCTCCTTCCCTATCCTCATAGCAATCAAAGACTGTTTTCTTTTGTGTTCAGACCTTTTCTTGAGTCATTATAATGGCGGTCTTATACAATATTTGTCCTTTTGTGACTAATTTAACTCAGCACAGTACCTTCCAGATTCCTCCAAGTTGTGAGTTATTTCCCAGATTCATCATTGTTCTTAATCATTGGGCAATATTCCATCGTGTGAGTGGACCATAGTTCATTTATCTCTTCATCTATGTTGGGCATCTAGGTTGATTCCATCTTTTTGCTGTTGTGGATGATGCTGTGATAAACATTGATGTATATGTATACATTTGTGTGGCAGCTCTTCTGTAGGATATATTACAAGATGTGGGCTTGCTGGATTGTATGACATTTCTGTTTATAGCTTTTAAATAATGTGCTGAATCAATTTCCAAAGTGTTGTTGCCATTTTACATTCCCACCAACAGGGTATAAGTGTTCCAGTCTCTCTACAGCCTCTCCAACTTTTATTATTTTGTGCTTTTTGTATTAGTGCCAGCTTTGTTGTGTGACATCTTATCTCTTTGTAGTTTTAATTTGCATTTTTCTAGTGACTAATAGTTGTGAACATTTTCTTATGTATCTGTTAGCTGCCTGAAAGTTCCTTTGGTGAAATGCCTGTTCATATACTTTGCCCATTTTAAAATGGATTATTTGTCTTTTTGTTGCTGAGGTTTGCTATACCTCATAGATTTTAGAGGTGGATGCTGGTTGGATTGGATATAGCCCATTTGTTTTACTTGATTTTTTTTCCCAGCCTGTAAGTTGGCTTTTTAACTCTTCTAGTGAAGTCTGTTCATGATGGTAAGTGCTTGATTTTTTTAGGAATTCCCAGTTGTCTATTTTCTTTTGTGGTGTTTGTACATTATTGGTATTGTTTTGTATTCCATTTATGCCATCCATCAGGGCTCCAAACATTGTCCTTATTTTTTTCTTCCATGATCTTTACCGTGTTAGATTTTATATTTAGGTCTTTCATCCATTTTGAGTTAATTTTTGTGCATAGTGTGAGATATGAATCTTGTTTCATTATTTTGCAGATGGATATCCAGCTATGTCAAGACTATTTGTTAAAGAGATTGTCTTTTCCCCAGTTTATGGCTTTGAGACTTTGTCAAGTAGCAGCAGTTCATAGGTGGGTGATTTTGTATCTGGAGTCCCAATTCTGTTCCATTGATCTATGTATGTATGTATATACGTATCTCTTGTTGTTCCATTACCAGGCTGTTTTGATTACAGTGGCATATAATAGATGCCAGGGTAAGATAGCATGAAGCCTCCCAATTTGTTGTTCTTCTTGAGTAAAGCTTTGTTTATTAAAGGCTTTTTCCCTTCCTATATGAATTTTGGTAATTTGCTTCTCCGTTTCATTAAATAATGTCATTTGAACTTGGATCAGGATTGCATTTATCTATAGATCACTTTAGTTAGAGTAGTCATTTTCACCATGCTGAGTCTTCCCATCCATGAGAGCAAGATAAGTTTCTGAACTCATGTAGGTCTCTTTTCATTTCTTGCAGTAGTGTCTTGTAGTTTTCCTTGTATAGCTCTCTTACATCTGTGGTTAGATTTATTCTTAAGTGTCATATCATCTCGGGGGCTATTGTAAATGTTATTGATTCAGTGATTTCCTCTCTGATATTCTTTTTTGTTGGTGTAGAGAAATCCAGCTCATTTTTGTATGTTTATCTTATATCCTGATGCAAGTTTTTTTTTGCTGTGGATTCTTTAGGATTTTTTGGGTAAAGATTGTATCATCTGCAAATATAATGTAGAATAAAAGCAATTGATAAAGGGCATCTTTGTCTCTTTGTCTGGTTCCCATTCTCAAGGGGAATGCTTTCAGATTGTCTTCATTTTTGATGATGTTGGCCGTTGACTTCATAGAGAAGCCTTTATGATGTAGAGAAATTGCCTTTCTATTCCTGTTTTCATGAGAGTTTTTAGCATGAATGAGTGTTGGACTTTCATTTATTTCTTAACGGAAAATACTTGAAGTCAACTGATTCCTGTGTTGTGTTATCACTTGAAAGGGCACCACACACACCTACTGAACAATCTGGAGTCCATTCTAAGGACAGTGAATCATAAACATCATTTGCAGGAGGGAAAAAATGAGTAGTAATTCCAATTAAAACAGAAAAGGAACAGGGGAGGAAACCCACATGGCTCTTCTTTATAGAATGTAATCTTCCATTAGCCATTTTGTCTTACCTTTAAAGTTCTAAATCATTTGTATGTAAGAGTGTAACCTAAGTCTAGGAATTTAACTCTGTAATCCTGCCATTTTTTTCTTGCTGTAAGTTCTCTTTCAGTAAGCTGTGACACCCGGAGGCATTATATAAAAGAGAACTAAAGGTTGCCCTGTCCTGGACCACCGTTTATGAGTACCGAGACACTGAATCCATTCTTTCAGCTCTCATATCAGTCTATCTCACTGAGGTTTTCCCTGATTTTTCCTGACACTCTTCGTTATCAAACATAGTATCTTTTTTCAGCTGTTGGCCTTTCCTGACCACAGGTCCCAAGTAAGGAGGTTGAAGTCTCACCATCCTCACTTCTAAAGAACATTCTGGTTGTATTTCTTGGAAGACTTATTTGTTTGTTCTTGCGGTAGTTGATGGCATATTCAGTATTCTTCATCAAAACTATAATTTGAATGTATCAATTCTATCTTTGTCTTTTATTGTCACACCATTACATATGTATGAGGTGAGAAAATAATGTTCATCATAATATTCGTGCAGTACAGTGACTTACTTAGTTATGGCATTGGATGGGGATATGCAAATGAAATCCATGTAGCCCTAACTTAGGAATTGGTTAGTTTTGCCATCCTGCTAGGCTGAAAGGGCAACACTGAGAGTGAAATAGCAGGAATTATAACATAGAAGACAGGAAGTGAGAGCTATAACACTGGAGATGGCAAAAAACAGCAGCAGCAGAGAAACAGTGGCAGCAATATCAGCAGATAGGCAGGAGACTGTAGAGAGGGCTCGGTGATTTTATTGGCCTGTAGAGTGAGAAAGCTGAGTGCCTTGAGGCAAGAGACTTGACAGTGGAGTAGGGTGCCTCCAGGCACTTTGTGGAACTTGATTTGCCAAGCCACAGAGCTAGAGAGCTGAATACCTTTGGGACAGAGCTGACTGGTAGACTGGGGTACCTCCGAGCACTTTTTGGCAGAGCTAAAACAGCTTGATAACATTTGCCTGAGTGGGGGAAAGGCCAAGGGGCTTAGGGATAGGTAGAGACCTGTCTGAGGGCATGGCTGAGAAAAGGCTGTCCTGATCAAAAGACTTGAGTGTTCCTGGGCCTGAATTGTAACCTGTTGCTTTGCTAGTAAACGCCATGATTGTGAACAATCGTGAGTTCTGTGTGGCCATTGCATTGGATTATCAAACTCAGCAGAGAAGTAGAGTGCACCATGGGAGGAACAGATAAGATCAGAATTGGCAGAAAGCTTTGGTCAAAGGAGTTATGTCTGACTTCCAGCTTGTAGGAATGAGCCTTAAGATATTGATCTTGATTCACCTCTCTCGTTGTGAACCTAGAGGAGGTTAGATGCTATTGCTGTGCCATTTCTACAATTGGTAACAGCATTTACAAATTGAATAGAGATACCTGTTCCTACAGCATTCTTACAAACCTGAATCCTCAGATAAATTAGAAATTTCCCAATCTTGTCTAAAGTCAGTAGTGAGGAGGGTTGCAGAGAACAAGAGCTAAAGTGATAGCTCTTGGTAATGTTCAACTTGGGTGCTGATAACGTAAGCTCATGTCATTGACAAATGGGATTCATTATACTTCAGCATGATATTATGCCAAGGAAGTCTATTGGACAAAGTAAATACTTCCTCTATAGTCAAGAGATTATATTTTAAACTAAGTAATATTGATATAGGCATATGTAAAAAGTACAAGCAACTGCATAGAGTCTAGTGAGTAAATGCAATGCTAAGAACAAAAATAATTGGAAGAGGGTAATATTGCATTTATGTCACATACTAAGATTCAGTGTGTCTTTGAGATTATATTCTTAAGGAAAGAACAAAGGAAAGGAACCCAGTTTTAATTCCATAATCACATTTGTAAATCAGATTTCTAGAATTATTAGATGGTAATATTTCTGGAATGGGAAAATTTCTCAAAACAATATAGGGAAACTATTATATTGAACAGCCAAGGAAGCCACATCCCCTCAACTGAGACCAGACTGAGATTAAGAAAAGTAACAACTTAACCCATATCTAAAGAATAATTTCATAGGACCGGGAATTTATAATAGAGAGTAGTTGATGATTGAGGCTCTGGCGTCAGTTCCATCACTGGCTTGCTGTGAGCCTTTTGGGCACTTCACCCCTCCTAGTCTCATTTCTTTCTCTCTGTTGGTGTCAGGGGCCTCCATTAGCCTTGGAACAGCTGTTTCTGATATGATTGATTGCTCTGAATGGGAGTATATTATCCTTAATGATCACTACCCTGGATTGCAAAATGAAGGCACTAGAGAATTGTTCTCCTTGCTAGACAGGATTTAGTACAGAAGTTGTGGCATAGAAATCAGTGAGGTAGAATTTGTATTGCTAATGTATCTTTACAAATCGTAATATTTTCAATGAGATGTGGATACCATCTCAAGAAAGTGTGTGTGTGTGTGTGTGTGCACGCGTGTGCATGCGCACATGCGCATGAGCGTGCGTGTGTATGTAGGTCTTTAAGGTTTTTTATTCTCAAATAGCCTGAAAAGGGCTTGACTTTTTGGTCATGTGACAGGCTCTGCTTATAGGAGAAGTTTCCTTATCTATCAGGACTAGTGTGATGCTTGTGTGGTCCATGTTACACTGCATGACATAACATAGACGGTCTGGTGCAAAGGAAACATCTTTAGATTGGGAGTAAAGACATGTGCTATGTATTTTGGGGGGGCCGTACATAAACCAAATCAATCCAGATGGGAAGATTTCACTGGAAACAGTAAATGTGAATGGGAGATCACCTGTATGTATTCACTTTATTCATGCTGTATGAATAGAGTGGCCAATGATGAAGACAAGAAGGCTTAGAGGGAGCTGAAGTTAGAGGGGGCACAACTCAAATGAGAAGAAGCAGCTGCAAATATCTTTAAATAGTTGGAACTTGGAATGGGCAAAATACAAATCTAGGAAAACGAGAAATTGTCAAAAATGAAATAGAATGGATAAACATTGATATCCTAGGCAGGAGTGAGCTGAAATGCACTGATACTGACAATTCTGAAGCAGGCAATCATTTGATCTACTGTGCTGGGAAGGATAAATTGGAGAGAAATGGTTTCACACTCTTCTTCAAAAAGAATGTTTCAAGATCTAAAGTACAAGACTGTCAGTAAAAGAATAATATGCATATGCGTACAAGAAAGAATAGTTAATATGACTTTTATTCAAATTAATGCATGAACCATTAGAGCTGAGGATGAAGGAACTGAAGATTTTTTTACCATCCTGTGCGGCCTGAAACTGATTAAACATGCATTCAAGGTACATTAATAGTTACTGGTAATTGGAATGCAAAAATTGGAAACAAGGAAGAAAAGAATTTGTGGTTGAAAAATATGGCATTTGATACTGTGACAGAATTTTGCAAGACCAATAAGTATTTTTCTTCAACAACATAAATGGCAGCTGTACATAGGGACCTCATCAGGTGAAATGCTCAGGAATCAGAGCAGCTACATTTGTGGAAAGAGACAGTGGAAATGTTTAATGTCATCAGTCAGAGGAAGACCAGGGCCTGACTGTGGAAGAAATTGCCCATTACTCATATGCAAGTTGAAGTTGAAGCTGAAGAAAAGTAGAACGAGTCCATCAGAGCCAAAGTATGACCTTGAGTATATTCTGCCTGAATGAAGAGAGCCTCTCAAGAATAGATTTGATGCACTGAGCGCTAATGACATGGCCGGATGAGTTCTGGAATGACACTGTATATAGAGAAAGAAAATTTTCATTAAAAAAGACCAGAAAGAAAAGGCCAAAATGGATGGCAAAAGAAACTCTGAAAGTTGCTCTCGAACATAGAGTAGCTAATGCAAAAGGAAGAAATGATGAAGTAAAAGAGCTGAACAGAGGATTTCAAAGGGTGGTTGGAGAAGACAAAATAAAGTATTATAATCAAATATGCAAAGACCTAGAGATTGAAAACCCAAAGGGAAGATCATGTGTGGTATTTCTTCAGCTGAAAGAACTGAAGATAAGCTTCAGACATTGATTAGCAATACAGAGAAAATATTAAATGACGTAGGAAGCAGCAAAAGACAATTGAAAGAACAGAGTCACTGCACTTAAAAAAAAAGTTGTTCAACTTTCAACCATTTCAGGAGATAGCATCTGATCAAGAATCAGTGATACTGAAAGAAGAGTTCCAAGCTGCGCTGAAGTTCCGGAATGCTGACAAAGAAGCCTCCAGGAACTGAAGGACTACTGAATGAGACGTTTCAACAAATGGATGTAGCCCTGAAAATGTGCCAAGAAATTTGAAAGACTGCTACCTGGGCAACCAGCTTGGAGAGATCCCTATTTGTATCTATTCCGAAGAAAGGTGATACAACAGAATGCAGGAATTATGAAACAGTATCTTCAGTATCACACACAAGTAAAATTTGGCTAAAGATCATTCATAAGCTACTGCAGCACTACACTGGCAGAGAACTGTCAGAGGTTCAGCTGGATGCAGAAGAGTACATGGAACAAGGGATGTCATTGCTGTTGTCAGATGGATCTTGGGTGAAAGCAGAGAATATCAGAAAGATGCTTTCTTGTGTTTTATTGACAATGTGAAAGTATTCGACTGTGTGGATCATAACAAGTTATGGATAATATTGCAAAAAAAAAATGAGAATTCCAGAGCACTTAACTGTGTTCATGAGAATTCTTTTCTCAGGCCATGAGGCAGTGGTTTGAACAGAGAAGTGGATACGGGGTGGTTTAAAGTCAAGAAAGGTATGCATTAGAGTTGTGTCCTTTCACTCTAGTTATTCAGTCTGTCTGCTGAGAATGAATGTGAGAAGCTAGACTACATGAAGGAGAATTTGGGGGTATAAGAGTTGCAGGAAGACTCGTTAACTGCCTGTATTATGCAAATGACACAGCATTGCTTTCTGAAAGTGAGGGAAAACCAGACTGTAGCCTTAGGTATGGATTACATCTCAACGTAAAGCAAAGTCCTCACAATTCTCACGTCATGATAAATAAACAGAAACAACAAAATTGAATTTGTAAAGGATTTCGTTTTACTTGGACTCACAATCAATTTCCATGAAAGCAGCAGTCAAGAAATAAAAAAGCACATTTTGCATTGGACAAATCTGGTGTAAAGGACTTCTGTGAAGTTTTTAAAAACAAATATGCCATTTTAAGGACTAAGCTGCACCTGGCCAATACCATGGTGTTTCAGTCACCTCACATACATGGGAAAGCTGGACAGTGAGAAAGGAAGCCTGAAGAATTGATGTGTTTGAATTATGCTGTTGGCAAAGAATATTGAACATACCGTGGACTGCCAAAAGCAGGAACAAAGCTGTTTTAGAAGAAATAGAGCCAGAATGCTCCTTAGAATCCAAGATGATGCAACTTTGTCTCCCATTTTGTGGACATATGATCAGGAGGGACCAGTCTCTGGAGAAGGACATCATACTTAGAAGAGGATTAGTGAAAGAAGAGGAAGCCCCTCAATAAGATGAGTTGACACAGTGACTGCAGCAACGGGCTCAAGCATAACAAGGATTGGGAGGATGGCCCAGGACCAGGCTGTGTTTCCTTCTGTTGTGGAGTCTCTGTGAACTGGAAGACTGGACAGCACCCAACAACAACAGCAACAAGAGTCACCCTAACAGCTGGAGAGGTGTAGGAGAGGGCATGAACAGTGAACGGACAGGAGGTTCAAGAAGGAGCAGGTTTAAAAGGACAGTGGTAATAGCATGGTTCAGAGAGTGTGGGGTGCTAAATTTAGAGAAATTACAAATTGTGGGTATGTGGTATGAACCAGGACATGTTTTAATTTTTTAATGGAAAATAATAATAAAAAATGTACGCTTCGTATATTTTCAGTGTAGAATAAGATAAAGAATAACTACGTACTCCTCAAACAGTTTCAGAAATTTAATGTTACTCTGTGATCCTCCTTCCTTCTACCCCTCTCCCCTCTCTAAAACATCACCTTTATTTGGAAACGTAATATAATTATTGCTTTACGTTTCTGTCCTTTTTTTCCTTTTCTGATTTATCATCGGTTGTATATAATGGGAGACCCTGGTGACGTAGTGGTTCAGCGCCACGGCTGCAAACCAAAAGGTTAGCAGTTTGAATCCACCAGATGCCCCTTGGAAACTGTGGGGGCAGTTCTACTCTATGGGGCAGTCCTTCAGGGTCACTGTGTCTTGGAATCAACTGTACAGCAGTGGGCTTGTTTTTTGTGTTTTTATTTTTTGGTTTCTGTGTAACTATTTAATTTTGCCAAGTTTTGAATTTTATATAAGTAAATTTGTACTCTTCTTTTTCTTGCTTCTTTCAAGTAACTTTATGCATTTGAGACTCATCCAAGTTGATGTGTGTAATTCTTGTACATTTGTTCTCACTCTTGTACACTGTTCCTCTCTGTGAATGTATCACGACTCATGTCATCATTATCCTACTTTAGAACTGTGTATTGTTTCCAGGTTTTGGATATATATACAAACAGTACTTCCATTTACATTCTTGTACGCATGTCCTGGTGTAGATGTGTGGGTATTGCTGTAGAGTACAGGCGCATGCGAATAAGCTGTGTAGTCAAGTCAAAGCACTTCTTTCTTTGCCATGGCAAGACAAATTATTTTCCAAAGTGATCAAATCTAAGTAGACTCTGAGCAGCTATGAAAGTTCTCCCATTGCCTCACGTCCTCAGCCATCCTGGGCATTTTCAAATTTTCAGTCTACTGCTTGGTAGCATAGTGGGTTAAGTGCTACGTTTGCTAACCAAAAGGTCGGCAGTTCAAATCCACCAGGCGCTCCTTGAAAACTCTATGGGGCAGTTCTCCTGGGACCTCTACGGTTGCTGCGAGCAGATCTGACTCAATGGCTATGGGTTTCTTATAGGTTTTGGGGGGCCACTTAAGCAAACATTTCATGAAAAGTATACATGCATACATTTAAAAAGTCAGCTAGATTAACAAGTCTTACTAAAAAAAAGTAGTGAAAGCAAATTTTTATTGCTCCTCAGAGACCACTACTTCTAATTATTTTAGTGGTTTCATTTAGTATTTCCTTTAATAGTTAAATTACTATATCTAGAGTTCTCATATTAAAGCATTACCAGTTATGTTACTTTTAGAAAATGAATATTTACCTTCCTCATACTTCTTGAACTTCATTCACTACATGCCAGCACACTACCTGCCCACCCTCCCAAACCAAACCAAGTAAAACCCATTGCCTTCAAATCGCTTCCAGCTCATGGTGACCCTATAGGACAGGGTAGAACTGTCCTCATCAAGTTTCCGAGGACCCACTGGTGGATTCGAACTGCTGACAGTTTGGTTAGCAGCCATAACACTTAACTATGGTGCCACCAGGGTTTCCTGTCCCCATTTTCTCAATATCATTATATTATACTTTTTTCTTAGATCACCACATGGCATTTTTATTACTAAGGCTGTTTAAAATTTATTTACAGATAAGCAGGTATAGACTAACTCTACTAACTCTACAAAACAATATTTTGTTTTCCCTAGAGAATAATTATCTATATATATTTTCCCAGTTTATTTGTCATGTGATTATCCTTAATTTAATCCCTAAGATTTCCCCAAGTATATGAAAATCTTTATATATCCACACATACTCAAGTATTAAGTGCTTAGTGAACTTTGGCATCATGAAGAAATCGTTAATCTGACTACCACATCTGCTTTTCTATGAACTGATCCCTCTCTAGACTAGTTGCACAATTGCATTTTTACAGTCTTTCATGCCTCTTACCTGAATTTCTTCTCTAGCTGTTTTTAAGATATTCTCTTGTCTTTGGTGTTCTTCTATTTCCCTGTAAATGGGAATTGCTTTTACTTTATTGTGCTTAGGATTCTTTCTCTTGAATCTGAGGTTGATCCCTTTCATTAACTTTAATAAAACTGTCAACTTTTTTTGTTTAATGTTATTTCTCATATTTTGTATATTTTTTGCCGGATTAGAAGTATGTTAAACCAATGCTTGTCAAACTTTATTCTGCTTAAGAATCAACTGGAAGAATAGCTGTACCACAGACTGATGCCAGATCGTCTAGGCTGTGGCCTGAGAACGTGCTTATGCTAATAGTCTGTGAACCACACTCAGATCCCAATGTATCAAGCCGTCTGAGTCTGCTCTCCTCATGTCTTTTAGCCACTTGCTCATATATGCCCTCTTTTCTCTCTGTGTCTCCTTCGATATTACGTTGTGTATAATTTATTAATACTTATGTTTTAGTTCACAGATTCTCTGTCTTCAACTCTTTCTTTTTTTGTTGTTGTTGTGATTGAAAGCTTACAGTGCAATTCAAAGTTGCATGCTCTCCTATCTGCAACTCCCTCTGCTCTCCTTGCCCATGACAGCACACTCCTCCTTTCTGTCCTATACATGTCATATCCTCTTAATAATCTCCTGTCCCCTTCTTTCCACCCTCTCCCTTCCCCTCTAGTGGGAAGCCAGTAGGAAGACAGGCTGTAGACGCATAAAATGATAAAGTGCACACATAAGTCACTCTGTGTCCTCAAGTCCATTCCATTCCTATCTGAAGAGTTGACCTCAGTAATGATCTATGATCAAGGGCGCAGCAGTAGGTCTAGGGGCCACACTCCCAGGGGAACTCCCAGGCCTTCAACCATCAATTGTGATCTTTTAGTGGATCAACTGTAACTTTCTATTTTGAATTTTATTCAGTTGAGTCTTAAATTTGGTACTACTTCAGTCTTTCTTGGTCAGCTTATAGAGTCACTTTCATGTGTTATACTTACAGACATACATTATTTAAGTATGTTCAGACTAGTCTGTATTTGTTACTTATAATGTTGTTAGTCTTTGCAAATCTCACACTTCCTATGTTGTTTCTGTTGACTTGCATTCATGGGACTTGTTTTCTTATACGCAGTGGTAATTTTTATAGTGAGCTCGCGTTTACTGAAATTTGTGTGCAGAAATTTTTTGGAGCCCATGTTTGGAGTATTTTTCTCAAGAAAGGATTTACATTTGGTTCTGCTAGGTTCTTGGGGACACTATTCCTTTGATACCCATTTAGATTTTTACTTGAGACTTTTTTCATGTCATATGAATTTTGTTCTCTTTTGAAAATGGTCTTGGGATGAGAAAAAATTAACAGAAAATTTTTGTTTTCCCTGCTTTTTAATATTAATTCCAAGAAAAGGCAAATTTACTGTGCATCATGTTTTCTTTCATTTGGTTGGTTATTTGTTTTGTGTGTGCACATGAGTGTCTGTGTGTTTTCTAGTTCATCCTTCGTGAATTGTTTTCCTTTGATGGTACCTGCTTCGTGTATGGGTTTCTGATCTGACCTGTCACTACACTTGTGTACCACGTTTTATTTCTGGTCTTGAGTGTGTGCAAGAATTTACCAGGAGTGCAAGGCATGGGAGTTGGAACTACCTGTTCCTCAGCTCACTTACCATCTGAAATCAAACATCTTTAAGATGTCTAGCCTCTAATTATTTGTTGTACGTCACCACCCTTTTTTAAAAAATGTTGTTTTTTTTCATAAACTGTGTAACATTTTTTGTTATTCTCTACAAGTAAGGGTTTCTCTGCTCATCTACTCTTCCGTGTTTTCAAAAACAATTTTCCCAGCTATTTCTTCTTCTTTTTCTTTTTGTTTTTTTGGCATGACTTGGTATATCTTCTCATGGTATATGTGGCCAACTTCAGTGAATATGATAAATCACTAATTAGTTGTATGAATTCAAGTAACTTTCTTTTCTCTTGTCGCTTCACAGTGTCTCAGATAAAAAGCAAGAGAACTAAGCTAGATGCACTTCTGTTTCTAAAATTTTGTCTTGAGAGTAGTGAAAATGATACACAGGACCTACTTCCTAAGGTGGAATATAGATTAAACTACTGAATGGAGTGAGGCACTGAACAGAAGTAAATGATTACGTGTAATACACTTGTTCCTGAAACTCAGCAGGGTTATTTTTTCTTTCTTATTTGAAAAATGGTAATAATATAGCAGAATCTTTTGCCAAATTCCCTCATACATGTAGTTTTTAGAGTTCATTTGATTATCGGATTGTTTCATGTGAAGTCCCCAAATGTTTAATCCATTATTCTGTCTATGATTCAGTTTTTCATATCTGTCTGTTTTCAGCCAGTTATTGCATGAGTACTAGCCAAAATTATTGTTATCTTCTATTATTAAGGTGAAACTCTTTGGGTTAGCTGACAATGTACTCATAAGACATTGCCTTCTCAACAGGTGACTTTGGTTGAATGCCAATTCCTTTAACTTATTTTACTGGTATCTAAGGAGTCACACATAGAGATCATAGGCTTCTTAGTTGTTTCTCTGACTCCTTCTGTATTTCGGCTTCTGTATCAGAATGACATTGGTCATTTCTGCTTTTACTTATAAGAAGAAGCAATATTGTCATCATGTAAATAATAAATATTTAACAATAAACACAGTTACGTATGAAGGATTCTCAGAGATTTTATTCTCGTAAATGAAGTTTCCAGTTTAGCTGAGAAGACACAGTGCATTTATGGAAAAGTAACTAAGGATATAATATGCTAAGTCTCAGATTTGGAATATAGGCAGTGAATTCTATAGAAATTTTGAGGAAGAAGATAAATCACAGGAGACAAATCATTATATGAGGACATTCCGTGCAGATGGTACAGCCAACAGCCCAGTTATAATAAATAGCCACAATGTGTAGGCTTTTGTCTAGAATTCAGCATTTTTACTGGATGTAACTTTATAGTCTAAATTTGAATAGTATAAGGTTGGAACCAATTTTAGTTATATATTTATGTAAAATGCAATCTGAATATGCATGTACTCACTTGGGCGCTACTGATAGGAAATCTCTCTTTGCTCAGCAGAAAGAACATAGCATACTTTTCAAGTTTTACTTACATGATCCAAGCATCAGCCTTCCCCTCATGGATCACTTTCTTCTTATTTGGGGAAAAACAGGCTCTGTCTCATACTCACTCATGAGCCATCCATCAGCTGATTGGATGTGTCACGGACCCCTTCTTACCATGCCTTCATCCAGCACTGAATACTGCTCACTTTGCTGCTGGGCACAACTGAGCCTGCTGCATGAGAAACCGCTTAATGCAAGGGGTGTGTTTTTATCAAGCCATACTGCATTTCACTGACTCCTGATACAACCACAAAGAGCTCCGGTATGGCACAGTGGGTATTCACTCAGCTGCCAACTTGAAGATTAATGGTTGGAAGTCACTGGCTGCTCCACAGGAGAAGGATGTGGTGGTCTGCCTCCATCAAGATTACTGCCGTAGAAACTCTAGGAGACAGTTCTGCTCTGTCCATAGGGTTGCCATGAGTTGGAATTGATGGCAGTGGGTTTTCATATAACCATGCTAAACTGTATATCAGGTTTACTCACACGCTGAAGGATAATAAAAGGAAATTCTAGCAAAGCGTTTGCTACTGTATGTTAAATCTGAGTTCCCCAGTTGGTCAAGAGAAACACATAAAGAGTTAAACACTTTTCATTGTCTCCACTCTTGAACACAAGATTAAGGAGTATAAGATGAAAAGTCCAAAAAGGGTTAAACATTTTTTTTTTTAATTGAGCTCTAAGTGAAAGTTTACAGTTCAAATTGAGTTCTGATATAAAAAGTTACAAACCTCGTTATGTGACGCCGGTTGCTCTCTCTATAATGCGGCAGCACACCCCTCCTTTCTACCCCAGATTTCCAGTGTGCATTCAGCCAGCTCCTCGGCCTTTTTAGCTTCTTGTTTCACCTCCGGGCAGAAGCTGTGCATTTAATTTCATGTATCTGTTTGAGCTTGGCTGGCTGGCTATTTGAGCTAAGAAATACTGTCTTCACAAGTATCTTTTTATGTCTTGTAGTCTAGTCTAATCTTGGTCTGAAGCGTTGGCTTCGGGAATGGTTTCATTGTGGGCTAACACTGTCCAGGCAGGGATTAAGCTGCTTGTCTTTTCTTGCTCTCTTTCCTTCCAGTCCATGGAGAAAGTCACTGTTTCTACATCTCCACAAGGCAAACATGAATCTCCTCTGGGGAGCTCGCCCCTTACCCAAGGCTTCTCTCTTGGTCTACAGTCTATCTCTTGCCCCTTACTTTTGCATTCACGAGAATTTAAGAACCAATGGTGGTGTGTTTCCCAGACTGAATTATACGTTCTGGACCACACACACACAAGGAAACTTGAACAGCTCAGTTCAGGGTGGAATTTTGCACTCTAGTTTATCAGGGTATATCGAAGTATAAACTGTATCTATGCTTTCTCTTTCTTCCTGTTTTTCTTCAGCTTTGAAATAATATGCACATGTATACACACAGACACACACACAAACACACGCATACAGTGCCTAAAAGAAGTATTAATTTTCAGATACGGTAGTCTAGAAACAAATTCAACACTTTGCCAGGCTTAGGTTGTTTTGTTTTAAAGTAATAGAGTCAGTAGATCCTTGATGATCATATTCTGTCTGAACAAAGACCTGGCTAAGTGACCGCATTGCTGGGGGGGTTGTTGCTTGTGTGTTTTGTTTCACTTTGAGCCTGGCCAGATTCTTAGGTATAGTGATGTTCTTATTCTCATCTCCACGTATAAAAGGGGATCGTATGAAAGTTTATGGTTCTTATGGCCAAGACAAGTGAAGAGCTAAGTTCCAGTTATACATTATAATTTTTGAACATTACCACCATTTTGCCTGATAGTGTGACCATTTTTATGATAATGTAACATTAGAAGATCCTCAAGAACTTTGATATCAAGCAAGGGGATTTTTTTTTTTATTCTTAAAAAAAATGATTTTACTAATCAGACACACTGTTATAACTTCATAAATAAAATGAAAAAATTTAAATGGTTCTTGGAAAAGTCAAGCAGCAAGAAGAGAAAGGTTTTAAATAAAATCTTCTGTAATTTAATAGCATTCAAAGATGTAGTAAGTATATCCATGTTACGTGGGAAAGCATTATGAGTTAAATTTTTTTAAAGATTTTCTAATCTGTAATAGAACTCACAACTTACATTGATTGTTGTTCCTCTTCAGAAGTGAAAAATATATGGCTCAATAGATTAGCAATCTTATGGAGTCAAGATGATACAAAGTGGAGAAGCAAGTTTTTTAGTCAGTTTCATACTCATCTGGTACCACTCTAACACAAATACCACAAAAGAAAAGCTTATTCTTACACAGCCCAGTAGGTTACAAGTCCAAATTCAAAGTGTCTGCTCCAGGGGAAGTCTTTCCCTTTTTGGCAGCTCTGGAGGAAAAGTCCGTGTTGGATTGGTCTTTGGTGAAGGAGCATCTTGACCCAGCAACCACAGGTCTGAAGGCCGTGCTCTACTCCTTGTGCTCCTTTCTCCATGGCATGAACACTTGGCTTGCTGACTCTTCCTTTTATCTCTTGTTAGAATGAAAGGATAAAAGGTGATACAAGCCATACTCCAGGGAAACACCGTTAGTAAGGATTTTGCCGTCACACCCTAATGGTCTTTTAACTTGGCTGACTTGGCATTTATTACCCACAGGCAGAGATTACGATTTACCGTATAGGACAATCACAAAATGGTGAGCAATCATGTAATATTGGTAATTGTACCCCAGCACAATTTCTATACACATTTTGGTGGACATGTTCAGTCCATGACGGTTTGTTTTTTTAAAAAAATGTGTTTTCATCTCATTGTGTACTGTTGAATGGGTTCTAACTCTTAGCAACCATACATACAACAGAAGAAAACACCGGCCAGTCCTGCACCCACCTGACAGTCTTTGCTATGGTTGAGCCCATTGTTGTAACCATTGTGTCAGCACATCTTGTTGCAAGACAGGCATCGTTTTCTTGTCCAGGTGCTGGTCCTCCTTGATAACATGTCCCAAATACGTAAAGTGAAGTCTTCTCCATCTAGGCTTCTAAGGAGCATTCTGGCTGTACTTCTGCCAAGACAAATCTATTTGTTCTTCTGGCAGTCCACAGTATATTCAGTATTCTCAGCCAGCATCGTAATTCAAACACATCACTTATCCAGTCTTCTTTATTTATTGCCCAGCTTTCACATGCATATTAGGTGATTATAAGCAGCAGGGCTTGGGTTAGGTGCACCTTCATCCTCAAAGTGACATCCTTGCTTTTGAACACTTGAAAGAGGTCTTTTACTGCAGATTTGCCCAAGCAACATACTGTTTGATTTCTTGACTATAGCTGCATGGGCACTGATTGTGGATCTGAACAAAATGAAATCCTTGCAAACTTCAATCTTTTTTCTGTGTTTCATGATGTTGCTTATTGGTTCGTTTCTGAAGATTTTTGTTGTCTTTATGTTGAGTTGTAATTCATACTGAAGGCTGATCTTCATCAGTAAGTGCTTTTAGACCTCTTCACATTCAGCAAGCAAGGTTCTATCATCTGCACAAGGAAAGTTACTTATGAATCTTCCTCCAATCTTGATGCCCCATTCTTCTTCATGTAGTCCAGTGTCTCAGATTATTTATTTAGCATACAAATTGAATATGTGGTCAGTTACGTTCACAAACTTGTCCTAGAAAAAGTGCTGTATACCTCATTGCTGAATATCACTGTGGTCACATTTGAAGTAGTCCCCTGCGGAAGCTGTGCACCGATGCCAGCACCTAGTCCACCCTTCAAAGCAACTTTGGAACTATTTTTCTGGAATAGCCATCAGAGCCATCATATTATTACTCTTTGTGTCCTGAATGTCATCAAAATGTCTTCCTTTCAAAGTTTCCTTTATGTTCAGGTAAAGAAGAAAGCCCCTGGGGGCCAGATCAGCAGAGTAGAGAGGGTGTTCCGATGCAGTTAAACCATACAATTAATTTCATGAATTTGCCACCATGCCACTGTGCACAATGAGCATTCCATCCAGAGCTCCAAAATTGCTTTGAAGGGTGAACTAAATGTTGGCATCAGTGCATAGTTTCCAAAGAGGAGTACTTCAAAGGTGACTGTAATAATAGTTAGTAATGAGGTGTGTAGCACTTAGAACAATTAGGCTCACAGACTTGCCAGACCTCATAAGTGTAGTGAAAGATACAATCCTTGTGCACACCTTCCCTGACTTTTAACCATGCAGTATGCCATTGATCTATTCAAACAACAGCCTCTTGGTCTACGTACAGATTCCTCATGAACAGAATTAAATGTTCTGGAATTCTCATTCTTCCCAGTGTTATCCATAATTTGCCATAATCCACAGCATTAAATACCTTTGCGTAGTCAATAAAACACAGAAAAGTATTTTGCTGATATTATCTGCTTTCAGCCAAGCCAAGATCCATATGAAATCTGCACCGATATCTCTCATTCCAAGACCTCTTGTGATTGCCACTTGAACTGGCATTTCCACATCAATATACTACTACAACTCCCATTTAATGATCTTTAGTAAAATTCTTTGTATGTGTGGTATGAATGACACTGGTCAGTAATACCCACATTCGGTTCAATCACCTTTCTTTGAAACAGTAAAAGTCTGAATCTCTTGCATTGGGTTGGAGAGGTAGTTTTCCTCCAAATTTCTTGGCATAGACGAGTGAGCACTTCCAGCACTGCATCTATTTACAGAAACATCTCCTCAACTAGATTGTATGATCTTTGAGGCAAGGGCTGCGTCTTATACTTTTTTCCATTTCATTTAACACCTGACCAAAGACAGGTCATATTACAGATGCTCTGTAAATAGATGAGTTGTGGTCCGAGGGTACTCTGGTTGCACAACGGCTGATACGATTAGTGGGGAAAGGTTTGGAAGTGATGTTTTGGAAAGATTCATGAGTCAAACATTTTTAAACAGAACATATGTTATTGCACAGAAAACCAGCAGTCAGCGTGATAGTCCATGTGACAGTGAAACTGGAGAAATCAACCGTGAGAGTAAGTGGAGAGGCAAGATAGCATTATCTGAGTGGTGAAAATTATATTACACTATGTCTTTTTTATTTATTTTTTTTTTTACCACATTCCTTTGCTTTCTTGCTTTCTTTTTTTTTTCTTTCTCCTTTCTTGGTTCTTAGGAATAGAAGTAGAAGCTGATTTATGAGTTGTGAGTCAGTATATAGTGTCAGATTTCTATAATGAGATTATGTATTAAATCTAATGAAAGGAAAATATGCTTACCCAAACCAAATGACAGCACCATGATTAAATGACTCAGGATCCTTCGATGGATTTGTTGAAACAATGCAGTGGGTAAAGTGTCCTCCTCCTTCTCCTAGTTTGTGATCAATTCTGTGGGATGAAGATGTATATCTTTTAAGATTCTGATGACATAACAATATGGTCAGGGAAGCAAACTTGAGCAAGATGGAACCTACGAGATCAAGTGATGTGGGTATTGTGGAGGTTTGTTTAGATCAATCACCTCTGCTGCATCTTATGACAAGTGCTGACTTCCCTGAAGCATTTCTTGTGGGCTCATTTATTTATTCTTGAACTTCATCTCTAAGCTACATTTGTGGAAGCTCACATGTGCACGTGTGTGCTCATACACGTGCATCCTACGTGTAGATACACAGAGGCAGAGTCTCCTGTTCCATCTTGAGGATGACAAGTGACTTAAACAGGAGCTGATGCCATATGACTGAATGTTTAACATGAATGACTTCTAAGTGGCATCTTCCATGATGCTAATGTCAGTGCTAAAGCACAGGAGAGCATATTATGAAGGGGACCAGTAGCCCCTGGACATTTACGGGGTCAGGACTTGAAAAGCTCGATATACCAAAGCAGTAAACACATTCCCATTCTTGAGAAGAAGAATAACTGGAATTAGAGTAGCAATCAGCCCTGAGGAAAAGAACATGCATTGATAAAGAAAACTATTTAACATAGGTGGTTTAAAGGTTTCCTTTCCTGAAACTTCCATCCCTTCTGACCTAGCTTTCAATGACCCCTTTCATGGCTGAAATTCCACTCAGAAACTGACTCCTCAGAGTTACAACTTCTGTCTGAATTAAAATGCAAATACGTGTAAACTGTCTATATCACTGTTTTTCAAATCCTACACCTGTGAACAATGATTAAGGAGTACAAGGGTGAGGGGTCCAGAAAGGGCGGATCGAAGAATGTGGAAGATACGGCTGTATCTGCATTTAGGCTGTGCCTAGAGCTGGCCGTATAAAAAGGAAGTAAAGCTGATGAATGGGGCTTTTGCTTAGTAGGTTGCTACGCTCGGTCTTACCTGCTCCACTGCTGTTTTCTTCTTTAATATTAATGCATTTGAGGTCTGTGATCTGTAACCGAGACATCCCAGTATTTAGCGTTGCCACATGCAGATACATTTTAGAACAACTCCATTAAAGATCATTTTCTCCTAAAGCACATTTGCTGTTCTCTGGTGGTGTTTATCACCCAGCATTTAGTTTTGATCCCTTTAATGTATGCAGAACCAAAGACATCCCTTCATCACTCTGATTCTGCTGGGAGCTAGTTTATGTTGTAAAACAAGGAGAAAGGGAGAGAAGGGAGCCAGAGGGGTGCAAATTTACATAAATATGTATGTGTGTGTATACATACACGCATGTACGTATAGTAATCCATTGAGATAAAATAACTCCATGGGACTAGTCAGCCAGGGAGGAAGTGTGGGACTAGATAGATTCTCTCCTCTTGGGGCCATCTATTAACTGCAAACTCTGGCTGCCAACAACCAACTGCTTAATGCCTCAGTCTGGCTGGGTTCTAATTTCTCTTCTTCCAGGAAATGAGCCATGAACAAGCCACCATTCTCCCGCTCCCTGCAAACCTCCTGGCCTGATATGTACATTTGAGAATTCTGATCACCTAGTGAAAACCAAGCCAAACTCACTGCCATCGAGTCAGGTCTGACTCATAGCGACCCTAGAGATTTAGTATAGAACTGCCCCACAGGGTTTCCAAAGAGCACCTGGCAGATTTGAACTACTGACCTTTTGCTTAGCGGACGTAGCCCTTAACCCACTATGCCACCAGAGTTTCCTACTTGGTGAAGGTCTGATGTAAATACCCAAACCCAAAAGTGTTGAGTCAATTCTGACTCACAGTGATACTATAGGGCAGAGTAGAACTGACCCAGAGGGTTTCCAAGGAGTGGCTGGTGGATTTGAACTGCTGATCTTCTGGTTAGTAGCTATAGCTCTTTAACAACCTTGCCACCAGGACTCCCTTAGGTAGATATCGACAAAGAAGAGATAACAGATAAGTCTGTGAACTCATCCTAATGAAAGTGTTAGATACCTCGTTGCTGAACATCGCTATGGTCACCTTCAGAGTACTCCCCTTGGGAAGCTGTGTACCGACACCAGCACCTAGTTCACCCTTTTTCTGGAATGGCTATCAGATCTGTCGTTGTATCACTCTTGATGTCCTGAATGTCATCAAAAGGTCTTCCTTTCAATATTTCCTTTATCTTTGGGTAAAGAAAAAATTCATTGGGGGCTGGATCAGGTGAGAATGGAGGGTGTTCCAGTACAGTTATTTGTTTACTGGCTAAAAACTCCCTCCCAGACAACTATACAGTTAAGTTTATGAACTTGACACCGTACCACCACAGGTACTGACCATTCCAACAGGAGTTCCAGAATTACCTTGAAGGGCAACTAGGCACTGGCTTCAGTACACAGCTTTCCAAGGGGAGTACTTTGAAAATGATCATACTTGGTATTGAGCAGTGAGGTATGTAGCACTTAGAAGAATTAAGTTCACGGTAAGTTCCTCTTTCAGATTAACTACAGGAGGACACAATGCTGTACACACAGAAAGTCTCAGATAGAGTCTCAGATCTCATAGTTTATGAGATCCATTGTTGTAGAGGGAAATTTACTTGAAGTGTGCTTGCCCATTGGATCTGTTGTTCATTTCTAACTGTTGGAGTTTTGAGACTGTCTTTTTTGAGAACAGAGAAAACTAAGGATGATAGTAAACTTAAGTTTTGGATTAGGTAAGTCGGTGCTAGGGCTTTTCTTCTTTCATGGGTTAATTTTACATTAGCATTCTTGAAGGATATTTGTGGGTATGAGTCTCTGGGTAGTACATACAGTTAATCACCTTGACTGCTAACTGAAATATTGAGTGTTTCAGTCTACCCAAGGAAGGGTGCCTCGAAAGAAAAGCCTGGTGACCTACTTCCTACTCTGACACATAGGAGGTTGCAGAGAGTTAGAGGCAACTGAATTTTTTAAACTTTTTGTTTTTAAATTTCATATAGATAAGACTGGGAAATGGGCCCTGTTGTAGCAGAGTTTGATGGAAAGAGATTCTGGAACAGGATAAATCCCTGACTGTAACATATGCATCAACTGGGAGCTTTCCACCTGGCCCTTGCCAGAACAAAAAAGCACTGCCATCAAGTCAGGCCTGACTCGTTGTGGCCCTATAGGTCTAAGTAGAACTGCCCGTAGAGTTTCTAAGGAGTGCCTGGTGGATTCGAACTGCCAACATCTTGGTTAGCAGCCATAGCACTTAACTATTACACTTTTAGGGTTTCTGCCCTGTCTTAGTCAGCTAGTGCTGCTCTAACATAAATACCACACAGTGGATAGCTTTAACAAAGGAAGGTTTATTCTTACACGGTCTGGTAGGCTACAAGTCCAAATTCAGGATGTCTGCTCCAAAGGAAGGCTTTCCCTTTGTCAGCTCTGGAGGAAAGTCTGGTATTGTGTCAATCTCTGTCCAGGGAGCATCTTGGTGCAGGAACCTCACGTCTGAAGGATGCCGTCTTCTCCCAGTGCTGCTTCCTTGATGTGTGAGATTCTCAATTCTCTGCCTGCTTCTCTTTCCTTTTATCTCTTGCAGGTTGAAAGGATTAAGGGTGGGGCAAGCCACACTCCTGGGAAACTCCCATTACAGTGGAGCAGGGAGGTGATCTTCTGAAGCGACTTGTAGCCAGTCCCACCCTAATGCTTTAACATACAGCACAGCAAAGTCACAAAATACAGGACAATCTTAAAATATAGGGAATCGTGGCCACATGGCTACACTTGTTTTGGGGGGGACACAATTCAATCCACGACATGTCCCTTAGCCTGCTCTCAATAATACTCACATGCTTTAACTCCCACTTCCAAGTTGATCCCTGCCCAAGATTCTAAAACAAACTCTTTGCAGAGTTGGAAAGATCTGAGGAGCCCAGGGCTGGTACGTTAGCACATCCGCCTTCCTCTTAGCCCTGACTAAAGCCTATATCCAGTGATATGTCTTGCTGTATTTTACTACTTACTTGCAACTAGGCATAGGCACAGAGGAAATGCAGTTTATTAGTAAATAGATAAACCAATCAGTGCATCTACTTAACTAATTTGATTCTGACAGTCTACAAGCTTCTTGCCTGAAACCCTTAAGAGAGACCCCATTCATGAAGTGAGATTATTCTGACTTGTGAGGGCAAACTTGACTTACTTCCTGTTTCAAGGCACTTCCCGCTGCTGGGGGGAGGGTGGTGATACCCACCTACCACTCCAAATACTGTGGCTGAGGACATCAGCATCATTTTGCCATCGTTATCTGTTTATAGGAAAAAAGGACAATGGACTGTAGAACACATTTTCTGCTGCCAGGACTGATTACTTCCATAAACGTTTATCGGTTCCAGCACTTTCTATATCAACAGCATGGGAAGAGTGCTTCTTGGTGTTTCTTGCTTTTAGCAAAGTCAAAAGGGAACAAAGCTAAAGCTTGAAAATAAATAAGTAAAAAGAATGTGCCTCAATAGCTGAGACAGATTTAAGAGAGACCAGATTCTAAAATAAGCTGTGGTCTGGCAGCTCCACCTGTAGTTAGCATTACACTCTGGACAGGTCTAGTGAAGTCATGCCCCATGCTTTATTCAAGTGGCTATAGTTCATAAAGCAGATGATGCCCTCTGGTGACACTGCCTCACTGCTCAAGTTGACAAGGATTGCAGATGTGTGGATGCGGAAGTGAACAACTGCACTCTGTGTGTGATTTGTGTAAAAAATATGAGCTCATAAGAAAGGGTTCCTATCTGAAAGCAAAATAAATGCTTATAGAGAAAGAGTTGTGAAGCTCAAGGGTCAGTAAGTGGAAGGAAAGGTGCAGAACCCAGAGAAGATGACACCAAGTCCTCCCCAACATAAATTGATTACACCCCACTAACATTTTACAGTAGCAGTTCTGGGCTAAAACTGAACAGCTCTCAAATGGAAGAGAACTCATAAATGGTCAGTTGCAGTGGCAAGTTTGTCTGGAAGAGGGAAGGCATTTATGATGCCTTTCCTCTAGGGCATCGTGATGGGGATTTACGTATTGCCAGCCAAGGTGTACACATGCGCCAGTGGATAGGTGGGCCTGCAACGCCACTGACGTGTGCCAGACACAGCCCTCGGAGCTGAGGAAAAACAGCTGACACATTCTCAGTCCTCCGGTGGCCCGCAGCCTAGTCATAAATGACTCTGATCATTTTAGCACCTCATGACTGAGCCAGGGTCCTGTCTTTACTCTAAATCATCATACTCTAATCAGCTCAGATTTTTGCCAGGGCTCGCATGCTAGACAGATCAACAATGTTGATTACAGTGGACAGCTGTGACACATCTGGGGGGTTGAGCCTTTTGGCCTAAAGGCAACCTGAGTGTTCATGACAAGCTGAAAACCCGTAGGGAAATAAAGAATGGTATCTTTCTCCACTCGTCCGTATTTGTAAGTCTGGTGCTTTCGGTGGTGAGGGTGATGGGTGATGGTTAGAGGGAGTATGTGTACATACTGGAGAGAAAGAGCTTAGAGAGGAGACAGGGGGAGGATGAAAAAGACAGGGAGATGGAATGTTTTTCAAAATCGAAAAAAATAGAATTTGATCATTATTATCCTCAAACACAATGCCCTCTTTTCTATCTCAGGTAAAATCCACGTTGGAAAATTGAGGAGAAGTATTGAGTGGTGGTTTGTTTTGCTGTGCCCTACTTACATAGAAAACACAGATGAGAGATGATTTGGTTGAACACGGACAGAGGGCAGATAAACCCCAATGACTTTTTATTTTGAACAAGAGCATCTTTATAAACAGAAACGAGCATGCTGTAGGAAAGTGGGTTATGACCGTCGGCCCATCACTGACCTTTTTATGTGAAACCGGCTACAGTTTTATCTTACATCTAGTAGAGGATTGATTGTCCTCTTCAAGGAGGGTTGGCATTCTGGATGTGTTACTTCTGATGTTTGTATATACCAGTTATTGACCACAGCCGAAAGGCAGATGTATTTAAAGGGCAAAGTAGCCTCATCTTAACTCAGAAACTGTAGAGTTATTTTTGTAGTTTGACCTATAAAATTATCACCACCAAACTTAAGCCCACAAACAAGTATTATTTTATTGATTATTATTCTACAGAGCCTGGTGTCAAATGTGTTTTACCCTCAGACCAGAAACACTATTTGCTGAATGATGCTGCTTTGCTGGAATGCATCCAGTTACTTACGTTTCTAACGATCGGTTCTTGAAAGAGTCCCACACTACTTCAAAATAGATACTTGACTTTCAAAATACTGTTCCATTGATCTCAGTTGTCTCATGGCGCCCTTGGCTTTTGGCTGGCTGATCTTAGTTGATGTTACTGATGTCAATTCACTTGTTTATGTCAGAACTTTTGAGTTACACATGTGTCCTTAGTTTCCTTCACTCCCCGTTTCTCTCATGTGCCTTCTCATGACTTCTCAGTTTATCGTGCACCATGTCTTCTCCAGAAACCCTGGTGATGTAGTGGTTAAGGGCTAGGACTGCAGACCAGCAGGTCAGCAGTTCAAATCCACCAGCTACCCCTTGGAAATGCTACGGAGCAGTTATGCTCTACCTATAGGATCTCTGTGAGTGGGAATCAACTCAACGGCAGTGGGCTTGGTTTGGGGTTGGTTTTGGGTGACTTCTCCATCTTTATTGTACTGCACTGACTCGTCTCTTACCTCCCTTAATGAAGTCATAACTTCTTATCTGACCTCACTGGTCCCTAGTGTCACTTATCACCTTCCACATTACTGCCAGAATGATTTTAATTAAGCAAAAATCTCTTGTTTCTCCTTTAGTTAAATTTTTTGATGGCTTCTCAGTGCCTTCAGGGTTTGGTTCAAGCTCGTTGATTAGCAGTCAGGGGCCATTACAGCTGTAGTATCCTGACCTCTGACTTTTGCCTTTCCCCCCTAAGTGAACCCACAAAGAACATATTCCTGAAGTCAACTACCACATGACGTTCATTTATCACCTTGCACTTCTACTAATGTCTTTTCTGCCACAGCTTTGTTTTGAGCCCCCAAGAGCCCTGAAAAGTTAGAGAGAGAAGGTACTGTTGTTCTCACTGTACAGAGGAAGAGCAGGGAACTGACTCCACACTGAATCAGTAGCTAAACACTGAATGTGGTCTACAGCACCTGTAGGTGAATTTTCCAATTTGCAAATTATCTATAGAGAAAGTACAATATATGTATGAAACTGCTGGAGTTTTTAACCCAATTTTCAGTTGATTATTTAGGGACTATACATGGATTTAATATAGACATACATGCATTTCCTTGTCCTAAAATAAATAATCAGATATTTAATTCCAAAGTGAGTTGTGTATGTGTGTGCATTTTTGCGTGACACTTTTGATCGTGGTGTCCCTTCCTTGAATGGAGTATTAGGAATTGACTCTTCAAGTGCCCTGAGCTAGACCTGTAACTACTGCTCTCTGGCAGACTGGTTTATAATGGATCAGAGCTGCCCAGTCATTTTGTTTGTGTACTCATGAAACAAGAAATAATATGGAATTCTTTTTCTTTTTTTGTTTTAAGGCAAATGCACTAAGAAGCACCTGCTATCTAGGCAGTTGTAAAGTCACATAGCAATAAAAGAAGCAAGAGAAAGAGAAGAATTGTAGACTAATCTGTTCATTGCATAGAAAACAAGTGTCTTCCCTAGTGATATTAATGGGATATTGTAAGCTCGTTTTAGTACCAAATTTTAAATTAAAAAGGAAGGAGGGGGTATCTGGAGTGAAGGCCGTAGGAAAATCTCATTTTCACCAAGTTTGTAAAAAAGTCACAGCAGCAATTTAGTTTATTTTTTAAACATTCCCTGTAGTGTTGTGAAGCCCCAAAAGAAGCTTTTGAGCTAGCTAGTTCGTCAGAACCAGAATGCGACGAGGAGGAAGATAAACGGCCTAGAAACAAATAAGAAACAGGCCAGTTTAATTGAATAGGCTGATTAAAATGAGAAATGTCAACACCCTCCCCAAATGAAAATGATTGGATATGCTAAGTCACTTCTTTTGACATTCCTCCTGGAGTACCTTTTAACACACAGAACTCCATGTCACTTAAAATATAAAAGCACAGGCCATACTGGCCTCTTATTAGGAGGGAGATGAGAAGGTGGAGAGGAGGGGACAGGAGATTGTTAAGAGGATATGACATGTACTGTATGTAAAGGAAGAGTGTGCTGTCACCAGGCAAGGAGAGCAGAAGCAGCTGCAGATAGGCAGGCATGCAAATTTCACTTGGGTTGTATACTTTCACTCATTCACAATAAGAAACCAAAAAAAAGGAGTGAAAAAGCTCAAGTTTTGTTAATGGAGTTGTGTGGCTCAATTGAAATAACCCTGACACAGAAAAGCAATGTAACTTCCTTCAACTATCCCTCCATGTATTTAGAGGCAGCACTGTATAAGACTGTGCAAAAAACAAAAAGGTTCTGAAATAGTTAGGTAAAGACACCTTTGAGGACAGTGTGGTGTGGGATAGTCACTGAAGTCTGATAGCCGTCAAGAAATGGATCACTTTCTAGTTAATGTATTAGTTTATAGGAAGATATTTGTTTTAGAATAATTTGTTTACTTCTTAGAGACCTGAGATATTACAAAGTTTTTTGGTTTTGTTTTTGAATTCAGAGTATACATTTCTTTGTTTAGTGAAAATCTCTCCTACCTCTGCCTAAACTGATAGTTCCGTAAGATAGGATAGGATAGGATAGGCTTTACAATAAAATAACAAACAACTTAGAAATCTTTAGTAACTTAAAACAATAGAGTTATATTTCTCTCCCATGCTACATGCCAGCACAGGTCAGCTGGTTGCTATTTTCCATGAAGCCTTTACTCCGGGACAGATGCTGATGGAGTAGAGATTGTCCAAAATATTGTCAGCTGTTGTAGCTGAGACAGAAAGAAACATTTGGAGGAAACCTCTAACCGAGAAAATGAAATACTCTTTCCTGGAATGGAGCCCTGGTGGCATAGTGGTTAAAAATTTAGCTGCTAACCAAAAGTACTTAGCTCATTTTTCTATTGGAATGTTGATTTTCTATTGATTTTAGGGTGTTCTTTGTAATATCAGGGACCAGGAAGGTATTGAGGCAATGCGTATTGGTATTGTGATGGGTTAGATTCGACTAGATTCGACTGGATGGCAGTGGCTTTGGCTTTCCTTTTTTGTAACTGGTGTAGCATACTGACTGGCATCCATTTTTATTAGATGAGCATCTCCGATGACTACTAGTTCCACTTTGTAAATTACAAAATATATTTAAAGTCTCCATGATTTGTGTATAAAAGCACTCTCTTATGTTGCAAACATCTTTTTAACCTATTTAACCTGATTGATAACATCCTCCTGGGGTATTGAATTTTTTTTTTTTTTTTTGATTGAATGAAAATGTACATTCCTATATAAATCTGCATGCCGGACCTTATGGAGCTCCCACTGCTCTCCCTGCCTGGTGACAGCACACTCTTCCTCTCTACTCCATACATGTCTTATCCTCCCAACAATCTCCTATCCCCTCCTCCCCACCCACTCCCCCACCTCCAGTAAGAGTTCAGCAGGACAACATCCTATGGATGCATAGAACTATAAGGTGCACACATGATATGGTCACTCAGTGTCACCAAGTCCAATTCTTTCCTGTCCAAAGAGTTGACCTCCATTATGATTCATGGACAGGTGCTGCATGATGGCCAGGGGCCATGCCCTCAAGGGAACTCTGAGGCCCCTAGACCATCAATTGTGGTCTTTTAGTGGAGATATCAGGGTGCACCCCTTTTTGTTCTTGTGTTGCCAGTGAGACTCAACTTTGTGAGCTCCCTTGCAGCTATCACTGGTGGTGGCCGGGCACATCTGGTTCTTCCAGTCACAAGTCGATGTAGTCACCCACTCACGTGGGTCTCTCTGTCTTCGGGGTTCTCTTTCCCCCCATATCATTTTGGTCCTTGGTGATCACTCATTCCTGCTGAGTTGGGACCATTTGCTGTACCCTCAGAGGGCAGGCAGCTTGGCTGATTTTAAGACCCCACATGCCACTCAACAATATGGGGTGCAGACGGCTCTCTTAGTAAAATGCTAGTTGTACCAATTTGGCCTCAATTTCCCCTGAGAGCATGGTCCCTGGCCTCCCACCCCAACTACTCTGTCCTTTCAATATTGGGTTAAGATAGGAGGAGTAATCATGTTATGTTGAAGTCCAGTTAATATTGATCTTCTTTCTAATGTGTGCGTCACTGATTTCACCCAACCAAATTTCTATCAACTATCTTCTGGCATCTAATCTAAACCCTCCCCCTCCCCATCCTCCCTCCCTGTCCACCCTTGCAGCCATCAAAGAGTTCTTCTATGCTTGAGTCTGTTTTCCAGTTCTTATTGTAGGGGTCTCATACAATATTTGTCCTTTTGTCACTGACTACTTTCACTCAGCATAGTGTCCTCCAAGTGAAATCAGGTTAAGATATGTTTCCTGCTATCATCGTTGTTCTTTATCATTGCATAGTATTCCATTGAATATATATAACATAGTTTACGTCTCCATTCCTCTGTTGTTGGGCGTCTGGGTTGAGTCCATCTTTTTGCTGTTGTGGAATGTCCTGATAAAAGTTCATGTGCATGTATTGTTTGATGTGAATGGCCTTGATTCTGTAGGATATATTCCAAGAAGTGGAATTGCTCAGTCAAATGGTATATCTAGATCCAGCTTTTTAAAGAGGCACCAGATTGCTTTCCAAAGAGGTTGTACCATTTTGCACTCCCACCAGAAGTGTAAGAGAGTTCCAGTTTCTCCACAGCCTCTCCAGCATTTGTTGCTTTGTGTTTTTTGGATCATGGCCAACCTTGTTGGGGTGAGATGATATCTCACTGTCATTTTGATTTGAATTTCTTTAATAGCTAATGATCATGAGCATTTTTGCATGTGTTGTTTGGCTGCCTGGATCTCCTCTTGAGAGAAGTGTCTGTCCATCTCCTTTGCCCATCACTTAATTGGATGATTTATCTTTCTGTTATTGATATTTTGTAGTGCCTTATACATTATGGAAATCAGGCATCATTCTGACATATAGTTGCAAAATATTTTTTCCCGTTCTGTAGGTGGCCTTTTAAGTCTATTAAGAAAGTCTTTGGATGAGCAAAAGTGTTTGATTCTTAGTAGTTCCCATTTATCTATTTTCTCTTCTGTTGTTTGTGGTTTGTTTGACAAATTTTGAAGTCTGTCTATGTTTTGTATTAAAGCTTCCATTGTTTTTCTTGGATGAGCTTTATTGTTTTAGATTTGATATTTAGGTCTTTTATCCAGTTTGAGTTGACTTTCGTAGACGATGTGAGATATGGGTCTTGTTTCAATTTCTTGCAGATGGATATCGAATTTTGCCAGCACCATTTGTTGAAGAGATTGCTTTTACCCCAATTTAATGTCTCAGGGCCTTTGTCAAATATCAACTGTTCATAGGAGGATGGTATCACCTCTGGTGTCTCAACTCTGTTCCCTTGATCTATCTGTCTGTTTTTGTACCGGTGCCAGGCTGTTTTGACTACTATGGCAGTGCAATATGTTCTAAAGTCAGGTGGTGAGAGGCCACCCAGTGTGTTCTTCTTCTTCAGTAGTGCTTTGCTTATCGGGGGCTTTCCAGACAAAGTTGGTGATTTATTTCCCCATCTCATTAAAAAATGTCACTGGAATTTGTGTTGGGATTGCATTATATAAGTAGATTGCTTTGGGCAAAATAGACACTTTCACAATGTTAAGTCTTCCTATCCATGAGCAGGGTAGGTTTTTCCATTTATGTAAGCCTGTCTTAGTTTCTTGTAGTAAGGTCTTGTAGTTCTCTTTGTAAAGGTCTGTATTTCTCTGGTTAGATTTATTCCTAGGTACTTTATCTTCTTAGGGGTTGTCGTAAATGGCATTGATTTGGTGATTTCTTCATTAACAATCTCATTGTTGGTATAAACGAATCCTACTGGTTTACCTACGTTTATCTTGTATCCTGAGACTTTGCCAAACTCTTCTATCAGTTTGAGTAGTTTACTTACAGATTCTTTAGCATTTTGTGCATATACAATCATACCATCTGCAAATAGGGAGATTTTTACTTCTTCTTTGCCAGTGCAGATGCCCTTTGTTTCTTGGTCTTGGCTAATTGCTCTGGCTAGAACTTCCAGTACAATGTTCAGTAAGAGAGGTGAGAGTGGGTATCCTTGTCTAGTTCCTGTTCTGAAGGGAAACTGTTTCAGTCTCTCTCCATTCAGGATGACATAGGCAGCTGGCTTTGTATAAATGGCCCTTATTGCATTGAGGAATTTGCTGTGTATTTCTATTTTGCTCAGAGTTTTTAGTGTAAATGGGTGTTGGGCTTTATCAAATGCCTTTTCTGCATCAATAGACAAAATCAGGTGATTCTTGTCTTTCGTGTTATTTATGTGGTTGATCACACTAATTGTTTTTCTGATGTCAAACCAGCCTTGCATATCTGGTATGAATCCAACTTGGTCATGCCTGGTGCCTGAGCGGTTTCTCTGTTGTTCTCTCTCTACTTGTTCAAGCTGTAGAGTTGGTTCTTTAGTTTTGTTTCTTTCTTCCTTCCATGATATGTTGTTCATATGTTGTTGTATTCTGTTGGCAAGAATTTTGTTGACAATTTTTGCATCTAGATTCATGAGTGATAATCGGTCTGTAGCTCTCCTTTTTGGTTGGGTCTTTCCCTGGCTTTGGTACTGGGATTATGCTGGTTTCATCAAATGAATTGGGGAGTATTCCATCCCTTTCTATACTGTGAAATAGTCTCAGTAATGTTCGAGATAACTCTTCTCTAAAACTTGGTAGAATTCTGTGGTGAAGCCATGTGGACTTGGGCTTTTTTTGGTTGGTAGTGTTCTGATGACTTTTTTTGATGGGTTTATTAAGTTGTTCTGCTTTACCTTGTGATAATTTTGGTAGGTGATATCAATCAAGGAATGTGTCCATTTCCTCTAGGTTTTGAAATTTATTAGAGCACAGTGTTTCATAGTATTCTGCTATGATATTTTTTATTTCTGTTGGATCTGTTACGACAACTCCCTCTCATTTCTTATTTAGGTTATTTGTTTCCTTTCCTGTTTTTCTTTAGAAAGTTTAGCCAGCGGTTTGTCAGTTTTGTTGATCTTTTCAAAAAACCAGCTTTTGGTCTTTTCAATTTTTTCAGTTGTTCTTCTATTCTCTAAATCATTTAGTTCTGCTCTAATCTTTATGATCTGTTTTCTTCTGGTGCCTGAGGGGTTTCTCTGTTGTTCTCTCTCTACTTGTTCAAGCTGTAGAGTTGGTTCTTTAGTTTTGTTTCTTTCTTCCTTCTACATGTGTGCATTTATGGAGATAAACTGACCTCTGAGAACTGCTTTGGCTGTATCCCATAGATTCTGGTAGGAAGTGTTTTCATTCTCATTGGAATCCATAAATTTCTTTATGTCATCCTTGGTTTCTTCTATAACCCATGGTTTCTTGAGCAAGGTGTTGTTCAGTCTTCATGAGTTCTACTTTCTGTGTTTTTTCTGCTATTGATTTCACTTTTGTGCTTTGTGATCTGAGAAGATGCTTTGCATTAATTCAGTGATATGGATTTTGTTGAGAATTCCTTTATGTCCTAACACATGGTCTATTCTGGAGAATGTTCCATGTGCACTGGAGAAGGTATAGCTGTCCGTTGATAGATAGAAAGTTCTGTATATGTCAATGAGGTATAATTGGTTAGTGAACTTTTAAAATTTTAATAGTCAATCTTTTGATATTCATAAGCCAAAAAAGAAACCAAACCCACTGTTGTCAAGTACGGTCTGACTCATAGTGACCCTATAGGACAGGGTAGAACTTCCCTCCAGGGTTTCAAAGGAGCACCTGGTAGATTTGAACTGCTGACCTTTTGTTTAGCAGACATAGTGTTTAACCTGCTATTCTACCATGGTTTCCTTGGTGTTCATACTACCCAGGAAAACCCTGTGGTGTAGTGATTATGTGCTATGACTACTAGCTGACAAGTCGGCAATTTGAATCCACCTCATACTCCTTGGAAACTCTGTAGAGCAGTTCTTCTCTGTCCTATGGGGTTGCTGTAAATTGGAATCAACTCAAAGGCAATGGATAATGGTTTTATGGGTCCTATACAGGATCTCCTTCCCTACTCTAATGTTACAAAAGTATTAACCCTTTATATATAAACCCACTGCTGTTGAGTCACATATATATGTATGTATTTGCCTTTTGTTTACTATGTTTTCTATGCTTGAAATTTGTTTTGGTGTAAGGAGTGTGATAGAGATACCATTCAAATTTTTAAGTGACCAATAGACTCTGGGGAACTATTAGTGAATATTAAAGAGAGGAAAAAAGGAGTGAAAGTGTGAATAATGGTTTACATAAAAAAAAGAGAGGGAGAAAGACATGAATCATTTAAGCCAATTTTAGCAAACCTGCCAGAGAAAGACTTTCCTGTTGAAAGGGAAGCTGGTATTTTTATCTGTACTCATGTGTCACTTAAGGGGTAATTTTGCAGCACTGAAAGCATTTTTCCTGCTTGGTTTCCAGGATACACAGTTTAATGATTTCTTGCTTAACTCATGATCAGCAACACTTTTTTGCAGCCTCTTCTTCCTAGCCTTAAAATGCTGCTCCCCAGAGTTGTGTCCTTAACCATTTTGGGTTTGTCTGATTTTTATTCTTTTAACTCCTTCTACATGATTTCATGTATTCTTGTAGTTTTGATTTCAGTTCATGCTAAAGATTCTGGGGTAAATATGTCTCCAAAGTAGTTGACTAAATAGGTCTGGAGCTTTAGACAGTTCTGGGTTGAAGGCATTTGTTTTGTTATCTGATCAGCTTCTTATACTTAATTGTATTCATCATACAACTAATGGTTCACTTCCATAGCCAGTCTTTCTGTTGGCATGCTTGCCTGTTTGTTTTTCTGTTCATTTCTAAGAGTTCTTTGTATATTAGGAACCACATTGTTATTCAATCAGTACACACCAATGTAGTATCTAAAAATGACATTTTTAGCTGTAATTTCCTGTGTCAGTTGTCCGATTCAGAAATATTGGTGCTGAATTGTGGTTCTTTTCTCCTTTAATCCTGTATCAGCCATTCACAAATTTCTGTTCATTCTATTTTATCCCCCTAGCTTCTTCTCAAGGCTCTTTACTGTATATCTGCTGTAACACTTTCATTTCAATCTACCATAATCTTTTTCCTTTATTATCAAATTATCATCAAAGCCTCCTAATGATCCTTCTGTTTCTAGCTTTGTCTATCTTGCCTCATCGTGTGTATTGTATGTGCTGTATAAATGGTGATCTTTCTAATGTGAAATTCTCTTCATGTCACCAATTCCTCAAATTAATTCAGTCTTTGATTCTCAGATGCTGAGTTTCAAATATCTTAATGTCAGATAGGTAAGGAGGTCATTTCTCCCTTTATTATTTCTGCAAGGGAAAAACAAACAAAACAACCCAAGTCCAACTCAACTTATTATTGAACTCGAAGTGCTTTTTAGGCATACAAAAACAACTGCTGAGTAGGTATTGTAGTCATCCAGTACTGCTGTAACAGAAATACTACGAGTGGATGCCTTCAACAAGGAAAAGTTTTTTCTCACACAGTCCAGTAGGCTAGAAGTATGAATTCAGGGTGCCAACTCCAAGAAAACACATACTGTTTCTATGTAAGGTCTGGAGGAATGTCCTTGTGTTACATCGGTCTTTCTTAGATGTGAGAGCACCTTGGTCTGGGAACCTTGGGTCTGAAGGAGGCACTGTGCTGTCAGTGCTGCTTTGTTAGTAGTATGAGGTCTTCGACTCTCTGCTTGCTTCCCTTTCCTTTTATCTCTTACGGGATAAAAAGATAAAAGGTGATGCAAACCACTCTCCAGGGAAACCCACTTAGTAAAGATGTTACAGTCACATGCTAATCTTCTTGTAACACAATCCTATCTATTAACCACAGGCAGAGATTAGGATTTACAGTATAGGGAAATTACAGAATGGAGAACAATCACCCAATACTGGGAATCATGGCCCAGCCAAATTGCTACAGACATTTTGGGGGGAACACAATTCAGTCCATGATAATGTGTAACTGAATATTGGAGTTTGGAACTCATAGGGCCAAGGAGCTAAAGATATCAAGTTGGAAAAGTTCAGTGTATTATCATAAATTACCCATGAGTTTGGATCAGATCTTGTGTGGAGGCAGCGTGTGTTATGTGGTGGAGAAGGAGCTCATCCTGAGACTTAGAAGAAACGCAGTGCATAACATGTGTACAGAAAAAGTGAAAGTAGCTGAAGAGTCAGCACATACGTGGCCAGTGGGGTAGAAGGGGAAGCACGTGGTGTTCTAAACCCAGTGGAAGAAAGAAATTCAAGAATCATTACTGATAAGAAGCGAGTAAGTAGGAAGCTGGAACAACACAAGTAGGAAGCTGGAACAACACACACTGAACACAGCAACTGAGCGATCCCTGGAAATCATATCAAGAGCAGGTTCCTGGAATGACTACAGTAGAAACCAGATTGAAATGTGCTGAGGAGGGATGACTGCGTGATGACAAATTTAAGAAATGTTGCCATGAGGAGAAAGAAATGACTTTTCATCTGGTTTTAGATGGCTGAATTTTGAGAATTTTTGAATATTTAACTTCTCTGATCCTTCATTTTTTGTAATATAATGTGAAACTGTACTCCACCCTATCTGCCTTATCATACGTGTTAAGATATGAAAGAGCCTAGGGTGGCATCTGACACATAGCAGAACTTCAGCCAGCCAGCCAAGTGCCGTGGAGTCGGATCTGACTCATGGTGACCCTAGGGGCCAGGGTAGAACTGACCCCCAGGGTATTCAAGGAGCGCCTGCTGGATTTGAACTGCCGACCTTGTGGTTAGCAGTGGTAGTAAGTTAAATATTAGGTTCTCTTGTCTTCTTTTCTCTCCCCTCTTTTCCTCTGCTCCTTCTGCTTAGCTCAGCAACACTGGACTTACCATCCTTTGTGTAAGCAAAACCTAATATATGTCATTATACTCCAAAATATGTTTTTATCTTACTGATTTATGATCTCTGAAGTACCTTATTAATTTTTGTTTTGCAACATGCTGGGTGTTTTCTGATCAATATACATAATTTTAGTTAATGACATCTAGTGGATCTTTTCGGCTCTAAAATCTAGAGAATAAATCTAGTGCCTCCTTTCCAGAATCTTTTTGACTCTCCTGTGCTCTCTCCAGTTTGGCAATGGTTAACAAGGCAACAGGTTTTATTTGTAAGCAGAAGATGAATTGAAAGAAACAGCCGCAAGGGGCTGCCTTTGCAAAACAACACTGGCTTTTTGCAAAAAGAACTTTCTGTTTGGGGCAGATAAAAAGAGGCTTAATCAGAGTTTTATTTCTAATCAATATTTTGGATGGAACACAAGATGTTAGGCAGATTCCTGCCTAAAATTTTAAAGCCCCATCTCTACCATTGATCTGGGTCAATTATGCACATAAAACTTTAGGGTTTGGATTTGATTGTTGTGCTATCATATGATGCTTGATTTCTTTCCCCTTACACATGACTCTTTTTTTTTCTTTCTTTTTATAGGGTACCTTTGTGCCTTTAAGTGAAAGGAAACTTGTATGAAGTAGATAGTAATCAAAGAGATGAAAGATGGATGAGTGTGGGACCTTTTTTTTTTTTTTTTTTTTTTTTTTAAGGCATCATTAACTCACTGGCATCTACCTGGAATGTAGATTCACTTTACTGATTCCATTTTGATAATGCTGTAAGCTGGTCTCTGATAATTGCCTTCTGTAATTGGAACAAATTTGTGATTATGCTAATTCATTCCTAGCCACCCAATCTATGGAAGCTGAACTAATCCATATCTGTCCCTGCATTTCCTTTGTAGATCATTAAATGATTAGCCTTTCACCAGGGCTGATATTAACATTTCTATTCTGAGCAGATTTGATTTCTCAAATGGGGTGTGTCCATGCATGGGGAAATGATATGTGTGTGTATGTGTGTCTTTGTCTAATATTATGTAACCAGATATTAGCTTTTGAAACCAGTTTATTATAAGAGCATTTAGAATCTTTAATGCTTTAACCCTTAATAAGATGGTTATTTTCTCAGCACTTGAGTATATGTTAGATGGCAGTGCAGGCACAGAGCAGAAAAAAGGGAAATATTACTCTTCCCCTCCCAACCTTAAATGCCTCTCCACATAGCAGAAATGTAATGGGGAGAAATGTGAGTACAGAAACCATGCTGAGTCTTTCTTAAAGCCTACTTGATGTAATCTTTTTTCCAGTTCTCCCCGCCTTAAAACAATCCCTTAAAAAGGAATGGCGCATTGCCCTGTGTCTTTGAGCACTCCTCAGGATATCAAGTATCAGAAGCCTGTCTTAGGTGGTACATCATCAGAGATTTAAAAGCAGTATTCTTCTTCCTCTAATAGATGGGAACAAGCAAAGGTAGAATTAGCAAAGCATGAGATCCCTTACACTGTGGAGAACAAAGCTGAAAAGCAAATGGCAGCATATACCATCCCTTATAAATCATCTTATGACTGCCTGTCCCACCCCATTCTTATACGGATGTTTCCCTGTTTAATGTTCTCCTTTCCTGTGTGCCATCGTTCTTGTAAACAATTTACATTCATGTCAACATGTTTCATTCTTCACTTGTGACAACATCACAGTTTTAGTAAACAGTGGATCAGGGTGTTCACTTTCCCTGAGACCATTTACTTGTCAGAATGAATAAATAAAAAATAAATAAATAGCAGGAGGCTGCAGCTGGCTTTCGTAACTGCAGTGGGGAAGTGAAAGGACAACTCTGATCTGACAGGAGACACACAATGTCAGAACACAGAGTTCCAGCATCAGAACCGAGGCTTTCATGGAACTACTCAGGTCTGTCATTTCTTTCAGCCTCCGTGAGTGACATTCTGCCTCTGATCATTAGCTTTTCTATTATTGCCCTGGTTCTGCTGAGGTGGCTGCACAATTAAGCTGAATTTCTGCTTTCTTTTGTGTTGCATAATCAGATAAGTGGAGCTCAATTGAAGGAAGTACCGTGTAGGTGTCTTTAAAATCAATCTATACAGCCTGGGAAGAAAAAGAAGACAAGGCAGAAACATGATAGCACTGTTATAAATAACTTGAAGGAAACATCAGGGAGAGAGGAGAGCACAGGTAACATGTAACCTGAAAATGGCCAAGCAAGTAATGGCCTCAATTAAAATTAGAAAAAGATGTGCTCCATTAGGAGGAGAAGGACATCTTTGTGTACCCCTGGGTAAGTCCCACTTCAGACTGATTTGAGAATATCAAGTCACAATTGTAGGAAATGTTAAGGACCAGCACTTCATCATGTTATCAATAAGAGGGATTAAGGAAAAAGGTTATATATATGAGCCCAGGAAACAGAGAGGGTCAAATAATGCAGGGACTACATCAGCATGAGTTGAGAAGAACTAGATCATACCTGGCCACCACCAAAGGTCGCCCTGACAGGGAGTACAACATAGAGTTCCTGACATAGCGGGAGAAAAGTAGGTGTGTAGAACCTGAACTCTAGTGAAAAGCTCAGACTTGATGGTCTGACAGACTAGAGAGTCCCCAGAAGACATGGGCCCCAGACTGCTAGTCCGGAACTGAAACCATTCCGGAAGCCAACTCTTCAGACAAAGATTGGACTGGACTAGAAGACAGAAAAAGATACTGGTGAAGAGTATGGTTTGGGGCTTAAGTGTATACGTGAAGCTAACTGGGCAGTTCCTGTTCAAAGATGAGATGAGAGGATAGAGGGGGACAGGAGCTGGTTACATGGACACAGAAAATACAGGGTGGAAAGGAGGAGTATGCTGTCAGAAGGTGGGAAGAGCATCTGGCAGTGTGTGGGCAAGTTTTGTATGACAGATTGTAAACTGTCACTTAAAGTGTGATAAAATATTTTTTAAAAAAGAAAGACTATTGTGTTGTGATGGAAAAATTAGCCAAAGGGTTCTTGTTCTAGTTCTGCCATTTCGTAAGCATGTGGCCTTACAGTGATCAGGTAACCTGTAAAACTGAGAAAATAAAATGTTCTGTGCCTACCGTGGGGTTGTGAAATTCAGATGAGAAAATGTTTTGCCTAAGAATGTATTGATTCTCAGATTGCAGTGCAATGGCCCGTATCTCTACGGTTCCGTTTGCCTTTTCTTCGTGGCCACATAATAGTAGTTGTAGCTTTAGAATCACATTAATTTCCAAGACAGATAAAAAGCTGTTGATAATGCTTCCTTTTCTCAGAAAATACAAAATTTTTTCGTAAGTCACTCAACAGACTTCTTTTCAGGCACGGTCCTTCTACTTAACCATAGGAAGACCTAGGGTGGATCATCACAGGAAGATCATCTGGACTCTTGCTCCCTTTGTTTCAACTCATTGCCTAAAAGGAAAATAGAATACCAAATATTTTTGAGAGGGTTAGCATAAGCTTCTCACGAGCCATACATGGACAAATAGTGAGTGTTTTTTTTTTTTTTTTTTGATGTCACAAATAATTCAGGTCACATCTGGAACATCCTGACATGATAATATGGAATGTGTGCATTCATATGTGAACTGTCCTTTAAATCACCCACTCTGCCCTGGGAGACAATAATTTTTCCTTAACAACCTTGCCATTGTCAGGAAAATGTTCACAACTCTTCGATAGGAGTGATGAAATACTTTTTAAAAAATGATCCTTAATGGGGACAGACATCTGTATTGTGATGTAATTTTGCAAATAGCCTTTGGTTATTCCAGCCAAATCTAGTGAATGATATGGATGACTGAGCTTAGTGGTTAAGAGAAAACCTTGGACTCCTCTTGATTCTCCCATTTACCCAATTGAGGGCAAGTTACTTAACATCTCTATTTCTTTATCTATGCAATGAAGGTAAAAAGATGCATGGTATTCAAAGCAATTGTTGAGGATTAAATTAATTAACACATATGTAGTGCTTAAAAGTGTACTTGGAGATTAAGAAACATTACATGTTACTGCTAATAGGCTGGAAAATATTCATTTGATCTAAACTCAGGATGTGGCTTAAACTGAATGAAAAAATTATCAGTTACACTAATTTCCCTCTGTTACAGCAGTCCAGATTCCTCCTCATGGTTCTCTCTAATCTTTACTTCGTGGCCCACTCTGTCCCATCCCTCTTTCCATCTCAGTCCAGCTTCCGACTCGACAGCACTTGGCTGGCCAGCTCCTTACCAGCTAGAATGTAGACCTCAGCTTTCTCTCTCTTTTCTCAGAGAATGCCAATCACACTTGCCATTCTGTAAGATGGTCACTGCACAATAGTTTTGAGAGGTGATGTAAGCAGTGACCACATTGTGAATGGTCATGGCTTTTGTTCCTTCTTAGAGTCCTATCTGTCTACCCCAAATCTCCTCTAGACGGGATCTGTGCCACCAACAAAGCTGCCTTCTCAAGTCAGCCCCAATGTTAGTAGGGGAAGGGAACTTACAACTCTCAAGTAACTCATGCCTTGAGTATATACATGGAATTCAACACGAGACTTTCTCAAGCCTTCATGGACCGTTAGTGGCTACCAATATATATTCAAGAGCAATTACACTAGAAATTTCTCTCTCTAGATCATAACCTGTGCTCAGCCCTTGGATCCAAAATAAAAAGTAATATCCTTTTCCCTTAACCCTACTCCAAAAATGCAAGTTGAACATTTATTGTGTATGTGTGGGTGTACATCACACACACATGTGTGTGTGTGTGCATGTACATCACACACACATAAAATAAGGCAACCCCTAGATTTGAATCAACACTACCTGGGACAAGAAAATTTATTCAGCAGATGCCACTGAACTTTCTCAGAAGTACACTTGATGAGACAAGAATCTTCTAAATATTGGTCATGTTCTTAGGTAGCTTTTCAACTAGTACAGCAGAAAGAAAATTATTACAGGCAAAGAGTAGACGAACTGAGAAACTTCAGAGGTCATAAAACTGAGGTTCTAGCCATAATACATATGAGCAACTCCATTTTTTATTGAGTCTAGAAAATCTCAAAAAAGGAAATTGGGATTTGGCAATAGAGACACTGGGTGAATGCTGTCTGTGAAGGACTCTCATAGACATTGTCTCTGGAATATGAAGGAAGTTTTCCAAGTTGACATTGCCTAGAATTCAAAGGACAGCAAGCTTGCAATCCTTCATGGAGGGAGAATAGATTTATTAAAATGGCTTTCTCCTGTTTGTAATATAGTTTTATTTCTAAAGGGTTAATAAAAATTGTTACCTTCTCATTCTCTTATGGAACATCAAGAAGAACGGGACTGTGAGAATTCTGAAATACAGTCTGGTGAAAGGAATATTTCGGAGAAATGTTTATATACATGCATACATAGATGTTATTGACGTGAGGTCAAGTAAGTGAAATGTTATGACTCGTGTCGGCATATACAGGTGCTACTTTGATGTCAGGTAGGACAGTCTGCCACAAAGCATGTGTCCATTAGCATTCTAAAGCAGGCTCCCCACACGATTATATCATGCTGCCAATTGCTGAGAAAATCCATAGGTTTGTCAGTTGCTTCCCTTCTGTCCCCAGCTAAGCAGAATGACTGCTCAGGAACCCTCTGTCTAGCATGAAATCTAGTTGTCTTTGATGGTCTGCTTTTCCAGATTTGTTTATAAACTGGAAAATCTACAAATTGCAGACCATCTGTACATAACACTATGCTAATGAGTGCCAGCATCCTGCAAATCTTTAAGCTCATTACCTCTAAGTAACTAGTCTCTTCACAAGCATCTAATGGGGATTTATTTATCTGAACCAAATACTTAGAAACAGGATAAAGAATTGTTTCTCTGAGGCAAATGCTTTCAAAAACTTTCAGGAGTGTTAAGCTTCTCTGTCAATGAGATGACCTGATAGTGTGAGGTCATCTGGATCTGTGATACCCATGTACCCTTAGCTCCAGGAAGTCAATATATTGATCCACAATGCTAACTTGAAAATTTGTGTTGCTTTTGTTAAGAAAGTAATTAGGGCTTTCTTGCCTTGGCAATCCCATGTAAAGTAATTTCTGAATTCAGCATACCTGCTGCACCCTTAGGACATGTGTCGGATATCTTGTATAGGTTCAAAAGTTCTTTGGTATTTGTCAGTCATTTCCGTGGTGAAGTGGACAGTAACCCCTAAGCCAAACCCCTGCTCTGCAAAAAGTTCATGAAAAAGAATGAACATTGGCAGAGGACACTGAGCTCTTCTGGTATACCATTCACTGGAGGGTCAGAAAGCAAGTGTGTCATATTTTCTGTGGAGAAAAGGGGGCAAATTTAAGTCAATTTCATGAGTATGTTTGCATGGCTCTCACAATAGATTTTGTTATGTATGAGCCATCAGGAAATCCTGGTGGTATACTGGTTAAAGGCTATGACTGCCAACCAAAAGGTCAGCAGTTCAAATCCACCAAGTGCTACTTGGAAACTCTATAGGACCGTTTTACTCTGTCCTAAAGGGTTACTATGAGACAGAATCAACTTACCAGCAGAGGGCTTGGTTTTGGGGTCTTTAAGCCATCATGTAACAATGGAAACATACTCTGTAAAAATATGTCTTTCTGTATTCTCATAAAAAATTGAGAATCTTGCCACCTTGGGCCTGTATTCTCTCATGGTAACTGTGGCCTGAAGGTGATGAGTGGCTGCTCAATGTTTTGTCACCGTCCCCACCACTCTCTTCTTTTCTAATACCGTGTTTTACTCCTAAGGGTTGGCAGTGGGAACCCACACAGTGGTGCCAAGAAAGAAAGTCCTGGCAGTCCCCTTCTGGAAATTTTGCAGAACTGTGTACACAGATGCTGGAATACAGTTCTGTAACAACTGACATCACTGTGGGTCAAATCAACTTGACAGCAAAGAATTATTTTTTCTGTTGTATTTTTGGTGATGTATTAAAGTTAAAAAGAACAACAGTGAATTCATTGTCATTTTTTATTTTACTGCTGTCTTAGTCATCTAGGGCTGGCATAACAGAAATACCACAAGTGGATGGCTGTCACACAGAAAAGTTTATTCTGTGTGATTCCAGGAGGCTAGGAGTCTGAATTTAGAGCATCATCTCCAGAGGAGGGCTCCTTGTCTCTGTCAGCTCTGGAGGAAGGTCCTCGTCATCAATCTTTCAATCTTTCCTTGGTGTGGGAGCATCTCAGTGTAGGAATCTCAGGTCCCTAGGACACACTCTACTGCTAGCACTGCTTTCTTGATAATATGTGATCTCATCCCTGTGTCTCTGTGTTTTCTTCTTTCTTTTAAATCTCAAAAGAGGTTGGCTTAAAACACATCTCATGTTACAGATTTCATCCATAAAATTGCCACAGATCTATCTCATTACGTCATAGTGATAAGATTCACAACACACAAGGAAATCACATCTAGTGACAAAATGATAGACAATCATATAATATCAGGAGTCATGACCTAGCAAAGTTGACAAAATATTGTGGGGGACAAAATTCAGTCCATGGCAATGATCACTGTTATTTTTCTTTAAGAGAAAAACATTTCTCTGTATTTATGTCTCTGTCATAAGTAGAAAAACAAGAGCAGATAAATAGTGCAATGTTTTCAAAGAAAAGGAAAGGGAGCTCATTCCCTCATGTGGTGAAGAACAGCTCCTCGTCTTTAATATGCAAGCCATACACAGACATATCTTGCACTCAGTGCCACTTCACTAATTTATGTCACCCCCCAGGTCCCCAGGAACATTTGCACTGCAATTGCTGGTGGAGAGAATGCTTCTTTCTCTATCTTATTTATTAAACTATTCTACATTAGGAGCACTTAGCTCATCAAAAATGTTTTAAAATTTCTCTAAGTGACAAATGCATAAATCCAAGTGCAATTTGTCACTTTTATAAAGCCCAGAGAATACCAAAATGATTCTTTCATAAAGGTTCCACTATCAGTTACATTAATAAACTGTTAAGCTACAAGTAAAAAATAGCCCCAGAGTTAGGAGTCTGCTGATGTACTGATTGTGCATACGTCATTGGATTGATGAGTCTGAGACATGACACCGTAAACACCAAATACAGCAGAATGACCCTGTGACACCTTATTTATTCTGTATTGTTTCCAGGCTATGAGCTGGGGAGACCTAGTACCACATCATCCAGGTATATACATCCGTATCCGTGCCTGTGGAGCTGAGGGGGAGGTTGGACAGCAATGACACAGGTTATACACTAAACTTCCCTGGTGGTTGGTGTGGTTGTTAGCTGCAGTAGAAGGGTCTCTAACTCGTGAAAATCCTGTGCATCATGGAACAAAACATTGCCTGGCCCTGTCCCATCCTCATGATCGATTTTGAATCAGACCATTGTGACTTTCAGAAGTAGAGTGCCAGGCCTTTCTTCCTAGTCTATCTTAGCCTGGAAGCTCTGTTGAAACCAGTTGAGCAATGGAACAGCAGTGAAGCCACCAGTAAGGGACAGGTGGTGAAACATGCCCAGTGAGCCTCATTCACAGAGTCACCCACAGTTGTGAGTGGTCCTCTCTGCAGTGAGGCCAACAGAGGCCCAGCTTGTAGATTTACAGATGCAGCATTGGCTAGCTTGTATCTGCGGCTCAGATGCCCTTAGTCATCATCATAAAAATCTCTCCTTGTTTATCTGTTTTTTGTCTGGTGATTTCAGTTAAGCTTTGAAAATATATTCCATGTCTGAATATAAATTTGAAATCCTTGTGCTGTGTGATGAAGAAAAAGATATTTTTGAAGGAATTGTGATCTTTCTAGATGTATAAAGCTTTTAGTTGAATGTGCCACAGTTAACCCTCAGGAAAAAAGAACCATCTTTCCATAAAGCCTCTGTACACATCTTTCAACCATTTCAATCAAAATTGTATGGGTGAATTAATGTTTTTTGCTTTTACACACAGGTGGTAACACTTGGTAAACAGTTTTTGTGTTTTGATTCTTCCATATCTTCTGAGGATTTTTTGAGGGGTGTGGTTTTTCTGTAGTCGAAATCATGACTTTCAATGACAATGTAATACCATGTTCAAATCATGGAATTATGGTTAATTCAACTAAAGCTCTATTATTTGGCAGGTAACTGGACCGTATGTTTTGTTCTTCTACCAAAAATAAGCGTGGATAAGTCCTCGTTTGTGTGTCTAGTATTTTCCTTCAGCATTCCAAGGACAGTAAGACTATCAGGCAGAGGTGAGTCACATGACTGGAGCAGAGTGGGAACATTAGTTGATCTTTTAGAAAGGTTGTTAGGAAAGGGCACTCTGAGAAGGTAACATCCAAGTTGAGACCTGAATGAAAAATGAAATTCAGCCCTGGGTTTACCTGTGAGAAAAGCCTTCCAGGGAGAGAGCGCGGCACGTAAGGCCCGAGGCGGGAACTGGCTTGGAGCTTTCTGGGAGCCAGAAGGAGGCTAGTATGGCTGAAATAAGGGGAGCAGGAGCTTTGTGCAGGATCTGAGGCTGGGAATGGTTTGGGGTCCAGAATGTAGAAGGACTTGTTAGCGGCAGTGAGGATGTGAGGAGTTGTTTTACGTGGGATTTGAGGCTATAGAGAGATTTCAAGTTAAGAGTTGCATATTCTATCCCTTTGTGGAGAACTAGCTGTGGAGGCGAGGATGGGCTACGGGCAGATGAGTCAGGGAAGATGTAGGGCAGCAGGAGGTCGGATAGTCCACATCCTCCACTGTCAGCAAAAAACACAACAGAGACAGAAACTGTGTCTGTGTGTCTGGGTCTGTGTGTGTGTTCATGTGTGTCTGTGTGTGTGTTCATGTGTGTGTGTCTGTCTGTCTGTCTGTGTGTGTGTTTGGTGGTGCTGGATGCTGCTGAGTCAGCTCTGACCCATAGGAACACCCTGTCACAGAGTAGAACTGTCCCCTAGGTTGTCTTGGCTGTAATGTCGGTAGAAGCACGTTGCCAGGTCTTTATCCCCTGGAGCCACTGGGTGGATTTGTACCACCACCTTTTTGTTTAGTAGCTGAGTGCTTAACCACTGCATTACCGAGACTGCTTGTGTGTGCTTGTGTATGTGTACATGTTAGCATGTATAATTTTAATCATTGCTATAAACCAAGAAAATTTAAAAAACTGTTACCACCATGTCAATTCCAAATCATAGTCACTCTATAGGACGTAGTACAACTGCCCCATAGAGTTTCCAAGGAAGTCACTGATGGCTTCCAGTTACAGAGCTTTTGGAGTCACACGAGCTCTTAACTACCATGCCACCAGGGCCCCTTCTTTGTTCTAGTAGTAGGGAAAGTCTTGTATTATTTTATTAGTAGTAGTAGCAATGTTAAATGCTTGTTCAAATATTTCATGGTGTGTGTTTTTTGCTTTTAATGAATTATGTATTCATTTTTATGTTTACTTGTGTGGGCTTTTATCATCAACTTGTATGAGAGCTTGAGTTGTTCATATTATTAAGCTTTTCTCTATCAAATTTGTAGCAAGTATTTTTCCAGTATATTGTTTATTTTACTTTGTTTAGGATTTATTTTTAAGTAAGATATTTCTGTTTTTCATTCGAAGCCCTACCTCTAGTCGATGAGTCTGGTTTTAATTTCTTCATGTGCAAAGACCGCTTAGGAGAACTTCCTCTGCTTTCCAGGATCCTGGGACACCTTTTATTTAGGATTTGGTGTTCCTGTCCCCAGGGCTTTTCCTAGCTATTAAAACCAAAACAAAACCCACTACCATTGGTTCTGACTCACAGAGGCCTTACAGGACAGAACAGAAATGCCCATAGAGTTTCCAAGGTACACCTGGTCACTTTCAACTGCTGACCTTTTGATTAGCAACTGTAGCACTTAACCACTATACCACCAGCGTTTCCTCCTGGCTCTGAAGGCGGCTATGTCTGCTAATCACAAAGTCTGCAGTTCAAGTCCACCAGACGCTCCTTGAAAACTCTATGGGGCAATTTTACTCTGACCTATAGGGTGTTTATAAGTATGGAGATGAATAAAATGTCCTCATGAATCAGTACCGGGTTGCTGCGATTCCTGACCAACTGTGTGCCAAGGCGTGGAGGAGTACTCAGCTCTCGAAGTGCTTCAGATAGTGAGACTCAAGAATTACTGATAAGAAAACTAGGTAGTTTATGCCCCAGATTACTTAACAAGGAAAGAAAGGACCAACCAGAAGAGCTCCAGACTGTTTCAGCAAAAGCTATGCTCCCCTTTGATGTAGCACAAAAGACATTTGTTACCCACTCAGTTCCTATTCATGAAGACCCCTGTGTGTCCAAGTGCAGCTGCTTTCCACAGGACTTTCTGTGGCTAATATTCCAGCAATAAACCACCAGGTCTTTCTTCTGAGGCACCTGTGGATGGACTTGAACCTTCATCCCCTCGGTTGCCAGCTGAGCGTGGTAGTCATTTGCTAACTCAGGGGCTCCTGGTGACATCACAGTGATGGTGATTTGTAAAATGTAATTCTATTACTGGCTTTGTAGTAAACATTTCATCCAGATAACAGCAACAAGAACAAAAGCTTGTCACCTTCAAGTTAATTCTGACTCATAATGATGCTACAGGGCAGAGTAAAACCACCCCATGCAGTTTCCAAGGAGTACATGGTGGATTCAAACTACAACTCTTTGGGTTAACAGCCGCAGCTCTCAACCACTATGCCACCAGGGTTTCCTCCTCCCACATACTGGTAATGACATTATTCCCAGCTCTTATTTTTTGTTGAAAGTGTGGATTTACTTATTAATGTCCATCTTACCCTTTAAATGTAAGATTGATGAAAGAAGAGTCCGTGTTGGTTTTGTTGACCTGGCATTACTCATCTCTCAATTTAACCTTTGACATTCGGTAAAGGTTTGAATGTCAAATTAGCACATGAATGACTGTGACATATGCAATTTCAGTGGGAAAGGAGGGGGACATTGTGGCACAGACACTGTGGCACAGACAGTGATCAGATGTGCTTTAAAATTGGTTCTGTTGTCCTGCTTTGTTCAACAGAGGATTATTTTTGACTCTTGGTCCTTAGCGGCAGCCAGTCCTCCAGGCTGGACCATGCTGATCCCTCTGAAACTCCTGGAGCTGACCGTGTGGTATACTTCTTTACTGAATGGCTCCACGCCTTTCTGCTTTTACAGTTCTTTTTTATGTTTTAAAGTAGCTCTCCCATCTCTTCTTTTGGCCAAATGGTATAATTCTCTTCTCTCAAGTTGATCTCTACTATGGTATGTTTTGGATGACGACAGCTTTTGGTGTTCTGAACCCTCATTAAGGGGACGGCAGCTAGGGTAAATATTGAAGGATCACTATAGGTTTTCTTCTAAATAAATTCATTTTTGCAGAGACCAACAAATTATTGATGCACCACAGTGCTGTGTCACAGATGTCGCCTGTTTATTGGTGATCAATTAGAAATTTGGGGATCTAAGCACAGACATGAAATCAGGCAACTTACTAGAAAAGCAGTTTTCAGTTATGCTACTGGTAGGCAGGGGATGGGAAAATGCCCCTGATGCCTGTGTATCCTGGCACGGTCTCTTCGGGGCAGTCACCACTGTTGCTTGCTGTGTTAAATTATACTTTTTGTGCATCTGTTAAATGATTGCACTTGACATATGCTAATGGCTCTAGCTAAATGGTTATTGTCAAGAGATTATGTCTAGTGCCACCAAGAGGGCATCAGAGAGAGGAGATATTGTTTGGAAGTGGAAGTAGAGGACAAACAGGAAAAGAAGCCATCTAACTCAGGGGAAAAACAACTTGGCCAATGAAATAGAAGGTTTCAACAATGAAGTCTGTGAACTTAATTGTTCTAAGTGCTCTGTACCTCATTGCTGAGTATCACAATGGTCACCTGTGAGGTACTCCACTTGGGAAGGTATACACTGACACCAGTGCGTAGTTGATCTTCAGGACAGCAAGGGTAACATGATGACAACTCTGAAGGCCATTCCAGAAAAAGAGTTCCAAAATTGCTTTGAAGGGCAGACTAGGTGCTGGCAGTAGAACATAGCTTCCCAAGGGGAGTACGTGAAAAGTGACCATAGCAGTCTTCAGCAGTGAGGTATGGAGCACTTTTCTACGAGGAGTTCATGAACTTAATTGGCAGTCCTTGTGAAAGAGCTGAGGAAGGGACAGCTCACCTTAGAGACGATGAGGATCCCAGGAGAGAAGTTTGCCATCTGTGTCTTCTTCAGCACAGAGTGCCAGTTCTTCATAGAGGTATTGATTTTCTGAGCTCTGTTTTGGAATGACTACTGGGACACCGTCATCACCGTTGTAATAAAATGAAGTATAATGAAATGACCTGATTGCAGTCATCCCCTTTCTTTCTTGTGTTGCTTTCTTAGAAAATAGTCCAAGTCATTGAGATATTTGTGCTTTTTGCCTGCTTCCGGTTTACTAGCTTGAGTATTTGTTTTCTGAACATACCACATTTATTACATAAAAAGGATGGAATATGAAATAAAAGAATCCATTATCTCATTCTGCAATTTAAGTATATGTCTCTCCTCTCCTCACCAGAACTTTCTGCCTTCTAATCCCAGAACAGCACCCTGATTTTTTCATGACTTGTTAAATTTACATTCATGTCTTCTTTTAGGTGGAATGGCTGAAAAATGAGGAACCCATTGATTCTGAGCAAGATGAGAACATTGACACAAGGGCAGACCACAACCTGATCATCAGGCAGGCCCGGCTTTCAGACTCGGGGAATTACACCTGCATGGCTGCCAACATCGTGGCCAAGAGGAGGAGCCTGTCGGCCACTGTTGTGGTTTATGGTAAGACCAGCCAAAGGCTAGGGAAAGATTGGGAGGGTGGAAAGCAGAGAAGTAGAAGGAATGCACATTTTATTAAAACCTTCAATGCTCAGAGCTGAAAGGACATTGGAGGTCATCACGGCAGCCCTCTGCCCTGCCACTCCATTGATAGATGAGAAAACGTCTTTCATGCTTATTTGCTATTAATGTGTTAGCTGTTCCATCCAGTATTGGATTTCACAAGATAGTCAGTGACATTTCCAATCTCTGTCTCTCTCTCGAAGATAATAAAGCATTGTTTATTTTCTACCATCTTATTTATATTTGAAAAGAACTGAAGTGGGAACCTTTTGTCTTCCAACCCTTCCCAACCCAACGTCCACTTCCATTCTCCCAGATCCACTGTTCGTTGGTTCCTCTCCTGAATTATGAAGTCCTCCTGAAACAAACACTACTATTTCCCATCTATCTCAGATATTGTACAAAAAGAAGTTGCCAGCAACTTACATAAAGGTATACTCTTCTACATTAGAAGAGTCTGAGAATTTATTTTGGAAATGCTGTAAGTGACAGAATTTGAAATGCTCATGTTTCTGTATTATGCTGTGGATTTTCAAATACTTTGGAGATAACTGGATGAGTTCTTCCTCTTTTTTCATAACTTCCCTGAAAAGCAAATTTAAAGCCCCCCTGCTATCACAGACAAATAGGCTAAAGGGCAGAGATGAGGTAAACCTGGCTATTGCATCACAACAGAGGAGTCAGTGTGGGTCTGTATGGTCTCTTGGTTCCCAGATGCCCAACTCACAACACCTGGCACAGTGGCTTGCACATGGTAGGCAATCAATAAAAACCTCTCTCCTTTTTTTTCCTCCCCTCCCCATTTTTCTCTCTCAGTGAATGGAGGCTGGTCTTCCTGGACAGAGTGGTCAGCCTGCAATGTTCCCTGTGGTAGAGGATGGCAGAAACGTTCCCGGACCTGCACCAACCCAGCTCCTCTCAATGGTGGAGCCTTTTGTGAGGGAATGTCAGTGCAGAAAATAACCTGCACTTCTCTTTGTCCTGGTGAGATATATGCAGATTCCATTTACCCTTCTGATGCACCAACAATTCTAAGCTGGTGTGAAACAACCAGTAGCTTTCCTTTCCCGAGGTACTCTTGTCCATGTTCTTAGGATGGAGCTTTTGTCCAAGGAGCTCCCTATAATGGCAAGAACTGGGTGAAATAACTCTGTGCCTTGTTTGGGGGCATTTTTTTTTTAAATACCCCAATGACACTAGACACTTACCATCCGTAAGTCAAATGCTGCAAAGTATTTTTATCTACTAGGGTTTGAGTAGGCTAAGCCATTCCCTTCTCTCCTTGGGTTCTCACATTTTGGTGGCATGCATTTATATAATAGCTAGCAGGGATCAGGCAAGTTCTCTGCAAGCACAAAACAGCAGGTACCAAAAATGTGACCCTTTATCATTGGGTATCAATCAACCAACAAACCATGTCAGTTTTAGCTTTGTATTTATTTACAGTGACATTGGCAAGAATTATATACTACCACAGCAGTCTGTGTTTTACAGCTGATCTGTTTTTTACCTTCCTTTCTGAATAGAGAGGGACCTCATTTACCAAAGATGGCTTTTGGATTTTCCTTTGTCCATCTCTTAGTGACTCTCACCCACTTTACACAAAGAGAAATAGATGAGATGGAAGGTAACTTTCTTTATAAGAAGCATATATTCTCACTGAGAAACAAATTGACCTAGGTCTCACAGATGCTGCAGAGTATTAACTCTAAGGACGTTGGACTACAACCTCATTTCCTTAAAATTTCAAATTTAATTTCACTCAAATATAAAGTAAGGCTCTCACCGGCAGTGTCTTCTTGGCATTTCGGTTAGGATTCATATTCACTATACATTTATTGAGTGCTTACTACGTGCCAGACACTGTGCAAGGTACACTGATGCATGTGATGTCATTTAACTCTGTGTTGTGAGTATTATTATCTCTAGCTGACAGCAGTTGTAAAATAAAGCTAAGTGACTCACCCAGAATTCCTCTGCCAACAAGTTGGTAGCCCCAAGACAAGAACTGAAGATATTTTGCTTTAAGTTCAGTATTTCTTACGTTAACATACTGTGGACTAATTGCTTTAGATTAAAAATTGCAATATCTTAAATAACCTACATGGCTGAACGATTCCTAGGAGATAGTAGGACAGTTGCCTCAAACAGCTGCTGTAATCTCTAGGGCTGCCTTTTAGTGGAATTAAATTCAGTTTGTTCATTTTTCCATACAGCAGTAATCCATGACCCAAGAAATTCTATTTATGTAAGTCTTGGTGTCTTGGGGTTTGCCTGACCTGTTTTAGTTTAATGCCATCAATATATGTGGGTTTAACTTTTTATTGTTTAGAAGCTTTTAGAACTTCAGGAGCGCTCATGCTACTCCCTTTTCTGAATTGTCAGCTTGCAAGGAAGTGGTTGATTACCAGTGGTTACCACACATAGTTTCTCTGTCCATCTAAGATGCACTTGAGCATGGAAGACTGAGAAAGAATGGATAATGACATTACTAGTCAACCCAAGGATGCTGGTAATTCAACTGCTTGTCTAAAATCAGTAATTGGTCTCATCGTGACATAGCAAGGGAGTTATACTGCAATCTCTTTAAGGAAAGAAACCATGGAGAGAAAATAAACTGATATGTTATCTTGTATTGGTGGTGATGGTTATTTCTTTAAAATTCAGCTCTAAGAACAGCAGCAGCCCTGGGGTGAGTCTCCTGATGGCTGCCGGATGCACCCTAATGGTATTTTCATTTGTTTGTTTGTTTGTTTCTCTTCGAAGTGGATGGCAGCTGGGAAGTGTGGAGCGAGTGGTCAGTCTGTAGCCCAGAATGTGAACATTTGCGGATCCGAGAGTGCACAGCACCACCCCCGAGAAATGGGGGCAAATTCTGCGAAGGTCTCAGCCAGGAATCCGAGAACTGCACAGATGGTCTCTGCATTCTAGGTAACACCTTCTGTTGGATATCTGCATTGTTTGTCGTAGTATAAAATGAATCCACATTCACAAGCTTAATTTGGTCAAAGAAGTGACCAGAAATCCAAATAGACAGGAGCAAAAAAGAGTAAATAAAAGGGCAAAAAGATTATGGATAAGTACAGCTACATTTTTCATGGAGATAGTAATTGCAAATGTTTTATTGCTGTGAGTTCTGTAAATCTGTATGCTTATTGTTAATCAAATGACATCATGTTTTACGAGAAAACAGAATCTGCTCTTCAAGTCATTGTCATTCTCTTAGAAGCCATGATTTTAAGTTTGGTGAAACTCTGATGCTAATGACTGTCTATTTATATTTCTCCAAAGAATCCTATAGCATTCTAAAGCATTTGATAAATCTTCAGAGACTATGATTACCTGGCAAAGAATATGTGTTTTGACTATTATCTTGCAAATGAGAAAATAGTACAACACCTGAGGAGGTGGGTAGCTTTGTATCAAATTGATCTGGCAGAGTTTAGGAAGCTGAATCCTCGTTTCAGAACTCCCAAGCTTTTATTTTAATCCTGAGACTACACAGCTACCATGCCCATGTGTCTGTCTCCCGGGTTGAGGAAGTATGAAAGAATCAAATAGAGTCAAAGAGAGAGAGGGTCTCATTTGTTCCTTTCCCTAACCATCTTTGTGAATTTGGTAAGCTGCTAAACTGCTTCTCTTCTCTGACTGTAAATACCAAAAATAATTCCCATTTTTTGGTTATTTTAAAGGCTGCGTGATAAAACACATTTTAACATTTTATGACATAGTATAGGTGTTCCATAAATATTAATCCCTTCTCTGCTTGCCCACTCAGATGACCTAAAGTGGATTGATTTTGCTGAGATCATTAAGAAACATGAAATGTAGACATGCTAATTCTCTGGAACTAGGGTGAATTCTTTGGAAATTCCTTGTTAAATATGCCTCGGGAGCATAATGTATGTCAGTAGTTTGTAATCTTTTTAGGCATAGGTGTCACTTTCTCTTTGGGAAGATGACAGTGTTTAGGAAAAGAAGTTAGATTCCTTCTTCTCCATTGATATGGCCAAAGCAAATATATTCAAACTTTCTGTCATATTTACAGACACATCAACAATGAATGGTTAATACATTGAAATGAGCAGTTACTTGTACTCCAGAGGTCACTGGTGGTAGAATTCCTTCCACGCAGAGATTCAGTTTCCATTCGTGGCCAGTACGCCTAATGCACAGCCACCTTCATCTGTCACTGGACAGGTGCATGCCACCGTGAGACTGACCAAGTTTTAGCAGAGCTTCTAGACTGAGAAGGACTAGGAAGAAAGGCCTGGCAGTCTACTTCCTAAAACCAGCCAATGAAAACAATGGATCACAGTCGTTTCATCTGCAAACAATCACAGACGTGGAACAGGATGTGCATGCGGTCATCATGAGTTGGGGACTGATGTAACATAACTTATCAACAAGTAATCTGTAGTGTCTGTATTTTCTATTACAAGTGTTGATTATCTTGCATGTGTGAAATACAGTGCCAAGGTCTGTAATAAAAGATAACCACCAATCCCAGTAATGAAAGAGCCAGGCTCTCTAATGCATATGTTCTAACTATTTGCTTTCCTCCGAATACCTTCCTACCTTCCCCTGTCCTAAATGTAACGATACTAAACAAAAATTCTACAGCAAAAAAAAAGACCACCCTTGACTAATATCAGATTTCTCTGTAACATGTATTTGACATGTGGCTAGATTTGTGTATGTGTATGTATTTGTGTGTGTGTGTGTGTATTGCGTATTACAATGTAGCCATACTTTTAAATCGATAGAGTGAAGAGTAAGAAACTCATGTCTGCTAATGAACTGTGATAATATATTTGGTTCCTGGTTCAATTTTAGATAATCATGGTAATAACTTTGTCTATTAACCACCATTCATACTTGCACTTGGCAAAGCCTATGGATATTAGCTCTTAGCCATTAGAATGAGATTCAGTCTTAGAGTTACTGACTGATGACAAGCTGTGGTGCCACGGGTTGAATTGTGTCCCTCCCACAAAGACATTGAGAGGATGGATGGCCATTGTGTTGGTGAGGCAGGCCTCAGTCTGTAAGATCATATTGTGTCTGGAGGCAGTCTGTTGGCATAGAAAAGAAAGAAGTAAGTAGAGAGACAAGGGGACCTCACATCACTAAGAAATCAGCACAAGGAGCAGAATGTGTCCTTTGGACCAGGGGTTCCTGCACCTCAGAAGCTCCCAGTCTGAGGGAGGACTGATGACAAGAACCTTCCTCTAGAGCCAACAGAGAAAGCCTTCTGGAACTGATGCCTAGAATTTGGGCTTTTAGCCTACTTTACTGTAAGGAAATAAATTTCTCTTTGTTAAAGCCATGTACTTGTGGTATTTTCTGTTATAACAGCACTGGATGTGCAAGACTAGAGTCTAACATAAAAACCGTTGTTGTGAATGCTAGGGAGTCCCTGGGTAGGGCAAACAATTAAGCACTAATTGAACACTAATTGAGAGGTTGGCAGTTTGAATCTGTTTAGAAGTGCCACAGAGGAAAGGCATGGTGAGCTACTTCCCAAAGGTCACAGCCAGAGTAGAATTTGTGATCAGCATAATTGATTCACTGATAACTGGTTTTGCTTTGGTTGTGTGGCTGCTGTTCGTGTGCACCTGTATTACAATGTGCAGCCATCTGTCAATTGAGTAAGAGTTCTGTTTAGTGATGAAATTATGAGCACTGAATATACAGGCAAGTCTAGACTCCAGCTCCAACATCTGCGCTATACAAATGCTTGTGAAGTTCAAAGCTCAGTTCTCATTTTCAGCACCAGTTCTGGTAGTTATCCAGACAATTGCTAAAAGCATTTCATTGGTTTAGTGAATGAACTCTTCCCATGGACATCAGCCATGGATGGTTTTAGCTGCACAGATTACAGTGTGTAGTCTGTTTCTATTTTCCTATATTGAAAATAAAAATCTAGAAAGACATTCAGACTTAGAGTAGGTTCAGCTTTGGAGGGAAGACCTCTGCAAAGTGGCCTGTGTCTGTTTATTCCTTCTGCTTAAAATTGGCTTTTCTAGCATCTTTTGCCTACGAAGTATTCAAATTAGGTTGTCTGTCAAATATGACCAGAGACACTTGGAGACCACCGTGATTAACCCTTATGAGGGAGAGAAGGTGAAACCTGTGAAATCCTAAAGCTGAATGAGTTATATTTGCCTATCAGTGAGAAAAAGGTCTACTTATAAGACTCCAACTCCAGGAAGTAGTCAGCCTTTGGAGATAGAGTGGTATCCAACCAGCGTCAACAAAAAGAAATAGCATTTCACGGTCTCTGCAGGAAGCAGTGAAGTACAATGTAGCCAAATGACACTGCAGTGGCCGTGATGCCCACATGACTGTCCTTCTGGCTGGTACCCCGTCAGAGTGTTTCTGGAGAAACTAGCTGTGCCCTGAGAGTACAACTCCAGCAAAGGCTGGGCTTGATTAAAATAGCATTTGGAACAGCCATATGGAGCAGTTGCTTTGTTAAAGGAACTAGGTCATGTTGCAATTTGGGAATTTCTTTCCTCCTAATTTTTTTCCTTTATGCCAAACATGGCCCTAAAGCAATTCCTCAATTCCCAACTTCTCATAGAAGTTTAGCAATGACATTGCTTTGCGTTTGGATGACCTACAATTCTTTGATATTACAATGGTCTCCACAAGGTATCTGGATTTCTTTTGTTGTCCGTAAGAGCAGCATCTGTCTTGGAGATGGAGCTGCCCGCTCTGAATGATCGCTTTAATGTTGGGATGGGATTGCTACTTGGCCGGTTGTGACTAGAGCACAGAACCTGAGTGTTTTGCTCTCTCATATGCTCATACCTAAACACTCCCAACAAGGAAATAAATGCCAAAAGCTGGGGAAAGTAAGATGAAGCAATTCTTGCCAATAGCAGTTAGTCTGAGGATCCAAAGTGCAAGCATATGCTGAATACCCACCCAATACCTGTATGCTAGAACAGAAACCCTAGTGGCGTAGTGGTTAAGTGCTATGACTGCTAACCAAAAGGTCACCAGTTCAAGTCTGCCAGGCACTCCTTGGAGACCATGGGGCTTTCTACCCTGTCCAATAGGGTCGCTGTGAATTGGAATCAACTCAGTGGCAATGGGTTTGGTTTGGTTTGGCTTCATACTAGAACACTACTTTCCCAAGAAGAAAGATAATTATTTGGTGTGATTATCAGAAAACAAGAACATAGAGATGTGAGTTTTCTGCTTTGAAAACCAGAATCAGACAGCTTCCTGACCAGTGGTTATTTTAACCAGCTGATTTTAACTCCTTCAGTTCTGGGCTAGCTGTGAGTAGGAATCTGCTTGGGATCCCTATGAGCTGGAACCCACTTGACGGTACCTGACAGCAACAAAAGGATGCTCTGACAACCACAGCCAGAAAAAATGACATGTAGTTGCCTCATTACAGGAAACAGACGGGCAATGGCAAGGCATTTCATTTGATCTAAGGGACTAGAAGAGTCACCTCCTTCTCCCTTTATTCCAACAGAGTTGAGACAAAGAGAGAACTCTGGAGATACAGTGGTTAAGCTCTTGGCTGTTAACTGAAAGTTTGGCTGTTCCAACCTGCCAGACGCTCTGTGGGAGAAAGATGTGGCAGTCTGTTTCTGTAAAGGTTACTGCCTTTGAAAACCCTATGGGGTAGTTTCCCTCTGTCATATAGGGTGCTATGAGTTGGAATCAACTTGACAGCATTGTTTTTGTTTGTTTGTTTGTTTTGTTTAGTTGATGAAACTATAACTGGAAAAAACTTGGTCTCAGACTTACGCCGCCAGTCACTACCAAGCCAACAAAAAGACAAAGATTGAATCTTTTAAGAGTGCTTTACTCAGATTGCTGGTGACCCTAAAAACCATCTTAATTTCTCAGTTCAGGATGACAAGCTTTACGTAAGGATTTAGGGAAGGTAAGGGAAGTAAGCATACAGGTGTTCAGAGGAGGAGGAGTTGGTGGAAGAATACAGTTTCTTTTGTGGCAAGACAAGTTGTCTTTGATGCCTGGAGATTGGCAACGTTTTTCCCAGGAACTGTGCTGCTTATCTGGGTAGGGGGCTGCACACTGGTGTCACTCTTGTCTAATCAGCAGTCAAGAATAGCTGTAGGGCATGGAAAAGCAATCCAAAAATCTTTGAGTACCCATCAAAAACGAGGTTATATTTTTCATGTGTCAGCATTCCTAGGAGATAAAGGGTTTTGAGTATTAAGAAAGAAACCAGCTAAGACTTTTTCTACAGCTGTTAACCCTTTCAAAACTAAGAGCTTTGGCTTTTCATTTTTGTTGTTATGTGCTGTCGAGTTAGTGCAGACTCATAGCGACCCTACATACAACAGCACGAAACACTGCCTGGTCCTGTGCCACGCCCACAATCATTCTTAAGCTGGAGACCATTGGCTTGAGGTGACTAACTGGATCTGCTTCAGAGAGAAATAGTGCCTAGATATGTAGTGAGAATGGAGCAAGATACAAGCTAGCACAGTGCATTCTTCTGTGGTTATAGAGTTTCCTGTTGTTACTTGCCATCAAATCGACCACCAGCCTTTGGGTTGGAATCCATGTGTCAACCTTTGCACCACCCAGCAACTCCAGGAAGTTTTCTACTGCTTGCTGATCTCACCATTTCCATTCCATGTATAGTCTATACTTAACCAGTTGCCGTTGAGTCCTTTCCATGTCATAGTGACCCTGTGGGTTGCAGAGCAGAGCTGCACTCTGTAGGGTTTTCAAAAGCAGATTACCAGGCCTTTCTTCTGTGGTGCCTCTTCGTGAGTTCGAACTCCTGATCCATCTTCGGTAGCTCAGCACTATAACCATTTGTAGCACCCAGAGACTCTTCTAGTACACTGTGGATGTTCCTTTTCACACATACATTATATTATCTATCCTTAGAAATACCCTGTAGCTTTCTTTCTGCTTAATTTAGAGAGTTGCCTTCTTATAGACTACATCCAAATATGAATGTAATATTGCAGACTCACAGGTGTAATAAGGATGTAGATATGGACACATATGGTATCATTAACAGCTTAGCATCATCTCTTCCTCATATCCCAATAAACTCTCTGCTGTTATGGGTCCCACTGAGAAGACCGGTGAATAACCAGCTTTAACGAGACAGAGTGTAGTGGCTCAAGACTAAAGTTTCTGTTGTTTTTAATTAAAAAAGAAAACAGGCAGATCAAAGTCATTATGCATCTTAGTGAAAGTGCTTTGTTTTGTTTTTAATTCCACAAAGCTGAAATTGACATTTCTGTGCCTCATGATAAGAAAACTTGCACTTCATTGCCATATCTCAAGTGGAATTGAGTATAAAGAGAAAAAAGGATAAACTACATGCAAAAAAAACTCCATAAATTTTCACTCCTTTCTATCTTCCCACAATAGAGTTTTCTGTTTATATGCCTTGTTAACAACAACAGAAACAACATAAAGATGTGTGATTACCTTTTGAACATAATCCCCCTCCTAAATGAGGATTGGACTTCATCTGTTGGTCCACGATTGATGTGTATTTCATAAACCATTGAAAATTTGTTGCCTTGGTTATCAATCAGCTCTGAAATACTTAAGATGACTTTTGTCACCTGAGAGACACCGTACTGTCTTTATTTCCTCATAGCTGCGTGTTATCTGTATGTAGCCGTGACAGAGCAACCTAGGTAACGATTGGTTTCACAGCTAATAGCAATCAAGGCAATTATTCTTTCTGTCCCTGTCTTCCTCAAGTCCTGTCCACCTTTTTCTGCCTCCTTCCGCATATCCAATATGTGCTTTTCCCCTCTGCTTACAGTCTTTTGGGAGAGTTGGATAGGGAATGCTGTTTTATTTTTGGAAATATCATCTCTGGGAGGTTGTTTATCTCAGGCACACCTTGTTAACTGTGTTCATTTTACGAGAGAAATCGAAATGAAACACCTCCACTGTAAATAAGAAGTCCCCTAAAACTAAATTTGGGCAGCTGCAGAGCTGGAAACATGGACCTCGATCACATTACTTAGCAATTGAATAAAAAAGACAAAAACAAACTGTAACAAAATAAAAACCCATAAAAACTAAACAAACAAATAAGAAGAGGCTCCTGTGACCATGTACACTGGAGAGAGAAACCCATTAGAAAGCTTAAAAGCGTTTCATAAGGAAGGGAAACTGTAGAGTGCAAATCCACCCAGTGAAATCTGTGAAAGCCAGAATCAGTGTAAGTCAGAATCTTGTCAGAGATGGAAAATGCAAATATTTCCTCTAAAATGAAAGATGGAAAGGTGTTAAGACTACATCCTTTCAAAGGCAGAAGGCTGGTGAGACGTGGAAAAGAAGGCTGTGCTATTGAGTTCCAGCTCTCACAGGTTTCATTGTATAAAGAGAAGAGATGTTGTAGAGGATGTCCCCAAGAAGCTCTCTGGAGTAGGAAACATCCTAAAACACAGAGACTGAGCCACCATGTTGGGCTGAGTCACGATGGACGTGAGTCAGAGCAGAGAATGAATACGCTGCTGACGTCTTCTGTGACTGGGACCTGAAGTCAAAGACAGGAAAACCTGTGAAAGCCGGAACTTGTGCAAGGCAGAAACCTGCCAGAGAGTGAAAGTGCAAGTATTTCCCACTCAATGAAGTGGAAAAGTTTTGAGACCCAGAAAAAGAAAGCAGTCCCATTGAGTTTCAGATCTCATAGGTTTTGCTGTGTAACTGGGTTCTCTTTTTTTAAAAGAAATGATCATGAATCTAGAGTTGGAGAAATAGGCTACTTAAACACTCTTAGTCCATAGATATAAGACAGGTTTAAGACTCAGGCCTCTGGGGTCAGTTTACTTGTGTTTGAATTCTAATTACAGTCCTATGAGCAAGTTTAATATACTGTAAGCCAAAGTTTCTCATCTATAAAATAAAAATCACAGTACTGTCTATAATAAAGAATTCTTTTAAGGGAGGAAATGAGCTAATTGGTGTAAAGCAATTGGCAGTCATAGGAAGCACTCTGTATAAATAATGTGTCTGTGTCTGTGTCTGTGTCTGTGTCTGTGTCTGCATCTGTGCACATGCACGCACGTGCACACTGTGCCACTGAGAGGGTTTCTGTGGTACAGAGGACACCCTGGTGGCAGGTGGTTAAGCCCTATGACTGCTAACCAAAAGGCCATCAGTTTGAATCCACCAGGTGCTCCTTGGAAGCTCTATGGACTAGTTCTACTCTTCCTTTAGGGTTACTATGAGTTGGATTCAGTGGCAGTGGGTTTGGGGTTGTGGTAGAAAAAGCATATTTACCATGTTCTGTAAAAGTATTGACGATGTGATCCTTTCCTTTAGATCTTTTGTTAATACATTTCCTAATACTTGTGATTAATATAAAGGTTTTAATGAAATAAAAATGACCAGTCCTTAAAATCTGTTAGAGACACTGTGCAGTTTATTCAAATCAATTCTTAGCAGTCATTGGAGGAAGACTGTCAGTAGTAGGAAAATAGACTTTAATAGGACACTGACATTTCACAAGGATCCTTAAATTTTGTGTAAAGAATTTCAGTTTCCCCCTGCAAAACTGCTGATATATAACTCAATCAGCAACTCTCTATTTTTTTACTTCTCCTTTGTCAAGCACCTGAGATATTTTTTCTTGAGAAGTGGACAAGCCAGATGATTTCTAAGGTTTCAACCAGCTCTAAAATTCTGTGGTTCTAACCCAAACCAAACCTACTGCTACTGAGTCAATTCCAAATCATAGCAACCCTAGAGGACAGAGTAGAGCTGTTCCATAGGGTTTCCAAGGAGTGCCTGGCAGATTCAAACTGCTAACCTGTTGGTTAGCAAACATAGCACTTAGCCTCTGCACCATGAGGGTTTACCACATTCTAACCAATGTTATTGTTAGGTGCCATTGAGTCAGTTCTAACTCATAACGACCCTAAGAACAACGGAACAAAACACTACCCAGTCTTGCGCCGTGTCCACAATCGTTTTCATACTTAAGCCCATTGTTGCGGCCACTGTGTCAGCCCATCTCATCGAGGGTCTTCCTCTTTTTCGCTGGCTCTCCACTCTACCAATCCTGATGTCATTCTCCAGGGACTTATCTTTCCTAACAACATGTCCAAAGTATGTAAGACACAGTCTTGCTTTCTTTGCTTCCAATGAACACTCGGTCGTACTTCTTCCAGAACAGATCTGTTTGTTATTTTGGCGGTTCATAGTACCTTCCCCATTCTTCTCCAGCACCACAATTCAAAGGCATCAATTCTTCTTCTGTCTTCTTTGTTCATTGTCCGGCTTTTGCATGCATGTGATGCGATTGAAAATACCATGGCTTGGGTCAGACATGTGTTAGTCTTCAAGGTGACATCCTTACTTCTGAGTACTTTAAAAAGGTCTTTGGCAGCAGATTTTCCAATACAGTGCATCTTTTGATTTCTTTACTGCTGCTTACATTGATTGTGGAGTTCTAACCAATAGTTACCAGTAACTCAAGTGGAATCCTCATTCCTCCTAGAAGAAAATAAAATGGTGCAGTCGCTCTAGAAAACAGTATGGTGGTTCCTTAAAAAGCTGAATCTAGAACCCCTATATGGCTCAGCAACTCCAATCCTAGATACCTACCAGAAGGAGTGAAGGTAGGATTGCAAACAGAAACCAGTATCCGTTTCTGCACTTTTCACAGCAGCCAATAAAAGAATGGAAAAACACAATGTGGTGCGTGAACACAATAGAACAGTGGGTAGCCCTAAAGAAAATAAAGCCCTGAGACATGTCACACATGGAAGAGGCTTGAGAAGATCATTCTGAGTGACATAAATTAGTTACAAAAGGGTAAATATTATATCATCTCACTTATATGAAATAAGCAAATATGGAGAAAAACAACCAATGGAATGTGGAAGTAATTGAAAAAAGATATCATTAATGTCACATGCAAATAAAATTTTGTTGAAGATCATTCAAAAACGGTTTCAGCAGTATGTCAGTAAGAAACTGCCAGATATTCAAGCTGGATTCAGAAGAGGGTAAGGAAAGAGGGATATCTCGGCTGATATCAGATGGACCTTAGCTAAAAGCGTAAAATACTAGATATAAGGGAAGTACTTTGAAGGTGACTATTGTGCTATTCAGCAGGCAGGTATGTAGCACTTAGAACAATTACGTTTGTGGACTTAACTGTCAGAACTCATAGTAACCAAAGATTAATAGTGTTTAACATTGATGGGAGCTGTCGTTGTTAGATGCCATCCAGTCAGTGCTGACTCACAGTGACCATGTGTACAACAGAATGAAACACTGCCCAATCCCTTGCCATGCCCACAATTGCTGCTATGTTTGAGCCCATTGTTGCAGCCACTGTGTGAGTTCATTTCATTGATGGTCTTCCTGTTTTTTGCTGACTCTCTATTTTACCAATCATAGTGTCCTCACCCAGGGACTGATCTCTCCTGACAACATGTCCAAAGTATATAAAACACAGTCTCGTATCCTTGCTTCTAAGAAGCTCTTTGATTGCACTTGTTCTAAGACTAATCTCTTCGTTCTTTCGTCAGTCTGGTATATTCAATATTCTCCATCACCACAATTTAAACACATCCATTCTTCTGCACTATTGGTGGGTGAGAGGGAGAAAAAGGGGAGTGTTTTCTTAGGGGGTACTGAGTTTATGTTACTGGTGGTGAAATGATTTGGAAAAGGATAGCAAGCCAGCCAAGTGCCATCGAGTGGTTTCATTACTCAAATTATGTAAGGAATGGTACTGAATTATACATGTAGAAATTGCTGAGGTGGCATATGTTTTGTTAAGTATATTTTATCATATTAAAATTTGAAGAACTTACTCAAGGGAAAGGCCCAGAAGAAAGAAGGAAAAATACGGGGACTGGATGAGTCACAAGTGAGAAAATTGGAACTCCCAGTACCGCAAGTGGGATATATAAGGTTCCTTCATATTTTGAAATATGCATTTTCTAAAACCTTGATAGAAACTTTTTTGGTAAAGTGATTCCTAATTTGTCAGCACAATTCAGAAATCCTTTCTCATAGGAAAGCGCACATGTGCGCACTTACAGGTGTGCAGGCACGCACACACACACACACACACACACACGCTACTGTGTTATACTATACTATGTGATAGGAGAATAATTCCTACAGCAATCTGTAGATCCCAGAATTACCCATCTCTTGTCAACCATTCTAAACCCAGTGCCATCAAGTCAATACCATTCTGGAACAATGAATTTTGCTGCATGTGTGGTACTTTCCTTATTCTGCATTCATAGATCCTAAATATTAGCAATCTTATCATAATAAGTTTTTTTAGTTTTTGTTTTGTTTTTAATGTTGGTAAAATATATAGCAAAAAAATTGCCATTTGTACCATGTTTATGTGTACAACTAAGCAACGCTAATTCAGCTGACCATGATTTGTAATCATGACCACTATTTCTAGAAGTTTTTTGATCACCCAAACAGAAGCACAGGACCCAACTTCCCTTCTGTTGTGTTCCCATTCCTCCCAGCCTCTGGCAACAACTAACAAACTTTTGTCTCTATGCATTTGCATATTCTAGATATTTCATATACAGGGGGTCATATATATGGTCATCCTTTTGTGTCAGACTTTTTTCAATATTTTCAAGGTTGATAATGTCAAGTTTGATTTATTTCATAGTTATCAGAACTTACTTATTTCATGTTATCAGAACTTCATTTCTATATATGGATAAGTGATATTGTATTTTATGGATGTAACATATTTTATTTACCATTCATCTTTGTTTTCCACTTTTAGCTGCTGTAGTTAATGTTAGGAAACCCTGGTGGTATAGTGATTAAGTGCTATGGCTGCTAACTGAAAGGTTGGCTGTTCAAATCCAACAGGCACTCCCTGGAAACTCTATGGAGCAGTTCTACTCTGTCCTGTAGGGTTGCTGTGAGTCAGAATTGACTCAATGACAGTGTTTTTTATTGTTGTTGTTAACACTGCAGGGAACACTGACATGCAAGTATCTATTTGAGTCCCTGCTCTAAAGTCTTTTTGGTATATAGCTAGGATTGGAATTGCTGAGTTGTACAGTAATTCTGTTTAACTTTCTGAGGAATCTCCAATTTAGCACAGCAGTGGCAGCTGCACTATTTTACATTCCCACCAGCGATGTAGGAGGGTTCTAATGTTTCCACCCCCTCGCCAAACACTTACTGTGTTTTTTTTTTTTTTTTTCTGAAAATAGCCATTCAAGTGGGTAGGAAGTAGTTTCTCATTGTATTTTTTTCTTTTTTATTGTGATTAAGTGAAAGTATACAATCCAAATCAATTTTTCCTGCCTGCCTGTCTACGGCTCCTTCTGCTCTGTTTACCTCATGCGAGCAGCACACCCCTCCTTTTCAGTTTATACTTGTTGTATCCTCTTAACAAGCTTCTGCCCCCTCCTCTCTACTCTCTTCTCTCCTATCTAGAAAGGAACTGGTAGGACAGCCTCCTGTAAATGTGCAGAACCATACACACAGTATATGGCCACACTGTGTCCCTGAAGCCAGTCCATTTTTGTCTGAAGAGTTGACCTCATTATGTTTTCTATACAGGGACAGCAGCAGGTCTAGAGACCATGCTCCCAAGGGATCCCTCAGGGTGTTGGACCATCACTTGCGGTCTTTTAGTAGAGTTCTTGAGCTGCACCCTCTCTTTCTCGTGTTGTCACAGGGAGTCAACACTGTGTGCCCCGTCACGGCTGTCTTTGATGGTGGCTGGGCACTGTCTGGTTCTTCTGGTTACATGTTGAGAGAATATCCATTCACATGGGTCCTTCTGTCTCCTGGGCTCTTTTTTGACCCTTTGGTATACCACAGATGGGAGCTTGCTAGATTTTAAGAGCCCAGATGCCACTCACTGATATGGGGTGGCGAATTATGCCATTTGACCTTGCTATCCCCTGACAGCATAGTCCCCAGACCCCACCCCTGCTACTCTATCTTTGCAATATTGGGTTGAGATTAGATCTTTCAGTTTGTGGTGAAGTCCAGTTAAGTCTGCTTACCACTCTGTGCTGTCACTGCTTTCACCTAACCACAATTTCTATTAACTATCTAATCTATGACCAACCCTCTCCCTCTGTCCCCAGCCTTGTAGCAGTCAAAGAGTCTGTTCTTCTGTACATAAGTCTATTTTTAAGTCCTTATAGCAGGGGTCTCATACAATATTTGCCCTTTTGCCACTGGCTGATTTTACTCAGCATGATGTCTTCCAATTGAAACCAGATTATGAGATGTTTCCTGAAATCTTCATTGTTTATTATTGCATAGTATTCCAGTGAGTCTATGTACCATAGTTTGTTTATCCATTCTTCTGTTGATGGGTATCTAGGTTAATTCCATCTGTTTGCTATTGTGGACTGTGCTGCAATAAACATGCATGAGCATGTGTATCTGTTCATGTGACAGCCTTTGTTTCTGTAGGATAAATTCCGACCAGTGGGATTGTTGGATGAAATGGTATATCTATTTCCAGCTTTTAGAGGAAGTGCTAGATTGCTTTCCAAAGAGATTGTACCATTTTGCAATCCCACCAGCAGTGTAGGAGAGTTCCAAGCTCCCCACTGTGGTTTTAAATTGCATTTCCTTAGTGACTAATGATGTTGAACATCTTTTCTTGTGTTTGCTGGCCATTTGTACATCTTCTTTGCAGAAGTATCTATTCAAGCCATTTGCCCATTTTTTAATTGAGCTGTTTTTTGCTGTTGAGTTGTAGTTCTTTATATATTGGGGCTCTTAAAAACTTGTCATATACATGATTCCTAAGTATTTTCACCTATACTGTAAGTTGTAGCTTCATTTTTGTTTTTTTAATTTCTTGTACTTATTTTTTTATTTTGATGAAATCCAATTTATCTGTTTGTTTTGTCTTTGGTTGCTTGTACTTTGTGGGTCACATCTAAAAAAACCATTAACAAATCTAAGCTTTACATGTCTGTTTCTAAAAGTTTTATGGTTTTACTTCTTACATTTAGGTCATTCATCCATTTTGAGTTGATTTTCATATATGGTGTGAGGTAAGTTAATTTTCATATATGGTGTGAGGTACGGGTCCAACTACCTTCCTTTGTACCTGGAGATTCAGTTGTTGAGCACCATTTGTCATCATGACAATTCTTTCCCCATTGAGTGGACTTGGCAAGCTTATCAAAAATCAGTTGGTTCATCCATGATTCATGTGCTGCCCTAAATCGTCAACTATCTGTATGAGATAAGTCAACATTTACTCAAAAACAAAGATTAAGAAGGCAAGGAAAGAGAGGAAGCTAGATCAGTGTGAAGAGATCTTACAGAGTAGAAGTAATGAGAATGCTGACATATCATGAAAATTATAGCCAATGTCATGGAACAATTTGCATAAAAATTGTTAAATGGGAACCTAATTTGTCATGTAAACTTTCAACTAAACCACAACTTAAAAAGTATATATATATCCACTGATGATTGTTGTGGGGTTTGTCTCTGGACTTTCAGTTCTATTCCACTGGGCTGTATAATTATCTTTGTACCAACACCATATTTTATAGTACATTTTGAAACTGAAAACTGTGAATTCTCCTATGTATCTTCCTTTATGAGATTGTTTTAGCAACTTAGGGCCCTGTATGAATTTGAGAATCAGGTTTTCTATTTCTGCAAAGCGACTTCTAAAATGTTGGTAGGAATTGCATTGAATAGTTAGATTAGTTTGAGGAGTACTGGTATTTTACAAGCATTACATCGTGCAATCTATAATCATGGACTGTTTTTTTATTTCCTTAAGTATTGTTTAATTTACTGCAGAAATACTTTGGACTTTTAAGTGTAAAGTCTTTCAATTCTCTGCTTAAATTTATTTCTGGGTATTGTATGCTTTTATTTTTATGTATTATTTTTTATTTATTTTGCTGCTGTCTTCTGTTATTTTTTAATAGAAAATAATTATGGCTGTCAATAAATGACCACTAAACATTAACTGTCATGTGTAGTCTGGACATTTCCAAAATCCAAGCTTTCCGGTCTTGTAAAACAAACTGTTTCCTTCTTTTATCAGTTCTGTAAATTCAAAGTTGGACTCTACTTGATAGAGATTTAACAGTATAACATCCTGGTTAAGAAATATGAGTCTAGACCAGAGAAGATTTAATGTCTGAGATCATAGAGTGGTCTGGCTATAGAAGAAATAGCAAGAACACAACCAGGGAAGTGATTTAAAACTGAGTAATCTACTCCTCTAAAGAATTTAGTGGTCTCTGGGGTGTGCTGAGCAAAGCGAATTAACAGAGACAGAGAAAATCTCTTTGTTTGGTTCTACCCTTTCTCCTTAAATTATAAATTAGGTACATGTCTCTCCAAGATCAGTAAGAAAGGAGATTCATATAATGAAGATAATACTGACAACATCAGTAGACATTATCACTACCTCCGTTAATGCTGACAGTTCTCCCTTCTCCAGAGTAAGTGTCAGTATTATAATAAGCAAAGACCTGGCCTTGTGTACATGTTTTCTGTGGAGGACAATGTAAGTGCTCACTGGACTGTGAAATTGCCATGATCATTTAAAGAGATACTGTCAGACACTTAAAACTGCTCAGAGCTAGGAGTCAGATGTTGTGGGTCATAGTTCAGATGTTTTACTAAGGAGTGCGTGACTTTGGGCAAATGTCTCACCATCTTTTGCCTTGTGTACTTACCAGCAAAATGAGAAGCTGGACGAAACAATCTCTAAGTTTGCCTTAGCTTTAAAACATAAAATCATTATAATGTTTGATCTTAAATAGTTTGCATACAGAAACACATTATACTTTCATTTGTTTTTTTACCACTTTGTAGGAAAAACTTATCCTAATCCAATCACAAATAAGATTAGCCATTTGAGTGAGAACAACTTTTAGATGTGGAATGAAAGTGACCACCCCAGCCTTATGCCACCAAAATCCATACTAGTCTTACGTGTGGACTAAATCCTCACAACAGGCTCCTCTATCTTTCCACTGCAGTCACTTCGTCAAGAAGCCACAGTGTCCTAGGAATAGACCTTAAGAAACCTATATACAAAGCTTAGCAGCACCCCTTTATTCAGCACTAATTTATTCAACAAACATTCATAGAGTATCCACTATATTCCATTTACAAACATTCATAGAGTATCCACTATATTGCATTTACCATTCTAGGTACTAAGAATGTGGGTGAGCAAGACAGACCTAGACTCTATGCGCACTACATGGCTAGCATGAAGACTGATGAAGCTGTAAACAATCTAGAAGTCAGGAGTCCTACATTCACATTTTATCTTTAAGCATTGTTTTTCTTAAGACAGAACTGTAATTTGTATATACCACTTGTTAAAATATTTAAGTATTTCCTTAGCAATTGGTAAAGAGTCATAAAAATATCATTGCAAATCTCATTCCCACCATCCATCACCTGCCAGTTTCTCTCTGTAGTCTGGCATCTAAAGAAACGACTCTTGATATCTATGAGCCAACGTGACCCTACAACAAGGTTGATGTTGGTGCTGATAGGATGGGACCTGTGTCACTCCAGACTGGAAGTAATTTGAATGTCAGCCCTGCCTTAAAGGATGTGCTATTAACCAAAGATTGGATTCTTTAAGCTAGTGTTATAAGCTCTGGACCTTTTTATTCAGTTCTGAATACTTGTTTCTATAGCAGGACGGGAGGGAGGGAATCAAAGCCAAAGAATTCATATGACAGAGAAAGGATTTTAATATGTGTCTTTTCTTGCAGTAAAGTCACAAACTATGTTTTGCCACCTAGAATCTAATTTCTGATAAGACAGTCTTTATAGACACATTCTTAAAACTGTTTGCAGTGGCTCAAGAGTATTTTTCATTCTCTACATGCATCAAAAAACACACAACCACATAGAAAAAAGCCCAAACCCCTTGCCATGGAGTTGAGTCTGACTCACAGCAGCCCTATCAGAGTAGAACTGTGCCATACAGTTTCCAAGGAGCACCTGGTGGATTTGAACTGCCAACCTTTTGGTTAGCAGACGTAGCTCTTAACCCTTATGCCACCAAAAGGAAAAAAAGGAAACACAAAAAGGAAAAAAAAACAAACTCATTGCTGCCAAATTGATTGCAACTCCTAGTGGCCCTCTAGGACAGATTAGAACTGCCCCATAGAATTCCTGGAGGATTTGAACTGCCAGCCTTTTAGTTAGCAGCCATAGCGCTTAACCAGTATGTCAACAGAGTTTCCAAAAACGTAGACGCCAACACACAGAGAACCAGTCAAATCAGGACACTACTGTGAGATCTAGAAATTGAAATGATTTAACTCAAAAGTAAAATATCCAACTGTCTCTTATGAGCATGGTCATTATGGACATTGTTTAGCTCAGTTCTGGGAATTCAAAAGATGTTCTGATAAAGAAACATCATATTTGAAAGAAAAAAAAAGAGGAAGCTGAGACTACATCTCTTAACTGCACACTAATCACGTTCTTTGGCTAAGGGGCACTTCTGGAAGGTCATTGTCATCATAAATGACACTCATAAGCTGTATGTTGTGGTACCTTTCTGACTTTATCTAATTAACATGATGGGATCCTGAGCAACTCTTAGGTACAAGAAGTCAGTAGAGCTGTGTTTTTATTTACTAATGGTGTTATAGTGGTTAAGAACTACAGCATGCCGTAGCTGTTAACCAAAGGGATTGGCAGTTCAAACACACCAGCCACTCCTTGGAAACCCTGTGGGGTAGTTCTACTCTGTCTTTTAGGGTTGCTATAAGTCAGAATCAACTTGGCAGCAATGGGTTTGTTTTTTCTATTCTTTTTAGTACACATCTCAGACACTAAGTTTTGTTAATTTGCTACTCACTGCTCTTGAACTTCATTAACTTCTGAGATGTCTTTGGGGAAATGATGCCTTTGAAGAAACCAGTGATTTCTCTGACAAACATCACCAATTAGAAAACCTAGGGAAAAATCTCTAAAAAACTTTGTAACTCAGCACACATCCTCCATGGACTTGCTCAGAGTGTGTTTTAAAAGGAGCGAATAGATCTTGTGATGTCCATGCAGGCTGGGAAGCCAGCAAGGAGGAAACAAGAATTGATTGAACCTAATAACATGTGGGATAATAAATGTGGCTTTACTGAAGAGTAATTTCTGCCCAAGATCTTAAAAAATGAACGAAAAAGAAAACTACAGGGAAGAAATTTAAAAATGCAAGGAGTAAAAACTAGAGATGTTTTATGTTTTATGCTCTTTTAATTTTTCTGAGTTTTTGATTTTTGGAAGAGTTTTAAGATACATACAAGAGCTGATGGTTCTGCTTCTGTGTATTCTACTGCCTAAATGACTGACAGTTATTTGACACCCCGAGAAGAGGTGTCTCACTTGTCTTCATCAGCGTCAGCCTGAAGGATTCAGGTGTGGAGATGTTGCCGATGCAGAGCAGACCTTGCGTTTATCAAATTCTTCTCCAGTACTAATACAAAGCCCATCTGACAGTTCCTGGGATTTCCTGCAGTCCTGGCTGGAACTCAGAGGGCATAATACCAACTCTTAATTCTTTGTAGCAGTGAGGAAGAGGAAAAGTCTGCATAATCAAAGAAACCAGTAATTAACAACTTCAATTTCTTTTCTAGCAATCACCAAATAATCAAGCAAATGACTTTTTCTTTCTTCTCATCTCTCTGTTTCCCTTGTTCTGACTGTGTGCAGTGACAGCGTTTTTGTCAACCCATCATTCACATATGATTTACATGTTAAAACCCAAACCAAACCTGCTGCTGTGTAATCAGTTCCAACTCTAGTGACCCTATAGAACTGGGAAGAACTGCCTCGTAGATTTCCCAATGAGTGGCTCGTCGATCCAGACTTCTCCCCTTCTGGTTAGCAGCCACAGCTCCTATTTTAGTGTGTGACTACGAAAGTCTAAAATATGATCACAAAAGTCTAAGCCAGCCTAGTGCCGTCGAGTTGGATCCAAATAAGTCAAGTTAACACTATTAGAGTAATATGTTTGAGGGGCAAGAAAGATTTCCATCGTGTGCTAGTGACAGTGATATAAGATAAATTGTATAGGGAAGGAAGAGATCCCTGCAAACAGAAAAATGATCAAAGATTTCATGAAGGAATTAGACAATGATTTGTGCTTTGAAGGCAGGAAATTGTTATCCAAGTGGCTTAAAGGAGAAAGGACATCTCCCAGTGAAACAATGGCATTGGCAAGAGATCGGAGCAGACACTGAAGAGTTGATGGTCACTGGACTAGAGCATTGGCTTTGTGTTGAGGTGTAGTCGTGATTAAGCCAGATTTGGTGTGGTGGAACCACTTAAAAGCAGACCATGAAGCTGTACAGAGCAGTAGGACATGACTTGGAGGCAGTGTGGAAAAGTGGTGGACTCTTGCTTGCTGGTGCTAGAGAATTACTCTGGCCTGTTAAGACAGTCAGAGAAGGAACAGTAAAGAAGAGGGATGATTCTACAGTCTTCAGAATCAGCTCTTCTGTAATTCAAAATTGTGAAGAATCTGAAAGGTAAATTAAAATAAAATGACTAACAGCTATCCATTTTGAGTGAGAAACGTTTCAAAGCCTATGATCTGTCTTTGGAGATGAAAATGTGAGACATGACTGGTTCAGTGAAAGAAAAGAGTGGTAAACGGTAACTATGGTGGCATATTTGCATTGCTGGCTCAGAAGAGTTGTTGTCTGAGTTATTCTTTTGATGGGTATTTGCTGGCTTGGGGTTAGGTGCCTTTGAGTCTGTTCCAAGTCATAGCAGCCCAGTGTACAACGGAAGGAACCACTGCCCTGTCTTGTGTCGTCCTCACACTCTTTGTTATGTTTGAGCCCGTTGTGGCAGCCTCTATCACTCCAGCTCCTTGAGGGTCTTCCTCTTTGGTGCTGACCTTCTACTTTGTCCTTTTAGTATACATTTAATGGATCTCTGCCTGAATCTCAAAAATTATATAGACTCGGGTACAAATCATATCGGTTCAGTATTCAGAACTGATGAGGGCAGATTTCAAATGATCAAACTGATAACATCGTGGGGCTACCTCCCTTTCTGCTCACCCCATTCCAGGCTGTGGCGTGCAGACTGAGCTCATCTCCCTCCGTGTGCCGTGCTGTCTCTGCTCGGGCCCGCTCTCCTCTCTCAGGCTGCACGCTGCACGCAGCTGGCCACATGTGTTCCCTGGTAGGAAAAGGCTGGATGTGGGTGGGTGGGTAACGGGTACAGCTATAAACAGTTCCTAAGAACAATGGATACCATGGAAATGCTTTGGGAGCATTGCATATAACAAAGAAAGCCAAAAATTAAAGGAAGGTGGAAAAGAGATGAATCACTAAAAAGTAAAAGAAGTATATTGTTCTCTGTCTTCTCTAGTCCTTCTCATCTCTCGTCCATATATGCGTATGGATATATATACACCTTCACGCACAGAATCAAACTCTGAGTGATATTTGCACTACAATAGCAAGTGACAAAAGCACATTGCAGAACAATGCATAAAAGACAATTCCATGTTTTGTTGGTAAAAATGATCAACTATCGGCAATTTCATGCTTATGTATAAGTGTGATTGATATCACGGGGTCATTTTTGACTCATGGTGACGCCATAGGGCAGGGTAGAACTGCCCCATAGGGTTTCCAAGGCTGTAAACTGTATGGAGGAGCTGTGGTAATATAGCAGTTAAGACTAACCAAAAGGTTGGCAGTTCGAAGCCATGATCCATTCCTTGGAAACCCTGTGGGTCTGTTCTATTCTGTTCTATAGGGTCACTGTGATTCAGAATGGACTCCACAGCAATGGGTTAGTCAGTAAATCATTATGGAAGAAGCCCTCGTGGTGCAGTGATTTAAGTGCTCAGCCATTAGCCCAAAGATTGGTGATTTGAATCCATCAGGTGTTCCATGGCAGAGAGATGTGGTAGCCCTGCTTTCCTAAAGATTACAGTCTTGGAAATCTTGTGGGGTAGGCTTTGTCCTGTAGGGGCACTGTGAGTTGGAATAGACTTGATGATCTTTTTTTTTTTTTTTTAATCTTTATGGAAGCAGGCTGCTGCATCTTTCTCCTGAGAAGGAGCCAGGGATCCTTTAAGCATGTGTGCATGTGTATAATTATGTAAACCAAAGCCAAGCCCACTACTGTTAAATCAGTTCTGACTCATATCGACCTTATAGGACAGGTTAGAACTGTCACATAGAGTTCCTGAGGCTGGAAATCTTTACAAATGGTGACTGCCACACCTTTTTCAACAAAGCAGCTGCTGGTTTTCAGCCAGTGACTTTTATAGCTGTGTGTATGTGTGTGTAATATTATATAAAATAAGGAAAAAAGATCTGAACTTGTGTGTATAATGTTAACACCAATTATCTCTTAGTGGTGATTTTTATTTTCTTTTGTGCTTCTCTGATTTCTTATTTTTCCTTTTAGATACAATAATTTTGCAGTAGCTGTGTAACTAAGGAAATATGATTTGCAAAGAAATGTGACAATTTACAGGAGTATTTTAAAAGCGGAACTACATCTGTAACTTGTGAATAACATGGAACTATTGCAAGAATAAATTATAATTGTTGTTTAGCACCATTAAGTTGATTCTGACTGGGATGGGACTCTATGGGACAGAGCAGAACTGGCCTGTAGGGTTTTCGTGACTGATCTTTAGAGAAGCAGACTACCACATCTGTCTCCTGGGGAACTGCTAGGTGGCTTCAGATTGCCCAGTCATTCAGTTAACAGAAGAGTGCTTAACAGCTGCACCACCAGGGACGGAAAATTAGGCAACACTTCCAAATCTGCGTGTGGCACCCTTGTGAAGGGGCCATGCTAATCTTCTCCCTATCATTCTAATTTTAGTGTGCATGTTGCTGAAGTGAGCATGAGTTATTATAATTTACTTACAAGCTATAATTACTTATCCTCAATTTCTGTTTACCCAGAAGGTACCTCTAAGTGTACAAGTTGAACTCTGGGGAGAGTATAATTTTCCCAGACTACAGCTCAGCTGGCGCTAGCTCACAATTGCAGTAGTTCTCTGCCTGCAAGGTATAAGAGGGACCCTTCTGGGCCCATCTGCACAGCGCAGCTACCCCGACGCCTCTCAGGGAGACTGATGTTGACCACACAGAGCCAGTGACGCTGCCAGGAAGTGGCGGTGCCCTCAGTAATCAGAAACAAAAACAACCCCACAAACCCTGTTAATCAAGAACACTTGGCAAGGGGCCCGGGCATGGATATTTTTTCAAATGCTCCCCCGAGGATTCTAATGTGCAGCCACCACCAAGAAGCACAACCTTAATGGATTAATTTACTGAAGGGTCATTTGAATATGGCCTTTGAAAAGAGGTAAAATTAAAGTGGAGAGGATTTGGCTGATCAAGGCCAAGTGGATGCCTGGCCCCAACCCTAGTGAGAAAATGATTATGCAGAGACTGTGAAAAAGAGATGGGGACTTCCGCAAAAAATAATGAGGCCACTGGGTCACCCTCCCTCCCACTCATGATTGAGCAATCTCAGAGCAGAAAATTCAAATCGGAAAAATGTCTGTCATAGCAGACGAAATACAACAGAACCTTGTTTTAATGCTGACGTCAGGGGACTAAGTGTCCTTTAGGCACCAGAAATCCCCTGCCTGTCCTGTGAGAGGATCCACACTGACACACAGGCTAGTATGGACCCATAGCAGAGCACCATTCCTTGTTCTAATCTGGAAAATAAATTCAGATAGATCTCTGGGCAATGTCTTTGGCCATTATTCCACAGATGTGCTGATGGTTAAAGCTTGAAGACCCCCAGGGGTCTTCCTGTCTCTCCTTGTCTTTTTACTCACCAAGAAACAAATATTGACTTGTTCTTGGTCTCTGAACTAGAACCTGGACTAGTTAAGAATCTAACAGGTTTCTTAAGCTTCGTTCAGTTATCCCGGAAATATCACTATAGTTTCTGATTAGGTGCTGCATCTTCAATCATTAGTATAGTCTCTTTTTTTATAACTCCAAAGGAGCGATGGTGACAATCATGATCATAAGATGCTGAGACTTTTATTTATTAGCTACCATTTAGTGACACTAAACATGTGTTAGCCCTGTGCTGCTAGTTTTACGTTTATCATGCTTACTCCTCAGTACCCACCTTCAAGGTCATTATTATTCCCAAGTTACTGTTGAGAATAAGAGGTCACATGGATAGTATGTAGACAAGTCTAGATTTATATCAAGTTCTGAACTTGAGACCCAAAACCAAAAAAAAAAAAAAAAGAGAGAGAAGAAACTTATGCTGTCGAGGGATATCAATTCATAGACATCCTATAGGCTAGAGTAGAGCTGCCCCATAGGGTTTCCAAGGAACAGATGATGGATTCGAACTGCTAACCTTTTAGTTAGCAGCTGAGCTCTCAACCACTGTACCACCAGGGCTCTGAGAGTCTCCACCGATTCCACTGTGCTACCCAGTCAATAGCAGGGACATCAGAGATAGATCAGAGGAGAAAACATCCTGCTCTCTGGATGGGGCCCCCTCATGGTCTGAGTTCTCTGCCCTGGTACCTAAGCCTTGGGCTTCTCAGCCCCATTTGCTGTTTCTCCCTTCAGAGCTACACCCACTAGAATTCCACCATCTCAACTTTTTTTTTTTTTAAATAGGCCAGCTATATTGGATGTATTTTGTTAGTAAGGAGTTGTATATCTCACCTATTTTTAATGGAGTTTTATTTTACTCCCCAGCATAATCTTCGTGCCTGTGGTTTAGAAATAAGAAAATACTGTTAAGCTCAGTCGGAGTTCTAAACAGATGTTCTGCATGTCTGCTTATGTAGTTCTAGCAATGTATCACTTTCAATGTCTGAGCCCTGGCCTGCCAGCGCCGCTGTGTCCATGCCAAATGCCTTCAGATACCATGCAATAAGCAAAAACTGAAGTTAGGCTAAAACAACCAAAGTCATTTTATTCTAATTCTTGGGGGCATTAGCATCTGGACATCAGGAGGTACCACCTGTTCTTGGGAAAACAGTGATGTCAAATCTCTGCAGCAAAGAGCATGACAGGGGGCTATGTTTTAAGAAACCTGACTGTGTAAATATCGGAATTAGATTATATCAACTTGAATGAGAATTACATTTTATAAAGATTTTTTCATTTTAAAGAGAGATTTCCAAAACATCCTTGGCCAGCTAACTTTCACCTTAAATTAAAAATTAACAAAATGATGGGCCATTTGGAAGAATATGATTGACCCAGAAATTTTTAAAGCCACTTCTGCAACCAGTCAAGTTGTAAAATACTCAAGAGCTGTACTGTAAGCTCATGGTGTTTGCGTATTGCAAGGGCTTTCTGTTATGATCATTAGTAAATGGAGGGGTGGGTTGTTACAGGAAGAGTCCATGGAGGACTCTTAATATTGTTTCGTCTACCTGCCTGGAAGGGGTTCCGGTGTAGTCCATCAGATAACATTTTTGAAGTTCTCGAATAAGTAGAGTGCTGGATTTGATTCAGTTAGAAACATAATCCAACATGACAGAAGCTAGCCCCTCTTGGCTTGCTTTCAGGCAGAGGAAGGGGGTGGCATCAGGTGACCTTTCAAGGTCACCTACCGTTGTGCGATCCCATGAATGATTAGCAACAGCTTCAGTTCTTGTAAACCTGTTGCCACTCAGTTGATTCTGACTCATGGTGACTCCACGTATGTCACTATGACTATGCTCTATAGGGTTTTCAATGACTGACTTTTCAAAAGTTGACCTCCACACCTGTCTTCTGAGGTGTCTGTGGGTGGACTCGAACCTCCTGCATTTTGGTTAATAGCAAACATGCTAATTGTACCACCTGGGGACTTCTCATTTCTTTTAGTGAGATGGAATCCCTTCTATACTTTAGAAGGGTAAAATATCACACGGAGTGTGTGAAATCTTGACAGGGTGTCAAAAGTGATGGTCCCAGGTATTGTGGTAGAATTGTGTTGGCCTGGGAGGAGGCCGGGGACAGAAAGTGGGAATTGGAACGGCTAGGGTATAAAATGCACAGTAAGTGATAGGTACCAAGTCTTCAAACAATGTGTAGGGTTAGCTGACTTGGCCACAGGACCTGAGGGGACAGAATGGGTAGAGAGTGGCCAGGAGAATTAGTACAAACCTCTCCTGAGCTCTGGCTCCTGGAGACCTGCTTAAGTATAAAGCCCAATGTCTTTTCTCTTTATCCTTCTTACACAACCTGTGCTCTGCTAAAAAACTTTGAGTAAAGCATGACACCTTTTCCACTGAGAGAGAAGATACAGGTTCTAACAAGGAACAGAGATGGGAAAAAAGAAAGGATGATTTCCGAAAAACAAAGCTCCAGCATGCTCACAAACACCCTTCCCAAACCCACCAAAAATAATAAGCAGTCACAATTTGGGACTTTTTATCTATGCAAATGATTACTGCAAACCGCTGCACGATCCCTTTTAAATATGTATCCACTGGTTCATTTTTCTGTGGCCATATATAGTGAAATGGCATCCCTCCTCTGAGCAGTCTTCTGGTTGAATTTAAAAGAGGGACAGGCTACGAGCTCACTGCTTTCATTATCCTGATAAAGAATCTCGTAAATGCAGCCGAGAGACACTGAGCAAAGCTGAGGGAAAATATTTTTTTAAAAAAAGGATAGAAGGAATCACCCTAGAAAAATATTTGGAAAGAGAAAAAAAATCATTTCAAATGCAAAGAAAAATATGAATACCATAAGCCGTATTATCTGTCAAAATGGAGAAAATGTTTCGTTTATAGAGCTGGACATAGAATGATAAAGGAAATATATCTGCTCCATGTAAAGTTATTAAATGCAACTTTCTTTCTCTCTTTCTTTCTTTTAGATAAAAAACCTCTTCATGAAATAAAACCCCAAAGTAAGTTATTTTTCCTCTTGTGGGTATAATTTATTCTCCTATTTACTGCCTCACTATTGTGTCTGTTCAGGAGCTGAACTGAACTGAAGTTCATACCCCGTCCGGGGCTAGGACGGCACCCCTCAGTGAGTCTGGAGTTGCCTACGAGAGGATTTAAATCAAAAAGAAATATGCACGCCCCTCCCCTCCCTCAGAGTCACAGTAAATCTCTCCTCTTGAATCTTTCTGCCTGTAAACCCGTTTCTCTGCACATGTCATGTAGGGATCTTATGTCTGAGATTCATAGCGTTAAAATTAATAAATATTTGTCACATATGCACTTTCACGAGAGAAGCCTCATGAGGACCACGAGGAGGAGGGGGCCTGAGAATGTGAACTGGGACGGTTCTGTCCCCTTGACTACACAGCGACCAGGTAGATTAGCAAGCCGTGTCTCCACAATGAAATAATTATAACTGCTGACTTGGGGTGCTGAAGCTGACCTTAGCTCACTTCACGCAGGCTGGTCCTGGGGAGATGGTCTGCGTTTCCCCTGCACTGTACATCTGGGAGAAACAGCACTGCGGGAATGCCTGGCAGCTGGGCACATGACCCCATAGTTCTCAGCCGTGGCTACAGGTTAGAAGCACCTGGAGGGTTTTTGAATTCCCAGGCTGCACCTGAGACCAACAAAATCAGAATTTGGAGCCGAGGGGAGGGCTCGAACTCAGGCAGAGCCCTGGAGTGGCATAAGTTGTTAACACATTCAGTGGCTCAACCAAAAGTTGGTGGTTACAGTGTACACAGAAGTGCCTAAGAAGTAAGTCCTGGTGATCTACTTCCAAAAAAATCAGCTCTTGAAAACCCCAGTGGAGCATCCCTCTACTGCAACAAACATGGGGCTTCCAGGGGTTCACATTGACTCAACAACAACTAGTCACTGGTTTATAACATGGGAATCTCTAGTTTTAAAAGCTCCTCAGATGATACCAGGATAGAATCATGTCTGAGAAAAATATTTCTTAAAAGGATGTTAGACCATGGGGATGAGAACCTTGGGGTGGAGGTGAGGAGCATATGGTTCATTAAGCCCCACCTCCAAACCAATGAATGAATTAGAATCACTGGGAAAGGCACCTACACATTTCTGTAAGTTCCCAGGGGATCCTCAGGTGCTCAGAAACATGGAAGGCATCCTAGGGGAAGTTCAAGACCTAAGCACACCCGCAGAACATAGAAAGGTCAGACAGCGCCAGGCTGGTGGGTTTGTCAGGCTTGTGGAAGATGCCCCTTCCCAGGATCTTGCATTCAAGTGCCGAAGGAATGCCTTTTGATCTTTTCAGTCCTGGGGAAATCAAACTCAAATCTCTCAGAAGAGTTAACAGCTTTTATTAGCAACCTCCTGTACAAGAACTAAGACCACCATGTGAGGATAGACAGCAAACAAGTACCCCAAGAGAGGCAACAGGAGACAGACAGGAAGGTCCTGTGAACTGAGCTGTGTCTGTACTTCATGATGCTGCTTCAGGCAGGCTGTTGGTAGAAAGATGCGGTAACTAGCAGGGACTGAAAAATAACAGTCAAACCAACCCTCTACCGTTGAGCAATTTCCCATCCGTAGCAATCCTGTAGGACAGAGTAGAACCGGCTCCAAGGAGCACCTGATGGCTTTGAACTGCTGACCTTTGGGTTAGCAGCTGAACTCTTAACCACTAAGCCACCCAGTCAGATTTCTTTCCCATGCTGTCTGTCACACATAGAGGAGTCATTAATACTTGGCAGTCTGCTTGACTTCTTGCGTGTCTGATATTGAACTCCAAGGAAGTTTAGAGATGGTGGAGTTAGTGTGTGTGCCTATGTGTGTGTGCCTATGTGTGTGTGCCTATGTATTGAGGGCAGGAGGAAGCAGCCGCTCGCTGAATGCATGGCCTGTGCCTGTCTCAGGTCCCTCAGGATGACAGCTTGAATGCGTGGACTTTTAACCTCCTCTCCTTGGCTTGGCTGGCCGCATCGTGGAATACGTGCCGTCTGTTGGTTCAGGTGGCCGCCACAAGTAAGACCACGTGGTGGTCAGTGGGAGAGCTTCTTAGAAATGTATGTGTGTGTTTTTAAAATTAATTTCACGCTCAGTTTGTGAGTCTTGCGCCATTCTAATCTGGCCACGTGTATGCTTCCAGACAGTAGCTATTTCTTGTCCTGGGGGACCACTGAATTCGTTTTCGCTTGGGGTTCTCACTCCTGAGCGCCATGCTTAATTGCTGAAGATTGCCAACGGAGTCGCTTAAACTGGTTTAATTTGTGATTTCCTAAAAATATAACCTTAACTGAGTCTGTGTGATTGCAAAAGGCTCCCAGAGGAATCTCGTCAGGGTTCTGTAAGCTGCATGGTTAGGAGTGCAGACACAGGCTGAGGCTGCTCGGTGAAAGAGAGATTTAGTTTAAGTCTCCATGAATCATCACTGATGCAAAATCAAAGTCAATTATGAAGATAATTGAGTAACAACCTGTTCCTATATGTAGCTGCACGCACGATCCTGGTGGCGAGGCCTGGTGGAGAGAAGGCATCCGTCAGAGCCTGGTGCGCAGGTTTCCGTGAGCAGACGGGCAGAGGAGGCAGTTTGGAGTTGCAAGGAGGTGTTAGAAGAACGTGAAGTCTTAAGATATCTGTTGGCAAAATCATAATGACAAACCGGGGAAAATATGTGCACCGCGTAGCTCATGAAAGCACTTATTGTAAATGAGATAATTTAATCAATTACGTTTCCTAATGTACTAAACCGAATGTTTCATTTTCTGCTTCTGCACATCTTAAATTATCTTCAGGTGCTTTATGAGATTTAATCATAGTTAATAGAAACTTCATTACCATCAAATGTGCTTTCAATAAATGTTGTGTAACAATGTCAGGAGGTGCAGTAAAATATAGTAGGTTTGGAATGGCAAACATGCACCCCCAGAGTCAGGCTGAGAAATGGTTGCTTTCCAATGATGCGACTCCTTCGAGGCTTGGAGAAGGCAGCATTCAGCGTGGCTGGGAGCTCCTGGTGACTGGCTGGTTTAGCCAGTTCACCTTTTGGATGAAAAGGATTTGGCTTCCTCCTCGAAAAATAACTCAGCAACCTATACTGTCTCTTCATCTCCTTCCATGTAGTTGTTTTGTTCCTAAGAAAGATCGGTGCCAAGCAGGAATCCTTTGAATAGTTCTATGGCCAGCTACATGCAAGGCATCCCCCTGACTAGCTCCTAACAATTGTCATCTCAGTTTTCTCCCTCCCTGAACCTGTCCTCCACCAACTGTCTTTAGTGAGTACTGTACCATCCGCTCAGTTGTCTAAATTAGACACTTGGGCAGCCTTCTTGTCCCCTTCTTCTGCACTGCCCCCTAAATGACAAACAACAGCAAAAAACACAGAGCTGTTGAGTTGATTCCGACTCAATCCGACTGTTATACCACCTGAAAAGATCTCAAGTTTGTTACCCTGTCTTCATTTGCACTCTACCCAAACCCCACGCTTCTGTTCATTCCACAATGTGAGTTCTCGCAGTGTGCTTGGGGGTGTTTTATGGAGGGGAAAATCATCAGTGAGCGAAACAGATATGGTTCCTGCTGCTTCCATGAGGGGGAGAAGCTAATGGGGGAGAAGGAAATAAACAAAATGACTAGAAAATATATAGTGCTAAGTGCTGTGGAGATGGTGGTAAGTGCTAAAGGGAGAAATAAAGGGAAGGCGACCTTCAGCAGAGTTAGAGGGAGTACTGCTTTTTTTCTGTGTGAGGTGTTCAGAGAATGTCTCTGTAATAAAATTACATTTGAGAGGGGAAGAACATTTCAGAAAAAAATGGAACAGTAAAGGCTATAGGGTTGCAGTATTTTAGGAACAGCTAGGAGATTAAGAAGACTGACAAGAAATGAATGTTAAGAGACAAAATCAGAGTAGTACTAGGGGTGAGATAAAGTCAGAGGAGTGTGTTGTAGACCACTTTAAGGATTTTCCCATCTACTCTGAGTGAGATCAGAAGCTGCTGAAGATTTTTATACCAGTGACCAACCCAAAACCAAACCCAATGCCAATGAGTGGATTCTGGCTTATAGAGACCCTATAGGACAGAGTAGGACTGCTCCATAGAGTTTCCAAGGAGCACCTGACAGATTTGAACTGCTGGCCTTTGTTTAGCAGACCTAGCACTATACCACTACACTACAGTATCTATACAGAGTGACATGATCTAGTCTTTTAGGGGATACGCTGTGTCTACTGGGTTGAGTGTGAACTTACAGTAAGAGCAGGATCAAGAAGGCTGGTAGCAGGTCATTACAATCATATAGACTGTAGAGGATGATGGCATGGACCAGATAGGTTGCAACGGAAATTGTAAAAATGAGTCGTATTCTGGATGTCTTTTGAAGGCAGTGTCAAAACGCAAGTGTACTGATAGATTTGACATAGAGTCGGAGAGAAAGTAAGGTGTTACAGATGTTTCCAAAATTTTGGCTCTGCAGCTGGAAGGGTAGAGTTGCCATTAGTAATGTGGGGAAGACCAGGAAAGCATATCTAGAAATAGAATCAGAAGTTTAGTGTTGTGGATGCTAAGTTTGAGACAGAGATTAAACACTTAAATGGAGAGCTTGAGAAGGCAGGGAATATATGTGAGACAGGAGGTCCAGGGAAGATCTCAGTTAATGGCATAAATTTGGAACCTGTCAGTGTCCAGATGATATTTAAAGCCATTAGTTTGGATGAGATCACTGGATGATGGGGTGATATTAGAGAAGAGATCTGAGCTCTGAGCTCTAAAGGACACCAGCGTCTAGAAGTCCGGAAGTCAGAAGAGGAGACTGAAGAGTAACAGTCAGGGTAGTAAGAGGAGAAAACAACAAACTAGAAGTAAATTGGTGCATCAGAAAAAAATAAAGTTCAAGTCATCATCATTTCTAACCAAGACTTCTACAGTGGCCTGACTCTGTCTAGTCTTGTCCTTTATTAACTTACTTGATCTTTCTAAAATGTAGTCCTGATCACATGACGTCCCTTTTCAGATTTCTTCAAGAGCCCACTCTTATTCTTAAGATGAAATATGAACACAGTCTGGCCCCTATCTACTTGTCTTAATCATACCAACTTCTCTTAATTTGCTGGATCTTTAGTTACTACTTCTTTTTCTCTCTAACCTCTTGCTGTATCCTTGAGCCCTTCTGCCAAACAAGGCTTCTTAGTTGCCTGAATACTTTCTTTAGCATCTAGTACCTTCCATGGTCTGTTTCTTCTGCGTGAAACCTCTTTCCCTCTGCCTTATCCTTAACCTATTAAACTTATTCCTCTTGTAGGTTTCAGCTTAGATGTCACTTCTTCTGTAAAGCCTTGACCAAAGCCCCAAGTTTAGGTTGGTTGTCCCTGTAATTTGCCCCACTATCAAACTCTCTCTCCATTTCTGTACGACATTTTCATTGTCTGTGTGCCAATCTGATGATAAACTGAGTCCCTGCTATCTGGTATACAGCATACAGGTTAATTCATCATTATACCTGTAATGTTAAGCACTGTGTCTAGTATGTATTAGATGCTCAATAAATGTTCAGATATGATCTCCAGTCTTGTTAGCTCCTCACTGGATCTTTTGTTTGTTTGTTTCTGTATGCTCACTTTTATTCATTTGTATAAAAACCCACTGCTGTCAAGTTGATTCTGACTCATAACGACCCTATAGGACAGAGTAGAACTGCCCCCACAGAGTTTCCAAGAAGCACCTGGTGGATTTGAACTGCCAGCCTTTTGGTTAGCAGCCTTGGCACTTAACCACTACACCACCAGGATTTCCTCATTTATATAATATTCATTTGTTTACCTATTTGTGTGGTAAATTTACTGTAAAACTATTCAAAACCCCAGTTTTGACCTTGTGAAGTGTTGAGGGGGGAGGGAGAGATATTTCTTGTTCACAACTACATGTAAGACAGAGGAAATACGTGATTTCAGGTAAGGGAAAGTAAAGAGACAATCATTATCATTGTCTACTCCAAGCCAGCACTAGGTGAAAGCCCAGAATCATTCGTATCTGGATCTGAATATCTTTTTAAAGTCTGAAAACTATGTGTGGTCTTCTTCTCACTAATACACATTCCTTTTGCCATCTTTCCCTAGAATACTTTGGCTTCATGCATGGTGGAATAATGTTGATCCTGGCAATCACTGTCCTCTATGACCTTTGCAATACCAAAAAAAAACCACTACCATCGAGTCGGAGGAGGGGAGAATTCCTTTGAAGACAAGGGACTTGTGCTAGCTACTTGACATTCTCTTTCAGGCCCAGTAGACTTGAATAGGACCTTGATCCCAAAGAACTCTCTGCATCTTTCAGCCATAACTTTAAGTTCTTAACAGACTTCTGGACTCGGAGTTAGCACCGGGGTACTGGCATGGGTACTCATCCTCTAGCCACACTCCCACCAAATTTATCTTCTATTTTGTCGGTCATTTTTCTTATTTTCTCTCGATTATTTCCAATTGCACAAATGCAGCACTATCCAAAAACTGCATGATTTGCCTTGTCTTTTAAGATCGTTCCTACTGTGAATCAGTTCAGCCCATGCATATATATGCATGTGTGAAACATCTGCAACTTCCTTACCACTTTCAAGTTCTTTATTATTTAATTTTTATTTCATCCTAAGTGTATGTTTGTTCTCCTTACCATTTTCACTGCTGTTGCCAAGCCTGCCATTAGCGAACATGATGGAATTTTGTTCATTGAATACCTCAAACCCAAGCACAGACACAACAAATAGGTAATGGACCAGTACACCCTGAAGCATCAGAATAACCCAGGCCACTTCTTAAAAACGTGAATTCACAGGCCACACCCATACTTGTTGGCATTTTCAGTGTTTGTACAGATTGCATAGTCTCAAATTTAAAATAAGAAATTAAGCCAAAGGAAGTTGTTTTCTCAAGGTGTGGAGTTCAAATCCTAGTCCATTTTATTCTACCCTGCTGTTACCTAGTAGAAAATCATGGTGGCATGGTGATTAAGAACTACAGCTGCTAACTGAAAGGTCAGCAGTTTGAATCTACCAGGTGCTCGTTGGAAGCTCCATGGAACAGTTCTCCTGTGTCTTGTAGGCTCACTCTGAGTCAGAATCGACTCAATGGCAAGGGTCTGAGTGTTTTACTATTGTTACGTGTCTACCTGCCAGACTGGCCAAAGCTCAGTTCTTTGGTGGTTTCAAGGTGAGATTGCTAGGTAGAAAAACTGGAGAACCAGTTAACTTTGAATTTCACATAAACAACAAAATTTCAGCACAAGCATGTCCCAAATACCACATGAGAAGTACTCGGACTAAAAATGTAATTGCTTTCCTGAAATTCAATATTAATTTTATATTTTTTATTTTTATTTGCTTGATTTGGCAACCCTACTAAAAGGAAGAAGACACTGGAATGTGCATTGTTGAGATTTCATAAAATAGATGACCTTTATTGTCAACCTGGAAAGAATGATTAGAATTGAAGCTGATGTTGGAAGAGAATCTGAGCAAAAAAATACATAAAAGCCTGCAGAAGTTCAAAGTCTTCTTGAAAATAATTGACTTATCAGCATTGGACAGAGTATAGTGTTCATGTACATGGGAAGTAGGTGAAAAGAGTTGACATATAAAGTAGAGCCGGAGCATAAAGTGACTTCAACAGTAACATAAAAACCTTGGAGTGATTTTAAAACATACTAAAGAGTTATTGTTTCATTCTGTTGCACATAAGGTCACCATGAGTCAAAACTAACATAAGGACACCTAACAACAACAGAGTCATTGAAAAGTATTGTAGTGGCAGTATCATCACCGTTTGGAAAACATAGTTTATGTATAATATGGCATAGAGTGATCCATCACTGGGGCATAGACACCAGGAAAGAGGAGACTGTACAATGGGCGTGTCAACTGTGGTATCTGCTATTGGAAGTTGAGATGGAGACACACTGGAGATACAATCAGCAAGGCTTGAGAGTCACTGGAGACAGAGTCACTGGAAACAAGATCAGAGATGACCTTTGAATCTCAAGCCTTGTCACTTGTCATTATCAGAAGAAAATATTTAAGGAAGTAAGTGCACCGAGTCATAAATCAGATGACAAGCTTGAAAGTGTTATCACAAGATCCTGGTGGCATTGTCCAGCAAGCTGGACGGATACATGAGATCAGCTTTTCAGAGAGGAGATCAGGGAAGACATGTGATTTGAGACTCTTCAGTGTGAGGGTATAATTGGCACCCTGTATATGAGGGACTGTCCTATTAGATGAGAACAGAACAAAGAAAAGGGACCCAAAACTGAGCTTGAAAGTCTATGTACAAAACCAGGAAGGAGCTGATAAAAGAATCAAATTTAAGGAACAGGTGCTAATTTTACGGCACAGCAGTGTGAAACAATAAGACCAAGTCATTTCAAGTTACCAATGACCTTCAAGAAGGGAACTGTGATTTAGGTAAAAGACAAACTTGGCAGGGTTAGGGGAGCAATCGAAGAATGCAACAACGGGAGACTAATTAAATAAATTCTCAAACAGCTTGGCAACGGGCTAGGCAAATGTGAAAAGAAATGAAATAGGTATGTGTTTTCTGATAAGGAAAAAGATCTACAGAATATCATAAATGGAAAAATAAAATACAGAAAAGGAAGTGTAACCTGCTTTTAGTGAAAAGACATAGAAAGCTAAGGACTCTCCCCTACTTTTCCAAAGGGAATAGCAAGATACTATCAAGAAGGGTTATGTTGGAGGAGGTGTTGTTACACAGAAATCTTTCTTTCTGTAATTATTTTTATACTTCTCAGAACATTTTCTAATCTTACACAAATTATTACTTCTATTTATTTATTTATTTTCCACTGGGACAGGTGTTAACTGCTGGGGAAAATTTTGCAAGATGTATTAAAAATGTTTAAAAAATTGTTCAGTTCTTTTAAACAAAGAACTCAGAATTCAGAAGATGTAAAGCCTGTCTCTTTGAAAAGTGTATCAGACAGGAAGTTGAGGAGAGGATTTGGGAAGAGTGATTAGGGAGACTAGGCTATGTTTATAGGCAGAGGGGAAGGCGCCAAGTGTGGGGGAAGAGATCGAAGACTCCAGACCCGAAGAGAAGAGCGAATGAGGTCAGGTCCCCACCGAGGAAAGGGATGGCTGCGTCGGAGCCACCCTGACACACCGAAGGGGGGCAGTTCTTTAGGGATCAGAGAAAGTGAAAGGAAGATGAGTGAAGGAGCAGAGGAATTCTGGGTTTTAGGGGAGAGGGCTTTCATGGACTGGCTGCCATTTTTTCCACAACAAAAGGGCAAGTGAGCAGTAGGGATCTTGAAAGGAGAAAGCCAAGTTCAGAGTAGCTGTCATGATAAACAGCATTATCTGGATCCAGAAAATGAATAAAACAATTACTGAGCCACAAGCGAGGCTGAGGGAAGATTGCATAACATCGTATCACTTTGTGGATGATACCAGCCCTCGTGTCTTTTCATCCTAGTGCTGCTGTGACACAAGTACCCCGAATGGATGGCTTTAACAAACAAATTTATTTCTTACAGTTCTAGAAGCTAAAAGTCCAAGTCAGCATCTCATCTGTGTCCCCTTCTGTTTTTTTTTTTTTCCCCCCCAGTAGCCCTGAATCTTCCTTGGTTCCTGTTTTACAGATGACCCTTACATGGTGCCAGCCTCACCCTTCCCTCACCTCTGTGTGTGTGTGTAATTTTCTTTTTTTATAACTTAGAAGTGATTGAGTTTAGGACATACCCTATGCTGGCATGACCTTATTAATATAACAACAGAAAAACTATTTCCAAACTGGATTCCATCTGCAGATACTGGAGTTAGGATTCCAGCTTTATTTGTGTGGGGGGTTGGCCTGCGAGGAGGACGCAATGTGATACTAGTAGCCTAACCTGGGTACCGGAGTGGAGAGAGCAGAGAGGAAAACTGAGGACAAATCACAGGTTAAGCAGCTTGGGATGAAGATGGATGTGAGCACAAATTTTGGATTTTCCTGTTTCTTATTATGATGTCTTGAGTAAGTCAGTTAATTCACCTGAACCTATGCATGATCAACTGTAAATGGAATATATACTAGTTACCTAATAGATTTTGTTGTGAGGATGGGACTGAGGTCACATCTGCAGTTCTAAGACAATAAACATAAGGTTGATGCTCGTTAATGAGTTTCTCTTATTACTGGGAGCTGAACTAGTCAGGTGACATGATCAGGACAGGAGCTTTACAAGCTTAAGACAAAGTAGTCCAGAGCATTGACTCTAGAGCCAGGCTGCCTGGGGTTGAATCCCAGCTCTAGAACTTACCAGCTGGGAAACTTCGGGCGAGGTAAGTGATTTTCTTGCTTTATACATCTAAATTGGAAAAAGTTTCCCACACTGTTGGGAGGATGAAAATGAGCTAATTAAATGTAAACTAATAGAACAGTACCAGACATATAGTGAAACCAAACCTAACCCATTCCTGTCAATTCAATTCCAAATCAAACCAACCCCACAGAACAGAGTGAGAACTGCCCCGTAGGGTTTCGAAGGAGCACCTGGTAGGTTCAAACTGCCAATCATTCGGTTAATGACTAGCTCCACCAAAGTTTTCAGCTGACATATAGTAAATGCTATTTAAAGATTAGCTATTGTTCTGATTATAACAATGAAACAGTCACCATAACAACAAGAATGATGTTTTCAAAAACGAGAAATTGGAAAAGCTGAGATGATGGATTGGCCTAGGGGATATAAGATGCCAAGCTATGCAAAGAGAGCTGACATTGGTCACATGGCTGACCATTTCAAAACTATTTTCTGATATGTTAAAGGGGAAAGAGGTTTTGCTTCTTGATAGGATCAGTAACTTCTGTTATATTATAATTTAGCGTGCAATTAAGTCTTTTGTCACAGACTCTCTGTATTTGCTGCATTGGCTGCATGGAGGGGACTCGTGGAGATCCTTGCTGTGTCGCCTTCCATGCGCATCCATGTGGTAACTGCTATTCATCTTCCCTTTGCTTTGCCCTGTCTCAGCCCTCTCTTTGTGAATATATTTCTTTTGAATTCCTTAGTAATTTACTGACTCTTGTATACCTCTGTGGTTATGCACTACGCCTACTAACCCAAACATTGGTAGTTCAGATCTGCCAGGCAATCCTTGGAAACTCTATGGAGTGGTTCTGCTCTGTCCTGTAGGCTCACTGTTAGTTGGAATTGACTCAGTGACAATGGGTTTGTTTGGATTTTTTTGGTTGGTTGTTTATTTGGTTGTTGGTTGGTTTTGTATACCTCTATTTCAGTTTTTTTCTTTTTCTTTTATTTCCCTAAATAAGAGCAATATTTACTCTGTAACAGCTAACAGAAGATAACACACAATACCAAACGTTTTGAAATGTATTTGTTATGTTCCTTTGTTAACTTCTGTGTGCCTCATTTGAATCTTGTAAAGTAGATCAGAATCTGAGTTATAGTTACCCTTTTATGATAGGAAGAGAGTAAATTCTCCATTAGTAAGTGTCACTGATATGTCTTTTTGGACACTCTGGTGGTATAATGGTGAAGAGCTAAGGCCGTTAACTGAAAGGTTGTCAGTTCGAATCTACCAGCTGCTGCTTAGAAACCCCATGAGGCAGTTCTACACTATCCTATAGAGTCGCGAGGAACCAGCATTGACTCGATGGCAATGGGTTTAACTTGTCTTTTTGATGAAGTAGTTGAAAACAGACAAACTAAGGAAACCACCCTTCTGGTTAATCCTTGGGAAACATTTGGTTGCTATGAATGACTGACATGGTTATAATTCATCAAACCCTCAAGTTAGCTCGTGTCTATTCCTCGAACTAGGAAGTTTGAAAGGGCTTTCAAAGGTCATTCAGTTTTACTCACCAGCTTTGACCAAAAAATAAAATACAATAACTGCAGACAGTTGTAAAGTCACGATGCTTTTTAAGAGTCTTTTCGGAAGGAGATTTCACAATCTCCCTCAGAAATACAGTTCAGTTTTTTAACAACTCTCATTGTGTAAAAGGTCATTTTAATATCTAACCAGAGTCCCAATTGCTGTAATAAAAGGCTACTTCTTTCCTTTTGGTTCTTGTTGGGATAGCAAAGAGCTGGTTCCTGGTTTCATCATAAATGAATGGTCATTGAGCAACTATGCTGGATCTATTCTTATGACAACCTTTTATGTGTTGAAGATCACCACCAAGTCGCTTTATAGCTCTCTTTTCTCTAGGCCAAATGAACCCATAAACATATTCTCTCCAGGGTCTCAGTTTCTAAGCCTCTATTAATCTCTGGGCCTTTCTCTGCAGATGCTCCGTACCCCTTCCAGCAGTCAGGACGTCCCTCAGTAGTTCTGATTAGTCTGGAATTCAAGAGATTGCTCAGTCAATTCTTTTTGTTTTGCTTTTAAGCTGTAGATTCTACATATTATTACTATTTTAAGTTTCCACATGATGGAAACTTCCAGGCTTTGCCTTAAGCTGTTATGACTCTTGGATCAAGGAAAACAGGGATAAAGGAGAAAAGAAAGACACCAGCAGCACATCAATATGCAAAGCTCCTGTTTATGAAACATAAAATCAGAGAAAAGTATCTCATGTTCACAAAAGGCAGAGTAGCCTGCTCGTTCACAAGATATCAACAGTTTTGTTCAAAATCCCTGTGAGCAAACCCGACAGCAGTCTGTGTACGTGAGAGAGCAGACAGGTTTACATAAACATCTATATGTGTACATGTAAATGGAAAGGAGTCCTTGCAACGGAGGCTCTAAAATCAACACAAGAATGTGATTCCTTTCATACTTCTCTTTATGCAGTTTGAGGCCAAGCAAACAACCAACGACTTGCAAGTTTCTACCTGAAATTACAGAGACATTATTGCTTTTGAGGAGTCTAAAGTAGCTGGGGAGAGCAAACCAACTCATTGGTACTAGGATAATTAACACTGAAAAGTATGATGGCAAGTGAGGATTAGAGGCTATAGTGACGTAAGAGTTCAGAATATAGCAGGTTGACAAGGCTTCTGGCTTGGCCAGGGCAGAGTCAATTTTATGGCATGAGGCTGCTGGGCTGGCCAATGAATGGTTAAATAGAGCTCAGTAGGAGCTAGAAGCCCAGTGGGCATGAGAAGATGTTTCAGTGAGAAATACAGAAGGACTTTCACCAGCAGGGGTCCATCTAGTAGGTACGTTAATTACAATTGAATCTGGAGTGTGTAACAATGCAGCAAAAGAGAGTCTGAGCTCAGGACAAGCTGTGAGACACCCCCCCCCCCCAAGCTGACTGCAGGATGGGGTCATGTTGCTAGATTGATTGTCCTGGCAAGGAATGGCTGTGGCTTCCAATATGTGGACAAAAGTTGAATTCTGTGTTTGTGTGCATCAGTGAACACACACATGAATGTGGTGATTTTCATGGATGTCCACAAAGTGCACGTGTGCTCATACACAAACATATACACGACCTCCTCCCTTCTCCCTTGAGGCTAGTGTGGAAAATGCAGAACCAGATTTTCAGATACTTCAGAGTCTGCTTTAAACACACACAAAGAGGGTGTTCGTCATGACTTTTGAAAACACGCCAAGATTCTTATAGAGAAAGCCACTCTTCCTCACTGGAAAGAAAAGTTAGAAGAGGGTGGGATTAAGGACAGAAAAAGAACAAGGTAAAATAAAAGTGGGTAGAGAAGAATGGGGGGAAAGAAGAAAGCAGCACAGCAGCGCAACTTGTGGAAGAATTTGTGCTGTGAATAAAGATGGCTGTTAAATCCCTTGAGAGATAAGCATGTGGCCTTGGTGCACAGTGGTTACAAGCTACAGCTGCTGACAGAAGGGTTGGTAGCTTCAGTCCACCAGCTGCTCCTTAGAAAACCTACGGGGCAGTTCTACTCTGTCCTTACAGGGTCGCTATGACTAGGAATGAACTATATGGTAAGGAGTTACATACTTGAGTAGACCTCTGTAACTGTACCTGGGGTACCGGAAATAGCTTCACAGTTAGTCTTCCACCATTTTCAGACAGGAAACAGCTAAGGATTTGGACCGTGTGTTAATTCATCTACGCATCCTGCTTGCATTACATGGCTGGTCCTCGACAAATGTTTGCTGAATTAGTGGAAGTATTGTATCGTAAACTTTTAATGCTCAGAGCAGATTGTTCTAGTAAAATAAATAGCACTTCTACTATCTTTCTGTAGAAATCCCTCTGCGTTGACTCCTAGCTTTTAGACAGATCTCTCCTACCAAGTGTCAGAATGAAATGATGAGGAGCAGAGTTTCCATACCAGTCTCTCTGCCTTCTTCCCCTACTCTATTGCTGAAGTCCCTTTCCTCACTTTTTGGAAGTTATGTACTTTAGTATTTCATTCTCTTGACTTAAATAGAATCTGAAAATAGTCCTGCAAGAGAAAATCTGTCAAGTCATACGAAACATTTAGATCTCAGTCTGAACATACACAGCTTGTATCTGGAAGGAGAATGAGAAGTCTGATTACCTGGGTATCGAGAGAGTGGGAAACATAAAGGACAAAGTGGGAACACAGGGAAACAAAGGCACTTTGTTCTTGTTACTCAGTTTTGTCTCAGGAGGGTCAGGCAACAGCCATTTCTGGCAGAGGCCTTTGTCGCCCGTCACCCTCTGGCTGCTGGCCTTTCTTATTTTAGTACCTGGGACTCTAAGGAGGTTTTTGTCTCTTCTTTGCCAACTCAGCGGTGGAGGAGCTACGTTCAGTACCTTGTCAGGCTGTTTCTCAGCAGGTGCTTATTTGCTGAGCAGGTGTGTTCTCCCTGGATACACCTTTTGGAGGTGGTGATGTCATCAGTCAGCAGTGCCTAAGGAACTGAAAAGAAGGGGAATAAAATTGGCTAGTTGGTCCAAAGCGCCCTCGCTGCTTCTGCTCCCGTGGCTTAGTGCCATCTCTTGTGTTCTATGACCTTTCTCTACTTGTGATAGAGTCGTGTTCTCCAAGAATGTGCACTGAAGACAAATGGATAGTGGGAGCTCAAGCAGAGTGATAGTTGCGCTCTTGCTTCTCCCATAGACATAGACATTGGAAGGTTGGCATCAGTCACCGTGCCCATGATTCTGGGTGGTCTGAGAAGGTAGCCTCCATCCTTGTCTCTCCTCTCTTGTCCCTGCAGGAAGCCCTGTAGTCTACATCACGACAACTACGTATCCTAAACACTGTTTCTCAACACCCATCTGGCTGCTTTGGTTATTCAACATGTTTGATAAACCTCTGACCTTTCAGATGCTGTTCTTTCTCGCAGTTGCACCCTCCCTTGTGAATGATAGTCACTGCCTAATGACTGAACTGATTCTGCTTGATTTCCTTGTTCAGTGCCTTCGTTCAGCAGCGCCTCATTTTCCAGTCCACTAACTTGGTGGGAGATAAATCCACTTGACTTGTGTGGTTAGGATTACTCATTTGGTAATATAAGTACCGTATTAGGGAGCAGTGAATGTATAGTAAGAGCTATGCAATTACAAGGTAAATATACGATGGGTTTATTTTATCCTGGAAGTTCAGCACAGGTTGATGTAGTAATTACTTGTAGACCTCTTAAATGTACTGACCACATAATCTGTGGGAAGATTAATTGTGCAATTACAATTAGCCACCTCTCCATTTCCACACTGTTTCCAAGATTATGCCTCTTTTTGGATTATGTGATATTCAGATGAATCTCTTAGGCTGAATAGCAGTAATTATTATGGATGTGATTTGGAAATGAATACTCCCAGAGTACACCTAGAAAACCTTTTGTGGTGGGGTGGGGAGACACCCAAATTCTCAATTTAAACTAACGTTCTTATTTTTGCTTTGCCCATGCATTCAATAGGATGGAGTAGGAGAGGTATGGGAGAAACAGCATGTGCCCCCTCAGAGTTCAGTTCCTTGACAAACAAAAATCTTAGAACAGTGCATTGGTTGGTGCCAGAAAACATCTGTTACTGACCTGTCATGCCCAGGACCATAGACCTGCATAGCTCACAACAAAAACTCTCTCACAATGGTTGCCTATCCTAAACCAGTGTTGCCAGTGTGCCCACAAACTAAATGATTCATGTCGATGCTCAAATTCATTGTTGTGAGTTCAGGTCTCTCTCCTTTAACTCATGGACGTTTTCATTATCTTCTCTCCCTAGAATGCCTTCTGTGAATGCATGTGCCCAGGTCATATATAAGTAGAGCAGCTCACCCGTATTTTGTCATTGTGTGTGGGTCTCATGTCCTCTCTTGAGTAATAATGCAGACTTTTTTTTAAAGTACATTGCAGGTAAAGATGACTTCCCAAAACAAGTAATGTCTTTTATTAACTAGAAAAAAATATATATATTGTCTTGAAAAATCGATTCTCTTCAAGAGTCTACTAAATGATAAACTACTTAATGCAGTTGATCTATTTGACTACCATCCCTTTGATGTATAGAAGGCATTTTAGAAATATGATTATTGTGTGAAGGGGAGTGCAACTTGCACTCAGTTACATATGTCATTTTCTCTGTGCCGTACTTCCAAAACTCCAGTAGCCTTTCACTTTGTCTCCCAGGATGGCTCTTCCGCTCTCTGTCACTGTTGCCCATTTAGAATTTCTCTTCTGTTTTTCAGGCATTGAGAACGCCAGTGACATTGCTTTGTACTCGGGATTGGGTGCTGCCGTCGTGGCCGTTGCAGTCCTGGTCATTGGCATCACCCTTTATAGACGGAGCCAGAGTGACTATGGCGTGGACGTCATTGACTCTTCTGCTTTGACAGGTGGCTTCCAGACCTTCAACTTCAAAACTGTCCGTCAAGGTCAGCGGCGTAGGTTCCCCCAACAGCTCGTCCTCAGTGCCGTAGACTACACTCACACAGGACTCTTCGTGCTCGCCTTGGCCCTGTGTGAAGGTAGCTCTTGCACTGAGAGCTGCCACCAAGCTGTCTTCTCATGTCAGGAGACTAGGCTCAATCAAGCGGACTGCTTGGGTACTTGACTACTACAAGAACTGCTGTAACTCAGTTCTTCATCAGAAACATTTGCTATTTTTGATGTGTGTTGAGCTTAACTAGTCATTTTATCTTAGATTAGACAACCTCCTGTCTTAAGAAACCCACTTTGAGGATGTGTATTTCTTTTATTTAATTAACTAAGGTACAGATCATCCAGAGTATGAGACCAACTACTACAAGCCTCCAGATGTATATTTATGACACTGTGTATCCAAAACAAAACAAAACTTGTTGCTGTCAAGTCAATCACGACTCACAGCAGCCCTGTAGAATAAAAAAGAAACAACTGCCACTTAGATTTTTCCGAGGGCCGTCTGGATTTGATCTGCCAACAGTTTGGTTAGCAGTTAAGCTCTTAGCCACTTCTCCCCACTATGTATTAGATCAATATTCCATTGTTGTTGAGTTAATTCCAACTCATAGCATCCCTGCAGGACAAAGAAGGAAGAACTGTCCTACAGAGTTTTCCAGGAACACCTGGGTAGATTCAAACTGCCAACTTTTCGGTTAGCAGCTATAGCTCTTAACCACTATGTCACCAGGCTTTCCCGCTCTGTACACTGTGTATTAGGTGGGGTTGTTTTTGTTATTTTTACTTTAAATGTTATGAAGGAACCCTGGTGGTGCAGTAGCTAAAGTACTCAACTGCTAACCAAAAGGGTGATGGTTTGAACTCCTAGCCGCTATATGGAAAAGAGATGTGGCAATCTGGTTCCATAAAGATTTACAGTCTTGGAAATCCTATTGGGGTAATTCTACTGTGTCCTATAGGGTCTCTATGAGTCAGAATTTACTTGATGGCAGTGACTTTGTTTTTTATTTTCCTTTTTAATTTTTAAGTGTTATAGAAATTTTGAAGATAGATAATGGGTCAGCTAGTCAGGGATAAAAAAACAGCTTAGATGATTCTAAGCTTTTGCTAAATCTGTGAAGTCTTTTGCTGTTTGGGGAAGGAAAATTTCATGTCACAATACAGTAATGCCCATTTTCAAGACAGTCATTTAATTCTCTTCCACGAACCAAATCTCTTCCTGATCATGAGGTGGGAATTAGACATACACATCTCTTCATTTCAGAAGAAAACATAACTGACTCTCTTCAGGGGATGAAGTCTTCTGCCTTGGTTTTCAACATCAGAATTGTTGTCTTCAGTTCTGTTTATGGTGTGTCAGTGGTGCTCATGGCACACAACAAGAAGAAGTCTCCCTGCTGAGCAGTGCTGGAGCTGATGGGATTCAGAAGTGGAAACCTAAGCAAAACAAACAGGGAGGTAGATGGAAAAGACTGGTGTTTTAGGCCTTGCCACTTTCTTTACAGAATCTCAGCATGAGGTGTCTGCTTGGCCCCAGAAAGGAACAGTCTTCATTTGTTTGAGTATACAGTTTAGTATGTGTGATTTAATTAGGAATAAATCCAAAGGAACTAACTTTTATTTATAAGAAACTAGAAATATATTTCCTTGAGTTTGTGTATAGGTCCAGAAGTTTTGAAATCAACTAGATTGGGGTCCAAAATGACAACAAGACCTAGGTAATTTATTCTCTTTGAGTTTCAATTTTTACGTCCATGAAATGGAACACCAACACCCACCTCACAGGGGGCTTATAAGGATGAAATTACCTTGAATAACATGGATAAGCCATTGGCATATTGAAGGTTCTCAGTAAGCATAGTGGATATAGTTCTAAAAGCAGGTTGGGTCTTCTTTATCTTAGCTCAGGATATCAGTACGAAACATAGAGTACTAGGTAGGAGGTGAGGCTGACGGTTTCCTAGCCTAGATATGTTTGGAGAATGCTGATCCTCAAAAAGTGTAACAGATTTCTTTCCTTCAGAGCTTCTCAAGACTTCCATGTACCACGAATTGCTAAGACAAAATGTAGCCTTTCCAAACTTACTTGACGTTTTTTTTATTTCATCCAAAAAGCTCAAAAAAAAAAAAAAAATCAGTGACCTAAGGAAAAAGCCTTTGGTAAATGCTACTCTACCCTATGTTTATTGTAAAGATACACCTCACATTAATGGTCAACTGATTTTCCCTCCACTGGGTTAGGAAACCTAGATGGTATAGTGGTTAAGTTCTATGTCTGCTACCCAAAAGGCTGGCGGTTCAAATCCCCCAGGCTCTCCTTGAAAACTCTGTGGAGTTCTACTCTGTCCTGTAGGGTTGCCATGAGTCAGAATTGACTCACTGGTGGTGGGTTTGGTATTAGAGACAGAAACCCTGGTGGAATAGTGGTTAAGTACTGTGGCTGCTAACCAAAAGACTAGTAGTCCAAGTCAACCAGGTGCTCCTTGCCAACTCTATGGGGCAGTCCTATTTTGTTCTATAGGGTTGCTATGACACAGAATTGACTCTGTGGCAGTGGATTTGGTTTTCTGGTTGGGTATTAGGGACAGCCCTTCTTGAGCAACATGGCTGGTACATCAGGACTGGAAATAATGAGGCTTTGAAATAGAATGTTACACTTCGAGAAAATCAAGGACTTTGAGAAATACTTCCAAAGAAAACTTGAGGTGGCCTCACCCACTGCCTCTGACTGATCAGACTTGAAGCTAGTGGCGGTCACCTTTCCTCAGTTGCAGACTCTATGCTGTGTAAAAACCTGTATAATCAGACATCTTGCATTGAGGTGCTGTCTGACTCTAGGAAATGTTTTTGCTTATCTGTTTCATGTAAGTTTACAGGGCCTTTTAAAAAATAGGCAGAAATTAAATTTCAGATGAGGAGGGTTTGAGATAAGTTAGGAGACCCCAAGATAGGATTTTTGAGGTCTCAGTGGAATCTCATGTGCCAAAAACTCTTTTAGGATGTGGGCTGGTTCTTCAGTCACACTCCTTGACTGGGAAGACCATAAGCCAGATGGTGGCACTAACTTGCAGACCTCAGTACACCTCTATTAAAAAGTGCGGGTCCGTGATTTTGCCTGTATCCTGGCTCGATAGCCTTAAACATGAAAAATGCTTCATCAAGAAGGCTTAAATCTACAGTGTTATTTCATCTCATTTGAAAAACCTCATACTCTGCGATTGTGGATTCTTAGTGCATCAAGAATAAGAGGTGGGAAAAAGCCAGGATTATAGATTTTCTGGAGGCATGGCTACAAATTATGAAAATGGAAAAACAATAGAAGCTAATACAATGTGGCCTAGAATTGCAACATTTTCAGAAATATCATACTTTAAACATTTCTGTCAGCCCCCAAAGGAAAATGGTTTAATATAGTTTGCGTTTCCATTTGAGATGTCACATTGACGGACTGATATGGGTGGGAGGTTTGGGACTGAGGGTTATTTTGCTATTTACTAATAAATGGGATTACTTCATCACAAGAAAATATCACAGGATTTCTTCATAACACTTGGCTTTGAAAAAATTGGTGAGCCCTAGCAGATGACAAAGTCCAGTTTCTCATGTTTTTGTCGAGATTGGTTTTTCATTTGTTTGGTGATAGGAAGGAAGTCATTCTAAGCTGTTCCTCACATAGAATCCAGGTCCCTCAAAATCCCTATGTGGCATTTTGTCAAGCTCAGAGTGACATGTGCATTATTAGTGCAAATTGCCCACTCAGACATGGAGCATTTCGTGAAGTTTCCTGACCCTTTTCCTCTGAGGACACATCATCTTCTCCTCCGGTTCTAGAAACTACCCGGAGTTCCACATGAAGCATGTTAGAATCCAGGCAGCCTCGGTTATAAACAGCACTACCTACTCACCAGGCTGTGTCATCTCTTGCCATTTAAACTGAACAGATGTTATTTTTGTTCTAGGCTGGATTGCAAAACATCTTTGACTTTCCCCCCACCCCTCGTTTTTTTTTGCCAGTTAAAATAATCACATAAACAATAATACCTGAGGTAGGTGCCTGACAGAGTGCCAGAAACACTTGGTTTGAAAAAATAAATGTGAGGAACTCTGGGAAATGAATTCTTTTGTCCATGGCATTCAGGAAATCCAGAGCTCCTGAGTTCATGGCCATAGTCACTGGGAACCTGCCTGTGACAGCTGCCGTGCATTCAGGATGGACCCGAAGAGCTAGGTCTTACTGGAGCAGCTAACAACCACACAGACCTTGTGTAGTTAGTAGACGCAGATGTAGAAAGGGTAACAGAAGTGTTAATCATTTCTGAGTGACAGACCCGTTGTTTATCTTTTAAACCAGGTAACTCTCTGCTCTTAAATTCCTCCATGCAACCAGACCTAACAGTGAGCCGAACATACAGTGGGCCCATCTGCCTACAGGACCCCCTGGACAAGGAGCTCATGACAGAGTCGTCACTCTTTAACCCACTGTCAGACATCAAGGTCAAAGTCCAGAGCTCGTTCATGGTTTCCCTGGGAGTGTCTGAGAGAGCTGAGTACCACGGCAAGAATCACCCCGGGACTTTTCCCCATGGAAACAACCGCGGCTTTAGTACAGTTCATCCCAGAAGCAAAACGCCATATATCCAAAACCTGTCATCGCTTCCCACAAGGACAGAGCTAAGGACAACTGGTGTCTTTGGCCATTTAGGTGGGCGTTTAGTAATGCCAAACACAGGTGAGTGACAAGTGTGCAACTGTGTCTTTTTCTTGCATCTGTGTAAACAATTTGTATTTGCATGGCCGAGTCCCATTGGATCCATGGTTGTGGTGTTTGCTGTCTCCTTGTCTGAGCTACAGACACCATGGCTTCATCAGCCCACATGATTTACACAGAAAACTGGAACCAACTCTGAGGTTACATGTTTGCGTTCTTCACCTTAGAATGGACTAAACACTCCATTTGGTGCCCAGTTAGAGTTGATAGCCGTATTTGCTCAAAAGGTTTGGGAAGTTCCTCAAGGCTTAAACACTTGGAAACTTGTTTCCAGTGACATGATAAGCAGACATTGAGAATATTCTTCCACATAGCCCAAGGCCAGGACTGCCAGGTACCATATGTACCCAAACATTGTTTATACAGTAGTAATTTAGTGAAGTGACTCTCAGAGTGTACATTTATTAGTAGTTGACCTAATAACATGGTCAATGTCCATAGACCTGGCTATAATGCTGTAATGATAAGGACTTAAACTTCAGTTTTAGGGCTATGTCATAAGCAGTAAAAGTCCTTGAGTTTGTTTTATTTAATCATTTTTTCTTTCTTTCTTTATGTCTTTGTCTTTTCTTCCTTCTTCCTTTCTTTCTTTCCTTCTTTCCTCCTTTCATTCTCTCTCCCTTCTTTCCTCCTTTCTTTCTCTCTCCCTTCCTTCTTTCCTTCCTTTTTTCCCTCCTTCCTTCCTTCCCTCCTTCCTTGCTTCCTTCCTTCCTTCTACCTTGCTTTTGGCTGGGAGGGAAACAGGGTGGGAGAAAATTTTCTTTACACTTTGGGAAGATAATTAAGATGTGCAGAGCAGATCATTTTTAAAATGACTATCAATGGACTGGAAACTCTGGTGGCATGGCAGTTAAGTGCTATGGCCACTAACCAAAAAGTTGGCAGTTGGAATCCACCAGGGGCTCCTGGGAAACTACAGGAAAATTCTTCTGTGTCCTGTGGGGTCACCATGAGTTGAATCAACCCAATGACAATGAGTTATGGGAATCTGAGTTCGTCTTCAGGGTTGCATCTGGGACCTCACTACTTGGCAGGAGAGATCCAGGATCATTTCCGATTTGGGAGCAGTGAGGATTAACTACTGAACTAGTGCACTGCTAAGAGGAAAAAGAGCCCTCTAGGTGAGCACCAAATCGCAGTCTTGATGGCCATATTCCTTGGCAGATTTTCTCTAGCTTGAAGCTAAGAAACCTCTCCAAATCAAATGTTTTATCTCACACAGTTGAAATCTGTAATAAGACTAATCTGATGCCACTATTCCAGCTAACTGATTTACCTGGTAGCTTGGTGATTTGTGACTGAAATTCTTTCAAGCTGATGGATGTTGTCTTCTTCTAGATCAACCACTTCCATACAAACTCCATGTCAGGCAAACCCTTCTTAATGCAGCCCAGACAATGATGTTGTTTTTTGAGTTCCCAGTTCTCGAAATCTCCCTCAGCCATTGTTTTAGGACGCGGTAGAGATCTTCATTTAAATATGTCTGCAGGTCTACATGCAATGCAGTTCTCCCCGGTGATACATAGGAGAAGAATATAGGAGACTCACTTCAAAAGGAGTCAGTCAGTCATTTAAGGAACACGGGTTCTGGAAAAAGAAAAGTGAAAGACACAAGTCCTACCCTCTGAAAAAGAACAGGACATATACACCAGAATCCTATAAAGATGTACACTGAGCTATTGAGCACTGATCTCATCCTCACTTTGTAACTCAGTGCTAGCCACTGAAGAGATTCTCAATAGTCATTGAATGAAGAATGAACACGTTGATGGACATTTGTCTCTCCTCGCATATTCATGTACAAACATGTGGACGAGTGCCAGGAGCAACCCTAAGTTGGTTTAATGTTAATCAGAGAAACTGATGAGATGAATCATGGTGAACCAGAGGCATTCCTTCTTCCTTCCCTCTGGCTTGAGAAACACTCTGTGCTGAAAAGAAAGGTTCAGATGATGTTGTTAGTGATTACCAAAGACTTCCTCTGTAGCAGAACCATTTTCCAGGCTCCAGCAAGGAGTACTGGACATGACCAAGGCTGTTTACTGAGAATGAGTTTGAGGACAATTAAGTGTGGAGAATTGAAACATGGGCTTTTTTATCTGTGGGATATAAATGCAAAAGGCGCCCTAGGGAGCTCATGTGTAAAGAAAGCAATGCACAGAATTACATTGTTCTAATACCATCTATGGCAAATTGTCATATGGTGGGCATCTGGCAACGGTTTCCTAAAATCATCAGGGTGGTCTCCAAATTTAGAGTTCATTTGTTATGCAAAATACGACATCTGAAACTCAGACAGGTGGTTTTGTTGTCATATCAAATATAAGGCTGTCAGGGTAGCAGATGTAGTTTGGAAAAGTATATTTACTCTAATCAGAGATAACTGGTGAGTGACATATTGCAAAGGGATGCTTCTTTCTGGGACCACAGGCATGAAGCTCTCCCATAGTGCGTGTTATTCTTCGTAAAATAGAACTTGCTATCACCATCACTTCTCCCACTACCATTGTCTCTGGGCTGGGCTGTCTTCAGCCTCCACACACAAGCTGCGTGTTTGGATAGGAAGAAGGAAGTATATCTAAAAGATAACAGTACAATCTCTGGTAGAGGAACAGAAGAAACTGTCTAAAGCTTCAGTGATCCTATTGATTCATGCTGAATTTTAGAGTGTTATGAACTCAATGTTATGCACATCATTTCCATGTAAACATAGAGAATTAAGCTGACTTGAAAAGAGGGAAATGTGGTCTGCTCTACAAACAACCCTTCCTCAAACTTTCACACTTTTTTTTTAAAATTTTTTATTTAACATAACTGGGTGAAAATGTACATTTCTGTATAAATTTACATGCCCACCTATATGCAGCTTCCACTGCTCTCCCTGTCCGGTGACAGCACACTATTCCTCTCTGCTCCATACATGTCTCATCTTCCCAACAGCCTCCTTTCCCCTCCTCTCCACCCACTCTCCTTCCTCCAGCCAGAGGTCAGCAGAATGATATCCTATAGATGCATAGAACCATGAAGTGCATCCAACACATGGTCACTCTGCATTGCCAAGTCCAATCCACTCGTGTCCAAAGAGTGGACCTTCATTATAATTTATGGGTAAGGGCAGCATCGGGGCTGGGGGCCATGCTCTCAGGGGAACCTCAAAACCACTGGACCATCTATTGAGGTCTTTTAGTGGAGATCTCAGGATGCACCTTATTTTTATTCTTGTGTTGCCAGTGTCACAGATTTTTTTTTTTTCTGATTTGATCTCAGAGTTGACCATCAGGCTGTGATGTCTCATATGATGTTTTCAGTAAGAATTTTGAATCCTATCCATTCATTCATTTCTTCATCATATATTTATTGAGTGCCTACCTGATAGTGCTAGGCATTATGCTGTTATTGATGTAAAATGGCACTACAGTTTGATGATAGTCTCTCATAATTCTCTATCGGAAGAATAGGGGCTGGATGTCTCTTTATAACAGCCTCTAAGGAGAGAGAGCACAGAGGAAGTACTATGTAAAGCTACGAGTGCAGATGAAATGTCTGGGGCATGTATTCAGTTTGGCGTCCGTACACACTGAATATCCTGTGCATTATTACTTCTGCTTAACAGATGGAAAGGATGTTATGTAAAGTCCGCTTCATTTGGCAGTTACATTTAAGGAAAAATAAGAAATGGAAGGAGTAGCTTAAACAGAGGGCTTTAAGGTTGCTGATTACCATTCTCTTATATTGACATTAAGGTCTAGAATAGAAAGGATCTCCTGGCCAAAAAGCTGTAAGCCAGATTTAAAGATGCTGCATTCTTCGTGCTAGTGAAAGATACTGATGATGACTAGCACATTACTGAAAAATGCTCATAAATGTGAATCGCAGATAACTTGTTCTGCAATGCGTCTTGGATTCCTTGAGTCAGTAGCAGCTAACAGGCATGTAGAAGGCTATCAATAAAGCCTCCCATCTCTGGAGATATATTATCATCAGCAGCCTGAAAGCTTTCCGTGCAATTACATTAGCTGTAACGAAAGGAGAGTGGGTGAGAGCCGCATTATTCAAAGAATAGGAAGATGCCCTGAGCTCTTATTTCCTAAAGATCTTACTTTGTCTCTATTGTATTTCTTCATATAAACAGAAAGCTGCACTAAAGAGAATCCCTGCCCTCTCTAGAGTTTTCTTTCTTGGTCAAAGTGAAATATTTACTTCACAGCATTAACAAGGAGAGGGGGACATTTTAAATGTAGCCTGATGTGGTTCCTGGGCCTGCCCTTCCTGCTTCATGTGATTTTAGTCATGTAAGATTAATGGGTTCTGTTCAGTGTGACATTGGTGGGAATGTGCCTAAGTCTCCTCTAACTTTAGCCCTTCCTAGCATGTGTTTGGAAATGCTGCTGGCTTAGTTGTTATGTGGTATGGCTGCTGACCAAAAGGTCAGCAGTTTGAATCCACCAGGTACTCCTTGGAAACTCTATGGGGCAGCCTAATGTGTCCAATAGGGTTGCTAGGAGTTGAAATTGACTCTATGGCATCAGGTTGTTGTTCAGTGGCTTAGCCTCTGTTGGCACATTTAAGGCCAATTGTAGGCTGTATAACAAACTGCTGAAGCCCTAAGCTTATTAGACATTCTGTCTTTCTCCAGTCTCCTAGACAAAGAGCAAGTGCATTGAGGACCCCTCTGCATTTATTCCCAGATACACAGTTTGTAAAACTATCTCATCACAGAGTCTAGCAAAGGGTTAGGTGGCTCACACATCACCTCAGGTGCCTTTTCCAGAAATGAATAGAGACAAGATAGACAAATATATTTTTAAAATCTGGACTGGACTAATTAATGCACTGATAAACTTATAAACTCTTATATCCTCAGCTATGTTTGAAAGTGCCTGACTTCAAGTACACAGTCCTCTAAAAAATCTAAAAAAATACATAAATGCTGAAACAATTAAAAATAATTTTTAAAAAAACTAATTCGAATACTCATTTAAACAATAAATTCAGTGCCATTGAGTCAGGTGCGACTCATGGCAACCCTAGAGGGCAGAGTAGAACTGCCCCATAGAGTATCCAAGGGTGGATTTGAATTGCTGACTTTTTGGTTAGCAGTGGTAGCGCTTAACCCAGTACACCACCAGGGTTTCAAGTTAACCAAGATGTTCCTATTTCTGTCACTGTTAATACTATTTCCTCCTGAGGATTCTGGACTTTCTAGACTTTCCAAGGATTGGGCTTTCATGAATTGCTGTGAGAAAGTCCTTTTTTGTCAGCCTTCATACTATTTTGAGGTGCTTCAAGATATTTGGAAAATTCATGAATCATTTCCTGATCTTTTCTGTTACAGGGGTGAGTTTGCTCATACCACATGGTGCCATTCCTGAGGAGAACTCTTGGGAGATTTACATGTCCATCAACCAAGGTGAACCCAGGTGAGATGCAGAGAAGAATGTCACATTAATGATGTGTTGAATATGGAATGGAACCTCTGCAGACAATGGGAAGTTATTAAGATATTGAGGCATGGAATGTGAGCTAGAGAGACACTTGACTATATGGGGGGAAATACAGCCCCAAAACTATTGGCTAGGATAAAAACACCCATACTGTTTTTAGTGTTTATTATTCTGTGCTGTCTATCGAGTCAACTCCAACTGACAGTGACCCTATAAAGCCATTACTGCTGAGGCAATTCTGACTCATAGTGATCCCATAGGACAGAATAGAACTGGCCCCCTCTGGTTTCCAAGGCTGTAATCTTTATCAAAAGTGCCTCATCTTCCTCAGACAGAGTAGCTGGTGGATTCAAACCACCAACCTTTCAGTTAGCAGCTGAGTGCCTTAAGCACAGCACCACCAAGGCTCTGTAGTGACCCTATAGGATGGAGTAGAACTGCCCCATAGAGTTTGCTGGGCTGAAGTCTTTATGAGAAGAGATCACCAGGTCTTTTCTCCTACAGAGAGACTGGTAGGCTTGAACCTTCAGCTATTTTTGTTAGCAACCAACTGCTTCACCATTGCATTGCCAGAGCTCCTGAAAATATGCATAGCTCTGTATTTTAAGGTCACTGATCTTCTGTCCCAAGCAATCCCTGGTGGAGTAAGAAGTTAAGTGCTATGTCTGCTAACCGAAATGCTGGCAGTTCAAATCTGCTAGGCCCTTCTTGAAAACTCTATGGGGCAGTTCTACTCTGACCTCTAGGGTCACTAGGAGTTGGACCAGACTCGATGTCAGTGGGTTTGTTTTTTGATCTATGTGCCTGGAATTTAAACAGGTGACATCAACATACAATAATGAATTTGTAGGCAAGTGAGAAGCAGGACTTCTCCATAAACGTTGGTTGATTCCCATAACCCTCCTCAAAGGAAAAAACTCAACTTTAGGAGTTTATGGGGTGCTAGGAGTTATGCAAAAATATAAACTGATGACCTTTAGCTCTTAGGTCAGCAGACCTGTTACAGCATAAAATACAGTGTACCTCATTGCAAAAATATGATCTAAGTTTCAGTAGCTTTCAGATGTGACTGAATCAACAGCACTGAATTCAGTTACACGATCAGTCACCAATCTTGTCACATACTCTTTTAATGAAATTAAGTTGGTTGTTTTCTTACTGCAGCTAGAATATTTGTAGAAACATTAGCTTCTTCTACACAAGAGAAACCAAACTCTTTGGGAAGCAGTTTTTTTCTCATAAACTGAAGAGATACTTCTGGCATTTTTAGCCATAGTATCTTGGATATTTTGAAACACACTAAAAGGAACAAGAGCCAGAGAAACAGATGGTTTTAAGAGATTTTGATGGCTATTTCTGTAAAAGAATTTGTTGGTACCCAATGGTATTAACTTTCTGCTCTTCAGGGCTTGAGAGTAGTGGGAAGAAAGGCTCTGCCAGCCGGTTGTTGGTGAGGCTCCAGGACTGAGCTCTCTGTAGATGCTACCACGTTTGGCTTTCATGCCTCTTAGTCCAGCAAAGCTAGGTTCCTTATCTATGCAAATCAGAGGTGCTGGTGTCTACTAATCTCCATTTCACAAATGAGTAAAATTGAGGCCCAGAGATCTTTAAAGTATTTACTCAAAATATCAGATAAGTCTGGTAAAACTGACCCAAAAACTGAGTTCCCTGAGTGGCAGTCATCTCATTTTTATCTCCTCTGGTTGGCTTTGTATATGAAACTGTAGCTATTTAGAATTAAGGTCATGGTCCATCGAGTATACACTTTGAGACACATCACTCTGCAAAATTTCTTATCAGGGCCTCCTGTAAGTCCTACCTCAGGATACTTCTTTCTTCCATTCCACTGGCCCAGTGAGCCTCCATTCTGTTACTTCCTCTCAAATCCATCACCAGTGTCTTCCACTTCATGTTGCGGAAACCATCCTAGGGCTAGCTCCCATTTTCACCAGCATCTTACTGACAGCTTGCTCCAATTCCTGTCTCTAGTCACTCCTTAATAGCCACTCCTTCGTAGAAGGTCTGAGAGAGAATATGCAAAAGGCATCAAACATACAAGGACTTAAGTAAAACGACCAAGAACATAACAAAGTAATGATCATGAGGCATCTGGTAGTTATAAAATAGAAGGAAAAATACCCAAGAACTCAGCAAAGCCCATGGAACTCAAAAGGCAAGTATGACCACATATGGTCATATTCTGGTCCACATCTAACTTTGTATGTCCCGTGTTAACTGATTCACTTTGTTCATCTGTATCCAAGATGTGAATTCACTCCTGCTGTCTAGAAAAGTAGAAGGAAGCAGGAGAAGTTTATCTATGCTTTCAGACCTATCAGGTGTCCATTTTCCCATTTGTTAGACTAAAGTTAAAATAAAACTGTAGGAAGACACAGTCTTTTTCACATGGCTGGAATCATCCGAAACACTCTTATCTCCTAAGAAAATGACCACTTCTTGGGCTACAAGCCATTTGGTCTTCCTTGGCAGTCCTCTCTCACTTTTAGTAGCTCTCAGCTACTTACAGAAGCATTAAAAATAGCACATGTCTTTCTGCTACTTTTTCTTTCTTATTTTTACACTGGAATGATTTTTTCCCATCTCTGCCAGGAAGCTGCTTGAATTTGAGTTTTTCAGCTTTTAATCCTGTGATTAATCAGAAAAAGACCATTTATATAGCTATTTAGTGTCATCTTTTCTTTATAATGTCTTTGAAAATCCATTTCATTCTATACCGTTCTGTCATTTTGAACTTGTGCTTGGAGTAAGGCCCGTTTTCTTCCCAGTTCTCAGAGCTACAACAGCGCCACTGGGTGTCTTTCATCTCTGCATCTGGGACCACCAGAATATCCTCCTCTTAGTTCATAGGTATAAGAACCAAGCCTCTGACACCTCCATCCACACAGCATACCTTAGAAGCTTCAAAACAACATCTTCCTGCTTTATTTAAGTGAAAGGCTGGTCTGTTTGTCTGTGGTTGATATATTTCTGTTGCTCATTTCTAAGTTAGCTCACTGGTGTAGTGGAGTGATGATTTAGTGGCACTGTAACTGATGTCATGGATCCAAATCATGTACCAGAGCCCCATGGACACAGCGATGTGGAGTTCATCAAAGACTCAAAACAACCCCCGTATGCAAAGAGTTTCAGATGTTTATACTTTGAATTTTTGGTAAGCTTAAAGCGAGGTGGTTCAGTGTCTGAACTGATTGTACTTGGTCTCTCTTGGGGGATCCTGCTTGCATTCCTGGTAAGCCTGCAAGAAAACACTCTGTACTTTAAGTGAAAGGATTTTACTGTCATTCCTCAGCATCCCTTTCTCTGTCTTCATTTTCACACTGAAACAACCATTGTAATGAATCTTTCCAACTCCCTCCAGCAGGCTGGACCTTTGGTTTATTATAATGTTTAAGAAATACCTCTGCTGACATTTTTCATAGGTATATATAAATACATGTATACACATACACTCATATATTTGTGTGTGTGTGTGTGTGTGTGTGTGTGTGTGTGTGTGTGTATGGAAACCCTGGTGGCGTACTGTTTAAGTGCTACATCTGTTATCCAAAAGGTCAGCAGTTCAAATCTGCCAGGCACTCTGGAAACTGTACATGGCAGTTTTACTCTGACATATGGGATTGCTATCAATTGGAATCCAGTCGGCAGCGAGTAGGTGTATGTGTATGTGAAATAAACCCATTGCCATTGAGTCAGTTCTGACTCATAAAGACCTAAGAGGACAGAGTAGAACTGCTCCACACAGTTTCCAGAAAGCCTGGTGTATTTGAACTGAAGAACTTTTAGTTAGCAGCCACAGCTCTGAACCACTATGTCCCCAGGGTTTCTGTATGCAGAACACGAACACACGCACACACATACATACACACATTAAATTGCTGAATCGGGACTTCATGTCTGGAAAAGTAAGGATGCTCACCTCTGCACTGTATAATTTATAAAACACCTTGACACACATTTGACTCATTTAGTCTCTACCAAACATTTGAGGCAGAGAATTTTATACCAAGTGTGCAGACAAGGGAAACCCTCGTGACATAGTGGTTAAGTGCTATGGCTGCTAACCAGAAGGCCAATAGTTCAAACCTTCCAGGAGCTCCTTGGAAACTCGATGGGGCAGTTCTGTTCTGTCCTATAGGGTCGCTATGCATTGGCATTGACAGAACAGCAGTGAGTTTGCTCCATTCTAGAGGTGGGCATGCAGAAACGAAGGATACGAATGCTTCCTGGAGATGTCTTATGTGCTGAGTCTTAAAAGGTGGATGGGAATTAGCTGGACAAAGAAGAGTATAACGACTATGTAATCCAATGATTCCCAGCCTCACGTACAACATTCTCCTGGAGATTCCTATAGGGTAGTGGTGGAGGAGTCCTCAAGAGTGACTAAATGCAGATACTTTTTCCTGCTTTCCAGTCACTTGAATGCCAGAACATCCTCTTAAGTAGTTGCCTGCCCACTGCACCTCAGGTCTTGCCCCAAGATTAAGGCTCCATGCATTTCTCCAGTCAGAAAATCGCTGCCTTTTGATGACGTCACAGGAACAGAAAGTAGAACCGCCTTATGGAAATGCTGTGGCATGAAACCGGGGCTCCCAGGAGTATTTGATAGTTTGAAATCTTTGGATTTCTTTTGGATTAAGGGAATTGAAGCAACTAGCTCAATCACAGGTCTTTGGAGAAAAGAAAAATCAGCAGTGATCATTTGCAAAACACTTGTTTCACTTCTCAGACTTCAGATTGAAAGATTTGTGGTCTTTCCTTTTTTACATTCCTCAGGTACATTTCGGAGAAATTTTATCAATCTATCTTCTGTCATAAAATTTTGAGTATATCATTGTTAATAAAAATAAAACAAGATGTTCAATATAGAGATTTAAAAAATCAAATGTCTCACTTTCCCCCTGCCATCACATCATTCCCCTGTCGTTACTTTCAGTCCTGGGTCACTGATCGTGGTTCCTGAATTCATGTGGCAGGCCCACCCTAAAAGCTCACTGCCATTGTGTTGATTCTGACTTATGGTAACCCTGTAGGACACACAGTAGAACTGCCACATAGGGCTTCTAGGGCATGGCTGGTGGATTTGAATTGCTAATCTTTTAATTAGCAGCCTGAGCTCTTAACTGCTCCACCACCAGGGCTCTAGTACACCACCAGCATCCCATAAATGGAAGGCTGGCTCTGGAACCAACCGATTCCACTGGGATGTTTGAAAATTCAGAATGTACCTTCCTTTTCTTGGAAAGATATTAAAATGCCTTTCTTGAACAAAAAGAAGGAAAAGCCTGTTGTGATGTTGTCTTCTTGTGGTAGAATACGTTAAAATACAAGTAAAATGTTTTGTTCCTTAAAGAAAAAATCAAACATCTCATTGCAGAAATCCCCCCGGTATATACAGAAATATGATAAATGTGACAGCATTAGCATTCCTTCTCTTCCCACCACCTCCCTCCCAGCCTCTGTGAGCATCCCCAGTGCATGGGTCAGAGAACAGAGAATTGGACTAGAAAATTATTATATGGAGCTTTCTCCTGAGAAGCAATAAAATGAAAGCAAAGGCAAACATTCATTTATTTTTCCCAATTATTCTGCCATATGGATATTCCTGACCAAATGCTTAGGCTAGAATCAGAAATGTTGTAAGTGATCTTATTGAATAATTTACGAGATATTTCAGAATTTGTACTCAACCCAAATGTGATTTTCCAACTCATTTTTCTTCCAGTTTTTTTGTTTGTTTTTGTTGTCTGTGCATGTATGCATGTGTGTACGTGTATTTGCTACAGAATGCCAGCTATAGAAGACCTGTGTTCTGTGTACATCTTGGTGTAGAGAAGATTTTATCAATACGATTAAAAAAACAGCAAACCCATTGCTGTTCAGTCAATGCCAACGCATAGCAACCCTATAGGACATCATCTTGGGGAAAGAAGAGGTGGCAGGTTTAATAGCTAAATGTGAAATAAGACCAAATGTAATACTAGAAGAGAAGAAAAAAGTCTAGCTTTGGGAAGTGGAGGAGACAATAGAATTTCCTTCCAGTGATGGACTCGCTGTTAAACATTGCACTATGGGCTACTCAACACAGTGGGTTTGGTTTGGGCGTGGTGTACTGCTGTGAAGTGACTTTTCTTTCATAGTAACAAGAACAACACAAACAAAAGCCTAACTACAATCACTGTCAATTAAGTTTGCAAACTCATCCTAGAAAATGTGCTACCTGTCTCATTGCTGAATCTCACTTTGGTCACCTTGGAAGTCCTCCCCTTGGGAAGCCGTGCATCCACTCCAGTGGCTAGTCCACCCTTCAAAGCAATTTTGGAACTCTTTTTCTAGAATGGCCAGCAGAGCTGTTGTCATATTACCCTTGATGTCCTGAATGATGTCATCATAATATCTTCCTTTGAATGTTTCCTTTATCTTTGGGTAAAGAAAAAGTCATTGGGGCCAGATCAGGTGAGTAGGAAAGGTATTCTAGTACACTTATTTGTTTACTGGCTGAAAACTCTCTCACAGACAACTAGACAATTAAGTTCGCAAACTTCCCACCCTGTCACTGTGCACAGTGGCTCTTCCAGAAAAACAGTCCCAAAATTGCTTCAAAGGGTGAACTGGGCACTGGCATCAGTGAATAGCTTCCCTAAGGGAATACTTCAACGGTAACCCTCATAATATTCAGCAGTGAGGTATGTAGCACTTAACAATTAATTTCACAGGCTTCATTGTGGGACTTCATAGAAACCTGCTCACCCATCCCACCCAGCATAAGCCATAAGCACTCAGAAATGGCATTAGAGTGTTTGGAAGAATCACATTTCTAGAAAGGTGAAAAGGATGCACATATATGCTTGTCTTTTATCAATACGATTAAAAATACTGGTCACCCAGCCATTCCACTTACAATAAAGGGAGGGTTTAATATGAAATTAATGTGTTTGAGGTCATTGTAAAACTTCTCGTCCCCATTAAAATAGGAAATTTCTGTCACTCTTGCTGGAACCTTGCCTGGTTCTGAGATCTCAGGTGCTTTGAGTCCCCTGTTTCAAGGTTTCTGTTATTAATCCAGTGATCCCCAGTCAGGATCTTGCCTCTAGAGTTCAAACAAGAATACCTGCTTTTGACGCCACCTTGACACCAGAAACTGATCAAGTTGCAGTTATTATTGAGGGGGAGAAAAACTATCTAAAAGGCAGGAAACACTGCAGCTTCTTACTATGAAGTATTATGCACCAGATAGTTTTTACAATTGATATTTGGAGCTCAGTTCAGTTCAATGACCATTCATGAAGTGCCAAATACATAAAGTAGTGTAAATGAAGAAGAACAGGATACCTTATGCTTGAGAAGCTTATTGCCAGCTAGGGTAGTCGGGGCAGGGAGCAGGGAGTAGATAGATGATACCTGTGGGGTGGGGTGGGGTGGGGTTTGAGACACAGTGGGCATTATCTGTATTCCTGGCATTGGCGACTAAAGCTCAGAGTTGATTAAACAAACACAGAAGTACCCTGACATTCTAACCTCTGAATGCTCCTTACCCTTCGTCTCATGTATACTGGGCGTGTTATCTTCAGGAAAGACCAGTCCCTAGGGAACAGCAAGTAGAGGGGAAGTGAAAGATAGCAAGACTTCCAACCAAGCGGGTCAGTGCAGCAGCTGCAGCGGTTGGCTCGAACACACCAACAAACATGAGGGTGCCCAGGACAGGGCAGTATGTCGTTCTTCTGTACACAGGATTGGAACAGACACAGTGTCCCCTCATGACATCAACAGATTGTGTAGAATGTTGCTTCTACCTAGAGGAAGTTGAAATTCAGCTGATGCGTAGGGATTGCTTAGCCTTGAGATTAAGGACATGTGATCATGTTGACATTCTGGCTGTGTCTTCTCTTGCATCGCCTCAGACACTGCCCTCACTCAGGCCTTCAGTACACAAGTGTCGTCACTATGAGTTGGGTAAAATACATCACATTTTGCTGATACTGTTGTTAATAATGTACCTTTTCACTGTCAAAATATTTCATGTTTTTTTAGACAAGAAACTAGTGTCACCCTCTGTTGGAGTGTCTTTGTCTCCAGTATTGAACATTTTAAGTCTGTTCTCTAATCCACATGCTGCTATCAGACGGGGATTCGAGAGAGACTTGGCAAGATCTGTGTGTGTGTGTGTGTGTGTTTAATATGGGGTGAAGGAAATGAAGGGGTTGAAGATAATTCTGAGCATTCTGGCTTGGGAACTGGTGATTAATTAGTAGAGAGAGATTTGCCAGCTGAGGGTCACTTGAGAGTTTGTGATAATGGTTGCTCTGGGAGCAACTTTGAATTTCTTTCCAGAGAATACACACAGCTTTTTGACTTATAAGAAAGAGAAAAGAAGAAGAAGATAACGAGAAAACAGATGAAAGAGTAAATCAACAAAAGGCAAAAATAGTGTTTATAACCAAGAACAAAGTAACTGCTGAACTGAAATCCCTCATCTGGCTTTTGTCAACAACCTGCTTACTAGTCATGTGCCATGATCTTCGACATGAAGTATATTTACCTGCCTTAACAAAAAAAAAAAAAAGTAATAATTGCAACCAAGTCAATTACAGGACACAGTAGAATTGCCCTATAGGGTTTCCGAGGAGTGGGTAGTAGATTTGAAGTGCTGATCTTTTGGTTAGCCACCTAGCTCTTAACTACTGTACCACCAAAGCCCCAAACCAAACCGTTGCTTTCCTGTGTTTTTTGGGGGGTGTGTGTGTGTGTGTGTTTGCTTTACTATGTAAGAATCTGTCCATCCTCAAAGTCAGTGCATTGAACTGATAATGTACGTAAGTTACAAAGAAAGGAACACAGACATTGAGCAATAATTATGGGAAATAATGTGACATAGTAGAGTGGAGAGTACAGAAGATTTAGACTGGAGTTCAGTATTCTTGCCACTGACAGCGCGTATGACTTAAAGCCCTCATTCTTTCCCTCTAGGCCCCAGTTTTATCGTCTAGAAATTCTGTGTATTACCCATTGTGCTGCAAGATTATGATAAGGACAATCAGGTCTGAAGTCCCACGGAAACTGTAAAGTGCCATATCAATGCTAACTTTTGATATTATTTTGATATTTCTTTGTCCCTTCTTAATTGTTCTAATTATATAGATAGTGAAAATTTTGGAAAGTCCAGAAAATGGGCTTTATCACTGTTCCCATAATGATGAATTCTTCCCTTTTGACTGCTTCTCACTTCCCTAGACTGAAGGAAACAGTGAATTCAATCAAAGCAAACATATTAACTATTGACTGCAAAATCAACAGGCTTGTGAAAATTTGAACAACTCTCAGCATCAAGTCATTGGCATTTATTTCTATTTCTCACAGTACTCTGTTCTGTGATTTGTACTGGGACTAAGCAGAATACTGCAGTTAAGCTGGTGTTTAAAATAGGAGATTAGGCACCAGTCACATGGGGAAGGTGGCTAATGGAAAAGCTTTGTCCCAGTCTGTTAGGCACCAGTCACATGGGGAAGGTGGCTGATGGACAAGCTTTGTCCTAGGTTGTTTCACTGGGCTTTCCTTGATGCACAGCAACGAAGGAAATGAATACACCATCCCTGTCACCATTTCTGTTCAATAGCAGATCATAGGTTTGGATCTGGTTTGGTGCTTGAAGATGAGTTTAGAAGTTTTTATGGTAGGAATGGAATTGATGGCATATATTCATCCCTTTGAAGAGATTTGATGCTAACTAACTCCATGGTGGGCTCTGGAAACTGCCCAGGAAAAAGGCCCTTCCTAAGGGGCAAACAAAGGAGCTAGTGCAAGGGGAGTGAATTGCTACCACTTGGGAAATGCATTAATTCTTTCAGGCTCCTGGTGCCACGCAACGCACTACAAGGGCAATTTCTCAAATGGCCTGGAAGGGTTAATGCACATTTAGCTGAAGATGGTACTCCTTTCTCTGGTAGAATCAAGGATAGTTTCATCACAAAATGACTTAGGTTAAAACATCATACCATTTCCCCTAAAAACTGAAAAGAGGAAGAGAGAAAAATAGAGAAACAAACAAAAAAAAGAACTCTTACATTTATTTTCGTTTTACGATTTTTACTTTTGAACAGAGAATGCCCTCCTATTTTGCCCTCTGGATTCAGATTCCCATCCGCCTCAGCGTAATCCCTCTTCCCCTTGGTCCACTGAGAAACACGCATAAATAAGAAGTGCCATCATTTTAATCAAAGTACATTTGAAGCCCATGTGGGCTCATGATGTGAAGTGATTGGAGTCATCCAGAGGAGTCTGATTAAAGATGCCGTTGACAAGGTCACAATGGTTGGTGAATGCCCTTAATAGATGGAATGCAGGGTGTACCTTTTTTCAATACGGGGAAAGTCATTGGTTCATGAGCAGCTTGATTGCACATTGTAAAGAACACCGCATACTGTAATTATTTTTATTTGTATGTGTCATCTCTTTTATTGCCTGTGCTGGAAGTAGAAATAACCTGTCCTATTAAGATATTTAAAATATATCATCCTCTCCATTTCAATTTCTATAGCCTAATAAAAATACTGGGAGAAGACACCTACTTGGCCAAATTGAGCCTGCCCTTGTGCTTTCTAAGTTAGTCCACACAGCCCTTTGAAAATTGGCGAGATCGACCTCCTTACTCTACTGGTTGTAAGCTTTAAGACAAGCCATAGCAACAGCCCAGGGCTCCATAAAATTATATGCTGGTATGAAGCTGCACTCTGGAAAACAGAAAAAGAACAAAACACTGAAGCAGTAAAGAAACATCTTGGTCGGATTGTGTGGTATCTGGGAGATAAAAGTGGACCAGCAGGCAGCAGCCAAAACGTCTCTAGGTTCTAAGATCAAAATGAGTCAGTAATAAAAATCCTCGTAATAGAACTAATAGAGGCCCAGTAAAGAGGTCCAGTCCTAGTCCCTGGAATCCATGAATTTGTTAGCTTGTAGTACAAGGGATTTTGCAGGCATGGTCAAGTTTAAGGACTTTGACATGGAGAAGTTATCTTGGATTTTCTGGATGTGCCTCAAGTAAGGATTCTTAGAAGACAGGGGCAGTGGTGGTTGGAAGGTGCTATGCTGCTGGCTTTGACAGTAGAAGAAGAGGCCAAGAGCCAAGGAAAGTAGGTCGTCTTAAAGGAGGCTGGAAACACGTTGTCTCCTCTAGCCTCCAGAAGGAACCCAACCCTGGTTGATTTTAGCCTGAAATACTTCTGACTTACGGAACTGTAAGATAATAAATATATGCTGTCGTAAGCTAGTAAATTTGAGACAGTTCATTGAAATAGCAATGGATAACTAATAATCATCGGTTTTGACCACTTGGCATGCTTCAAAGTCTTGCTTCTCTAAGGCTTCCTCCAGCTCTGTTAACACAGTATTCGCTACTTTCATGCTACCATTTTGCCCTAAAACTTCTACCTCTGGAGCCTACGTCCCAGGGGACATCCGTTACTTCCACTGCCCCTGCTCCCGCCCCATGCACACAACCCTGTCACTACTACCAGTAACAGGGAAGGATGTCTAGACTGTGACTTTGGTCATGTCCCTCTACCCCCATGCCACGTCCTTTGGTTTCTGGATCTGAAAGAGGAGGGTACTGGACCTGATTACTCCCAGGTTCTTTCCCAGCCAAAAGTCAAATGATTCTATGAGGTGAGGCTCTGATTTCCTCCAGAGGAGGTGGTTTTCCTTATTTGAAATGTAAATGAAGAAAGTAATAGACACAGAGAGTGTCAACACAGTGTGAGGCATGGATCTGCTCTCCCCCTTTTTCCCCTTGCTGCCTTTTCCTTTCCGGCACTTTCAATGAAGCACCATCTCACTTCTAGAAAACAAGCTGATCGCAAGCCCGACACTGTATGAAAGATGAGGCTTAAACTGTGTCTAGGAGCTGGTGATTTACACACGATCTGTGATTCCTTGAGTATATTAATTGGTAAACACCTTACAAATGTGTATGTAAACTAACGCCATTTAACATACGCAGACTCTTTAGTGTCTCGTCATAGCAGCCAGCCAAGTGCCGTAGAGTTGGATCCAACTCATGGTAACCCTGGGGGCCAGAGTAGAACTGACCCCTAGAGTATTCAAGGAGCGCCCAGTGGATTTGAACTGCCAGCCTTTCAGTTAGCAGTGGTAGCGCTTAACCCACTACACACCAGGGTCTGGTAGGCATTCCAGTGTGTGTGTATAACTCCTCTCCCATGCAAACCTGCCTTGACCCATCTCCCTTCCTATGATATAAAGGGAAGGTATTGCCTAACTTCCCTCTTCCTTGTTTATTCTGCTCCTCGTCTCCCATTCTCCTTTTCCAGGATTCTCATTTCTTAAAGCATATCTAGTTGCCACCTGAATTAAATTCCTCAGGAAGCAGGGTCACAATGTAGAGGTTGACTGACAAGCCAAGCTGACAGTAAAGGCCCCAACTCTCTAGAAGGTACCACAGTGTCATAGCCAGGGGCTGAATTGAAACCTCTGGTCAGAATCTGAAAATGAGTCAGGTCTATGACTCAAAGAAAACAAGTAACCCCAAAACTTCGGTATTCAACCACAGCCATTTCAGTAACTAGATCAAAATAGGAGCTCTGGTAAAAAATGGTTAAGATTTCTGACTTCTAACCAAAGGGCTGGCAGTTCAAACCACCAGTCACTCTGTGGAAACCCTATGAGGCAGTTCTGTTCTGTATTTAGGGCTCCTAGAGGTCAGAATCAGCTTCACAGCACACAACAACATACCACCCACTGTGGTTGAGTCAGTTCAAACTCATGACAGCCCTATAGGTCAGAGTAGAACTGCCCCATAGAGTTTCCAAGGAGTGTCTGGTGGGTTTGAACTGCTAACCTTTTGGCTAGCAGATGTAGCACTTAACCACCACATCACCAGGGTTTGGTCAATATAGGAGAATTTTTGTCAAAAGAGAGTGTAATAGTAGTTAAGATTAGCATCTTCTTGGGCAGAAAACAATAGGATGTTTTCTTTCTGAGCTCTTATTTTAAGACTAAGTATCACTTCCATCTAGCTGAATTTTATGTCTATTCCATTGAAATATAATTTAATTATGTATAAACCCTGGGTCTGACATAGTAAAACTATCATTGCTCTGCTTCCTGAACTCCTGAGTGACACTCTGGGCACAGGTGACCAAACCTACTTTAATTCCTAATGTAGATCATAAAGAGGAAAGCGGGGGACAATAATTACCCAGTGCAGCATGGCAGACAATGACAATAAAAGTTCATTTTGAAACCTGAAACTGGTTGTTTTGCCTGAAGAAAGCAACAGCTCCCAAGTTTAACATAGGGTCGAGAAATAGAGAGAGCAAAAGGAACATGTGTACTGATGCATTTCCCAGACCGGCTGTGGGGAGGAGTGACCGCCTCCACGGAGCTGAGTTTGTGGCCGTCGCCACTAGTGTGTCAGTGGCTTTGGCAGAGTGGTGGCCACTGCATGGCAGGGTTCGCGTCCTCACTGTATCCTGAGTATCCGCAGCATCTGCGTCACCTTCCCACACACTTTAGACAGCGGTCAGTGGCCCTATGGATTTCATTGTAAGAAAATGGGAGAAAATCTCTTCCTGTCCCTTCTATCTTCATGCATTCAAGAATTTTTTACTTTGACACAGTTTTAGATTTAAGAAAATTTGCAAGAATAGTACAAGGACTCCCCAGGTATCGTAACTCAGATTCCCCAGTCTTAACCTACTGTTAGGTTAGCTATATTCTTCTCTGCCCGCCTCCCTCTCCCTTTCTCCTTCTCTGTATGTGTGTGTGTGTATTTTGACCATTTAAGTGTATATGGCAGACAAGACTTCCTTTTACTTCCAGACCCTTCAATGTGTCTAGGCAAAATCAACAAATTATTTTGTATAATCACAGTACAATTATCAAAATCAAAAAGTTACTATTGAGACAGTACCATCACCTGCTCAGAGATTGGACTTCACAGCAGAAGAAGAATCACAAAGTGGAGGGCAAGGACACAGTTACGGGAATGACAGCACAGCCAAACTGCCACACACCCTTTTTGGGAGACACAGTTCAATCCATGACAGCCTAGAACGTAAGCATCGTTAGATGATTCCTGACCAGATCAAGGAGCACTCTAGTTGGTTCGCCAACCGTGAGTTCTAATTCCATCAGTCTGCCCACATTTTTGAATTGGCTTCCTACTACAAGGAAGAGTTTCTACTTCCCATGAATTTATTAATTCATTTATTTCCTCCTATCAGTATATTTTGTGAATTCTTATTATTCAGTGGGTTTTAATCTTTTACTACCATTGTTTAATCTGATGCTCCAAAGGTCCCCGATTTGATCAGCAGACCCCACTTCAAGCTAGCTCTTGTGTCCTTTCCAGCATGTGTTTTTCCATGCTTATACCTGGCATACATCAGGGACTGGGGGTACAGCAAGGAACAAAACCAACAAGAATCCCTGCCTAGCGGAGCCTACATTCTACTGGGCAGGAGACAAAACATGAGTAGGCAAGTGCCGTAATAGAAAGTGTTTAAGTTTGGGCTTGGCTTAAGTTTTGTCGGGGGGAAGAGGGAGTGAAAACAAATATCAGATTTGGGGATGGGATACGTTGCAATTACGCATGCGTAGTCCAGGAAAGGCTTCTTGTTGTTGTTGTGTGCCGTGGAGTCAGTTCGGACTCACAGTGGCCCTACAGGACAGGGTAGAACCGCCCTGTAGGTTTTGCTATGCTGTAACCTTAAAGTAGTAGATTGCATACCCTGTCTTCTGCAGGGTGACAGGTGAGTTTCAACTTCTAACTTTTTAGCTAGAAAGGTCAGTAGTGGGTGTTTAACCATTGGGCAAGCAGGGCTCCTTATCACGCCTCTTCACTTAGTGTCATTTGAACAAACACAGGAGGACATGGGGGAGCCAGTCACGTGGGTGTCTGGAGGACCGCTTCCGGGTAGCCAAGAGCACTCCAGAGCCATGGGAACAGCAGCTTTTGCTTGGGGAGCAGGCTGGCATTTTTTTGTGAGATCACTCTGCTGGCTGGAAGACTAATTGTGGAAGGCAAGGATGAAAGCAGGGAGACCAGTGGTGCTGCCCTTGTGCCTGAAATTCCCATACTGTTCAACATTTTGATAAAAGATATATTGCTACAGTGCCAATTTATTGTACAAATGAGCTATCTCAAAACAAAGTTGTAGAGATGAGGCCAGTGAGAAGGGAAGAGAAGTAGGCATTTGGAATCAGGGAAGTAGAACATAACCTTGTTGAACACACGATGTTAGCTGTTTCCTAGGCTACATTTCTTTTAACACTTGGAAGAATCCTAGATAGGTGTTACTTTGTATCTGAGGAAAGTGAGGCTTACAACGTTAACTCACCTGTCCAACGTCCCCTTGCTGGCATACTCCACGAGGTGGAACCAGGATTGACACCAGGGCTATCTGGCTCCAAAGCCAGGAATTCTACACTGTCACATGGCCTGGTTTTGGTGACAGAGAAAAGGTCAGTGAAGGGTATGGTATTGGGATGATGCCATGAAGAGCCGGGTAAGGACAGAAGTGAGACTGTGGGGGCGTTCTTTGACCTGCTTCATGTGTCCTCTGGTGACAGGCTTGGTTTACAACTCTGGTACCTGTGAGTCTTTCTGTAGTGTGTGATTACCTGGTACAGTGCTCCTGTGGCCTTTATCCGCACACTTTCCCTCCATACATCTTTCGAGGTTCCCGGGGTCAGAACTGCACCACAGTGGACAGAGCTTTACTCAGCCACGCTGTGTGAGCAGATTTCACAGCCGTGTTTCACACAGTTGCTCAACCTCCTACCTGGTTATGCAGACCAGGTTCTTAAATTATTGATCCTTCTGTATCCATAAATGTGTACAGCATTTAAACTCTACTGACATATACATGTATATGCATGTACGTTTGTATGCATACACACACACACACACACACACACACATATTTACAGAGCCCTAGTGGCATAGTGCGTTAATTTCTGTGGTCAGCAGCTCAAATCCACCAGGTGCTCCTTGGAAACTCCGTGGAGCAGTTCTGCTCTGACCTTTAGGGTTGCTGTGAGTGAGACCCAACTTGACAGCAGTGGCTTCGGTTTTGCTTTTTGGTGGCTTAGTGGTTAAGTACTTTGTCTGCTAACCAGAAGGTCATCAGTTCAAATCCACCAGGTACTCTTTGGAAACTCTATGGGGTGCTTCCGCTCTGTTCTCTTGGCTCGCTGTGAGTCAAATCAATTTAACAGCACTGGGTTTGGTTTTGGCTGTGGTTTTGCAGAAGCAGTTTGCAAGGCCTTTCTTCTGCTGAACTTCTGGGTTGGTTCAAATCACTGACTTTTCGACTGGCCACCAACAGCAAACCTGTTGTACCATTCAGGTTCGAGAGAGAGAAACAGGAATAGAGAGAGGGTATGCTATGAAAAAGCTAAGTAGCAAAAGTCCCGTGTAACAAGATTTAATAATCTACCGTCCACACTAGGGTCTGTGATACACGGCCGTGGTTCATATCATAGTTCTGAAATTGTCGTTGTTTTTAGTTCATAGCTGTTATTGTTAGGTATCACCCAGTTACTTTAGACTCATAGTGACCCGATGTACAAGAGAAGGAAATCTTGTCTGCCCCTGTGCCATCCTTACAGTTGTCACCCTGGAGCTCATTGTCGCAGCAGCTATGTCAATCCATATCACAGAGGGTCTTTCTCTCTTTTGCTGACCCTTTTTGGGAAACCCTGGTAGTACAGTGGTTAAGTGCTGTGGCTACTCACCAACAGGCTGCAGTTTAGATCCACTGGGTACTCTTTGGAAACTATGGGACGGTTATGCAGTTATGCCCTGTCCTATAGAATCACTAATAGTCAAATTCCCTTCCATGGCAATACTTTTTTCTTTTTTATTTTTTTAACTTCACCAAATATGATGTGCCTCTCTAAGGACTGACCCCTTCTGGTGACACTAGGTAATAGTAGTAGCAGTTGTTATTAGTTCATAGTAACTTAGAAAATTTTGTTGCTATTTTTTCCCCCGGCAGGGGTATCATTACTTCCTAACCACATACCTCATATGGAAAAACTGAAATGCCATCTGTGTCTTCCTTATGAATGTCCATGTCTGCTAAGACCAGGTTAAATATGTCTCTCCCTAGCTGTTTGTCCTCAAAGGTCCTGAATCTGTAGCCATGGGTATCCTTGGACTACATCCCCACCCACCCCCATCTTTGCGTAGACTGTCATCAAAGCCAACGATTTGTTCAGAAATGTCCTAGTGGTGACAGAGAAGAAAAATTTAGTCTGGCCAATAGATTGCAGAAGGCTGTATATTGGAAATTTGGGGTTATTTTACTCTCACCACTTTGATTGACTTTTCTGTGACCGTCTGCCTGCTTCCACAGGTGTATGGTGAGCTTTAATTAATATTTGCAAAGCTCTCTGATCGCCACAGAAAGAAAGTGGCAGAAAAGGGCAAATTATTATTAATTGTGGGGGGAAAAATACAGAGAGATTAAGTTTTATTCCTTCAACACAGACCCTGCACCCACTGGCAGTATTTTCACATTAAGAGGATGAGATGTAAGTCTTGATTTACATCTTTTGTGCTTATGGAAATACACAGTGCTTGTTATGCAAAGCTCCCATCCCATGCTCTGGCCAATTCTCAGTGGCCACTGACCCCTAATGCCATTGAAGTTTTTATGGAAAGGAGTCGTAACTAGTCACAGTGAGTGTGAGGGTTGAACTAATTAGCTGATTTCAGTTCATTTGGCATTAAATAATTCCCCCAATTCCCATATGTTTGAACAATATGTTCGACAAGGGGGACGAGTCTCGGAAAGCAATTAAATAGTTCTGTTAAGAGAGCTTGTCATCGGTCACTCATAAGCATGCCTCCTCTTCCCATCCATGATGAATGCAGGCAGCAATTACACGTAATACGCTTAACTCTCTTCTGTAATGGGGGCTGGCAGACGTCCACACGTGGGCTGTCACTTGGTGCTTGTCACAGCTCACATTCTCATGGACATTCTTTTCAAGCCTCCAGCATATTATGAAGCATTCGCTATTGCTTAGGTGTTTTCCTCCAGTCCCCTCTCCTCTCACCTGTCCTGCTTATAGGTAAATGCAGCCACATTTTCCACTTACCCTGTGTGTTGCTTCTGTAGGAAGAATTGTCAGCTTTGAACTAATGGCTAGTTGAGTGCAAGACTGGGTATTTTGGAAGGCATCTTCAGTGCACCTTACAGGAAAGGAGATGATGGTGTGAAAACATTCAAGCCTGCTTTAGATAAATGTCAGATCCCTGCTCTTGGATTTATTGCAGCAGCAAATTATAGCTAATGAGCTAGAGTGACCATGACTAACTCGACAGAGAATGGGAGATGGCAGCCAAAGTGATCCACAGGTTATCAGCAAGCTAAGCACGCTCAAAGGAAAGCTGTTTGTTTATACAAAATCACAAAAAAGGTAGTATGTTTTCATAGGAAGTGTCAGCAGTATGTGGCCCAAAGAGTTGCTTTGTTGATCAGGGTTGACATCTTTAGATATCCTTCTTGTGTGGGATGAACATTTTGGTGATAATACCAATCCTAGCTCACAGGTAGCCTTGTTCGTCTGAAAATCCTGAGTTGCTTCATTCACTATGTTCTCTGTGGTGCGATCTGTAACATATAACAGTCCAGCAAAAGGAAGAACAAATAGTTTGTTCATGATCATAGGAGCAGTTGGGGAAGAATGAACTGACTTCTGGATCCTTCTCATCAACTCCTATCCTGTCATGTACCCTGTCTCCTAATGATTGAAAAGCAATAAATATGTGAAGAGTGTTAAAATTTCACATGTTCTGTTACATATTTACCATAGTAACACACAAACACACACAAAAGCAAAAGAGGATGGCAAGACATTCAGTGAAATGGTATCATTCCCCTTTAGTGAAGTTTCCTTTTCTTTTATGTATTTCACGACTCTGCATCTTCCATTGTAAATAATTTACAATACAGAAATATTTGAACACCAGGTTTGGGTGGAATGATTTCAAATGGAGATTTAAAATAGGAAAGAGTTGAATAACGTATATTTATGCACTTGATTACGTACATGTGTAACAAAGTGTCTGCTGGGCTGTCACTGTATAGCATATGCATCTGTGCATTGGCAGAAAGCAAATGTTTTCAAAACCGGACTCAACATAACCTATGTTTGAAGGACTGTTTTGTTCCATAAGAATTTGTTTTGTTACTATCTGGTGTTAGAAATATTGTAAAATATGTTGGTGGGAGAAAGAAATGCCAATGGTAAGATTAGCAGGTCAGTCATTTCTATACAGTTTTTGTCTTTTGGTAATCAATATGCTGTCAACAAGAACACAGATTCAGCCACTGAAGTAGTGTGAAAACCAGTTCTTTGATCTCTCTGGTCCTACTCTTTTTCCCTAAAGAAGCACATTGTCATTGTGTTTGTCAAAACCTAGATTTGAAATAGAAGCTTTAACTCCATCTACATGCTTGAGCCATTCAAGGTAAATGCCTGCTGTTTCTCAGCCAAGATGCGCCTCATCTAGTCCAACCCTTTGCTTATGTGGGACAAGCCAGAGGGACATCTGGGTTTCTTCTCAGCCTGGGCACAAATCCTGATAGCACAGTGGTTAAGCGCTAGGCTGCTAATCAAAAGATCTACAGCTAAAATCACCAGGTGCTCCTTGGAAACACCGTGGGGCAGTTCTACTCTGTCCTAAAGGATCACTGTGAGTTGGAATCAACTCAACAGCAAAAGGTATTTTGGGGGGAGGGGAAGTTTGAGGCAAACCCCAGTCTGCAGCCTCCTTTACATGCTTCTCTCTCTGATGCTTTTCCAACTGCAAAGCCTCCAGTCTGATGGATCTGAAGTGCTCCTGAGTCCTGAAGTCACCTGTGGTCCCCCAGACATGATTGTCACCACACCCTACGCATTGACCATACCACACTGTGCAGATGTGAGCTCTGAGCACTGGAATATCCATTTAAAGAAGAGGACACAACAGGGCAAGTGGGAGGTAAGAGCTAATTCTACCTTAAAAAAAAAGATTTCAGTTCCATCTATGGGAGAGATTTCACTTTAACCTTTCTTAGCACGATGAGTCAGCTCTAACACTTTTGTTCGTTTGTCGGGGGCACTTGTTTCACAGCTCCAAGGTACTGTCTCCTTTATTTCCTATGATAATGGAAAAGGGGTACAGGAGAATGCAGAGCTGTTTTGACTTCTGTCTGCATTTAGAATGCAGCTGCCGTCACTCACGCAGACATGGATGCTTCTGGAGTTGCCTGCTGCCTTGCCTCTCTTCCTTCAGGCCCTCACCTTTCTGCACTGACTTCACTCTGTGGCCGCTGCCGTGCAGGGAGGAGGCATGGAGCAGGCGGGCTCTGGGCCAAAGACAACCTCACAGAGATGATAACATAATCTAGATTTTAGTATTCCCGAACACAGTTGGTGCGAAATAGATGTTTGGTAAATTGATTACTGTATTGAGAAGAATCCTGAATGTCTATTTCCTTCTGTATCTGAGGACGTAAAAGAGATATAGTACAAGGAGGGAACAAAAAAGAGAGACAGGGAAGGAAAGTGAAGCTACATAACAGGAGGCTAACAACAAGAGACACTGTCCCGTCAAAGAGACTGCGGTTGAATTACTACTTTAAGTGAATCTCTGATTTATCTGCGTGATAGGGATTCCCTTTATGTCCTTCTGGAGGCAGTTTGCATGAAAGCAGGTGAACTGTCTTCTTGGAACACAATCACCTGTTCCAGCTAACCCTGGGATCTTTGCTCCCAGGAGGTACTTCAGGCAAAAGAAGGAAAATGGTCTTTAGGGGCAGAAAACCCCGAGTTGCTGCAATGAATTGCATTTACCCTGGTCATCCGTGTCTTCAAATGAGTCCATTTTCTTTGTTCGAAAATACATTCTGCTGTTTTTTTCACTTCTAGTACAACCGCAGGAAGCCCTGGTGGTGTAGTGGTTAAGTGCTACATCTGCTAACCAAAAAATCGGCAGTTCGAATCCTCTGAGTGCTCCTTGGAAACTCTATGGGGCAGTTCTACTCGGTCTTATAGGTTTCCTATGAGTTGGAATCAACTCAACAGCACTGGGTTTGGGTTTTGATTTATCACCACAGGTAAATTTCCTGGGTCATAAACTTCCAATGGCTTCGAAAGGGAACCGTGATTGAGTCCAGCTTTTCCTTATGTTTTGCTTTGCCTTGCTTCTTACTGCTTCAGTTTTTGTTCTTCTCCACCTTTTCTCCCTCCTTTTACATCTAGCTGGTGCTGTCCCTGCATTCTATCAAAGAAGTCGCACACACTGATCAAGGAGGGTGAGACATTTCAGTGCCATGTCCCACATAGTCATTTATTTAATGTCCCCTTCTGAATGATTTTAGCAGAATGAAAGGGGATAAAAGGTTTGCATACACATTAACATTATCTAACATTAACTATATGGAGTGAGGTTGTCAGAAGTACAAGTACAAGTAATCAACAAATAAACAAGAGCTGGCATTTGGGTGCTAATGTTCAAGACATCTTTTTTAAACTTGGCATTGCACAAATTCCTAGAAATGAGAGGAAATTCAAAATGGTATGGGCCCTAGGGTCGCCATGAGTCAGATCCAACTCTATGGCACTTGGCTTGGCTATACTATATTAAGAATTTTAACATGTGGAATATAAGCATTTCTTGAGTTGCTGAATAATGTTGACAGGAGAAAAAGCAGTGTTTATATCACTGTAATTAGAATGATAAATATGTTCTTAAAGAAAATGATGTATCTAGGCGTGTATGTCCTTGCAAAATAACTGTTATATCACATCTTATTTCCAAGCCAGGAGAACTTAACACATCTCTCCTCAACAGGAAGTGATGTCAGTAGAGGATGAATCGACATCCTGTTACTGCCTTTTGGACCCCTTTGCCTGCCATGTGCTTCTAGACAGCTTTGGGACCTATGCCCTCACTGGTGAACCAATCACAGACTGTGCCGTGAAACAGCTCAAGGTGGCAGTTTTTGGCTGCATGTCTTGTAACTCTCTGGATTACAACTTGAGAGTTTATTGTGTGGACAATACTCCTTGTGCATTTCAGGTCAGCCTTATTTTTTTATAATTCTAAAATTCTTCTTTTATTGTCATGAAAGTGTCAGTTTCTCTAGGGATCTGTAGCCATGATGAGTTTCATTACCATGGGACTGCAAAATGAACCCATACAACTGATTTGACTGGGCTACTTATCCTGAAATAAGCTCTGTCACCCTGTGACCATGATTGTGCTGAGTTCTGCGGAGGTAAGGGAGCTGGCATTCTAGAGGAGAGAATGGTTAAATTAACACATACGCCGAACATTGTGTGGTAAGTTATAAAACTGACTGTAAGTGTAGCAGTTGTTCAGAAAACAGAAACCTAGCTTTGACAGAAGAGTTGGAGAAGAGTTTCTGGAAACTCTGTGAACCTTAATGAAAGAATAATAGTTAGAAGCAGAAAAGAAAAGGATGCCTATGGTTAAGAGAAGAAATGAGATGAGCCTCAGAAACAGGGCTGATTTGATGTATGAGTTCCACCCACACTGCACCAACTCTGACTCACAGTGACGCCATGAGACAGCATAGAACTGCCCTGTAGGGTGTCCAGGGAGGGGCTGGTGAATCCGAACTGCCAACCTTTGGGTTAGCAGCTATAGCACTTAACCACTATATCCCCAAGGCTCCACGATATGCAGACAGCAGTGAGAAAACAACTTGAGTCAAATGAAGGTTGTAGAAGGAAAGCAATAATTACAAATTATCCCTGTCACCAAGCAGCAGCCATATTATATCCTGGACACCCAGTATATTAATTACTTGTGCTACTGGGGCAGAGATGGTTCAAGGTTTCTTTCCATTTCTGGAACTTTTAATCACTTGAGATTCATTTTAAATTAGCTACTCACGAAGAGTACGAGTTTATTAATAGCGGCAAGGATAATGCAGAAGTGTCTATGTAAGCTTTGCCCCTATAAAAATAGCACAGCTCTCCTGACACACCTCATTCCAGATCCCTGCTATTCCAGTCCTGGATCACTAAGTCCATTTTGCAGAGTATTTCTTCAGAAACTAGCTTCTAAGAAGCTGAGCCGAAAAACACGTTTACCAGTAGAAAGATACAGTTGCCTGAATCCAGAATATAAGTCAGTGAAGGTGACACAGTGAGTGCCTATGTCCCCAAGCCTTCCCTGCTTCTTGAGCAGCATGGTCCATGATGAATAACTTATGCCATCTGTGGCTGCTCAAAACAGAGGTGTCATTGATTGGGGTAGTATTTTGCAGCATAAAGAAATTCAGTGTAAGTGGTTAAACCACGGTCTAGGATGATCTTTGTCTACTTTCGTCTACTCTTCCCACCCTCAATTTAAAAAATAGCCATCCTCTAGGAGAAAACAACCTGATAGACATTCAGTAAGTAAACGTAAACAATGCGTAATCAGAGTGGCTCACCCTCAGGTCCATTGTACCACTAAACACTTTCAGACTGCGTCATGACTCAAGTGAGATGTTTAGTAACTCAGACAAGTTATAAAGACTGCGTACACTGGGGTGAATTTGAATAACCTACTGCTGATACTGTAACTGTCTGAGCTGTCTCATCACAACCGCCTCAGAGGTCAACCCTCACAGCCACCTTGGGAACTTCTTTAAGTAGTGGCCTCAGAACCAATGTATATACTGTTGAGTTAGTATTTGCTTGAAGATTACATTGTCAGTGACTTTCAGATCATCTGGTACCTTGCCTGTTGATTGCTACCAGACTCTAAGGCAGCTCAACTACAGTGGAAGTCCTGCAAATAAGACCTCAAGCCCAGTTTTTCAAACTCCTGCCCAGTCCCTTTGGTAATGTGCTCTTCTTAGGGGAACCCTGGTGGCACAGTGGTTAAGTTTTACAGCAGCTAGCCAGAAGGTCTGCAGTTCAAATCCACCAGACACTCCTTGGAAACTTTATGGGGCAGTGCTACTCTGTCTGTAGGGTCACTGTGAGTCAGAATTGACTTGACAGGCATGGTCTTGGTTTTGGTTTGGTTAGCCAAGGCTAGAAAAAATGTTAGTCTCCATCTGACTGTCTCTAAGTAATCTTTATTTCATCATTTAGAGGTATTTCTTAATTTGGTAAAACTCTTTCATTTTATGAGAGGAAAATATTTTTTCAGTGGGATTATCTTTGATCCCATTCATCCTAATCTCTTGACCTTCAATAATTCCATCTCCTCTCCTTTTATGTCAGATAAAGCTGCTTTCTGAAGTTGAGTTGGGTTCTTGATAGGATGTATGTGACAGCTGTCATGACCGGTAAAGGCCACAAGTTCCCCCGGGGTTCTGTGAGATCAACAGCCGGTTGAATAACTTCTCATGCCTCTGATAGATTAAAATGTAACTCACAGCTTTTTCTGAAAGGACCTTGCTTCTGATTTTTCATGTTCCCGAGTGTACGTGTTCAGGAACTTTTGCACAGATTCATTTTAACCGAGTTATTATCCCAAATTACCTAAACAATATTTTTTGATGGTTTCTTATATAGTGTTTAATTAGAAGGGAAGCCTGCCTAGTTGCTAACATGTTTAAAGGAGCCCCTGGGTTTTGCAAACTTGTAGACAGTTAATGTGCTCAACTGTTAGCCAGAAGGTTGGAGTTCTGTATCTACACAGAAGTACCTTGGAAGAAAAGCCTGGTGATCTACTTCTGAAACGTCAGCCACTGAAACCCCTACGGAGCACAGTCCTCCTGTGACAAACACAGGGTCACCAGGAGACACAGTCTACTCAAGGACAATCCCTTTGCCCCTTTAAGACCATTCCACTTTTAAAAAGCCTTGGCATTCACTTTCTGAACCTTCATGCAACTTCACTGATTGATATTAGCTCTCCCAGGTCAGGTGATGTGAGCTGAACATGTTGTGTATGGCCATAACTCACTTTCTGTAACTCTGACAGCACCTGACTTCTTAAAGTTATTATATATTTTCTCACAGAGCTTTGCTGCAGAAATCACTCACCTTGAAATTTGCCTCAACTATCACTTATAATGAAATGGTTGTCATGATGGGGATAGAAATACAAGCATGGCGGTGACAGCTACTTTGTTTATTGTAGCGCTGTTTTCCTGTCCCAAAGAAAGGATAACAAATATATGCCTAACGAGAGGGGTGCACTTAACCAAGAAGATCTGGTTAAAGGGTGTGGCTGTACCTTTTCCTTCCATTTGTATCTCACTGGGAAATTATAACCCACAAAATACTTACAAGCCTATTCGTTCACTGGGAGATCACACAACAGAGGGTATTCCAGGCCCTATACCCTATCCATTCAGAACTGGTGGAACCAGGCTCCAGTTTACAAAAAAAAAAAAAATGCTTTAGCCAATTTCACTAATTGAAAAATAGCATTCTCTATTTCCAGTCATGCCCTTTTCCCCAAGGCCTTCCACAGGGTTACTCTGCTTGCTTCTCTTTTATTCTGGAGTTAATTTTATCCAAATGATAGTAGCCATTTCTTTGAATGGCAAATGATATCTCTTGTACTGTAAGACATAATTAACTTAGTTTCAGATGTTTGAAGATATGTCCTGATAAGTGTACCTAAAACTTCCTCTATGGAAAATTAAATCCGCTAAGATATGTTAGGAACTGCTGGTGCTGTAGTGGTTTAGTACTACATCTGCTAATCAAAAGATCGGTAGTTCAAATGCACTCCTTGGGAACTCTATGGAGCAGTTCTACTTTGTCCTATAGCGTTACTATGATTTGGAACTGACTCGACAGCAGTGGGTTTTGTTTGTTTCTTTAAGATATGTTAAAAATAAATAAATAAAAATGTGATTCATCTGAAGAAGAGGTGAGGTAGAAAAGAACCAAGTGGCTTCTGTGCCTTCCTGCTTCTGTGTTTCTGTCATAATCAGACCTGCCGTTTAATGTATGTGTGTTTAACTTCACCTGCTTGCATGAATTCAAACCAAAGAAAGGAGGGACTGGGGAATGATGATAGGTTTTTAAAGAAGTGACATTTTAAGATCTAGATTTTTTGTCATTGTGTTTTATTTTGCATGCACCCGCATGCGCATACATACACACGTGTATATTTAACTCAAACAAACCTCGATGTAGGAAAAGCAAAGAACTAAACATTTGCCCCATCTTTGAAAGAAAACAGAAAAAAAACAATAGTTTTTGTTCTGCCGCTCACAGCATGTCTATGCAGTCCCTCTTGGTACTCATTACTTATTTGGCATTAATGTGGATTTAGAATCTAATTTCAAAGGATTTCTTCCAGATGTAGTTCTTGTGTTCATCAATAATGCAACCTGGGGAAATATTGTTCACGTAAAGCATTTAAAGGAAAATACCACGGTGACACAATTTGTGTGTATGTGTCTGTATGTAAGTTCAAACAGTTTTGTCTCATAAATATGTAGATCCCACCTGCCTGTTTTAGTATCCCTGACGCACACCTAAATATTGCTGCCTGCCTCATTAAATCAACATAAAGAGCTCAGCCAGGCACAAAGCACAAGTTTCTCTTGGCCAAAACTCCTAGAGTTGGATAACTGATAACTCCCAGTGTGAGACGATGAAGTGGAGATACTAGAAAAATCACCATCCAGAGCCTTGAGTCACATTTTATACACAAGATCCCAGCCAGACCCTGTTTTTCAGTTTAATTACCTCAGATATCAATTTAACAACAGACCCGGCAATTGAACAGGAAGCTCTTACTATGTAGGAGGCAGAAAGGAAACATTTGGTAGATATGAGGTCACCATCTTGGGGTGACACATCCGTGTGGGTGACTCAGAATGAGTTTGGTAGATTTGTTTGTTGTCGCTAACTCACAACCTGCTTGAGCAACAAGAATGATCTGAGGAGCATTTGAAAATACAGATACGTAAGCCCAATACTGGACAGCAAGTCACTCCGTCCAGAGTGTAACTAGGGGGTGTACTCTATGGGACCAATAACTGTGGGTGCCATCCATTTTAATCGGAGAGTGTTTTAAAGCTTTGTGCTTGGGTATTTATTTCTTTAAGTATGAAGTGAATTGTACCTTTACAAATAAATATAATGATTAGTTTATTATTGGGATTTTTCATTTAATAATTGTTTTGTTGCAAAGGAAATATAATTGTGTAATACTTTGTGATTACAAGACAATGTTAATCATATATAGTTGGTTCAGTATGTACAAACTAAAGTAAGCTCTTGGTGACCATCCAAGTCAATTGGTACAATGTAGGTAATAAAGAAAACGTTGTACATTCTGCTTTGGTGAGTAGTGTCTGGAGTCTTAAAATCCTGTGAGTGGCCTTGTAGGATACTCTACTGTTCTAACCCATTGGGAGCAAGGGAGAATGAAGAAGACCAAGGATACAAAGGAAAGCTTAGTCCAAAGGACTTCAGATTCCACCAAACTGAGCTCAGAACAACTAGACGGTGCCCAGCTGCCTCCACTGATTGCTCTGACAGGAGTCACAATACGGAATCCATGACAGAGCTGGAGAAAAATGTAGAACAAAATTATAACCCCCCAAAAGACCGAACTTCCTGGCCTGACCAACCAAGACTGGACAAACTCAGAAAGTATTGGCCTGGCCACCCTTTTAGCTCAGTCATGAAGTCACCCCTGAGGTTCACCCTTCAGCCAAAGATTAGACAGGCCCATACAACAAAACAAGACTAAAGAGGCACACCAGCCCTGGGGCAAAGACAAGAAGACAGGAGGGGACAGGAAAGCTGGTAATTGGGAACCCAAGGTCGAGAAAGGAGAGTGTTGACAGGGTTAGTAACCAAGATCTCAAAATAATGTAGGTAGTAAAGGTTTAGTGAGACGGTAGTTTGTTCTGTAAATCTTCATCTAAAGTGCAATAAGAAAAAATGAATCATGATTCTTTTTAAATTTGGAGTTCTAATTCATAAATTTAAAAAGGTCCACTCTTGATCTGTGCTTAGTATAAGTATTTACTTTTTAAAAAAATCCTAATTTTCTGGGTTCTCCATATCAGGGACTGCTTTGACAGTAAGTGTAAATTCAAGAGCAAATACAAGGAGCGTTGGTGATGTAATGATTAAGTGCTTAGCAGTAGCCGAAAGACTGGCAGTTGGAACCCATCCCCCAGCGCTGTTGAAACCTGTCCTGGTGGTCTGCTTCCATAACAGTTACAGCTAGGGTGGCTCTGTTGGGTAGTTTTGCTGTATCGCATGGGGTCACGTGAGTCAGAGTGTACTCAATGGCACCCAGCAGCAACAGAGCAAATACAGACTGATTTATATTATCCTGTGCCCAAATCCTACGCCATTGAAAATTATTTATGGGACAAAGTTAATAGCAGTCTAACCCAGTCTAAGCAAAGGAAAAATAATCTAGTACAAAAAAAATTAGACTGTGAATTGAATTGAACTCTTTTTAGTTTTAGTTGTATCACTAACCAAGTGACTCTAGGCCAGTGTCTTTCCTGGTAAGAATTTCCATCTGTATGCACCTACCTAACCACTGCTGCTGAGTCAATTCTGACTCGTGTTGTTGTTGTTAGTCAGTTCCAACTCATAGTGACCCTACGCACAACAGAGGGAAACACTGCCAGGTCTTGAACTGTGTCCACTATGGTTCCTGTGCTTAAGTCCATCATGGCAGCCACTGTATCACTTCATCTCCTGAGGGCTTTTTTTGCTGACCTTCCACTCTACCAAGATGATGTCCTTTTCCAGGGACTGATCCCTCCTGACAACATGTCGAAGGTATGTAAGATGCAGTATTGCCATCTTTGCTGTCAAGGAACACTCTGGTTGTTCTTCTTCCAGAATACATCTGTTTGTTGCTTTGCCAGTCCATGGTACATTCAGTGTTCTTCTCCAAAGCCACAATTCAAAGGCATCCATTCTTCTTCTGTCTTCCTTCTGTATTGTCTGGCTTTTCCATGCATGTGATACGATTGAAAATACCATGGCCTGAGTCAGTTTTACGTTAGTCTTCAAGGTGACATCCTTTAAAGCAGATTTTCCCAATACAATTAAAAATGCGTCTTTTGATTTCTTGACTGCTGCTTCCATGGGCATTGATTGTGGAACCAAGTAAAGCGAAATCCTTTACAACTTCAATCCTTTCTCCTTTTGTCACAATTTTGCTTACCGGTCCAGTTGTGAGGATTTTTGTTTTCTTGATGTTGAAGTGCAACCCTTGTTGAGCTTCACCAGTATTTCAAATCCCCTTCATTTCCAGCAAGCAAGGTTATGTTATCTAAATAACGCAAGTTGTTAATGTGTCGTGCTTCAATCCTGATGCCCCAGTCTTCTTCATACAATGCAGCTTCTCAGATTATTTGCTCAGCATACAGATTGAAAAGATATGGGGAAAGGATACAACGCTGATGCACACCTTCCCTTACTTCATACCATGCAGTGTCTCCTTGATCTGTTTGCACAACTACCTCTTGGTCCATATACAAATTCCTCAAGAGCACAATTAAGTGATGTGGAGTTCTCATTCTCTGCAATATTAGCCGTAATTTGTACCGATCCACACAGTCAAATGCCTTTGCATGGTTTCTGCTGTCAGCTAAGATCCATCTGACATCAGCAATGATGTCCCTGGTTCCACGTTCTCCTCAGAATCCAGCTTGAATTTCTGGCAGTTTCTTGTCAATATGCTATTGTAGTAACTTTTGAATGATCTTTAGTAAAATTTTACTTGCTGTGGTATTAATGACATTGGTCAGTAATTTCTGCATTCGGTTGGGTCACCTTTCTTTGGAATGGGCATAAATATGAATCTCTTCCAGTTGGTTGACCAGGAAGCTGTCCTCCAAATTTCTTGGCACAGATGAGTGAGCACTTCTAGCGCTGCATCCATTTGTTGAAATATCTCAACTGATGCTCCATCAATTCCTGGAGCTTTGTTTTTTTGCCAGTGTCTTCAATGCACCTTCCATTTCTTCCTTCACTCCTTTGGGTTCCTGAACATATTGTACCACTTCAGATGACTGACTATCGACCGGTTGTTTCCAGTATAATGGTTCTGTGTATTCTTCCCATCTCCTTTTGATGCTTCCTGAGTCATTCAATCATTTCCTTCTATAATCCTTCACAGTTGCAACTCAGGGCTTGAATTTTTTCTTTAGTTCTTTCAGCTTGGGAATTGCAGACAAAATGTGTTTTTCCCTCTTGGTTTTCTATTTCCAGCTCTGTGCACATTGCTGTTATAATACTTTATTTTGTCTTCTCAAGCTGACCCTTGACATCTTCGGTTGAGTTCTTTTACTGTGCCGTTCTTTCCTTTTGCTTTAGTTGCTTGACATTCAAGAGTAAGTTTTAGAGTCTCTTCTGACATCCAATTTTGTCTTTTCTTTATTTCCTGTCTTTTTAATGACCTCTTGCTTTCCTTATGGATGATATCTTTGATGTCATTCCACGGTTCGACTGCTCTTCACTCATTAGTATTCAACCCACCAAATCTGTTCTTGACATGGTCTCTAAATTCAGGTGGCACATACTCAAGTGAGTCATTTAATCTTGAGGAAACACACATATGCATACACACACACTCACACACACACACACTCACACACACACACACTCACACAACTGTAGCAGCCCAGTAATAATTTATGTCTATGTGAAGGATAAATGGGGAGCAGCTTCTTCTTAGTCAGAAATCTTTTCATTAATGTCATTCTATATAGAGACAAGAGATGGATTAGGTAACCTCTCAAGCTGCTTTTATCTGCTGTTAATTGAAAGTTTAGATTTGTGTATTTATAAACATATTTATCTTACCCTTTTTAGAACCTGAAAGGATTATGGGACAGAATTAAAGGATTTCTGTTTTCTTATTTACTCTACCTCTACATGAAAATATAAGTCAATTAATGATTATTTTAGAAATGGATTTAGGAAAATCTTTATCTCCAATAACACTAAAGGTTTTGGCCTCTCCCTCTAACATTTTACAGAACACATTATCTCCTATCCTATTATGTATCCTTTTACTCATCCAGTGTGATTCTAAACATCATCAAATTGCAACCAGTTAAATAATATACTCAATAAAATATATGTGAACTGTTTTTGTATTAAATATACTTTCAAAGACTTGTCATTAAAAGATAAACAAGAATGTTTATCTCAAGAATTTGTTGTTTTTTCTGAGATAAAACTAACTTGATAAGAAACTTAATTTTCTTTGGCTTTTGGTATGATAACTTTATGGACATTGCTAAAAAAGACAGAATGCATGGCCTCTGTGGCATTTATTTTGAGCCAGAGGAATCAGATAATGCCTGTGTTAGTGGAGAAAATTGAACCAGAGCGGAAGGGGGCTCTCTGTTAATGTGGCACACGATGGAGTGGTAGGTTAAGCAGGAACATATCCTTTGATTACAGTCATTTCAGAATGAAACTCAACACCGTTGTGAAAACTCAATGCTATTACACTTTGCTTGGGATGAGGACTGTCTCTTTCTTTCAAAGAAAGGCACAATGTATATTAAAGTCTAAGTAACACACATAAAAAAGGACCATTGTTTCTTTCTGACCAAACCGTTGCCCAGTTTTTTGTGCTTGGTTTTGGACCTTAAGTGATACAGCGCTGCAAGAGACACATATGCTGTTTGTGTTGTTTGGCCATTTGTGGGAGACACATGGCTGTAAACATACATACATACATACATGCATATATATACGTCTTCATTGGTAGAAAATGTGTAAGATGCTAAGGAAATCAGTGCAGCTTGACTAAGGCAAGGTCTTGGAAGCTTCACAAACCCATCCAAACTCCGTGAGGAGTCTGAGGGCTGAAGACCATGGTCTCAGGGAATACCTGGCTTAACTGGCATAACATGGTTTGTAAAGAAAATGTTCTACATCCTACTTTGGTGAATAGTGTTTGGAGTCTTAAAAGCTTGTGAGCAGCCTTCTGAGATACTCCACTGGTCCTACTCTGTGTGGAGCAAGGGAGAATGACGAAAAACAGAGACAAAGAAAAGGTCAGTCCAAAGGACTAATAGACCACAACTACTACAACCTCCACCAGGCAGAATCCAGTGTAATCAGCTTGTGCCCAGATGCTTCACCTGACTCCTCTGACAAGGATCACAATAGAGTCCCACAGAGAGCAAGATTGTAACACACACGCACATGATGACCAGACTTAGGGTGTGATAGAGGCTGGAGAAACCCCTAGACAGTGGCCCTTGGACACCTTTTAACTCAGCATTGAAGTCACCCCTGAGGTTCACCCTTCAGCCAAAGATTAGGCAGGCCTACAAGACAAAACAAGACTAAAGAGGCATGCCAGCCTAGGGGCAAGGACTAGACGTCAGGAGTGGGCAGGAAAGATGGTAGCATGGACCATCGAAGAGTTGTGACATGCCATGAGACTAGCAACCAGTGTCACCAAACAGTATGTGTATTCATTATATAATGAGAGGCTCATTTGATCTGTAAATCTTTGTTTGAAGCATAATTTAAGGGGAAAAAAGGAAGAAAACATGTGTAGGAAGCTGGGTGCTTCATTGTGACTGCTTTTTCTTCTTCCTCTCCTGCAGGAAGTGGTTTCAGATGAGAGGCATCAAGGTGGACAACTACTGGAGGAACCGAAGTTGCTCCATTTCAAAGGGAACACCTTTAGTCTTCAGATCTCTGTCCTCGATATCCCCCCATTCCTCTGGAGAATTAAACCATTCACTGCATGCCAGGTACTGGCCAAATGGGTTTCTAAAGAAACAGTTTTGCTTTAGCCAACAAGTGTATTACCAACCTCAGTGAGGGTCCTCTTGATGTCATTCCTACTTTATGAATATGGATTTAATTTTGAAACTGTTGCAGAAATGTAAGAGTTTTGGCCATACACAAGAAATAGAATATTTTATCTTCAATTCGAAAGTTTCAAACCAGCAGGGAAAAAGATGCCAGCATGTAAGGAAATGTGACACTTCTCCTCTTGTCTCTCTGAGTGGTTCCCAGTGTGTGTTGAAGATGGCATCTTAGCAAGGTTCGTGGATTGGTTGGTTTATTAAAATCAGTTCATTATATAAAACATTGTTTAAATGAAATGCAACAGTGACCAGGTGAGAAACCTTGTCAGAGTAATGACTTTGAGTTAGAGAGCTAACACAAGGTGGAAACAAGAGACTCTGTCCTCCATATACAAAGTGCTTAGCTGTCAAATAAATCAGCCTAGAAGGGAAGAAGACATTATAAACTGAGAAATGAAGAAAGGATGATGTCTCTTTAGAGCCCTTTTTGTATTTGTATATGAGGACTGCCAATTAAGTTCACGAACTCATCCTGGAAAAAGTGCTGTGTACCTCATTACTGAATATCACTAAAGTCACCTTCCAATTACTTCCCTTCGGAAGCTGTGTCCACCCGTCAGAGAAGTCTCTGGAATGGCCATCAGAACTGTCATCATATTACCCTTGGTGTCCTGAATGTCATCAAAATACCTTCCTTTCAATATTTCCTTTCTCTTCTAGTAAAGAAAGAAGTCACTGGGGGCAAGATGAGGTGAGTAGGGAGGGTGTTCTGATAGAATTGTTTGTTTACTAGCTAAAAAATCCCTCACAGACAACTGTACAATGAAGTCTGCATAGTTTTCACTGTGCCGCCATTCGCAATGGCCATTCCAGAAAAAGTTCTCAAATTACTTTGAAGGGTGGACTAGGAGCTAGCATAGGTACATATCTTCCCAAGGGGAGTACTTTAAAGGTGACCAGAGTGATATTCAGTAATGAGGTACGTAGCCCTTAGAACAATTAAGTTCAGAGACCTCGTGTTACTGCCCACAGGGCTTTTTATTGAATTTAAAAAATAATAATAATCAAGGTGACTTAGAGTCTCTTTGTACCATTTTAACAGATTTTTCATTATCCGCTCACCATGAAAGTCTCTCTTATCAATTTATGACCTGCCACTGAATTCCATGAAAATTCCCAGTGAGAAGTGTTGTCATTGTAGGAAGCTGGCTAACGTGCTGTAGTTTCTTAAGCCAGGGGCATCTGTGCTTCATGTGACAGGCTGTTTCCAAAACTCTGGAGAAGCTTCTGGTAGGCTGGTATTGATCCAGAGTCGCAGGAGGGTTTCATACTTCTCTGTTCTGCCCATCGGCATAACCCGCAGAGCCCCACGGGCTTTCTGACCTTTCTAGCCTTGTAGCTTTGTTACTTTATTTTTCTACAAGGATCCACAAAGTATACCAGCCTGTCAGAATGGGAAGAAGACAAACCACAAGGAGAAAACTCGAATTGCAGCAGGAGGGCCAGAAGAGAGGCAGAACATCAACTCTTCCAGCTGCCAGAATGCAGAATTTCCCAAGTAGAAGAGGCTGTGTTTCTGTGGTTTTCAGTTTATCTTTTCAGACTTCTCCTTCCCTCGGGGAATTGCCGCACTCTGCACTGGTCCAGTGCATTCAAAGCAAGAAGAGCAACTTTTGTGGCTCCACTTTTTTTTTTCTGGCACTTTCAGCACATCTCCTTATGGAGAGATGTTTTCCATGAATAAATACATTGTTTATGATGCTTCGAGACATAGGTGGCTCTGTTTTCCAGTAAACAGTATTCACAGTTTCTAGTGTAAATTGAACTTCAGGGTATTGTTAAAGCAAGTTCTGATAGTCATCCAAATTTCTCCTTATTAATGTTTATATGTTGTACGGTCCTTACTTCACTGGATCTGAGTGACTCAGTCCAAAGGAGCTTTTAAGTTTATCGCTCAGATAAAAAAAAAAAAAACACAAGAGGACTAGTACCTTCCAGCAGCACTTAAACAATAATGTCAACATCAAGGATTCAAAAGAGAGTCTAGAGCAGAAAAGGCTTGGAGGGCTAAGTGCCTTCTGAGCTCCCACGATGCAATGGGGACAGCCAGTGCCAAAGGGCACCAACCAGTTCATCATGAGACACACCACTTTGACTTCTGGGATGAGTTGGATTGCATGGAGGTTCTGAGTGTCTACAAATATTTGCCTTTTGTAAAAAAATAAAAATAAAAAACCGAGTCAATGCCAACTCATAGCAACCCTATAGGACAGAGTAGCACTGCTCCATAGGGTTTCCAAGGAGCTCCTGGTGGATTTGAATTGCAAACCGTTTGGTTAGCAGCTGTAGCACTTAACCACCACACCAGCAGGGTTTCCTTACCTTTTTGTAATTGAGTACAGTTGGACAAAGTCTTAGAAGGCTGAGAAACAGTCTGATTTTCTCAGCAGCAAGGAGCTTGCCACTGAGTTTTCATTTCACTTCATTTGTCTTACCCATGAATGACTTTCCACTCAGTTCCTCCCTCTTCTTCACCACCCCAGCTCAAGGATTTCCTTGCCTCTTTGGCATGGCAGTCCTCTGGCTCCTGTGCATGTGTATTGCCTTGGGTTTGATGGCCATGCTGTGTTTGCTGCAGGCTTTAGAAGGAAGCACTTTGGGGAGGGTTCTGCCTGCCTGAACCTCCTGCAAAATGTCATGTGCACCAGCAAGCTTGCCATAGACAATGGAGAATGGCTTTTCATTAGGGCTTAGCGGTTGGAAACAATCAAGGCCTTTTTCTTGTTATCCCAGACAGCGATTGTGGAGTTGGAAATATCACCCTGTTTCTGCCATCATTTATAGACCTCCGCTTCTACTAGTAATTCTTCCTGTCACTTTCCAACTCTGTGCAGAGAGGACCTCCAGCTTCTTTTGTCATCTCATCCTTCTCTGAAATGTAAATAAGAGATCTGAGAATTGCCATATTCCGGTTGGTACCAAAACCTACTCTCCCAGGAAATCTTTCTGTTTCCTTCTGGGATACGTGGAATTCCCCAGGCAAGCAGAGACCTGGGAGGTACCCAGCCCCTAGCTGCTTGTTCTACTGGTGACCAACAAGGTGCATAAGAAAAGGTTTAGGAATGGTGAGAGTTCAAGTTTCTATCCCAAGTTCAAGTTTGTGTCCAGAGGTGTGTGATGCAGACTTTCACATAGGAGGGCCAACTGGATTTTAAATTTTGCCAGTTTAGGTTCTAGGGGTTGTGATTTATGCCCTACTCTGCTGTGACCCTGGTGGTGTAGTAGTTAAGTACTGTGGCTGCTGACCAGTTCAAATCTGCCAGGCACTCCTTGGAAACTCTCTGTCCTGTGTGGTCGCTGTGAGTTGGTATCAGTTCGACAGCAATAGGCTTTGCTGGAACCCTATGACTTATGAGGCCAGTGGCGTTGGGTGAGAGGAGGACTTAGGAGATCTGGTTACATTGGCACCCACTGACCTCAATTCGGAGGCAAACTTCTGTCCACAACACTAGTCCCTCCCCAGAAAACCCATCGCCATTGAGTCGATTCCAGCTCATGGTCACCCTATAGGCAGAGTAGAACCGCGTGATAGAGTTTCCAAGCAGCACCAGGCAGATTGAACTGCCAACCTTTGGGCTGTAACCAGTACACCACCAGAGTTTCCAGGTCCCCCAAAAGTAAACAGTTAATTTTTCCTCATTTTCCCTCTCAGGCTTTAAGATACTACCACAATGAGGGACATGTCACTGTCCCCTCCTGAGAGTTGGCAACGCTCTTCTGGGAGATGAGTAACTCCTTTCAGTACGTTTGCTGGGGCCTGAAAGCTACGTAATCACGTTTCCCATATTTCCTTGCTGACTGTGGGCTGGGAAAACTGTAATAAATAGTATACAATAAAATATTAATTTCTTAAGCCCAACAAAACACCAAGTCAGGCTGTCACCTCCCTAGAAAAAAAGCAGCTGTCTTTTTCAGTGAGCTGTGTATCTTGGAGAACCCAGTGTCTCTCTCCTGCTGTGACATGATTTACATTCTCGCCATCTGCTGGGAACCTAATTATAATGGGAATCAAAATGAAAACACTTCCGAAATTCTTTAAACACCCATAACTTTGCTATACTTTGTCCTCCCATATTATATGCGACATAATTCTGCTCAGCTCAGTGAGCATCTTGTGTGTGTGTGTATATGTATGTGTGTGGTGTTTCTTTTCTGCTTTTTCTTTTGAATAAATGAAAGGAAAAATGATTGGCCTGCAAACAAATGAATTACAGTACTTCTCGTTCTATTACTTTTAAATGTTTTGTTGAGCACTGTTGGCAGCTGCTACTCAAGTCAACAATAAATTTTTGTTGTTGTTGATACCATCAAAAGCAGACGTTTTTGAAAAAATTTTGATTGCATGTGGTGGAATGGAATGAGAAAAGATAAGCATTTTAGTGCTGATTGTCGAGTGCTTCTCTAAGGAAAGATTATTGCTGTAGTGGGCATTGCTCTCTTATCTTTCTTCCAGTAATTTCAGGAGAAAGTATAGGAAATTTAGCAAGCGATATAAGAGAAGACTCTTTGAAACAAGAGTTCAGTGCCTTATTTTTTAGGAAGGTTACTGTTACCCAGAATTCAACTTAGTTCTATATGGTTCTGAAGTCCACACACTTGCACTATACTGTAATGATTCAAAGTTTAGTTTGACTGGAAGTTTAGCTTTAGGAAAAACAAAAACAAAAACTCCAGTTTAGTTAGACAAAAGTAACTGTTAACCACTGAAACAAAAACAAACCCATTGTCATCAAGTCAATTCCGACTCATAGTAACCCCATGGGACAGATTAGAACTTGACAACCCTCTGGGATGGATTAGAACTGCCCCATAGAGTTTCCAAGGAGCCCTGGTAATTTGAACTGCCGACTTTTTGGTTAGCAGCTATAGCTCTTAACCACCTTGCCACCAGGTTTTCCACAGAGCCTATATTACAGTCATTTGCGTTAAAGAATCACACACAGAGTGTCTCTTCAACAAACTTACTGGTTTAGAGAAGAGATGTAATTTGGTTGGCTAATCAAAATCAGATAAGAATGAAAAGAGGACAAAGGATTATGGAAGCCCTTGATGGTGAGGTGGAGGACTAGATTTAACACGGTGGCCAACAAGGGCTACGATTTTCCCACAAACAAAGAAGTCAAATGAGGAAAGCAGAATTCCTAGGTGATCTTGTTACATCAGTGTTTCCCACCATGGTCAGAGGTTAAAGAGAATGAATGCTATTCTCCGAAGAATATCAGTAATACCAAGACTGTCAATCAGCTGCTCTGTTTCTCTCTCCAGTCAAGTTCCAACACCCTTAATAGCTCAGCAGAGATTGAAGAAGAGAACACTGGGGAACTAGTTACCATAGTTGGGAGAGAGAACACCACTGATGGAAAGAGAAAAATGGAGAAGAATGTCATTAGCCATGATAGTAATTAATTCTCAGATGGTAAAATTGCAACGGAAAGTACAGTCCATTTAAAATTATTTATAGTAATTAGATGTGCAGTGTCAAGAGACTGACATTGATGTAGCTATTGGAGTCCTCCACAGAAAGATGGCAGCTGGGCATATATAACCAGATGAGATCTTGAAGAGTTCTGTAGATACAACAGCATAGAAGGCTGGATTATGAAAGAAGGCCTACCCAGGGGGTTATTAAATGCAAGAAGATTCAGGGGTAAAGGTAAGGAAAGGATCAGAGTAGACAACAAAAAGAAATAGCAAGGCTTGTACATATGTATTATTTATTTTATGTGGTGTAGATTTTTAGATGCAAGTGAAAAGTACTTTTGAGTATTTAAGAGAAAACTGCTTACACTGAAGATTACAGGGAGACCCCCCATCATACAGATGTGTCCTCTCCTGGGCTGTCTACTACCAGAAAGGGAGTAGAGAAAAGCTAAATGATGACATCTATATAGGATCAAAGTGGAAAGGAAGTTCCATAAACTGAAACTGTGCTGTCCTGCTGGTGGCTCAAGCCCATTGTGCTCCAGCCGAAGCTTCCTTCATGGCCGTTATAGAGCTTCTGTGAGGGCTTCCCGCAGATGACAGGCACCCTGTGGAACCCATTCATGGCATTTGTCATTGTCTCCCAGCTATATAGTTTTGTAATAGAACTTCAAATCCTGCATCATTTTATTAGATAATTACTTGAGTGATGGAAACATAAACCACCCAAGGTATTTCAACCAGAGAGAGATTCAGTCAAGAGAATGATGTGCTTGCAAACCCTTTGGAAGGACTGGAGGAGCCCGGGTCAGAAAATACCATTAATGACATTAGGAAAAAGCAAGTTCAGAAACTGCAGAAAACTGCAGAGGCACTGAAGCAGATGACTCTTTGGAGAAGGTGCAGAAGCCACAGCAAACCTGCCATACACTAACTGTCAAACTCTTTGGGTCTTCCTGCTCCTACAGAGGTATAGCAGTGCCTTTCTCTTCTCTCTCTCCATATTTAGCTTGAAGGCCTCTGATCGGCAGAATTGAATTTGAACCCTGCTGGCAAGGGAATGGAAACCCTGGTGGCATAGTGGTTAAGTGCTACGTCTGCTAACCAGAAGGTTAGTAGTTCAAGTCCACCAGGCACTCCTTGGAAACTTTTTGGGGCACTTCTACTCTAACCTATAGGGTTGCGATGAGTTTGAGTTGACTCAGTGGCAGTGGATTTGGTTTGGTTTAGCAAAGGAATCTGTGAAATGTAGTGCATCGTTTTCCAGCCCCAGACACAGGGAAGTAAAGTGAGAATGGAGAGAGAGTTTTTCACACCTTGCACAGTAATGTCAGTGAAATGTCACTTAGTGTCATATATATGCATTCTCTGAGCCCTTTTGTCTACTTCCAGATGCAGAGGTCCAGTGGCATCACTACAGGTATAAAGACTGCACCCTGTGACACAGTCAGAGGGAGTAACACCAAAATGACCCCCTGCAAATGAGCTTGCTCATGGCAGGGGTGCAGGGTAGGGGAAGTAGCACCAAAGCAGTGGTATCCCTAAGGTTGATGTCACCCGTCACCCAGCATGGCAGCTTGTAACCACCACCCACCCAGCCTCATGTATATACATACACACACCTATTGCCCAGCGAGGTAATTCATCAATTCAGTCAGAGTGAGGGTTGATGGGCTGTGAAACTGCCACTGGGTAGAGAGGAGGGCCTCCCCCTTGGCCAGCGGGAGAGGGGAAGAGCTGCGGGGTGATGGGGCCGGGAGAAGTTAACTCCCCCAGTAGTGCCCACACCCCCGGCCCTGCTCAGAGCAGGGTGCGGTTCAGCTGCTCTGCCTGTGGCTGGGGACTTCGAGGTGACACTGTAATTTACCTCACTGGGTGACGCTAACCCTAGTGGCACCACTGTGGATCTTTTCCCTTGGTTCGAGATTAAGAAAAAGCAAACAGAAGTCCTCGTATTGGCAACTGACGTGCAAGGTAGGCGTAAAGGTTGGTTAGGTTCCCATACCCTCCATTGTTCAAGCGTGCTACAATCCACATTCCATCCCTCCTTGTTGACTCCCTGTGGGCAATCTCCTAAGTCAAAATATGTGGGATTTTCTATAGGGAAAATGAGAAGACAAGGTATGAAAACAAGTGTGCACACTGGAGCCCAGCTGGGTAACTCCGCGCTCCTCCAAGGGCATAGACGGAATTGTAACCACGGCCGTCGGTCTTCCAGCCCTCGCGAGCTCCCTCAGGTCACACTTCAGTCTCAGATTTTCACGCTTGATAAGCCTTCTGCCACCTTTCCAGTTTAGTATTTGAGAAAATCATATATATAGCAATAGGCAAAGGAGCAAATTAATGAGATGAGAGAAAGAAATAAAAGTGAGGATGAGGATTGCTAGAAGTTAGACGTACATGGTAGTTACTAAGAGGTCTGACCGCTTGGAACAGGAAGGACAGATGACTTAGTCTGTGAAAGAATATCAGTGTCTGACTTCTGCTTCACTTTATTGTAAACCTGTATGCGTTAAAAAATGGCTGTCATTGGCAAAAAAAAAAGTGATCTGTGTAGATTTTATAATCTTTGTTTTGCCCCCATTTAGTAAAAATTACTTTTGCCACTAAATTGCTTGTAAATCCCTTGAGAGCGGGAACCAAACAATTTTATATTGTCCTTTGCAGTGTCTTACTGTTTATCAGTAAGAAGCTAAGCAGTACAGTGCCTGGCTATTAGCAGGCACACAGTACATAATCGTGGAATGGGTGGATGATGAGAAGTTGGCAAATCGGACCGCTCCGAGGTGACACAGTGGGTTTGTGTATGTGACATTGCAATAAGTACTCATCTTTAGGCTGGATGCGTTATCAGTATTGTGAGAATTGTCGGAATGAGTTTGTGGACTGCAGAATTTGAGTCAACCCGTTCTTTAGCATAACTTTCATTTATGTGAGAAGATATCATCTGACCCCAGGCTTAGCAAAGAGGATGGACCATACTTATCTTCTAAAGCAGAATATTTTTTAGTGGAGAGGAAAATGGATGATCTGCTATATGGTATTCTCTCTAGTTGTGTGTCACCAAGTGAGATCTCAGCTCTTGCAGTGTGGTTTGGGAATTCAGATGTTATCAATTGGCGTTGACATTAATTATTTCAGTGCTGTTTGGCATAAGCTGGAACATTATTTCTACAACAATTTCACCAAAGCCACGTAGGCAATTATCTCTGCTGCAATCATCGTGGTCCTTATAGTAAATACTGCTTTTGAGTCTATCCTCTTCCGTGCTCCGTCAGCGGGGTGCCGCACACCATGCCCCTCTTCTCTCCCGCTTCTCCCCTGCAGGAAGTCCCGTTCTCCCGCGTGTGGTGCAGTAACCGGCAGCCCCTGCACTGTGCCTTCTCCCTGGAGCGCTACACGCCCACTACCACCCAGCTCTCCTGCAAAATCTGCATCCGACAGCTCAAAGGCCATGAACAGATCCTCCAAGTGCAGACATCAATCCTAGAGGTGAGTCTTTGGTCTACAGGGTTTCTTTTTTTGATCCTATTTCTAAAGGACGATAAGAGAAAACAAAGCTCTCTCGGCTTGCCATACAGGATGAGAAAATGCTGTTAAATTCTCATTCTGAGAATTGTCTGAGGCTGAGTGAGTTCCCAAGACCAAAACCAAAACCACTGCCATTGAGTTGACTTCGACCTATAGAGACCCTAGAGGACAAAACTCCTTAGGATTTCTAAGGAGCGGCTGGTAGATTTGAACTGCCAGCCTTTTCAGCTGGAGTCAAGCTCTCAACCGCTGTGCCACTGAGGGCTCCAGGATGGTGCCGATGGCTAATGCACTTGGCTGCTAATCAAAAGGTTGGAGGTGTGAGACCTCTCAAAGGTGCCTCGGAAGAAAAGCCTGGTGAACTACTTCTGAGAAATCGGATGTCAAAAACCCTATGTGACACAATTTCACTGTGACACACGTGGGTCCTACTCAGTGGCAGCTTGTAAAGTGACTACAAAAGTTAGCAACTGGCGAAGCAGAGAAACTCAACACGTCAGAGAGAACCTTGTCCTTGTCATTAATAGTTGCCATCAAGTTGATTCCCACTCATGGAGACCTCGTGTGTGCAGCAAAATGGAACTACTTCATAGATTTCAGAAACTGATCACTAAACCTAGCTTATGAAGCACCTTTGGGTGGGTTCGAACTGCCAAACTGGGTAGTAGTCCAGGACTTAATTGTTTGTCTCTCACATAAGCTCTGTGAACAGAGCTTCTGGGTAGGAGATGGTACTGGGCATTTTGTACACAAAATCACGGACAGTCTCACAGTCTGTAGTAGGCTTGGAATATTTGCTAAAGTTCATTATTGGTTGAGTCCAGATGGTATCCAGAGATACATAGCGTGAAGGGGCACAAGGTCACCATCAGGCTGTTTCCCGCTGGTTCCAACTCATTTTGCACCATGCGTATTATTTCATCTGGGAATCTTGGCTCCTGGCTGTCCTATAATTTCTCACATCCCTCAATCTCAGCATTCTTCACATCCACATTTCTGTTAAACCTGTGTTCATCAATACAACAATATAAGATAACCAAATACCAAACCCACTGCGATCAAGTTGATTCTGACTCATGGCAACCCTCTAGGGCACGTAGGTAGCAATTCACGCTACGAATAAGGATTAGGAGTGCAAAGAGGAGAAGGACTTGGTCCAAGGTCATATCCCTACTGAAGGGCAGAGTTGAAATGGGAACCAAGGGAGAATTCACTTGGGTACTTTTGCAAAAAGACACCTGCTCTTTGCCATGGCTCTGGCTTGCCCCATACCACTAAAGAACTTCATGGTTCTGAACTTGAGTTTTTAGTATAGACAATAGGACAAGGGCAGTCCTTTCTCAGTGGTTATTTGAGGGTAAAGGGAGACAGTAGGAGAGAAGTAGAGTTAAGTGTGGCAGGGTTTGTAATGTTTTTATTTAGTAATTCTGAGATAACTGTTGGCTTAAAAATCTAGACAAACCTGTCGCCCTCAAATCCACTCCGGCTTTAGAGACCCTATAGGATGGAACAGAAACTTCCCATTGCATTATCTAGGCTGTAATCTTTATGGGAATCTTGCTCTTGCAAAGCAATTGGGTAAGTTCAAACCATGACCTTCTAGTTAGTGCAGTGGTTAATCATTGCACAATCAGGATTTGAAACCAACTGTCACCAAGTTGATTCTAACTCATAGTGCCCAATAGGACAGAATAGAATATAGGATTTCTAAGGAGAAATTGATGGAGTCAAATTTCTGATCTTCTAGTCAGCAGCCAAGCTATTAATCACTTACCATCAGTCCAAGACTCCACCTATATGATGGATACATACACACACACACACACACACACACACACACACACGCACACACACACAGAGGAAGGAGTCCCTTGGTGATACTAACAATTAAGCTTTAGGCCAATAACCAAAAAAAAAAAAAAGGTTTGTGATCCAAATCTACCCATAGGTATCTCAGAAGAAAGGCTTGGTAATCTATGTGCTTCTGAAGGATTACAGCCGTTGAAGACCCTGTGGTGTGCAGTCCTACTCATTTTTGTTATTATTACATTTTTTTCAGTTCTGCTCTTAACAGATTAGATTGCCGTAAATTGGAATTGACTCAGGAGCATCTCCCCACCCCCTTATGGTTATATATGTAAATGATTTAGGTTCAACAGAGAAGGTTTAACACATTTCTATACAATCCGACTCGACGGCACTTGGCTATACAAAGAACTCAGTTTCAGGTTGTTGTCCTTTTTTGGAAACCTGAAGCCTTGTAACATGATCACTTCCTGTCATTCTCATTTCCATTCACTGTTTATGCAAATTCTTAATTTGCCATTGCTAATTCCCCAGATGGTTGTTCTGAAGAATGGATGGCTTTCCAAAGCATCATACCTCAAAATTGATAGCTGTCTTAACTGGCATGTTTATACATTATTTGCATTATTAATGCCAATTTGCATTATGTGCTAAAATGGTTTTGATAGTGATGGTGGATCACGAGACCTAAGGTGGGATGTCTTTTGGAGACTTCTTGAATAGTTACAGCATATTTAACACAATACGTTTTAAAGTAAAATAAAAGTTGTGGAGATGTTTTAAAATCAAAACAGAAGAACAATCCAAGAAGAGCTGGCATGCAGAAGCAAGTGTGGAGGAGGTTGTTTGCTCTAAATGACTGTTAACAGGTCAACAAAAGAATTCTAGGCTTTAATTTCTTTTTTTCTTCTTCTTTATTTTATTTTATTTTTAATGCACCTGGATACTGGAGAGCAATTTTGTCTAGGATTTTATATAAAGAGGAATATGATAGAATTGGTCTATCCTTGTATCTTTACTCTTTGCTTAAATAAATTGTACATGGAAGGAAAAATAGGTAATAAACACAATCTTATTCCTAGCCTTTCATTTCCTTTACTAATGTTTCACAAGTTTACAGTCACTTTTAAATGCCTTGAAGACAGCCTCACTGTATTTCTTGATAACAGGAGGCAAGAATCAGTATAATATTTAGACATCCAACATTGGGCTGTAGTCAGGCAATTTAGAGCCTACTGTGATTTAGAAGCTTCAGTCGCCCTTTTGATCCCATCAAGAATCTCTTTATTAATTGTTTTACATGTCATTGCAGGAATTTGGTCCACTGTGTCTCTGTCACTTTGTAACCAGCTGTATTTCTCAAACAAGTAGAATTTATTAGTATTTTCTGTTTCAGAGGAAAACTAATAACTTCTGAAAGCTGCTGTATTTCAAGGACTGTCCCATGGGTTTTCACATTTGTCAGTTAGCCATCACAACTCTGTGAATTAAGTATTAGCACTATAACAGTTTTACATACAACATTCTCAAAGATGTAAACCTTCATAAAGCTAGTGACATGGAAGCCAGAGTTCCAAATTAAGATGCACAACTTCAAGTCTTGACTATCACACTACACTGCTTTCAGGATCCCAATCATGGCTGTTTAATTTATCAGAGTCCTAGCTGAATGGGCCTTGTCCGTAAGGGAAGTCTTCTTTTGGGCAAGGTGGCTCAGACATTAGTAGCAAACATCAAAGTAGCAATAATTCTGTCTTGAAGTACATGGAAGTATATGAAAATTGGGCAATTCTTTCTTCAAGACTGCAAAAGGATTGATTGTAACCAGTTGTATGATGAACTGTAGTTGTCCATTCTAAAGATCTTTAAGAACAGAATAATTTTCCTCTATGTAGATGTGACTGCAAATGGATGTCTTCACTGAGTGACTTCGGAAGGGCTTTCTAAGCCCAGGATCATCAAACTCCAAGGAAAAGCATATATCTGGTGATAAATCTAGTGAATCAGCGTCATTCTCTAAAATTACTTCACTGTTTTGTTATTTTTGTTCATTTGTTTTTTGTGGTATATGCTTACATCCAAAGTGAAGGATACAGATTAGCTCTGAAAAATGGAGATTATGTTGAGGAGAGGCAGGGTATATTCTAGAAATAGATCAAAATCCATCAGTAAGTTATGAATAATAATAATTCATTATACAAGTGCATCATACTTCATGGCTACCAAGCCGAAAAACCAAACCCACTGATGTTGAGTCACTTCTGACTCAGCAACCCAATAGGATAGAGTAGAACCATCCTATAGAGTTTCCAAGTAGTGCCTGGTGAATTTGAACTGCCGACCTTTTGGTTAGTAGTCGTAGGCCTTAGCCACTATTGTACCAGGGTTTCTTTTCATATTATGGCTAGTAGGCTGAAAAAGACTGCATTTATGTAGTTTGAATAAGTTACTAAGAATTTTGGTAATTAAACTGAACAAACTCAAAAGCAATAATGGTAATATGAAACAAAACATTTTCAAGCTTTCAGAATATATTTTTCAAGAGTTTCTTTCTTTTTTCAATTTATTTTTTTCATATCTTCCTCCAAGAAAGAAATCCCTGTATGTTTAGTCTCAGAAGCCCTGGTGCCTTATCTTTAACTGGTCATCTTTGTGTCACTGGTTCTTAAATTCGATGATTAAACAATAGGAGGTAGTAGATCTCTCTCTATGTATTTTCAACATGTCATGATGTTAATTTTTAGACTTCTGCATCAACACAGTGACCATCCTCACTGAAGGCATTTAATTCCTTATGTTCCCCCATCACATCCATCATGTTTCTTTATGCCTTTAATGTAAAAATTTTTCCAAATATATACAATCCTTCATCTTACCCCCACACATAAAAAATGATTTCCTTAGCAAAGACAGTGTTTCCTTCCTGCTCTTTATAGTGGTCATCGTTATGTTGACCTATAGATGCAGCCTTCATTTCCTTTTAAGTGAACACAACTGAATTTCACAGTAATTATTGCCAATCAATAATGTAGAAAACAACAGTAAAACCAGTCTAAAAGCTGTAGACCTGAATAAAATAAGTTTGCTAAATACTGAAGAGATGGGAAGATCCCATAAGAAATTTATTTCATCATGCTTATCAATGGAATATTATTGAAAACTTTTTTTTCCTCTGGGAAAGCAACCTAAATCAGAATCTTCCATGTTACGATTTTCACTTAAACTGTTCTCTTATCTTTCAAAAGTGGTGGAAGTTGGGGGATAATTTGCCTGTTCCAGAGAAGACAAAATACTTGGAATTTCTCACTGATTTACAGCTCCCTCAGCTAACCAGGTAGCAGCCGCTTATCTCAGATGTGCAGAGCGGGAAAAGCTATGGTTCCTCTGCATATTTAATTTCAGCAATCAGAAAATGTGATGTATCTACAGGATTCTTATTACTGGGCCCAGATGTCTTTTAGAATGTGTTGTAAACGCTGCATAAAGTGTCACCCTTGTGCATGGGAATAATTTAAATGTGGATGCTTTATGAGTGAAATGGGTGACCACATTCAAGCATAAGAAATAAATAAACCTACTTCTCTTAGACTCATTCTCACATAAAGACTTAGTCACCTTCAAGTAAGACCACGTTGCCCAGGTTTCTTTGAAGATGTCTCGTGTCAGGTGGTCTTTCTTTCCCCAACAGTCAAGACAGGGTTTAGCTGACTGTCCATAGGTGTGGGGAGGGCTTTTGCGAGCCAGCCCTCAGACTGCTGTGATCCTTTGGCATGAAGCCACAGGGCTTTCGGTTCCATTGGTAAGCCACCTTCACTCTGGTTAACATCTCCAGCTGTAATAACAGCTACTGAGTTAACTTGGATACAGTTCTTTCTCCCATCCTTCAGTTTCTGCCATACTCTGAAGTCAAGAAATATTGAAGCAAGCATTCTTAACTTCATTTGCATTTTTAGAGCCAAGAAGAAATTTTATAAACCATGATAAAAAGTAGTATCTCTTGTAACCTGCTTTATGCAGTGAGAAGCCTAAGTTGGTTTATTTTATTACCATTCAATAAACGGGAACAGAATTGTCCCCTCTGCCTACAGTGACCATGTATCCATCCAATTTCTATGTAGTCAGTGCCAGTGCTCACACAGTCTTTGAAGCCAACTCAAATGCGTCTTCCTTAAAGCCTTTCCTACTCTGAATTCCTGAAACAATGTTTACATCACTCTGAAAGTGCTTCTGTTAACTACCATAGTCAGGGGATTTCTTTGTGCTCAAATCGAAGTGGGGTTGTATGGTAAAGGAGTACTGGTTTAGGTAATAAGATATTAGATTTCTAGTTTCAGCTGCCTCACAGACAAAAAGCACTGTCACTCATCAGTGAAATCTCTGTGTGAACCAATTCCCTCAATCAGCAACTTTTTGAAAGTGAAATGCACCAAGCCTGATGATATGTGTCTATGTGAAACCTGAAATACTACCTGAGAAGACCTGCTGTGGCTGGCATGTCTGCATTTTAAGGTCAGAAAAACTATCAAGGCATGGATTGCTTAAGGAAAATAGTTGGGTAAGGATATGCGTTGACTTGAAGGAAGACAGAGGATTCCTGAATTGTAGAAGCATTATTTGGAGTTAAAATGGTCTTAATTAACACCCTAGCCCAGTCTCAGATTGGATGCTTAAGTTTCCCTGTGTGTGACTTTCAAGACTGAAGTTGTTAAGGATTTCACTTTACTTGGATCCGTAATCAACACCCATGGAAGCAGCAGTCAAGAAATCAAAAGATGCATTGAATTGTAAATTGGCTGCAAAGGACCTCTTTAAAGTATTGAAAAGCAAAGATGTCACCTTGAGGACCAAGGTGTACCTGATGCAAGCTATGGTTTTTTCAGTCACCTGACATTGTTGTGAAAGCTGGACAAGAAATAAAGACCAAAGAAGAATTGATGCCTTTGAATTATGATGTTAACAAAGAATACTTAATACACCATGGACCACCTGAAGAACAAACAATCTGTTGTCTTGGTCATCCAGTGCTGCCATAACAGAAGTACCACAAGTGGATAAATTTATTCTGTCACAGTCCAGTAGGCTAGAAGTCCAAACGCAGGGCACCAGCTCCAGGGGAAGACTTTCTCTGTTTGCTCCTGAGGAAGAAGCTCGTTGTCAGCCTTCCCAGGGACTGAGATCTGAGGGACAGGGGCCTCAGGTCCTTTCCAAAGGATGAGCTCTGCTCTGTTGCGTGGGTGCTAGGAGGGCCCCAAATCTGCTTGCTTCCCTTTCCTTTATATTCCAGGAGATTGCCTCGAGGCACAAAACAGTCTTACACAATGAGTCCTGCCTCACCAATACAACTGCTGACCATCTTCCCTCATTAACATCACAGAGGCAGGATTTACAACAGAGAGGAACATCACACAATACCATCCAAACAAGACCTAGCTAAATTGCTGCACACATTTTTGGAGGGACATATTTTAATCCATGACATCTGACTGGGAGGAAGTACAGCCAAAGTGCTCCTTATAAGCAAGGATGGAGAGATTTTGTTTTAGCTACTTTGGATGTGTTATCTGAAAGGACTAGTCCCTGGCAAAGGACATCGTGTCTGGTAAAGTGGAGGGTCAGGGAAAAAGAGGAAGACCCTCAATGAAATGAACTGACACAGTGGCTGCAACAATGGGCTCAAATATAGCAAATCATGAGGATGACAGAGGGCTGGGCAGTGGTTTATTCTGTTGGTTTCGTTCTGTTGTAAATAAGGTCACTGCGAGTCTAAACCAACTCCATGGCATCTAACAACAGTAACAATATTACTTTTCTACTGTTGCCCAGGGAGTTATTACAGATTTAGCAACTTAAAACAGCACCCATTTATCATATCACAGTCATGTAGATCCAGCGTGTCACAGCTGGATCTCACAAAACCAAAGTTAAAGTGGTATTGATGGGGGCTCTGCTTTTGTGATGATTTTTCCAGGTTTCGGAAAGAATTCAGCTCCTTGTAGCAGTAGGACTGATGTCCTAATTTTCATGCTGTCTATTAACCAGGGGTCGCTCTCAGCTGCTAAAGGCCACCCTCACATCTGTGCGGCCACCCTCACATCTGTGTGACCACCCTCACATCTGTGTGGCCACCCTCACATCTGTGCCACATGGCTGCCTTCGTAGGCTGTTCTCAAGGTGGCTCTTTGCCTTATTGAAGGCCAGCAGGAGAGTTTCCTACTCATAAGAGCTGCCTCTTGTTTCTTTCAAGGGATCACCTGATTAGGTCTGGACCTTCCCAAGATAGTCTCTTATTTGATTAATTCATAATCAACTAGTTAGGGACCCTAAATACGTCTTCAAAATGCAGTTGTTCTATGTAATGTATAACATAATCATGCAAGTAATTCAATTATGTATTTGAAAGCCTTAAAATTCTGTTAACCTAACTCACTGCCATCTAGTTGATGCTGATTGAATGATCTTATAGGATAGAGTAGAACTGTCCCATAGGGTTTCGAGGAGCCGCTGGCAGTTTCGAACTGTTGACCTTTTCATTCCCAGCCAAGTTCTTAGCCTCAGCACCCAAGTTCTGTTAATCTACATAAATTTACCAGGAACCTGTTCCAATCTGACCAATTTCTGTTCAGTTTTGTGTTGCATAGGAAGCTAACGGCTATGAGGCGCTGAAATGTCTTGGCCTCAGACAGGTACAAACTAGACACAAGATAAGCAAATGGCAGGCCGAAGCCCTTCAGACTGCATAAGACCTCAAGCTAGTCTAGATGTAATCTTTGTCTCATAGCTTTCTCTGCTTTATGAAAGCAATTGAATTCTGAAACAAGACTAAAACATTTACTACAGAATCATACAACCTTAGAACTGAGGAAAAAACCACACACAGACACACACGCATAAAACTTTAAGATGATCAACATATAGGCAGTTGTCTCTTACAGCTCTCGTGCCATGTGGCTTCCCAGCTCTCATGCCATGTGGCTTCCCAGGCAGTGTCTTTGATCAGGTTCGTTCATCTCTGGTCACTGCTGACTACCATAGAGTCACTCGTTGCACTGAACTGAAATCTGTCACTCTGTCATTGGACAGCTTCTTCCTGCTGATTCTAAATCTATCCCTGAGAGCCAGACAGCAAAAAGCTAAGCAGGTCTTACCTGACAGCTCTTTGGGTGTTGGAAGCTGGTGGTTGTGACTCCCCTGAGTGAAAGAGGCTGTTATAAATCTCTTGTACACGATTTACTGGGCTGCTAGAGAAGTTCTTTACTATTTTAGAAAGGAGGAGAACTTGTCAATGTATTTTATAGAGTCTATCATCACAGGCAAGCCTTTCGTGCATGGTGTGTTAGCAGAGATTTTTCAGCTGGATCTGATGATACTTTCCTTATGTTGTTTGTAGAGTGAAAGAGAAACCATCACTTTCTTTGCACAAGAGGACAGCACTTTCCCTGCACAGACTGGCCCCAAAGCCTTCAAAATTCCCTACTCCATCAGACAACGAATTTGTGCTACGTTTGACACCCCCAGTGCGAAGGGCAAAGACTGGCAAATGTTAGCACAGAAAAACAGCATCAACAGGTAATGGAACATACTATTGAAAACAGTGTTGTTGGTGTTTATCTGTTTTGTTGTTGTTGTTGCTGTTGTTTTTTATTGGTAAGAGAGCTTTGAAAAATAAATAAAGTGGGTTGGGTATAACCATTTGGTTTCTGGGTTCTGATGTATTTTTTGGATTCCTTTGACCACATTTCACTTGTGGGCTGGCTGAGTAAGTGGGAGAACACACGTGACACCATGTGGTTTTTCCTGCCACCTCTCTCCTTTACGGACATCATGGAAAAGCCTTACTTTGGTCCCATCTCCAGATTCACTAGTTGGGCCCACCAAATTTGGACTTAGACTGTGTTGTATTGGTTCTTTTAAGTACTCAGAGCAGAGATATTCTTAACAAATACGCTTCATAAGTAAGCAAATCTCTCATACCTCCTCCCCACCACAGGGCAACCTTCGTATCATTTATCTTTTCATGGGGACTTACTTAATGATCGCCACACAAAAATAAGGGAGTTTGAGGATGATGACTCTCAGGCTAAAGCCAGAGGACATTAAATAAGCAAAAGGGTGCCTAGGCATTGCAAATGGTTATGCTGCTAAAACCCACACAACTCATTACTGTGCTAACGTTATGGCTGAGTAGGGAGAGAATGCAACAGAGGGATTCGTAATGGGCTATATTACTTTATTTGAGAAAAAGCAGGGGATTAGGAATGGGGGAGGCAGGTTTGGGCTCAGCTTGAGGAGCAGCTAGCAGAAAGAAGGCACTGACAGATAAAATCTCTTCTTAGTCATTCTCCCCCTCCTCATTCCCCACAATGAATAGAAAAGAGAAACTGCGTTGCCCGACCATTTGATTTCCCTTATCTTTAATACATGTTTTTTTTTTTTTCCTTCTTGTCTTTTGTGGCCAAGCCTTATTTTCTTATTATTTGGCTTGCTCTGTCAGTTCCATTTTTTGTTCTTTATTTCCACAGACACCCTACCTGACTCTTTCTTCTTTGAAAGGGAGGTGGAGTGATGTCTGCCAAGAAAGGATAGAGTGTTGTTCCCTGTTTCAAAAGGGATCCAGAGTCCCAGAATGCACAGCCCAACTAGAAAGCAGTCAGGCTCGAAGAGGCAAGTCAAGAGAGAAGGCATTAGTACAAGAGAAAAGTGAATTGACAAAGACAGGCAGGCCCAGAAAGAATAGACATATTCTTGAGAAGGCAGATATTGAGAATGAAAAAATACAAAAATATATGAGAGTAACAGGAAAAAAAATTTAAGTTGAATAATTTCCAGCAACTTCAACGAAGAATGAGATGTCTTGTTTATAACACTAGAACACCCTAATGATGTCAAGTGTACTTTCTCGTCAACCTGGGGACAAGAATGGAAAAATAACCCATGGAGCATAATTTGGTGGAACAAAATAAAAAAGCATTGGGCAAGGACTCAGAAAATCACAAAGCAGCTGGCCTTGTTCCCAAAAGCCAGTATTCTTCGACTGGTCATTGACCAGACCTGTGTTTCCTTTACTTCAAAGGCAGTTCAAAAACATTGAACCTTATGAAGCATATACTCCTTTCTGACTCTGAAAGTATATGACATTTTAGTCACCATTTAGAAAAAAAAAATTGTCACAAATAGAGACAATGTCCACAAACATAGCTAATGTTCCATCCGTGGCTGTCATTAATTTGAGTGGGGTATATATTCTTCCCGCTTCCTGTTTTATCTTCATCTACAGTATGCATAATAAAACTACTCTGAATGTCTCCAGAGTTATCTATATTTGGACTTCAGCTGCAGGGAAAAAAGCCTTTCTACCTGGAAAACTTAAGTTTAACAGTGTCTGGGCACTAACAAGCCCTAAATGGCTGTATCGGACCAGCTGTCCCCTTAGCCCTGGGGTTCATGACCCGTGAGCACTTCATGTGTCTGTTTATGTGCTTGATTTTTGTTTTTCCTTAAGGCCTGATCTCCAGGAAAGCCTAAATTTCCTTGACATAAGTACTTAAGATGGCCCACCTTACAGAACATTCGTAACATTGTGTCCAGGATGCTGAAGATTCTTAACGAATGTTAGTGAACCCAAACCAAACTCAGTGCCATAGTGCCATTTCCAACTCCTAGGGACCGTACAGGACAGAGTCAAACTGCCCCATAGCATTTCCAGGCTGTAATCTTTGCAGAGTGTACCAGGGACCACCCAAAGAACAAACAGATCTATTCTGAAAAAAGTACAATCAGAGTGCTCCTTGGAAACAAAGATGGCAAGACTGCATCTTACATGCTTTGGACAGGAAGGATCAGTCCCTGGAGAAGGACATCATGCTTGGTAGAGGGGAGGCTCAGCGAGAAACAGGAAGACCCTCAGCGAGATGGATTGACACAGTGGCTGCAACAATGGGCTTAAGCATAAAAATGATTGTGAATACGGTGCAAGACCGGGTATTGCTTTGTTGGGGTGTGCATAGGGTCACTGTGATTCTGAAGTGACTTGATGGCACCTCACAACAACAACAGTCTTCACAGAAGCAGAGTGTCACATCTTTCTCCCGTGGAGAAGCTGGTGGGTTTGAACCACCAACTTTTAGGTTAGCAGCCGAGCACTTAATCACTGTGCCACAGGGCTCCTTGAACTTTAGTTAGCCCACTGCCATCAAGTCAGGTCCAACTCATGGTGACCCTAGAGGTCAGAGTAGAACTGCCCCATAGGGTTTCCAAGGAGCACCTGGTGGATTTGAACTGCGAACTTTTTGGTTAGCAGCCGTAACACTTAACCCACCATGCTACCAGGGTTTCCAAACTTTAGTTACTCCCCTGAAACTGTTCACAGTGAATAACAATCGATAATATCATGAGGCCACATAATCTACTTCTGTCTTTATATCTTATTTAGTTAGTATATACTCAATTTGCATGAGTGCTGGGGAGGAATGGACTCAATGGCTCTGTGTGTTTGTGTGTGTGTGAGAGACAGTGAGAGGGAGAGAGAGAGAGAAAGACAGAGAGAGAGAGCAGAGAGCGGGGAGCCCAGGTGACACAGTGGTTAAGAGCTACAGCTGCTAACCAAAAGTTTAACAGTTCTAATCCACGAGCTGCTCCGTGGAAACCCAATGGGGTAGCTCTGTATTCTTCTGTAGGATTGCTATGAGTCAGGTGGGACTCAACATCAAGGGGTATGGCTTTTTTTTTTTTTGTCCAGTGTATAGCATTTCCCAGCTTCCTGTTTACTCTCTAGCTCTACTCTCGAGAAGTGATCTAACTATGGGTTGGGAAGGATTTAAACCAGAGGCCAGCAAACTATACTCATAAAGGACTAGATAGTCAATATAGGCGTTTGCAGGCTACTGTTATGATTGTGTTGTGACCACTCAGTGGCCATCCAACTGTGCCATTATAATGAGAAAGCAGCCACAGAAAACACAGAAACACATAGACGTGCCTGTGTTCTGATAAACTGTGTTTACAAAAACAAGCAGTGGTCCAATTTGGCCAAAGTGCCATAGCTTGCTGGCCCTTGATTTAAACAAGCCTCGCCTGATGGAGAAGTTCTGGTCATCCAGCAATGGAGTGATCAGCTTCTAACTGAGAGGGTGGCTGTTGGACCCACCTAGGGACTCCACAGAAGAAAACCCTGGTGATCTGCTTTGTCAAAGACTGTAACTGAGAACACTTGATGGGACAGTTCCGCTGTGTCACATTCTGTTGCTATGAGTTGGAATCAACTTGTAGCACCCAACAACAACAACACCAACCTGAATACAGTCAGACCTTCATAGGGTTCTGCTGATTCCATCAATATAATGCTAAGACTGAGTCCACTTACCCAGCTCCACATTCAAACCACCGTACAATGGGAGGCTTCTGACTTGGCAGTGTGGTTTCAGCAGGAATATCCACCAACATATCTGGAAAAGCAGGATAGGAGAAAGGCTTTGCAAAACCACCTTGCTTTGTATTATTAGCCACTTGTCATTACATTGGTAGAAACTCTCAAGTCCCTTTGATGTCTTCATGACAATACCAAAAATATGTCTTCTTCTACTTGCAAAGAAACATGTGTGATAAGCCTGACAGGAATTTTCAGATGTAATTCACCACAGATCCCCAAATCATTATTTTGTTTAATCTCTTGGGGTTACAAAGCTGGAAACCATGATGCTGTAGTGGTTAAGTGCTACGGATGCTAACTGAAAGGTTGGCAGTTCAAATCCACAATCCAAAAGGTCAGCAGTTCAGATGCTCCTGGAAGACTCTGTGGGACAGCTCTACTCTGTCCTGTAAGGTCTCTGTGAGTCAGAAACTACTTGCTAGCAATGGCTTTTGGGGCAAGGGGGCGGGGATGGAGATAGTTACAAATAACATAATATAAGAGAAATGATAATAATAAATATAAGTTGAAACATACCCATCTAAGCATGTCAGTATTCCAATATTATTGGATAAGAAAGCTGTTTCATAGCTTGGGATAGTATCAGCTGTGGGATTACAACAGAAAGATGCTCACCAAACGCATGGTTAAATCTTTCTACAGAGAATTTGCCTAACCTGAGAAACCCTGGTGGCATAGTGGTTAAGTGCTGTGGCTGCTAACGAAATGCTCAGCAGTTGGAATCCACCCCGTGCTTCTTAGAAACCCTTTGGGGCTGTTCTACTCTGCCCTACAGGGTTGCTGTGAGTCAGAATCAACTCAACAACAGGTTTGGTTTGGATCTTGTGACAATTTTGTCTGCATCTTCTCCTCTTTTCAATTTTCTGGTGTTAAACAGCTAGTAAAGCAAAAGCCTTCAGATTATGCAAGAAGACTTTTCAAAGACACTGGAGGGACATTTCAAAGGCATTGGCTTTTATTTCCTTTGATGAAAATATTCTCTTACCCTCATTTTGGTAAATACAAATGTCACTGATAATAATCCGAATTTTTTTGGCCACACAAACTTCCAGTTAGATCTGAAGGAAGGACAGGGAATGCAAAGTCAGAAACTCAGCAGTCTCTGAGAATGTGAGAAATGTCAGTGGTGTGTGCTAGGAGACTGCATCACAGGTGGCCTCGCAACTTGCCTGGCATATGGATCACACCAAATGAGCTATGTAACCTAGCAAAGAATGTCACGGATAACAGTTGCAATTATAGATTCTGTGATCCAGCTTTGACTATTGCTCAGATTCTATACTTGCAGCCTTTTGAAGCTGAGATTGCATGTTTTTTTCTATAAATTCAGCTGTAATAATCCCCTAGGGCTCCTGGCCACTTGTGATTGGGAGGTGGGTAGGAATGAGAACTAAGGAACAGAGAGTGTTGTTGGAGGTGGTAGGCAGCATTGCTAAAGAGTAAACAAAGTGAAATAACATTTAAAGCTCATTGCTTCACCTAGAAATATTCTTCCATGTGTAGTGTTATTTTAAACAAATAACACTCAACTTCTGCGTCTGTGTGGTTACTGTACCTGCCCCGCTGTGAGATGTTTCCGTAAGTGCCCTGGGCTTCTTTTTATAACAGAAACATGTGGAAGAGAATTGGCCTGGTAACATTTGTAAAAGTGCCTCATGGGGGTCAGGAAGATGCAACCAGCAAATAAACGCAGAAATCATGCATTATTTGCATAAAATATGGTAAATATCTCTAAAACACACACACAGACCCATTGCTGTGAGGTCAATTCTGACCCATAGCAATCCTATAAAGCCTAGTAGAACTGCCCCATAGGGTTTCCAAGGAGTGGCCAATCGGTTTGAGCTGCCAACCTTTTGGATAGCAGCCAATTTCTTGACCATTGCTTTGTATTTTCATGACACTTCTTTATTTTTTAATTGTAGTTAAACAGCACTTAAATAGTGCCATCAACTTAAGGGAAATTCTCTAGCTATTTCTAAATGATGTGACATAACCAGTGTTATGTAGCATAAGACCACTCACCCTAAAGACATGCCTCATGGTGGGTAGAATTGATAAGAGCAAGCGTCTAAGGATGTTGAAAGTTGATCCTAACAGAAGCAGGCTGAATGGCTCGTGTATGGAAGCCATCTGTCCTCTTCTTTAGGTCTGACATGCTACCTGAGGTTGCACTATCAGAGAATTCTTTAAGGGCTCATGATTTTCATATACCAGAACTCCTTGTGAATGCATAGCCAACTTGACCAAGTTGCCATGGGAACAGATACTGGAGAAAATGCAGGAGACATGGGAGGGTGGGTGGAGGAGAAGCAGCCAGTATGGAAGAAAGCATTCCAAGTGGAAACTTACAGGTTAATTACATCTTATTAGAAGTTTTTTTTTTGTTTTTTTTTTTTTTTTAATTTTATCTTTCCCCAGCCCTCTCCCTAATAGTATACTTGCTTGAACACATGTAAGCCCTGACAGAGAAATATATTTCTTATTGGTCATCTGGTAAAAATAGTGCAAACTTATTTCAGATGTTAGTGTAAACGGGCAATGCTGTGCAACTCATGAGCAAATCCTTCAAACTCATGGCTGCTATATTGTGTGCTAATTGCTTGTTTTTCCACCACATCCTTTAACAGGGCCTCTAATGAGAAGCAGACCCTTCTCACATTAAGGTCATATCCTTCCATCCCCTCTGTCCACCCTCTTAATTGGACGCAAAGGAACAGTGAAGTGGCCAGAGGGCAGTGGGCAAGGGCAGAGGAAGGTCGCAAGGCAGCCTATTAACTCTCTCTGAATAAATGTTGAGAATTCCCTAGAAGAGAAAGAGCTGCAGGGCCAGCTTTCTCTAGGGAGAAGGAAGGAGGAAGGAAAGAGTGAGAGGGAAGAATGCAGAAGGCATACCCAAGGCCTGAGTCTGAAGGGAGTGTCTCCCAACTGCTGTACTAGACATTTTCATTCCTGTCCTTTGGGATTTACTATTACACCAAACTCCACTTTCTTTGTTCTGCTGACTAGAGGCTAGAAAACACACTGTAACCTTCAAATAATAAAAACGGATGTAAGACCATCACTTCCAAAGAGTCATCTTTGTGACTTTTCTAAGGAGAGTAGGTAAAGGAAGAGAATTACGTAGGTCCTTAGAGGCAGAATGCGATAAAACCTAGATCGGATTTCCCAGTTCTGGCCTAGTGGACTTACGCAGGGTTCTGAAATTTAAGGAGCCCTTCTAATCTAGCCAGAGGGACTCAAAACCGCAAAGTAGTGAGCACTTGGGCTTCTTTCCACCAAAGCCAATGACTCATGAAACTGTCTGCTAATAGGAAGCTGGAAACAGCCAGCCCCGAGTGAGAGTCAGCTGTGAAGGAAGCGTAGATGATTTGCGTGTGGCAGGTGTCCATCCAGAAGGCCAAACAGAAAGAAAGCTTTGTGTATCTCTGAGAGAAACAAAGTCAGGCTCCTACTGTGAGCTACAGGGGATGTCATTCCTCCGAGGCAGAGGCTGGCTCATTCTGGTCTTGGTAGGGATCATTTGCCTCCTTTAAGCTAATGTAGGTTTCAGGAAAGATGGACACGTCAAAGCCTCTTTACAGCCTAAATAACCTCCTTCTGAAATGGCACAGAAAAAGCTAACACTGTCAGTGGGTCAAAATTTGATGTCTTAATAAGCTGAAAAAAAGTAGAGCTATAACAAGAATATGGCTCATTCTTTAGAGTTTTTTTTTTTTCTTTTTTCTTTCTTTTTTTTAGTGATAAGTACTTATTTTCAATTATGTGTGAAGTTTGGTCAAAACGATATTGTCATTAACTCCCCTTCAGTCAGCCCCAACTGACGGTGACACCAGACACAGCACAGTCAGACTGTTTTGCTCCTTAGGGCTTCCATTGGCTGAGTTTTGAAACTAGATCGCCAGACATTTCTTCCTAGTTCGTATTAGTCTGAAAGCCCTGATGAAACCTGCTCAGTATCACAGCAACACACTGGCTTCTACTGACAGGCGAGAGGTGGCCACACATCCGGGCACTGTGGCCAAGAACTGAATCGGGGTCCTCTCTCACGGAACGTGAGAATTCTCCCGCTGAACCACGACTGCCGCCCTTTTTTGAAATACCTGCTAAATATTTGGTAAGATTAGGCCAAAAAACCAAAACCAAACCCACTGCTGTCGACTCAGTTCCCACTCATAGCGGCCCGATAGGATAGAGTAAAACTGCTCCATAGGGTTTCCAGGGAGCACCTGGTGGATCTGAACTGCTGTCCTTTAGGTTGGCGGACACTGCATTTAACCACTACACCACAGGTTTTCCTTGCAAGGTGAGAGTTGCCAGTATTTCAGTCTTTCCTCAAACTGTGTTGTTGTTTTTTTTCCTCTTGGAATGCATAGTAGTCATTCCACTTCAAAACTTGGGATTCTGGAAAATTTCTTGAGATCATTGAAGAGGAAAATTTACCACAACGAGACCTGTTTCTCTATGATATGTCTTAATTCAAAGAAAATGGGTGACTTCATTTGGTAGCTTTCATTGCCCTTTCCTCTCCCAGTTTGAGAAACAAGCAAACAAAAAACCTTGCTGTCCAGTCCTGTTCACAGTGATGCTACCGGACACCACAGAACTGCCTCACAGGGTTTACTAGAAGCAGCCAGTGCAGTCAAACTGCCAGCCTTTTGGTTAGTAGTTATATTTCTTATCCATCATGTCTCTAGGGCTCCATTTGGCAAACGGTCACTGGCTTATCCTACCAGGAAAGACACTAGAGGGGTCAAAGCAGGGTCCTACAATTGGTCTTATTCTCACTGGGTTGCTCAGAATTCCTTCTCAAGCCTCCAGGGTAATATTCTACCATACAAAGAAGAAAGACTTCTTGCTGTTGACTTCCACAGAGCAAATAATGGAACAGGCAACAGGATAACTAAGCAGAGCGTGTTATTGCCAAATTAATTGGCCTAAAAGAATCAGTGCACCACTGTTAGGGTAAGTGGAAACCGTTGGTGGCTTAGTGCTTTAGTGCTACGGCTTCTAAACAAAAGGTTGGCGGTTCAAATCAACCAGGCGTTCCTTAGAAACTCTATGAGGCAGTTCTACTCTGCCCTGTAGGGTCACTATGAGACAGAATCGACTCAACAGCAGCAAGTTGGGTTTTTGGGTTGAGTTAGAATAAGGAAAAGAAGAGCTCAGCATGTCTTAATTGCCTGTATCCTTTCTTTTTGGGTGGGATCAAAGTCAAAGTCACTGCTATCAAGGAGATTCTGACTCCCAGCCACCCGTAGGTCAGAGTAGAACTGCCCCATAGAGTTTGCAAGGAGCGTCTAGAGGATTTGAACTGCAGACTTTTTGCTTAGCAGGTGGCACTTAACCACTACTCCACCAGCGGAGAATAGGCACAGGTTGTGTCATGCTGTGCATCTCTTGCAAGTTCGTTGGAATGAAGCACTGACTTGTTTCATCCTGAAGGCTCCTCTGTTGTGTGCAGAACCTGCAATGAGATCCAAGTTTGGGGATGAACACTTGATGAATGGGCCAAATGTTTAGGGTGTCTCCACTTACTGCTATTGAGTATAAATGTTCTCTTCTATTTGCATTTAAAGAAGAATGTGGAGGGTTGGTTTTGGTCACATAAAAAGCTTTCGTTAAATGAGGCCATTAGTGTGATTGTATGGATAGTAATATTTTTTCATTATGACTGTTTCAATTCCCTACTTGATACTATACAGTAGGATTATACACTATTCTTTTTTTATGATTGAATGAAAATGTGCATTCCCATATAAATTTGCATGCCTACCTTACATGCAGCTCCCACTGCTCTGTTTCCCCGGCGACAGCATGCTCTTCCACTCCGCTCCATACATGTCCTATCCTCCCAACAATCTCCCATGCCCTCCTCTCCACCCACTCCCCTTCCTCGAGTAAGAGGTCAGCAGGACGACATCCTATAGATGCATAGAACCATAAAGTGCACACATGATATGGTCACTCTGCATTGCCAAGTCTAACCGATTCCTGTCCAAACAGTTGACCTTCATTATGATTTATGGACAGCATCAGGGCCATGGGCCATGCTCCCAGGGGAACTCCGAAGCCCTTGACCATCAATTGCAGTCTTTTAGTGGAGATCTCAGGGTGCACCTCTTTTTATTCTTGTGGTGCCAGTAAGACTCAACTTTGTGAGCTCCATAGCGAATATCACTGGTGGTGGCCAGGCACCATCCAGTTCTTGCAATCATAAGTCGATGTAGTCACCCACTCACATGGTTCTCTCTGTCTTCTGGGTTCTCTTTCCCCCATGTCATTTTGTGTCCTAGGTGATCATCTGTTCCTGCTGAGCTGGGACAATTTGCTGTACCCTCAGAGGGCAGCTTGGCAGCTTTTAAGACCCCAGATGCCACTCACCAATGTGGGGTGCAGAGGGCCCTCTTAGCAAAACACTAGTTGTGCCAATTGGCCTCGATTTCCCCTGAAAGCATGGTCCCCAGCCCCCCGCCCCAGCTACTCTGTCCTTTCAATATTGGGTTAAGATGGGAGGAGTACTCATGTTATGTTGAAGTCCACTTAATGTTGATCTTCTTTCTAATGTGTGCTGTCACAGATTTCACCAGCCAGGTTTCTATCGACTATCTAATCTCAACCCTCTCCCGCTTGCCCTGCCTTCCTGCCCATCCTTGCAGCCGTCAAAGAGTCTTCTATGTTTGTGTCTGTTTTTAAGTTCTTATCGTAGGGGTCTCACAATATTTGTCCTTTTGTCACTGACTACTTTCACTCAACATAATGTCCCGCAATTGAAACCAGGTTATGAGATGTTTCCTAAAATCATCGTTATTCTTTATCATTGCATAGTGTTCCATTGAGTATATATACCATAGTTTACCTATCCGTTCCTCTGTTGCTGGGCATCTGGGTTGATTCCATCTTTTTGCTATTGTGGACTGTGCTGTAATAAACATTCATGTTCATGTATCAGTTGGTGTGAATGGGCTTGATTCTGTAGGGTGCATTCCGAGTAGTGGAATTACTGGGTCAAATGGTATGTCTATATCCAACTTTTTGAGGAAGCACCAGATTGTTTTCCAAAGCAGTTGCACCGTTTTGTAGTCCCACCAACAGTGTAGGAGAGTTCCAATTTCTCCACAGCCTCTGCAGCATTTGTTGCTTTGCATTTTTTGGATCATGGCCAACCTTATTGGAGTGAGATAGTATCTCATTGTTTTGATTTGAGTTTCTTTAATAGCTAATGATCATGAGCATGTCCACATTTGTTTTTAGGCTGCCTGGATCTCCTCTTTAGACAAATGTCTGTCCATGTCTTTTCCCCATCACTTAATTGGATGATTTATCTTTTTCTTATTGATATTTTGTAGTAGGCATTGGTCTGACATGTAGTTGCCAAATACTTTTTTTCCATTCTGTAGGTGGCCTTTTAATTCTATGAATAAAATCTTTGGATGAGCAGAAGTGTTTGATTCTTAGTTGTTCCCATTTATCTATTTTCTTTTCTGTTGTTTGTGGTTTGTTTGACAGATTTTGAAGTCTGTCTACGTTGTGTATTAAAACTTCTATTGTTGTTTCTGCTTTTTCTTGGATGAACTTTATCATTTTAGATTTGATATTTAGCTCTTTTATCCAATTTGAGTTGGTTTTTGTATAAGATGTAAGATATGGATCTTGTTTCAATTTATGGCAGATGGATATCCAATTTTACCTGCACCATTTGTTGAAGATACTGTTTTTACCTCAGTTTAATGTCTTAGGGCCTTTGTCGAATATCAACTGTTCATAAGCAGATGGTGTCATCTCTGGGGTCTCAGTTCTGTTCCATTGATCAATCTGTCTGCTATTGTACCAGTACCAGGCTGTTTTGACCACTGTGGCAGTGTAATATGTTCAAAGGTTGGGTAAGGAGAGGCCTCCTAGTGTGTTCTTCTTCTTTAGTAGTACCTTACTTATCTGAGGCTTCTTCCGTTTCCAAACAAAATTGCTGATTTGTTTCTCCATCTCATTAAAAAATGACGCTGAAACTTGTGTTGGGATTGTGTTATATAAGTAGGTTGCTTTGGGTAAACTAGACATTTTCACAATGCTAAGTCTTCCTATCCATGAGCAGGGTAGGTTTTTCTGTTTATCTAAGTCTCTCTTAGTTTCTTGTAGTAAGGGCTTGTAGTTCTCTTTGTAAAGGTCTGTTATTTCTCTGGTTAGATTACTTCCTAGGTACTTTATCTTCTTAGGGGCTATAGTAAATGGTATTGATTTGGTGATTTCTTCCTTAATAATCTCATTCATATAAAGGAATCCTGCTGAGTTACTTATGTTTATCTTGTATCCTGAGACTTTGCTGAACTCTTCTATCAGTTTGAATAGTTTCCTTATTGATTCTTTGGGATTCTCTGCATATACAATCGTATCATCAGCAAACAGGATATTTTGACTTCTTCTTTGCCGATGCAGATGCCCTTTATTTCTTGATCTTGTCTGATTGCTCTGGCTAGAACTTCTAGTACAGTGTTGAATAGGAGAGGTGAGAGTGGGCATCCTTGTCTAGTTCCTGTTCTCATGGGAAACTGTTTCAGTCTCTCTCCATTCAGGATGATATAGGCAGTTGGCTTTGTATAAGTGGCCCTTATTGCATTGAGGAATTTGTTGTCTGTTCCTATTTTGTTGCGAGTTTTTAGCATGAATGAGTGTTGGACTTTATCAAATACCTTTTCTGCATCAATGGACAAAATCAGGTGATTCTTCTTTTTTGGGTTATTTATGTGCTTGATCACATTAATTGTTTTTCTGATGTTGAACCAGCCTTGCATACCTAGTCCCTGGTCATGATGGATTATTTTTTGGATATGCTGTTGTATTCTACTCACAAGAATTTTGTTGAAGATTTTTGCATCTAGATTCATGAGTGAGATCAGTCTGTGGTTCTCCTGTTTGGTTGGTCTTTCTCTGGCTTTGGTATCAGGGTTATGCTGGCATCATAGAATGAATTTGGGAGTATTCCATCCCTTTCTATACTGTGAAATAGTCTCAGTAGTGTTGGAGGTAACTCTTCTCTAAAAGGTTGGTAGAATTCTACAGTGAAGCCATCTGGGCCCAGACTTTTTTTGGTTGGCAGTTTGGGGATGACTTTTTCAATCTTATCTTTTGTAATGGAGTTATTAAGTTGTTCTGCTTCCCCTTGTGATAATTTGGGTAGATGATATGAATCAAGGAATTTGTCCATTTCCTCTAGGTTTTCAAATTTGTTGGAGTACAGCCTTTCATAGTATTCTGTTATGATATTTTTGATTTCTGTTGGGTCTGTTGTGACAACTGCCTTCTCATTTCTTATTTGGGTTATTTGTTTTCTTTCCTGGTTTTCTTTAGTAAGTTTAATCAATGGTTTGTCAGTGTTTTGATCTTTTCTAGAAACCAGCTCTTGGTCTTCTCAGTTTTTTCAATTGTTCTTCTATTCACTGATTCATTTAGTTCTGCTCTAATCTTTATGATCTGTTTTCTTCTGGTGCGTGAGGAGTTCCTCTGTTGTTCTCTCTCTACTTGTTCAAGCTGTAGGATTAGTTCTTTGATTTGCTTTCTTTCTTTCTTCCAGATGTGTGCATTTATGGAGATAAACTGACCTCAGAGCACTGCTGTATCCCGTAGGTTCTGGTAGAAAGTGCTTTCATTCTCATTGGAATCCATAAATTTCTTTATTTCATCCTTAACATGTTCTATAACCCATGGCTTTTTGAGCAAGATGTTGTTCAGTTTCCATGAGTTCCTCTTTCTATCTGTGTTTTTTCTGCTATTGATTTTGACTTTTATGGCTTTGTGGTCTGAGCAAATGCTTTGCATTAATTCAGTGGTATGAATTTTTTTGAGAAATGCTTTATGTCCTAACACATGGTCTATTCTGAAGAATGTTCCATGTTCACTGGAGAAGAAGGTATAATTGTCTGCTGATGGATAGAAAGTTCTGTGTATGTCAATGTGGTCTTGTTGGATAATTGTGGCCATAAGGTCTTGGGTGCCTTTGTTGAGTTTTTTTCCTAGACGATCTATCCAATATTGAGAGTGGAGTGTTGAGGTCTCCCACGATTATTGTGTAGTGATGTATGTTATTTTTGAGTGTAGTCAGTGTTTCTTCAATGTGTGCTCTAATATTAGGTTCATAAATATTTAAAATTGTTAAGTCCTGTTTTTGTATCGAACATTTCATCAATAGTGTTCATCCTTGTCCATGATGGTGGATTTTACATTAAAATCTGTATTTTGTGTGAGATTAGAATTCTGCACCTGCTCTTCTTTGTTCATTTTTAGCTTCATGTATATTCTTCCATCCTTTAATTTTCAGTTTGTTCGTATGTTTAAGTCTAAGGTGAGTTTCTTGTAGGCAACATATGGATGGGTTGTGTCTTTTCATCCAAGAAATCACTCTATGTCTCTTTACTGGAACTTTCAGTCAATTCACATTCAATGTAATTATTGATAGGTATGTGTTCAGTGCTGCCATTGTGATATGTTTATTTTTGTGCTGATATTTTCTTTGTTCTTATTAAACTGTTCTAGGACATTCTTTGTGAGTTGATTTTTCACCTTTTTCAGAGTTGGTTTTGTGGTTGTTGAGACTCCTGTAGTATGTTTCTTGATTTGATATGTTGGATCTTTATTGTGCTTTATGGCTGCCCCTATGAGCTCCTTTAATAAACTATATATAATCCCCATTTTAATTACTACCATGCTTATCAACTTACTCTCCATCTGGAAGGAGTATAGCAACTGTAATACATCTGTCTTTTTAATATGATGACATCACAGTTTTCATGATATGATCACTGGATCATTTCTTTTACTATTATAGCTTTGATTAAGTTTGGAGCCTTCGTTAACTGAGTAGGATTCTGGGTGATATGTCCTGTATTTGCTTCTAAAATATAAAGTTAGTGCTTTTGTTCTTCTAAGCCAAGGGAGTCTTTCAGTATTTCTTGTAACTTTGCTTTGGTTTTTACAAAGTCTCTGAGTTTTTGTTTATCTGTGAATGTCTTAATTTCCTTTTCATATTTGAAAGATAGTCTTCCAGGACTTATAATTCTTGCTTGAAAGTTCTTCTCCTTCAAGGCTTTGAATGTGTCATCCCACTGTCTCCATGCCAGCTTTGCTTAGCTTTGCTTTGAGTCTTGCTGCCTTTAAGAGTTTCTGCTTCTGTTTCATTTTGTTAAACTCGGTTAGAATATGTCTTAGAGTCTTTCTTTTGAGATCTATATTGAGCGGTGTTCGATATGCATCTTGGATATCTATATTCTCATAATTTCTGGGAAGTTTTCTGTCAGCAACTCAGTAACTATACTTTCTGTGTTCTCAGGTGTCTCACCCTCTTTAGAAACTCCAATTAATGGTAAATTATTCTTCTTAACAGAGTCTCATATGCTTCTTAATGCTTCTTCATTTTTCTTGTTTCTTTTTTCTGACGTCTCCTCATAGATGCTGGAGTCAGTAGCTCTGTTTTCCAAATCAGAAAGTCTGTTTTCCATTTGTTCCATTCTGTTTTCTTGTCTTTGACTTGAAGTCTCTATGTCTTTGATTTTGTTCTTGATCTTTTGGGTTTCAGAGTACTGGTGTTCCATCAGAGTGAACAACTTGCTTAATTTTTGATTTTGCTCTGCGGCATTTTGTATAAGGCCTAGGAGGTTTCCATACATAATCCTTATGTATTCGCCTCCCTATAATTTCAGAAAGATTTATTCATCTGGGAAGTTTTGTGGTGCTTTCTTTTGGGGGCTTTGTGAAGCCATGGGTGATTTCTTTGTTACGGGTTTCTCCAGAGGTTGTTGCTTTTTGGACATCATGTGAGTCAATAGAGGCTGGGAGAGATGCTGTGAGGATAGAATGCAGTTGTTTCTCTAGGCTGTCTTAAAATGGAAGGCAAGAGGTATCTCATAACTTCCAAAGTCAGTCAAGTTTTCCAGTGTATAGGTCCCTCTTCCCAGCTGGCAAAGTAAGCACCTCTGTATTGAGCCTCAGATGTTATAAACTAGCTTAAAATACAGAAAGGCTACTGCCCTGCAGGCCTGTGCTGTTGGTCCTGAGCTGTAGGTGACACTGTGTAGAATAATGCTTTTCTGCCAGAAAAGCACTCTGCTCCAGGCAGGCACTGCCTCCCAGCCCAGGAATTAGGTCTAGCTGAGGCCTCTGTATGTTTATTTCTGCCTCCCAGTGAAACAAGATGGTGTCCCACACAAGTTCACCCCTACCTCAGAACAGGCTACTCTATGTCAGAGGCAGAAAGATAAGCCAAAAGTGCAGAGATACAGAGAGGCCACAGCCTCTGTTGCGCGGCCCTAGCCATAGGTGACACTGTGTAAAATAATGCTTTTCTGCTGGAAAAGTGCTCTCCTCCAGGTAGGCACTGCCTCCCAGCCTAGGAGCTAAGTCCAGCTAGGCCCTCTATATGGGTGTTTCCAGCTCTCAATGGAACAAGATGGCATCCTGTGCAAGCTCAGTACCTGTCTCCATACAAGCTATAGGGAAAGAGAGGCCAAAGGTGCAGAGATGCACAGAGTCCAAAGCCAGGCTCTCAAAATATGGCAGTTTCGCCTGCCAATCCCACCAGCAGTACATCTGAGGTTAGCTGCTAGTCAAGTCCCAGCTCTGCCTGCTGGCTAAGACAGGGAAAAAAAAATTAAAAATGATGAGTTACCTTTGGTCTGTGAAAGCCAGCTTTTACAAAGAACTGGGTCAGCAAAAGAGAGAAAATTTTCTATTCAGTGGTATGAAGTCCAAATTAACAGACCTATGCCATGTCCTAGGGCTCACTAGGTGTCCAGAAGGCTCTGTTTAATTATCAGTTCAGGTTTGGGTTTCCAGAGGTATTTAGGGAGATATGTGTTTAGTCCAACATCTTGACTCCACCTCTACGCTATTCTTGTAAGGATGTTGCCCAAATTATTATAGGCAGCTTAACTTATTTTAAGCTTTTTATCTGATAAACTACTGAGTAGTAACTTTTTTTTAAATACTGCTTTAAGGGAAAGTTTACAATTTAAGTCAGTTTGTAATACAAAAACACATTTTTATGTGACCTTAGTTGCTTTCCCTACACTGTGTCAGCACAATCCTGCTCTTCACCCTTTGTTTCGTGTCCGTTAAACCAGCACCTATCCTCTTCTGCCTTCTCATCTCTTCTCCAGACAAGAGCTTCACATTTATTCTCGTGTGTCTACGTGAGCCAAGAAACACACTTTCACCAGTATCATTTTGGGTGTTATAATGACCAAATTTATTGAACCCATTGCCTTCCAGTCAGTTCCAGCTCATAGCAACCCTATAAGACAGAACAGAATTGCTCCATAGAGTTTCCAAGGAGTGCCTAGTGGATTTCAACTGCCAACTTTTTGCTTAGCAGCCATGGCTATTAACCACCACGCTACCAAAAATAAAACAAACCCAGTGCTATTGAGTCAGATCTGACTCATAGTGACCCTAGAGATCAGAGTAGAACTACCAAATTGGGTTTCCAAGGAGCACCTGGTGGATTTCAACTGCCAACCTTTTGGTTAGCAGACATAGAATTTAACCCACTGTGCCACCAGGGTTTCCACTATGCAGCCATGGTTTTTTTTATGTATTATAGTCCATTATAATTTTTGTCAGAAGATCTGGCTTCAGGAATAGCTGTAGTTCTAGAATAACAGATATTCTGCGATTCATGCCTTCCAGGGACCTCCAGTCTGTCAGACCATCAAGTCTGGTCTTTCACTTGCATTCAAGATCTGCATCCCACTTTTCTCTCACTCCCTCAGGGACTCCCTGAAGTCTCTGTCAGGGTGGTCACTGATAATAGATGGACACCATCTAGTTCTTTGGGTCTCATGCTGATGTAGTCTGTAGTTTGTGTGGCCCTTTCTGTCTCTTGGGCTCATATTTTCCTTATGAGAAAGAATGTGTTTTGAAAACGTTCCTCTTAATCATTTAAAAACAAAGAACTCTTAATTTCCATAATATAAACAAAATTGCTGCCATCATGTCATATTTGCCTTGAAAGTGTTGAGTGCAAGCCCAAATTTCTGAATAAAATTATAGCATTACTTACTACGAAGTGTCTGCTATGCTGAAGTTGTTAGACTGCAGTTCGGACAGGGCCCCTACTATTCTCACAGTTAGTAGGAGGAGGAACTTACCACTTGCATGTCAGCTATATTGGCCCCTGATAGAGTCATTCTGCATAACTAAGATGAAAAGCTTTATGTTCTGAAATTCAGAATGAAAGGGAGCTGCTTATAGGCCACACACAGTCTGATGGAGCCCAAGTGTTGAGAAAAGAACACTCAGCTAAGTGGACTCTAGATGTGTGTGAAATTTGTATTGGTAGCTTTTCAATACATTTTCCCTCTGCTGAGGTAGGACCTCTGAGTCTAATGGTACATTGGTTAAGAGCTTGGCTGCTTGCTGAAGGATTGTTTGCTTAAATCCACCAGCCACTCCTTGAAATCCGTGGAAACCCCATTTGGCTGTTCTGTTCTGTTCCATAGGGTCACCTGTGCATTGGAATTAACTAAATGGCCAAGGGATTGTTTTTGTTTGTTTAGTCTTTACATATAACTAAAGGTTTAGATGCTGCTATTTTCTGCAGCCCTGGTGGCTCTGTGGTTAAAGAGCTGAGCTTCTAAACACAAGGTAGATGGCTCAAACCCACCAGCTCCCTGAAAGAAGGACAGAGCAGTCAGCTTCTGTAAAGATTTACCTCTTTGGGAACCCAGTGGGGCAGTTCTACTCAGTTCACCAGGTTCTCTGTAAGTTCCAATGGGCTGGATGGCAGTGACTTTGGATTATTTCCTAATTCATTTGCGTTTGAATATTTCCAGGTATTCTGGAAGTCTTAAATGCTTTCAAAGTAGTAACAAGATGGTGATATTTTTAAATTCCAACTGAATGGTCATCTAGCTGCTTTCCTTCTTATAAAGTTGTTTCTGTGTTGCAATGGTTTGTGAAGACCCTAAGTGGCAGACCAGCATCAGGTCTCTCATTTTATTCACCACTTTTTGTGCTGAAAAAGAAAACAGAAAGCACGACATCTACTTCCAAAAATCCTCAAAAACAAGTTCCGTGATTAGTTTTAGCATGATTAATCTGATGGTGTATTTGAAAACTGATGTTCTGCAAAAATTCTGGTTTTGACCCATAAACATTATTATAAGTTGGCCTGTGTAGCTGATGAAATTGCTGATATAAAGATTCATATTTCCAGTTCTGCCCTGACCTCCGCATAAAGCATGGGATTTTAATTGGGGCCAGAGAATCGAGATAGGAAAGTCTGAGAAAGAAGAAATTAATCATGGTAATAAAACAAACCCCCAGGAACTCAGGTGTATAGCAAACATTTAGGCTCAACAAAGCACAATTAAATTTAATAAACCATTACTGTGCTGAGAACTTACATGAATAAATTTATTCCACCAACTTAGCTTAAACTTCCAGCTGCCTGTTTATGTGTGGTTCTTAAGTTTATCCATCCTCTTCCCAAGAATGGTCCAGAAAACAAAGTCATTGAGTCTACATAGTTTAGGGCAGATGAATGTGAGAAAGGAGCTAAAGGAAATTTCTAATTTTTAGAAATGGAATAATCTTTTGTGCATAGTATGACACCATGAAAAAAATAAATCTTATTTTTGCAAATTACCTCATGTGTATCAGAATTTGAAAAGGCTATGTCAAAAGAATATTGGAAGTTCAATGCATAAAAATAATAACAATTTGAAGTATCTAAGATGAGCAAGGTAAACATTTACTTCTTTAAGCATATTTTTTCAAAGATATGGGGAAAAAAAGATAATTTTATTTTAAGAATAATTTTTTTTGTAATGTTCTAGTTTTATTTCCAAAGAAATCAAAGACACTTGAGAAATTGCAGAAAATCAACCATTGCTGTGAATTCTAGTTTGTAGTACTAACAACCTTCCCTAAAAAGAAGGTTACATAAAGAAAGTAAGAAGGGAATAACTAAAAAATTGGCTGCCCCTGAGACCAACTGGAGTTACATAAGAATGTGTAAGTTTTTGTATGACAAATTTATATGGACTGTAAACTTCCACTTAAAATACAATAGAACATTAAAAAAAAAATTAGCAGCCCTCAAAAGGTAGGAACCCAGCCACCCCAACCCTTGGCCATCAAGTTGATTCCAACTCATAGCAACCCTATAGGACACAGTAGAACTGCCCCATAGAGTTTCCAAGGAGCACCTGGTAGATCTGAACTGCCACCCTTTCAGTTAGCAGACGTAGCTCTTAACCACTATGCCACCAGGGATTAAAAGGTAATACAGGGATAACACACTGTGCCAATTATCAAAAAATCACAGTGCATTTGTACACATATAAGCAGTAAAGATAACTGACTTATCTTTGAGGAATAGCATACTCCATTAAAACTTCAGAGTCTTCTTAGGTAGTAATTATTCTCCTGTAGAAACAGGTAAAAGTAGTCGTGTAGGGTGTCTGATAATGAGATTGGTGGCCAATTGCAATTTTTTTAATAAGGCTGACATACTCCTGTGCTTATCCATGAAAATTAAGAGGAAATAGAGATTTGTCTGTGTTTGGCTGAGTGTGCTTTGTCTATTCAAAGAATAAATTTAAAACCTGCTTTACAGAGCACAATTCACTTGCTACAGTATGTTTAGAGACCTGGGCCAAACAAGAATTGTATTTCTGCCTCTTTTGGTTATTTGATTTCCTTTAGCCCTGGGGACCTCTTCTACAAACCAGGACATTTACAGGACTTTTCCAAACCAAGTGACTGACAGGAAACATCCTTTGGCTCAGCAGTTCTTCCTCTGATCAGGTGCAGTCAACACCCTTGAACCCTCCAGGAACTCATGGCTGTTTTGAACATTCTGCTAGGACAAAGATTCATCACAGCCTTTAAAACATATGTTCTTTATGCCTCTTTAAAAAAAAAATTTTTTGTCATATTTTTATACCTAGGTGTTCTTATCAAATCCTGGACTATCCTGGGTCTCCAAACATTGACCAAGGGCAAAACTCTGAGAGAGCCAGGGACAGGATGTGTGGCTTGGGAAATCAGGAAACTGGAGCTTTGCTCCTTATTTTCCAATGCACAAAGCTGAAAGTTCAATCTCATGTTCTCTCAAATAGCTGTTAGCTCTGGAAATCTAGTTTGGATTGAAAGACAGTGTAGAACAGGGGTTAAAACTGTGGCCAACAAGCCGAGTCTGGCTCACTGCCTGTTTTTCTATAGCATACGAGTTTTGGAATTTTTAAATGGTTGAAAAAAAAAATCAGAAGAAGAGTCATATGACCTGACGTGTGAAAATTATATGACATTAAAATTTCAGTGGCTGTAAAGTTTTATTGAAGCGTAGTTATGCTCATTCATTTATATATTGTCTAAGGGTGCCTTCCTGCTACAATGAAAGAATTGAGTAGCTATAACAGAGATTATATGTGCCTGCAGAGCCAAGAATATTTACTCTCTGGCCCTTTCTAGAGAAAGTTTGTCAACTCCCGGTATTCAATAGAAGTGTAACTTTTCAGTTGAGAGGAACATCGGATTCCAGTCACCTCCACAGGTGATCCTAGTCTATTAGTGTTCAGGAGCAAGTATAAATGCTCAATAAAATTATAGGAAAGCTAATGATACATTTGTTGCTGTGACTGCTGTTTGTATTTTACTTTAAGCAGCAACAATGGTGATCACAGAAATTATTTACCTATGCGAGAAACAAAAGTATGTCCATGGTCATGACTAGAGATGGACATTGAAGGACTCTGTCTTCTCATGCCTGTTGGTTGAGTTTGTCCCTCTCCCAGCTAATTCTTCGGTTTGTGTTCTGCCTCCAGCACAAGCTGGGGTGCACTGATTGACTTTTAGACCTAGAGTCTTAGCAACTTTCCCTGTAAGAGTGTCTGTATGAAAATGACAATATTGAAATGTTCTTAAGTAAAGAGAGCTAGGATCCCTTCAGTTACTCAGGGAAAGTGTGCATTGATATTTCTACTTGTGTGGATGTTAATAATCATATTTTATTTGAAGGAAAGAGAGAGAAAGAAGAGAAGAGGGAGGGAGGAGGGGAAAGAGGAAACCCAAACTAAACCCACTGTTGTTGAGTCAGTCCTGACTCATAAGGACACTATAGGACAGAGTGCTACTGTTCCATAGTTTCTAAGGAACACATGGTGGATTTGAACTGCCAGACTTTTGGTTAGCAGACATAGCACTTCACCACCACTATATTGTCACCAGGGTTTCCAAGGACGGAGTGGGGGAAGGTGGAAAGAACTTTTTTTCTCTTTTTTTATCATGATTGAGTGAAAGTGTACAATCCAGTTTAAATTTGCATGCCCGCCTATGTGCAGCTCCTGCTGCTGTACCTGCCCAGTGACAGCACGCTCTTCCACTCCGTTCTAGACAAGTCATATCCTCCTAACAATCTGCTATCCCCTCATCTCCCTCTCCCCCACCTCCAGTAAACAGTCAGGCAGATGACATCCTATAGATGCATAAAGCCATAAAGTGCACACACGATATGGTCACCCTGTGTAGCCAAGTCCAATCTATCCCTGTCCGAAGAATTGACCTCCATTATGATTTATGGACAGGGGCAGCATTAGGGACAGGGGCCATGCTCGCAGGGGAATCCCGAGGCCCCTGAACCATCATTTGCAGTCTTTTAGTGGAGATCTCAGAGTGCACCCCTTTTTATTCTTCTGTTGCCAGTGAGACTCAACTTTGTGAGCCCCATCACAGCTATCACTGGTGGTGGCCAGGCACCATCCAGTTCTTCGAGTCACATGTTGATGTAGTCACCCACTCATGATGGTCTCTCTGTCTTCTGGGTTCTTTCCCTCATGTCATTTTGGTCCTTGGTGCTCATCCATTCCTGTTGAGTTGGGACCATTTGTTGTATCTCAGATGGCAGCTTGGCAGTGGAAAGAACTTTTTAAAGCTGATCTTCCTGTCTCTGATAAAGAGTCATATTACTGAAAAGTATGCATAATACCCCTGAACTGTTTGCTGTTTGACAGCTAACTGGCATTAAACAGCCTCTGAAGCCTATGGAATAAAATAGTACTTTATTCACTCAGTAAACTCTGGTGGCATACTGTTTAAGAGCTACAGCTGCTAACCAAAAGGTCAGCAATTTGAACCCACCGGGAACTCCTTGGGAACCCTGTGAGGCAGTTCTACTGTCTTATAGGGTTGGTGTGAGTCAGAACCTACTTGATGGCAGTGGGTTATTCACTTAACTGTGTATGTGTGTATGCTCCTTGTAAATGGTAATTTTTTTTTAACATTTTGTTGTGTTTTAGGTAAAAGTGTAGATAGCAAATCAGTTTCCCATTCAAAAATTTATACACAAATGGCTCTGTGACTTTCATTGCTGTCCCTGAAAAGTGTCAGCAGTCATTCTGTTTCCATCCTGTCTTCCAATTTCTATCTGCCTAGTTTTTCTGCCCTTCCTAACTTTCTCTTCTTCATTTAGGGGATCTTATATATACCCAAACTGGCAATATATGGAAATGGAAGGGTTTTTCTCCAATCTTCAGATCATCCATATGTCCCGTTTTCATTTGTTTTTTGTTTTTTTTTTTTTTTTATTTAGAAAATATGGTCATAGAAATAATAACAGCTAAGATTTGTTGATGTGTTTATCACTGTAATGAGTCCAGATTTGGATTATTGCTCTTTGGAGAGGGAGGTTTGGAGGAGAAAAAGCTGCATAAAGCTGGGCAGTGTCCTGGAGAGCCCACAGCTTAACCAGTTCATCTTCCTCCTGTACTGGGTCAGGATTCTACTCCTACCCCTGAAAGCTCTGCATTCCTGATCCCAGAACCTGCTCTGCCTTTGGGCATGGTGAATCCTGAGACTCAGGATTTCTACTGAGGGCACTGAGAGCCCAGCCATGTGCTAACTCCCTCTCCCCAAGGCAGAGGTTTCAGGCCCAGTTGGCTCCTTTTGGGATGTCATTAAACTTGCTTGCATCCATTTCATTCAAACACCCTCTCCACCCTTTCCTTCTTCCCTTTCCACCTCACAGAACTTTGAACTGCAGGGCCTCAAGAGACCTAGAGCTGGTAACCCAGAACAGCAGCCCACTGGGTCTGGGCTGCCTGCACCTCCACTCAGAGACCATGGCCAAGAAGGAGGCTGGTCCCATGTGGCAGCCAGATGTGGCACCTCTGCCATCAGGAGGGAACACAGGAAGTGGATGCTCTGCAGTCTATGGCTGCATTAATGAACAAAGTAGTCAGATAGTAGACTTGTCACTATTGTCTCTAAATACAAAATGCCAGATGATAAGAGAGTTGGTAAGTGAACTGGTGAAGAATAGGTATAGGAATAGGTATAGTTGATTGTTCTAAGCAAGACATTCCTCATAGGTGGTATTGTTTATTTTATAGCCAGTCTATTACTTCACTGAAAAGTGATTTCTTAGAGTGGCTTCAGTTCCAGATTTAAAAAGTGTCTTACGGTGATAATCTCTAGTCTCAGGGGTTCCTCAAGTCTTTATTAGTTCAGAAAGTCTGATCTTTTTATGAGTTAATGGTTTTGTTCTTCTAAGCCAAGAGCTTCTTGCAATATTTCTTGTAGCTTTGCTTTGGTTTTTAAAAATTCTCTGAGTTTCGGTTTATCTGTGAATATCTTAATTTCTTTTCATATTTGAAAGACAGTTTTGCGGGATATACAACTCTGGGTGAGAAATTTTTCTCCTTCAAGGCTTTGAATTTGTTATCCCACTGCCTCCATGACATCATTGTTTCTGCTGAGAAGTCAGATGAAAGCTTATAGGGTTTCCATCTGAGTGTTAGCTTTGCTTTGAGTCTCGCTGCCTGTAAGAGTTTCTGCTTCTGTTTCATTTTGTTAAGCTTGATTATAACATGTCTTGTTGTCTTTTGGGGGTCTAGAGTATGTGGCGTTTGATATGCATCTTGGATATCTATGTTCTCTTCTTTCCTAATTTCAGGGAAGTTTTATGTCAGAACTCAGCAACAATACTGTCTGTGTTTTCAGTTGTCCTTCCCTGTTTAGGAACTCCAGTTAATCGTAGATTGTTCCTCTTCATAGAGTCCCACGTGTTTCTTAATGCATCTTCATTTTTCTTGTTTCTTTTCTCTGATTTATTATAAATGCTAGAGTCAGTTGCTCTATCTTCTAAGTCAGAAAGTCTGTTTTCTAGTTGTTCAATTCTGTTTCCTTGCTTTGAATTGAATTTTCTTTTTCTTTAATTTTGATTTTGATCTGTCCTGTTTCAGAATGCTGGTGTTTCTTGAGATCAAACAGCTTGCTTAATTTTGCATTTTGCTCTGCTGCATTTTATATAATGTCTAGGAGGGCTCTATACATAATCTGTTTGTACCCTACCACTGATAGTTTCAGAAAGGCTTCTTCATCTGGAGAGTTCTTTGTTTCTTTCTTTGGGGAGCTTTCTGGAACCATGGGTGGATTTTTCCTTAAGTTTCTGGCCAAGGTTTGTTGCTTTTGGGACGTCTAGAGGTTGTTTAGTTTCTCTAGTGAGAAGCGCAGTCTGAGAGAGAAAGTGATTACCGGTCACTTCTATATACTCCAGTGACTAGGCCCAGTGGAATCTCTGGGGTAGAAGGCTCCACCTCCTAGTTGGCAAAGACACTGCCGTACTTGTGGAGTCACTGGAGGCCCATCAGCTGACCCTATGATGTGGGTTAGTAAAGGTTGGAAGAGATGCCATCAGGATGCTCCACAGTTATTTTTCTAGGTAATCTTATTTTGAAAGGTAAAAGCTGTCTGACAGCTTGCAAAATCAGTCAGGGTGTCAGGTGTGCAAGTCCCTCTTTCCAGCTAGCAATGTAGGCACCTCTATATCCAACCCCAGATGCTGTAATCTAGTTCAAAGTATGGACAGGCTACTGCCCTGCTGTCATCCACTGCCAGGCCCCACCTGTAAGGCTACACTGTGCTGAACACAGCTTTTCTTCTGGAAAGGCACTCCCCAAGCTGGCACTGCCTCCCAACCTGGGAATTAGCCCCTGCTGAGGCCTCCATTTGGGTCACTCCACCTCCCAGTGGAACAAGGTGTCTTCCTGCACAAGCTCTCTTGCCCATTGTGAAATAGCCAAATCAATGGCAGAGGTTCAGAAAGAGAGGGTGAGGGGGCTGAGGTGCTCAGAGTCCAGAGCTGGGCTCTCAAAATGTGGCTATTCTGCCTGCTAATCACATCAGCAGTGTGGCTGAGCTTTGCTTCCAGTTAAGCCCAAGCCCCACCTGCCAGCTAAGGCAAAGGAAAAAAAAGTTAAAACCCCCCAGTTACCTTCAGTCCATGAGAGCAGGCCATTCCTCAAAAGCAGGGATCAGCAAAAGAGAAAAACTTTCCTGTTCCATAGCAGGTAGTCCAAATTCACAGCCATATGCCATATCCTAGGGCTCACTGGGTGTCCAGAAGTCTCTGTTTAATTCAATCTAGGCCTTAGTTTTCAGAGGGAATTAAGGAGACATGTGTCTAGTCTGCCATCTTGACCCCACCTCACTGATCTTTTTTAATGAATTGGAGCTTTTGTTTACATTTTGTTTCTACATTTTTATCTCATTCTAACCTGGACCTCCTATTGTGTCCAGGGTTGGAGTGGTTGGTAGTGGTGGCCAGATGCAGTCTAGTTCTTCTTAGCGTCCCTGTGTAGATGATACTGTGTTTCTCATGGGCTGCTTTCACAATTATTTCTTGGTCTTCAGTTTTGGAAAATTTAATTATGGTATGTCTTGATGAGTTTTCTGAGGGTCTACCCTGTATGTATAGTGGTTAAGAGCTACCGCTGCCAACCAAAAGATCAGCAGTTCAAAGCCACCAGATACTCCTTTGAAACCCTATAAGACAGTTCTTCTTTGTCCTGTAAGGTTGCTGTGAGTTGGAACTGACTTGACAGCAACAAGTTTGGTTTTGTTTTTTTGTCCTGTATGGGATTTGTTGAGCTTTTTGAATGGTAACTTTCTCATCTTTCATATTTCAAAAGTTTTCAACCAATGTAATCTTAAGTTCTCTCTGTACTTTTTTCTTGCTCTTGTAAAATTTGTGTTAAGCATAGAGTATTCCTCTAAGGGTTTCTGCATTTTTTGAATCATTCCACAAACAAATTAGTACTAGGAAACTTGTCCTCTGTTTCAATTATACTTTCTTTTATTGATTCAGTCCTAGTTAAGCATCCTTCCATTGAGTTGTTGATTTCTGATATTTTGTTGTTACTCCTCTGAATTTCTAGTTGTTTTTATATGATTTCTGATTGTCTCTTAGTTTGTTATTTTCTTCTTGTATTTTTTTCTGTAATTCTTCTAGGTTTTTTTTTCTGTTTCCATTGATCTCCTTGAGGATCCTAAATTTAATTTTCTTGAGTTAAGGAGCTATTCATTTGTATATTAATTGATTGTATGTTTGCTTTCTGATGATTTTTTGTTTTGTTTTGCTGCATCAGGGTGGGCAGGGCAGATGTGCTCCAGTGATGGCTGGTCAGACAACATGGAAGCACTCACCAGCTGTCACCCAGTGGGTAGGACAGCAGCAGGCAGGATGAGCATGCTTCACTATCCACTGGACATGCAGGACAGCTCAGGGTAGGCTGGGCATATATGGGCTCTCATCTGCTGTCAGGAAACCCTAATGTTATAGTGGTTGAGTGCTACCTCTACTACCCAAAAATTGACAGTTCAAATCAACTGGCTCTACTTGGAAGCCCTATATGGCCATTCTACTCTGGATTTCTATGAGTCAGAATTTTGGGGGTATTTTGGGGTTTTTTGGAGTATCTGTCATCAGTCCAGTGATATGACAGTGAGTTATGACATTCTCCAAGTAAGCAGGTAGAAAGGAAGGGGATTGTGACAGGGGACTGGGGTATATGAGCACTTTCACCACCTGTCAAGTGGGCAGGGTAGCAGGTAGCCAGCAACTTAGAAGCACTCTCTGCCTTTCATCAAGAGGCCTGGCTAGTAGGCTGGGATGTATGGTAAGTAGGGGTGTGGCAAGTAACCAGAGGTAGAAGCAGACTTACTGGGGCATACATGGTGAGTGGATCAGTAGGCTGTGATGGATGACAGGGTTGCAGAACATTTTCTGCTGCTGACCAAGTTGTTGGGGCAATGGATGTGGGGCTGTGATGGACACGGAGGGTGGCAGGCATCTAGGGCATAGGATGCTCTCAGCTAGTTGCTGGATGGGGAGATGGTAGGTGGGTTATATTGTGGGCAGCCGCATGTGGCAAGTGACAAACAGCATAGGTGGACTCACTTCTGTTAGCCAGGTAGGCAGCATAGGGCAACAGGCTGGGTGGGGAGACAGAGGAGATCACATATCACCATCCCTGAGTTAGTGGGTTGGCAGAATTGGTGGCATTCATGACACCAGAAGGTGTCATTCCCTGTAGTCACTGGGAATGAGTACCAAAGTGCTCTCCAGTAACTGCAACAAGTGATCAGGACCTGGTCCCAACTAAGTGCAAGGAGGTAGAGTTACCTGGGCTGCAGTTCACTGGGTATCTTGCTGATAGTCTATAGATCTAACATTCAGTGTGCCTTACCCACCCTGGTGGTCAGGGACCCCTACTTGTAAATAGTCATGTATCTAAATCCTGGTTCCCTCCCTGTTCTGTGTACTGTGTGATCCCTGGAGCTCTCACCCTCATTGCTATACTTTCCCTCCTTACATTAATGTCATGTCCTGTTCACTTTGCTTCACTCCTGGTATATCTGCACAGTTTGTCTGTCTCCCATTGTAAATTCTTGTACCCGTCACCAGGGATCATCGCTGGCTTGATCACTGTGGCCACACTGTGCCAAAACAGCAGGCAAAACACCTCTGATTCAGATCTCTCTTTGCTGTTTTTGTTCAGTTTCTCCTAGTCAGTGTCTGATCTCATTATCATTCCATTGGAAGCTCAGGATTCCAGGATTGTCATCTTTATGTTTCTGTTGGTTTCTTGCATCTTTACCATAGGGTGACAACATGATGTGTCTGACTAAGCTGCCATTTGGGGTCATCTCTCCCATAATGTGCTCTAAAAACCTTGCTTGTCATCCAAGTGCTCTTCTCTATATGAGTCCACTCTGTTATTATGTGTTAGGCTTGGTTATGGAAAGCAGTCACATCTTCAAAACAGAAAAATCTTTTTTGAGTCTGGAAAATCTTTTCAACTCATCGGAATTTCATCAGAGGTCACATTTCTATTCTTGCTGTAACAGAACCTAAGAAAAACTGTGACTTTTAATCCTCCCTGAGGTCTTAATCTCCATCATAGCGGGTTACTGTCCAAAAGTTTGCTTGTCTTATCTTTCACAGAAGATCATGGATCTGAAAAAGGCTCATAGTAATCAACTCCTAGTTTATGATTATTGAGTAAATGCCTGTCACATATGTCCAGTTTTATGACGTGTGGTAGTGGATTCAGAAAATTATTAGATATGATTCTTGCCCTCCAGGAGATTGTAGTCTCACTAGAAAGGAAATACTCTCTCACATGAAATATATAATCATTTTACTCATGAGGAAGTTTCAGCACAAGCATAAAAGGGGCTCAGAGAAGACATTAATCATTTTGAGCAAAAAGGAGATGAATAACATACTTGCACTGAAGGAGTATAAGATCTTGATAATCAGAGGTTAAGGGGGAAAAGTAGGCTATGATACTGAACAGAACTGATGGAATGGAAGTGAGAAACCATATTTTACCTAAGTCAGGTTGAGTGTGAAAGAAGACCGAGTGAAAATATCTTTATTGCTACAGCTAGTTTGAAACCAGACCAAGGAAGGCATTGGAAAGAGATAGAGTAAAAACATAATGATTGTGGAAATAGATATTGGATATGACATTTGGAGACATAAAGAACTTCAAGGCTCTTGCTGTGACTGAGACTATAAGAAAGAGAAAAATGTGGGCCTAAATGAATATGTCACAAAGGAGAATCAACATAAAGGGAAGAGCCAAAATATGCTTCCTAGAGTGAAAAATTAAAGGAAAATTGGATTTCCTGGGACACTTGGTATAGTTAGGAAAGGAGCCATTTAGGAAGCATGGAGATGATACCAGATTTCAATGCGTTGAGTTTCAAAAATGTTGAGGGACATCTAATTGAAGCAATCCAGTCTCTAAATCCAAGGTCATTTAGAGATCTGTAACTAGCACTCATTAACCTATGAAACTAGAGGTACAAATGTGAATGCTTTGCATTTGGACTTGATAACTTCTCCACCTAATGTACAAGTCCATCGAGGAAAGAAAGAAAAAACGATCAACAAAAGATAAACCTTGACAGCCTTTGTGTTTACTGAGGGAGAGATCATAGGTGGCACATATTTGGGAAAAATAAGTTACATTATCACATATCCTCGGGAAATAGAGCCTTCTAAGACAAGGGTGGTCAAGAGGGAAACATGCACCCACTTACACACACACAAAAAAAAAATCAAGGAAAATGATGACTAAGAAATGCTTGAAGAATGAGAAGGCCATTGGTAGCACTCCAAAGTATGTTGTCATTTGCCTTTTGGGATAAAAGCTAAACTGCCTAGACCTACTTCAGTAGCTTTCTACTTCTGCTGTAGTAATATCCATTACAATTCATTTTTAAGTCCTTTCTGGTGATTTTTATTTGTTCCTTTGTTTTTGTTCTGTTCTCTTTTGTTTGTTCATTTAATTCTCTCTGTCCAGGAATTTATCTTATTTTGCTACACAAAGTAGCCCATCTGCTGTCATTTTGAACCTGTGGGAAGCTCGGCATCAGCACGATGGTGATCTTGACTCCTTGGCCTGTGCGCTTGAAGAGATTGGGAGGACACACATGAAACTCTCAAACATGACCGAATCCCAGCTTGATGAAGCCGACTTCAACTACAGCAGACAAAACGGACTCTAGTCCATGTCAACTCCTAAGACAAGGCGACAACCAGCATTGGGACATTTGCTTTCAGTAGGAAAGAAAGAGGCAGCTTTCTGCCCAGTGGCATTTGGGGAATTCTGCCTTCATTTCCAATCAGTGAGAATCCTTGGTTGAAGAAATTGAATTTTGTATCAGTAAAACATGTTAATGGGGAAAAGTTAAACTCTCTTAGATATAAGAAGGCTCCTTTGTCCCCTCAGAATCTGCACTTGGGTTAACAGTTAATGAAGTCCTTAGATTGGGAGGGTCAAGGATACAAGTGAGGAGCATATCTACATAAAAGTAGCTGCGGGAAAAAATTAGCTACAATAAAGCTGGGAAGGCAGACACTGAATAAGTGCATGTTTTGAAACCGGTTTTTAATGATGTGCCCCAAAGGGCCAGCCAATTCTGATACCACATTGTCAGGGCTTGCTACCAACTGGCATCTGTAGTGTTGGGAATCACTGAAATGCTTGCTTTGAGAAGTGTAACTGGGTTGCCAACCCATTTGTATGACTTCAGCAACATCAAAGAGAGAATGGGGGAATTTAGAATTTAGAATCTGAGTATGTCACACCAGCACCAGTTCCCTGTCTCTGCTAGCCACTTAATGAAGACAAGATGGAAAGGTAAGACAAGTGAATTCTTGATGTGTACCCCATCTTCATTTGTTTCAAGAGAAGTCTACCTATGTTGTTTCTTCCTCTTCTTTACCCATTGTGACAGGAAGGAGAGGTTTCAAGCAGTGTATTTATGCCTTTCAACCTGGAAATTTATTTCTTCTAACTCAGCAGAGCAAGGTCATCTTCATTCCCGGCTAAACCACTCCAACAGCATAGAGTGCTGTTAGCACCCACCTTATTATGTGGACTTGGAGACAGGAGAGGTCAAATCAGGCTCAAGGGAGTGTGAACTCCAGATGTCTCAGGCCTCACGTTTTAAGGCAAGAGCTGATCTGGTTCCCCAAATTGTTGTTTTCCTGCCTGAAATTTTCTAGCTTTTTGGTATCACATCATCACAAAATCAGTAGGGCTATATGTCGTTTCCCCTTTTGCCTCTGGGAAAACTCTAGTCTTTGCCCTGAATGGTATCTGTGTTAATAGACAAGAGGGTTGCTTCTACCATACTGTTCCAGAAACTGAGGCGTTGTTCAGGGAGCCTCTCGTCACTGATTACACAACTTCACCAAGTATGCTTTCCCTACAGGGCCATTTACATACAGTTATTAATTCTGATTATCTTTTTTTTTTAATAACAGAAAGGAATATTATAGAGGGTTGAAATCCACAAATAATTCATGACCTTCATCGTAACTCTTGATTCCCACTTTTAATCCTGTGAAATCATTTTTGACAAGCTGGCCCAGGGGCCTAAAGATAAACACATCTGTTCCCGCTCATCTTCTGATGGATATTTTAATTAGTTGTCCATGCCAAGGATTGCCCGAGTCAAAGACCTAGATTCACCACAAGACAACTAATTAGCTACATCAGAATAAAATAAAAGTAGACAGAGTCTACTCTCTGGGAATGTGATCAATGGGAATATGATCAATGTTTTCAAAAAATGCTTTTCCATCTCTTGTTAAAAATATATATATATATATTATAATCCCCCCCCTCCTGAAAACGACCTAAGGACTGTTTGCATTTATTATACCATGCATAAGGCATTGAAGAACTCCAAAATCCCTTGTCCATTGTTTCCAATGAACGTGTGGTATATATGGTCCTCTGTATTAGATAGTAGGCTTTGCTATGTGAAGTTCAAAAGCACCTTGCTTTTCTCAGGAACCAAAGGCTTATTATATAAAACAAAGAAATCCTCTTAGAACTTTCAAGCTTATTTTACAAATACCACATCTAGATCAGGCGAACACCCTTTTGCTCGTGTGCTCAACTTGTTTATTCATTTTAGAGGACATTGGAGAGAAGTGTGAGAGTATACAGAATTTGAAATCACTGATATAAATTCTGATATATATGGCTGGATTTTTATAATGCACTTGAACATGATGTCACATCGAGTAACGAAAGAACACAATTCACTACTGATTTCAACCCGAGGTTCAAATCCATGTTTAAGTCCATTTTGCTCCTTCTTTACATTTCCCTTTTGTTTCTGTTAGGATCATACACAGGGTTTCCAGAGAACTCTATGAACTTTTGTGGCCCTTGCATGTCCCAACCTTGTGCAGTATTTTACAATAGAATCCCAAAGAGAACCTATGTTTTTGAGATTGAAGACCAAGGGTGGGGGGTGGAGTAGGGGTCGTAGATCAGATAAAGACTTAGCTCACACTGGAATTTCTGGTTAATAACTGTGACCTAAACATTTGTTCAGTTTTGACCTTTGCTTATTGCAAATACTCCTAATTTAAAAGATTTGTCAGTTTGAGTGTTTGCCTGGAATGTCTTTTGTCCCAATGCAAAGAGAACCAAAATGTTAAAAGTGGCCTTGAATACTTGGTGGGTTACTTAAAGTCTCTGTGAAATAGCCCACTTACATGCCAAATCTTTCAGTCCTCAAAGGCATTTGTGTCTAAAAGTCATGCTTTAAATATGACTTTAAATTATGCCACCAAAATGGTCAGCTTCACAGCTTCTTCCAACCACAGCTTTGTAATTTACAGAGTTTACGACACTGCTTGTGCAGTCCTACAGGTTTATTTTAAAATCCTTTAAACCCAAAGGAAGCTGGCTATATGGATTTAAATCCAAACTTCATTTATCAGTGCAGGAAGTGTCCTAAAACTCAGACGGACTCTCACAAAAATTTTATTAGCCTTTTTGTAAGACAAAAAATGAATTGACATACTTCTCTTTAAAAAGGGGAACTTCTCGCTTTGTAGTTTATATCTCTAGCCACAGGTACTGTACTTCGCCATGGTCCCGGTATTTTTCTTTCACCTGCCTTTGAGAAGGGATATTATGTCAAATCACTAAAACGGGGTTTCTCTTTGGATTAAAGTTCTGAACAGAAATTCTCAACATCAGGACTAATAAACCTAGGTAGACTATCAAAATGGTGTAAGTGACTGGTTTTAGATAGTATTCTCCACTTGCTAATCTTCTAACAAATTTACCTGTGTATTTCAATATGTTACAAAATCTTTCAGTGCACTTTTATTGTTTCCCTTTGAGCCACTTCTCTTCAATCTCTTAGTCACCTTGCCCCTGTAACGGTGTTGAATATGATAGCTTTCAGATGTGTTGGAAGGTCAGGTTCTCTCAGAGGTCTTTGTTCCAGTTTGACAAAGGTCAGAGGAACTGAAGGAGCTAAGAAAAACGTGCCTGTCAGGCCCATGGGTGGCCCATCTCAATCACTTTCCATCATGAAACATTGTAAAGTTCTGACTCCTTAGTAATCTCCACATACTGGACAAGAGGTGACGTCCATAGCCAATGGGATAGCCAAATGCTGTCCTAAAGATAGTGACACAATTTTATTAGCCTTTGGTGTTAGTTGCCATAGCTCCGTATTTGAAAATTGATGCTTTAGCCAAAAGCTGAACGGCCACCGTTTGCGCAGTTTCCGCTGTTTCGTCCGCATAGAATTTTTCTAAACTACAGAGTGTGTTTTGTCTAATGTCACAAAAGTGGAAATGTTACTAATCTTAGCTGTGTTGCATATTTTGTGTTTTCACTTCTCAGACTCTTTCAAAAGCTGCAGTTATAAAGCTGTTTGGCTGTATTGACAGCATGTGGTGTTTACACAAAAGCAGTTCTAGGAGAGCCAGTGTCTACCATCCCTTCCCCAGTCACCAACAGAGTCGCAGTGACAATCTGTGTGCTTGTGTTTCCCTGAAAGACGAAAGGGGATGGGATCAGACCTGGCCCGTTAGTCCCTAGTGTGTAGTACTGTGATCTCCAGTAGGAAAACTTAACTCCCATAGAATAATTGTGGTTTTTGAAGCAGCTACTCATTGCTTTTTCCTTTTGCTGTGAAGATCATGGATTTGGAATATCCTCATGAGTTGGTGGGCCCAAGACAGTAACAAGAAACTTCATGTCTGAAAATCCACCCTCCACCTGAGCCCAAAGATATAAAAGGCAGTGAGCTTCATTGCGAGGCCTGAGCTTCAAAGGTCCCCTCCCCCACCCCAAATATTGAATTGCACACGAGCTGCACCTCTTTTCCTCCCCCTACAAAGAGACAAATTTAAATGATAAAAGATCTCATTACATTTGGGAATGTAATCCCTTGCATGGATGTTAATGCGTGTCGATACTCTTAAAAACAACATGATCAAAATGAAAAAGACCTGTGCCTCCGTTTTTCCCCAGCCCCAAAAGCATTTTATTTATTTCAAGCACTATTTGCATACCAGTTTCCAAACTGGACAAATAACAAAGTTTCTTTAAAACTTTATATATACCGTCATTAAAAATTTAATGGTAGTTCTGTTGAAATCACAAAAAAAGAAGGTTGATATTTGAGGAAAATTAGTAAGTTGAATGTCATGCCTTCTGCCCCCATTACTAAAACACAGACAATACAGGCAGTGATAGATTTCAGAATTCTAATATCCCTCCATGAGCCAGTTCCAGTGATGCTAAAGACCACATTTCATTTGATGTGAATCAATCTGAGCCCCTTTCCAAACCGAAAAACCAAACCCACTTTGGTTGAGTCGATTCCGACTCATAGTGATCCTATAAAATAGAGTAGAACTGCCCTACAGAGTTTCCAAGGGCCTGGTAGATTTGAACTGTGAACCTTTTGGATAGCAGGCATAGCACTCAACCACTACACCACCAGGAAGCCACTTTGGAGGGAACCAGACAAATTTCAACCAGAAACTTCCCTCAGCTGGTCCAAGAGATCTCAGCCACTCCCTTTCATAAATTCTCTGTAAGAAGGCAGGAAAAACTCAGTCTGTGGAAATTTTCCAATCAGGGAAACAATTTTCTAATCAGAAAAGTGATTTTCTCTAAGTTGGGCTCAAGACTCCTCCTTAAAACTTCCCATTGATTGTATCTGATCGGTTCACGCAGTTCAGGGAGGCCCAACCTCGAAATATGGCCAACCTCAGCATTTAGAGAAAAACTAGCCAATTTCTCCTGGCCCAAAGTCAAAAGATATGAGTAATTGTTAGCCTCTGTTTCTGCATGGAAGAACTTTTAAGCAGATTTTCTTCTGTTCTGTTGATTTTTGGAAGGTATGTGGGGGTGCGGGCTTCTTTTGAGTGATTCGTATCTCAAACCCATTCCACTTAACATTCATTGGATGTGTTCAGCACTGAAGAGGAGCGGGGCTGAACCCTTAATTCGACATGAAGGTGAGGGAGTGAGCAAGCCAGAGCGGAGAGTCTGAACAAAAGCATGGCCTTGGCTTCATACCACACTTTTTGTGCCTTGTATTATCAATGTAAATTTTGAATGTTGTACAGTAAATATTTGGATGGACTTCTTAGAAAAGGCTGCACTGGTTTCTTTTTCAACACATGTACATATCTATAAATATCTATACATATATATTTGGTAATGCCAAACAGCTATGTTATATTGTATTGAGCAAAATGGACAGTTTGGATGTTTTATGTAGAGTTTGCAAAAAAAATGAATGGTTACCGACTTTTCAAGATAAATGTACAGACGTAAATTACTGCGTATCTGTTATTTATGAATAAAGAGTCTTTTATTGCCATTTTAGGATACTACATGGGTGGAACTTTGAAGTCCCAACGAGCATTCCTCTCTACACACCGCTTACCACATTCTTACAGGAGCTAGACTATTCTCCACAACGAGGATACTGTTCAATATGTATTATTGTTTGAACTTAATTTCTCACTTTGGCTTCAGGAATGAGATACTCTGAAGTTCCTGGAATGAAAGATGAGATTATCTTCTCCTAGCATTCCAGTCCTAACACACACACACACACACACACACACACATACACACACCACCTTTCCTTTGGATATAGTTGCCTATACCCTGAAGACTTTAGCCATACTGTAATGGTGATATTATTTGCTCTATTCCACAAGATGCTTGGGTTATTCATATAGGCTGTGCAGAACATTTTCTGCCTTTCCATGGGGAAATATTAAGAAAATAATCACCATGTTGCACATTTCAATACATCTTGACTGATTGAGTATACTTTAAATGGTTTTCAAAGTGTTGAAAGTCTCACCAGCAAATTTTATCATAATTACAAAGCTGGGTCTGGGCTATAGGAAAAAGTAGACTGTCCCATGAGTTTCCAATGAGCAGCTGGTGAATTTGAACTGCCAGCGTTTTGATTAGCAGCTGAAATCTTAACCACTTTGCCACCAGGGCTCCTGAATCTATTCTGAACCAACTAAAGCAGTCTGATCTACTCTAAGATGGATTCTGATTTATTTAAACTAGTTGGTTGTAATTGCAAAGATCAAAAATTGGGTTTAAACCAGTATTTTCTAAGTTATTTTGCTTTGTTTTATAAAATACTGTTTCCACTAACAGTAGATTTTTTTTTTATTCAGATTAAGTTTGAGAAGCTGTAGGATAAATGCAAGTATGATTCTCTAGATTTATCAAAACCTTTAAAGTCCTAATGGGTATGAGGAATTTCTGAGAATAGGGGACACTGAGTATTTCTTAAACTTTTTAAATTATGTAATTGTTTTGTACCATCATCTTGGGCTAGTAGGAAAGAGTATGCATATGCAAACACTGGCTGTGATTGCTCTGACTATTCTACCCACTTCAACTTAGTGGAGCATTAAAACTGATTAAAATGCTTTTAAGCTCCTGGTTTGATAAGAATTGGTTCTAAGTCACTTAAATTAGGTAAATCAGTTATCATAAAGCAAAACCAGGTCAAAACTTTATGAACTGTTCGTGTTGGTCAGAAAACAGATTTTAGCTAGAACTGTCATGACTAGCTTAAAGCTCCAGGTACACCTAATTCATCCTGATACAAATATAACAGATAAGTTTGAATCTATAGTAACTGAGCCAAAATTATTTTTTTTAATAAAAACCTTAATTGAAAAAATGTTTTATTTACTTTGGAACTAATTTTGAGTAGATTCTGTTTGGCTAATTTATATATTTTGAAATTGCCAAAATCTGTTGGAATTTGATCAAATGTATTTTAACAGTAGTTTACATACTCATTCAGAAAATATTTATTGAGAATTTGCTGTATAGTAACAAAGCCTGGGGTTCAAATCCTGACTATCATTTAGAATTTGATACCAGGGAAGTTACTCAACATTTCTCTTCAACTATGATATGTGCATGTCAATGTCTTAGTTACCTAGTGCTGCTATAACAGAAACAACTGTAAGTGGATGGCTTTCGAAAGAGAAATTTTATTCCATCACTGTCCAGTAGACTACAAGTCCAAATTCAAGGCATCAGCTCCAGAAGAAGCCTTTCTCTGTTGGCTACAGAAGAAGGTCCTTGTCAATCTTCCCCTGGACTGGGAGCTTCTCAGGCACAGGGACACCTGGTCCTTTCCAAAGGACACACTGCTCCCTGCACTGCTTTTTAGTGGTGTGAAGTCCCCAACTCTCTGCTTGCTTCCCCTTAGAGACTGCCTTAAGGCACAAAGCAGTCTTACACAGTGCATCCTGCCCCGCCAGTACAACTGCTACTGGTTCTCCCTCCGTAACACCATAGAGGCAGGATTTACAGCACAGAGGACCATCACACGATGCCACCAGTGAAGGCCTAGCCAAATTAATACACGCATTTCGGGAGTCAGGAGAGGGGTGCACAGTTCAATCCACGAAAGTTAATAATAGAATTTTAGGGTCCATTTGAACTCTGATGATTGAAAGAAAAAAAAATGCACATATAGCTCTTAGTAAGCCCTCAGTGAGTATTAGCCTTTGTTTTATTTTATAGTGGCGTTATGCACTGTAGCTAACATAATAGATGTAGGATCCAGACAGGCATGGATAGTATACTCAGGTACTCTCAGAGTTTGTAACATTGGCCCAGTCTTGGGTAATCACATCCACGTCACTTGGCATCAAGTAAATGTTCAGGAAGTATTATAATGAATAAGCACATCTCCCGCTGTCTCTGGCTGGTTCTGATTCTGGAGAGATGGTCTAGAGTATGTGTTACATAAACAGTGAAGTGGCAATAGGGCTAACTACTGACCTCTAGTATCTTTCTGATACCTATGAAAAAGAAAAGCATGTCTTACTATTCTTCACCTGTAAAAGATAATACATCCATCTGAAAATTACTTTAATAATGTTCATATTATATAGACTGATTATAAGAAAGGAGGAATGTGAGAGATCATGAGTCATATATGTGTTCCACATGTATCTATACTGTGGCAAATAACCCTTTTTAAAAATGAGAATATTCTAGCACATAATAGGTGCCTCTTCAATGAAATTACTCATTTTCTGGTTTTCAGAGGACACAAGGGCCTTAAAAGCTGAGGAGTACGAGCTAAGAATTAAAGAGTCACCTGAGCACTTATCATCTGCTATTTTCCAGATCCTCTGTTACAAGTCAGCCATTCATGAATGAAAGACATCAACTCAGCCTTCAAGAGGCTCGCTGTTTATGAGTTAAGAAATTATCATACCATCAAACAAAAAGTGTTTTGACAGAGAAAAGTGTAGATCGTTAACGGAGTATAAAAGAAGGACAATCTAGGTTGTCGAGTGAGGGGAAAATGTTGCAGGGCTAATGTACTAGCTGCTGCTATAACAAAGTTTTGTAACAAACTGTATAGTTTGTGAGTTAAAAGAACATCATTTATTATTCTCACCATTGGTCAGCTTGGAGGTGTCTTGGCTGACCTCAGCCAGGTACATCCGTGTGTCAGTAGTCATTTGGAGCGGTGGCTGGGGCTGACTTTTCCAGGATGGTATCCCTCTTGTATCTAGGGTCCTGCCTGGGAGAAGAGGACTGATTAAGCCCTGATCCACATATTTCAATATCCAACAGGCTAGGCTGAAGTATATTCTGATTCTAAAAGCAGAGAAACTGGAACCATATACAGCTTCTCAAAACATAGTCTTAGAACTGAAGAATTATCATCTCTGCCATGTTCTAATGGCAAAATTATTTCATAGGGCCAGCTCAGATTCAAAGGATGGAGAAATGGAATCAACTTCTTGATGGAAACAGTTGCAAAGGCACACTGCACTGGCTGTGGGTACAGATGGGGTAGTGAATCGATGCCATTCTTTCAATCTTTTTAACACAAATAGTTAAGACTATGTCAGATAAAAACAAGGGGGAAAGAATCCACCAGATTAGCAATGATGACTATATTACTAGGCATCTTACTTAGAAGTGATCATGTGGCTTTTCATGTCTCAAGCTAAAAAACTAAAAAACTAAAAAACCATAACCCCATTGCCTTAAGTCATTTCCAACTTATAATGGCCTTACAGGACAGAGATCTGTCCCACAGAGTTTCCAAGGACCACCTGGTAGATTTTAACTGCTAATTTTTTGGTTAGCAGCCATAGCACTTAACTACACTACCAGGGTAGCACATCCCAAATATTTATGCAGTCAAATGGTCAACCATGACTTGGCCAACCATGTTTGAGAAAAGATGCACTCATTTCATTTACAGGGGTTTCTTTATTATGGGACCTCTCAAAGACTTCAGCATTAGTGGTCAACAGGTATTGAGTATTTGCAGTATGCCACACCCATTGAATGGTTGCACTCATGTAGTCCCCTAGTAAACACATGAAGTGGGTACCACCTATTATTCATGCTTTGGAACTGAGGAAAGGAGAAACTATGCTAATGTTCATTTTCAATTACCCAGGGCAGACTCTTGTTTCAAACATTTTCCATATGTTCATTACCAAGTAACTCTTATTCAGTGACTGTGAGTAACATCTCAGAGTTCACGTTTTGTGATTCACTTTTCCAAAGATGGAGGAGAGATCAATTGTGTCCTCCAACCTAAATTAATTTACTGCATATTTTCATCAATGACTTTTTTTCTCATCTATTTACCCATTTCTTTTCAACTGTAAAAATGTTGTGTCTCCAAACACATGATAAGCCCCGGGCATCCTTTCTAACATTTTAAATTTTGCTTGTGAATGCTTGATTTAACCATGTTTCTCTATAACTCATCAGAAATGCGTCCTTAAAACTGATGGAAATGAATTATAAATATTTTGCTCAACCTTGTAATGATGACTTGTCTTCAAAAGCTAGGGGGTTCTTTACATGCAATTAAATGATTTATATCTAGTAACCTTGTCTCTCTTGGCTCAGAACAAAAGTCAGTGTTTCTTTCCTTTCCAAAGAATGAGCAATGTGTCCCCAATCATGAGTAAGATGCAGAGCAATTAAACAGAAAGAGCCCAGACTAGAAATATGAAGGTGCACGTTCTAATCTTAACTTGCACACATACCAGTGTCATAGAAATTAGTTTTATCTTTTTGAGCTCCATTTTCCTTATCTGTAAAATCAGCATCATCAATATCCTGTCCTACCTCCTGTATCTAGCTAAAGCAAAGATCAAATGAAATATTCAGTGTGAAAAATGCTCTATGTTCTAGTAAGTGCTACAGAGACAGGTCTTTTAGCAGAATGAAAACCTCACATTGATTGTCAGTGGGTAACGTTTTCAAACCTAATTAATTGTTGCAAATACAATAAAAAAATTTTGAGTGACCAAGGGTTTGTTCTGCCTTCTCCTAAGAGCTGCAGGTGAATAATTTGGTTAGAATACCTAGAAAAACAGAGATGGTCTGCTTTCCTAGCTACATCTCTCTAGAAATCCAAACACTTTGATAAAGATCATTAAGAAATATGTGTGTTCTTGCCAATGCCATAAATGAAAAATAATATTATATCCTAAAAGTCAATTATGTATTTGTTATCACAGAAAGAGGTGGGAGTTACCGCTTCTTCTCTGGGCTTTTATGGCCCAAACAATGTCTTCTTTCCCTCCTTTAAAATCAAAGCAAACCAGGCAACACAATTCACTAGTTAATTGTGTACTCTATTGGTCCCTCTGCTTTACCCAGGTGTTGAATTTCTTAGGGCAAAAAAAAATGGTACTGAGTGTCCACTATATGGGGGAACACTGTTTTAAGCAATGGGAATGCAGCAGTGACCAAAAGAACCTAAATACCCCACTCTCACAGAGATTTCATTCTTGTCGAGGGGCTGGGGAGAAAGAGCAAAAACTAAATAAGTGAAATATTTAGTACGTTGTATGGTGATAATTAGTGTGATGAAAACAAAGCAGAAAAGAGGAATGAGGCTTCTAGCATTGTGACTAAGGTTGTATTTTAAATAAGGCTGTTAAGCAAGGTCTCATTGAAAAAGAGGGTGAATTCAGACGATTTCTTGAAGAAGATTCAAGACACGCAAACCAAGTTGTGAAGATACTGAGGTGAAAGCATGCATACTTACTCAAGAACCAGATTACTTCGGATGTCTGTTGGCATCACAGCAGAAGGCAAGCCTCCACTGCCAGACGGGTGGCAGCTACATACAGGATGTGTGTGAGTGACAGTGTAGGAGATGATCTCAGAGGCATAAAGGGGCAGGTCATATGTGATATCACAGGGCTTTGACTTCAGTCTACATGAAAAAGGAAGGTATTGTAGGAATTTGAGTACTCATTGCCATTCAGTTAATTCCTACTCATAGCAACTCTATAAAACCCAAACCCAAGGTCATTGCTTTCAAGCTGATTCCAACTCATAGTTACCCTATAGGACAGAGTAGAACTGCCCCATAGAGTTTCCAAGGAGCACCTGATGGATTCAGACTACCAACCTTTTGCTCAGCAGCTGAGCTCTTAACCACTGCGCTACCAGGGCTGGCATAATCATTTTGGAGTCCTTTTTTCAGATTGTGTTGTAATGGGAGAGAAGGTGAATGCAGGGAGATTACTACTCCATTATTCCAGGCAAGACACAAGACAGTGGTGGTTCAGTAGTAGAATTCTTGCTTCCCTTGTCAGAGATCCTGGTTTGATTTGCACCCAGCTCATCCTGTATGTGGCTGCCACCCATCTGGCAGTGGAGGCTTGCCTTCTGCTGTGATGCCAACAGGCATCAGTGGGCCTCATTACCTGCTTCTTAAAATCAGCCATGTTTTGTTCCCATGTGCGTGTGGGTACCAGGACTCAGGGGCTGAATCAGTGGCAGTCAACAACCACCACCAGGGAGGAGATGATTGTTGCTTGGTTCAGGGTGGATGTGATGGAAGTAATGAGAGGTGTTTGAACTCTGGAGCTATCCGGAACAGAGCTGTCAGAGTTTGCTGATGTAATGGATGGAAGTCATGAAAGGAAGAAAAAGTCAGCGACGACTTCAAAGTTTCAGTCTGAGCAACAGCAGTATGAAGGTGTTATTACCTGGGCCAGAGATACGTACTGAAGAACTGCTTAGGGGGGAGAGTGGAGACCAAGAGCTCTGTTTTGTATGGGTTAGTTTCAGAATATTATTAGACCTCCAAGTGGAAATTTGGAATAAACAGTTGAATATGCGAACCTGAACTTCAGAAGACTGGTGTAAAGCTGGAAGTTGTCAACATATACGAGACATTTGAAATCATAAGACTACACCAAGTCCTGGGCCACTGACATGTTAATAACTTTAGATGAAAAAGAATCAATGTAAAAAACTAGGAATAAGTGGCCAGTGAGAAAAAAGGGAAACCAGAGGAGTGGTGTCCAAGAAGCCAATGTGATTAATGCAAAGGATGCAACTTCTGGGTCAATGCTGCCGACAGGTCACGTAAGGTGAAGGTTAATGACTGACCCTTTAATTTAACAATATGGATACCATTTATGAACATATCATAAAAGGTCAGTTTAGATGGAGTAATATGAAAGAAAACTCATTTGAAGTAGGTTAGAGAAAAACTAGTGAAATGAGACAGAGCTAGCAAGTGTTACCTACTCTTTTGAGAAGCTTTACTGTAAAGAGAGAACAGTTGGGTTTAGGGGGTATTGTTTTCATGTAAAGGATATCAGAGAATGAGATGCTTGAAACTGAAATTATGGAGGGATGTGTTTATTGTTAATGACAGGGTCTATAAGACAGTTTCTCCATGTCACCCTATTGACCTTTAGAACTAGGAATGTTATGGGGCTTCCTTGTGATTTGCAGGATACTTAGCAGCATACTAAGAGCCCAGGTTGTTCAGATCCACTAGCCCCTCCTTGGAAACCCTGTGGGGAAGTTCTGCTCTGTCCTTCAGGGTTGCTGTGAGTTGGAGTTCATTGATGGCAATGAATTTGTTTGTGTGTGTGTGTGCTTTTTTAGCAGCATATCTAGCCTCCATCCTTTAAATGCCAGCAGAACTTCCCCAGCTGTAACAACAAAAGCTGCATCTAAACATACATTCCCACATTGCCCTCACTTACACACCACAAGTCTATAATGCGATGATGACCATGAGTGGCTGGGACAGGGTGGAAGACAAAAATCATTGCAGAATCCCAATTTAAAGAAATAAGAGAACAAGGAGGCGTCAGAATAATCTTTGTGCATATTGCAACCTCCAAGAATGAAAACAGAAAGCTATGTTGACTAAAGAGACAACAAACCAGGATCTAACTTTCCAAATGAATTAGACAAAGTGACTCAGGCACTAGCAGACAATTGCAACTAGGAGAGATAGTGGGTGGTATCTCGACATATAAGTATCAAAAAATGGAAAATTCTAGTGAGATGGGTCTGAAAGAGGTAATGAGAAGGAAAGAGAACTCCTACCCTACCTTTTGTGACAAAGCATAAGAAAGAAAACAGCCACTACCTAAAAACCTACAGAGAAAGTAGGTTTTGTTGTTGTTGCTTGTTTGTTTTGTTTTTCCATGAAAGGAAAATGCAGATTTCAGCAAGACTACGTAAGGGAAATATTTAGAAAAGAAATTGGGAAGTTTGCTGATGTCTGAACGCACCAAAGAGAAGTTTCATAAATTTAAAAGGACAGGAGATGGGTCAGATGTGCAGAACCTTCTAAGCAATATAATCCAGGTGACAGGGATTTCCTGGGAGACAAGAGCATCCCTTGGTAACTGTCCTTAGCAAGACTGAAGGACATGATAACGCTTTGCCATTGAGTCAACTCTGACTCATAGTAGCCCTAAAGGGTGTAGTAGAACTGTTCTCTAGTCTTTCTAAGGAGTCCCTGGTGGATTTTAACTGCTAACCTTTTGGTTAGCAGACATAGATCTTAACTACTATGCCACCAGGGTTTCCAAAAGACATGATGACATGACAATAGCCATTAAAACTGAGTACATTAATCAAGCAATGGATTAAGTAAAAGTTAATTGTGTATATAAATTTAATAATACAATTAAACATTTATTAAGTATGTGTTCTGTCTGTAGAAGCTTTCTTCAAAGCAGTAGGGGGTAGGTAATATTTCAGAAAAAGGCTCTAGAACAGAGAAATGGAGAGCTTAGTCATAGGTTGTAAAGCTAGCTGGTGGCAGAACTTAAATGAAGTCTTTTTACATAGCACCTTAATGTTCCTCAGACCTACTATATAAGAATATTCTTACATATGAGGACCTGAAATTCAGGGTTTCCAACAAGAAACTATCAAGTCACACAATTAGAGAGTTCAGCTACCTGCAGCTTCATGGGCCTGTGGAAGTCTGAGTTCCTGTCTGAGTCTCCCTAAAACTACTGCTCAACACAAACTTCCCAAGGACCACTACTTCTGAGGAAAAGAGAGACCAGCAGACCTGACAGAGTGGGAAAAATGAGACGACACTAAGGATGGTGAAGACATGTTAGCATCTTCTTGTGTCTTCCTTCCTGATGCAATCTGAGGAAATAAATACACAAGAAAACAAATCACCTGTCAGCAGAAATTTTCTAGATAATACATTGGTACAATTCTTCCTAATGTTAAAATCAAGGAAAAATATAACTCTCATGCAACTATCAGTGAAACGTGTGTGAAAGATTTTATATCATTCATTCATTAATGAGGAAACTGGTAAGATGTTAGAAGTAGTTCAAAGAATGTGAAGAGCTGATACTCATCTACAGGTAGATATGGATGGCATAGAGGATTTGCACTCCACTATTAACTTAAAGGTTGGTGTTCTGAACCCACCCAACACCACCATGGAAGAAAGGCTTGGTTACTGGCTTCCTTAAGTAGTAAGGCCAAGAAAATTGTATGAAGAAATTGTACTTTGGAGCACATGGAAACACCATGAAGCTGAATAGATTTGATAACCACAGGGTTTTTGTTTGTTTGTTTATATGTACACATGCAATTGGGATTTCTGAAAGAACTTTCTGATAGATAACAAACTGATTAATAGCCTATAAAACTAAGGAGGGGGGAAACCAATGCCATTGAGTCTATTCCAACTCATAGTGACCTTAAAGGACAGAGTAGAAATGTTGCATAGAGTTTCCAAGGAGCGCCTGCGGGACTCAAACTGCCACACTTTCGGTAAACAGCCATAGCATTTAACTAGTACACCACCAGGTTTGAAGTATCCTGCAAGGCAACAATAAGTGAAAAACAGTTCAATACTAACATATATGAATATTCTATATGGCAATAAAGTGTAATACTTGGGGTCATCTTTTCTATAGGGTGGAAATCAATTGTAGCTGGACAAAATTCACTTGCACTGTCTGCATTACTCTTAGCTTTTATCATTTAGCTGCTGTCCTTACAGAGCTGTGGTGCAGCCTAGTCAACATCCACCAAAACCAAAAATGTACTGCCATCGAGTCGGTTCTAACTCATTTTAGTGGCCCTATAGGACAGAGTGGAATTGTCCCATAGAGTTTCCAAGGAGCACCTGGGGGTGAACTTTGCATTAGAAACCTGCTGATCTTTTGGTTAACCACCATAGTTCATAAACACTATGACACCAGGGTTTTACCTAGTCAGTAGAAGTTGGTAAAAACAAAAAGAGAACCAAAAAAACACCCCTATCAAATCACATAATCCACAGAAGATTCACTAGATAACACTCAACACTTCACTGAAAGGACCTCCAGTACTCTCCCCTGCCTGTGGTCCAGTCTTTGACATGTTTTACTTGATAATACTCAGTTCATGATTCTCTTAAAAGCCTCTGTTTTGTGTACTATCTTTTAACTCCCCAACTCTGTCTTGTGAATTTTTTTCCCCTCTGTTAGCTCCAAAATTGTCAGGACTGTTCTCTTTGATACCAACATCAGCAGCTCAACATCTGAAGCAACTAACTGAAGGTGAAGTTACGTAGTATCTCCTACTAACTCCATCTTTATCTCTAAAGCTCAGCGATTGCTAGTCTTGAGCTTATTTGAGGATTGATTTTCAGTTATTGTAAGTGAATTACCTATTTGACCCTCTTCTCAACATATTTAGACTTAGAGAAACTTGATATGCATCTTCAAGTATTTGAAAGTCTGTCATATGGAAAACAGATTCAACTTGTTCTGTATGCCTGGGCTCTGGGACATGAAGACTACAGAGCTTTTCCTTATCATGAGTTTAATTTTCATTGATCTGTTCAAAAATAGGATGAGCTTTTAAGGAATCATAAAAGCTTCTGGTAATTGTGATCCATGGCTTTCATTGACATACATGTAATATCAAGTTTTCTTTGTTGGCATTTAATTTTTTGATGAGGCTTTCCTCTCAAGTCCCTATTCATTATTTTTACCTTCAGAATGAGATTCAGTTTCTCCCACTTAGTCTTGTTCCCTAGCCCAGAAATGGGAAAACCATCTTAGTAAATATGTTAGACTTTGCAGATCACAAGTCCAATGTTGCAGCTACTCATCTTTGATGTGATAACCAAAGAACAGACATAGACAAATGATAAACAAATGCACGTGGCTATGGACTCTAAAATTTTGTTTCAATGAAGTTTTCACATAATATCCTCTATTTTGATTTCTTTCCCAATCATTTAAAAATGTAAACTTTATTCTCATCTCATGAGTTGTGCATAAACAGACAGTAGGCTGGATTTGTCCCCCAAGCTGTTGCATGTCACTTGTGCCCTGATCTCTCATTTTAGACCCCAAAGAGGAAGACTTTCTTCAAAGTGTTACCGGAGAAAACCCAGTTGCCAACTTGTGCTGCCTGTCACTGTTAAGCCAAACGTAGAGACACAGATTGATCTTTTAAGAGTGCTTTATTTAGATTGCTGGCAATCTGAGAAGATGACAGGTCAGCACCCTGAAAACCATCTGAAGATCACAGTTCAGACTGGCAAATTTTATAGAAGAATTAAAGGAAGGGAAGAGGGATAGGTGAGGGATACAGTCATGCAGGTGTCCAGAGAAGGTAAAATTGGTGGAGAAATACAGCTTCTTTGTTTTAGGACAAGTTGTCCTTGATGTCTGTAGGCTGTATACTTTTCTCAGGAGCAGTGTTGCTTATCTGAATAGTGGCCTGCAAACTGGTATCACTCTGTCTGGTTATTGGTCAAGAATAGCTTGGGAAAACAAACTCAAAATCTTTTTGAGTACCGCTCAGAGAGGCAGTTACAATTTTGTGTGTCAGCATTCTTAGAGGAGAAAGGGTTTTAGTATTAAGAAAGAAGCTAGCTAAGAATTTCCTACAGCTGTTAGCCCTATCAAAAGGGCACAGTAAGATTCACTGACATCTCAAAAGTGACCCAGAAGGCTGAGAATTTGCCAAGATTTGGATGTGAAAAAAACTAGTATTCAATCAGATGTATTACATCTTAATGTTTTTATCCAAGTAAGTAGTTTGAAAAAGAGGTTTCTGTTGAAGGTGTGCTGACAGATGTGTATATTTTGAACATGCTACCTGGAGTGACAGTTAGTCAGCCACTCAGATACGTAAGCACGAACTGGAAATATTTTTGTTAATAAAACTCTTTTGAGAGGGGTCTTGGCTCTATAATGAGAACATTTATACAATTCTCAGAGACAGCTTCTTGGGATAAACTACTCTGCAGTTGGCCTTACAGTAAAGTTTGACTGCTCAGAAACCAGATTATTGCCTTGTAAAATTGGAGCATCCCTTTCCATTATTATCCATTTCAGGCTTAAAGTATAATAGATTCCAATAAAGGCTCTTTTCATAAGATCTGTTTAAAGATTATTTCCCAGGTCATTTGGTAGCAGTTATGTTAATACCATCTAGGTAGGTCTCCAAAAGGAAGTCACAAAAAATCTCAATAGCTCTTATAAGATTTCCTTAAAGGGAGGTTCTGGTGACAGCTTTTCATTTTGGATGAACTAGTAGAAGAGGAAGATTTAAGGTACTTATCCCTGCTTTCATCTGTTTGTTTCAGTGTGTGAGGCTTCATCCATCACTGACACGTACCAATTCTTCTCCTGTTCTTTCTTTTCTATTTATTTCTTTTATCAATATAGTTAGACTCAGGGGGACTTGAATTTGTCTTCGAATATTTGAATATGTGTCATATGAAAGAGGGATTACACTTGTTGGACATGGTTCCATGTGGTAAAACTAGGACCAGTTGTGCAAAACATGACAGGGATTTTTCTTTCTTTCTTTACAATAAGCATAATTTTTTGCTGAACTGGGATGAGCTATCTTAGAAGAGCTTCATGATGGTCTAACGGCCTGGTGGCTGGGGGCCCCCCTGGGAGCATGGCTCTTAGACCTGCTTCTGCCCCTGTCCACAAAACATTACTGAGGTCAACTCTTTGGACAAATGTGCTGGACTGGACTCGAGGACACAATGTGACTACATGGTGTGTGTACTTTATGATTCTATGCATTTATCAGATGCTGTCCTACTGATCTCTTTCTAGACAGAAAAGAAGAGGGTGGAGATGAGGAGGCAGGAGCTTGTTAAAAGGATCTGACAAGTACAGAATGAAAAGGAGGTGCGCGCTCTCAGCAGGCAAGGAGAGGTGAAGGAGCTACAGATAGGCGGACATACAAGATTAATTTGTATTGTATACTTCCACTTAATCACAATAAAATAAAAACGGGTGGGGGAGAAGAGCTTCAGATCACTGAAGGTGTTTAAGGACAGAATACTAAGTGGAGGGTTTGTTATAAAGAGAACTCAAACTTGATTTATCCATTACCATCAAGTTGATTTTAGATCATAGCAATCCTATAGGACAGAGTAGAAATACCCTGTAGGATTTCCAGTGAGCAGCTGTGGATTTAAACTGCCAGCCTTTGGATTACTAGCTTAATGGTTAACCACTGTGTTACGAAGGCTCCAAAGAGAGTTCAAACATCCTAAAGTAATTGAATTATCATTCCTTAGATTCCATGAATTGCAGAACAGTTGTTCTCTGTTATTATTATAATAATAATACCTGTTACCAAACAAAACCCTTGCCATTGAGCCAGTTCCAACTAATAGCAACCCTGTAGGACAGAGTAAAACTGACCCATAGAGTTTCCAAAGAGTACCTGGTGGATTCAAACTGCTGACCTTTTGGTCAGTAGAAACCCCGGCAGTGTAGAGGTTAAGTGCTATGGCTGCTCACCAAAAGGTTGGCAGTTTGAGTCTACTAGGTGCTCCTTGGAAACTCTATGGGGGCAGTTTTACTCTAATAAATTTACTATAAATCAGAATCAATTCAACGGCATTGGGTTTGCTTTGGTACAATAACAACAGTAGCTCTATTATTTGACTATTTATTATTGTCAAATGCTGTGCCTAAGACTATATTCTATCTCATTTAATCTTTACAACAACTATGAAGTCCATGTTATTTGTATGTAAATTTTAGAATGATGATGTCAAGGCTTAAAGGGGTTAAATAGCTTGCTTTAAGTTATGCAGGGAGTAAGTGAAATATTCTAGATTTGTATCCAGAGCTGTCTTAATACTAGAGCCCAGGCCTTAAACCTATGTTACTTCTTCTGGTGATGGGAAGCAGTAGGCTTTAAGGACATGATTCAAGTCCCATCAAGCTTCTAATAGAAGATAAATATATTGTAAAAAATACAGAATATATGTAAGGAATGACTTGCAACTGTTAAACATATCCACATGGATAAACTTGGAAAGCAATGTTGAGTGAGAAAAAGAGTTGCAAAACAATATGTGCAATACAATATTATTTATATAGAATGTCATGTAGAATGTAAAGACATGAAAAATAAAGCTACATCTTGATTTAGGGCTACATGCATCTGCAGTAACAACTAAGTGTGAATGAGAAACAAATGTAACAAATGAAGTCATATTAATAATTTCAAAGGAGTGCAGAAAAAAAGAAAATGGAAAAAGTTGCATACATCTACAATATTTTGGTTCTTTGAAAATGAAGGAGAGAGACAGAAACAGGAAAAATCTGAAACAAAGATGACTAAAATGATTTTCAAAGCATTTGTGGATACATATGTTCTTTCTTTTATTTTCTCTGTTTTCTTGATGCTTACATATTTCATATAAAATATACATAATTATGACAAAATTAAAGCAGAATATGGTATACAAAGCTATGCAGCAGATTAAATACACATAATAATCTCTATCTCCCCTATTCCCAATGCCTTCAGGAATGATAGCAGAAGAATGAGTAGACATAAACACACAAAGACAGGAAGACCAAGAAAGTGTCAAAGAGGAGTGAAGAGAAATCCATCCAGGTAGACAAGTGCTAAGTGCAGGAACAGAACTGGCAAATGAATCCTGGGTCTATAGGGTCAAACTAAAACCAAACCCATCGCTTTCAAGTCAATTCCGGCTCATAGCAACCCTATAAAACAGAGTAGAACTGCCCCATAGAGTTTCCAAGGAGCACCTAGTGGATTTAAACTGCCAACCTTTGGTGAGCAGCTACAGAACTTAACTACTATGCCACCAGGAATTACAAGGCCTACAGGGTAGGAGTCTACAGTAAAACATTAACAAAACAAACAAACAAAACCCTCAGGCATTACAAGCAAAGGTATGCATGAAATAATTTGTTCAATAGTTCAACAAGTTTCCATTGATTACTATATACCAAGTTCTGTTCTAGCTGTGGAGATAGATACTCAGTGAATACGGCAATGACACCCAGGATGCAGGGTTTGTTGACAGACTTTAGAAGTTGTAGATAGACTCCCTGTTCTCTTTCTCCGTCACATTCAGTGGCTACCCTGTACTCACCACATGGAGCTTGTTTACTTTGGAGAAGCTGCAACAGACAAGTTCTAGAGAAAGAGTTCAGGTACAGCTATGAAGAAGAGTGTGTGGCTTACTTACAAGACTAATTGTCTAGACATCAAACAGTGAGAACTACTCCCTGTACTGCTATCCATCTTGGCTTCTACAGTGAAATTTATATCATTCAAGTGGGGAATTGTGAATTTCTCTGTTGGGAAATTGATCAGCCTGAAAGAAAAGACCTGTTGTGGATTGAATTGTGTCCTCCAAAAAAAGTTGTTTGCCATTTGGCTAGGCCGTTATTCCAGATATTCTGTTATGTTCCTATGTGTTGTAAATCCTGCCTCTATATTAATAAGGAGGGATAGGCCATGGTTGTGTTGGTGAAGCAGGACTCAAGCTGTAAGACTGTATTGTGCCTTGAGGCAATATGTTGAGATATAAAGGAAAAGGAAGCAGGCAGAGAGCAGGGGACCTCATACCACCAGGAAAGAAGCAGTGCCAGGAGCGGACCGCACACTTTGGTCCTGAGGTCTCTGTGCCTCAGAATCTCCTGGTCCAGTGGAAGACTGACAATAGTGACCTTCATCTGGAGCCAATAAAGAAAGCATTTCTCTGGGAATGATGCCCTGAATTTGGACTTTTTACCTACTTTTCTATGACAAAATCAGTTCCTGTTTGTTAAAGCCACCCCCTTGTGATATTTCTCTTACAGTAGTACTAGACGACCAAGTCAAGACCATTAAATCAAAACCAAACCCACTGCTATTGAGTGGACTCCAACTCACAACAACTCTGTAGAACAGAGTAGACCTGCCCCAAAGAGTTTACGAGCCTGTAATCTTTGTGGAAGCAGATTGCCACATTTCTCTCCCAGAGAGTGGCTGGTGCATTCTGAACAATGTCTTACTGGTTAAAACCTCGGCACTTAATGAATATATCACCAGGGCTCCTAAATGGGCACTGGGAACTAACATTTGGAGGTCATACAAGAGGTCACACAGGCTCAGCCTAGTCACCCAACCATGAAACCCATCAGGTGACAAGCCCTGTCTATTCAGAGAACTTTTAAATGATTTTTTTCTGTGTTGTTTTCAGCATGTGTGTCACTGTTATTAAACCAGGAATGAATAACTAGTGATGATGAGGCATTTGAGGAAAGCCTCTAACAAAGAAGAAGGCTATCAAAGTAGAAAAAGAGAATAAAAGGAACTAAGGGATGTGAAGGCCCTGGTGGCCCAATGATGAAACAAAAGGTAAGCAGCTGGAATCTACCAGCAGTGCCGTAGAAACCTTAAGGGGCAGTTCTACTCTGTCCTATAGGGTTGCTATGAGTCAGAATAGACTCAACGGCAATGAGTTTGGTAAGGGAGAAAAATAGAAGAAGAAAGTTAACACCAAAACTAGACAGAATAAAATCATAACCCTTTTTTATTTAATATTCCCAGAGGAATAGAATTAGAAATGTATCTGTAAAACAACAACAACAAAAAGATACTACAAAAAAGTTGAAGAGAATAAAAAAGAGTTATGGCATATAAAACTATGATACCAAGGTTTAAAATAATTCCATATAAATATTTGTAGTTTTAAGTTTCTTGTTTAGAAAAACTCCCATAAGATAGAACAAGCAGTAGGAAAATTGGTGTGAAAGTATAAGAAAATTAAAGAATCAAACTTGGAAATTAGTAGTCAAATAATAGGAGTTTCTGAGAGAATGGATAAAACAGAGAAAAGACATTCCCTCAAAGCAACTTAAAAAAAATCAAATGGTAGGGTCATAACTTATAAAGTGATGAGACTAGCAAAATATTTGACACATTGAAAGACAAAAAGGAAATAAAGAACAACAATTAACACATTATTTTGAAATTTCAGAACACCTAAGATACATAAGAGACAGATAAGTTCCTAAATGTTTTTGGAATAAAAAAGACGAAAGAATATATTGGGAAATCAGTGGCATAGAGGGTAAATGCTACATCAGCTAACCAGAAGGTGGGTAGTTCAAGTCTGCCAGGCATTCCTTGGAAACTCCACGAAGCAGCTCTACTCTGCTTTATAGGGTTGCTATGAATTGGAATCCACTCAATGGCAGTGAGTTTCCTTTTGTTTTTTATTCTGAGAAAAAAATATCACAACTTGAGATCCTATACCCAGTCTAAAACAACAATAACAACAGCAACAAAGCATTGCCATCAAGTGGATTCCAGCCTGCCAAGCCAAGCCCAGCCTATAATGACCATATAGGATAGAGTAGAACTGCCTCATAGAATTTCCAAGGAATTTCTGGTAGATTTGAACAGCTGACCTTTTATTAGCAACCATGCTCTTAAATACTATACTACCAGGGCTCCCCTACCCTGCCAGACAGAGTAAAACTGCCCCGTAGGGTTTCTTGAGAGCACCTGGTGGATTTGAACTGCCAACGTTTTGATTAGTAGCCTAGAGCTCTTTAACAAGTATGACACCAGGGTTTCCGTACCCAGACACCAGGGTTTCCGTACCCAAAACTAAAAGCCATTGCCATCAAGTTGGTTCGGACTCATAGTGACGCTATAAGGCAAAGTAGAACTGCCTCATAGAGTTTCCAAGGGGCACCCGGTGGATTAAAACTGCTGACTTTTTGGTTAGCAGCCATAGATAGCACTGAACCACTATGCTACCAGGGTTTCTGTACTCAGATTAGCTATCATTAAATTACCCACCCACTGCTGCTGAGTCGATTCTGACTCATAGTGACCCTAGAGGACAGAGCAGAACTGCTCCATAGAGTTTCCAAGGGGTGTCTGGTGGATTCAAACTGCAATGCTTCTGGTTAGCAGATGCCGCTCTTAACTACTGCACCACCACGGTTTCCGTCATTAAATTAGGCGGGGGGAAGTCCGATATTTTTCAGACAGGAATGGTCTCAAGATTTCCTCTTTTAGGGAACTCCAGGAGGATATGCTCATGAAAAGAGAAGAAAAAACTAGCAAGGGAACAGTATGAAATCCCAGAAACAGCTGACCTAAAATAAAAGGGAGGTCAAAGGAAATCTTGGGATTGTTGCAAGGGTAACTCTGCTTGGACCATTGTGCTTCAGGCCTAGAGAGCAATCAATCAGGACTAGAGGAGGGAGTGTATAGGTTCTAGACACAGAGACAGAGAGACAGAAAGAGAGGCAGAGGGAGACAGAGACAGAGAGAGACACACACAGAATACAAAAATACCTCATATGTTTCAATATATTCAGATGATATCTAATATTTTAGAGAATGTGAGGATAAACGTGAGATTGCTATATACATAACTAAGTCAAATTAAAATGTGGTGATGACAAACCTCAAGAGGAAACTCAGTACTCTACAACAGAGAAAATGTGATCGTGATATGCCACATGGCCCTGCTGTGAATCATTGTTTTATGGTCTTAATAATATAAACATGTAATAATCATCTAACAAAGGCGTGATACAAATATAATGAGAGAGGGGAGTAGTTATACCAGGGAAGGAGAATTTTAAAGTGAATGTGGCTGTGTAGTGTGTATATGTATATGTAGGCATGTGTGTGTGGCTACTGTTATGTACTGAAGAGAACTAAATCCTCATCCTTCTTAGTAGGAATTCAACGGGAAATAGGAAAAACAGAAAATGCCTGCCTCAGGGGAGCAAGAATTATGGAAGACTGAATAGGATGGTAAAAAAAAAAAAACTACCATTTGTCAGTGTAAGCTTGAAAGTGTAATTTGGCTTTTGAAAATTTCGTGTTTATATTTTGCTGTGATTAAAAAATGAATATATGACTACACAATGAGGAATTTTGAGGAAAAGAAAAACATCTCCGTGGAAAGCACGATTCATAACAGAAGGAAAGAAGGATGCCTAATTGCAGTGGAGTGACCTCAACAACTATCTGTTCACGTTAATGCTTTGGTGACAAAATTATTTGCTGCTTTGACTGTTTTGTTGATACTGTGTGTTTTCATTACTGGAAGCATCCTGAATCATTGGATGTGTCTGAACTGTTGATAAGTAGAATGGATTTTTTTTTTTCCTTGCTCCCTTTCACAGCCCTAAGTGTCCAGCAGTCCATGTGAATATTATATCCCAGAGTCCCCAAAGGGGTCTATTGATACATACATGTAAGAAAAGTTTTCAAAATTTGTCTGTTTCCTACAACAAAAGCAAATAACTGATATAATCCACTGTAAAAACAGCAATTTGTGGCACATATTTTTTTTTCCTGGTTTCAAAGAGTCATAAAGTCCCCTACATGGAGGCCCCAGGAACTGTTAGTGGGAAATCATTCTCCCAAGAAACCTAGGAGACCAGAAGTTTGCAGTTCCTATAAATACCATCAGGCATGAAAAACTAAACTAGAGCACGGAAAAATAAGAAATTTCACCAATTATAAGTTTCAATATATTTAAAGGTCTCAAATGAAGCAGAAATCAACCTGAGGTTGGAAGTTGTCTTTGCTCTGGGGTTTTACATCATTCTCCCACCATTTTCAGGGCCAAGTTCCCTTTTACAGATACAAGTGCAATTCTAATTATTTTCAATCTACGTGGTATATTTAGGCATTAAGCACGTGAAACCTGAAACCTGACTGAAAAATATACTACAGCTAGATGCCTTTTTCTGACATGTGGAAAACTCAATCCAAGTCACATTTACGATGTAACATTACTTCAGGCTTTGAGAGCCATGACAGGTAAAAGCTGAAAGTAACAACAAGAAAGATAAATTGCCTAAATCACATGGCACTGTCCATCAGAAATATGAACAACCAAGTGTTCCATTGCGTACATTAAAAAAAAAAAATTCTGAATTTAAAAACTGTGTTTCAAGCCCCAGAAGATGGATGCTCAGGCCAGTCCGAACAAGCGACCATGAACTATGCAAGGAATTAGATCATTCAACAAAATAATCCCTGTTCTTCTTCCTGTTCCCTCCAGGGAAGACATGGCTCCTGTTCTCAAGGATCATGAAGCCTAGTTGGCAAGACATAAGTGTTACTGCCACTGAGTCCCTCTCATCTCATGGCACTCTCACGTGTAACAAATGGAAATGCTGCCCAATCTTGCACTATCTTCATGATTGCTGACTTGATTAGCAGACATGAAATGTAAAGGATTAGGAAACTCTTACCATAAAAAGCAGAATAGCCAGAATTAAAGACAATAATCCTGGTGGCATAATGGTTAAGGGCTACGGCTGCTGTCCAAAGGGTCAGCAGTTCAAAACCACTAGGCACTCCTTGGAAACTCTATGGGGCAGTTGTACTCTGTATGTAGGGTGGCTATGAGTTAGAATCAACTTGATGGCACTAGGTTTTAGGTTTTTGTGTGGCATATAGCTCAGAGTAAGGGAACTAGCAAAAAAAAAATTTATAGAGAAAGTGGACTTGCATGAGGTCTTTAACATCAGTATGGTTTTGAGACTGTAATGGGAAGCCGTTTGAACTATTTGTAGTTTAGAAGCTCCTGTTAGAAGGAATTCTTTCATTACACTGTGTTCTGAGCAGGGGATTAGGCAGACAGGGAAATGGACAAAATCAAGTGTATTGTGTTTCTTTTTGATTTGCTCTAGAGTCTGAGCTCTAGAGTCTTCCCTTCCTTCAGCTCTTCCTTTGGGAAGCAATCTCCAATTTAATTGCCTAATATTCACCAACTGGGAATTACTTTCAAATTTTCTTAATTGCAAGAGAGACTTTTTATATCAAACTCATTGCCTAATAAACTTATTACTAGCTGTAAATTCAGTCTTGAATACACCATCAAAACGAGTCATTGCGGAGGTTGGACAACCTGGTGGTGTAGTAGTTAAGGGCTGTAACTTCTAACCAAAAGGTAAGCGTTCAAAACTACCAGGTGCTCCTTGGAAACCATATGGGGCAGTTCTACTCTATTCAGTCAGCTATGAGTCAGGATTGACTTGATGGTAACGGGTTTTGAAAATGACTGGCCATTAATTTTAAGCAACTTGAAAGGAAATGAACCACAGGTTGGGAGTTTCACTTCTTCAAGGCCAATGGATTTAACACCCTGTGCCATAGCTTCTCCCGTGGCCTTTGGGAAATATTTCATAAGTATTCAGAACATGCCAGGTACTGATGGGTCTTTATGATACCCCCACAAATTTCCACTGCTTGCTTCAGGGAGTGATGGAAGAAGTCACTGGAGGCAACAGAAGGACTTACGGGTACTCCTAACTCAGGTCACTCAGACAAGCTGAGTCAGCTCACCTCTTTGTTGCTTCTCTATGTCGTGTTGTTTAAATCAGCTCTACTGAGTTAAGCATGGGAGGCAGCAAAACAACAATAGTTTCTACTAATTTATTTATAATTTCTACTAATCTGATGCTGATGTACAAATACTGTGAATTTAGAGTCCTGTTCTCTCTCCCATGCACTTTTACAAGACATTTGCAAGGATCACTGAAGCTATAAAATAAAATAGCTTCATGTATTTTCAAAAGGTGTGGCTTTGGAGAAGGACCTCACTCGCCCACCTTTCCTTACTAAAATTGGATAAGCTTATCTTGGGTCTATGGAACTCTTGTCTGGAGTTTTGCTGGTGTTACATTGCTTTCAATTTTATTTAACTACCCAGGTAAAACCTGGTGATGTAATGGTTAAGTGCTAAGGCTGCTAACCAGAAGGTTGACAGTTCAAATCCACCAGGTGCTCCTTGGGACCTCTATAGAGCAGTTCTACTCTGTCCTATAGGGTCGCTATGAGTCAGAATCAACTTAATGGCAGTGGGTTTGGTTTGGTCTTTGACTACCCAGTTCCTCAAAATGCCTCTCGGGATGTGGATCTGCTCCCCATTTTTGCTTAGGGATGACTCTTCAGGGCCTCTTCTGATTTTATGGCAAGAATAAGGAAAAGCTAGGGCCATTAAATGGTAACTGAACTCCTGCCTAAATGGGGAGGTTGTGTGCATGGAGTCTTCTCAAATATGAGCCTCTTCCTCCTCGACATTCTTATGATGTAATAGTGATTATTATTTTAACTATTAAATTTGAGGTTGCCACGATGCACTTGAGGTAGAAAGGAAACAGAATGTTTCTAAAGATTTTAACAGTGACTGGTACATGCTGTTGAAACTGAGACAAAATCCAGTAATACAAAATATCTGAGTTAGAGGAACTGTAAGAAAAGGAGGCCAACATGAAGTCAGGAAGGCAGTTCATTGCCAAAATGCCCAACAGGAGCAGGGGGCAGAGTTAGTGGACCTCGCTTCATGCTAGTTGTTGTTATGTGCCATCTTGTGAGTTCCAACTCATCGTGACCTTATATGTACAACAGAACAAGACAGCGCCTGATCCCGCACCATCCTCACAGTCACTTGGGTCCCTTGCTGTAGCCGTTGTGTCAATCCATCTTGATGAGGCGCTCCTTTTTTTTTCGTTGTTGTTGACCCTCTACTTTAGCAAATACGACGTTCTTCTTCAGCAGCTCATCCCTGCTGATAGAAGGTTTTACAAGACTAGATCAGAGCCAGGTAAAATCAGTGTAAATGAAGAAAATATGTTGAGATGCTCAAGACTGGGTTTGGGATTGATGATTGGAAGTGTCAGTGAAGGGTGTTTTCTTTAGTTTTGGGGAGTGCAGTTAATGAGTCGTCTCATAAAGAGCAACAAAGTAGGAAAGCAAGACTAAGAGCAGAACGTCTATCAGAGATTTTCAGACCTAGGTAGCACATTTAGAAGGTAGGCTGTTTTTGGAAATGGGTAGAGGGAAACTGAAATTAGTTGTTAGAAAATCTTGGGTTTTGGAATTAGAAAAACCTGGATCTGAATTCCACTGTAGCTCATTTATGAGATGCATGGCTTTGAACAAATTATGTAACCATTCTAAATGTCATATTTGTCTTCAGTAATTTTGGGTGAAATAATAGTGCACACCTCACTGAGTAGATATATTTTAAGGCTGAATAAGAAAATTTATAAAAAGTACCTAGTGTAGTGACTAGAAAATAGCAAATGCTCAATAAACATTAGAGCTGTTGTTATTACTACTGGCCTAGAAGGTACCCAAAATTTATGCCATGGCTGTCTTCCCCCTGTTTGATGGCTGTCTAAAACCAAACCAGACTCATTGCCATTGAGTAGATTCTAGTTCATAGTAACTCTATAGGAAAGAGTGGAACTGTCCCATCGGGTTTGCAAGCCTGTAAATCTTTGTAGGAACAGATGTATCTTTTTCTTGCACAGAAGCTGGTGGTTTCGAACTGCTGACCTTTTGGTTAACAGCCAAGCACTTAACTGCTGCATAACACAGACTCCATTAGTTCCCTAAATGAAATTTAAAGTGGTCATCAATTAAATATCATTTGGGGAAATTTTTTGTTCCATGACTTCTCTTGTATGTCTAGATCACGTTCTCTCAGGTAAAACCTATTGCTAGAGGTCAAAGAACCTGCATTCCTGTCACACACGTGAGTCTTATCAAACCCATAGCTTGTGAAATCTACTTGTGCTCCTAATGCCTCAGCTTCTCCATCAACATAATGGGGGTATTAAGAACTCCACCTTGCATATGCAATGTTTTGAGGATTTAATGTTAATAATACACTCAGAAGTGACCTGAGAACTGCAGATATTTATGCTGTGATGTATGTTTGGAAGACAGCTACCTGGTCGACTGCCTGGGAAAGATTCTTATTTATGCCTATTCCACAGAAAAGGTGATTCAGCTGAGTGTGTGAATTATTGAACACCATCATTAATATCATACGCAAGTAAAGTCTTGCTGGAGATCGTCCAAAAGCAGTTGCAGCAGTACATGCATAGGAAACCACCAGGGATTGGAGCCAGATTCAGAAGACGATATGGAAAAAGAAATATCATTGCTGATAGCAGATGGATTCTGGCTGAAAGCAGAGAATACCAGAAAGGTGTTTATTTACTCGTATTTTATTGATCATGCAAAGGCATTTAACTCTATAGATCATAACAAATTATGGATAACCTTGTGAAGAATGGGAATTCCAGAACACTTAGTTATGCTCACGAGGACACCGTCCACAGACCAAGAGACAATCATTTGAACAGAATAAGGGAATACTGTGTGATTTAAAATCAGGGAAGGTGAACTTAGGATTCTATCCTTTCATCATATTTATTCAATCTGTATACTGAACAAATAATCTGAGAAGCTGGACTGCTTGAAGAATAGGACATCAGGAATGAAGACTCATTAACAACCTGTGTTATGCAGATAACACAACTTTGCTTCCTGAGAGTGAGAAGGACTTGAAGCTTTTACTGATGAAGATCAGAGAACACCACTTTCAGTATGGAGTACACATAAAGGAAACACAACAAACAAAATACTCATAACTGGGCCAACAAACAGCAAAATCATAAAGAGAGAAAAGACTGAAGCTATAAGGATTTCATTTCGCTTGGATTCGCAATCAACACTCATGGAAACAGCAGTCAAGAAATGAAAGGATGCATTGCATTTGGCAAATCTGCTGCAAAAGACCTCTTTAAAGTGTTGAAGAACAAAGCTGTCACTTTAGGTACTAAGGCGCACCTGATCCAGGCCATGGTGACTTCAGCTGCCTCGTATGAAGACAAAAGCCAGACGATGAATAAGGGAGACTGAAAAAGAATTGATGCCTTTCAATTATGGTGTCGGGGAAGCATATTAAACATACTATGGACTGCCAAAAGAATAAACAAATCTATCTTGGAAGAAGTACAACTAGAATTCACCTTAGAAACAAGGATAGGAAGACTGTATCTTAACACACTCTGGTCATGTTACCAGGAGGGATCAGTCTCCGGAGAAGGACGTCACGCTTGGCAAAGTACAGGGTCAGCAAAAAAGAAGACCCTTGTGAGATGGATTGAAACAGTGGCTGCAAAAACTGGCTGAACCACAACAGCAGTTGTGAGACTAGTACAGGACTAGGCAGAGTTTCATTTTGTTGTATATAGGGTCACTGTGAATCAGAATTAACTGGATGGCACCTAAGAACAATCACACACACACATACACACACGTTAACTGTTTTATGGAATGCCTATGTGTCAGACAACTTTAAAATGTTTGTATACATCATTGGTTTGACCATTATAATTGGTGTCACTGATGATTGAGGGGCAAAGGACATTCAAAATGGTATTTAACACAATGAGGGCTTCAGTGATAGGAGTGGAATTTTAAAAGCAAGAACTCTGGATCCAGACTGCCTGGGTTAAAATATTTGCCCCACGACGTACTAGTTCTGGGAACTTGGACAAGTTAAAAATCTTGTCCGTTACCCCAGGTTGCATGTATTTGAAACAGAAGAAAGCCTGGTGGTGTAGTGTTTCGGTGCTGTAGCTGCTAACCAAAGGGCTGGCTGTTCAAATCCGCCAGGCGCTCCTTGGAAACTCTATAGGGGCAGTTGTGCTCTGCCCTCCAGGGTCTCTAGGAGTCAGAATTGACTCAACAGCAATGAATTGTAGTAATAAAAATCCAACTTAGGCTTTCGAGGGTTGAATTAATACATGCAAAGTGCTTAAGACAGTTCTTAATACATCTTACCCGCTATGAAAGGGTAGTAAGAAAGGGTAGTTATAACTATCACACTACATCAGCACCTTTTTAATGCTTTCACAACGCAGTTGTCTTTCTCATTAATTTTTTGTCACTGCTGTGTGTTTTCACTAATGAAAGCATGTTGATTTTAATCAATTCAGAATTTATTAAAATCAATTCAGAATTTTTGTTGAGCCATGGTTTTTGATACCCATTATCAAGGATCCTGTATATCCCTTGTCCTCTGAATGACACAAATCCTGCCAATATGAGTCAATGATGAAACTTTTTTCCTTTATCTTGAAAATTTGTAAAACATAAGATAGAACACAAAGTACCTATCAATGATCATGTATACAGTTTATTCTTCTCTCCTTCTTCTTGTTTTATTATTTTTAAATAAAACTTTCAAAACATAGTACAATGTACTCATCCTCAACTGAAAAGGCAGTATGTATAGCCAAAATAAATAAATAAATAAAGCGAAGGGTTTTTTTTTTTTTTTTTTTTAATTCTTGGGAAAATTATGACTACGATATACTCTTCATTACTGCCAGAGCAGTATTTAGGAACAAAATAAATAAAATTCAAGGAACTTAAATCTCTGAAAAACTACCATTGCCAAGCCAAGTGCCATTGAGTTGGAGCCGACTCATGGCAACCCTAGTTCTATATACTTATCATTATAACAAAGCCAGTGCCAACAGCTAAGAACCAGAAACAGCTGCCCTGAAGTACTGAAAAACTGCTTACAGCAGTGTTTCCTACCTGCTATATGCAGGAGCAGTAATTTTGCCATACAAATTAATGAAGTATTCTGTATTTTTTGGCAATCCTGGTGACTTCGTGGTTAACTGCTATGGCTGCTAACCAAAAGGTTGGAAGTGCCAATCCACCAGGCTCTCCTTGGAAACTCTGTGGGGCAGTTCTATTTTTTCCCAGAGGGTCTCTATAAGTCAGACTTGACTCAGTGGTAGTGGATCTGCTTCGGTTTAAGAATAATATATAGGTGATCCAATTTCTTGAAAAGTGCCACCGCAATGCATTATTCCTTATTGTAAAGGAATTTTAAAAAAGAAGCTAGGAAAGAAAGGGGCCAGTAACACCTGAAAACCATGAATGTCATAAAGGCAAAAATGGCCACTATGACTAAAGGAAGTCTGGCAATAGCTTATCAGTGTCATAAGTATATTCTTATGAGAACACAGGAAAACTACAGTGAGAAGGTTATCTCACAGAAGTAAAGGCAAGCTATCAAAACCTGTCACAGTGTTAGAGAACTCGTACATAGGGAGGAATCATCACCTAAAACAATGCGCAGTCTACACACAAAAAGGGTCCCACTCAGGACTTTTGAGGAAACCCATGAACAGTGGACTACAGCCTTTTCAAAGGACTCCTGGATCATAAAAAGTGAGTGGGACACAGTATAGCCTTTAGGTCTGGATAGGGTTTAAAAAGTAAAAGCTCTATGGGAGTTCTGACACTTTTGGAATCTAGCATAAGCTTGAGGTAGTAAATGGATTAAATATGAGGTTGACAATTAAATTCGCAAACCTAATTGCTTTAAGTGCTACATACCTCGTTGCTGAATATCACCGTGGTCACCTTCCAAGTACTCCCCTTGGGAAGCTATGCACCAACACCACCGCCTAGTCCCCACTTCAAAGCAGTTTTGCAACTCTTTCTAGAATGGCCATTGCACACAGCGGCCAAGCAGCAAGTTAGCAAACTAAATCATATAGTCTCTGTGAGGGAGTTTTTAGCCAGTAAACAAATAACTGTGTTGGAACACCTGCCTTGCTCACCTGATCTGGGCCCCAGTAACATTTTTCTTTACCCAGAGATAAAGGATACATGGAAAAAAAGACATTTTGATGACATTTAGGACCTCAAGGGTATAATAGCTCTGATGGTCATTCCAGAAAAGGACTTCCAAAATTGCTTCGAAGGTGGACTAGGCACTGGTGGTGGTGCATAGCTTCCCAAGGGGAGGACTTCAAAGGTGACCACAGTGGTATTCAGCAATGTGGTATGTAGCACTTTTTCTAGGATGAGTTCGTGGACTTAATTGGCAGTCCTCTGTACCTGAAACACTTAGCCCAGTTCCTGGCACTGAAAATGATCACTATTAGCTGTTACCATTGTTATTTTTATTGCTGCTATTATTAGTAGAGTTGGAAATCAGACTCCTTATCATGTACTCCCAGTGGAAAATAACCAAGAACCTTAAGACAAACATCTACCTTAGATGCCTAGTGCTTCCTTAACAAAAATTCCACCAATCGGTGGCTTTACAGAACAGAAACTATTGTCTCTTGGCTTTTGAGGCACGTTATTCAAATCAGGACTTTGGCTCCAGGGGATGTTCCCTCCTCATCAGCAACCCTAGGCATAGCCTGGCGTTCCTTGGCTTATAGCTGGTTCATCACATGGTCTCTTCTCCCTGTGTGTGTGTGTCTCTCTGCTGCTGTTTTCCCTTTTATAAGACACCACTGAGGAGGAATGACGTTTAGGAGTCACTCTACTCTGGTATTATCTCACTAATGTAAGAAAATGTAAGAAAAACTCTTATTTTTAAGCAAGGTCACATTCACTGGTTTAAGGATAAGTTTTTCAACATCTGTTTTTGGTGACACAGTTCAGTCTGTAACAGCTTCTAATGTGTCCAAGCTTTTTTGAGAGGGAGCTGGGTAAATGTTTTAAGTATCTGTCTTGCAAATCTGTCCTGGTCACGGTATAAACTTATTAATAGGTTTATAGACTAAATGAATTAATAAATTTACATGTGAACCATTTCAATGTGGGGTGTCTTGAAATGAGGATACATATGTAGGTGTGTGTGTGTGCAGGTGTGTATAGATAAATGTTAAAATAGAATATATAGTAAAGTGGAGTCTTGTCATAAGCCTAAGTTAAAGTTGACGGAACTATTAAAACACAAAACGGTTGTGCTTGAACTAAGACAGTGAGAAAATACAAAGTCATGGTGAAGAAGTAAAAGGGAGAAAAACAACTGCCAGATGGACATCGCAGCGGGTGGTCGGAGAGATGATTCAGAAAATAACCAATCAGAAAGAATAACTCAAGGTGCCAGAAGATAAGACAAATAGACTGACCAGTCACAACCAGAACCACTTGAACAACTTGCAGTAAGTACCCAGCACTCTGGACTTGGGGCAAGCAGTCCCCTCCGGAGGTCTGTGCCCATGGTCTGCTGCTGCGTCTCATCCTTGAAGGCCTGGGGGGCTCAGGCTATCCCCTCTGAGGGTCTGTGGTCGCCAGTCTGCTGCTTTGTTGTGCGCTAATCCTAAGATCCTGGCCTGTTGTCGTGTTGTGACCTGCTTCTGAGACCTCTTTCACTTTGCCCTCAAAGACCTGGTCAGAGTGGCTATGACTGTTTCCTGTTGCCTTGCTGGCGGATCTACCTCTGAGATGCCTTGTCATTCTCTGATGACTGAACGGCCTCCTGCCGGTGACCGTGACAGTCCTCCGTTGGTACCTAGCCTCCTGTGCTGTCTCTGTCGGCTCCATCTCAGAGATTCCTGGGCCATCATCATCCTACACTAGGCTCTTCTGACGTCCAAAAGGTGAAGGCATAGGCAATCCCCAGATCTCTTAGAGTGACACCTGCTTTTAGGGAAGTGTAAGTGATAATAAGATTAACTGTGTCATCCTTTCGGGACCTGGTAGAACCTGTGTGGGTCTTAATTAATGTAAATAAGCCTTCCTAACTAATGTACACATAGATAAGAGTTCTTAAGTAATGTAAGAGTGCTAGCTTTTGCTAGCACCTTAACCCCCTTGCTTAATCATGAGTGTATGGTTTGATTAAATAAAGCATATCACTGATCCCAAGCCTTGTAGTTACAGATTTTCCTCTCATGACTCTCGACTTCTTGGGTGTCCACAACACGTCTATAGACCCTATCTCTGTTTGTCTTGGAACTTGGATCTCCTAATAGCTTGCTTAGCATCTTTACGTTCTAATAGCCAAAAAGCCAAACTGCCTCCCTCAAGTCTATTCTGACTCATAGCAACCCTGTAGGTCAGAGCAACTCACTCCAGAGTTTCCAAGGAGTGTGGACTGGATTTGTACTGCTGACCTTTTGGTTGGCAGACATAGCACTTAACCACTTTGCCACCAGGGTTTACTTTCTACTAACTGTAAAAATATGAAAACTTGAATACTTTGTTTTTAACCTCATAAACTATTTCAGTTCTCATCTACCGTCATTCTCTAGGCATTATTTTAGTCTGAGTCTCCTAAGCAATATTCAGTGTTCTTGTTCACATTATGAAATCATATTTAGTTTCTTAGTCTGCTTCATATTGAAGCATTTGGAACAGAAGCAGTTTTATTAAGAAACTATTGTTATTGAAGTATTCAGTTGGCCTGGATTTGTATTTTCTCATCAATTTGCCTAGAATCACATGGGTGAAATTTTCCTGTAAAGGATAAAAGTCCAAATAAAATGATGACTTTAGTGGTAATTCATTTGTCAGATATTATTAAATACATAATTAAATACGTGAAGTTAGCAAAAAGAAGTGACTTCCAGATCCTGGGTTGATGTGAAGAGAGCTTAGAAATAATCAATCCCATCTTCACAACAGGAAAAAAGCAGAAAATCAACCTCTTTTAGAACCATCAGATAATTGGGGTCATAGGGAAAACTGTAGCTCTGAAAACTGAAGATACAGACTGATACAGAAAATCACAGCTTCCTGGGAGCAGAATCTGCCACTGAGCCGAGCGACAGGTAACAATACTTAGAGGTAATTGGCTAGTTGCTGGAGACGAAACATGGACTAGCTTCAGAAAGAAAAATTCTCGGAGGTTCAGCCTTAGAGCGACCCCACAGTTACTTAAGTTTTACCTCCAAGAACCCTACCAGATTGTCACTGTAAAAATGAGATTTAAAAAACAAACAAACAAAAAAAAACCCTCCTGTTTTCCACAGATGGTGGGGAAGGTAATCATTTTGAAATATGTTCAGAGGGTTTTGCTCAGCTTTACAGTGGCTTGCCCTATAAGCAAACTGTTTTGTCTGAACCTAACTGAAAACCCATTGCCCTCGAGTTGATTCAGACTCCCGGTGACCCCATAGGACAGACTAGAACTGCTCCGTAGAGTTTCCAAGGAGCGCCTGCTGGATTCGAACTGCAGAACTCATGGTTAGTAGCCGAAGCTCTTGACCACTCCATCACCAAGGTTTCCGAACTAATGATTGAGAAAGAAACTCTAGAGTAACACACACACACACAATGAAAAATAAAATAAAAATAAAAAAGGAATAGAGCTGATGTTCTAAGAAAGGAGAGAAAATAGAATCACACAAAAGGTTCAGTTAAAACACAATCACAGAAAAAACCAGAAAAGACCAAATCTGTTGCTGTTGAGTTGATTCCGACTCATAGCGACCCTATAGGATGGGACAGAACTGCCCCATAGAGCTTCCAAGGAAGTCCAGTGGATTTGAACAGCCAGCTTTTCGGTCAGCTGTGGTAGCACTTAACCACTATGCCACCAGAGTTTCCAATAAGAAGACTTCATGGAGGCAGTCCCCGGGTTACCAACAGGATCTGTTCCTAATGGTGCCTTTAGGTCAAATTCTTAAGTCCCTAACAAGGCCATGTAGTTCTTACTTAGCCTTACCTTAGTGCAAGAAAAAGCTCACAGTCTTCAGTGATTCAAATACTACATGTGCAAGAAGTGAATGAGATGGTGATGAAGAATTTGTTGCAAGTGTGGCTTGGATCCATTTTTTTTCAAAGTGAAGGCAAATTTACATAACATTAAAGGGTAAGTATGAGTTGTCCATAAGTCAGAATCCTAAACTAAATCTGATAAAGATAGTTTTTGAATATTGACAGAGTACATAAAGAACCAAAACCATGCTGAAGAAGAACAAAGTCAGAGGACCACCGCTACCAGCTTCAAGACCTTTATAAGTCTATAGCGATCAAGACAGTGTTGGTGAAAGAACAAACAGTTCATTGGAGCAGAACAGAAAGCCCAGAAATAAACACATATAAATACAGTCACTGCATCTTTGACAAAGGACCAAAGGCGATTCAAAAGACAAAGATAGACTTAGCCACACATGATGCTGGAACCGCTGTGTATCCATGTGCAACAACGTACAGTGAGACACATGCTTTACCTCTTTCAAAAAAAATTAACTCACAATAAATCAAAGACCTAAGTGTTAATGCAGAGCAATACCATTTCTAGAAGACAGCAAAGAAGAAAATCTAGGTGACTTTGACAGGGAATCTTTACATGTAACACCAAAAGTATGATCCATACAGAAAGGAAAAAAACAAAATGTTTTACTACTTTAAAATTAGAAACTTTTGATTGGAAAAAGACACTGGTGTGAGAAGCAAAGATAAGCTGCAGCCTGGGAGAATAATATTTGGAAAAATACATATCTGACAAAAGACTTGACAAAGCTCAATAATAAGAAAGCTAACAAAATAACCAAAAGATCTGAGCAGATAATGCACCAAAGAGTGTCTAAAGAGGGCAAGTAAGGACATGAGAAAATGTTTAGCATCAGATGTCACTTGGGAATTGCAAATCAAAACAACAATGAGATGACACTATGCAACTTAAAAACAAACCAACAAAACCCCTGTTGCCACAGACTACATTCTCTCTCCCGGCCACCCTGTGAGTTACAGTGCAGAACTTCTCCATGGAGTTTTCCTGGCTTTAATCTTTCTAGAGGGAGAGCACCAGGGCTTTCTTCTGCGGCACCACTGGTGGGTTCGAATCAACAACTTGTCACAAACCATTTGTGTTATCCAGGGACTTATATGCTTATTAAAATGGTTAAAAATCTGAAACACTGACAACAGAAAGTACTCACAAGGATGTGGAAGAATGACAATTTTTATTCCTTGCTACTGGGAATGAGAAATGGTACAGCCACTCTGGAAGCCAGTGTGGGTTGTTTTTGTTTGTTTTTTTACAAAGCTGAATATAGTCTTACCATATGATCCCTTAATCATGTTCCTAGGTATTGGTCTAAATTAACTGAATAATTATGCTCATACAAATGCCTGCATGCAAACACTTACACAAGTTTTATTCACAATTGTCAAATATCAAAAGCAACCAAGACATCCTTCTAAAGGTGATTTACACATTTTGGTATATCTATACTATGTAGTCTCTTTTTTTTTTAATTTGTTTTATTATGATTGACTGAAAATGTACAATCCCGTATAAATTTGCATGCCCGCCTATGTGCAGCTCCCTCTGTTCTCCTTGCCTGGTGACAGCACACTCCTCCTCCCCTTTCTATACATGTTATATCCTCCTAACAATGTCCTATCCCCTCCTCTCTACCCTCTCCCTTGCCTCCAGTAAGAGGTCAGCAGGATGACATCCTGTACAGATGCTTGAAACCATAAAGTGAAACATGATATCGTCACTCTGTGTCACCAAGTCCAATCCATTCCTGTCCGAGGAGTTGACCTCCATTATGATTTATGGGCAGGAGCAGCATCAGGGCCAGGGGCCATGCTCCCAGGGGAACCCTGAGGCCCCTGGAACGTCAATTCCAGTTTTTTAGTGGAGCTCTCAGGGTGCACCCCTTTTCATTCTTCTGTTGCCAGTGAGACTCAACTTTGTGAGCCCCATCATAGCTATCACTGGTGGTGGCTGGGCACCATCCGGTTCTTCCAGTCACATGTTGATGTAGTTACCTACTCACATAGGTCTCCCCGTCTTCTAGGTTCTCTTCCCCCCATGTAGTTTTGGTCCTTGGAGATCATCCATTCCTGCTGAGTTGGGACCATTCAGTGTACCTCAGATGGCAGCTTGGCAGCTTTTAAGACCCCAGATGCCACTCACCAACATGGGGTGCAGAAGACTCTCTTAGCAAAATGCTCGTTACACCAATTGGCCTTGATGCTGCCTGAGAACATCATCCCGGGCCCAGGGCCCCAGCTGCTCTGTTCTTGCAATATTGGGTTAAGACGGGAGGAGTAATCATGTTATGTTCAAGTCCAATTAAAACTGATCTTCTGTCTAACGTGTGCTGTCACAGATTTCACACAACCAAATTTCTATCAACTATCTAATCTATATCCCACCCTCTCTTTTCCTCCCTCCCTACCCTTGCAGTCCTCAAAGAGTCTTTTCTTCTATGCATGAGTCTGTTTTTAAGTTCTTATTATAGGGGTCTCATACAGTATTTGTCCTTTTGCCACTGACTACTTTCATTCAAGATAATGTCTTCCAACAGAAATAAGGTTGTGAGATGCTTCCTAAAATCATCAGCGTTCTTTATCATTGTATACTATGCAATATTATTTACTGATAAAAAGCAGCAAGTTATCAAGCCTTGAAAACTCATGGAGGTACTATACCCAGCTGCTTTCATCACATTGGATCCACATATTGCAAAGTGAAAAGATTCAGGTAGAAAACAGCTATATGTTTTATGCTCCCACATCTATGACATTCTTCAAAAGATGAAACTATGAGGACAGTCAGTGATTGTCAAGGGTTCATGGAAAGGAGAAGGGGGTGGAATAGGTGAAGCCCAGGGAATTTTAAGAACACTGATTCTATTTTTTATTGTAATGGTGGATACATGACATATATTTTGTCAAAAGCAAACAAAAGTTGATTAATGACTCAATTAGAGTTAAAGTTTATAGAGCAAGAAACTGTGAAGAATGAGCTCCCCAAACAGAAAATGATGAGAAAGCTTGAGTTTGCAGTTACAGTATGTTTTTAAAGTTTAGATGACTTTGGATCTTCCCTTTGTGTTAGCTGGTTAACCATAGTTCATTTTTCTCCTGTTTTGTAAAAGTTGGTCATTAAATGCTGACCTGACTTATCTTGCTTGGATGAGTGATGCTGGCTCATACCAATACCCACCCCACCACCATTGACTAGGACATCTGACTCATAGTAACCCCAGAGATCAGAGTAGAACTGTCCCGTAGAGTTTTCTAGGCATGTCTGATGGATTTGAACAGCCGACCTTTTGGTTAGCAGACATAGTGCTTAACCCACTACGCCACCACGATTTCCTCTTATACCAATAATGATTGCTCACTCAGGTGGGTAAGGAAAACTTGCCTCAGTTTGATTCCTTGTTTATTGTTTTCTGGGAGTAATGGCTAATTTTTGTTTGGCTCTTGGCCTGGGGCAGCTGTTTTAACTTGCCACTATAAACATTTTTTTAAAATGTTTTATTTAATATAACTGAGTGAAAATGTACATTCCTGTATAAATTTACATACCCACCTATATGCAGCTTCCACTGCTCTCCCTGCCAGGTGGCAGCACACTATTCCTCTCTGCTCCGTACATGTCTCATTCTCCCAACAGTCTCTTTTTTCCCTCCTCTCCACCCACTCTCCTTCCTCCAGCCAGAGGTCAACAGGATGACATCCTATAGATGTGTAGAACCATAAAGTGCATCCAATATCTGGTCACTGCATTGCCAAGTCCAATCCATTCCTGTTCGAAGCGTGGACCTTCGTTATGATTTATGGTCAAGGGCAGCATCAGGGCGAGGGGCCATGCTCCCAGGGGAACCCCGAAACCACTGGACCATCAATGGAGGTCTTTTAGTGGGGATCTCAGGATGCACCCCTTTTTATTCTTGTGTTGCCAGTGAGGCTCAACTTAGTGAGCTCCATCGCAGCTATCACTGGTGGTGGCCAGGCACCATCCAGTTCTTCCGGTCCCAAGTCGATGTAGGCACCCACTCGTGTGGGTCTCTTTGTCTTCTGGGTTGTCTTTTCCCCATGTCATTTTGGCCCTCTGTGAGCATGCGTTCCTGCTGAGTTGGGACCACTTGCTGTGCCCTCGGATGGCAGCCTGGCAGCTTTTAAGACCCAGATGCCACTCACCAACGTGGGGTGCAGAGAGCCCTCTTAGCAAAACACTAGTTGTGCCAATTGGCCTTGCTTCCGCCTAAGAGCATGGTCCCCTGCCCCCTGCCCCAGCTACTCTATCCTTGCAATATTGGCTTAAGATGGAAGGAGTACTCATGTTATGCTTAAGTCCACTTAATATTGTTCTTGTTTCTAATGTGTGCTATCACCGATTTCACCCAACCAGATACCTAGCAACTATCTAATCTAAGCCCTCCCCCCTCTCTCCCTCCCCCTCCCCTCCCTTGCAGCTGTCAAAGAGTCTTTTCTTCTATACACAAGTCTGTTTTTGAGATCTTACCGTAGAGGTCTCATACAGTATTTGTCCTTTTGTGCCACTATAAACATTTTTAACGTTTGTCAAAACCCACGGAAATGAACAACATACAGAGTGAGCATACAGAATGCAAACCATAGGTTTTAGTTAATAATTAATGCGCCACCACTGTCTCATTCGCTGTAATAAATGCACCACACAAAAGCAAGATGTTCATCATACAAGGAATTTTCTGCAACCAAAGAAAGTAGGCACAGGGGAACTCTCGGTACTTTCTTTGTCATTTTTCTGTAAACTTAAAACTGCTCTGAAAAAAACCAAAAAACACTAAAAAAAAAGGAACAATCTTCCTGCTGGGAGCATTAAATCAGCCCCCCCCCCCAAAAAAGAGAAAAAAGTCAGAATTAGGGTGATAATCTTATCAAGCTATCACACCACAGTCTATTTCTTCAACTGGAACTGATCATTAGATTAGATTCAGCAAAAAAAAAGTAATCTTCACCATTGGGTACCAATGACAACGTTGATACAGTCATTAGAATCCTTTTCACTACAATGTCCTGGAGAGCTACCCCCAGTCTTCAGTATTTAGTCCTAATGATAAAATCTATTTGTCATTTCCAGCCAAGCAAAAAGATAAAAATGGCTTTTCGTATTAACTTACACAGCTGTATAACATATAAAGAGAATTTAATTTGTTTGTTAAAAGGAATGCCATGAATACGTTATCACAAAAAGGGCAATCTTACAGGCCTCTTAAGCAGAGTCAATTTGTGCTTAGTGTTTCTTTGGATTCCCTCTTGCTCAGAAAAAAAATGTCATGCCGTTGTTATGCAGATTGTTGATGGAGCCTGAAAAATAACTTCCTTTTAAGTGAGGCACTGCAGAGATTGTTTTATTATTAATATAGACATTAAATGACGTATGGTATAAGGAGATATAAAACCACTGAAGTCTTCCTATTTAAAGAGAGTTTAGCCTATTGGTGTTGTTTCTAGGGAAATCCATAGCTGCCCCTAAGGTAGTAGTCTCAGGACCAACTGTTATCAAGGCCATTCCCCAGTGTAACAAGAAATTGATTAAACAGCAAAGACATCAAAGCTCATTGAAAGAGTTAACGACAATGTGTTGAGCAAGAAATGTGTACCTAAGGAGTAGGCACAGACCCCTCTCATCTGACCTTTGAGAAGATAAATAGGATGTTACTGATAACAATTAAAAAAATAAAAAACAACCCAAAACCATTACCACTGAGTTGCTTCCAACCCATAGAGACCCTATAGGACAATATAGAACTGCCTCATAGAGTTTCCAAGGAGTGCCTGGTGAATTTGAATTGCTAACTTTTGATTGGCAGCTGTAGCACTCAATTGCCACACCCCCAAGGTTTCCAATAACAATAATCCAGCTATTATCAAACACTGTTCTGCAGGACTGCTGAGTTACTCAACTGTGGGTAACACTTTTTTACATTGTATTAGTTGTAAATAGTACATTGAATATACTGTGGACTGTCAGGAAAACCAACAAATCTATCTCGGAAGAAGTATAGCCACAATGCTCCTTAGAAGCAAGAGTGGTGAGACTTAGGCTCACGTACTTGTAACATGATGTCAGGAGTGGACCATTCCTTAGAGGACACTGTGCTTGGTAAAGTAGAGGTTCAGTGACAAAGAGGATGACCTTCAAAGATCCAGTGGGCCCCAAACCAGGCTCAAACATAGCAAAGATTGTGCGGAAATGCAAGAGGAGGTCGTGTTTCATTCCATCGCACACAGGGCTGCTATGAGAGGGCACTGACTCAAAGACACCCAACAACAACAACAAGGGCAGGTATAATTGAAGGCCCCTGGATTGTTCAGCACAATTCTGTTGCTTCTTTTCAGACAGGATATTCAACATGGTTCATGGGTCATTTTATGTAATCTTGAAAGTAAACTGATGTAACAATAATATAATGCATAGTAAATATTTGTTGGATGATAATTATATGCTGGGATTTGTGGTAATTTTTTTTCTATAATTAAATGAATTGAACCTCATGACAGTTTTATACATTTTGGATTATTATTAGTATCTCTCTTTATGTTTTATAAATGAGGAAACTACGGGTTAGAGTAGGTAAATTGCCTGTTCAGTAGCTACTAAATGATGGTGCCAGGACACAGAGATATGGCTTGATCTCCCATGATTGGTTCTCCCCAGTCTTGAGCCTATTGTTAAAATTTTCCCTGGGTTCTGGTAGCTGACAGCTATGCCCTCCATTTAGCACTCATCGTCTATGCTTAAGTCTTAAAATAATGGAGTCTATGTGGGCTGCTAGGCACGGTATATGTATATACTACATGGATTAGAAAGTATATCCGGGCCTAAAGCCATTTGATGCACTACTTTCACAAACGTTGGTGGTACAGTAGGTAAGTGTGATAGCTGCTAACCAAACGGTCAGCAGTTCAAATCTATCAGGTGTTCCTTAGAAGCTTTAAGGGGCAGTTTTCCATCCTATAAGGTCACTTCGAGTCATAATCAATTGGATGGCAATGGGTTTGGTTTAGAGATTTTTTTACAATCATATTGGGCAGGCCTAGTCTTTTGGGAAGTGTAGCCTCTGGTAAAGGATTATCAGGAGGATTGTGTTTTATAACAGTCAAGATCCTATCTTCGCACACTTCACAGATGTATAGTTTACAAGTTTTTTGAGCATGTCAGGCAGTCGGTTAAACTAATATTAATTATTGTCAGAATCACAAGAATGAATAAGTCTGTAAATAATAACACTAGACATAGAACCAAGAAACAAAGCAGAATGCCCTTTGTAGAAACTAAAAATAACTGTACTTAGCCCTAGATGTAGGAGGGTTAACATAAGCACATGGTGCTTTTCCTTTATATTTCACGAGTGTAAGTCTGACGTCCATAAACATCAAATCTTGATATGGTCAAGTTATAAGGGGCCAAACATGTCTGATTCCCCCAGCTTCCACCTTTCGTTTATTGCTTTCTTAAAGAAGAAACAGTGATAAAATAATGAGTCTTATAAAACTCACTTTGTGTGGCAATGGACACTTTTGGTTGACCTTCCTACAAGCTCTATTCCTTTCTTCTTTAATGTCAGAGCTTTGATTTTATTTGGGGATTTTTCTTTCATGCCCCAGTGACTTAGAGGTGAATTCTGACTGCCCATGCTATCAAGTTGATTCTGACTCATATTAACCCTCCAGGACAGAGTAGAATGCCCATAGGATTTTCAAGGTTGTAATCTTTATGAAAGTAGACTGCCCCATCTTTCTCCCATTGAGTGGCTGGTAGGTTCGAACTGTCTACTTTTGGGTTAGTACCTGAATGCTTGAACACTGCCCCACTAAAATTCCACTGCTGTCTAGTCAATTCTGACTCATAGCAATCCGATAGATCAAAGTAGAACTGCTCCGTAGAGTTTCCAAAGAGCTCCTGGTAGATTTGAACTGCTAACCTTGTGGTTAGCAGATGTAGACTTAACTACTAAGCCACCAGGGTTTCCATTGCACCACCAGGGTTCCTTAAATCCTGGTTAACCAAAAGAAGCATACCTATTGTCGTCCAGTCAATTCCAACTCACAGAAACTCTATAGGGTAGAGTAGAATTATCCCACTGGGTTTCTACAAAAGTGCCTGGTGGATCTGAATTACCAACTTTTTGTTAGTAACCATGATTCTTTATCATTATTAATAATTATTATATTAAGGATTATTATAATTAATATAATAATTATATTAATAAGTATAACTAATATCATTATATTAATAATTATAATAAATATAATCATTGTGTTAATAATTGTATTAATAGTTAATATAATTATTATATTAATTATTTGTCATCAAGTTGTGTCCAACTCATAGCAACCCCATAGGTCAGAGTACAACTGCTTCATAGAGTTTCCAAGGAGTGCTTGGCAGATCTGAACTGCCGACATTTGGGTTAGCAGAGGTAGCACTTAACCCATTACTCCACCAGGGTTTCTAGGGTTCCCTAAATCCTGGTTAGCGTAAGTTAATCATGCTGTCATCCTATCCTTCATTTAACAATGGGTATCTGACCCAGTTTTGGTGCTATGGTAGAAGCAGAGAAATGCTGGGGCTTCCTGGAGTTGAATTCCACATTCTGAAAGAGAGACACAGGGCAATATAATCCCTTTTCTTCCACTGATCACCCCTGTTTGTTGCTTCCAGGAACTGCAGCAGGCATCTTGCAAGCATGAGGAGAAGGAGCCTGAATAACATGTTGATGATGTCATTGATTTAACTAATCCTGGAACTGCCTTTTGTTTGGATGTTTAAATTTTTCTTTTTTTTGGTAAATATTTTTATTGTGCTTTAAAGTTCACAATCCAAGTAAATTGGCCTTATAAAACCCTTCAACATGGTGCTATGCAACTCTAGCTGTCCTCCCCACCCTGGGACAGACACTTCTCCTTTCTGCCCTGTACTTCCTGTGTCCATTCAACCAGCTCCTGTCCCCCTCCACCGTCTCATTTTGCCTCTAGAGAAGAGCTGGAAAGTTTCTCTCGTTATGGTCAAGCTCACATTCTACCAGCTCCATTTTTTCCATTAGGCGTTGGCGAAGGAGATGGCAGCCTCATGTGTATATCTAAGCCAAGGATCACGTTCTTCATCAGCATCACTCATGTATTATACTCCGGACCTTCATTTTTAAGAAAATTTTGTCTAGGTTTTCCATCATTTTTAATTGAAAGCATCCTAATAGATTTGTTCAGACCCATCTCCCACAATGTAAGCTAGTACTGATGGCACTTAAGGAGCACAACATAAGATTTAGTAATAGCAGAAACTGAGGCTGCCCAACCTGCTCTAATCTGGTTTACTCAGCAGAGGCAGCTACTTTAACATTTTTTAGTTGTTTTTTCTGCTATTTGACTCCATGTTTCTAAGTAGCATCACTGCTTCTGAAATTTTTAGTTTTAGGGACTTTTTCTTCTTTTTCTTTTTTTTTAAATTTCCTTGATGAGAGATGAAGATTTACACAGGTTCCAAATACTTTTACTGCTGCCACCATCCTCACAATATATTTATTAAATGTTCAGTGTTTATAGCTGAGGCAAGCAGGATAGTATAATAACTTTGTCATCTTTTACCGCTTTTTGATTTTCCTGGAGTTAACAGTTACCTGGTGTTTTACCTCCACATTATTTTACTTTAAAATATATAAGCCACTGATTTATCTATAAACTCTGTACCCAAACTGGAAAGTTTCTTTCGTTATGGTCAAGCTCACATTCTACCAGCTCCATTTTTTCCATTAGGCAGTGGCGAAGGAGATGACAGCCGACACAGTGGAAGTTGAGGCACTCACAGCAGGTCCTTCTGTGAGGTCTGCTGCCATGGAGTCAATTCTGACTTGTAGTGATCTCTTTCAATGTCTACCTGAGTGTCTTCATTGATATTTTCAATTTTATTTTAAATATTTCATTTCCTTCTTTTCGTGGTAGGGCGTCTATCATTCATCAAGTTCTACTGATGACTTTCTTTGAAAATCTATGCACACTTAACAGAAAGAACGTATGAAGTAACTGGCATGGCAGTATGCCTGGATCTTGCATGTATCTTTTGCTAAGGCAGAGGGAGGAACTTGGTACAGAAAGCCTGAAAAGGAGGCAGAGAGCAATAGTGAAGGTGGGAAGTCTTCTAATTTCACAGACTCAGTCTGTCCAGTTCCACCAAGGAATTCTCTGTCTTCAGTCAACTGTCATCCGAAGCGGAGAATATTAGTCAGGTTTGAAGTGGTAACATTTATAGCATTTTATCCCCTGGAAAGAAACACAAATGGACTTTGCTTTTAAAGGCCACTACTATTTGTATAGTCTCTTTGAAAAGATCTCTTCATCAGTAAACAGCAATGATGGTTCCCTTCTCTCTCTCTGTCTCACACACACACAACCTCTATACACAGAACCACACCAAAGAGAACTTAAATTGACTAAGAAGCTTGTTTTTAGCCTGCAGAGCAAAAACTTGCACAGCTCTCTGTCATTCACCTTCTGTGGCTGTATTCTTTGCAGTAGTGAGTGGAATAAAAAAGTGGAAAAAGTCTCCCATTACCATTAAAAACAATTTTGCTTTTCCGGCATTCACATGGGCAACTTCTGACACAGAAAACAAAGTCTCAACTGTGCGTGATGCTTGGAATAGACAAGCAGAATTTCCCATGGTCACAGGTTTGGTTTTCTGTCTAACAAATCTGAGAATACTACATCTCCATGACCAGTGTGGATGTGGTCATTAGGCTAAAGTTTAATACCGCACAGCTAAAGTTTCTAACACTTCCTCTTGTTGCGCTTGGCTCTTAATACATTGTTTATTGACTATCCAGACAAATAAAGCTCAGAACTAGCTGGGTTCACCCTTTTACTTTCTCTCTGCCATTCTCTTTTTCTCTGGCCCTCTCTCTACCTGATACTGTGGCTCCAACCAGGTACAAGTCACTATATGATATGCAAGAGTGGAAGATGAGAAAGAAAAACAAAAAGACACCTTAACCACAATTCCCTCTCCTGTACCCAAGAACTGCCACTTTCCGTGATTTGACCAGGACCTGGGAACCAATAGATAAGAATTGAAACCATGACCCAAACTGGGATGTGGAGAGGTACAGATATTTATGAGAAACCAAATAGACCCTGACAGAAGCCAGATTGCAGAGAGGTATTACAAAGCTTTGAGGAAAAATATCACCCTAAAGAAAGAAGGAATTTTTCCAATAGTAGGCCTCAGTTGGAAGTAATGGTATTTTTAAGAACACTGAGGTTGTGTTCAAATGTGTGTCAGTACAGCCCTGAGAAGGAGACTCAGGATCCTTGGAAGGAATACTCTGTGTATCATACTTCTAATGCCCGTATTCTTAGAGGCAATAGTCAGCATTTGTGCCGAAAGATGCCCTACAACTATAAGCATCTCCCCGTAGATGTTGTTATTAGGCACCGTCCAGTCGATTCCGTCTTCTAGAGACTCTATGTGACAGAGTAGAGCTGTCCCACGAGGGGTTCTTGGCTCCACTGTTTGTGGTGCTCCCTCAATTACACACACAAAAAAGATGCAATTAAAGAAGGAGGAAGGAATGGCCTCACAACACAGAGAGAGAGACAAGCATCAGACATCTGGAGAGAAGAGGAGATGGAATCACAAAGAGCCAAAGACGTGAGGACAGAAGCTGGCATAGGATGCGGGGAGGGTAGCAGGTGGCATAAGAGGACCTGGCACAACTCATTTTGAGCAGGTGTAGGTGGCATCAATTAGAGTAAGAGCTGTAGAGTTGTAGTTTAGGACTCAAACCAAAAGCAAGACCAAACCCAGTGCCGCTGAGTCAATTCTGACTCATAGTCAAGACCCTATAAAGGTAGGGGAGAACTGCCCCATAGAGTTTCCAAGGAGCACCTGGCAGATTGGAACTTCTGACTTTGGTTAGCAGATGTAGCACTTAACCACTAAGCACCCAGGGTTTAAATATAAAACACTGACTTTCTGCCATTTGGTAGCTGGAGATTATTAGTATTATGGATGCAGGGTCTGAAGACAACAGAAATTTGGTTTAAGACCTATTAGCCAGCGAGCTTAGGAGGTATTCTCTCTCATGTAAAAAAAAAGGTACACATGCACACATAAATAGGCAGATATGCATTGCGTATATACTACAACTAATTAACAGTGTGCAATTGTATATGTCTTATTTAAAAGAAGGTAATGCTTGCTCTACAACTAAAAAAATATAAACATGACAAATTGTAGTTGTTCCAATCACATAAATATGAAGTACATTTTTCCTACGGAATATATTTTCCTACAAAAAATAATTTCTTAAAAAAAGATGCATATATTTCTTGATATATTTAGCATTATATGATTTTCATAGTTAATACTAAATAAAAATGTTGAGATGGAAAAGTCTTAATTGGATCCTTTCTCTCCCCACAGATCAAAACAAAAACAAAGCCCACTGCTGTTGAGTCAATTCCATCTCCTAGTGACCCTACAGAACAGAGGAGAGCTACCCTATAGGGTTTCTAAGGAGCAGCTGGTGGATTTGAACTGTTCAGCAGCCACACAGCTCCTAACCACCAAGCCACCAGGTTTTCCCCACGGCTTTTAGGCATCTCTGTGAAATAAACCAAACCAGCTACTACTGAGTTGATGCTGACTCATGGTGACCCCATGGGTGTTGGATAGAACTGTGCTACTTAGAATTTTGAAGGGCTGACTTTTTGGAAGTGGATTGCCAGACTTTTCTTCCGAGGTGCCTCTGAGTGGCCTAGAACCATCAGTCTTTCAGCTAGCAGCCAGACATGTTAACTGCTTGTACCACTCAGGTATCGCACTGCATGAAATAGCCCTCACGACATGGTGCTAGGCAACAGTGTAATTTACATTTCAATAAAGAGAATACAAGAAGCTGAGAAACACACTAACAGTCCAAATAGCCAACCTTTCATTAGCTTAATATCATATTTGAGTCACAACACATGAACTCTTGGGTTCCTTCGCAGTCTCAGTCTTGGAGATCTGAAGCTTGTTAGTTGTCCTCCCAGGGCTGTTTTCTGGCTCAAGTGCCATAAGGCAATACTGGAACCCTGCTACCTACTGCACGTGCCTGATATCTTCTTCGTAATTGAGTGCATCTTGAGAAAAGGTGGAAAGCTCAGGCAATGGCTTCCCTCCCCTTTTGATGAGATAACCAGCTCGTTAAATCTAAATGTGAAGGGCATTTTATTATGAAGAGTCAGATTTAAAGATTTACTTGCCTATTTTTCAACTGCTTCCTGCTTCTGCTTATTCCTTTGTATCTACTAATGGCCTTTCTCTAAGTTATACAATCCTGTCATAGGTATAAAAATATCACTCCAAGGCTGCTCCTTTGGCCTAAATCATTCAGCCGTTAGCAGTGACAGGGAGTGTGTATGAACCACACTGGTGGCAGGAGGACAGCTGTCCCCATTTCTACTCATTGTCACTGAGTGAAGAAATGCTGAGGGTTTAATAAGATCATAAAGTAGAGTGACATGGACTTGCATGATAGGTAGTTTTCATTAGCATTCAGAATGCCTGGGATAATAAATTAGGGCAATTGAGCAGAAATGAGCAATTTGATTATTCAACATTTTTCAATACCGACCCAAGCAGCTGGACCCGGAGCAGTTCTGCTGACTTCTCCCCATGCAATCAGGCTATTGGGGCACAGGTGAAAGCAGAGTAATCATTTTTCCCTACCCAGACTCCAGGAGTCAGAGCCTTAGACAGGGTCTCCCACGTTTGGTGAGTGGGGATTGATGGTCGGAAGGAGGAAGACTTCATATATCTCAGCAGTGGAGGTGGCAGAGTTGGGCTGGCTGACTTTCTTTTATTGCAGCGGGCCTTTGCTTATTGAAAGAAAACAGTGGTGCACAGCAACATGTGGGCGACCCCTACACACACAGCAATTATTTACTCTCCTGACATAGGGTCTATCAGTCAAGCTTGGCTTTCCTGTAGGAACGCTAATGAAGTATGAGGTTGGTCTTTAATTTATTCACTTTGGCCAACAGGCTGAGGGCCAACTTTTGCAGAATTGCTGTCAAACCATCATCATTACTACCTAGATACTATAAACATCATAAATACACAGGATCTGTAGGGTGGTGTCTTAAGCAATCAGAACACAGCAACAACCCAGTGCTGTTGAGTTGATTCTTACTCATAACTACTCTAGAGGACAGAGTAGAACTGCCCCATAGAGTTTCCAAAGAGCACCTAGCAGATATGTACTGCCAGCCTTTTGGTTGGCAGTCGCAGCACTTAACCACTACACCACCAGGGTTTCTAATCAGAGAAATACGTATTTCATGTGACAAGATCATTTGGACCATTATAAAACTCCTATTATTGTTTCGTGCTTTCTGATTATTTTTAATGTCATTCAATTAAAAATAACTTGAAACCTTAAAAAATGAGTTGTTGATACGAAGGTAACTGAAGAAGTTCACCAGAACTGATGAGTATCAGCTGACATCTTTGAGGAAACTAGAAGAGACAAATCACAGCTTTATGAGTAACGGATCCGTCACGTTCTGTTTTGTCATCTTGTTTTCTTCACACTACAGTATCTTGCAGTAAAAATAGGTGCTGGAAATCGCACTGTTCTACTGTTTTGGAAAAGAGAGACTTTGACTTTCTTGACTTGTCAGTTCATCAGTACTGGAAACTTGCTCTTGTGGCCTTGTGTCATGGAGGAGACTCATACTTTCAAATTCAGTAGCAGAAAAATTCTGAGGCATTCAGTGCTGAAATTGACTTTGACATCATATCTTTAAATGTTTTAAATTTATCATTCAACCCTAGATTCTTGACGAACTTGATGTACAGCAGATGATTGTAATGAGTCACAGCCGACTTGATGGCAATGAATTCAGTGCCTTTTGGGGTGAGGTGTTAGTATGTAAAGACTAAATATACTGCAGGAATGTAGTGCAGATTAATTTTGCCGTTGAAATAGCTTCTTTGAGAGACTATCCATTTCTTCAATGACTATGCCAATACATTTTGGGGACTGTTGAAAAATGTTGGAACTCTGCAGATGTATTAATAATCATAAAATCTTACTATTATTATATAAAGTTAAATCCCACACTAAACTAATCAATTTTACTTCTGTTTCCTCCAGTACTTGCTTTATTTACCTAATTCTGCTTCCATCTCCTCTCTCAATTCTTCAGCCAACAACTTAGAATCTCACAGAAGATGTGTACCAGAGCCAATCCAAAGCCAAGAGACCCAGGAAGAGTCTTGGAGATGGAAGCTGAGAGACTGGCAGGTGCTCACATCCTTGTTTCACATTGGGATGTAGAGAGAAGCTCACAGGACAATAGCTTGGAAAGCTTATCATTAGAATATGAAAGAGATGGGCCCTGGAGTTCTGACTCAAGTTCAAATCCTGATTTGAATATTCATAATGGAGTGACTCTTTACTAGGTTGACCCTCAACATTGGTTTTCTCATGTTAAAGTAAGAATCATAATCTAGTCCCATCACGGGATTCTTGTGAACATGGGACTTTTGTGAGAGTTTATTAAGTGTAAGGCACTTAAAGTGACTTGGAACATAGAATGTAGACCTCTGCTTCGTCTGCAGTGACTCCCTTAATGGTCTTCCAGAATCTCATAACTTCAAATACCATCTGTACACTGATGACTCCCCATTGTGTATCTCAAATACAGATCGGTTCTCCCACTCCTATATAGAACTATCTACTAGACGTCTTCTCTGGTGTGTGTAACAGGAATCTAAAATTCAACATATTCAAAACTGAGTTCCTTAGGTCCATCCCTTCATCAGCCCTTCTCTCAGTCATCCTCTTTTGGGACAAGTTCATTCTCTGCATTCCTCAGGCCCAAATCCTTGGGGGATATTCTAGGTACCTCCATATTTCTTAAACCTGTATCAAACTCATATGAAGTTTTTGGGGCTCTATCTTCAAAATAATTTTAGATTACAGCAACTTCTCACATTTTATTTGCTACCAACCAACTTGGTGACATTTATAGAATACTTCCCTGAATAGCAGTAGGGTGTGTATGCTTTTCAACTGCATCTACAATATTTGCCAAGAGAGACCTTATGAGGGGACATATACCAACACCATTACCTTGTGGCTACTGTGCTATATAGGTTTTCCATTTGCCTGGTCTACTAATCACATCCTTCTTGTTCTGTGCCCTGCAGGCAAATTGGTATGAACTATATCAGGGGTTGAGAAACTTTTCTTCTGTGGAGGGTTACATGAAAAATATTTAGGGTTTTACTGTTCAAATGATCTATGTTACAACTACTCAACTATCTGCTGTGAAAACAAATGTAGGGAATATGAAAATGAACAAGGATGACTGTATTCCAATACAAATTTATTACCAAATCAGGTGGCAGGTCAGATTTGGTCCATGGTCCATGTTTGCCAGCTCTTAGACTATATAAAAAACACTCCATTGCTGTGCAGATTCCATTGGGTTTGATCTACGGGAAAATTCACAAAAAGTGTGAGAGAGAGGAAAGAAAAGAAAAGACTGGGTACTTAAAACTACAGGTACCTACAGTCTGGACCCCTAACTAAAGAGTTAAAACTCCCTCAACTAAAGGGTTCACAGTCTCTCAACTAAAAGGCTCAGTTCCTGTCAGATGGTCCACTCCTTGCAGCATTGTCTTACAACAACTATCTCCCTCACCCTTCAAGCCAATGAATACTAACAGTAAATGCTGTATTCCTTGCAGTTTCTTGACATTTTTATCAATAGTTTTATAATAGTTCCATCATTAAAGTACTTCAAATCCTGTGATTTGAGTGTGCCAACTGCTTCCTTTGGAATCCCAACCTCTTAACCCTCCTAACCAGACCCATTGAAATTGAGTCAGTTGGTACCCATAGATACCCTCCGGATGCATTTCACCATTTCTACCCTTGTACTGTTCCCATCCTACCTCCATCACCCAACTTATTTTAACACTAAAACCAAACCCACTGCCATCAAGTTGATTCTGACTCATAGCGACCCTATAAGCCACAATTTAACTGCTCCATGGAGTTTCTTAGGTGTGCCTGGCAGTTTTCAACTGCTGACTTTTTGGTTAGCAAATGTAGCACCTAACCACGACATCACCAGGGTTTCCAAAGACTTTATAATGACCTGCGAAGTCCTTCATGATCTGCCCCCAAGTGTCCGTTATCTCTCACGCTTATTTCTACTCTACTCTCCCTTCATGTCATGCATTAAATTGTGTTTCCCCAAAACTGTGAGTAGCAGTTTGTCTAGGCCTTAATTCCTGTTATTGTGTGATATTCCTGTATGTTGTAAATCCTGCCTCTATGATGTTAACGAGGGAGGATGAGTGGTGGTTGTGTTATAATGTTAATAAGGGGGGATGGGTGGTGGTTGTGTTATGATGTTAATGATGGAGGATGGGTGGTGGTTGTGTTAGTGAGACAGAACTCAATCTGTAAGAGTGTACCGTGCCTTGAGAAAATCTCTTGGAATATTAAGAAAAGGGAAGGAAGCAGAGAGTTGAGGATCTCACATCATCAGGAGAGAAGCAGTGCCAGGAGCAGGGCACATTCTTTGGACCCAGTGTCCCTACACCTCAGAAGCTCCCAGTCCAGGGAAAGCTTGACCACGTGGACCTTCCCCCAGAGCCAACAGAGAAAGGCTTCCTGGAGCTGATACCCTGAATTTGGGCTTTCAGCCTGCTTTTCTGTAAGAAAATAAATTCCTCTTTGTTAAAGCCAGCCACTTGGGGTATCTCTGTTATAGCAGCACCAGATGACTAACACGTTCTGCTCAGCTCGTTAGCTTCCTCTTGGTTACTAAACCCCATCTGCTTGCTTTTGCTTCTGGGTGTCCGAACTGGCCATTCTTCCAAATACCGAAGGAACTTCCTCCCTCACTGTAATGCAAGCTCCATATGTCAAGATCATGTAACTGATTAGACCCCAAGTGATCTGATGCAGGTCCCCAAAATCCAGCTAGCTAGTTCATTCTCCTGATGGGTGGCAAACTGGGATCCTCCTCCTGCAGGGCATAAGAAGATCTTTTTTTGGTGGCAAATGATGGAAAAGTTCATTCAGGGAGGAAATTTTTATTAAGGGAAAGTACATTCCAAAGAGAGAATGGGTCAGTCTCCATGAGTGGAAAAAAACCTAGTATCGGTCTTGAGGATACTTTTTATTGTCAGAAGCAGGGTGTGAGGTCATAGATGGGAGGGAGAGGTCATAACTCAGTATTTGATTGGGTTTGAAGCTACTGTGGCCACATTATAGCTGCCAGGAGGAGTTGCTATGTTGGCATCACAACTGCCGGGAAGAATTGTTATATTTGCATCATAAACTGCCAGGAACAAACTATTGGTATGTGGCAGATCAGGTTCCCTTGGTAACCTTATTACATGAAGGCAGAATTTTTTTTTGGTCTATTTTGTGCATTGTTGTAGTTTCTCTACCTGAATAGCAGGTTGTTGTTGTTGGATGCCAACTAGTAAATCCTCAAATGTAATGGCCCTCTATGGCAGAGCAGAATTGCCTCATAAGATTTTGTAGGCTATAATCTTTATGAGTGTAGCTCACCAGGATTTTCTTCCATGGAGTGGCTGGTGGGTTTACACTACTGGCCACTGGCTTAACAGCTGGGTGCTTAACCATAGGTGCTCAATAAAGACACATTCACTGGAAGTTATTTGTGAAAATTACCCTGGACTTCGGTGGCCCTACATGGTATAAAAGAAAACCCTGGTGGTATACTGGCTCAGAGCTTTGGCTGCTAACCAAAAGGTGAGCAGTTCAAATCTACCAGGCATTCTTTGGAAACTATATGAGGTTTTTCTTTTCTGCCTTATAGGGTCTCTATTAGTCAGAATCAACTGTACAGCAAGGGGTTTGGTTTCCCATTTTGTGGGTGGTGTAAATGAGTAAGCTCTTAACTACTAACCAGAAGGCTGGTTGTTTGAACCCACCCAGAGGCTCCTGTAAAGAAATACCAGGCAATCTGCTTCTGAACAATCACAACCTTGAAAACCCTATGGAACGTTCTACTCTCCACACATGGCACCACCATGAGTCAGAACCAACTTGATGGCAATTGGTTTGTTTTATGGTTACCCAGGAATTAAAAAATTTGGGCTGGAATAAAAGTTCTGCTTTATCTTTTCCATCTTTCTTTCCTTTTCTTCCTCCTTTTGTTGCTACATTTTCTTCCTATTTTGGTCCTTGAATTGTTAATTTTTATAATTGCACAGAAAATTAATAGAAGTCTAAAATTTAAAAATCGTGTACAAATCTCACATTTTCAATTTCTAAAACTGAACTCAATATTCAATGTTCCTTTCCAATTACTGTTACGTGTGAATCCAATATTATAGTTATAAATATAACTATTTCTTTTATTTTACTTTTAACTTAATTTTTCAAAAACTAAAATGGCTTTTTTCTGGTTATGTAATATATATATATATTGAAAAGTTACATGAAGAGTACATAAAATATGAAAGAAAATAAGAAATACCATAATATCACCACCTGTGATATTACCACCTGCATTTTGACAGTAATTTTTATTTACAGTTCTTTATGCATATGTGTATAACTTAGACTGGGTTCTCTAGAGGAGTAAAACCAGTGAAGTGTGTGCTTGTGTGTGCATACACACACAGAGACACATTATCTTAAGGGAGTGGCTCCCACAGTTGTAAAAGCTGGCAAGTCCCAAATCCATAGATTAGGCATCAGGCTGGTGGCTTCTTCTGACTCACGTGGTTACAGGGACTGACAAACACAAAATTGGAAGGTCAGATGGTAGGTTGCCATCTCATTTGCTTCAAGAGCTGGCAAATCCTAAAATCTACAGGTAAAACCATAGGCTGCTGGATCGTGTCCCCAGAACTGGAGGACAGATGATGATGAGTTGGATGCAGGATTCAGACAGAGTGAGTCTTGCTAAAGCATCTGTAGCTATTGGATGTAGGCCACACCTTCAGGGAAACTTCCCTTTCAACTGATTGGCTGCTCACACTAAATCACAAAATGAAGAATGACTGCATCGTTACATAACTGCCAAACCACTCACAGTCATGTATCAGCAAAGTCAACATGTAACTTTCATTATTGTAGTGTATACATATTGATTTTTCCCAAAAGTGAAATTGCAGGATACATGTAGCTTTATCTTTGGAACCAGTTAACAATGAATGAATAAAAATGCAGCTTCTCTAGCCAGGGTAGTAACATGGTATAATATTTTACTTGTGGCTTTTTCAGATTAAGATTTTGTTTATTTATTTTTTAAGGAAGGCATGTATTAGGTGCAAACTGTCCCAAATACAAGTATTTATGGGCTTCTTAAAAGTGGAATATATGTATATAGGTATACAAGTTCTCACAGGCCTGTGAACTTAATTGTTCTACGTGCTGCACATCTCATCCTTGAATATCACTACAGTCACCTTCTAAGTACTGCCTTTGGGAAGCCATACACACAAGCCAGCACCTAGTCCACCTGTAAAAGCAATTTTGGAATTCTTTCTGGAACGGCCATTATGCATGGCTTCATGGTGGCAAGTTCATGAACTTAACTGTAGAGCTGTCTATGAGGGTATCTTTAGCCAGTAAATAAATAACTGTATTGAAACACCTTTCCTACTCACCTGATCTGGCCCCCAGAGACTTATAAAGGAAATAAAGGAAGACATTTGGATGACGTTCAAGATATCAAGGGTAATATGACAACAGCTCTGAATGACATTCCAGAAAAAGAGTTCCAAAATTGCTTTGAAGGGTGGACTCTAGGCACTCGCATCAGTGTATAGCTTCCCAAGGGAGTACTTCTGAGGTGACCATAGTGATATTTAGCAATGAGGTATGTGGCACTTTTTCTAGGATAAGTTCAGAAACTTAATTGTAACCCTGAATACTGACGTAATTATTCCTTAAAACATTACTTCCTGTGTACTAACATATAACTCAATGTAAATTCTATATATTTCTATGCTTATAGCTCAGGTAAAAATCAAAGAAAGTTTATAAGTTAAATAAGAAAGCAACACAAGGAAATCAATACAGTTCAGATTAATAACACTAATTTAATATGATGTATAATGTTATTTTGATGTAACTAAATTGTTATTGTTTGGTTTAATGATTAAAAGATAGAGCTTCAAGCTTGGTCCCATATTTAATACTTTTGCTTTAATAACACAGAAAATGTAAATTTGTAATTGTGGTTTCCTAAATAGTATTAATATCTTTAAGGCATTATTAGCTGGTTGAGATTAATTAGACCACATGCTTAATCAAAACTGTCATCAATTAATTCATAATTGCCAATTTTAATAAAGCTTCATTGTGGAAAGGTGTCTTACTTGATTAAAGATCCTGGTAATCTTAGCCTTGGTATACTTTTGAAGTGTGCATTAAAATAGTCCATTCTTGCTCACCACGGGAGTAAACACTGTTTATTTCTACCATCACCTTATTCTGACTAAGCGGATAAGGCAGATTTATGGATCTTCTCAGGGCACCAACTGTCAGTCTGCCTACAGCACCATCAGCTCGAGTGCAGTTTCGTTTGTAGGAGACAGTGGACTGTGTAACGGCTCTATATTCTTACTTGTTTTCCCTACGTTTTGAAATCAAGCTAAAGTGCTGGTATGTGTGACAATTATTCAGCGGCACTAATTAGTTATCACTCGGAAGGCATGTGCTTGTAAGTACAAACTTGAACTTCCATATTAGATAACTGACTCAAATTATTAGATGGCCAAAGTGATGATTGTTATTGATATTATTTACTGTCCAGTTGATTCCAACTCATGGTGACCCAATGTGTGCTGAGCAGAACTTCTCCATAGTGTTTTCAAGGCTATGACCTTTCAAAAGCAGATCACAAGGTCTGTTTTTTGAAGTGCCTCTAAGTGGGTTCCAACTGCTCATGTTTCAGCTAGTAGTCAATTGCCTACCGATTGGCACCACACAGGGAAGCACCCCAACTCAATAACCCATTGCCAACAAATTAATGTTGACTCACAGGGTCTCTATAGGACAGAGTAGAACTGCCCTGCAAGGTTTTCAAGACTCTAATTGTTTGTGGAAGCAGACTGCCACATCTTTTCCCTCTGAGTGGCTGGTAGGTTAGAGCTGCCGACCTTTTAGTTAGCAATGGAGCACTTAACCACTGCATCCCCAGGGCTTCCTCTATATTTCATGTCAATTATCACTATAAGTAAACTCAAAATTAAGAAATTTTCTTAGAGACTTCACTGGCCTTAGGGAGCAGGAATACTGTACTCTAGGCTGAAAAACACAGATTTCACGAGTTTTAGAATCTTCATGGAAACCCCAGTGTCAGGGTCGATAAGCATTACGGCTGCTACCCAAAAGGCTGGTAGTTCAGATCTGCTAGGCACTCCTTGGAAACTTTAGGAAGCAGTTTTAGTCTGTGCTACAGGGTTGCTGTGAGTCGGAATTGACTCAACAGCAGTGGGTTTCAACAGTGGGTGGAGAATCTACATGAGATCTTGGGATACTACACATTGTTAACACATCCAGCTACTAACCGAAAGGTTGGAGGTTCAGGTGTATCAGAGGTGCCTGGGAAGAAAATCCTGTCAATCTGCTTTTGCATGATGAGGCATCAAAGATCCAATGGAGCCTAGTTCTCTGACACTCAGAGGGTAGCCGTGAGTTGGGGTGGGCTAGATGGTCACTACTGGTTTTTCATTTTGTTTTTGTTTAGAATCTAGGTGGTCCTGGGTTCAAAGGATAATTTCACTATTTACAACCTGTGCCAACCTAGGCAGCTTACTCTTTCTGAAGCTCGTTTTTCTTACTTGTAAAATGGCTATCACCTCCACTGCGCCCAAGAGAAAATCAACATTGTGGACTTGTGGGAATGACTTAACGAATTGTCTTGTATCAAACACCTGGCCAGATCTATGGGTTGCCAGACTTTTAGTGGCCATGAGAAATGGAGCAGCTGGTGGAGCCTCCAGCCCAGGAAAAAGCCTATGGAGTCACGACAGTTCCTTTAACGAGTTCCTAACTCACTTCGCAGAGTGGGGCATTGGAGACTCAGTCACCAGCCAACACCGAGGCCCAACTTTACCACCACAGCGTTACACGGCTTTCCAACAAGCCAGCGGATAAGCTTTTTACTTATGACTTGTCCCTGATCTAACAGAAACATTTTTCTTTTCTAAAGTTAAGACCCAAACTCAGTCTGGAGACAGTAAGCCAATGAAATAGAAATTCACATTGGTTGTACAAATACTCTTAAGTAGCAGTGTTCAGGGCAGAGGAGTATGTAAGGCAGTCACAAAACTTTGGCAGGTGATTAAGTGTTCTAGTACATTCTATGGAAACCCTGCTGGTGTAGTGGTTAAGCGCTACGTCTGTTAACCATGAGGTCGGCAGTTCAAGTCCTCTGGGTGCTCTTTTGAAGCTCAATGGAGAAGTTCTACTCTGTCTCATAGGGTCATTATGAGTTGGAATCGACTGGACAGCAGTGGGGTGTTTGAATAGCTTTCCATATTCAGCTACAGGGAAATGAGAATTAGGATGGACTGTGATTCTTCCATCTAAAAGTGGTTTTCAGGTCTTTCAACTATATATTCATTCAGATCTACTTTTTCTTATAGGGTCTTGGAAGTCCCCTGAGGAGGCAGTAGTATACTAAAGAAGAACATGCATAGAAATCTGATATGGATTGAATCGTGTACCCACCACCGCCACCAAATTTGCATGTCAACCTGGCTAGTACCTTGCGATGGTCCACCATGTTGCCATCTGATGTGATTTTCCTGTGTGTGTTGTAAATCCTACCTGTATGGTAAGGAGGTGAAACAGGCAGCAGTTATATTAACAAAGCAAGACTCAATCTACAAGATTAGATTGTGTTTTAAGTCAATCTCTGTCGAGACATAATAGAGAAAACCAAGCAGGGAGACACTGGTAGCTTATATCACCAAGAAAGCAGCTCTGGGAATCAGTTACTTCTGGATCCCTGAACTTGACAAGTTCCTAGACCAGGGTTAGACAGAGAACAAGGACCTTGCCCCATTAACTGGCAGGCAGGCTTCCCCCGGAGCCAGCATCCTAAATTTGACTTCTGGCCTCCCAGATCGTGGGAGAATAAACTTCACTTTGTTCAAACCATCCGTTGTGGTGTTCCCTTTACAGCAGCACTAGATAATGAAGGCCAAAAATGAACACAGTGTCCCACAAAACCAAGCCGTATCCATTGTTGTTGAGTCTATTCTGACTTGCAGTAACCCTAGAGGACAGAACGGAACTGCCCCGTAGGATTTCCAAGGAGTAGCTGATGCGTTCAAACTCGTGGACTTCCGATTACCACTCAAGCTCTTTCCTGTGCCACCAGAGTCCCACGCAGCACATTATGAGATGTGCTGTATAGCTGGTGTCTGCTACAAGTTATGAAGGAAGTTGAAAGGCATTCTACTTGTGAATTCAAAATAAATCTCAAGAGAGGAAGCAAGCTTAAAAAAATAAAATAAAACCTGTACTCTTTTTGAAATACAATGGGCTTCCTACCTGCCTTGCCTACTTAGACTTTCTCTGTTGTTGTTAGGTGCTGTCGAGTTGGTTCTGACTCACAGAGACTGTATAGGACAGAGTAGATCTGCCCCATAGAGTTTCCAAGCAGTGCCTGGCGGATCTGAACTGCTGACGTCTTGGTTCCCAGCTGTAGCACATTACCACTATGCCACCAGGGTTTCTGTATTTTCCTTAGGATTAGAAATTATGTGGATAATGACCTTAAGATAGTATCTCTTCTGATGCCCAACAAGGCTTACATCTGGACGGGAGATGATAAATCAAAGAATGACTAATACTACGTGGTCTTCAGGCCAAGACAGGAAAGCATACACTCTCCTCTCCCATGAGAAAATATATTACCATTAAGTTGATTCCAACTCATAGTGACTCTGTAAAACAGAAAAGACTTGCTCCATAATGTTTCCAAGAAGCATCTGGTGGATTTGAAGTGCTGACCTTTTGGTCAGCAGCCGTGTTTCTTAACCACTATGCCACTAGGGTTTCCACACAACAGTGGTAATTTTGCTTTCGTTTAGAATGCATACTTTCTGAGAGTCAACACAGGGAATGGGGAACGAGCCAGTTAAAAAAGCGACTAGCTGGTGGATTAAAAAATAAAAAAGAAAAAGAAAAGGAGAAAGGCTGATGGATTTAAATACAAATTGCCAGTGGAGGCTGGAAACCAAGAACTGATGCTGACTGTGTTATCCATGTAGTAACAGAGGCCTTGAAGCCTGGCACCAACCGCCAACAGCGTGCTGTAAGCCAGGGATTAAATCCAGCAGCAAAGCAAAGAAATAGGCCTTTCTCTCCCCATTGGAGAGCTGGCCACCTACAGTCATTATTTCCATTATCTCATCTTCCATGAGACCACCTGGTCACTGCCAAGCTTTTCTCCACTGACACCATTGATTGTGTTTATTCAAAGTCCTCTGCCTGTGTCGCTCTGCCTCCACAGTTCTCCCACTGGGCTGTGTAGGGCTGTGTAGGACTGTGGAGCTCCGTAACTTTCCATTCAACAGCTGACAGCTACAAATTAACTTTTGGACTTCATTAGGCTAATATGCTGAATTATCCCTAATTTGGAGCACCTGACGCTCTCCTCGCATCTCCTTCTCCCCTCTAACCACCTTCTTGCATCAACCAGGAGCTGAGTAGCAGGGACACGGCACATTGAGGACAGACGGCCTTGGTTAGAGCTGTAAGCATTTCTCCATCCCTGCTGGAACAACTGAATAGCTTGGACTGTTTCAGTCAACACATCCCATCTCTGCTGTTCAAGCTGGGGTGAAGACAAGATACCACTACAGTCTGCAAGGGTGAAAATGACCCAAGAGGCCAAGCATGGGGCTTGACCTCGGAATTTCTGCCATGGACATTCTGATTCAGCCTTGACTTAGGCACCTATGTGTTTCAATTTCCTCCAGCGTTCCCAGGAAACCAGACACCCGAGAACAGCATACCTCTACACTTCCTCCTTGTTTTCCCAGACACCATATGGTTGGTGCAAAACTGAGCAGATACTAATGTAAAAGATGGCAGTTCAAACTGACCTAGAGGTGCCTTGGAAGACAGATCTGGCTCTCTGCTTCCAAAACTTTCAAAACCAAAACCAAATCTGCTCCCATGGAGTTGATTCCTACTCATAGCGACCCTATTGGGGAGAGTGGAATTTCTCCATGGAGTTTCCAAGGATCGCCTGGTGGATTCAAACTGCAGACCTTGTGGTTGGCAGATACAGCACTTAACCACTACACCACCAGGATTTCCTCCAAAAGTTTACTCAGCTTTGAAAACCCAGCGGAGCTGAGTTCCACACTGTACGTGTGCAGATGCCGTGAATCAGAAGTGACTCCACAGCAACTAACAACTATAACAACCAACATCACATCCGGGAAGAGACCAAGGGGGACAGCATACTCTGCAGGCTCTTCCTACTTTCTCAAGAACCGAATGACCAGAAGCTTTTGTTTGTTTTCACAATCAGCAAGGAATTAACAGAAAAAAGTTTTATCTCCCTTCTCAAAGTCAGGCCTGCATCTCCTGACAGGGGTTTCTGGCTTTCCCTTCTAGCTGGACTTCCTTAAAGCTCTCAAATGCTTCACAGGGTCTATAAAGTTAGGCAAGGATCTTCCCACTATCCTGTCAGGTGCAAGTGCCAATTTTCTTCCCAGAGTGCTTTTCCCTAAAGGGCACTGAGGGAAAACCAGAACAAACGCAACTCTTTAAATCTCTTTCAGATCCGTGATGCACTGCTCCCCACAGTTTTAGCAGATAAAGTTCTTTTCATCATATTGCTCTCCTGGAACATCTCCTCCCTGAAAGCTTGGCCTGGAGAATGAGGCTGGGAAGACAAGAAAGGCAGATAAACAAGATTTGCCGGAACAGAAAAGCCTAAACATCCCTGGACTTAAATCTTATAAAGAGAGTTACACTTTGTAAAAGCAATTCGGATGCACTTTGTACAGGAAACAGCAGTGGGGAGTGTTTCTTAGAGACAGAATTGAAGCAAAGAAAATGAACATCAGTACTAGAACCTTAAATTGGCTATTGCTTGATTTTGGTCCCCTTAAGTTTTGTTTTCCCTAAGATTTTATTTAAACCAAAATAAGTTTATAATCCATTTTAAGTTAATTTTTACTGAAATCAAAATAGGTTTATAGTTTAGACAATCATATGTCCTAATGTTTCTATCTGTTGTCCTGTTTTAATATTTACTATTCTTTCAAACATATTCTAGTTATAAGGTCATCCTGTTTCCTCTTAACTCCAAAATTTCCATTTGCTTAGACTTTCAATCTCAAGATGACAGATACATTAGATGAACTGTTTGTTGTTATTCTTCATTTGTTTTAAGTAGAAAAAGGTAGCACTTTAACCTTAATTTCTTCTCTGTTACTTTTTTTTAAGCTCACTTGGGGAGAAAATTATTGAGAGAGAATGTGTTGCAATACTGTAAAATTTGGAGCAATTCAGGTTTTATTTTTTAATTAATAGATATACTGTTTAGAGCATTCTCAGGTTCTAGAAAAATTATGCTGAAAATTAAATATGTTTCTGATAGGCCATCTCTCAGCCCCTCATATAGTTTTCTTCTTAACTTCTTGCATTAGTGTGTGTTGTGTTGTATATTGAATTCATTCTCTTTAAGAGGTACATGAACTTGGCTAGGCTATGATTCCTACTGTCGTGTGATTGTCTACCGTTTTGACACCTGATGTGAGTTTCTTATGGGTTGTAAATCCTTGAAAATGCTGGTGGTGTAGTTGTCACATTCTCAGAGCAGAAGTTTTTAATTGTAAGACAAATGTCAGATTTTTTCTCTCAAAGATTTGTGTTTGGTGCTATCTTCAAATACTCATTGCCAGACCCAAGGTTAACTAGATTTTCTATGTTATCTTCTTAAAAATTTACAGTTTTTCCTTTTACATTTAGGTTTGTAATCCACTTTAAGTTAATTTTTGTTAAAGATATAAGTTCTAGATTTACTTTTCCAGCATGTCGGTATCTAGTTGTTCTAGCACTGGTTGTTTAAAGGACTATCCTTTCTCAGTTGAGTTATCTTTACTTCTTTGTCAAAGATCAGCTGACCATATTTGTGTGGGTCTATTCATGGGCTCTATGTTATGTTTCATTGATCTATTTGTTTACTATTTTGCTACTAGCCTACTGTCTGAATTCCTTATTTATAGTAAGACTTTAAGCCAAGAAGATCAGTCCTCTGACTGTATTCTTCAAGATCATATCAGCTATTCAGGTTCTTTTGCCTTTCTATAGAAATTTTAGAATAAGTGTGTCAGTATCCACAATGAAGCTTATTGGGATTTTACTGGAATACATTGGATCTATAGATCAGTTTGAGAAGAATTGCCATCTTACCAATATAGACACCAGTGAACATGGATTAATCTCTGTTTACTTAAATCTTCTTTGATTTCTTTCAACAGAGGTTTGTAGTTTTCTTCATATAAATCTTATACACATTTTGTTAGATTCATGTCTGAGTATTTCATTTTGGGGTGTGGTAATGTCAGCAGTGTTGTGTTTTGAATTCAAATTCTGGTAGTTTATTTCTGGCATAGAGGATCACTGTGAGTTAGAATCAAAGCCAGTGGGTTTGTGTTTGGATTTTTTAATTGGAAATAGATTGACTTGTGAGTGTTAACCTTATATTCTGCAATCTTGCTATGGTTGCCTAATAGTTCCCAGAGTTTTTTGGTTGATTCTTTGGAATTTTCCACATAGACAACTATGTTATCTGTGAACAGTTTTAGTTTTTACTTCCAAATCTGTATATCTTTTATATCTTTTGTTCAGCTTGTTGCATTAGCTAGGACATCCAGTAAGATGTCAAATTGTGGTGATAACTCATCCTTGCCTTACTCCGATGTCAGGAAGAAAGCATCTAGCTTCTCTTCATTAAGTATAATGTTAGCTGCAGGGTTTTTTTGTGTGCGTGTTATCAAGTTGAGGAGGTTTCCCTCTCTAAGACTTGAGTTTCAATTCCACTTATTGTAACTTTGGAAAAGTTAATTAAGCTCTTATTGCTTCTCATTGTTTTCATCGGAAAAACAAAGATAATTATACCTATCTTAAAAGATAATTGAAGTAATTATATAAAGATAATTTATATATGAAACTGAGCCCAGTAAGTTGATCAAGCAGCAAGAGTCAGAGCAGTAGATCTATTTGCTGCAGTGGCCACAGTTACAGATGGAGCAGTCTCAGGAGCATTGAAAAAAAGCATTGGATTAATTTGGATTACATGATCTCTGATGAAACGTTTCATGTAACAAAATATCTGGACAGCCTTGGACAGTTTACGCTTGAGTTTAATCTCAGCTTCGTCTAAACTGCGTTTTTTCTTTTTGACAGAAAAATAATGCTTATGAAACTTAATAAAGCTTGGATATAAAGTATCCTTTTCTGAATGCTTTGTCAAAGTTATTTTGGAATTTATTCTTGATTTTTTTTTTTGGTAAGATGAATGGCGCTATACAGTAAACATTGGAAAGGGCCCTTGTTTCTGTGATGGAGGTCCCTGTAGGAAAGACCCTGAGATCTACCGTGAGCAAATAATACAGGAAAGTTGAGAGGTGACCGGTTACACAAACAAACCAGATGTCAGCATAAGAAACAGCTTCTTAAAGGCCTAAGTTGTTGGAGGCACAGTGTCCACTCTGCGTGGCTGACACAATTAGTTGCCTATCCAATAGCTTCCTCATCTTACTCCCTTTTAGAGGACCCTTGATTCTGAGACAGAAAGAGAACTTCTATCTCAGCAGAAGCTGGCCTTGTTCCCAGTACTCATTACAAAAGTAACTTTGGAATAAAGTATCAAGTGGGATTTTTTTTTTTAATTGTGCTTTACATGAAAATTTACAGAGCAAATTAGTTTCTCACTCAACAACTCATACACCAACGGTTTTGTGTCCTCGGTTGCAATGCCCATAACATGTCAACACTCTCTGCCTTGCTGTTGTGGGTTCCCCATTTCCACGTGTCCACTTTTTCTGTCCCTTCCTGCCTTCTTGTCTTTGCTTTGGGGCAGATGTCACCGATTGGGTCTCCTATAAATGACAGAGCAAAGAAGCATGTTCCTCATCTGTATAATTGTTTGTTTTACAGATCTGTCTAATCTTTGGCAGAAGGGAGAACTTTGGGTGTGGTGGAGTTTTTTATTTTTATTTTTTTAAGATACGCCAAAAATTATGTAGCTGTAAAGAACATGATCGCTGGTTAGCTTGGCACTCATGTTGACACGTTTGTAACCAAATATACCAACGCTTGTCCTAGGAATTAGTTTACGATCCAATTCTAGTCAACAAGACTTAAAAGGAAGTGTGTCTATGCATAAAAGGAAGTGGGTATGTGTGTGTGTGTGTGTGTTATGTGCATCTGTATGGGCAGCTTCATTTTCAGGGTGCAAAGATTAAGTCTCATTATTAAAAGTTTGACAGCTGTGTTGCAATTAACAGACCACAAGGATGTCAATGGGCAACCAGCATGCCAGGGAAAGTTCTAATGCCACTGTTGAACTATTGGTTCAGTCTCAGTACGTCCACTGCTCATCTACCTAAATGAGATAATATATTTGTATTGCTTGTTCTGCTCTTTGACATGTAGTCTATCACCTACAGTTAAAGTCATTCCTAAATGATACAAACTCATAAGTTAGAATTAGATAAATGAATTCAAAAGAGTACTTGAAAGGCTCTTTTGCAGTATTCCTTTCAACTGTCTTTGACAATTAGTTTACATGAATATCATGATCGGGTCACTCAGAGAAGAAGCAATATCAGTTGCAGATAAAATTCCTTCATATATTTTTTAAAGTTATTTCTACTTATTTACAAAGAAAAGGGTGGAAATTATGGGACAGCAGGGGCTATTGTTTTTTAAAATGAAGGGATTTTGAAAATCTTCATAAAATCCTGCCATGACAAAACCATGCCATGAACTGTAACTCCCTCAATAAATAAGTCTCGACTTTTTGAATTTTTATTTTTGGCTTTTGTTGACATCTTTTGTGCCTTATACCACATAATATACACTTAAAAACCAAGAATTAAAAATAATAAAAATAAGATTTGCAAAACCACCCTGGGATTCCTTGTCAGCAATGGTTCCATTTTTTATGTGTTGGGATTAATATTTCACACGTACCAACCAGCTCATTAAAAAAAGTAACCTTGAAACACAGTGTCAGGTGGAGATATATTTTTTAGAATGTGCTGGAAATAATGCAGCCATAAAGAGCATTCCCGCTAATTATCTTGGTGCTCACGTTCAGCTGACTGGTTTGTCACCAAGTTGGAGATGGCAGAGTCAAGAAACCCCTCCCTGCTGTCTCATGCATTGCTTTGCTCTAGCTTTTCTCAAACTCATTTTATTCCACGTTAATATTCATGTAAAAAGGGTAATGAGGGAGTCAGAGGTGTAGGGTGTATAAAGGGCTTTTGGATCATGAGAGCATTTGTAACTAGGGATGCCAGCCTCAGGCTGGCAGAAATTGAAATTTGTGGCTAAATTAATAACTCAACTGAAACACAAGCAGTTGTGTGGTAAGTCTGTTCCCTCTAGGGTTGAAAACATGTACTTTTGACATAAAAGGATCTTTCGATATGACAGCAAAAGCAAGTCCAGGCTATTCAATCGGAAGGGTGGTACTCCTGACAGAGACAAGCAGGAAGGCAGCAATGGATCGCCCACGATCCAAACCACCCCCAATACGCGCTTTCATGTTTCCACCTACGGAATATGTGTGTGACTGTATGATCCTTAGAGATTTAATAATCATCTAAGTGTGTGTTTTAGTTACTTAGTGCTGCTGTAACAAAAATACCATGAATGAGTGACGTTAAAGAACAGAAATGTGTTTTCTCAGAGTTCTGGAGGGTAAAAGTTCAAATCAGGGTTTTGACCACATTAATTTCTTCTTGTTGGTAGTCCTGGGGATGCCTCAGTTCTTGAAAACCCTTGTATGACTTCTTTCCCCTTAGTTTGTACTTGCTTTTGAGTCTGATCCCCTCTTTAGAACTCTGAAGTGATTAGATTTAGGACATGCCCTACACTGACATGGCTTCATTAACGTAAAAAAAGAAAACTCTACTACCAAACAGGATTACATTCACAGATACACGAACGAGGATTGCAACACTTGTTTTCAGGGGACGCAATTCAATCCATAGCAGTGTGTAGAGGTGCAAACAGAGATACATGTTACATAGTGACTCTCCTCATAATCCCTCCCAAGGTCAGTGTCAGCTAGGGTCTAGGTCAAGCTAAGGACCAGAGCAAGATGCTGATTAGGGTCATACCTCTGCTTGTCCTTTTAATTTTTCTTCAAATTTTAGGACCAGGAACATTGAGATACCATTGTCCAAAGATTGGTTAAAGACATGGCCAGAGGCTGGTTAAAGACTAGTTAAAGACAAGGTATTTATTTATCTGTATTGTCGTTGTGGCATGTTCAAGGCAGTGCTTGTAGAGACAAAGTTTCACAGGCTCATTGTCACAAGATGACAGTGAATAAGCTAGAAAAATAAAGTTGAGAGACAGATATTGCCAATTGATCCCAGAAGACTCTAATTTATAGCTACTCCCTAGACTAAAAGGTGATTGCAATATGAGGCGTAATTGAGGCAAATTAGAATCTAAGTAGAACATGTAATTTTATCCTTCTTCCAAACCAAGGAATATTTTTCTCTCTTTGAAGGAAGGTCGACTTGATTATGTTTCTAAGTAGATAAAATCTCTTGATAAGATTGAGAGAAGGAAACTGAATTGATTAGGAGCATTAAGAAGTTGCCATATAATGACTGAGTGAAATTATTTGACCTATGTGGGATGGAAAAGCATGGGGAAGGCCTGACTAATTGGCAGCTGCACTGTGCACTGAAGTACTGATTTGCAATTTAAAATACTAAAAAATTGGACCGATCAAAGAATTCCTTTGAATAAATGGAGGCAAACACGATTTGAGTGATTGTCTTAATCTCATGTGGAAGAGCACTATTCTCATAACCCATGCCGTAGCGGATTATCACTTCCCAACAGTGCTCGTGTTAACTGTGATGCCAAGAGAACAGATGACATTGAAACTGACTCAGTGAGAACTAGGCTTTCTGTTTGTTTGTTTAACAGCAGAATAGAGATACCTAGGCAGACTTGTCAGGCTCAGAGAAGACTTTTTAGACTGTGAAGGTGAGTCCTAAAAGATTAACAGAAATTAGACTAGGCTGGAACTTGTAAGTCTATCTTGAAAGAAGTGTATCCAGAAAGCTCCTTAGAAGCAACAATGGTGAGACGTTGTCTTGTGTATTTCGGGCATGTTATCAGGAGGCACCAGCTCTCAGAAAAGGACATCATGTCTGGCAAAGAACAGGTGCAGCAGGAAAGAAGACATTCAAGGAGATGGACTGACACAGAGCCTGAAATAATAGGCTCAAGCACAACATCAGTTGTGACAATGGCACTGGACCAGCCAGTGTTTCATTCTGATGAATTTAAGATCCCTGTGAATCAGAGCTGACCTAACAACAACAAAAAGGAAGCAGAAGAAAAAGCAGATGACAGGTCATAGAAGGTGAAAAAGCAAAATCCGAACTCATTGCCGTCAATTCAGTTCCAACTCACAGCAACCCTAGAGGTCAGAATTAGAACTGCCCCATAGAGTTCCCAAGGAGCACCTGGTGGATTTGAACTGCTGACCTTTTGGTTAGCTGATGTAGGGCTTAACCCACTAGGCCACCAGGATTTCCACAGAAGGTGAAGCACAACTTAAAAAAAACTGAAGAAACAGAAAAGAATAAGTATGGTGAAGACAAAACGAGCAGGTGGAGGTGCAGCAGGAGCTGGATCTTGAAGAATGTTATCCACTGGATAAAAGTGATCCATTGAAGGGGAGCGTTACGTGACCGAGTTTTTGTGTTAGAAAGTTCTCTCTGGCTGGAAAATGAAGGCACGTATAAATGAAAAGAATAAACAGGTGAAGACGTTTGCAGCAGGGTGTGGTCATTACAATGCCTCTTCTTGGATTGCTCCTCTCTGGGTATATATTTTCTGGAATTTACCATTCTGTTCTTTTGGTCTCTTTTTTTGTGTGTGTGTGAGACTTTAATAGTCTTCTCAGGTTGTTTAGCATTAATGAGACTAATGTCCTCAATCAAGAAGCAATTTAAGAACACGCAGCTAATTTCAATGAGTTCTGTAAATGAATCAATTGAATGCCAGTTGACCTTTTTATCTGAAGAGAATGAACTGTGGCTATATTTTCTGATTTGTGCCTATAATCTTTGGCAGTCTGAGTGTCCATTTTGAGCCCAGGAGTAAATATTAATCATGGCACAAGAGTGGTATGCTTCTAAAGGGACCATGGAACGTTCCTTTGACTTAAGTAAATAGAAGATATCTTTCGAGAGAAAGGTCTTGACCATGTTTGTTAACACTGAAAGCAATAGAATAAATAGTATTATACATTGCTGGTGATACTGATCAGAGAACGGGATATCAGATGATATCAGGAGACTGAAAAACCGGGTGGCATGGTGGTTAAGTGCTACCTCTGCTAACCAAAAGGTAGGCAGATCGAATCTGCCAGCTGCTCTTTGGAAACTCTATGGAGCAGTTCTACTCTGTTCTACAGATTCGCTGTGAGTTGGAATTAGCTCGATGGCAGTGAGTTTGGGTTTTGGTTTATTAAAGATTTTGCTGCCTTTTTTTGTTTTTAATATCCTTATTAGTTGGCATAAAGGAAAATCTCACATCCTGAATAAAATGAAAGCATCCTTAATAATATTTTAATGATCTTGCTGTTTTCCTTGTCTTTCTCTATTTTGTCTTGTGAAGAACCACTATTGTTTTGAAACATTTTCTCTGAAATCAAGCTGTCAGTAAGAATGTATCTTTTCCTGATGATACTCTATGAAGGGTTTTGCCTTAAACCAGCAATCCCCAGGTCTACAAGCAACGAGAACATTTTACAATGCCATCGTACCAATAAAAGGATAACATATTATTTCTGCCACTGAAGCAGTTTCCATTTAATGGAAAAGTATTGTTCTAAGTATGGTTTAACACTGTTGAATCAAGGCTGAATCAGCAGCTTTCAAGTGCCTGGGAAACTCAATCTTCTTCAGAAACTGAAGGGAGAGGAAAATTAAACTGATAGAATGAGGAGAGGGTACAATTTCTTTTAAAACCAGTAAAAGGGACTAACTATAAAGGAAATTATTAATAAGATAACTACACTGAAATTAAGAACCTATAGTCATAAAAAGGAACCCTAGTGGTGCAGTGGTTAAGAGCTCAGTTGCCAACAAAAAGGTCAGCAGTTTGAATTGACCAGCTGCTCCTTAGAAGTCCCATGGGGCAGTTCGACTGTATACCACAGGGTCACTATGAATTAGAATCTACTGTACAGCAAAGGGTTTTCGGTTCTTTGAGTATTTATATGAATGACACCATAAAGAGTGAAAAGAGAAGCACACAAGAGAAAAAAAACATTCACCACCCAGTATAACTTTCAAAGAGTTTATATCGAGAATAAAAACAAAATATCATCCTTTAGCAAAATGGCCAGAAGATTTTAAAAAAGCATGTGGAGAAAGAAGAATCCAGTGGTTAATAAGTATTTGAAAAGAACGCCAACTCTTAGTTTTTAGGGCAATATAAGTCAAACTATTACACACCACTGTATACCTACCGCATGTGCAAAAATGAACAAACGGAGCATCATAGCGGGTTCGAACCACCAAAAGAGTAGCCTTCGTACATCATGGCAGTAAGAATTGTTACAAAGAGTTATTTTTGGCGTCAGTGAACTAATTTAAGATACCTTAGACCCTTTGATTCTGTAATTCCACTTCTCAGGAAAACATTTCTGCATATCTGTATGGTCACATGTTTTGCTTTAAAAATCTCAAAGAGAGTTTACACATTTATTTTTACATGTATTTGGAGCAACTGGAAGTGGTAGAGAACTACGGAGTGGCTTTTACACACTCACATACACACACACGACAAGAGCTGGAAGAAAGAAAGAAAAAGCAGTAAAGAAGAAGAAAAATGAAGGAAATGAGACAAAGAGAGGAAGAGGAGGTCTTTTGTGATGTTATGTGCAAATTGAGTTCTTGGGGAAGAAACTGAGACATGTTTGGACTTTGATTATCTTCTAATCGGGTGATTACCTTTATTATTTTTTAAGTGCGATGCCTACTTGAATGAATGAAATTATTTCTTTTTTTCTTCCCTCCCTCTTTCCTTCTTTCTTTCTCTCCTTCCCTCTTTCATCTCCTCTTCCTTCCCCTGTTTCCTTCCTTCCTTCCCACTTCCCTCTTCCCTTTCTGCCTTCCTTCTTCTCTGTTTCCCTCTTTCCTCCTTCCTTTTTCTTTTAGGTGCTTTAAAAAGTGAAATTTTACAATTTAATTTCTCACATAAAAACTTACAGATAGATTGTTATGTGACACTAGTTACTGTCCCTGCTTTTCAATCCTCCTTGTCACCCTATATTTCTCCTGTCCATTTAACCAGTTCCTGTCCCCTTCTGCCTTCGCTTTTTGCCTCCAGACTGGAACTGCCCATTTAGCCTTACATTGTTACTCGAGCCAAGAAGCACAGTCTTTGCCGGTACCATTTTTCGTTTGATGCTCCAGTCTGATCTCCGTCTGAAGAGTTGGCTTACGGAATAGTTTCGTTTCTGGGTTAACAGAGAGTCTGGGGTCTGTGTTTTCTGGGGACCTTCCAGTCTGTCAGACCACTGAGTCTGACAGAACTGGAGTTCATGTTCTATATTTCACTTTTCTTCCACTTCATCAGGGACTCTTGGTTGTATTCCTTGTCAGGGCAGTCACTGATGGCAGCTGGGCACCATCTAGTTCTTCTGGTCTCATGCTAATTTTGCCTCTGGTTTATGTGGCCCTTTCTGTCTCTTGAGCTCATATTTTCCTTATGTCTTTGGTGTTCTTCTTCCTTCTTTGCTCCAGGTGGTTGGGACCAGTTAATGCTTCTTAGATGGCCACTTGCTAGCTTTTAAGACACCAGGTGGGATACCGAACATTTTCTTAATAAACATTGTTACGCCAATTGACCTAAATGTCTCCTGAGACCGTGGTCCCCAGACCCCTGCTCCTCCTACTCTGTCACTTAAAGTGTTTGTGTTCAGGAAACTTCATAGCTTTTGTTTTAGTCCAGTTGTACCAATTTCTCCTACATCGCATGTTGTCCTTCCCTTCAGCTAAAATAATTTTTGCCTACTACCTAGTTAGTGGATACTCCCATCCTCGTAACCATCAAAGAATGTTTTCTTCTATATATCAACTTTTTCTTAAATTCTTACAATAGTTGTCTCATACAGTATTTGTCCTTTTGCAGTAGAGTCCTTTCACTCAAAATAATGCTTTCCAGCTTCTTCCACATTGTGTTTCACAGATTCGTCATTGTTCTTTCATCATTGCATAGTATTTCATTGTGGATATACCATAGTTTGTGTATCCATTCACCTGTTGATGGGTACCTAGGTTATTTCTATCCTTTTTGCTATTGTGAACAGTGCTGCAATGAACTATGCAAGTATCTATGAATCTGATAGATCCTGTTTCTCTAAAATATATTCCAGGAGTAGGATTGCTGAATCACATGGTATTTCTATTTTTAGCTTTTAAAGGAAGCACCGATTGATTTCTGCAGTGGCATTTTACATTCCTAGCAGCAGTGTGTAAGTGTGTCAGCCTCAACACAACTTCTCCAGCATATAGTTTGTGGTTTTTTTTTTTTTTTTTTTTTTTTAAATTAGTGCTAGCCCTGTCAGGGTGAGGTGGTATTTCCTTGTCATTTCAATTTGGATTTCTCTAATGATTAATGCTCATGAAAATTTGCTGAGACATCTGTTAGCTGCCTGAATGTCTTCTTTCGTGAAGTGTCTGTTCCTATCCTTTTCCACTTTTTAATTGAGTTATCTGTCTTTTTGTTGTTGTAGTTTTGCAGTATCTTATAGATTTTAGAGATTAGACACGGATCACATTTGTCATAGGCAAAAACGTTTTCCCAGCCTAAAAATTGTCTTTTCATTCTTTTGGTGAAGTCTTTGGATGAAAGTGTTCTATTTCCAGGGGTTCCCAGTTATCTGTTATCTCTTCCAGTGTTTGCGTATTATTAGTAATGTTCTATAGCCTGTTTATTCTACATGTTAGGGCTGCTAGCACTGTCTCTTTTTTTTTCCCTTTCACGATTTTTGTTATTTTAGATTTTATGTTTATGTCTGTGATCAATTTTGAATGAGTTTTTGTGCTTGGTGTGTGATATGGGTCTGATTTCTTTTTCTTTCCTTTTCACAGTTGGATATCCAATTATGCCGGCATCGTTTATTAAAGTGATTGTATTTCCCATCCAATTAATGGAAATATCAGCCACTCACAGGTGGCTGATTTTGTGTCTGGATTCTCAGTTCTATTCCATTGGTCTATCTATCTGTTGTACAAGTACCAGGCTGTTTTGACTACTATGGCAGCGTAATAGGTTCTGAAACCAGGTTGTGTGAAGCCTCCCACTTGATTCTTTTTCAGTAGTGCTTTACTTTTCTGGATCCTCTTCTGTTTCCATATGAAGCTGGTGGTTTGTTTCTCTGCTTCATTAAAAATATTATTGGAATTTGGATCAGGATTGTATTGCATCTATAGATTGCTTTGGGCAGAACAGACATTTTCACAGTGTTGCATCTTTCTACTCATGAGCAAGATAGTGCTCGGTCTTCTTTAGCTTCTTGTAGTAGTGTCTTTTAGTTTTCTTTGTATAGATCTTTTACTTCTCTGGTTATATTCATTCCTAAGTAGTAAAAAATATTTCTTATATTGGATATTGGGGCCTTATATGTTAACATGACTCAGAATGTGGGGAAGAGCCATTGGATCTCCTTTTCACCTGGGATCATAAGAAGAAAAAAACCCAACGCTTATATCCTATGCATGATACAAAACCCTCTATGTTAAATCTCATTGGCTTATTGCATTACATAAATTCTCACTATCGTCCCAAACTTAACACTAAAAGCAAACTCTATAAACTATTAGCTCTATTTTACAAAAACTGACACTTAAGAAACAAAATTTCCTAGGATTACAAAAAGTGTGGCTTGTAGAGCTAGGCTTCACATCTAGGCCCATGGGGTTTCAGTTACCCATAATAGTGTATGTGGCCTCTCTTCCCTTGAGCTGTAGGTCAGAACCGCATAGTAAAGATAAACTTACAACATTTTAATATCCAGCCTTGACCCTAGGCAGAAAGTCTGTTCTTCTGTTATTTAAAAAGGTAATAACTCTTCAATATTGTTACCCGCACTCCCTCCTCTGTTTGAAGACTTCAGGGGCAAACACTGTATTTGTGTGTAGAGACGAAGCAGAGTGATGGAGCAGTGGGGTGGGTCCCCTGTTCCCCCTTTCTCTGTGTCCTGCTCTTACCCCGTTACCTTCTGTGTTCCTCTAGGTGGAGCCAAATCACAGGAGGCATTATTTTTGTCAAGCTGAGTAGTCTTATCTTCAGTAAGTATGAGACACGTTGAGATGGACAAGGCAAGTCAAGGCAGAACATCCAACGAATATGTAAAGATAATGAATGTGTTTATATGCATATACAAAGACTGACAAGCTGGCAAAAGTATTACATACCTCATTGCTGAATATTGCTATGGCCATCTTCAAAGTACTCCCTTTGGGAAGCTATGCGCTAATGTCAATGCCTAGTTCACCGCTCAAAGCAATTTTTGAACTCTTTTTCTAGAATGGCCCTCAAAGCTGTCACCTTATTACCCTTGATGCCCTCAATGTTATCTGAATGTTTTCCTTTCAATATTTTCTTTATCTTTAGGTAAAGAAAAAAATCACTAGGGGCCAGACTAGATGAATAGGGAGGCTGTTCCGATACTGTTAATTGTTTTCTGGCTAAAAACTCCCTCATAGACAATCAAGTTCTTGAACTTGCTACCATGCCACCGTGCACAATGATCATTGCAGAAAGAGTTCGTATTAATCTATATCTCATCTGTCTATGTATCTGTAGAAGATTCAGAAACTTCTTCACTTCTGTGACTTCCTGGTTTATTTCTAGTAACTCTTAGCTTCTTCTAGATTTCTTTTTTACCTTGCAATGGTAACATACAAATAATTTAAAACAGGCCATTTTAACCTTTTCTTAAGTGTACAGTTACTCTAAACAAAAACTCTGCGCCCACCAAGCAATAACTCTCCATTTCTCACCCCAGCCCCTGGTAACTACTGGCCTGCTTTGGTCTCTATGCATTTGCCTGTTCTAGGTATTTCATGTAAGTGGGATTGTACACTATTTGTTCTTTTATGACTCACTTATTTCACTCAGCATAATCTTTTCAAGATTCATCTGTGTTGTAAAATACACTAGAATATCATTCCTTTCTAGGGATGAAAATATTTCTTTGCATGTGTATACCTTATTTTGATCACTGATTCCATGGAGACAGTTTCCACATTCGGGCTACCGTGACTCACACTGCAGTGAACATTGGTATCTGTTTAAGTCCTTCCTTTCAATTGAAAGAGATGAATTAAGGGGCCACTGGTAATTCTGTGTTTCAATTTTTGCAGAATCTCCAAACTGTTTTCTACAGGGACTGCACCATTTTACATTCCCACCAGCAGTCTACCAGGGTTCAAATTTCTTTGCATTCTTGTCAACACTTGTTATTTGCATGTTCTAGTGTTAGCTCAGTTGGGTTTTGATTTGCATTTTCCTAATGGCTAATGAGGTTGAGGAACCCTGAGGGTGCAATGGTTGAGAGGGACATCTACTAACTAAAAGGGTGGCACTTTGAATCTACCAGTGCTCCTTGGAAATCCTATGAGGTAGCTCTACTTGGTCCTCCAGGGTTGCTATCAACCTGACTCAACTCAACAGCAATGGTTAATGACACTAAAGGGGACCTGGTGGCACAGGGATTAAAGCACTTGACTGATAACAAAAAGATTGGCAGTTTGAAACCAACGCTGTGGCAGTCTGCTTCAGAAAAGATACACAGCTTTGGAGATCCTACAAGATCACCATGAGTTGGAAGCGACTTGAAGACAGTAGCAGTGATGTAGCACATCTTTTCTCGCACTTATGGGCCAATGACATGTCTTCTTCGGTAAAATGTTTAAATCATTTTTCCCTTAATTTTTTTTTTTTTTTTAATGAGTTGTTTGTCTTTTTGTGGTTGAGTCTTGAGGGTTCTTTATTTTTTCTGGCTACTAAACTTTACTAGCTCTATGGTTTCCAAATCTTTTCTCCCATTTGTCAGTTGGCTTTTAATTTTCTTAATCATTTCCTTTGATGCATGAAGTTTTTAATTTTGATGAGGTCCAGTGTATCTATTTTGTGTTTTGTTCCTCTAGCTTTCAGTGTTTTGTGTAAGAATCCATTGGCAAAAACAAGAATCTGAAGACTTTACCCTGTGTTTTCTTCTATAAGTTTTAATTCTTATAATTAGGTCATTTATCCACTTTGAGTTAGCTATCAAATATGGTGTGAGGTATGGGTTGAATTCTTTTGCATGTGGAAATCTGCTTGTTCCAGGAACTCATATGGTTTTTACATGCTCTTTCAAAAAACCCCAAACTAAACAGACTCAACTTATAACAATCCTACAGGATAGAGTAGAACAGCCCTAAAGAGTTTCCACAGAGCACGTGGTCAGTTTGATCTGTCAACCTTTTGGTTAGCAACCACTCTTAACCACTATGCCACCAGGATTTCCTTACATGCTACTGGGCCACGTCAAATACTGTCTTTGGCGGCCAGGATATTCAGATTCCAGGCTGAACTACAGAGTCTCTGATAGGGGCAATACAATCTGTCTCTATCAACTGGTGAAATCTTGTGCACACATTATGTATTGCTTCTTCCAGAGACCTTTTGAAGAGCTTCAAATTGTATCAAGTACTTCAAGGAAAAACTTTTTTGTGTGTGTGATTTAATGTAAAAAGTCAACACAACCTCATTTAATACACCAATGTAGTCATTCACCCATACTCACTGATTCCAGTTGCAAGCACTGTGCGAGGTCTTGTGGAAGATACAGATACAGTACCTGAACGGCCCCTGCCGTTCAGAAGCATTCAGCCAAGCAGGCAAATAAGGCATGTTAGGCACCATGCCAAGGTGACGAACCTGAAGAACGGGAGGTTTCCGCTAACTGAAAAGTAACTTTTGAAAAGACGTGAAACTTACACAGGCTACATCCACCAAGTTTTTTTTTTTCCCCCTTCCCTTTTGGGTAATCCACCCATCTGTAAAGTAACACACATCACTCAAACTAAAAGCAATCATCTTTGTTAGTGACAGAAAGCTGTTAGTGACATCATTTTAACTGCTCAATATAGGCATGGTAAACATACAGGGGAAACTTAACACATGACTCTTTAACAAGGATGATGTGTCAAGTGGATTGTTTCAGAATGTATTTTACTGCTTCAGAAGTATCAATAGAAACCTTGCAAGGAAGATGCATTTGGTTTCTGTCTTAATAAGTTCCAATTATTGATGTTGAGTCTGAGTGACATAGTAACAAGACGATCTCAGTTTCTTGTGCTTGTTAAGTCTTGAGCAAAGCATCAGCAGTGCATATTTTCCCTTGTTGTTAGGTACCAGTCACTTCTGTCTCATAGTGACCTGGTGTGCTCCATAGGCCTTGCTAGGCTCTAGTCTGGATGAGGAAACCCTGGTGGCGTTGTTTGTTAAGTGCTGTGTCTGCTAACCAAAAGGTAGGCAGTTCAAATCTGCCACGTGCTCTTTGAAAACGCTATGGGGCAGTTCTACCTTGACTTCTAGGGTTGCTGTGAGTTGGAATGGACGTGAGGGCAGTGGTGTTTTTTTTTTTTGGTTAGTCTTCATGGGGAAACCCTAGTGGCCTAGTGGTGAAGAGTTACAGCTGCTAACAGCCAAAAGGTCAGCAGTTTGAGCTTATCAGGCACTCTTTGGAAACCCTATGGGGCAGTTCTACTGTCCTATAGGGCTGCTATGAATGGGAATCAACTTTAAAAGCAATGTTTTTTTTTTTTCCTTTGAATCTTTATGGAAGCAGAGCGCTAGGTCTTTCTTCCACTGAATTGTTTATTTGGTGATTTCCTACAGCTGGCTTTTCGGTTAGCAGCCAAGTACTTCCTCGTTGCACCACTAGGTCTCTCTGCATAAATTCTAGAGTTGCCAAGCCAAGTCAAGTGCCGTCGAGTCGGATCCGGAGTTACTAACACCTACAGAACAACAACCGAAGGATGGGGCAGGAATGTGGCTCAAACATATGAAGTATGCTTTCTTCTGGGATCCTAAAATGTTACGCTTGAGGCATGACACTGATCTTTCTTTGAAAGCTAATTTTCAAAAGTAGATAAAGGATATATGGGTGACTTTATTATCTTCTGTTTTAGCCAATTTCTCTGTAAGTTTCTAAGAGTCAAGTGATTCCTCTTGCCCAAATTCTTGGCCTTTGTCTTTCACTGGATTCTTCCAGCTATGGACTTAAATTTTAGTGTAACTCTTGGATCTGTAATGATAAAGTACAACTCCTAAATTCTGGTTTTCCATTTCCAAGGAAATTATCACAAATACCAAAAACATAATAGAAGTACATCACTAATCTAATACATAAGTGAAGTCTATTACAAGAAAAAACTTATAAAGGGTCTCTGCTTCTCTATAGCTTTACGTCTGAATGACCTGCTCATTTAAAAGTGCTTGCACTTATATTTAGTGTCTTTCACAACATTCTGAGTATTCGTCATTTTTCCTTAAGACGGGGAGGAACACAAAGTGAACACTTGGCTGTGGAAGGCCATCTAGTGTTGATGGAGAGCAACTACAGGTTTGTAGGGCAGTTGAGGAAACGAGTTTATCATCCTGGTTCAGCTTTCTAGTGTGTATTTTGGAAGCACACTGCTAAACCCGTCTCAACAGGCTGTACAGGCAACATCATCTGTGCAAGCAGACAGCAGTTAGAGGACCTGTGACAGGGTAACTGTATCATGCATGTTGGAAGAATATGAATTGTAGGGAGTCAAAGGGTGGAGAATTATGGATTAAACTGTGACCCCACCATGATAGGAGTATGTCCTATCTCCTCAACCTATAAACATGACCTGTTGGGAAACAGAGGCTTTCTTTTGTTATTTTAACGAGGCCACATGGGGAACAAGGTGGGTTCTAAGCCTAAGCGTTTCTGAGTGATGCCTTATGAAAAAAAGACAGAATAGAAATGAGCGCACACACACAGATGCCATCTATCTACAAGCAAAAGAATGCCAAAGATTGCTGGCAGACATCAGAAACTAGGAGAGAAGCCTGCAGAAGGAACTAACGAGTTGAGAGCCTGATTTACACTTTTAGTCTCCAGAACTGTGAGAAAACAAACCCTGTTCATTAAATGCCCCCATTTGTGGTGCTTTCCTGGTGGCAATACTAGGGAGCTAAGATAGTCAAGCGTTGGCGATGAATTTTTAAATTTTTTTAATGTATTTGACATTAATGTATGCTTGAACTACAATTTGACTTTAGATATGTATAGTAATTTGAGACTTTATGATACAAGTTCTGCCAATTAAGTTCGTGAACTCATCCTAGAAAAAGCGTTACATAACCCACTGTTGAATATCAGTATGGTCAACTTCGAAGTGCTCTGCTTAGGAAGCTATGCTCGGATGCTAGCGCCTAGTCTACCCTTCAAAGCAGTTTTGGAACTCTTTTTCTGGAATGGCCATCAGAACTGTCGTGATATTACCCTTGATGTCCTCAATGTCATCACAATGTCTTCAATATTTCCTTTATCTTCAGGTACAGTAAAGTCATTGGGGGGCCCGATCAGGTGAGTAGGTAGTGTGTTCCAATACAGTTGTTTGTTTACTGGTAAAAAAGTCCCTCTTAGACGACTATACAACTAAGTTTGTGAACTTGCCAATCGTGCCACTGTGCACAATGGCCACTAGAGAAAGAGTTCCAATGTTGCTTTGAAAGGTAGACTAGGTGCTGGCATCAGTGCACAGCTTCTCAAGGGGAGTGCTTAGAAGGTGATCCTAGTGATATTCAGCAGTGAAATATGTAGCACTTAGAACAATTAAGTTCGAAGACTTAATTATCTGACCTTGTGTATTTTTACAGTAGTATGCAGAGTTCTAAGTCAAGACTCTAGTAAGTTGTTCCATCTCTCTTCGAAGTCCTCTTGCTCATCTCTTCTGCTCCTCTTCACACAAAGCAGACTGCCATGAACTCTGATTCACAGAAAGCGCTCCTCCACCTGACTGTTACCCAGGGAGCTCTTATGTTTCTGGAACCATACTTGTGTCCTTTGAGTCTTAAGGATCGCTCCAACTCCTTTTGGCCTAGAAGAAAAGCAGAGCTATATGCTTTAAAAAGAACAAAATGTTGAATTTCCCGGTGATGGAAAGATTCAGTTAAGAAGCTAAATGAAATAATTGCAGGAGGTAAATTCCAGGTGACTGTATAATGGTTACTTTTTTTTTCTTTACCTGTTTAGTATAGTAGGCACACAGTAGATCAAAGTCATCCTTTCACCTTGGTGAAAAGTTTTTCAAGACAAAAATTCCTGAAATGATAACTTTAATTTATTCTAGTCTCTTGTGTAAAGTGGGAACAAATAAGCTCATTCAGTTACTCTCATTTCACTTGCTTGTTTATAACCCCCAAAGAACTCACTCAGGATAGATTTCTATACTGAAGTGACTTGGAATTTAAATGGAACTGAAAATTAAGGTTGGTCTCTTTTGGCAATTGCTTTCCCTCTCACAGTTCAGCGGATGGTGGTGTCAATGATCCACTGAGTTTGGGGAAATGGCTTTTGTCACGTAGACTGCTTTGGTGCTTTATGTTCTAAGCTCATGAATACAGAAAGGATAAGGGAGGTGCCTGGTGACATGAGTGTGGATTTGGGACATTTTCTCCTGTGTTCTTTGTCCTCCCACTCAGAGTTTGCAAAGTCTACATGGATCAATTTCCTGTGGATAATTTACGATGTGGGACCAAAAAAAGTGAGGATTGAGGGTCTGACCTTTTCCTTTTTTGGACGATCTTGTTAAACCTCTTAATGCCTCTGCTTTAGCTGTGAAGCAGAGGATAAAATGTGAAGTGAGAAAATGATAAAATATTTTTCTATAAATTGCGGTTACTCTGTAATGGTTGGTGCTCTTAGCCGTGAAGCATCTGCTCTAAAAATGGATGGGATGCTTTCTGCCTTTCTGGAATGTCAGGGAGTGTAATTCATTAGCAGTTTGAAAAGTTCTTTGAGCTAATGGAATAAAAGGCACTGGAGAAATTTGAGCTAATATTATTAAAAATGAAAAATGGCAGCCGAGCAATGTATTTCCCCCAGAACACAGACATCAATATTGGGTCCAATATTGCCAAAACCACCCATTAGCCACGGGGAAATGTCAGTCGCTCATCTGGACGGTTAGTCTGCGTGGTCCCAAATGACCAATTTTACTGACTGAGTTTTCCCACTGAATTGTATAAGCTCAGTTCTTTTCTGAGAGTCTGAATGTTGGTCCGTGTTTGGTGTGCACCGGTTTTAAATCTCTGCTCTGTGGTGGGAATTCTTCAGCTTTTGTCCTCTGTAACACTACTTTGTGTTTCTCTATGACCTGTTTTTTTCTATATTACCTCTTTTTCCCTTTACCATTATCTTGACTTAAAATGCCTCTTGTGTTCTTCCTAATCTCTTTCAACACAACCCTTAAACATCACCCTTCAGATCAACGCATCTCTCTACCATCTTCACAGGTTGTTGTATTCGTTACCTGGCCACAGAAATGAAGCTGGGGAGTTCCGAAGTCATCAATCATGCACTTTCACACAGGTTTCTGCGAATATGATGGAGATGTTGTCTTCATTCACATTTAGTTTTCCCACAGCAATTTTGGGTTGAGAATTAATGAACGCAATTAAAGGTTTCTGACATGGTAAGCCTTTGCAATTATTTGTTATTCTGTTAACAGAACCTCTATAATTTTCTTCTGCACTGATGCATTTCTGTTGTGATATAGATTGTAGTTCAGAGTACAACTCCATCGGCTTTCCCTATTCCTGCCTCTGTTCACTGATTTCGATTTCTTTGGTTCATAGTGTCATTTAGGTGAGTAAGAAACTAGAAAAACTACTGATAATCTTTTAGGGAAAGAAACACACTTTTCTTTACCAGTAATTAATGTCTCATCAAAATGCAAACCAAAAGAATTAATAATATACATATTTTTAAATGCAACTACTGAAGTCTTTTGTGGAAAACCCAGCTAAGTGCTACAGCTGTTAATCAGAAGGTTGGCAGTTCAGATCTGCTGGGTACTCCTTGGAAACTATGGGGCAGTTCTACTCTGTCTAGAGGGTTGCTGAGAGTCAGTCAACTTGATGTCAGTGGTTTTTTTTTACTAAGGTCTTTTATGAAATAAACAAAGAAAGATCTTGACTCTTTCCTTCTTTTGAAAATTATACTTCATGTTCTCTGTCAAGGCTCATAATACAAATCATGTTTTGTAATTGCCTCGCATCACAAATACAAAGTGTCACCACCACCAGAGATGTGAATATTAGACAGCGTACACATACATCACATGGATGCTTCTGCCCTTGCTGCCCAAGAAGTCTGCATGCAGATTGAAAGGAAAGAAGGCTACTGGCCTCTCAGTAAGTTTTAGACCTGGAGGAGCCTCTCCGAGCCTTGATGGAGAAACAGGGTCTGACTCAGGCTGATGTAAAAATATGATTATTATCTTCTTCTTATTATTATTTTAACTGTGGCAAAGCTAGTGATTTTCATCCTTAGGATGGAAGATCAGGAAAACTGCAGGAAATGAATGACTACTTATGTGATCTTCTGTGTGAGAAATAGAGGAGATGAGCCAGCAATGACTTTGGAAGATACCTATATATATCTTCCAAAGATACCATACATATATATATGTGTGTAGACACACACACACACACGTTAGTATATATGTATGTGTGTATATATCTTTTGGCTCCTCCTCAAAAGGTCACCAGTGCCCTGTGGGGCTGTTTCACTCTGTCCTAGATGGTTACTGTGAGTTTGAACTGACTTAACAGCAATAGGTTTTACACACAGTCATGTACACATACACATACGTAAATTTAATCTTACTCATTTGAAGTATTTCATTTTCAGCATTTACTTACTAGTCATTCTCTTTTCATCCTTATTTCTTCCTTCACTTCCCCCACTCCATCTTTTATTCTAGGGTATGGAAAAATACAACACAATTACCTGCCACACGAATGTAGGATGTAAAAACCTCCAGCTTCAAAACTTGAAAAACCTTTACTAAAATTCTCTCTGCAAGATTCCATGTTTGTGTGTATGTGTGTGACCATCCTCTTTAGACAGTGCTAGTGTCTCGGAATCCCCTACTTGTAATCAACCTGGGTTCAGTCTAAATAGAAAAGTCCAGAGAGAATCAAGTTTAATGCACTATAATAGGCAACAGCTTTCGTTAAGAGTTCATTTTATAAACGCGAATCTTTGTGGAGACTCAGAAAATTAGGTTGACAAGCATCTTGGAAAATTTTCTTATGGCCTTTACATTTGGTCTTTATGTGATGATCTCTAAGACGACACACAGATGTTGGAGATACCAAGGGAAAACTCAGAGAAGGCTGAGGCAGAGAGACTTTGGAGCCTGTGTTTTGAAACCCTTGTTTCAAGAGGCTGATGGTGAGATTAAACTGAATTGATTTGCACAATAATTGGATACAGAACACCAAGTAAAATGTCAAATGCAAAGGAAGAATTATAAAATCTGTAAGCACAATAATTATACAAAAGAATAATAATGGCTTTCACAGCAAGGGGCTGAATGTGTCTGACTTTCGTTTATTTACCTCAGCAGCAGAAAAGGAAATTAAGGACCAAAGCAAGGAAATGTGTCACCCCACGTTATGTCTGAGGACTGAAAAACCTGGTTCTACCTGAACTTTTCTAAGCAAAAAAGCTGGCAGCCTTTGGAGAGTAATTATAATGACATCTTGCATGTGTTTAGACTTTTGCACTTTGCAGAACATATTTGCTTCCATATTTTTAATTAATGTTTCCTCCCAATTGTTTTGAAAGGCACATAATATAGGTATTCCCTTTCATCAGATAAGAATATTAAGACAAAGAAAAAAAACAGAACAAGTGCTTTTTTTTTTAATTTTGCTAATATGCTATATAAATGTATTCCTCAGCTTATTCCAACTTAGTGTTCAGGAATTTGAATTTTATACCTGAAGGAATGGGGATCACTGAAGAATTCTGAGTGGAGAAACAGCTAGGTCAGAGCTATGTGGAGGGAAACATGCAAAATGGTGTGGAGGATTTGGGGGTGGCCCTCAGGAGGAACAAGAGACTGCCCTAAAAGCCAGGCCAAGCCCATGACCATTGAGCTGATTCTGATTCAGTGACCCTATAGGACAGAGTAAAACTATCTCAGAGGGTTTTCCAAGGAGAACCTGGTGGATTCACACTGTCAACCTTTTGGTTAGTATCTGTAGCTCTGAACCACTATGCCACCAGGGTTTCCAGAGACTGCATTAGTGGGATTCCAAAAATAAAAATAAAAATAAAAATGAAGAATCAAACCTGGTACCACTGAGTCAATTCTGACTTGTGAACTGGTATCAGTAATTCAAAAGAAGAGAACAGGATACATTTAAGAGGGCTATAAATAAGAAGGAAATCCTGGTGATGTAGTCATTTAGTCCTGTGACCAAATCCACCAGGTGCTCCTTGGAAACTCTGTGGGGCAGTTCTACTCTGTCCAATAGGGTCGCTATGAGTCGGAATCAACTTGATGGCAGTGGATTAAATTGTTTTTGGTAGATGAGAAATGTTGAACACACGTCAGATAAGACTACTTGGGAGAAGGAGAGGATCAGCATCACAAAGGCAGGGGGAGCTCGTTCTAGGATGACAGAAACCACTGGTTTTGCAGGCACCTATCTTTGCAAACTCATCTGTCACAAGCTCAGAAAGTTAGCTCTTATATTTGTAATCGTCTTGATGGAACTTCAGCTCTATTCTTCCAGAAACAAACCATCTTGGAAATGTAATAATATTCTAATAAATTCTAGTTTCACCAATCTGAAATCAACCAGTACTTGAATAGGGTTTCATAGTTGGAACTCCCATGCCATCTGTAGACAATAATTATTCCTTAAGCAGATTTCTAATAAAAACAGGCTAAGCATAGTCCTCAAAATCACAAGGAATTTAATTGTTTTCATGTATTCTAAAACTACTTGAACAACACTCACTGGCATATGATTAATGTTAAAAAATAACGATTTCATTAATATTACAAATAGAGCATTTCCCAGCCTTCTTTTGGAACTAGTTTAATGATGCAATATTTTATATATATTTATGTGCTTGACAGAAAACAGTGTTAACATTTCTGTATTTTATGTATTTCACTTCTGTCTAATTATTCTAAATTAATGTGAGTTTACTCACACTTTGAGTCTATATATCAAATACAAAAAAAAAAACCTCATTTTCAGATTACCCAGCCTTCCATAAACTCAAGGAGTCCTATATTTACACAAGGTTAATCAAGCTGAAACAAGTTCAGACTCACTCCAGAAAGTTTTAACTGAGTCCCAATTATACAGATATATTTTGTGTAGTCAGAGGATACCAAAAGAAGTAAACTAGCCCTCTAAATTTATGCTTTTCAGGTTGGCTAATTCATTTCATCCTATAGTACCCTGTTTCCCAAATGCAGTCCTCCTTGAACAGCGAAGCCTTGCAGTCGTGAGATACTGGCTATTGCAGAGTCAGCAGCAAATCACAGTGTGAGATCACCCCTTTTAAGAATGGCTTCTTTTTCCTCCTGGATTCCCAGGGTATGCATGTGAAATTAGGTGAAAATAAATATCAAAAGCTTCCAGACCAAGCCTACATGGAAAAAGAGACTCACCTTTTTATTTGGTGATGCTGCCCGTGGATAGGGGCTAATTTTCTACATGTGTTATATAAAGGGACTTGAAAGACACTTCTTTTCTTCCCGTGATCCTCAAGATGATGGCTCCAATTCACTGTGCCCATCACGCCCACATCTTCAAGGAAATCATCTGTGATCTCTGCTACAGCTGTATTGAATAACACCATGCCACTGGTTTCAGTTGCATCGATTTGGTTGAGGGAGGGAGTAGGCAATTCCATATGAAAAAGAAAATAATGTTAACCTAAATTTTCATGTCTATAACCACATGTTTGATTGAATGACGTTCATGTGTCGTAGAAACACTGTAACATCTGCTTCCTAAGACAATGGAGAACAGTTTTATTTCTCGTGTATTTATTTCAAATTTCATCCTTGGCTGTGTCTTTTGGTGTGGTTTTGTGATCATGCTGCATATATAATCACATGGAGGTTCCCATCAAGTGACAGCTGTCCCTTGGTGAGTTAAAATGTAATTACCCATTTTTTCTGACTTAGCTTTTTCCTGACTTTAATTGTACTCAGGAATTTCTATAAAATCATGTCATCTTGTCAGAAATGGCCTCCATATTGAACTTTGCCTTGTCAAAATAATTTTATCATTTATAAATATTTCAGTGACAACCAAAGACTGCTTATAAAAGATTGATTCCATACAGTTCACTGACCTTTCCTAGGGAGACTTTTATTAAAATTATAGTATGCCATCCTAAATCTGACCATTAATTGTTAATTATGTGCTGATTGAAACCTAGCTTTCTATAAAATATGAGAAATCAAACTGATAGTTATAATCATCCATTGAAATTAACGAGGATCATTGTAGTTGCAAGAAGCTCAAGCTTAACCCTCCACTCAAGGGTATTTTGGTTTTCTAAGTTAACTCTGACAAGTTTTGTACTTAGAAGTATTCTGTATTATTTAGAGAAGACTGGAAACAAGGAGGTAAAGAATTCTTTACCTGGAAATTAACATGGACAGGTTATTTATGCCATCTTTTGAGTTTTACCATTTCTTTGTTGAAAAATGACATTGTTATTTTAGGTGTTGTAGTTGTTAAGTACCCCTGAGTTAACTCCAACTCATAATGACTGTATACACAACAGAACAAAACACTAGCGGATCCTGCACTGTGCCTACAATCATTTTTATGCTTGAGCCTACTGTTGGAGCCACAGTGTCAATCCATCTCATTGAAGGTCTTTCACTTTTTCACTGGCCCTCTACTCTACCAAGCATGATGTTCTTCTCCAGGGACTGATAATATCTCTTGACAACATGTTCTAAGTATGTAATATGTAGTCTCACTGTCCTTGTAAGAAACAATCAAGTTATCCAAAACAGATTAGTTTCTTCTTTTGGTAATGCAAGGTATGTGTATTCAATATTCTTCTCTAGTACCACAATTCATAGGTGTCAGTTCTTCTTCTGTCTTCCTTATTCATTGTCCAACTGTCACACTCATGTGGTGCTATTGAAAATACCATTTCTTGAGTCAGATGCATCTTAATCTTCAAGGTGATGTCTTTGCTTGTCAACATCTTAAATAGGTCTTTTGCAGCACATTTGCCCAAGGCAACATGTCTTTTAATTTCTTGACTGCTGCTTTCAGGGGTGTTGATTGTGGATCCAGATAAAACAAAATCCTTCACAACCTCAGTCTTTTCTCTGTTCATCATGATGTTGCTTATTGGTCTAGCTGTAAAGATTTGTTTTCTTGGTGATGAGGTGTAATCTGTATTGAAAGCTGTGATCTTTGGTATTCATCAGTAAACATTTCAAGCCCTCTTCACTTTCAGCAAGCAAAGATGTGACATCTGCATAACACAAGTAATTATTGAGTCTTCCACTGATCCTGATGCCTCGTTATGCTCCATGTAGTACAGCTTCTTGGATTATTTGCTTAGCATACTGATTGAATAGGCATGGCAAAATGCTATAACACTGATACACACTTAACCTAACTTCAAACCACGCAGTGTCCCTTGTTCTGTTCCAATGACTGCCTCTTGATCCATGAGCACAAATAAGTGTTCTGGAATTCTCCTTCTTCACAGTGTTATCCATAATTTATTATGATCCACACAGTGGAATGCCTTTATTTACACAGTCAATAAAACACAGGTAAATATCTTTCTGGTATTCTTTGCTTTCAGCCAAGATATATCTGCCATCAGCAATAATATCCCTGGTTCCACATTCTCTTCTGAATCTGGCCTGAATATCTGGGAGTTCCCTGTCAACATACTGATATAGCTGCTTTTGAATGATCTTCAGCAGAATTTTACTTCTGTGTGATACTAATGATATTGTTTGATAATTTCCCCCTTTGGCTGGGTCACGTTTCTGGGAATAGACATAAATATGGATCCCATTTGGTTGGCCAGATAGCTGTCTTTCATATTTCTTGGCATAGACCCACGAGAACTTCCGAGGCTGCATCCATTTGTTGAAACATCTCAATTGACATTGGGTGAATTCCTGGAGCCTTGATTTTCACTAATGTCTTCAGGGCATCTTGACGTCTTTCTTCATGCCATCGGTTACTGATCACATGCCACCTCTTGAAATGTTTGAACGTCAACCAGTTCTTTTTAGTGCAATAACTGTACATTCTTTCCATCTTCTTTTGATGTCTTCTGCATTGTTTAATATTTTTCTTGGAGAATCCTTCACCATTGCAACTTGAAACTTGAGTTCCTTCTCAGTTCTTTTAGCTGGAGGATTAATGAGTTCCCTCTTCGCTTATAGTTTTCTATCTCTAGCTGTTGGCACACATCATCATAATACTTTACTGTGTCTTTTGGAGCTGCCCGTTGAAATTTTCTGTTCAGTTTTTTTTCTTCTTCATTTCTTCCTTTTGCTTTAGCTATCTGATGTTGAAAAGCACGTTTCAGAGGATCTTTTGACATCCATTTTGGTCTTTTCTTTCTTTTTGATGACCTCCTGCTTTCTTCACGGATGATGTCCTAGATGTCATTCCACGACTCATCTGGCCTTCAATCATTAGTGCTCAGTGTTTCCAATCTATTTTTGAGATAGCCTCTAAATTCAGGTGGGATACATTCAAGGTTGTACTTTGGCTGTCATGGACTTTTTCTAATTTTTTTCAGTTTCACTTCTGACTTGCATGTGAGCAACTGATGATCTGTGCCACAGTTGTTCGCTGGCCTTGATCTGACTAATGAATGATATTGAGGTTTCCTATCCTCTCCACAGATGTATGTAGTTGATTCAATTCCAGTGTATTGTATCTGGCACAGTCCATGCATGCCGTCACCATGTATGTTTGTGAAAAAAAGTATTTGCAACGAAGTTCTTGGTTTTGCAAAATTCTGTCATGTGATCTCCAGTATCATTTCCATCAGCAAGGCCATATTTTCCAGCCATCCATCCTTCTTTGTTTCCAACCTTCCCATTCTAATCACCACTAATTATCAATGCATCCTTAGTGCATATTCAATCAATTTCAGACAGCAGAAGTTGGTAAAAACCTTCAGTTTCTTCATCTTTGACCTTAGTGGCTGGTGCATAAATTTGATTAATGGTCATATTATCTAGTCTTCCTTGTTGGGGATATGAATGTTATCCTATCACCGACAACATTGTACTTCACGATAGATCTCGAAATGTTCTTTTTAAGTTCAACATTTTTCCTCTTCACGTTGTTATTTCATGAATGGTAGACCCTTGCTTGATGCAAAATTGAGCAGTACTAGTCCACTTTAGCTCATTAATGCCTGGGATATCAATGTTTATGTGCTCTGTTTCATTTTGATGATTTCCAATTAACCTAGTTTCATACTTTGTACATTCTATATTCAGTCCATAGGGTCTTATTTTAATTCCCATTCGAATACTAGGGCTTGGTTATACATGTAACTTGTGAGCTTTTTCAAATCAAGGTATCATTCTTCTGCTTGCCCTGAATCCTTTTGCTTCCACTACATCCTATGGGCATATCCTGGATTGTAACATCCTCATGTTGGCCCAACACTTCACCTGACAAGTGGTAATAGGTAAGATTCTTCTATAGAAAAAGCAGACAGAGTGGAGTTTACAAGTCAGTGAATCCTGAGTTTGAAATTTCTTCTTAAGAATGCTAAACATGTGACCCTGTGCAAACAACAACTGCTTTCTGAGCCTTTTCTGATTTGCAAATAAGCCTCTGGGCTGGGATTAGAGTGAAGTGGGTGAGGTACTCTGTTCAGGAGCAATACTGAAGGGGGCACTGAAAAACTCAGTAATTCATGTAAATACTATTTTAATGCAGTGTTTCAAAATTTCAAAATCAACATTAAAAACCCATCAGTGAACCAAATATCAACATCGCAAATAAAGGCAGGACTAGAAAGGACCAGGATAAAGGTGAAGCAAGAGAGTCCAAGTTGTGCAGCCCCTGAACTTTGCACCCTAAGCAGGTGCCTTACTCTCCTCACCCCCATCCTGACACTGATGGGTCTCGTACCAGTACATGATAAGTCTGTTACAAAAATACATTTTGCTAACAGAGGTCAAGAACTTCATATAGGGACTTATCTCCACCTACAGAAGATCTTTCCCTACCCCTACTTTTCATCTTTGCCGTCCCCATGTACCTCTCCAGATGATGCAAGATGAGGGACACACATAAATGAGCCTTTCTCTCATTGAGCACTCATGGGTGCTCATACAGTGTTTCAACTCTTCTAAGCCCCGGAACATCAGTCTGTTCAACAGTAAGACACTGCTAAGTGCTTTTCTTACAATGGATTTCTCGCAATACAGTGCTGACAGCACATTTATACGCTCCCTGCAATAAAACTTCTCCTGGAAGGAGACACTCTCTAGTGTCATGAGACTGGCTCGGACATCATCGAGATCTATGACTTGAAACTCTTCCCATCAGCCTCACTCCCCTGCACAAACCAAGGTATCCTGCACAGGCATCACCTCAAATCCTATGCCAAATTCTCGCTTTCTGTGTGCAATTTCAGATCCATTGGCCATTTCCACAGATGCAGTCAATTTGATTCTTCCAAGGTACTCCACCTGGCAAGGTCTGTGTGTATAGTCACTATTTATTTATGTTGCAATGAAGAAGTTGTTGATCTTACTTCTGTAAGAAGTACTGTTTCTATTTGTAAAGCCATATTTTCCTACTACAGATTCTTCTTTATTTCCTTTTTTTTTCTTTAATCGCCAGGAATTATCAATGTATCCTGATTGCTTGTTCAAGGAATTTCATACTGCAGAAGCTGGTGAAAATCTTCAGTTTCTTCATCTTTGACCTTAGTGGTTGGTGTGTAAAATTGAATAATAGTTCTAGTAACTGGTCTTCTTGTAGACTTATGGATACTATCCTGTCACTACTTTATCTGGGTGTATAAAAATAGTTGTTACTCTCATAACAAATCACCAAGTGGTCTGAAAATGGAAACTTTTCATATTCTAGAACTCAGGTCATAGGGATGAGGTTAACTTTGATTTTTAAGAAGCCACCTGTTTCTTCTTTGCTGTAATAAAAGTATATACACATACTCATTTATTTAAAAAGTTGATTTATTATACTTTCCCATTTTTTATAAAACCATGCATTCCTTTTATTATAAAACAGAAAAATAAAAAGAAAATGGAAAGTAAAAAGTGGTAACAATTCCCCTAGCCATAGGTAACACTTCTATGAACATATTTTCTGTCAATTTTTTTCTATCCTCAAATTTTAAAGTATATTCAAAGTAACAAGTACTTACAGAACATTTCTGTGTGCTGGGCCCTGAGAGTGGGCTAGAGTAGTAAGACAGAGGTTCTGTTCTGCAGAAACTCACTGTATATTCAGGAAGACTAGTAACAACTTTGTGTAGACTAAAGATGAGCTTCAAGCAGCAGCAGGTAGGCTGTGCTGATTAGTTTTTTGTTAGTTGCTCTTGGGCTAGTTCTACCTCTTCATGAACCAAGGGTAACAGAACAAAACCTTGACTAGTCCTGCGTCTTTTTTCTCATCTTCATATGTTTGAGTCTATGATTGTGGCTGTCGTATTAATCCATTTCATTTAAAGGTTTCCCTTATTTTTGCTGATCTTCTGATTTACCAAACATGATTTTTTTTCTAGCAACTGGTCTTTTCAAATGACACCTGCAAAGCAAGCAACCCCAACTCTTGCCCTCTTTACTTGTAAGATGAATTCTGGCTGTAATTTTTCTAAAACTAATCTGTCCATTCTTTTGACTGTCTACTATATATTCAACATTCTTCACCAACACCACAATTCAAAAGCACTGATGCTTCTTCTGTCTTCCTTTACTATTGTCCAGGTCTTGCATGCACATGAGGCAACTGGAAGTGACTTAATTGAGTCAGTAGGCCTGAGCTGGTTTTGAAATATTTGGGTTATTTTTCCAGTGGCCTCTCTAGATTAATGCAGTAGACTATAGGATATATGCACAAGATATCGTGAGATCTTCAGTGCTTCTATGCATGTTATATAAAACAAACTATGTACTGTCAAGTTGAATCCAACTTAAAGCTATACCCTGTGTTTCAGAGTAGAGCAGTGCTTTGCAGGGTTTTCAATAGCTGTGACCTTACAGAAGTTGATTGCCAGGACTTTCTACTGAGGTTTCTAGATGGATTTGAACTGCTAACCCTTCAGTTAGTAGCCAACTGCTTAACTGTTTGCATCATTGAGAGACTCAGGCATTTCATAAGGCTTAGGTGATAATTATGGTGCTGCTGGTGTTCCACTCATCCACTTGACCTTACCATTTCCATAGAAGCTGGCTGAATTTCAAAAGTAAGAACCTCTCACCCCAACAAGGTTAGCCATGATCCAACAAACACAGAACAACAAATGCTGGAGAGGCTGAGGAGAAAGTGGAACTCTCCTACACTGTTGGTGGGGTTGCAAAATGGTCCAGCCTCTTTGGAAAGCAATCTAGTGCTTCCTTAAAGAAATAGACGTAGATATACCATTTGACCCAGTAATTCCACTACTTGGAATACATCCTACAGAATCAAGGCCATTCACACCAACGGACACATGCACAAGAATGTTTATTGCAGCACAGTCCTCGATAGCAAGAAAATGGAATCAACCCAGATGCCCAACAACAGAAGACTGGATAGGTAAACTATGGTATATATACTCAATGGAGCACTATGCAATGGTAAAGAACAATGATGATTACAGGAAACATCTCATAACCTGGTTTCAACTGGAAGACATTATGTTGAGTGAAAGTAGTCGGTGACAAAAGGACAAATATTGTATGAGACACCTATGATAAAAACTCAAAAACAGACTTATGTATAGAAGAAAAGACTCTTTGAGGGCTGCAAGGGAGGTGAGGAAAGGAGGGCGGGGGGGAGAGGGTTTAGATTAGATAGTTGGTAGAAATTTGGTTGGGTGAAATCAGTGACAGCACACATTAGATACAAGAACAGTATTAAGTGGACTTCAGCATAACTTGAATACTCCTTCCATCTTAACCCAATATTGCAAAGTCAGAGTAGCTGGGGCAGGGGGAAGGGGACCATGCTCTTAGGTGAAATCGAGGCCAATTGGCACAACTAACGTATTGCTAAGAGGGCTCTCTGCACCCCACATTGGTAAGTGGTGTCTGGGGTCTTAAAAGCTGCCTACCTGCCACCTGAGGGCACAGCAAATGGTCCCAACTCAGCAGGAATGGATGTTCACTTGAGGACCAAAACGACATGGGGGAAAGACAACCCAGAAGACAGAGAGACCCACATGAGTGGGTGCCTACATCAACTTGGGACTGGAAGAACCTGATGGTGCCCGGCCACCACCTATGACAGCCGAGTTGGAGCTCACCAAGTTGAGTCTCACTGGCAACACGAGAATAAAAAGGGGTGCACCTGAGATCTCCACTAAAAGACCTCAACTGATGGTCCAGTGGTTTCAGGGTTCCCCTGGCAGCATGGCCCCTGGACCTGATGCAGCCCTTGCCCATAAATGATAACGAAGGTCCACTCTTTGGACATGAATGGATTGGACTTGGTGATGCAGAGTGACCATATATTGGATGCACTTTATGGTTCTGTGCATCTATAGGACATCACCGTGCTGACCTCTGGCTGGAGTAAGGGGAGTAGGTGGAGAGGAGGGGAAAGGAGACTGCTGGGAAGATGAGACATCTGTGGAGCAGAGAGGAATAATGTGCTGCCGCTAGGCAGGGAGAGCAGTGGAAGCTGCATATAGGTGGGCATGTAAATTTATATGCCAGCCAAGCCAAGTGCCATCGAGTCGGATCCAACTCATACACTTTCACTCTGTCATCATAAAAAAAGGTAAGAACCTGACATTTCTTTGCTTGCATATATTCTCTGTCCACTCAAGCCTGCTCTGCACACCCACAGGGAACCCTGGAAATACTGAGAAGATAATGCCCGTAGAATCAGTCTTCAACAAAGAACTAAAAGAAGTGGGTGCGTTGGTGCCTCAGTCACTTTGATTCTATGACAGATGATCTCTGGGACATGACCTACACTGTTTCCAAGAATTCCCCAGTGAGACAGAGGACTAGTTTACAACCGTGGTGACAAACTTAATAGCAGACCTTTGCTGGTTTCCTCCTTGCCGGAATAAAAAACAAACCAACAAATAAAAAAGCTTGCAATTGAATTCTTGACTTGGGGTCAGCTGCTAGAGAACCCAAACAAGGACAGTATTTTACTAACTTTCTAGCACTTTCTTATTTTCTGCCTTTTACAGCTTATTGGAGAATTTCTAAAGAATGCACTGCAGGATCATTTAATATCATCCTTGGCTGCTAAATGTGCTTTTAGGGGTGGAAAGTGTATTAGACACCATCTATTCCAATTATCTTCTAGCAGATGCTGTCTGACTGTGTCTCCTTGGCTCACTCTGCAGGCCATTCTCCTCCCTCTGAAGCTCCTTGCCTGTGGTGTACTCAGGCTGTAGAAGCATGCTTGGGCCACATGGAATAGCCTTAAATGTCCTAGGAGCAACCACTGAGCAAGAAAGAATGAGAGTTGAATAGATGCTCTGATGAACAATTCTGAAAGGTGACATACACAGTGTCTCCAAGGATCTCCTGCAGGCCTGAGCTCCAGTTATTCCTAGGGTTGACTCATTCACTAGCGTGGTGGATTTGCTTTTCCTTTCCTTTATCTCACTTCCTTAATCTCCACTGTGCTTCCCAGGGTCATTGCTGTAATAAACTCCTTGTACTCAAACTCTTGATTAGGGTATGGTCTGGAGAAACTAAAACAGAAGCACTCCTCACTACAGAGGAGAAGAAACTGACACCACACAACTGAAAGTCACTTGCCAGGAAGTCTGTGCAGTTTTGTTCTATAGCAGAGATGATGGTGCCTAGGTCATTTGCATCTTGCTTTTGCCATTTATATATTCTTAAAACCTTTAAATTTAAGTAAACATACTTTAACGTAATATGTCATGTAAAAGAACCAGAATGTACCTAGCTGGTTCTTAACAATACATGTCTGTGTTGGTCTTGCTCACATTTTGCTTCTATGGAAGGTGTTATGGAAATTCACCGAGAGGGAAACAGTTTTACCAGAGATCTCGTGATTGCACCTGAACGGAAGATAGTCTTCAGTTACATTCATAACTGTCAAAGTCCACCCTCCTCTGCGTATATTTATGAACAGCAGATGGGCTTTTTTTGAATGATAGCACAATGAAATAATGGCAACCCATTGAGGTCATTAAGGGAAGACTGTGGAATTTATGATCAGTGTGCTGCCTTTTACGCCACCAAACAGGATCCATAAACTACAAGATAGTCAGACGTTGATATGATTTCTGTTCTGAGTGAACACATAGGAACCTCTGTATCTGTAAACGTGTGGCATTTCCCAAGCTCCTTTCCAATGCTGTCCCATTTTGGCCCCATCCAATATCATCGCCACGGCATTATTCAGGGACAAAATTAATTGCTAACTGTTAGGTTTCCTGTGCTCTGTTAGTTAGTGTGAAAGCCTGATTACTGTCTGCCAGATGGTTCCACTGTTACTTGTGAAGGGACAGACAGCAACAAAACAGTGTCTTCTGCACAAAACTCTGCCACCAAGGAGTTCTATACAATGAATGTCTACAGCTAGGACACTTACAGAAGAGTTTCACAAATTTGCATATTATTTCTTTCTTTGAAAAACAATTAGACCTGCAAGCAAATCTTTATTCTCTAGCATCAAAGCTCTGTGTTAAAAAAAAAGGAACATATTTCTAGAAATCATCTTTAAAATGGGTTCTTCTCCCCAAACTGCTATTAAGAACAGAGAATGAAGGGTAAAGGTAAACATACAAGGAAGGTGGAAAGGGGGAGATGGTCAGGGCAGAGGTAAACAGACCGCTGCAGACATCTCTGTTCTTGGTTCTTGCTCTGTGCTGTAAAGTTGTTTTAAAATCACGGCAAGCCCGTGTGTGAGTAGAACTGTGCTCCATTGGATTTTAAATGACCGATGATGACCTTCCTTCTCATGGCATCTCTGAGTGGACCCCAAACCTCCAGCCAACCTTCGGGTTAGCAGCTGACCTTGTTAACCATCTGCATCATCCAGGGACTGGGGCAGAGCCTGGGATGGTGCGTGAGCCTCTGAATCCTCCTTTTCTGGAATTAAGAACTGCCGAAGATGCTTTTCCATGTTTGGGCTGAGATGCCTGTACAATTCATCTGATGTCGTGACTGACAGGCACTCACGTGAATCTCAATGCTGTCAGTGTGACAAACAAAGCTACGCTGTTGCCAGGGGCTGCGTTTGTCCAGAGGCTGCCACAGGAACAGTGTGCTTCTGCACCTTGGGGTGGCCACACCATTAAAGAGTCACTTGAGGAAGCTGGTTATCAATTTGTTCTGTTTCAGGAAAGAGGAGGCAGTACGAGGATACTCTTGCTGTACATGGCTGGATTTAAGACTGTGAGTTAGCCCTTAGCTCTATGAAAATCAGCAAACGCCACTTGAAGATGGCAGGTCTCCTGTACAACAAAGGCCCAGAAGAGCCAGCAAAAACGCAAGTCTGGAAGCATATTGCCTGGGAGGGAGAGTACATTAAACTCATAAGCCATTAACATGCACATGCAGACTGGATTATTGCAGCCACTTTAGTATTGTAGCAAGATGTTTGGGGATTAGTGAGGGGGAAGCCAAATGTGTCAGGTTCAGGGTAGCAGTGGGTTGCTTCTGAAAGCAAGGGAGACCTTGGGAAGGGGGCACTGGTCAGGGTGGAGATGGGATAGGGATATAGAGTCCTTAAGGGCACTCTTGGCTGCCTGCATAATACTATCCTTACAGGGACTCTGTTTTCCTGCATCACCAACAAAAGTGTGTATGGTGTCTGGAAAATTATAGCTGTGTCTATGAATATTGATGAATGATGATGAAGCGGGTATGAAATGTTACAGGGTCTCTGGAGAGATTCAAAAAGCCATTTCTTGATCCGATTAGGAAATAGAATGCCCATTAACATTACCACTTGAGAGTTAGCGGGTAGACAAAACATTAACATTTAGGTAAAATCTAAACTGCATTTCTGCATTGATAATTTGAATAATTCTTTCAAGTTGAGGAATAAAAGGAAAATTGTAGTCTTTCAGCCATTAAATAAAGAAATGCTGATAGGTGTAGCTTATAACCCCCTACCTTTCCTTCTAATAGTTCTGTTGAACTCGTCACTAGAAATCTATCTGCATTCAGAAAATTGATTGCCTAGCATTAATTTCATCAATGCGAACCCAACAGTTTCAGAAGAGTTGAGTTAAATGTTGCACATGCCTTATCAGATCTGATATTGAAAACCTAATAGCAACAGAAATAAAGATCCCTTCCTTTCTCATCCCATCCCATCCCGTCCTGTCCCGTCCCATCCCATCCCATCGCATCCCATCGCATCCCTTCCCTCCCCTCTCCTCCCCTTTTGTGGTAAGTTGCAGCTTTTCATGAAGCAGCATGCTTTTCTTTCAGAAGAATGGTTCCTGTTTTGCTCATACTCTTCTTGTTGAAGGACAATTATAGGTGAAGAACTACAGTGATCCTCGTAAACGGCTAATTTAAAGATATAACTATTGCTCTGTTCCGATTTTCTTCACAATATAAGCACTGTACCTAAATTATTTAGATATTTCTTTAAAAAATCATTTCAAAAACAAAAACAAAAAAAGCAGTAAGAAAATCAATCTGCTGGGCCTGTGGATCTGGCTGGAAAAAAACAAACTTTGAATCTTAGAACATGTGGTGACATTTTCAAAGTTTGACAAATGAGAACTGAACCAAGGAAACAGTGTTCATTGCTCTGTGATTTTTATTACTTTTCAGGATCCATGAAAATCAACAAGTTCTGCCTGCTGCGGCTGATGGGTACATGGAAAAGGCCAGTCGGTACAGCTGGAAATAACACCTGTATACTTCCTCTTTGCAGACCATACTCTGTGATTTGTCTGACTGTGGTTATGCAGATAAAGTACTTTCACCAATCAGAGTACTTCCCAAAAAAACTGCGAGATTTTTAAGTTTCATTAAAAAAAGAAAGAAAATAAACCAAACGTGTTGCCATTGAATCAATCCCAACTTATGGTAACTCTACAGAATCAAGTAGATTTGCCCCCAAAGGGTTTCCGAGGCTATGGTCTTTATGGAAGTACATTGCTACATCTTTATGCCAGGGAGCTGCTGGTGGATTTGAACTGCTGAACTGTTAGCAGCAGAGTGCTTAACCACTGCACCAGAAGGAATCTTTGTTAAGTTTCATATGACCTCACTAAATTATGTGCAGGACAAAATATAGTGAAATATGAAAATGAGTTGTGAAGAAAACAGATTTCACAACGTCTGAGAGCTACCCAAAAACCCAGTGTCTTTGAGTCGATTCTGACTCATAGTCACCCTATAGGACAGAGTGGAACTGCTCCACAGAGTTTCTAAGGAGTGCCTGGTAGATTCAAACTGTCAGCCTTTTGGTTAGCAGACATAGAATTTAACCACTCTGCCACCAGTGTTTCCTTCTGAGAGGTAGTTTTCATTTTTCAGTTCAATACTTAGTTGCTGCTCCAGGACCTGAAAAAATAGATTTCTTAGTTGGTATTCAGTATTACAGTTAATCCAACTAAATGAACATCAAAGGTGTGTTAGGTGGTAATGTTTTGGGTCATTAGCTCTGACAATTGCTGCTTGTCCTCACTATTACATTCTCTTGATTAGCTGGACAGAGCATCTAAATGCAGCCATGCAGATAGCCAGAGAAAAAGTTCTGGCCTTGAGATTCAATAGTGAAAAACATTTTAGCCCATGACTGGTCAAAAGCCAGAGAATAATGATATTTATAAAGATTCTAGTCTTTTAATTGTGCATGCTTTGCAAGTTACCTGCTGTTTTTGTACCCGTCATCTGCGTAGCACCCTATTTTGATATCCTCAACAATGGAATAAAAGGAAAATATGGTTTCTAAAACTTTCTATGAGAATCAGCAATTCCCTACATAGAGAAAATACAGGTTCAGCTATACTGAAAGGCTTGAATTAGATAACACAGATTGGCTATGAACAGAGACCATGTTTCTACGCAGCTGGTTTTTCTTCATGAGAATCATAGAGAGACAAGAAAGGGGAATGAATTATTTCCTTAGAACTATATTGTTAAAAACACAAATTTCTATACCAGCAGAAGTTTACTCTTATGCTATTTTTAGATTGTTTCCTTGAGATCTGGGATTTTGTTATAATGCTTAATTTCCCAGGGTTTAAATATATTTAAATGACATAAATTGAGGGAGAAAACAAAAGAGGGAGGAAAAAACTAATATTTATTGAATATGCTGCCAGGCACCCTTTCAGTTAGAGATTAATTCTACAGCAGTAACGTAGTAAGTATCTTACAGACCAGGGGAAACTGAGGCTTAGGAAGGCTCAGGACTTTGCTCTAGATCATGCATCTTGTAGGTTGCAGAGAAGAGGTGTGAAGCCCAGGTATTATTCCATGATTTCGCATGGGTTGAGCATATTGACCGTCCAGCACACTCATGGTGGGACCGTCTCGATATCATTATTGTTGTTGAGATTTTGTGAGGTGTGAGAAAGAAAGGTGTACTCTATCATGGCTATGAGGAAAGTAAGATCCAGATGTTGGATGTTGCTTGGCAACCCGTGAAGCTGCTAAAATTCTAGGTCATCAGGCCAGGCTTCCCTAGGACAAACAAATGGCTGATTTGCTAATAATCACTTGGAAGAAAACACCAGGCCAGTCTCTCAAGGCAAGCAATTACTATCAGTTGGTCTGAGACCACAGGCTAGGACCTCAAGTATTTCTAATGTTCTTCCACTTGCTCATCCAGCCATTGGTGGTTCTATGAGGCTTTATAGCTGGAAATAAAATAAAAATATCCCTTGGTTATGTTAAATCTCAGGTGAATGCAAGGAACTAGGTTAAATTGTGACACCCAAGTATTTCCATTAGGGACATTAGATAGTACAAATTATCCAATGAAAAAAGTGAAAGAATTTCAGATACAAACTGACTTCACATTGCATCCCTTATTAAAATGGGTACCAGATTTTTTTAGGGAGCAAAACAAACGTGTTGGAAAGTAGCTGCCTTTCCAAGTTGATGTAGTATGTAGTGCTGGAATGCCACAAAGAGTTAAGAGTCTCTGTGAGTCAGAAAATGACTTGATGGTAACATTTCTTTTTTAATGGGCACACTTTTTCATATCTCTGCTCTGACAGAAATGAACAAACAGACGAATACCACTGATCATTATAAAAAATTCTCTGAGCCTAAGAAATTATTATCAAAAGCCTACAAAATCATGAGAACTCATCAACCTTTTCTAGGCTGAATTGCAGAAACTTGGGAAAACATCCAAGCATTAGTGATAGGTGACAGAATTTTTTTAATTCTTAGCTTAAAAAAAAATAAGAACAGAAAGCCAGGAGGAGAGAGAGTGCTGTTCTTATGTTACAGATTGTGTCTGACACGGAGAACACAGTTCCATGACATAATCATTAAGTGCTAGGATCAGAGGCAAGATTCATATATTCTGAAAAATGGCTTAGTTCAGTCCTTCAGTGAATCAGCACACTCCCTTAAGACCCAGAACAGTTGGCAAATGAAGTAAGCCCTCTGCTGCTGCCTTTGCCCATAGCCATCCTGGTTATCTTGTCAACAATCTGAGTATAACAAATTGCAGCGGCTTAGTTCTGTGGTTTTCTAAGGTGAGAGAAGATATTGAAGTTGAGGTCCATCGTTGTTTCCTTGTTCAGCCTCCAAACCTTTTCCTAGATCAAGGCATGTATCGAAGGCCCTGAGCATGGTACAATGTGCTGGACAAATAAGGAAGAGAGCACTAATGGAAAACAGACAATATACATTTAGAATCTTTTCCATGGGTAAAAATAATACATTTGGGAATTTTTACCTTGATAAACATTTTCCTCCTAAATGTGTGCGTATGTTTTCTCCATGCGTGCCTGCGTGTATTAACTGAAGCTACATTCAGGAATCTACTCCCAGCTCACCCTGATTATAAAGTGGAGCCCTAGTGGTGAACTGGCTTAGAGCTAAGCTGCAAACCAAAAGGTCAGCAGTGTGAATCCACCTCCCACTCCTTGGAAACCCTGTATGGCAGTTCTGCTCTGTCCTAAAAGGTCCCACTAAGTCTGAATCTAAGTGTGAACTGACTTGACAACAGCAATTGTTTTGTTGTAACCTTACTGCCCAGACCACCAATTTTAAAACATTTACCACGTATCTCAAAAATTGCAGTTAGCTTTTGGCCCCCAGATGCTACCCCATACATGAAGGGAAGAACTGGTTGAGAAAGAAGGCAGGAGACAGGAACATCTTTAATGTGTCAGTGGTAACTTTTTGAAGAAGTCAAGTGTTAAATGTAAAAACTGAGAAACGTTATGGAAAAAGAAATGCCACAGTAAAAGGTGACGTTGTTGTTAGGTACCTTTGAGTTGAGTCTGACTCATAGAGACCCTACATACAACAGAACGAAACAGTAAATGGTATTTCCAGATAAAACCAGAACCAAACGCACTGCTGAGGAGTCAATTCTGACTCACAGCAACCTCACAGGACAGAAGAGAACTGCCCAATAGAGATTTCGAGGGGCACCTGGTGGATTTGAACTGCTGACCTTTTGGTTAGCAGCCATAGCTCATAACCACTACACCACCAGTGTTTCCAATATGGGAGCAAAAATAACAACTAGCTGCCATGGAGTCTATTCTAACTCCTGGCAACTCTTTGTGTTGCACAGTAGAACTGCTCCATAGGGTTTTCAAGACAGTGACTTTTGGGAAGCAGATTGCCAGAGCTTTTTTCTGATTCCAACTAGAAGTGGTTGTCAATTCAAGGGTGCTAAAATACGTTCCCAACCACAAGAGATGTCTCCCAACACTTCCCAGAAATTACATTAACTGTTAGAGGTTTCATGGGAGTAATGTGGTTCCTTCCACGCTGCTAGATCACAACATTTTGGAAATGAAAGAACTTGGAGGTCATCTACATGAAGGTTCTCAGTTCTACTGGCTACCACTAGACTCATGAAAAGGGAGCCTGGGTGGTGGAGCAGTGAAAGCAACTGACTGCTAACTGAAAGGTTGACAGTTCAAAACCACCAATGGTTCTGCAGGAAAAAGATACGGCCCTCTGCTTTTGTAGAGGTGTGCAACCCTGAAAACTCTTTGAGGCTGCTATGAGTTGGAATCCACTGGACAGCACTGGGTTTGAGTTTGGGGTTTGGGGACGTGAGAAATGTCTCACTCTGGCTTGCTGTGGTGGTAATTCAAGTGTGTGTGCTTTGTTTATGTGTATGTGTGTGCCTGTGTGTCTCAGAGAGACTATGAGAACCTTCACGGGGCATTTCAGCGCATCTGTGGTTTGGAGACATGTGAGCTGAAAAAGTTCCCCAGGTGCTGATTGATGACTTTCTTCCCCGACCTTTTTTAGAAGTATTGATCAGTAGTTTTCAACCTTTAGCAGGCATAGATTCACCAGGGGGGCTTTTACTAAAACACACATTGCTCAGCCCTGTTCTCAGAGCTGCTGATTTAGCAGGTGTAGGGTGGTACCTGAAAATTTAAATTTCTATTAAATCCACTCAGAAATCCTGGTGGCATAGAGATTAAGTGCTACGTCTTTTAACTACAGATCCACAGTTCTAATCCATCAGGCACTCCTTGGAAATTCTTTGGGGGCAGTTCTACTCCATTCTATAGGGTCACTATGAGTTGGAATTGACTCAACAACAGTGGGTTTGGTTTTGGTTTATCAAATTCACTGGTGATGCTGATTCTGCAGATTTGGGGATGCTGGTCAAGTCTAATTGGATCGTTATACTGGGTATCTATTCTCTCTGTACCTTTTGAAGATGAGGAAACTGAGGACTGAATACAGTAAGTTAAGTGGCGCCAGGTGTCTTGATTCCAAGTCTAAGCTACCTGAGACACATCAAAGTAATAATGAGAAAAGAGAGCTTTGTCAAGGTTGGCTCTATCAGGCAGGTCAATGTCTGACAGCCCCGCTGAACTTGGAGCCACCCAGCCACGGGTCAAATGGATTCCAGTTGTGGTATACAGCCATCCCAGGATTTAATTAACAGAATAGATCTTTCCTATTGATGTTTTTCACCACAAATGGCTCTCTTTGACAGGCTGAGGAAATTGTTATGTTAGTCAGTTTTTTCCCCTCTGCTTTTTAATGATTTAAAATAAAGGTTTATTAATTTTTTCAAATTAAAAATAGCAAATGTGCATGTTGAAAATGCAGTCATAGCTGAAAGAAGAAATAATCACTTTTAATATCACCATCTGGAAATAATCAGGCTCAGTATTTTAATGATTTTGAGCTTGTTTAATTCCTTGTTTCATGTAAGTGAACTCACATCTCACGTAAGAGTTTTCATTGGTTTTTATTGCTCCTTGCCTCAGCCTTTTTTAAAACCAATTTTATTGAGATATAATTCACATAGCATACTACTCACTCATGTAACGTGTACAACACAACAGCTTTTTGTGTAGTCACAGAGTTGTACAACTAACATTACAACTAATTGTAGAACATTCTCATCACCCCAGAAAGAAGTCTCACACCTATTGAAAGATCCTCCTTACCCCATTCCAAGTCCCTGAGCCCTAACTACCCACTAACATACTTTCTGTCTCTAGTAACTTGACTGTTTTCAACATTTCACCTGAAATCATAGCATGTGTGTTTTTAAGGTTCATACGTGAGTCAAATGGAGTCCAGTTGTGATATCCTATATCTGTATATATGCATGTGTATGGAAAAACCTGCAGTTCGGTGGTTAAATGCTACCTCTGATGATTAAAAGGTTGGCAATTCGAACCTACCAGGTGCTCCTTCTAAACTCTATGGAGAGATTCTAATCTGTCTTATGGGGTTGTTATGAGTCAGAATCAGTGGGCTTGGTTTTATATTTATGTGTATATATATATGCATATATATATGGACCCAACTCAATGGCAATTGCATCACATGTAGTGATTCAATGGTTACACATTCAGCTGCTAAACAAAACAAGTGATATTTCAAACCCCCAGACTCTTTGTGGGAGAAAAAAGTAACAGCCTTCTTCCATAAAGATTATGCCTTTGGAAGCCATCCATATGGTGCAACTCTAGCCTGTCCTACAGGGCTGCTATGAATTGGAATCAAGTTGATGGCAATGGATTTGCCTTTTTTGTTTCTTGTTTTTTTGAGAGAGAATCATTTCATGAAAGTATCTTTAAATTCCTATTTGTAGACTCTCCAAGAAAGGTGCACGATATAGACTTCCCTAGTGGGAGTCAGCTTCACAACGCAGGGTTGGGTTTTTTGGTTTGGTCTCATATCCACAAATGTGTATTTGAACATATTTAATTCCATCAGGAGTTTTGCTTTACAGTTTTCTTCTGCTTTCTGGTTGTTTTTCTGGGTATTAGGAGATACTTTTTCTGCACTTGGTGTTTGTTGAGCTGCTTGTATAGATCGGTTCATTTTTTTTCTTGTTCGCTTGTTTGTGCTGTTGGTGTTTTTTCAAGGGCCTTGTTTAATGGTTTCTCTTCTGTCAGACACTTCAACGAACTTTCATTTCTCTGTTTGTTTGCTCACTTGGTGATGAAGAAGGAGTTATCCTTCCCCAAATTGTGTGGTTAACCTTTGAGTTGCAGAATGCTTAGATCCTGTGCTGCCTTTTCCTATTATCAATTGGTGATTCTGCCTTCTTTTTTCTCTTCCAAAATCTTTATCTGTTTTGAAGACTGAATCTTCAATTTCACATACTTTTAAGTCCATTTCTCTATAGTCTGTGCTCTGATATACCTAGATGCTTTTTGTTAGTGTTTTTGGAAAAAGGGAAACTCAATATGTCTGGCAGTGGTTTTAGACTGACCCAAGATCCCTTTTCTGGCTTCCCTCCTCTTTTTTCTCTCCAGTTTTTTTTAGCTGTCTTTGCTCACCACAAAGCCTTACTGTAGTGCAGGGGTGAGAGCCTGAAAAATTGTGCACTGAGATTTTCTCATTTTTTTCTTTTTTATCTACAGTTATTTTGAAGTTTGGGTAATCTCTGTCTCCATGTTATGCTGAGGGCATGGCTTTTGTATAGATTGATCTTTCCTTATTTATTGCTCACTGTTGTTTTCTGGAGGAAGAACTGGGAGAGGAGTAGCTAGACCACCACCACTGCATACAACAGGTGGAAGTCCTAGAGGGATAATTAAGGTATAGAAGAAACACAGATTATTAAAATCCTTGGACACATTTGATGGAGTACGTATGAGGTAGAACCTGAGAATTTGCATTCTATGAAGTTTACAGGTGATGTTAATACTGTTGGCCTGTGGCCCATATGCTGAAAACCATTTTTCTGGTGGAAAATCAGCCAATTATGAAAATAAAGCCAGGGTAAGTGGTCATCCCTCTTAACACAGGTGTAGATACCTAACACTAAGTTTGATTATTCTTAAGATGATTGCCTCCTTTTGACACAGCAGCACACACAAACACACATGCACACATGCACTTACACACACACAAACATGCAACAGGACCAATCAAATTGTTTTAGAAATTTAATCTATGAAATTATGGCAGTAGGAGACAAATCTAAAACTGCGATAATAATGAGAGTAGACTCGTGGTTCTGAGGCATTGAGAGTCAAGAGGTTTTATCACAGCTTTAAAGTTTGAGGGAAAAGACGTGCAGAGACAAATGAGATTAAGACAAGTACACATGTTTAAATAATGGTTATGACTATGAAGCAAAGAAAATAAGGTGATGTGATAGAAAATGAATAGTAGAAGTATATGATCAGATGGGGAGCAGACAGGCTTAGATGTTCATAGGTAAGAAAAAGATTTCTATGAGGAGACAATATCTGAGTTGAGAATAAATGTTGAATAGCAGTCGGTCATGGAAAAATCCAGAGAAGCATATTCCAAGTGAAATAGCTAGTGTCATTAATTGGACATGTAAGTAATAAAGACAGCAGTTTTGAGTATACATTTTCACAGCTCTCTTCACCACCAGTTGTTACCCAAAAACAACTGGAGAAGGATAGATGAAAGATTGCTTTGGTCCACGAGTCCATAGTGGAATCAGTTACAGCCAGACGTAAGGTCTATTATGAGAGGAGAAGAAGAGGCTTAGAAATTACCACTGAGAGAGTGTCGAGAGCCAGGCAACCACGCCAGGGTGTACCTGCTACAAGCTAAAGCTGCTCAGTGTGTACAAGGTCTGACAATTAGGTTCACAGACTCATCCTAGAAAAACTGCTGTTGCAGGAAAAAGATAAGTTTGACCCACAGAGCAGAAAAGACCTCTAACACCATTTTGCTTTTAAGAGGAAAGGGCTTTATTGCAGGTGGTGCTGTGGTCAGACTCAAGTCTGAAAAACAGCCCCGCACCCCGTTGTGTTATCAAAACATCCCTTTGATACATTTTCTCAAGAAAGCAGACTAAGAAATTTTCGCACATCTTCCGAATTGGCAACTACAGGTTTACGGATTTTCATATTGCAATTGCACTGGCGAAACAGACTCAAAGAGGCACTAGATAAGCAATCGGCATTAGGTTACATGGGAAGAAGTCACCCTCTTCCCAGAAGTTAGACCCATTGCAAGGAATCCCGTGAGGGTAGAGGGAAGGGTCCTCGGGCCGACCCAGAGATGTGGGCTGACCCAGTCGGTCTTGAGATATGGGCTGACTCAGAGGGAAACTGACCAGAGAGGAGCTGACTCAGTGAGAAGCTGCTGGGCTTCTGTGAATCTTAAAGTGAAATCTTAAAAGTTTTCTCCTCTCTCACTGCTACATACCTCATTGCTGAATATCTCTATGGTCACCTTGGAGTTACTTTCCTGGGGAAGGTGATGCATCGACACCAGTGCCTAGTCTACCCTTCAAAGCAATTTTGGAACTCTTTTACTGGAATGGCCATCAGAGCGGTCATAACATTACCCTTGATGTCCTGAAAGTCATCATAATGTTTTCCTTTCAGTATTTCCTTCTGGAGAAGGAAAAGTCACTGAGGGCAGATCAGGTACCTAGTTATTTGTTTTCTGTTTAAAAACTCCCTCACAGACAACTATACAGTGAAGGTCATGAACTTGCCACTGTGTGCAATGGCCATTCCAGAAAGAGGTCCAAAATTGCTTTGAAGGGTGGATTAGGCGCTGGTGTCAGTGCATACCTTCCCAAGGGGAGTATTTGGAGGGTGGCCATAGTGATATTCAGCAGTGAGTTATATGGCACTGAGAACAAATAAGTTCACGAACTTAATGATCAGACCTCGTATGTATATGCACGTATGGGTACACATATACGTACTACTGCACATATGCCCTCTCCCACTTCTTCCTTTGTCTGTATTTTTTTAAATGTCCCTGATTAACACAATGCAATGCTTCATATGTAAGCACAAACACACTCACCTTCCTGATTGAGAACAAACAAAACCATGTATATCTAATGCATCCATCTTCAATTTTATGAGATCCAGATGCATCTGTCAGAACTTTGCAAACTCTGGGCTAAATAAAACATGTGATCACCTTTAAGATCCTCACAATTTTCAAAGATAAGCAAATAGAATCATCAGAACACGAACTACAAAATAGAAAAGGAGAATACGTGAGCCAAGCCAAGTGCCATCGAGTTGGATAATAGCAGTTCCTTCCATCTAGGAAAAACACAGAAGCACTAAAGTGAATGGCTCTTCAGAGCTTGGTGAGGTCATCTGGCTCCTCCCAGTTTTATCCTGTGGAGTAATTTCTTTCATCCATTGTCTTTAAGGCACAATTTAAGAGGAAAGAATAAATCGTCTCTATCGGGCCATTCATTCCTCTGTAGCAGACCCTTTATTATTGATACCATTAAGGAAACCTGGAGGTTGTCCCAGAAAAGGTGAAAGTTACAGAGCTGAAATCATGGTCCTAACTGAACCAGTGGTGACTACTGAGAGAAAACCAAACCAAACCTAACTAAAACACAGCCGCTGCCATCAAGCTGATGCCAACTCACAGTGACCCTATAAGGAGAGCAGAACTGCCCCATAGCATTTCCAAGCTGCACCTGCAGATTTGAACTACTGACCTTGTGGTTAGCAGCTACAGCGCTTAACCACTACACCACCAGGGTTTCTGTAACAGTGTTGAATGGGCTCAGCTGTATTACAGCAAACCATAGTTCATCTAGGCGAAAACTATTTTCTCTGAATAGTCTGTGAGAGATCCTAGCAGCAGAGATCTGTAATACAATAAATAAGAGAATAGGAACATTTTGCAAGTGTTCATAAATTTTCTATGATGGATTTACTATTCATGAACATGTTCCTCTTTTCAGCCTATGGATATAGATTGCAGTCAGTGAAGAAAAGAAACTATAAAGGAATCTTTTTTTTTTCTTCTTTTCTAGCCAAGCTTTAATAGATTCTTCACTTACAGACCACATGGGAAGAAAAAAAGTATCAACTTAGGATCCTTTTTTTTTTTTTTTAAGGGAAATGATCTATAGATTTATTCCTGGATAAATTTTTTAAAATAATGTAACTGTACATTATATTATCTAGTAATCCATCAAAACAAACAAATAGACAATGATATACCTCAGACACCTGAAATATTTTCTTTCCAGGTGACTGCTTTTTTAAGACAGTGGCTGATAGCTACGAGGCTTTTAAGCACTCCTACTCATCTTTCTCTTATCCCATGATTTTCCAAATATACAAATGTAGAATCACATTTTTTAATGAAATGCTGTGCTAACCTGTAACAAAAGAAGCAGTGAGATCATTTGATATTTATAAATACAGAATGAATTCAAATTTGTAATGCTTACCTACAAAACTGATCAGTTAGCACTCAAGCAAATGTAATGGACATGCTAACAGGTGCGTCAAACATCCAAATAATTCATTGAGTTCACATGTTTTCTTTTGCATTCAGTTTTTAAAATAGTTCAAAATAAAGAAAGAGATTTGAATCATTTCTGGAAGCTGTAAGTCACCTCCAGGTAAATGGACATAGCTTGAAAGCCACTAACACTAATTCATGCCAATTAGCAAGTTTCTGTGAAGCACAGTTTGTACTAGGATTTATCTTACTAGGAACATAAAACATTTCTGCAATTTCATCAAGTTTAGATTTATATGGTTAAGTTTAGATTTGTATAGTTCCTTTAAGTCCCACATACTTTCACAGCAATTATGTCACTTGGCTTTTAAATTTTCAAACTCTTCCACTCTATGTAAGTGATCCTAGAAGTCACTTAGGTAGTCATATGTCTATTAGATGGTCAGGAAGTTCTACCACATTTCTCTCTGCACAGTCTTTTTGGAAATTTTCCAGATAATGATTGCTCTTTTTAATTTCTCTTCTCTACTGTACTGTTAAATATTAACATGTAACGATGAATAGTTGATGTAACTAATGCACAAACCAAGATAACTATCTTTACATGGAAAACAGGAACTTGGGTTGGTGGGTGTGTTTAAGGAAGTATTTGGACAGCCACTGATAAAATGAGAAAACAGCATAGCAATAGCATCCTATCTGGGAAAATGTGGACATTTCCTGGACAAACATATTAGGCAAGTAATTATGTGGAATATTTTCACTTGGTGATGTTGATATTTTCCAAGAGGGAGTGATTACGAAGCTTGGTTAATGAAATACTTACAACACAATAAACACATTTTAGAACTAGCTTAAATATCAGGATAGCTGACTTAGAGTTCATATTAGCTCTGTGATTTCTTTAAAATGTATATAATATGCGTGTTTAATTACTAATGGGTCTCAACAGGAATCACTTAAAGTGTTTAAAAAATTCTGATTTCTGGGCCAATTCCAGACCAGATTTTCTGGAGCTAAAGCCTGGGTATTGGCATTTGAATTCCCCCCTCCCCGCCCCCGCCCACCCAGGTGGTTTTGATGTGCAGCCTGGATCAGGAAATATTGCTCTAGATAGAATCTACTTGGCCTTGAAGGTCCTCTTTCTCATTAAGTTTTTTCTGTTTTTCTAGCTCAGTGTTTCCCAATTTTAGTATGCATAAGTATAATCTAGAGATCTTAAAACAAGAGGTGTTGGGTTACATCTCCAAAGCTGCTGATTCACTACATTAGAGATTTTAAAACAAAACAAATCCACTGCCATGGAGTTGATTCCACCTCATAGCAACCCTATAGGATAGAGTAGAACTGCCCCATGGAGTTTTCAAGGACTGCCAGCTGGATTGAACTGCCAGTGTTCTGATTAGCAGCCACAGCACTTAACCAAGCTATGCCACTAGGATTTCCAGATCAGGAATAGACCACCAAAATATTCCTTTCTAACAAGCTCTGAAACAAGTTCTAACAAGTTCCTCACAATTGGACAAGTAAGCAACATTGTCGTAAATGGAGAAAAGATTGAGGTTGTCAAGGATTTCATTTTACTTGGGTCCACAATCAGCGCCCACGGCAGCAATAGTGAAGAAATCAAAAGATGCATTGCATTGGGAATGCAAAGGACCTCTTTAAAGTACTCAGAACTAAAGACGTCACCTTGAAGACTAAAATGTGCCTGACTCAAGCCACGGTATTTTCAATCGCATCATATACATGCAACAGCTGGACCGTGAACAAAGAAGACAGTAGAAAAATTGGTGAGTTCGAATTGTGGTGTTGGAGAAGAATGTTGAACGTACCATGGACCACCAAAAGAACAAACAGATCTGTTCTGGAAGAGGTACAACCAGAGTGCTCCTTGGAAGCAAAGACGGCAAGACTGTGTCTTACATAGTTTGGACATGTTGTCAGGAAGGATCAATCCCTGCAGAAGGACATCATGCTTGGTAGAGTGGAGAGTCAGCAAAGAAGAAGAAGACCCTTGACAAGATGGGTGGACACAGTAGCTGCAACACAGGGCTTAAGCATAAAAATGATTGTGGACATGGCACAAGACTGGGAAGTATTTTGTTCTGTTGTTCTTAGGGTCGCTGTGAGTCGGTACTGACTCGACGGCGCCCAACAACAACAAAAAGTTCGAAGTAATGCTTATGCTACTACTGATCTGAGGGCCACACTTTGGGAACTGTTGTTCTCATTCTAATCTAGCCCAGACTTGTTCCATAAGGTATAATTGGGTGTTTTCATATTCTGTTTAGAACCACAGAAGATTAGGACTCTATTGGAACCATAAAACATTTGTGATCATGCTCTAAACATCTCATTTTACAGCTGAAATAAGCAATTCCAGAAACAATAAATATCGCCAAGCTGTTGTATTAGAAGCACAGTTCCTTAATCATCAATTCTGTATCCTTTCCAATGGCTATGAGAAATGAATGACTTTTTCTTTCCTAAAGAATCCAAAGACAAAACAATGTTCTTAATAAATAGTTGTTATTAAATAATGAGTCAATGATAACGACTGCTATTTAGTTAACCTTATCTTGTTGTTTTTGATGCCATCAAGTGGCTTCCAACTCACAGCGATGTTGTATACAACAGAACAAAACATTAACTGAATCTGCACCATCCTCATGATCACTATTAATCTTGAATCCCATGTTGCAGCCCTTGTGTCCAGTCATCTGATTGAGCCTTGTCCTCTTTTTCACTGAGCCTGCACTTTACCAAGCATGATGTCCTTTTCCAGGGACTGGCTGCATAGGAGATGCATTACCATAGTCAAAACAACAACTTACTAAGGTCTTATTACTATGTGCCAAGTACTGTCGTAAGTGGCTTTAAAAGTATTCATCCATTTAATCCCTACACCAACGCTATGAGGTAGTATTAACATCCCTCTCTAACAAATGACAACTGAAGCAGAAGCTTACCCAAAGTCACAGATTCAAACTCAGACACCAAACCACAGTGCCCTGCTGCCTCTCTATCATTTAATCCTCGCATCAATCACTCAGGATTATTGTCTTTATCTCTTATTTTACACATGCACAGACAAGCTCAGGGAGTACATACTTTGCTTCTAATAACTTCCTTTCCAATCAAATAGTGAAGGTAGTCATTGAACCCAGAGCTGACTAACTTTGAAGTCTTGACTTTTCACATTAGGCCACCTCTCTAATCTGAACACACATGCAATATGTGTTTTGACATTAATTTAGAATGAGGAGGATTATGTCAAAACAGAGAACTGGGCAAGCTGGACTTGTTTGCTTTTCTCTTGAGCACAAGAACAGCAACTTGTATCTCACTTTTCCATTTCCCAGCAGTACCAGCCCTGAAAAGTGCTGTGAGCAGACTATTGCTGATGAATTCCTTTCTTTCTCCTGTTCATTAGCTTTCCCTAATGCAGCTTGTCCCAGACATCTCTCTTGCCATTAAGCTCCTACGGGCCATGAAGCTGACGCAGCTGGAGGGTGAGTCCCATCGACTGGATGACTTTGCTTTGCTTCACAGGTTTTTCTCCTTTCCTAAGTAAAATTGGGCTTCCATTATTTGCCGACCAGTGTTTATGGAATACCTCCTGCACCCTGTAACAGTGACTGAGACAGGAAGTACTAAGAGTTTCTCCATATTGCCTTCCCAGTCTGGTTTACTGGTTGGGAAAAGAAGAGAAACTAATAACAAGACAAAGCCAAATAGGACAAAGACACTTAGAGAGAATACCTGTTAAAAAGCATCAGGTGTTCAATATAAAAAACGGATGCAAAGGGATTTGAGAACTAAGGGGTGATGTGAGCTGGAGTCACTGTCTAGGACGGCTCCATGAAGTCAGTGGCTTATCTAAGGTATTGCACTGGCCCTGAGCATGTGGTGCCTCTCAGCAGATTCTATTAACCCAGCACAGCCCCAAATCCCTCCTCAAGCAGGGTAATGTGTTAATTAAAAGAATAATGAGCTTGACTTGTAGTTTTGAGCTTATGTTAGAGTCAATATGGCTAAAAGAGAAGTGTCAGGATATTTGGACAGGAGCACATGTTCAGGGCCTGCCATAGGCCCCATTTTCCATAGTTATGCTGCTGGCCATACCGGGTTAATTCAAAATACTCAACAACATCATGTGCCCAGGGCCAGTGTAGTATCTGTCATGTCTGCATACCCTAGTGACACCTCTACAAAGGTATCTGAAATAACTTAAATAGATGGGGCCAGTAATGATGACCTTTGAAAGAAAAGGATACAAAGAAGGGCAGAGGTTATTTAACTACGAAGGAAAAATGCAAGCAAAGCTTCCAGTAGTGGGTCAAGGTAACACCACCTGCCATAGGCTCAAGGCACTAAGTAGGTTGTAGCAGAGAAACTCAGAACAGAAAGGATCGATGAAATTGTATCTGTAGCCTCATATCCTATTGCCATACTGTGAAGAAGTATGTTCGAGAAGGATCCCACAAGCAGTGAGGAAAACAGTCTGGATACTGGCAGTGAGAAAAAAATTTTTTTATGAATTGCTAATGTTTCTGCCTATCTTGCAAGTGATCTATGTTTTTAAGGATTTTATGTGGTTAACAGCCTTGGGAGGTATAGTGTCTCTCTTTGGAGCAAAAGGCAAGTTTCCTTATAGACTTGGAAGACAGAGATTATGTTTCCTCCAGAATAAACGATGATGCACTTACTGCTCTGCTCATTATAAAAGATTTGGGTTCTTAAACTTTTTCTCCTTGCAGCACCTGAATTACCTTCTAACTCTTCATTTTATGCCGACCTTAGATCTCTCCAAAGATGACAGTCAACGTCTTGGAGTACACTGCAGTGGAATCTGGCAGCTGTAGGGGAGTTTAACCTTCTTAGAGAGATTTCCCTGAGAGAGACAAAATCCTATGAAAAATCATAAGTAAGACAGTGAATTGTATTTGGGATTTTGGCACTCCAGACTGTGTTTCAGTGCTGATGAATGTAAGGCACCCGAGAAGGAGTAACTATTCCAAAGATAAATTATCGCGACCGGACCCACTGTCATGGAAAACTCCTTATGTTGAAATTTGGCAGGAATTTCAGGTGTGTTATCGGGGATGCATTACCAAACAAGCAAAGTACACAGGGCTTAATTGTGTTTATTTAGGATACAATTTTACCTGTTTTTTACCACATCAAAGTCTTGGTGAAACCCATGTGAAGTTGTGCACTGTGGATTAGTTAGCAAGTATACTACGCCCATGTGTAATTTACTTACTCTAAGCTGTTGTATAGCATGCTAACTGGTTAATCCACCCCTGTGTGTTACTGACAGGGGAGCAGCAAATGCTCACAGATCAGGCAGACACAGAAAAAGGTGCTACTGAGGCAGACGGAGACATATACTGATCAGTGGAATAAATCCAGAGGCCAGAAACTCTTTCACTTAAGCTCAATTGACTTTGAACATAGATACCAAGATAATTCATTTGGGGTTCTTTTCACAAACAGCACTGGGACAGCTGGTCTCCACATGCAAAAGAATCAAGTGAAATGCTTTCCCTATACTTATATACTGAAATTAACTCAAAATGGTCCTAACTCGAAGAGCTAAAACTGTGAAACTCTTAGGAAAAAAACATAGAATGCATTTGTGCCCTTGGGTTAGACAAAACCTTCTTGGGACACCAAAAGGACAAATGACAAAAAGATACACATAAATTGGACTTTAAAAAATTACTTTCTTTTCTGTTTCAAAGTACGGCATCAAGAAAAAAGAAACCATAGAATGGGAGAAAATATTTGCAACTCATATATCTGATAAGAGAATTGTATCTAGAATATATAAAAATAATGTCTACAATGAATGACATGTTTGAAGAAAGGGTATATGTTGTTGTTAGTTGCCATCAAGTGAGTACTGACTCAATGATGTACTCTGTACAACAGAGTGAAACACTGCCGGCTTCTGTGCCATCCTCACAGTCATTGCTAGGTCAGAGCTCATTAGTGTAGTCATTGCATCAATCTATCTTGCTGAGAGACTTCTTCTTTTTTGCTGACCCTCTACCTTCCCAAGCATAATATCCTCTTCCGTGGACTGCTACTTCCTGATAACATCCAAAAAACCAGAAGTGAAATCTCACCATCCTTGCTTCTAAGGTGCATTCTGGCTGTACTGCTTTCAAGACAGACTTTTCCAGTTCTTCCGGCAGTCCATAATATTCTTCACCAATGACATCAATTCTTTTTCAGTCTTCTTTACAGTCTAGCTTTTGCAAGTGTATGAGGTGGTTGGAAAGACCGTGACTTGGGTCAGGCTCAGCTTAGTCTGTGGGGTAACATCTTTGCTTGTAGACGCTTTAAAGAAGTCTTTTGCAATAAATTTACCTGACACAATATGTCATTGATTTCTTGGCTGCTGCTTCCATGGGCATTGATTGTGGATCCCAGTAAAAGGAAATTCTTGACAACTTCAATATTTTCTCTATTCACCATGATATATTACTTATCAGTCCAGTTGTGAGGATTTTTGTTTTCTTTCTGCTAAGGTGTACTCTGAAGGCTGTGTGTAGTCTTCTATCTTCATCAATAAGTGCCTCAAGTCCTCTTCACTTCCAGCAAGCAAAGTTGTGTCATCTGCACATTAGAGGTTGTTAATGAGTCTTTCTTTAATCCTGATGCTATGTTCTTCTTCACATAGTTGAGCTTCTGAATGAATCTTTCTTCAAAGAAGATCTACAAGAGGCCAATAAGCATATAAAATGATCCTTAACCTTATTAATCACTAGGTAAAAGCAAATGAAAACCATAGTGAGACATCACTTCCTATACTCTAGGGTTACTGGCACAAGAAAGACAGACAGTAAATAGCATTAGTGAGAACGTGGTGAAATTATAAGTCTCATCCACTACCGGTGGGAAAGTAAAACAGTACAATCATTTTGGGAAAGCCTGACAGTTCCTCAAAAAATTAAACACTGGGTTACCAAATGACCCAAAGATTCCATATCTAGCTATATATGCAAAAGAGTTGACAATATAGAAGCTTTAACACAAATGTTCATACCGCAATAATATTCATAACAGCCTAAAAGTGGAAATAAATGAAATGTGCGTCAGTTGATGAATGGTTAAATGAAATATGGCATGTTTATATAATAAAATATGTGGTCATAAAAAATGAAGTATTGAGACATGCTACACCATGAATGAACCTTGACAGAAGATGAGAAGAGTCAGGAATTGGAATTGACTAATAACAGGCCCATGATTGCTTTTCCAGGTGATATAAATATTCTGGGATTGGATAGTGATGATGGATGTGCAACAATGAATATGGCAATAACAACAACAATAAAAAATAATCCAGTGCTTTGAAATGCAGTCTCATGTTGTGAGAGTGGTATCTTGATAGTAAGAAACAAATCACATAATGAACCTTGAAAACATGCTTAGTAGAAGAAGCTATACCTAATGGGTCACGTATGGTATAATTCCATTTATGTGAAGTGTCCAGAACAGACAAATCCATATTGAGGGAAAAATTAGTGATTCCTGGGGACTGGAGGGAGCAGCAAAGAGGAGTGAGTGTGGAGTAACTACTAAAGGATGTGGGGCTTCTTTCAAGGATTATATTCTAAAATTTTTTGTAGTGATCATACAACTCTGTGATCATGTGAAGAAGCACAGAATTGTGTACACTCAAAGGGTGAATTTTATGGTATGTAAGTTATGTGTCAATAAAACTTATTAAAAAAGGCAAACAATTATCTATTTAAGAAGCAAAATAATACACAATGGCAATAAATAATGAAATTGCTGAATTTATCTTTTTTTATTACGATTGAATGAAAATGTATAGTCCCATATATATTTTCACGCCCACCTATACGCAGCTCCCACTGCTCTCCCTGCCTGGTGACAGCACACTCTTCCTCTCTGCTCCATACATCGCTTATCCTCCCAACAAGCTCCTATCCCCTTTTCTCTGCGCACTCCCCTTCCTCCAGTAAGAGGTCAGCAGGATGACATCCTGTTGAATTATCTATCTACAAAGCGTGGTCAACCCAAGTCAACCAAAGACATGAGCCCTGTGGTCCCTAGCTACAAAGTCATATGGCTGTGGCTGCTGAGTCAAGGGTACCCAAAGCCGAAAGAGATGGTGCCAGCAATTACTGATGATCTTGCTGCCCATTGTAGGAATTTGCTTTTAGGTGCTGTTTAGTCATGTCTGACTCACACCAACTCAAAGCTACCCTACACACAAGAGAGCAAAACTCTTCCCAGTCCTGTGCCACCCTCATAATTATTGTGATGCTTGAGATCGTTGTTGCATGCACTATGTCAAGCCATCCCCTTAAGGGTCTTCCTCTTTTTCACTGACACTCTTCTTTACCAAGCGTGATGTCCTTTTCCAGATATTTGAAAAAGGGAGGGGGGAGCATAGCTTGACTGAGCAAAAAGCAGCCACTCAAAACCATTATTCAAAACTGAAACATACTTTCCTCTGAGTGCCACCTGATTTCTTCCTCTCCTGCTTCAACTTCTTTAAAGCAGAAGAAAGAGGTTGGCAGAGGTCTCCCTGGCCCCAGGCAGTACCAAAGACTATACACACCAGTATGAATTTGCAGAAGAATTTCAGGGAGAAGGAGACTCAAGTTCTTAGAATTCTGCTAGATTCAAACATTCAAGTCAATATCCTACCCAATCCTGTGAGGGGAAGAGCATCTGAATTCACCTCATGAGTTTTGGGTAAGGTTTGCAGTGGAAAAGGAAAGCTCACATGATCTGGTAGGTGGGTGCTAAGGCCAATTCAATCAACTGATTTTTTTGTGTGTTATATTCGAACCCACAGGAGAAATTGTTGTTTTATTTGCTTTTGCTTCTCTATCCTATGAGTGCCGTAAGGGATCCTTCCAAATGGGATCAACCGCATACAGAGAAATGATAGTACCTTTGGGTGTTCCTTACTTGTAAAGAACTCTAGAACTGTGAGTCTCCTTGATTTAGGATTCAGCCAATTAGATCCTCTGGCAAAGAGAAGCAGCCTCTATCTGAAGGTGACAGGAGATTAAGACCCAGTGCCTTCCTTTGGAAAAGCAGTCATTAGCTTGCTATTTGGCTGTTAATCAAAACTGGACCTGTAACTCATGGAGATTTTGATACTCTATAACCTGATATTTCTATTTTGATATGGATCAATTCATATTCATCGACTGACAAGTTGAAGGGGCCCAGTGAGACTTACTCTTTCAAGGAGAGTAGTATATTCGAGAATGTAAAGGGCCTCGCCTCAGCAGTGTCTTAGTTTTATATGAAAAAGTGATAGTTATCTCTGTTGGGGATATGGTCTCCAACCAATTGTGGGGATGATGCTTGGATTCAGTATGTTTATAAGTGACACCATTTCATTTTGTTGTGTATGGAAGAGTTGAGGGCCAATTTGACAACTACTAACACAAAACAGCAACCTCTTTTGGCAAAAACTCATTCCCTCACTTGTTGCTTGCAATAAAACCACTGGTTCAGTAGGGTCTTTGGTTCAAACATGTACTAAATGTTTGGATCTGTTTAACTGATGGTTTGTTTAAGTTAAAACCTGATGAAGTCCACTGGGCACCAGTTTCACAGAGCTAAAAACAGATACAGCTGCTCTACTCAGCGGGCAGAATACAAGGCTGTTCTCGTGGCTCTGGCCAGTAACTACCTTCATGAACTTTCCTACAGTTTACTGATTCTTGAGCTTTGGCCAATTTTCTGTTCCATCTAGCACTTGGAAAACCACAGACTGGCAGATTAAAGGCACCCTTTGGGGCAGATTAAAATCACTCTTTGAGATTGCTGATTGAACCATCTGTGTGAGTTATATGGCTACCCATAATAAGGACGTGCTCTCTGATGAGACCAATTGTAATCAAGCTGCTGAGTGAGCCCGCACTGCACAAATTGCCACACTGCTGCCTGCATCCTCCTCCTCCTCACTGGGCGACAAGGCCACCACCACAGACTTAGTACACCGCACTCTGTTTTAGTGATGGACTGCTAACTCCCACCTGTCAGAATTTGGAGGTGACTGTGCTGCAGAGCCAGTCCAATCAGCTGACTCTGCCCGTGCCATCTTGACATTTGAAACTAATCACGTCATATGCTCACCTTTCCGGAGTATTTCAGACTAAAACACAATAGTCTGGAAACGAGAAGGAAGGGAAGGGGATCAGCAGATGACAGTGACAATGAGGCGAAGCAGGGGACATTATCTGGTCGTGAGATTCAAAGCTGAGAAAGGGTTTAAGGAGGAGACAGAATGATTACAAAACTACAGTGAGGAGCAAAGATACTCTGTAACTGGAAATTGAGAGGGTTTTATGGAAAGTTTTAGTTAGTTTCTTTTTTTTTAATGTATTCCTTGTTTTAAGACCTTGTAATTTTTAATTTTTAAGGAATTTAAATAATCATCAGAACAGTTAAAGGTGTGTTTTACTCCTTTATGTTTTTTTGTGAAAGTTCCTGGAACTTAAAAAAAAAAAAAGTTCCTGGGACTGGAGGCATAGTTTATTTTTCTCTTTGTACTAATGACAACCAGTTAATTTATGTTTTATACAATCAATCCATTCAACATGGTCAAATATGTTACTAAACAGGTTTTTTTAGAAAGAGAAATTTTTAAGTATATTTTGTGTTCCTGAAGGAAAGGAAAAAAAAAACTTGATACACCAAATGCAGTGCAGATGTCTAGTCAATTCCAACTCATAGTGACCCTACAGGACAGAGCAGAACTGCCCCAAAGAGTTTGCAAGGAGTGCCTGGTAGCTTTGAACTGCTGACCTTAGGTTAGCAATTGTAGCATCTAGCCATTAGGTCACCAGGGTTTCCAAAACATGATATAGTGGTTGTTCTGTTCTGTTCTGTTCTGTTGTATCAACCACTCAATAGTAGGCTAAGTGGTAAACATATCTGATGGACCTTCCATATTCCTTACTATCCGCTGGGGGGAAACAAAAGGGCCTTGCCACCAAGTTGATCACAACACGTAGTGATCTTACAGGACAGAGTAGAACTGACCCATATGTTTTCCAAGGAGCATCTGGTAGATTTGAAGTGCTGACTTTTTAAATTAGCAGCTCTAACTCTTAACTACTACACCACCAGGGTTTCCTTACCAGCCACAGGCTTTTGCTATTGCTGAGCTTGGAAAGGCCTCCTCAGAAATCAAGTCAAAAAGATTTTTGACTCTCCCTACCTCCTCTTCTCCTATACTACAAATCACAGTGAGGCAGTCTCATCATTGAATGTGACTGTCTTCAAAGGGTAATCATCCCTGGATCACTTTCTGGGCAAAGGTCAAGAGAAAACGAGGTTGGCATTTATATAGACCTACACTGAAAATCGGAGATTCTTCTCTGCCCATTCTTGAGCATGGTTTCTTTTTTTCCTTTTCCTTAATGACAGTGCTAGGTCAGCCTATTTGACACAACCCCTAGGTGACAGCCCATCTGTAAGGGTACCCAGAGATTCTAACTAGGAAACTCAGGCCTTTAATTCTCTTTTTTGGTTGACATCACCAAGATCGTAAGTATAATGACTACTTGGCTGAGGACACAGCTTCCAGAGCCCCACGTGGAGGCCTGGGAGGGAAAAGCAGAGGGGCATAACAAGTATCTGTGAGATTCATAACAATTCTATCTCTCTCTGCAGTGACCCTTCTGGACAGAAGCTCTGGGTATGCATAGAGGACAGACCACATTTTGGGGCATTAGAAGAATAATAACCTCAGCATTTGGAGAAGGAACATCTTAGACTTCAGAAGGCATGGGACAGGGCTGTTAACAATTTTTGACTTTCGGAATCTCTCTAGGATCTTTCCTCATAAAAGAAAACATTTTGTTGAGTTTATCCCCAGCTACAGCAAGTTCCTTAAGTATAACAGAAGGCTGGTCTGCCATTTCTCACAAGTCGGTAGAGACAGAGCCACATATATGAGACGACAGGTAGGTAGGTAGGTAGCTGCAGTCCATTGGCCTCTGACTCATGGTGACCCGTGTATAACAGAAGAAAAGTGGCTTGCTTAGTCCTGCAGCATCGTCAGGCTTGCCGGCGTGTTTGTGTCCTGTGCTGAGGCTGTTGTGCTGATTTGTCTCACTGAGGGTCACCCACACTGTTGTTGGGCTGTACTTAACTGAGCAGAGTGTCCTGTTCCAGTGATTGATTCCCCCTGGTGGCTTGTACAAAGCAAGTTGGATAGCGTGTTCTATTGTGATCCCTAAGATTTTCACTGGCTAGTTTTTGGAAACAGACCTGGTTTGTATTATTCCAGAAGATAAGGGGGAAGCTCTGCTCAAATCTCTTTACCATGGGTGACTGTGCTGGCATCTGATGTGCTGGTGACAAGGTTTCCAGCATCAGAGCAACATGCAAGCCACTGCAGTACGACAAACTGGTAGATGCCTGGTGGAGCAAGAGCTTGGCGGCTGAACAAAATGTTGGCAGTTCAAATCTACCAGCTGCTCTTTGGAAACCATATGGGGCAGTTCTACACTGTCCTATAGGGTCACTTTGTGTGTATATATTTAACTGGCAGGTTATACATACATGTATTTATGTGTGTATACATATCACATGTCTCATTGCCATCAATGCAATTCTGACTGATACTTATCTATAGGTAACTATACAAGGATACTAATGAGAGTGCATGCATGTGTGTATAAAATGGAAACATTTTTCTACACATCTAAAATGAAAGCGGTTGCCATCGATCTGATTCTGACTCATAGTGATCCTATAGACAAAGTAGAAATGCCCCATAAGGTTCCCAAATAGTGGGACGTTTTGACTAACAACTGAGCTCTCAACCACTGGGCCACCAGGGCTTCTATGCACACACATACATTACCATGATTGTGAGAAGAGTGCAGGACCTGGAAATGTTTGGGTTATGCTTAAGGTCACTGTGAATCGGAATCAACCTGACACTACGTAAGATGACGCACAAATACGTTGTTGCTGTGAGCTGGAATTGACACAATGGTGGTGAGCTTGGTTTTGGCTCATGTGTATGTGATACTCCACATGGAATCAACCCTGAATATATTGACTGCTAACAGAAAGGTCGGTAGTTTGAATATACCCAAAGACATGTAGGAAGAAAGACCTGCTGATCTACTTCTGAAAGTAGCCACTGAAAGTCCTATGGAACACAGTTCTATTGACATAATGCAGTTACAACAAGTCAGAATTAACACAACAGCACCTATTTTTCAATATATATTGGACAGTTCTACTCTGTCTATAGGGCTAATATGAGTTGGAATTGACTCAGTGCCAGTGGGTTTGGTTTGGTTTCATACGGCTATATATGGTCTATATGTGCATATATACATCTGTACATGTGTATATATAGCCTTCACAAAGGTACATCTGCCCTCTGAAGGAACAATTTTTGCAGCGTGGGAGCTCTGGGTAGAGAGAGAGTCAGAATAAATGTGGTATCTGAGGGTAGTATCTGACTTTCTTCCCTCCTGGCCAAATGGTAGATGAACGATTACTAATAGAAATATAAATAATCAGCCTTAACTTCTTTCTGTAGCAAGGCCCAGACTGAACAAATAAATTCTTAAGTTTGTCTAGCATTTTACCGCTGACCAAGCATTTTTCACATATATCAACTCTGTTTAAATCTTACAACAGCTCTGTAAGTGGTCCCAAATGAGTTTATTGCTAGAGTCAAACTGTAAATTTGGAGTTTGGAAGTTGCTAGCAGATAAAGCTACCTTTCAAGCATTTTATTCAAAAGTATAAACTTAAGAAAAAATCACTTTATCACAGACTCACTTTGTACATCCCTTGCGTTCAAGTGCTAGGGGACAGCAACCATCTGGATATATGCCAACAAAGAGATTATTCCAAGATGCCTCTCTGCTGCTAGGAGCAATCATAGAGCTACAAGTGGAAATCTAGTTTCTGGTTCTCTCCATGCCTATAAATCTCAGCACAGGCCTAGATGCCTACATAAGAAGATGAAGAACGTGCTTCTTTGAGGACTTCCTCTTGTCCTTAAATCCATCATCTACTCTCTCCCCTTGTCCAGTAATACCTTGCTCAATGAAGGATAAGTGATCTCAACCCTGACACCTAAGCTGAGTAAAGCCAGCTTAGTGGTATGAAGGGTTGGCTGTGGTTAGAAGACCGTCTTCTGAAATCTGTCTCAGGCCACTGCTCTGACTTTCTGCAGGGAGACGCTTGTCCATTAACTTTTCTTTGGAAACCTGTAGAATAACCAGGGATGTGGGACTCAAACATAGGGAGCAGTCAGAAAACAAAGAACACTCACCTATCTTTCTTCCTTTGAAACATCTAATCTCTTATTACTGACACCTCTTTAATGTCACAGCATTTACAAAATTTATTTCACATAATTTGTTTTAATTTGTATCATGATTTTGCACAAAATTTCCCCAACTGAATTATAAGATGCATGATGAGAATCATTTGCACCACCTACGACAGCTTTTTGTACCTGGTATATATTCAGTATGTTATTGGATTGAATTTGTTTCATTGATTCACAGACCTTCCTACAAAACACAACATCCTGCTGCTTCAAAACCAGGTCCAATGATTTAAGTCCGTGTACTTAATTGTTCTAAGAGCTACATACCTCATTGCTGATTATCACTACGATCACCTCTGAAGTACTCTCCCTGAGAACCAATGCACCAGTACCAGCACCTAGTCAAACCTTGAAAGCAATTTTGGAATTCTTTCCGGAACAGCCATTGTGCATGGTGGTAAGGTGGCAAGTTTGCAAACTTAACTGTATAGTTGTCTGTGAGGGAGTTTTTAGCCAGTAAACAAATAATTGTACTGGAACACCCTTCCTGCTCACCTGGTGACTTTTTTCTTTACCCGGAGATCAAGGAATTATTGAAGACATTTGATGATATTTAGGACATTAAGGGTGATACGATGACAGCTCTGATGACCATTGCAGAAAAAGAGTTCCAAAGTTGCTTTGAAGGGTAGACTAGGCACTGGTGTGGTACATAGCTTCCCAAAGGGAGTACTTCAACGGTGATAGTAGTGATACTTGGCAATGAGGTATGTAATACTTTTTCTAGGATGAAATCGTGAACATAATTGTCAGACCTCGTAGTTACCCAAGAGAAAAGAAAAAAAATCAGTCCTTCAAAAGACTTGTACAGAAATAGTAACAGTGGCTTTATTTGTAAGGTCGGCAGTTTAAATCTGCCAAGTGCTCATTGGAAACTCTATGGGGCGTTTCTACTCTGACTTACAGGGTCGTTATGAGTCCGAATCGACTCGACTGCCCTGGGTTTGGTTTGGGGTTTATTTGTAATATCCCCAAACTGAAAATGACACAAATGTGCCTCAATAGGTGAATGGACAATAAACATCTCATTAATGTACATAACAAACTGCCTCATCATACTTTTTCTGATAAAAGATCTTTAGAAGCTCCCTGTTGTCAGATAATGTTGCTAGGTGCCATCAAGTTGGTTCCAACTCATAAGGACCCTATGTACGAAAAGTGAAACACTGTCCAGTCCTGGGCCATCCTCACCATCTCTGCTATGCTTGAAACCGTAGTTGTGATTGGTGTGTTAATCCATCAATTGAGGGTCTTGTTCTTTTTTGCTGACCCTCTGCTTTGCCAAGTGTGATGTCTTTCTGCATGGACATTGTAAGATGTCCAAAGTACATGTGATGAAGTCTCGACATCCTTGCTTCCAAGGAGCATTCTGGCTGGTCTTCTTCCAAGACAGATTTGTTTGTTATTTTGGCAGTCCACGGTACATTCACTATTCTTTGCTAATACCCTAATTCAAAGGCATCAACTCTTCAGGTAAAAGCAGCCTCCTTAGTCTAATCAAGATGAAAGAGTACTTGTGTGATTCAAACAGGTAAGTGTTGGGCTACTAATCAAAAGTTTGGTGGTTTGAAATCACTCAGAAGTGCATCAATAACAGGGTCTGCTGATTTGCTTCAGAAAAGTCACAGCCATGAAAGCCGGTCGAGCTGTTCTACTCTGTACACACGGGGTCACCATGAGTCAGAATTGACCTAGCAACAGCAATTTTTGTTTACTAATTTTTAAAAACTGTAGAACATGGATTTTTCTAAGTTTTGCTGTAAATTGCCCCCCTAATTACACTTCCTCTTACTCGAGTCAGAAAGATAACTACCAAAATCTCAGGGTTCCATAGGGTCCTCAGTCTGATTAATGACATTTCTAGTGCTAACATGTAATTCCTCCAGGTGATATCAAAAATTACCAACTGTTCTCTCCTTTGACAAGACAGAATGCAGAACGGAGTATGATCCATCCTACTTATAGATGATCTCACTAACTTAATATCTTCAAAGGAAAAGAATCACTTCCACACAGAGTTGCATTCAAAGGTCCTGGGGTTAGGATTTCAATCTAAGGAACACAATAGAACCGTAACACAGAAGGTAGTTAAAAGGAAAGCATGAAGCCATTGAACAGGTTTGGTAAATTGTAGAGTACTGTACATATCTAAAATACCATTGCCATTTTTCCTTCTGTATCCTGTAACACCTACAACAAAGCTACCTCCTCAGAAACAAACAGAATGTATCCAGTGGGTGATTGATCACCAGTAAGGTGAGCACATCCTCAAACACTTCAACTGATACCAGGATGCAAACCTACTATTTATTGTGAAAAAGAAAAATCCCTGTGCTGACTAAGTCCACTGGATAATTACCTTGAGGTTGCCAGTGCCTGTTGTTGGCAATGTTTTAGAGTCACTGTAACAAAACTGGAATGGAGCCAGGTGATTTTATTTAAGGAACTTGGAGGAAATATGTCCACAAAAGCATTAATGGCTATGGTTTGTAACAAAGTGGGGACGTCAAGGAAAACAGGCACACAAAAACACATTTTCTTCCCCTGTATAACGGGAGTCTATGTCAATAGCGACTGTGAACTTGGAAGAGATGACTTACTGTTAACAAAATGTGTACAGGGGCTGCAAAGCTGGAAAGCAAAACAGCCTTGTTTCCTACGGGGCAGTGAACATGTCCACACACTCCCTCCATACCTTGCGACAGCTTCGGAAATTTCTGAAGTTACCTTGTATTTTTAGAAAGTGGAAAGTTAAAAAAAAAAAAATCCTGGGAAACCATCCAAGTTTTAAAATATCTTTTCTCTTTGTGGCCCTTCTGCTGTGACTTCAACTCTCTGCAAAGAAGGACAGCCAGTAGTTATTTTTAGATATTTAACACATCATGAGATTTGGTAATTAACGAAAGCAACGTTTCTGAGAACAGTTGGGTTTCTAAGGAATATGATAGTAATATCTGCATGAGGATTTCCCACAGCCCCCAAAAGCAAATGTTTGTTAGTTCGCTACAGACTTTAATCCCCGACATGCATGAAGAAGAGTTATGATTATTTGACTTGTTCCAAATTGTTTCCTTATCTTGTATCGAACCGAGTGTGACAGATTGAGAGGGAAGGGAAGAGACAACCTCGTAGAAAGGAGTGGCTAGCGGAGAGGTCATGAAGTACCAGGTCATTGTTTTTCTCTTTGGAATAGAAAGTTAAAAGAGGAAGTCAAACAAAAAATACTGAGAAATATGTGGAGAAAGAGAAAAAAGTGAAAGTGAGATAATTTTTGGTAACCAATTGTGATAGAAGGCGAAGGAAAAAAACCCAGTGTTCTGGGTTATTATATATGGGAACGTAATATAAAAGAAAAAGCTCTCAAGCAAGTAAATCATGCTCACTTTATTCCAAACAAGTATATAGGAACTAACAAAGATGATTATGCCATGTTTAATAAGCAGCAAGCTGATGCCTTGTTTTTATCCTCTTTGAAGATGTCATCTTTTAAATACTCTTTTTTTTTTCACCAAGAGTGAGAGGTAGGCTCTCTGCAACTCTACACATTTTCTGCTGAAGCTACCCCCTTTTCTTGTCACGGCAGGATCTGCTTTGGAGGCATGAAATCCATGGCAAAGGGATGCCAGGACATTAGCACATCGTGAACATTCGACCTCTGATTTGGGGAAATGATGAAAAATTAATGGGTGCAGATGGGCCCATTCTGCACTGGACAGATGTTCACTTTACATGCCATTTAGAATTCCCTGGTGTGTTTGACTACAGGATGGTGTATACAGCGACTAAATGAGACGAGGATCAGGGAAAGAAAATGCAGAAAAAAAGGAGAGTTCACCCTAGAGGGTGGCCACATTGTTTGCCATCAACTGTCACAGTGTGCTATAGCCAAGGGCATACTGTTTGAACTGGAGCTGGGTTTATCTTGGGTAATTTCACATTCAAGCAGATTTGATCAGGTGAATTATATACTGGAGTCATTAGAAGATAACTCCCCAAACTAAAACATTGCCATCAAGTTGATTGTGATTCCTAACAGCCTTACAGGACAGAGTAGAGTTGCCCTGCTTAGGGCTTCCAAGACTGAAGGTTTTACAGAAGTAGACTGCCAACATCTTTTTCTTGCAGAGGAGGCTCGACCTTGCACTTAGCGGCTCAGCACTTTAACCATCACACAACCAGGGCTCCTTCTATCAGAAGATAAACTGACAACTAAATGTGTTGCCATCAAGTTGATTCCAACTCACCCGGGACCCTATAGGACAGAGTAGAACTGCCCCATAGGGTTCCTAAGGAGAGGATGATGGATGAGAACTGCCAACACCTTGGTTAGCACCAAACTGTTTACCACTGCACCGTGAGTAGATAAAATCCACCAAATCCATTGCCCTTGAGTCAATTCTGACTCCTAGCGACCATTTAGGACAGAGTAGAACAGCCCTGTAGAGTTTCCAAGGAATGCCTGGTGGATTTGAATCAGAAGATAAGCCTCCTTTAAAGGTCTAGCCAGAGTCCTTTATAAATCAAAATTATAGTTTTAATTCTGCCATTGCCAGCCACTTCCTTCTCACATTGACCAAACGTGTTTTACAGTCAGCCTGTGCTATCATTCTGGTGCTGTACTTCCGGGATAATTATTATTATTATTTTTTTTCAGAATAAGCAGCTGTTATCTAAAATCCTTTTCCATTAAATATGCAATAAAATTATCTTTTTGCTTAAATAACCTTTCAAATTAATTTCTATGAAAATGACTTCAAGGAAAAAGAGTCCTCGGTGAAAATATTTGTGTCTGCTTTGCATAAATCCAGCAAAATTAGGGTCTCAAAAAAGGCATAACCATGAAGATCCTTGTTGCTCAATCAGTATATCCTGAGTATCTGCTACATGCCAACTACCATGCTGAGAAGAACGTAAGATACATGCTGTGCTATATATAATATATATGATATATAATGGAAGACCTTGGGGGAGCAGTGGTAAAGAGTACAGCTGCTAACCAAAAGTCAGCAGTTCTTATCCACCAGCTGCTACTTGGAAACTATGGGACAGTTCTATTCTGTTCTGTAAGGTCACTATGAGTCAAAACTGACTGAAAGGAAATTTTTTGTTGGTGGGGGAGGGGTAAGATTATATATACAATAAAATTATATAGTATTACCATAACTTCTTTTTTGGTGCATTTCATATCTAAATATGTGAAACACTGGTAGGGTCGTAGTTAAGTGCTATGGCCGTTAACCAAAAAGTTATAGTAGTTTGAGACCACCAGGTACTTCTTGGAAACTTGGTGGGGCAATTCTACTCTCTCCTATAGGGTTGTTATGACTTGGAGTCGACTTGATAGCAACAGGTTTGACTTTTTTGTAGTTTTATGCTTTGTGGGTTTCCGAAGCCCAGTTATTCCACAGACTTTAAGTATCTGTGTATGAAATGTGAAGCCCTAGTGGTGCTAGGGCTTGGCTGCTACCAAAAGACTAGTAGTTCTAATCCTCCAGCTGCTCCTTGGGAACGCTGTGGAGCAGTTCTACTCTGTCCTCTAGAGTCCAGATGGATTGGAATCAACTGGATGACAACGGGTTTGGCTTTTCCGTTTCTGTATATGGAGTGCAATGAAAGAGCTATTTGGATAATAGCCATGACAGTATTTCACAAAAAGAAAGACAGGAGGGAGAAAGCGAGGAGGGAGGGAGGGGAGGAGAAGGAAGAAGTGTGGGAGGGACAAACAGAGGGAAGGAGGGAAGGGGTGGAAGGAACAGAAGGAGGAAGGGAGTGAGGGAGGAAAGACAGACGGAAGGAAAGGAGGGGGAGGGAGGAAGGGAGGTAGGAAAAGAGGAAGGGAGGGAGGAAGGGAGGGATAGAAGGAGAAAGGGAGGAAGGAAGGGAGGAAGGAAGGAAGGGAGGGAGGGAGGGAGGGGGGGAGGGAGGGAGGAAGGAAAGACATGGCATGAAACAAACAAGAGCGACTTAGTGGAAGAGGAAAAGTAGAGAAAAACAGGATAACAGAGTGAGAGAAACAAGCTGCTCACAGGGAGACACATCCTAAAGAAAGCTCTGTAATTAAGACCAGTCTGACGACTCTTTGTGGGCCAAGGAAACACAGTATCTCAGGCAATTAGAAGCCATTGGACATTTTTAACAGTGAAGCAAAATGATGAGGACAGCTTTAAAGAACCAGTTCCCCCACTCAACTAAAATCTGTTAGTGTCATGCCAGGGAGGTACACTGATTAAATGATGCGTAGGGAATAATTCTGCTACGGGCAGTTCTGGGGATGATCTGTATTTGTGGATGAGTTACTCGTTTGACTCCATCTCTAGGTAGCCAAGCCTTGCCTGCTGAATTTGTATCAGCAGCTACATGTCCTTATTTTGTCCAAATGGGGCCCTTTTATACAGCGAGACTGGCTATGTAAGGTAACACAGAAGAGGTACTTAAGAAAACTACAAACAAAGCTGAAAGATGGCATGCATGTTTAAAGGTTGAATAAGGAAACTAAACTTATCTGTCTGAAGAACGGAAGGCTTACTAGCAAGATAATAATAACTTTTGGCCTTCTACTGATGGCACAGTGGTTAACAGCTCAGCTGCTAAGCAAAAAGGCCAGGAGTTGGAATCCAGTAACTACTCCTTGGAAACCGTACGGGGCAGTTCTACCTTGTCCTATAGGGTCGCCATGAGTTGGAACCAATGAACATGGCACTTAACAACAACAGCTACAAAATGAAAAGAAAGGACTGATGCTTAAATTAAGGTGAAGGAAATTGGATCAAAGTAGAAATGTCATGACTAAAGGCATTTAAAATGCTAAACTGTTAGAAAAGCAAAATGTGGAATCCATTTACTTTAAAATAGGGCAGCAATAGCTCTGATACAATTGTGGATATACCCTCTTGTCTGAAGACAAAACAGTGAAATGAATCAAAGACCCTGGAGATTCCTTTTGAAAATGGGATCTAAGGAACGGCAGACATTCATTCTATCCAGCCTATATCATAGTTACTTCTTATGTTTTTTCTTAAGTCACTTAACCTTTTCTTGCCACTCAGCACTTTTTGTTAATCTCTCGTATCACCTTTCTTTGTTAGTTAATATGGCCATTGTGAAATGGTCTTGGTTATTTACTCTTCTCCTATTAGAAATATTGTTCGTAGCACAGGAAAGTTAACATTATCTCCCAAGCACATATACCCTCCTCTCCTCCACAAAACAAAACAAAAACAAAGGTATCTGCTTTCCAGTCGGCTTTGATTCTTGGAGACTCCATGTATCACAAGAGAACTGGGCTCCATAGGGTTTCCAACTTCTGATTTTTCAGAAGTAGATTACTAGACTTTGCAGTGAAGTTACCTTCAGTTGGAGTTGAACTCCAAGCATTTGGTTAGCAGCTAAACACTTAATCATTTATGCCGCCTCAAGGGCTTTTTGTGTATAGTAGGTGCTCAATAAACAAAGATTTGTAGAAGAATAACACTGTATGTGTCGTTACAGTGAAATAAAGTGGACAGGAAAATAAGGACATCTCTTAGTATCTACACTGTTTACTTCTGAAAAGATTGTTTTGTTTTGAATGACTTCAATTTTATGCTTTTTTTTTTTTAACCATGAGATGGAGAGCAGGCTAAGCCGTAAACACTCTTCTGAATAGAAAACTCAGGCACTGTACAGGCTAGCCCATTCTCGAGTTTCTCAAAGATCGTTAGGTACTTGCTGCTCTGATCCTTTTTGCTTGAGGAGTTGGCTGTCTTTCCTGAAATGATTATTGTTTTCCTCCTCTGTTATGCTTGTCCAATGCGGTACTTATACTTTAAGGCCTTGTAGATAAAATCATCTCTGTCTATCTGCACTTCTCATGCCTGGAGAAAGTTTTACTGCTTCATAAAATCTTGTAATGCCCCAGTGTTTAAAAAAGACCTATCACTCTATCAGTGGGTCTTTATGGATTCTTTGTGCATTTTTTTTGCAATGCAAGGTTGGTTCCTCAAGCAAGAAAAGGACAGAGATGAATGGATCCGGCGTGTGCCTGGCGAATGTCAAGAAAGAAGCTAAATCTGGAGCGAGGTGTTATTAAATGCTGTAGCAACATCTCACAGCATGAAGCACAGCAGAGGAAATGGAACACAAGACTTCCTTTTACATACCTAGTTACAGGAAGATAACGATTTTATTCCAGTTGGGGCTACAGTGTCTTGATGATTGCTGTGTTTCAATTTTCTGTCTCCTGACAGATGCTCAGAGGCCCGGTGCCTGTGGAGTTTAGTCAGTGGACAGGGGACATTGGGCACAACCTGTGTCTGCCACCTGTTCCACACCAATCATTGCTGTGTGGCCTATAAAGTTTTTTAAGAGTATCATTTCAAGATGTAAGCTGAAGGGAGCTTTGTTGCATTTCAGGCATTAAATGTACCTCTAAGTTGTCTTAGCACTCACTGTAAGCCACAGGCTGGGGGATTTCTGCCAGGGATATGTTAATGCATGTGTGTGTATGTATGTGGGTGTGCGTGTGTGTGTGTGTGCATGTCTACACATGTGTCGTCACGCACATAGGCATTATGTGTACCAAGACCATTGTCTATATGTGCACAGGTGAACCAGCTTGGTCCAACAGAGACTGTTGTTTAGAGTATGAGGAGGTCTCAAGTCACTTCTGCCACATTGTCAGTGATGCCGAGTCACTGCTTGATGAGACTGTGGTGTACGTGGTACTTAGGTCTCCCATCATCCCAGGCACCTGCAGCTAGAAGAAGACAACCACACCCGCCTTGCTGCCAGGTGGGTGCGGATGACCTGATTGTCCGGTGGTGGGCACTGGGGCCACGCTGGCAAGGAACTGTGCCACCCCACCCCCTACCCCTCTAACTGTAGTGCACTGGAAACTTCTCTGCAGAAGCTTTCAGCGACTAAATGAACATCTGTTTCTGCACTGCTGAACAATTTGTGGTGCTAGGTTCAGAAACTATTTACTAAAGAGTTTATTTATGCTCTGTGCTTGGATAACAACTATGATGAATAAACGGAGCACCGGTAACGGAAAACGGAGCTGATGCAGGGGTGCTTGGGTAATTTAAGGCAAAGAACACAAACAACACAGAAGGCTAGCTAGGGAATCGAGTAGCTCTGCGGTGGATACGCCCTTGAAATCTGATCCGTCTGCACTAATTTTCTGCATCTCTGCAGCTGGCCAATCAATGCACTGACAACTGTATACTGATTGCCAACTGCTTAGCCTATTCAGGGCAGGTAACAATGAAACCAAGCAGGACATACAAAAACTTGCCACGAAAGAGTTTATTTTTGACCTTCAAGGATGTGATTTTAAAAGGCGAACGGAAGGAAAGATTTCTTTCTATCAAGATGGTCAGAAGTCTCCCAGCCCCTCGTTCCCAGTCGAAACCCAAGGAAGAATCTCTTCCTAAAATGGCAGGTGCCTGGGAGGGAGAAGTCCGCAGCAAGGGTGAGGAGAGGGCTCATGCCAGAAAAGGCATAGGTTCCCATCCCACAGCTTTCAGCTGCATCCTGTGCTGTGGTCTTAATCTCTAACTCTTAATTCCTCTTATCCTGAGAGAGAGAGGGAGACAGAGAGACAGAGAGAAACAGAGACAGAAAGAGAGGATAAATAAAAGGAAGTCACTTTATGTTGCTGGTGTCTGGATTGTTGCATCAAGAAAGGTGCTATTGGTCCACTAGCTTTGTAAACTGGATTGTGCTATACCAGTTAGCTATTACCATTCCATGTAGGAATATAGACTTACCTTGCAGGTGGGTACTTTGCTTTGAATATAAGTAATGCCCGTGTGAAGAGCACTGAAGAAGAAACAATCCCTTCCCATGAGCTTGATCTTGATCCACTTTGCTCAACGCTATTCTCCCCCCACACAAAGTAGGAACTCAGTAAGAGGTGATTTTTATTTTTTAATGTCATCATCAGGTATATCTTAATAAATACCTCACTACCCTGGTGGTGGGGTGGTTACTAGTTACAGCCGCTAATCAAGAGGTTGGCAGTTCAAATCTACTGGGCATATATTGGAAATCCTGTTAGCCAGTCTGCTGTGTCCTGTGGGGTCACTGTGAGTTAGAGTTGACTCATGGGCAACAAGTTTGGTTTGTTTGCTTGTTTTGCCACGCTGTCAAAGGAAATCCTGATAGCATAACGGTTAAGAGTTACGGTTGCTAACCAAAAGGTCAGCAGTCCAAATCCACCTGGAACTCATTGAAAACTCTATGGGACAGCTCTACTCTATCCTATAGGATTGCTATGAGCTGGACTCAGCTCAACAGCTGCGTGTTTGTCTGTTTTAATCTCTCAAGAGCAGTATTAGGTGCTCAAGTGAGTCACTCAGACAGCAAGGAGTCAATGGCTGTGGAATAAAAACAATAATTTATAGGCCAGTAGAGCCAAGACTCAATCAGGAATGAAAGAAAAAACGGAAAAACCAATATACTGCTATTTTTATAGCAATCAATTTGAGGGTGAGGAGGACTTCTCGCCAGTGTTAATAAGTTCAATCCTGGTTGCTATATGTCAAAGAAGTGATGACACAGCTGGTGTGACAGTGACACAGTTGGGCCAGCTGTCAGAAAGAGACATTAGGAGTCTGTGGTTGGTGTTGAGCTTTTCCAGAGAAGGCTTCTCGTGAATTGAACTGTGTCTTGTCCTCCTCCCACAAAAATGTGTGACAATTTGGCTAGTCCATGATTCACAGTGTTGTACAATTGTTTACCGTCTTGTCATCTGATGTGATTTTTCTAGTGCTGCAAATCTTCCCTCTGTGATTTTAATGAGATGCAGTTAGTGTCAGTTCTGCTAATTAGGCGGCAGTACATCTACAAAATTAGGTTGTGTCTTAACTAAATCTCTTTTGAGATACAGAATAGAGAAACAAGAAGGGAGATAGGGGACCTCAGACCACCAAGAAAGTAGAGCCAAAAGCAGAGCATGTCTTTGAAGCCTGGCTCCCTGCCCCGCGAAGCTTCTGGATCAGGGGAAGATTGATGCTCATAACCTTTCTCCAGAGCCCGCAGAGAGAGAAAATGGTTCCCTGGAGTTGGTGCCCTGAACTGGGACATCTAGCCTCCTACACCATATGAGAATAAATTTCTCTTTGATAAAGTCATCCACATGTAGTATTCGTGGTAGCCGCTCAAAGCCATGGTGGTGGGGAGATGTCATGGGATGTGGCAAGTGGGAGCCAGAGTAGAAGGAAAAGCAGGCACATATTGCATGGCAGCTATCGCCAGACGATCAGTCTTCAGAGAGCACTGCAAGACCTAAAGACAATTAGTGCAGGGGTAAATGTTGTTCTGACAGGCGTTTGGAGTCCATTAGGCCAAGAGAAGCACAGTTGTACCTAGAACTAAAGTTTTACCACCTGTTCGGCACAGAATGATTGTGGCTGTTTGGAGAGCTCTGCTGCCCGTTAATTAGGACGTGTAGACTACCAACACCAATGTTATATCTTCCTGGAGCCTGCTACTCCTGTAGACATTAATTGCATTGTCTGGAAAGTACTTCTATGGCATCAGTTCCCTGAACCTGGAGTTGAACTTAGTCCTTTGTTCTGTCAAAGCCAGAGATTCATGATGTGGAGGCAAATCCGCAAACGAGCGTGAAATGCTCAAAAGGTCTGGCAGGGGCTGCCATGTGAGTGGAAACAAATAGTGAAGAGTGTTAACTATAGAAAGACAAAGGAAGATATAATAACATATGTATGAAGAAACAAAGCACACAGGTAAGAAGGATGTTTGTTTACCAAGGCACAGGCTAAAAGCATTTGGAGGCTTCAATTAAAATAATCAAGTGCCAGCAGAATTAACAAGTGTTTTATTAGCAAACTGACATAGGAAGTAATAAATGATTTGTTGGACTTTTTAATAGAGATTTTAGTCGTTATCATTTTTATCACTTTTCAAAATCTGTTTTCAATAGTTGTGCAGAAGGTTGTGTATGACCTGGGGACATCCTTACCTACGTGAGGTTGTTGCTGTGGAAAAAAATCTTAGTTTCCTGAGGTTGCTGTAACAAAACACAAAAAGTGCACAGCTTTAAAAAACAGAAATCAGGAACTTATATTCTCACAGTTCCAGAGGCTGTAAGTTCAAATCAGGGTCCCATCATGTCAGTTCTTTCTGGGGGACTTTCTCTTAATTTCTGGTGTCTGCTGGTAATCCTTGGTATTCCTTTGCTTGTAGATGGGTCAACTCATGACAGCTATCTTTCCCTGTGTGTTTCTGTGTGTCTATTCTACTTGGAAGTCATTGGGCTTGTAACTCACCCTACTCTAGTTCCATTACCATAACAAAAAGTCAAATCGTGTTTCCAAACAGGATCACACTCATAAGTCTACCAAACTGTTAACCAAGCCTATTGCTGTGAAGTTGATTTAGACTCACAGAGACCTTGTAGGACAGAGCAGAACTGCCTCACAGAGTTTCCAAGGAGTGCCTGGTGGATTCAAACCAGCAACCTTTTGGATAGTAGCCATAGCACTTAACCGTGATGCCACTAGGATTTCCTCCACAGGTATAAGGGTCAGAAACTCAACACATATGAAAGTAATTCAACCTAAAACAGAAGAAGACCACATTCTCTCCATACGGTAACTGGTAGCACCAACTTAGGATCTGAGTTGGATAAACCATGAAACAGAATCAAAGGTGGTATTTCTGATAGTGTTGAGTTCTGCTGGTCTGTGTTGCCTGTGTCTCATCGGTGCCGACGAAGAATGTCACACAAGAAACACTGGTGGTGAGGAGGGAAGCTGGTATCTCTGACGCCCCAGCAATACCTTGGGGATCATACAGCTCCCTTTTATTTAGAGAACAAAGCACGTGTCCCCATGGTAAAGCAGGCATTAGTTTGAATAGGGTATGGGCCAAGCCAAGTGCCATATGGGCAGTTCCTCACAAAGTAAATGGGTGTCTTCCTGTCTAACTAACAACAAAGGCTACTTTCTCAGGTGAATTCACCTCTCCAGGAGGTAAAGCACTTAGCCTGGGCACAGGTGCCAAGGTCACTTTCAGTGGGCCAGACCCATGGTTTGTGAGGGTCTGTTGTCATACATTCCAGCTGTTTGCAGCTGTTTTGCATTCATTCCAGACTCACAAGACCTGCACCCAGGCCGCAATATTTGCCCTAACCCTGGCCAAGTTGTCCACAGCCCAGGCTGTGGTCATATTGCCCACAGATAGTTTTAAAATTTGTCAGCCCCATTTTGATAATCCAAGAACTTGATCGCATTCTTTCATATACCAAAAGGAGTAACTCTGAGTCAGGTTTGTTGCAAGAAATGAAAGGTCTGTTAAGCTGAGCAGAAACATGGATTATGTTAGTTCTACCAGTTAATTTCTGAAACTTACGTTACTCAGAAATATATACATTTAGTATATTAGGATGGCGAAATTTCAATTCAACAAATATTTATTGATCACCAGGCCTGTGCTAGGTACTAGACATTTGGAACAAAACAAGATGAGGCTCCTGCCCTTAGAAAAAAAAAAAAAAGCCACTGCCATTGGGTCGATAACAACTCATAGTGACTCTACAGGATAGAGTAGAACTGCTCCATAGAATTTCCAAGGAGTGCCTGGGGGATTTGAACTGCTGACCTTTTGGTTAGCAGCCTTAGCACTTAACCATCATGCCACCAGGGTTTCCACTCCTGCCCTCAGGGCACTCCTAGCCTGACTCTAAAAAAATGCCTGCAAGTTCTCAGAGCTGTTTTTATTCCCAACTGAGTGAGCTATCTAATTTTTTCTCAAGAGGATTTAGCAATATACAGCTGAAAGTATAGACTCTTCAGACAATTTTAATTGAATGTCTTACCCTACTACCACTTCATTGTTCCAGCAATGATTTCACTATCACCTTAAGAGGGCTTTTCAGCCACAGGACTTGCATTGCTCTATTTGCTCCTTAGAGTATGTCTGTGGAGCTGCATTCCTACCTAGAGTGAGGCAAAGTAGGGGCAGCTTGAGATAAGAGAAGATAAGAGATAAAAGATAAGGATAAGAGAAACAATTATTTTTCAAGCAGAATGGGGAGGAGGGAGGCAGGGAGGGAAGAGAGGAGGAAAAGACAAACAAGCTATTCTGTACAGGGTACAGATTCTGGTTGTCGGTAGGTGACATTTAATGAGGACAGCCTTGAGATCTTTCTAGCAAAAATCAATTTATATGATAACCTAAAACTGAATATCCATCTAAATTAGAAAATAATCCGATGTTATGACCACAAAATATCAACAACGTTAATGCAGTTCAATTAGTTTCTAAAATGCTATGAAAGCGTTTTCTTGCTGAAAATATGAAAGCAGGAATATGTATTTATAACCGAGGCTAGCAGATGTGCAATGAAGGTCTACTGTGTTCTCGGTAAAAATTAGAAAACTTGCTGATTTCACCTTAAGATCCAGGAGGTCTGGGGACAACTATATTAGAATTTAATAAAATTGAACCAGATTTTCTTTTTACTGGATAGCCTTATGTGATAAATAGAAAAATTGCTGGTAACACATGAGAAAAATTATAGAATTAGGAAGCAATCAAAGGAATTTAATTAACCTTTCCTGAGTCTTTGTGTTCATTTCAACGTGTAAATTATTGAGACAATGGCTAAGATTCTCATTGTTTCTCAAGGCAGTAATATACTCAACCAAGAGAGGAATGAGGTGAATTTCTGTAGTTAATGGTGTACCTTTCCCTTAGAAGGAAGTAGGATAACCTCAGATGGTGTTTTCTAGACTGAATGGAAGGAAGTTCATACTGTTATCTCTATGAGTATTCCCTGGAGTCTCTAGCAGCTCTAAAATTCTAAGCAGTAATATGTGACAGTCTGTTTTAGAATGAGCGCATGCACTTCCCCAGTCTAAACATCCAGTTAGTGAGAAGAGCACCTTAGTATTAGTTTAGTGATTTTTCTGCTGTTTTCAACCAGCTGGGTACACAAGACAATTTTAATTAAATGTCTTACCTCCAACTACCAGTTCACAGATTGCGCTATTTATACATGAAATATTTTCTGTATCTAGAAGGAAAGATTTCTTACCAGTTTTTACTTATAATCAAACAAAATCCAAATCCAAACCCATTGCAGTAGGGTCAGTTCCAACTCACAGTGACTCTACAGGATAGAGGAGAACTGCCCTGTAAAGTTTCCAAGGAGAAGCTGGTGGATTCAAACTGCCTATTAGGCGTTAGCTGCCTAGTATTTTAGCATGTACCAGTCAGGCTTCAGCCTACCCGTATGTGCTGAAAACTATTTGTTGAGAACCAGCTTAAAATCCAGTTCTAGCTGAGTAAAGATGTCAGTTTTGGGTGAAATGTGACTCAGCGAAAGAAATTTTTAGGATCATACATGAACTCCATGCAGGGTGGATTAACCAGTAATTAGGTACAAGAGCTTGCTTGTGTTTACTTACCAATAGGTAATGAACAATTTCACATGGGTCTCACCACAATAAATCAGATAAAACTGCACTACAGACTGGTAAGAACAAGTAAAACTGCATACCTTGGTTATGGAATAATCTGTCCCTTGCTGCTTGTCGTCTGTTTCCGGCAAGCCAAGAGATTTGGACACCCCTATTTTGATGTAAACCCCAAGCCCACTGCCATCAAGTCAGTGATGACTCAGTTGTTAAGAGCTCAGCTGCTGATCAAAAAGTAGGTGGTTCAAAGGTACCAGGTACTCCTTGGAAACCCTGTGGGGCAGTTCTACTCTGTGAGTCGGAATCAACTCAGTAGCAACTGGTTTTTGTTTTGCTATAAAGTGACAATCTTTCTTATTCCTTCTTTCATGACCCATTTAAAAGAAAAGTAGTGACAGTAGAGTAGACAGCTGAATACCTATGCTTTAGATTTAGGTCAACTTCCATAAAATCCAACTCCAAACTTAGTCTTAGGGTGTTACTCTGAGTGATTTGCTTAAATTATTGTGGCCTCAGCTGAACATCTCTACTGAAGTTCATTGGATCAACCTCACAGCAGAACTGAGAATATTAAAAGAAACTGCATGTCTGAAACACCTGGATCAATGACAGGTTCACAGAGTTAATCATTATGAGTATTAGTGCCTGTATGTCCTGAGCTAGTGCTGGTGAAATAAATATTAATTGTCTGAAAGATATATATATATTTAAAAGAACTGATGAGCTCATTTTGGTTTTGTACAAAGTTTGTTTCAGGGAGTAACTAATTTTCACATAAATAGCCTTACACCCAGTTGTTTGTAAGACAAGCTACTTTACAAAAAGAACAGGAATGTCTGTAGAACCCAGAGGGTACTAAAGGTTGTATAATTTCCTTAGCTTTGTCACCAAATGCATTGTGGTCAAAATCATGCCTCACCCAGCAGGGGCCCAAGACTCAGACCAGAAATCATCCAATAAGTGCCACTGCTGACATGTTTTGCTGAAAGAGTTCAATCAGGATTAATCCTTGAATATTACTTACAGAGCTTATGGGGAAGAAAATGTGATTAATCCACAAAAAAAAGAGAAAAAAAAAATAACCCCCTTTCTCAACCAAAGGGGAAAATTCCTTTGAGCATAAACAGATTGCACTATTTATACATGAAATATTTTCTGCATCTATAAACCTACCATGCTCAAGTATTCTAATTAATCCTTGTGGTTGCCAGGGAAACCAAACTAACTCAATTATAGGTCTGCAGGAAGGTGCAGAGTGTTTATGATTTTGCAGCAGGTACTTTTCTGTGCAAAAAGGAAAACTGAGCAGATGCTTAAAGATTTCAAATTTTCTGGAGACCACAGTGTTATTGTGGATGGGTTTTCTTAAAGAATCTTTTGATTTCTTTCTTCAAAGCCACTGGGTTTGGGGGACATGGAGAGTGAATGGGATAGAGCAAGCAAAGGTGATAGGAGCATCATCAGCAATAAAACCATAGAAAATGATTCAGTTAGGAGTCTGAGGGTTCCATGGAAAGAGAGTCATAATTTTACATACCTAGTATATGAGTCAGACACGACTTGATGGCAGTGGGTGGGCTGGATACCTATTGTGTTTGGTGGAAACTTTGGTGGCATAGTGGGTAAGTGCTATAGTTACTAACCCAAAGGTCAGCAATTCAAATCTACCAGAAACTCTATGGGGCAGTTCTCTGTCCTATAGGGCTGCTATGAATCAGGCTCAGTTTCATGGAATTTGCTATTGTGTTTGGTTACCTCCTTATCCAGCCACCTAAGATCTAAATAATATAAGAAACAAGATGATAGCAACTGGCAGGAGAAAAGTCATCATGTATAACTGATAAGACTAGCTGAGGTAACTCTTGGAGAAATTGATGACATTTATCTAGAGGACCCAGGAATGTCCACTTCTGCCTCTCTAATAACTCCTCTTCCCAAGAAGATCCCAAGAAGGAAGACTGCAAAAGCCTAGTAGTAAAAATGAGCTACACAGACGGTGAGGAGCCAAGTTTAATCAGGTTTGGATGGTTTCTAATGTATTATACTCATTAAATTTTGTAAGTATTTAAAACCTTTTATGTTTTGTAACTCAGATAATGCTAATTATTTCTCATTGTATTTCTAAAAATTATTGTTAGATAAATAGCCACAACAATGGACTCAAACCTACCAAAGATGATGGCACAGGACTAGACAACTTTTCATTCCATTACACACAGTGTCGTCATGACCTTGAGTCAACCGGATGGCAAACAGCCACATCGCTGTTAGATAAAAAAGCATTCAAGCTTTGTTATCAAACAGTATAATATTATTTACTATGCAAACAAAATATACTGCTTTTCTGAGACCTTGACCATCCACTATCCCTCCATCCACCAGCTTGTCCATTTATATATTTATTCAACTAAAGACTATCTGTTGAGTTCCTAGTCTATGTTTGACACTATGCTCAATATTGGGCATATCATAATGATTAGAATTCCATCCTGAGAGAATCAACATTATGATTAGGGAAGCAGATCATAAACTGATAATTAGAGAACTACGTGTTTAAGGAATTTTTACTTCATGAGTAGATTTTGAAATAGCTTGAAAAGAGCTAAGTTAGTAAACTCTGTCTTCATAAGGAATCCATCCTTTGTATACTCAGTTATTTTCATCATTACTGTCACTATCTTTAGTAATACATTATATCTACCAGTTAGGGTGCTCTAGTTCTCCTTTGGTTTGTGGTAAAATCTGTTTATGTCTTTTTAATCTTTTTAGTTTAAGGTGTGTGTTTCGTTAAAGCATATGATTGAATCCATTTTTTGTATTCTTATTTTTTTATTTGAATATTTATCCTGTTTACATTGAATCTAATTACTAATGCATTTGGTTTCAAAACTACCATCCCGTCTACTTATTTTTGCCTCACCTATTCTCATTCCTCTTCTTTTTATGATCAGTGTTTTATTATTGTTATTACTTATTTTTTGAAAACAATTTGCATGTTATCTATACACTATTTCATTCTTCATTCCTTTTAATCTGGAGGTGACAAAATTGATCTACGACGTACTGGAATGTGGCATAAACCGAAATCTATGGTTCTTCAAAAAAATGCATGGACCACAGAACACTTAATGCCATTTGCTACTCTTACCCTTTGTAAGTAATTTTGATATGTTTTGTATTCCACCTCTTTTCTATCCCAAAGATGTGATTACCATTTAGTACAATCAATACTTGTTATCGTTGTTCCCATATTTGCTGTTTCAGTTGCTCTTCATTTTTCCTGCATTTCCATTTCCACATAGGACCATTTTCCTTTGGCATGAATCAGTCACTTAAACAGTTTTTTTGGTACAAGTCCGCTGGTGAAAAGAAAGATTATGGAAAGGCTCAATATCATCAGTCAAAACAACACCACAGGCTGGCTGCAGACCAGACTATCGATTTTTCATACGCAAGTTCAAGTTGACACTGAAGAAAATTAGAACAAGTCCATGAGAGTACAACTTGAGCATATCCCACTTGAACTTTGAGACCATCACAGGAATAAATTTGATGTGTTGAACATTAGTGACCAAAGACCAGACAAGTTGTGGAATGACATCAAGGACATCATTTATGAAGAGAGCAAGAGGGCATTTAAAAGATGAGGGAGAAAGAAAAGATCTGAATAGATGCAGAAAAGTTGCCCTTCAATGTTGAGTAGCTAAACAAACAAAAAATAATGAAGTGAAAGAGTTGAAAAGGAGAATTCAAAGGGAGGCTCCAGAAAACACAGTAAAACATTATGATGACATTGAAAACAATTTGCATGTTATCTATACACTATTTCATTCTTCATTCCTTTTAATCTGGAGGTGACAAAATTGATCTACGACTTACTGGAATGTGGCATAAACTGAAATCTATGTTTCTTCAAAAAAATGCATGGACCACAGAATACTTAATGCCATTTGCTACTCTTACCCTTTGTAAGTAATTTTGATATGTTTTGTATTCCACCTCTTTTCTATCCCAAAGATGTGTTCCACACACAAAGATGTGTTCCCCAAAAGGGAACAACATGCTTGGCATTTTTGAAACTGAAAGAACTGAAGAAAAAATTCAAGCCTGAAGTTGCAATACTGAAAGATTCTATGGGGAAAATACTAAATGGTGCAGGAAGCATCAAAAGAAGATGGAAAGAATACTGTCTTTACACCAGAAAGAAATGGTCGACATTCAGCCATTTCAGGAGGTAGTAGCTGATCAAGAATTGATAGTAGTGAAGGAGCAAGTCCAAGCCGCCCTGAAGGCATTGACAAAAAGTAAGACCCAAGAAGTAATGGAATACCGGTTGAAATATTTCAACAAATGGATCAGGGCTGAGATGCTAAGTCATTTATGTCAAGGAATTTGGAAGAGAGCTACATGGCCGCTAACTAGAATAGATCCATATTTATGCCTATTCCCGAGAAAGGTCATCCAACAAAATGTAGAAATTGTTGAACAATACCATTAATACTACACGCAAGCAAAATTTGGCTGAAGATCATTCAAAAGCTGCTGCAGCTGTGTATCGACAGGGAACTGCCAGAAATTCAAGCCAGATTTAGAAGAGGACATGGAACCAGTGATATCACTGCTGGTGTCAGATGGATCTTGATGGAAACAGAGAAAATCAGAAAGATGTTTACATGTGTTTTCTTGACTATCCTCAGGCATTTGACTGTGTGGTTAATAACAAATCATGGGTAACATCATGGAGAATGAGAATTCCAGAACATTTAATTGTGCTCATGAATAAGAGGCAGTTGTTAGAACAGAATAAGAGGAATGCTTTGTGATTTAGTCAGGAAAAGTGTGCATCAGGCTTTCAGACTTTTGCCATACTTATGCAATTTGTATGCTGAGCAAATAACCTGAAAAGCTGATGTATATAAAGAATGGGGTATCAAGATTTGAGAAAGATTCGTTAATAACCTGGATTATGTAGCTAACACAACCTTGCTTGCTGAAAATGAAGGTGAACTGAAGCACTTATTAATGAAAACAGAAGACCACAGCCTTCAGTTTGGGTTATATCTCAACATAAAGAAAACAAAAATCTTCAAGGCTGGACCCATAAAAGCCAAGTGCAACGGCATAATAGAGAAAAGATTGAGGTTGTCACAAATATCATTTCACTTGGATCCATAATCAAAAAGCCATGAAAGCAGCAGTTAAGAAATTAAAAAGATGTGCTGCATTTGGCTTACGGGCTTCAAGAAATCTCTTTATACTGTTAAAAAAGCAAAGACAGTACCTTGAAGACTAAGATGCACTCACCCAAACCGTGGTCTTTTCAGTCTTCTCGTATGCCTACAAAAACTGGACAATGAGTGAGAAGACTGAAGAAGAGAAACACTTTTGAACTGCGGTGTCAGTGAAGAATACTGAACACCATTGTTCTTTTGGCTAAAAGAACAAACAAATCTATTCTAGGGGAAGTACAACCAGAATGCTTCTTTGAAGCCAGGATGGTGAGATTTCATCTTACATACTTTAGACATATTATTAGGAGGGATTCAGCCCTAGAGAAGGACGTCATGCTCGGGGAAGTAGGGGATCAGTGCAAAAGAGGAAGACTCTCGATGACATGGATTGACACTGCATCAGGGGGCTCAAGCATAACAATTGTAAGGCTCGCAGAGCACCAAGCTGTATTTCATTCTGTTGTGTATAGTGTCACTGTGAGTCAGAACCACCTTGTTGGCACCTAACAACAAAACAACTGGTGGAAAAATAAAATTCACTTAGTCTTTGTCTGCAGACATCTTGATTTGTCTTTGTCTTGAAAGTGTATTTTCACGAGGTCTAGCAATCTTTGTAGGTAGTTGTGTATCTCCTTATCCTTTCAATTGTTATTTTCTATTGCTTTTGCCTTCCAGTTTGTTGTTGCTTCCTTAAAGTATATATGTCTTCTTCCTCCCTTTGGCTGCTGATGAGATTTTCCCTTTCATCTTTGTTTTTTTAGAAGTCGTGCTATGATATAACTATGTGTGCTTTTCCTTGTAATTAACTCGCTTAGGTAGAGCGAGTTTCTTGTTTCTATGGCCTAGTTTTTTGTTTTGTTTTCTTTTTAGTCAACTTTGGAAAAAAAATGGTCAATGTATATTTAAATATTTTTTCCCATTCTCTTCTAATTACACATATGTCACAGCTTTTCACTGTGCCCTATATAGTTCTTACATTCCTTCCTGCACTTCTTATCCTTGTTTCTAGGTGCTTCTCTTGCTCTACTTTGGGTTCACTTTTCTTCCCTTCTGCTCAGTCTAATTTATTTTTAAATCTGTTTATCATGCTAACTTTAATTATTTTCTTTTTCAGACCTGCAATTTCCAATTTGTCTTTTTTTTCTTTAAGACTGTAGATTTCTGGTAAATCCTCCTATCTTGTCTTCTATTATCTTGACCATATTAATAATAGTTATTTTATTCCTTGTGCTTGATAACTGCAATGTGTGAATTGTTAAAGAATTGGATATATTTTTTCACTTCGTTTCCAGCACTTCTTCCCAGTATACCTCATAATTTTTTATTGAATGTCAGACATGATTATGAAAAACTGTGTAGAAGTTGTCATTCTCTAGAAAAGATTTCTTTTTGCTTTTGGGCAGGCAATTAGAGTCCGGTATGGAACAGTTTCAAATTTGGGTTTTAGAGTTTTGTGGTATCAGGTGTGTTTAGGATTGTTCTTACCCTTAGAGTATGGTCTTTCTGGGTCTTGACTGGAATCCAAGGTGGTGGACCCTGAATCCTATCTTTGTTGCCCCATTCTCATGAGAATTTTCTGAAGTTCTGCAGTCTCTTCTTCTCTTTATGAATTTCTGCATTTATTTAAGCTTCACTTTCAGCTATGGCTGCTAGCCCAAAGGTCTGTAGTTTGAATCCACCAGGCGCTCCTTGGAAAGCCTACAGAGCAATTCTACTCTGTCCTACAGGGTTGTTATGAGTTGGAATCGACTCGACAGCAGTGGATTTTTGGTTTGGGTCAGGTCAGGGCCACGTGCTTTGTTTTCCCTTTTTCTATTATTTCATTCTAAAGAAGCCCTTTTGACTGTGGTTTTGGTCTCAGCAGTACTCACCACTCATTCATGTGTTTCCAAAATTACTGTTGTCAGTATTTACCCAGCTCCTTAGCAAATAGCTCTTTTATAATCTCTGTGGTGATATAGTCAATAAGCTGAACGATAATCTTGGTTCTAGCTTTTATCGGAGCCTCTCATTCAAAATCCTTTAGTAACTCACTAGTTCTGTTTCTCTAAAATCTCTAAGCTACCTCTGACCTATAGGGTCACTATGAGTTGGAATCGACTTGATGGCAATGGATTTACCTCTGTTCTGGAACATGTTAACTACATGTCTGCCGTCATCCAAGTAGTTCATTGTAGACAGTGGAAGGCCATCTTTGACAATAACTTTATCTATCTAGTGACTGAATCTATCAGTTTTCCATTGTACAAGTGCTTTGCCCCCCAAATTAAACATATTGCGTAATGAGAAAAATAAAACATGACTTTAGGAACTCCAGTGGTGCTTAACTCTCTGAGTTCTCCAAATAGGTTTCTCTGGTAAATTTCCTTAAAGAGGGGAAATGACATTGTTGATATGCTATACAGACTGACTACAGGATGCTCCTTCTTTGAAGTATAGCATCCAGAAAGGAGGCTCTGTGTTCTTTGCAGCTTGTCCAACCTGCTTGACAGCACGTTACATAGTTCCGTTGACAACACCAAGGACTAGAAAATAGAATTGCAGCTAACAGGTACCGAATTATGCTTTAACATTTAGTTATAAAGGCCGTGTCATGCCCTCAGAGATGCAGCTGGAGTGTTAGGCCTGACATTTTGAATTTCAAATGCAAATTGGAATGTCCAGCCCAAACGAAGAAAGGACAGTGAGTTTGGATTGACGAAGTTCAGTGCTCAGAAGTAGCTCCTGGGTTAGGCTAATCAAGTCTCCCAGAGGCTCTTGTTTTACTCTCTCACCCATGTAAAGGAAGGAAACTTTCGTTTAATACATCTGAATGCTACCTGAAGAATAACACTTGAGTACCTCATTTGCCAAGGAAATTATCAATAGGATTTATCCACACGACACAAGCAGATTATGTCATACTAGTTTGAACCTAAATAGGTTATATTATTTCAAGAATTTTTATTTTATTTTATCTTTCTAATAAATGAAACCTGAAAACCAAACCCATTGGTGTCGAGTTGATTCTGACTCATAGTGACCCAATTGGACAGAGTAGAACTGCCCCATTGAGTTTCATGGAATGCCTGGCAGATTTGAACTGCTCACCCTTTTTTTTTTTTTTTTTTTTGCTTATCAGACATAGCATCTAACCACCATGCCACCAGGGTTTCCTATTTTACTGACAGTATTCAAAATCTCCCAGTAATGGTGTCTACATAAATAGATTTTTGCTTTTTTCAAAGCCCTTAATTTAAGCTGTTACTATATTTTTTCAGAGTAGTTAAGGGATTTTCCCCAAATCACATTTGGAGGACTATCACAGAGTTGGGGCTGTGCCTGGCTATGTAACGTTTGTGTCACTGCCTGTGGACTGACTATAGCACACCATATGAGTGCCTGCTGCACACAAAACAGTCACAAGGAGAAAGGGAGAAGACATGTAGTGAAGCTGAAAAGCGTGTTTTTCTTTTTAATGTGAACAAGTACAAGTTGCGTCTAAGAGGTAAGTGTTGACCAACAAATGCATGACCTTAACTGTAGGCCAAAGCCCCTAGAAACTTACTACATCCTTGACAATCTCTCTAAAACTTAAATGTGAACAAGTTCGTCCCCTACATAAAACCTTCTGATGCCTCCTCGCTGCTTTTAGGACCAAGTGCAGCGCCCTTTGTATGACTTACAACAGTTTGGCCAGCAATCTTGCCTTCTTGTAGTTCTTGGAATGTTCCATGCCTCTTCACTCCTGGGTCTGCAACTCTGTTGGCCCCTGCAGCCAGATGAAACTCTTTTTCCCTCTTGCCTTTTGCCTGGCTGATTCTTGCTCATTCATTTGTTTTCAGCTATTGTTAATTTCTCTAAGAGATCTTTGGTGTGTCTCAGATCTCATTTCAACTCACGGCCTATGTTTTCAAGCATCCAGTATGTGTTTCAGTCATAGGCATTATAACTGCCTGTTTGTTGGTCTTTATTGTCCATTTTTCTTTTTGTTCTTTGTGTGCAGGATCTCCACCTTCTTCATTTTGTTTCTGCACTTAGCATCTGACCCAGCATGTAGCAAATACTCTATATGTTTGAAGACTGAACGAATAAAAACCATGCTAACACTTTGGGGGAAAGCCTTCAATTGGTAAAGTCCTTCGTAACGAAAGAACATTCTGACTTATTATTTATGTGCCAGCTATGTTACGTACACTCCCCTCACTTAGTGCTATTTTCACATCATGCAAATGATCTTGTGATCGACTGGTTTCGCATCCGTCTATATCAGTTCCCCTCCTTGAAGATGCCTTGATGAACTCAGGCGTGGTCATAAGACATGTGACTTCCTTTCACTAATACAACGGTAGTGAAAACAACTGGTGTGACTTTCGTGCAGCAACTTCCTGAAACAGCTCTTGGAAGTTTTCTATGTGACTGATTCAAAAACATACTGCTTCTTCACTCCAAACATCAGATACTCTGGACCAGAGCCCCTGCTCTCCTGAGATGGGCTTGCACCGTGAGTGGAAACAAAAGTGCTTGTTATTGTAACCTCTGGGATTCTGTGTGTGTGTGTGTGTGTGTGTGTGTGTGTGTGTGTGTGTGCGTGCGTGTGTGTTACAGCAGCAACTTCTAGTCCATCCTAACTGACAACAGATCCACTCAACTTGTTTCAAAGGAAGTGGAGTTCAGCGAAAGAGTTCCACAGGAAAATTTGGCTCCAGTATATTAGAACCAAGAACACTTAGGCTTCATCAGAACAGGAAACTAGGAAGTCATTAATAGGGGCTGTTTTATTCATATCTGAAAATCTGCATGGCCTCTCACATTTTATTTCTCTCTGATTACATGTTTCTTTTTCTTCTAACCCTCAATCAGCTTTGTCTTCTTACTAATCCTAAATACATCCCAAATGGGAATAATTTCAAGCCCTTTTCTCTACATGGTGTCCCAGCTTAGAATCCACTACCACTGCCACCTCTCTCTGAGTCTCTTAGTTTTTATTCTTCAGAGACACACATAGGCTTCTAAGAAGCCCTGGTGGTGTAGTGATTAAGAGTCTGGATGCAAACCAAAAGGTCAGCAGTTCACTCCACTAGGTGCTTCTTGAAAACCCTATGGAGGCAGTTCTATTCTGTCCTGTAGGTCCCTATGAGTTGGAATTGACTTGATGACAGTGGTTAGTACCTCTTTTTTGAAATACGTCACAAGCCAGAGGTCACTTGTCCAATCTAAATCTTGCCTAACCAGGTGCATCATTATGTGTGTGTGCTGGGAAGGTAGTGGTTGTGTGGTAAAGCCATGAAATATGACTGCTTGGGACAGCGAAGACTGTGTGGCAGGTTCAGTGTCTTAAAAAAAGATAGACAGAACAGGAACCTTAAACATGTCCATTGGCCACATTAATAGTATGAGGAAATATTATTATTAGCATTACTACCAAATTACAGATTATAAAACTGAGGCCAACAAGGTTACTTGGCTAAACTTACATATTAATAAGTGAAGTGCAGAGTGGATTTAAAATGTAAACCTTGGTACCCTTAGCTTACCCCAGACTTCATACACTGAAATGTACTATGTCATATTAAAAATTTGAACTGTCTTCTTCAGAAATATGAAACAAGTGTGAATAGCTCCATAGCAAGAACATAGTAAAAAAATATGTAAAGATCTAACTGATGGGGTTGTTTATAGTACAGAAGTGGTGCAAGTGACAGATTCTTAAAGGAAAAGAGTTCCCAGAGGCCCCCAAAGGTATTTGTCCTAGCTTGCTCATTTCTCATATTTTATTGTGATAAACTTAAAATGTAAGAAGTTTAGAGTGCACAGCCATAATAATCACCATCTAGATTATTTCTAAAACGAACATTTTTCTGTACTTAACGCATAGCCATAAATCTATCCACCCTTCAATTCATCCTATTTTCGATGTATTTCCTGGTGAGTTGCAGGCATCAATATACCTTTCCTTCTGTATTAGCTACAGTTCAATATCTCTTTTATTTTATTTAGGTAAAATGTGTACACAAGAAAATACACACATGTCATTGTGTCATTTGATAAGTTTCCACTGGTGCATGAACCTTTGTAGAACAGCTTTCTTGTGAGAATGTTGTCATTACCTGGAAAATTTCCTCATGCCCTTTTCCAGAGAATCACCAATCTCACCCACTCCAAACAATCCCTGTTCTGTTTTCCTTTCCATCCTAGATTTTTTACTATGCAAGACTGCCCATTTTTCAGTTTTAGAACACCATAGCACTTGAATAATACAGTACGTAGAGTGTTATGTAAGGTTACTTTTACTGCAAAATGATTGTGAAATTTAGCCATGTTAGTGTCTTGTTTTTTCAATATCTTGTTTTTTACTGAGCAAGAGTAACTGAAAGTGTGAAGCTAGACAAATAGATTTATTATATGTTTTTTTCTCTACTTAACTGGTGGTGTAATCATGATTAGCAGTTTGCTTAATACTAAGTTTCTCAAATGCAGTATGGTGGGAATACTCTCTGCATTGCAGAGTTGTCATGTTTCATTGTATGAATTTAACACAGTTTATTCATTTTCCTGTTGATGAACATTTGGGTTTTTCTAGATGTCCACTACTGAGCTGTAGGAGTAGCTGTGTTTTATTCCACTGATTTCTTGGTAGATCTTCATCCTAGGTTTTAGTGATGATGATTTAAGCTCTCAGACTTGTTCAAGTATTTTTGTGGTTATATGTTTTCCTTTCTCTTTTTGTGAATACCTATGAGTGATATTACTGAGTCATAGGTGGGTGTATGTTTAGTTTTATAAGACATTGCCAGACCCTTTTGCAAAGCTGTCCTGCCATTTTAGACTCTTCCAATGATGTAGGAAAGTTCTGATTGTTCTGTGTCCTTGCCAACATTTAGTATTTTCAGTCTTTTTAATTTTAGCTCTTTCTGTGAGTGCGTAGGGGTATTTCTCTGTGATTTTAGCTTGCATTCACTTGATGACTAATGATGCTGAATAATTTTTTTCATGTGATTATTGGCCATTTGTACATCTTCCTTGTGAGGTATCTGTTTTAATATTGCCCATTTAAACTAAATGATCTGACTTTTTGTTATTGAGTTGTAGGAATTCTTTATGTATCTTGAATATTAAATTCAGATATAGGTTTTTAAAATATTTTCTCCCAGTCTGTGGCTTTTTTATTCATTTTCTAAATGATGTTTTTTTGAGAATTTTTAATTTTAGATGAAGGGTAATTTATCACCTTTTTTAAAAAATAGAAATACTGCTTTTGTGTTCTAAGAAACTTTTGCCTACCCTATCTTGTGAAGACATTCTTTTAAAATTTCTTCTAGATGCTTTATAATTTTAGCTTTTGTATTTAGGCCTGGGATCAATGTTTGATATGAGATAGGAGTTGCAGTTTTCCATGTCAACATTCAGTGGTTCTAGTTCCATTTTTTGAAAAGATTTTCGCTGCCTCCATTAGATTGTTTCGGCTTCTTTGTGAAAAATACAATACTGGTCACATGTGGATCTCTTTTTTTATTCTATGCCAGTACCACACTGGTTTTTTAGGGGTAGCCTTAAAAACAGTCCTTAAAATAGAATAGTGTAAGTCCTGTGACTTTGGTTGTTTTTATTCAAAACTGTATTAGATAGTCTAAATCTCTTTGCTTTCTATAAAAGGCTGACTTATGAGTCCTGATGATATCAGGTCTTAATTCCTAGAACTTGTAAATGTTACCTTATTTTGTAGTTTTCGCAGGTGTGATTAAGTTAAGGGTGATTAGGTGGAGACATTCTTCTGTATAATCTAGATGACCCCTAAATGCCATGACAGATATTTTTATAAGAAGGAGGAAAAAGAAGAGTTGACAAACAGAGAATATGACATGAAGAGAAAGGCAGAGAAAAGACAATGATGCATCCCTAGCTCTCATCTGCTCTGCCACCAGGGTTTTTCCAGGTAGGTATCCTTCAGTAAAATAAATTATTATTAAGAGGAAATGTTTCAGAGCAGAATACACGCAAATTTTGGAGTTTGACCAGTGATTCTCAATCAGGAGTATATACTAGAAGCTCTTGGGTAGCATTTAACAAATATCTGTGCCTTGTCCCAAATCTGTAAAGATTCCACTAGTGTGGCAGGCCCTGCCACCAACATTTTCTTAAAAGCATTCTAGGTCTTTGCTGCTCAAAGTTTATCTCACAGACCATCAGCTGTATTGGCACCATTTTGGATTTTGTTAGCAGTTTAGCATCTTGGGGCCCTACTAGCCTGATCTAGCCAGTCACACTTTGTGATTTGCCAACAACCTTTAGGTGATACAAGCACATTAAATACTGAGAAGCCCTGATGTGGCTAATTCCAATTAGCAATGAAGGGCTGAGAAGTACGAAATCAGATAAGTAGTTTCATTTTGTTTGTTTCACTTACTGGCAATGTGATCTTGGAGTCTTGCTGGAGTTTTAGGATTTCTCTCTTTGGCGTGAGGGGAAAAATACCTACTTAGTGGAATTGCCACAAGGGTCAGATGTTGTAATTAATGGACTACGTGTAAACATAGACATTTGTTGTTTATAAAGGTAAATGTATGTCTATTTGGGAACATGATGGGTGACATTCAACTTAGTAGTCCCCCAAACTAACTTGCTCTGGAATTCCTTTCTATTATTATGCAATTCTGTGGAGAACAGTAGAGAAAATAATCTAGTAAGGTCTATAAAGAACCAATGGAAGAGGGTTTGAAGTAAGTTACACTGATTAAAGACCTGGGCAAACACGAGCAGGGGTCTGGACTGTGTGTGGAGAGAGAAAAACGGAGCTCCAAGGAAGTCCAGAGGTGAACAAGAAGTGAGAAGAGTAGTTTTTGGGGGGTCATGTACAGTTAGGACTTACAGAGACAGGAAAGGGAGAGCATGCTTAGAGCCACTAATTCAGAGATGCCAAGAGTTCATTGATAGGTGAAAAATTATCCAAGCAATAGGCACTGTGATTTACTGGAAATAAGCAAATATATGTTGATGACTATCAGTAAGAATAGACTCCACAACACACAACAGTCACCATTGCACTGAGCGCAATTTCTTTGCTGATAAAGAATGCCAGAAGGGAAGCCACAGCTACAAGAAGAGGGAGCAAAAGAAAGCGCATTTAAGTGTTAACAGAGAAATGGGAAGAAACAGGAAAAGAGTGCAAATTCCAAGAGCTGAGTGTATAAAGAAGAGAGAGACATATATATTAAACCCAACGAAACCCACTGCCATCGAGTCATGCCCAACTCATAGCAACCCTAGAAGTCAGCGTAGAACTGCCCCATACAGTTTTCAAGGAGCACCTGGTGAATTCGAACTGCCTACCTTTTGAAGTTAGCAGAGGTAGCACTTAACCCACTACTCCACCAGGGTCTCCCTACATATATATTACAAAGTTGCAAAAAGAAAGCAAACGAAACACCCATCTCAGCATTTTCATCTCAAATGCCTAACAGATAAGCAGTGCCACCAAATGTGGTAGTCTTCCAAGAAAGTCACTCTAAAATTGTCTGGTAGCATTACCTGATTTTTGTATTACACCATCCCCTTCTGGGGCTACAGAAATCACATTGGAGCCTCAGGAACTGGGCCAAAGTCCTTCTAATAAGAGCTTGGCTGCTAACCAAAAGGCTGGTAGTTTGTATCCACCAAGTGCTCCTTGGAAACTATGGGACAGTTCTACTTGGTCTTACAGAAACTGCTAGAAGTCTGAATCTGGTCTCAGTGACAATGGGTTAACCACCTTGTTGAGGCATCAATTACTCATGTGTTCATGCATCTAGATACACATGTATGTATGTGTGTGTAAGCTCTTCTAAATAAATAAATAAAACAGCTCTGTAGAATCAATGCCGACCCATAGCGATCCTAGAGAAAGAGTAGAACTGCCCCATAGAGTTTCCAAGGAGCTCCTGGTGGATGTGAACTGCCAACTATTTGATTAGAAGCTGTAGCACTTAACCACTATGGAACCAGGGTTTCCTTTTTGAAATAAAGGTGCTATAAATGCAGAGAGTCTCTTTCACGCATAGTAAGCCTTAACCCTACAATAAAGAAGTTGTAAGAGCATTCACATTATAACTTACACATTATGAGTAATGCTAAAACTTTGTCTAGCTTCTACTCCAGCTACTTAGGAGAATCATCAGATTGGTATAGTTACAGTGTCCTGGATGCTTTAGGCGTCGTAGCCAAAGTGCAACCTAATAAATGCATTCTTTCTACCTTTTGTGCGTCTTTCTCATCAGCACTTACGGGTGTTATTTTTAGCCAGGGCTGGGTTTTATCTTTCTTCAGCAGGGCTGTTGCTTCTGCTCCTTTTATTTTACTTGCTTCCACATGTTTGGGGGGAAAGAAAAACCTCATTTCAAAGAATTTCCAAAGATGCCTTTGGCAAATTTCAATGCTATTTCTTCCTATTCATCTAAATAGAACAGGCCAGAGAATGTAGCCTTCAGACATTTTGTTAAAGGTTAGTATTTGATTTGGGAAAACAAGCTGAATTGTAGTGACTGAAAGTTAAAAAAAACCCCAAACCAAACCTTCCAATGAATGCATATTCTTGTTTTAAATGGAAAGAAATAAGTGATGAACAGACAATGGGAAAATAAAATTACAGGTACTAATGTCTAGCATAAATTAAACCCACCTTCTATAGCAAAAGTGTGTTAATTTTAGAATACGCTTGTTCTATCTCATTCACTAAGAAACTGTAAATGACAAAAATCAATGTAGATGGGCAAGACTGTTTCCATTTGCTTCTCCAAATTCATGGTACAGCCTCTCTACCCTGCTTTGTGCTTGGGTGAAGGGCTATTAGGACGGTATTAGGAGATTCCTTTGTCCTCTGACTTGCAGTTGGGTTTGGACAAAGAGGAGCATCAGCAGGAGGTATGAGAGCAAGAGAATATTGAGGTCTGGATATTTATTTTCGAAGACCTTCTCTTATAGGGTCATTGCTGACTTTGGTGATTCTACTACTGAAGGTAACGATATCTTTTGGGCAGCTCTGTGCTAAAGCTACTCACTTCACATGATGACATCGGATTTTTCTCCTTGTTCCTTTAGATATAGGCATGATAAGAACTCCCACTATTCCTGGCTGCCTGAGTATTGTACCATCCTGTCCACATGTTGAGAACAACTCCTTAAAATAGTCCATTTAAATTTTGCATTTGCTTCTTGCTGGGAAGTTCTTAGATGGCATAAATGGTTTCAACTTGATTTTTTAACCTAAAGCGTGGCAGTTTGAACATACAGTGAGTAACATACACCCAGAGAGACACACACGCAGAGAGACACACACCCAGACACGTCATGGCAACCTTCTTCTAGAAAGATTATAGCTTGGACTACTCTAGGGATCCATTTTAATGTGTAGTACTTGGATTTACCATGTGTTACAGAGAAGAATGGTTTTTTTTTTGTTTTGTTTTCCTGGTGTGAATTTAATTAGGACAGAATTTAACTAATTAACCCATCATTCACTTACTACTGTTGTAGATTCAATTGTGTCCTACCAAAAATGTGTGTGGTAATTTGGCTGGACTACAATTCCCAGTATTGTGTGATTGCCCTCCAGTTTGTGATTTTCCTATGCTGTAAATCCTAATCTCTGCCTGTGGTTAACAGATTGGATTATGTTAAAGTGGATTAGGGTGGGACTGTAACACTGTAACGAAGGAAGTTTCTCTGGAGTGTGGCTTGCACCACCTTTTATTCCACAAGACATAAAAGGAAAGAGAAGTAAGCAGATAGTTGGTGAACTACACCATCAACAAAGCAGTGCCAAAAGAAGAGTGCATCTTCCAGATTTAAGGTTCCTGTGCCACGACGATGTTAGACCAAAGACTGATGCGACACAAGAACCTTCTCCAGAGCTGACAGAGAAAGAATGCATTCCTCTGGAACCAGCACTCTGAATTTGAACTTCCAGCCTACTGGACTGTGTGAAAATAAGCTTTTCTTTATCAAAGCCATCCACCTGTGGTGTTTTTGTTAGAACAGTAGCAGATGACTAAGATAACAACCTTATTGATTCATTTATGCTGCAAATATTGTTGAACACATTCTGTGTACTATGTGCTGAAAAGACAGCAAAGAAATCCCTGCTCTAATGGAGCTTAGGTCTAGTCCAGGGAGACAGACAATATATAAAACAAGTAGCTAAATTATAGTATGCTAAAGGATAAAAGGTGATATGAAGATAGAATAACGGAGGAAATAGGCATTGGAAGTAAGTGTGGGGAGAGAGAAAGGATATAATTTTAGACAGTGTGGTTGGTTAAAGGAGTTCTCACTGAGAAAATGACATTTGGGTAAAATCTGTAGCAGAGAAAAAACCAGCAACTGCAATAGTAACTATGATTGCCTGCAAAGGCATGGGAAATAGCAACTGCAAAGGCCTGAAGGCAGAGCAGTATATGAACATCTAAGGACAATGTGGCTAGAATGAAATGAAGAAGAGAAAGTCCTGGGAGGTGGGTTCAGAAACCTAAGACCGACTAGAATACGTAGAAACATAGAGTCTAGTATAAGAACTTTTACTATGAATGAGTCAAGCAGCCATTGGAAAGTAGTCAGCAAAAGAATAATGTGATGAAACTTCTGTTTCATAAGGATTATCCTGAAAGTTTTATTGCGATCAGACTGTAAGCAAGTAGGAGTACGGAATTGGGGAGACCTTTAGAAGGGTGTAATAGTTAATTGGAGAGACTACTGTGGCATGGAGCTGGGAGATGATAGAGAAGAAGGTAAAGAGTGGTCATCTTCTGGACAGGCTTTGAAAAAGTGCCAATTATAGTTGCCCGTAGATTGGGTGCAGTATATGAAATGGGTCCATTCCAGAATAACTCCAAGTCTGCTAAAGTGAGAAATTGGAAAGAGGGAGAAGCCACTGACTGAGATCAAAGAGACTGTAGGAGGAGACCATTTGGGAGTCAAAAGTTAGATTTTAGGTCTGGACATACTAAGCCTGAGATGCCTACTGAACCCTCAAGTGTACGTGTTTCAAAGGCTATCAGTTCTGGGTGAAAACTATAAGCATGGTTGTTATTATTGTTGTTGTGTGCCACTGAGTCAGTTCCAACTCATGGTAACCCTATGAACGAAGCACTGCCCGGTCTTGAGCCATGGCCACAATTGTCTTCATGCTCAAGCCCATTGTTGTAGCCTCTGTGCCAACCCATCTCACTGAGCGTCGTCTTCTTTTTGGCTGATCTACTTTTTCATAAACATGGTGGTAATTAACAATAACCTTGTTTTGAAGGGCACAAGGCTACTTGAATTTATCAGAGGAACAGACTAGACAGAGAAGAAGTCCAAGTATGGAATCCTAGGTGTTGGGCGCACACGCCTGCTGCATCATAACTGCCCCCTAATTGCCTCCCTAGCTACAAATGGACATAATAGCTACTAATGGACTCAAAGCAAAGTATTTACCTTAGGGTGAGATGATTGCTCTCTGTAGAAACTCAGAGCTCTGTTGTTAAGCACTTTCAGTTGAGAGAGAAGGGATGCTTCTGACACCAGTAAGTCTAGAACAGTCACCAGGAAATGGTCAGCTTCCCCGAACATGGGCAATGAGCAGGGTTCGTTGCCCTGCAAGAGGCATTCCACTTTCACTACCCCTTCCGTGTTTATCGTTCATGACGTCTGTACTCTACTTGTTCTCTGTACTTGCTATTGCCATGTAGACAAGGCCCTCTTGTTAGTATTTAATCCCAGGAGAGAGGAACTTAGGTGTTCTACTCCCAAAATGTGAATTGTGCTTAGACAACAGAATTCACTACCACTGAATCAATTATAACCCATCGCAACCATTACACACACTCTAATATTATTCTGGGATAGGAGCCTAGCTTCAGGGAATTTTGGGTGATGGTGATATGTGCTGTAGTGCTTGTCTCTGTCCCATTTATTGTGCAAGTAATTAATACTTGATGACCCTGTCATTACAACAGTTCCTAGTCTGTGTTCTACTCAAAACAGCCTTCACTAAGCACTTATGAATATGGTGTGTTGCACTAGGGTATTCCATCATGAAAATGTTTTGAAAGGGAGGAAGAACTCTTGAAGAAGACCAAGAAATAATGCCCAGTGAGAAAGAAGGAAAACCAGAATTATATGGAATCCTGGGAACCAAGTGAAGACAAAAAAAGAGTGATCTACATCATTCAATATCCTTTAGAGTATAAGATGAGGACTGAGACTTTGCTGCTGGATTTAATAGCATGGGGGTCACAGGCAACCTTCAAAAGAGGCTTTTCTGTAGAAGCAGGAAGGTAAGAGCCTTGTTAAGGTAGACTCAAGGAAGCACATGAAGACTGAATTGAGGTAAGGATGTAGACGTCTTTGCTAACAAAGGGCAGAAAAGTGACCAGCAGCTGGATGATGGCATGGTGTCAAGAAGGAGAAATATTTGCATGCACATTTGTGTGGAAATGGGGACCACCCAGCAGCAAGACAAAAACAGCAGGTCTGTGCATAGTAGTGAAGTGAGAATTTTCTGAGCAAAGTCCTTGAGGAAAGAGGGGATGGAATAGAATTCTATTAGTGGAAAAAATGACCCTTTTGCAGAGCAGGACGGCATAATGTCAGCAGACAGGTGATCAGAAGAGATAGTAGAAGCATGTGAATGTTTTATTCTGATTGCTTCTATTTTCTCATTAAAATAAAAGCCAAGATTCTTTTCCCCCTTACTGAAAGTGAGAATGTAAGGGAGGTGTGGGAGATTGGAGAAGGCAGGGAAATTTATAAAATAGCAGTCTGAAAGAGTGCGAGAGTTAATGGGACAAAGAAAATGCAGTAAGTCTGCTGAGCAGCACTAAGGACCCATTTGAGGGTTGTGGTCAAGAATTTAAAAAGAGAGCAGCAAGCGTTGCCTGTGGTTTTTCTTCAGTCATCTTCAACTGAATGAACGTAGTCATGAGTGAGAAGAGAATCATGTTTAATTACTGCGTGGTTTCACCAGGTGTCCTAAGTTTTGTCCTGTTGGCTGGTACAAGCCAAGTTTCTATGCTGTGAACCATTCATGGAGAAGGTGGCTTGTTAGGGATCTGTGGGTAGCTGAAGGCAATCTCTCACTGATAAAGAGAGAGAAAGACAGAGAGGGAGAGAGAGAGAAAGTGGAGCTCTTCACCCTACAGTTGCAGGGAAATAATTCTGCCAACAATCTGAGTGAGCTTGGAAGGACTTTCCAGTCAAACAAGAGGTGAGAACTAACCTGTAAAATGGAGAAGGGGGCTAGTCAAGGAAATTCCAGATTCACAATTTTCAAATGCTCTTGAGATATTTGATGGGACAGAGTCGTCTTCACCTCAGGTCACGTTACTTCCTAACCGAAGTCCCAAACTCAGTAGATCAGACTTGTCAGTTTTGTTTGTTTTTAATTCAACCTCATATAGCACTTCACTGTCAATTAAGTCCTGGACAGGAACGTCAGTGTTTTGTGTTCTCTAGCTGCAGTAGATGAGAAACTCTGTACATTCTGCCAAGAGACTTTCACTCTTTGCCTTAGATTAGAAATTAATCACCTATAGCGTTTCATGATCATTCTACAGTGCTTTTATAATACTCAAGCAGCTATTACAGTATTACTAATACTCTACAGCTATTATAATTAGCATTTTCTTACATCTCTCACAGGCCTGAGACATTGTACCTGACAGTATGTTCTTTTACCTGACTGTATCATCTCATTTTTTCATCAGGGAAAGTTTTATCAATTGCCCCTTGTTAGCGTGCCCGGGGCCTTTGTAATTCCACCTCCCACCAGTGATATTGTCCATATTGACAGTTTGCAGATAGGTGTCGAAATTTCAAAACTGGACTTTAGAATCTACTCTATCGGTCACTCTTGGCTCTGTTTTAAGTCTCATCTGTTTCTGTGCAGACTCTGGGATGGACATTTGTGTGCAGGTGTTTTATGAAGTAGCCATCTAGAGAAACGAACCTGCGTAAGGGTGAAAGGAGTCGTATTAGGCAGAGGAAGAAGCTGAAAAGCAATGTGGTTACAACAGAGCAGAAGCCTTTGCTCATTCTATTTGCATAGCAGAAGCTGGAATGATGCTTCAGACATGTCCCTAACTGAGTCCATCAGGCATTAGATGTAAGCTATCCCTGGGGAGGAAGTACAGCCTCGTGGATGTCAGCTTCCCTCGGTGGCGGACAGTTCCTGGGGGAAGAAATCAGTTGTGAGCCAAGAGTAGCCAGTAATCTTGGAAGCCAGACAAATGAATGTGTCTATTCTGAAGTGGGAATCCAACAGCACACAACAGCAAAAACGACGAAGCTAGAGCTAACCCAGGGAACGTCAGACCATGGAATTTCAGTGGGTAAGGAGGAAAGGAAACCCTGGTGTCATCGTGGTTAAGTGCTACAGCTGCTAACCAAAGGGTTGGCAGTTCAAATCCACTAGGTCCTCCTTGGAAACTCTAAGGAGCAGTTCTACTCTGCTCTGTAGGGTTGTTATAAGTCAGAATCAACTTGAAGGCAACAGGTTTTAGTTTTCTAAGGAAGCAAAGAAAGACATAATGGTGGAGAGGTGGAAAGATCAAAGGGCTGTTAGTTCAAATGTGGTCAGTGGACTGTTGGAATCAGCAAACCTGATGGAATAAGCTAGAACAATTAAAGCTAATATTTGGAGAATGGAATAATAATTGAGATTTTGGAGAGCTTCATTCTCAAATCCTTACTCATGACCATTTATTCCAAAGTTGTATCACCCAATCACAAAGCTTCATCATGTACCAAATTACTTGCCAAGTGAAAGATTTTCTACGTATACTGTGTACAATTCTATTGGAACTGTGTGTGTTTAAACATACCCACATGTTCAAATCTTAAGAGTGTGAAGGCTACAGTCATTTTTGCTCCAATTCTAGAGACAAACCACGTTGAAAAGTTTGAAGATAACTAGTTCAGTGGTTTACAAATAGTCTCAGTGGAAATAAATGGTGTTTTTGTATTAGGAAAAGCTATAATTGTGTTTCCTTTTTCCAAGTCTATTTTAAGAGTGGATATTAAAACATAAGTAATCAAATATTCCACTTTGTCTTCCTGTGTTTCCAATGAGAGCACTCTTACTTTCTGGCCTTTGAAATTGTTTTATCGTAATTGAAATGCACGGATTCCTTAGCAAGGACAGATTTGAAACAGAAATGAAAGTTTTTAGACTTTGAATGCCAAATATAAGTTAGCAGAATTTTGAACTCCATTTAGCATATCCCACATTAAGAACCTCAATTTTTTATTCATTTCCAGAAGAAACTTGCCACCCTTCACTAAATTTTGAAGGCTGACAGAATAATTCTGGATGAAATGGCTACTTGCACACAGATAGAAGGCAATGAGGTGAACTCTAATCAAAGTTAGAGACTGAAAGGAGCATTTTAACTGTTCTTCCTCTCAGGGTAGATGTTTCCTAAAATCCAATACATTTTTATTAAAAAATTTCCACCTGTCATTTGGAGCTAAACTCATACAAGTTCCCACACACATTTGTATACAAACAGCACCATTCTAGCTATAATCTGCAAAAACTCAGTTGCTTGATTTTTTTTTCTTTTTTTAAGAACTCTGTGAATACTTGTACTTAATGTTCATTGCTGACTATTGCATTTGTGTGGACTTCCCAGTCATGCTCCCAGATGGCATGGCCAAGAAGGGAAGACAGTTAAAATGATAGATGACAGGAATCTAAAAAGGAAAGATATGTACAAACAAAAGCTATAATGAGAAAACAAACAAAGGAGAAAAGAAAAATAAGTAGGCTGATTATTTTATATCGATTGTATTATCTTCTTATCTGAATATAACATTCTAATTCTCTCCTTAAGCATCTTGCTTGCACGGAGTTTTTGGAACTATTTGTCCAAAGACTGCTCAGTAACTTGAACCACTGTCAATGTCCAATCAGATCACACAGTTCTGAGAAGCTTGCAAGTTTAGTTTTTTCCCTTCCCCCAGTAATATGTAACAAAATGGACAAAGGTTATCCAGGCTTTTTTCAGCTTAATCTGATTAAATCAACATATTGAAGAATTTTTTTTTATGAAAAAATTGAGAGGTGCAACAAACAACCACAATAACAAAAAAACTACTGTAGATTAATTTTGATTTCGTAGAAGGAAAGGAAACCTATTTCCAGTTAGGAAACGTTAAAATGTGTTTAAATAAAATTTGTGCAGCTCCCTAGATGAGATTGTGGTGGAAGGAAGGATATATGGAGGCTTCAACTGTATCATCATTCTTGTTGTTTAAAAAAAATTCCAAAAGCAAGTCTATTACATTATTAATACATGATTTGACAGAATTGTGAATAGGCCCATGGATAGTCATTGTATTATCCCTCTTTCACTGTGTTTTCCAGTTTCCACAATAAAGAATATTATAGAAGATGCTTAAAGAACTGGAATATTTAGGTTGAAATCTACGGAATGAATTGTATGCAACTATGTTTGACCTCTGAAAAACTGTTATTTGATATGGTTTGATGTAATAGCATAGAAATATTCCCTCCCTGCTACCACTCATGGAATGAATTTTTCTTAACATTTGGTTTTGTGGTTAGTGTGGTCCAAAGAAGGTAAATCTACTGAAAAAGTTGTATGGTAACTTCTATCAAGTCATTTCCAACTCATAGTGACCCTATAGGTCAGAGTAGAACTGTCCCATAGAGTTTCCAAAGAGTCCCTAGAGGGTTCAAACTGCTGACCTGTTGGTTAGCAGCTGTAGCTCTTCACCACTATGCCACCGGGATTTCAACATGATACCTTGCTATTCCTGAAATACAGCTTTTCCACTGTAATATTTATTTTGTAACCAATCACATTTGCACATTTATACAACTCTAAAATTTTATTCTGATGTAAGTACAAGTAAACAATCCAGTTAAACTTGCTATATAACATTTGGAACTCACACCACTATTCTACTCTCCCTGCTCTCCCCTCCCTTCCTCACCCTCCCATGACAGCACACTCACCTTTATCATCTACAAATTCTCGTGCCCACTTGATCAAGACCTGTCCCTCCTACCCTGTCTTCTGACTTCCAGCAACAGAATTCTTGGACAGCTGCCACGTGTTTATTTAAGCCTAAAGTTTTGTTCAGTGCGAGGATCATAGCATGTCTTACACAGTCCACTTCAGTCTTTGTCCAGAGAGCTGACACTGCTGCTGAATGCAGTTTGGGGTTAGAGAGTCTGGGGGCCAGACTCCCAGGGGGCCCTCCAGACCAAAGAACCATCAATTGTGGTCATTTGGTAGAACTCCAGTTCTACCCTATTGGGAGTTTCATATTGTGCATCCCATCCTGGCAGTTATTGGTGGTGGCACGGCACCACCTGATTCTGGTCCCATATTAAATTAGTCTCTGGATCATACTGCACCTTCCATCAGCTAGGTTTACATTTTCCTAATGACTGTTGTGCCACCCTTTTAGCTCTGATCTAGGTGGATCGGGACAAATTAGTGCTACTTAGATGACAGCTTGTTAGATTTTAAGATCCCAGATGCCACTGACCCAAGTGATGTGCATAATATTTTTGTGTACTCCTTTGGGGCAGTCATTGTTGGTAGCTGGGAACCACCTAGTTCCTCAGGTCCCATGCTGACACAGACTCTGGTGTATCACTCTTAATATATTTAAATCCATTCTTTAATATAAATGTAAGGACGGTTCTGATATGTTTGATTTCTAGGGGAAGCGGGCTCTAAACAATTTTAGACCAGACTAAACAGATCAAAAGAAAAGAAAAATATTTGAAGTGCGTGGGCAGTCAACGCACTCAGCTACTAACTGGAAGGTTGGTAGTTTGAGTCTACCCAGAGGTACCTCGAAAGACAGACCTGTTGATTCTACTCCAAAAACAAAAAATCTAAACCCATTGTTGTCAAGTTGATTCCAATTTGTGGCAACCCTATAGACATAGTAGAACTACCTCATTAGAGTTTCCAGGGAATACCTGGTGGATTTGAACTCCCAGCCTCCTGGTTAACACCCATAGCACTTAACCATTACACCACCAGGATTTCCTCTAAAACATAAGTCTTTGAAAATCCTACGGAGCAACCAATGGATGGCTTAAAGTTGTTCAGGCGCTAATTCCTGGAGCCTCTGAGTATGTAACTTTACATGGCAAAAGGAGCTTGACAGATGCCATTAAGTTAAGGATTCTGAGATGGAGAAATTATCTTCAGTGATCTTGGTGAGCCCAAGGTAGTTACAAGGGTCCTTATAAAGGGAGGCCAACAGCTCAGAATCAGAGGTGGTGAGGTAGTAACGGATCAAACACTCAAAGGGATGTAGGGTTGGGAACAAGGAATGTGAGGAGCCTTGAGAAGATGCCCAGTGCAAGAAAATGGATTGTCTCCTAGAACCTCCAGAAGAAACTTGGCCCCATTTGCTCATTGTAGATTTCTGACCTCCCAAACTGTAAGGAGGTAAACTTTTTATTGTATTAAGTACTGAGTTAGTGGTAATTTGTTACAACAGCAATTAAAAAAAAACAAAAAAACTGCTCTTGAGTTGATTTCCACTCATAGCAACCCTATAGGACAGAGTAGAAGTGCCCCATAGAGTTTCCAAGGAGCAGCCAGTAGATTTGAACTGCCCACCTTTTGCTAGCCACCGTAAAACTTTATGCTACAGTAGCAAAGAAAACTAATACAAGGTGTAAGAAGAAGGAGGAGAAGAAGGAGGAACACGAGGAGGAAGTGAAGGGAGGCGAACAGAAGGAAAAGGGGGGAGGGGAAGGAGACACAGAAAGAGGGCGAGGAGGAGGAAGGAGAAAATCTTCTGTTGCCTGATTGCCTATTTACACTGTCTGTTTAGACCTCAGGTGCTCAGTGGCATGGTACAAAAACCATTTTTTATTATATCTATTTATGGAAACCTGGTGATGTGGTCAAGTGACATAGCTGCTAACCAGAATGTCAGCAGTTCAAATCCACCAGGAGCTCCTTGGGAACTCTGTGAGGCAGTTCTACTCTGTCCTGTAGTGTTACTTGGAGTTGGAATCAACTCAATGACAGTGTTTTATTATTTTTTTTAATCCATTTTTGAAAGCAGAGGGCTTAAAGGTGTATAAAGGACTTTTGCGTCAATAGCTCTTTTAATGCCTGCAGCTTCTCCATTCTTGCACATCTTCAATACCAAACCCAGAAGGTCCTGAGGAGCTTTTTGCACAACTGTATGAAAAAAACCTTGGCCTGTATGGGTTTCTGCCATTGGTCTTTGCTATAGCCTTTGAGGAGTGTACTGAACGAAGCACATTTGCATGTCACAGTGTATTTTGCCTAAATGTGAATACAGCCATCAGAATCTTCCTCTGTGTAGCAGATAATGTGATTTTCTGGCTCAAAAGTCATTCCCCACTTTTCCTGATTCTGTTTAGATATTGGAATGGTTTTCTTTAAAAAGAGTGAGTCCAGTTTCAGAAAATGAACCACTACTCTTCCAAGTTACTGACTACAGTCCTATTTCCTTGTACCAGCAAATATTCTAAGGTACGTGTGTGAGACAGTCCTGCCCAAACACAGAGTGCTATTTTCTCCAAATTAAAAAAAATAAAGGCACACAAAATGAAGTTACCTTCCTTTATTTGGACATGGCTATGTGAAGAAATAATGCGGCAGCCATCCTGAAAACACGAAGGAACAAGTCACAGTGTGAAGGGGAGCAGAATTACAGAATTACAGCGTTGAACTGGGTCCTTGAAGACGTTGTTGAACAACTGAACCAATTCTTGAACTACTGGCTTCTTGTTTTTTGAAATAATAAAATAACACTCTTTAAGTCACCTTTGCAAACACTGGTAGTGCAGTTGTTACATTCTATAGCTGCTAACCAAAAGTTCAACAGTGCAAATTCGCTAAGTGTTCCTTGCAAAGTCTTTGGGGCAGCTCTACTCTGTTCTATAGGGTTGCCATGAGTCAGAATCGACTTGACGGTAGTGGCTTTGGGCTAAACCACTCTTCACTTTCAGCCACAATTATCTCAAACCTGAAATTTCCACATCAGTTCCTTGAGATTTTTTGCAGTCTTGGTTTGTCTTGTTTTGCTCATATTCATCTACATCTCTCTTCAGGAGTGATGGTGTGAACACTGGTCTTGGTCCAGGTTTACTATGAAAAAAACAAAAAAGAGTGGAGTTACTTCATCACTTGTATATTATATATTACAGTTCTGTTCATTCAGGTATGAACCACAAATAATTTCAGCTGACTCCATGTGAGCTCACTGATTCTCTAGAATTTTTTTCAACTATAATTTATCTCTCCGGCAGTTACGCAACTGGTAATTAGGACTGAGGTTTAGGATCTTAAATTTGTTGATTTTAGACCAGTTTGATCTTTCCAGATGTATACTATTTTCTCTTATGTTTGAATACTCCTGAGTTTTGACTTAATTTTCCCAAATATGTAATTTCTCTACTAGCCTCTAGTGGTTCATGTGTGTGATGGAGGTGAGCTTTTTCTTTAATCAAGTCACTCTGGAGGATGGTTCTTCGTGTTACTCTGTGAGAATCATCCCAGCAATTTCATAATGATCCAGTCACCCAGTTAAATATGCATTTAACTAACTCTTTGAGTATCTCCATTAGACTGTGATTACTTTCAAAACGGAGACCAGATCCTATAGACTTGCATCCGGTGTTCAGATACTGAGCATCTAGTGTCGGATAGAAACCAACAGAGTGTTTTAACACCTTACTTCTTAACCCTGCATGCATCATAGAATAATCTAATAAATCTCTGTAAATAATCTAATAAATCTCTGTAAAGCACTGTCTTCACCCTTGTTCATTTGAATTGAAACCTGTGTTAGGCCCAGGCAATAATATTTTTAAAAAGCTTCTCAGATAATTATAAAGTAGTGATATGGTTTCAAACCACTGATTTCTTGAAAAATTATTTCATTAATCTGGCCCAAATTATTTTGTTTTGTGTATAATCATGCATCAAATGTAGTTTTTGCCATTTTAAATGCCATCACATTCTGTATTATTTATAATACATGTACATTTCTATCTCTTTTGTTATGTAGTAAGTTCCCTAGGATACTGGGCCATAGTTTTTTTCCTATATCAAAGGAATACAGCACCTTCCAAGCAATAGCTACTCAATATAGGCTTGAGGAGAACTCGAGAATGCTGTTCACTAGCAGGAACTGGAATTGATTTGTCTGTTCTCAGAAAAGATCACATGAGTGTTAGATTTCTTTCTGAATTTTGTTTTCAGCAATGTACTATTTTTCAATGTTTTTCGTTTTTGTTTTTTTAAAGATGGTTTCTGATAGAGTCTTTTTGTTTTGCTTGTGTGTTTACTTGCTTGTTTTCCCAGCCTCCAGCTAAACTGGTGGGTTGAGATCAGAGATTAGTCAGCGTTTGGCAGGAAGATTGGTGAAGATGGAGAATCTCACATTGGATTTGCCGTACGATGTTTATGTAGTGGGTTTCCTATCCAAGAATCAAGATTCCACACTTTCCATGAATCTTTCCTGGCCAAGGCAATTCTGTCAGGGTATTTAAAGACATACAAGAAGTAATGAATGCTTCAGGAATGTATCAGAATGCTCTAGTGACTTACAGTAGCATAAACCCAGAGGGATTCTTTTTTCTAACAACTGAGTCATACACTGTTGATGGCCTGCTAGTTTCTTGTATTTTATTATTTACTGACAAATACATCTTCTGATTATGATGCAAAAATACTCTTTACTAGATAACTGGGCCAAAAAATATGGATTAAAGAAATTTTTACGTAGTTTGATACACAATTGATTGCTGCCAAGTATGTTCTTTTCTGAAAGAGCTTGCTTTGGTGCCCATTGAAGAATAGGACGTCATGATCTTTACTTCTTGGATTGATGTACTAAGTGATTCCACTTTAACTTAAAAACCAAGAATCATAGTTTTGAAAGGTGCCATGTAACCTTTTTGATCCAGATTTTTCTCACTGAAATGAAATTATTGAGCCAAGAGAAATGTGTCCAAGACCACATGAGTTCTTTAAAAAATTGTCAGAATTAAGTCTGGATTGTTTTCACTTACATTATTTGGTTTGCTTTCAGAAAAGAGAACATATTTTAAAATTTCAAGTATTTTTAGTTCACAAAGTCCTTTATGATACCATATTAAGATTTCCTTCTTTTCTTACTTTACCTAGATTCCATGTTTGATTAACTTTTAAGACTGTTGAAAATATCCTCCCAGCTCCCAAGTCACATTACACAAACTAAATAATTCATATGACAGGACTTTGTTTCTCATAACGCTGAGTTTGTACATCATCACTAAAATTTCAATGATTTCTTGAATGCTATTTGGGGATCATGAGTGGTACCAAAGTTATGGACAGCTTATTTTCATAAGGCTCATTAGACACAATAAAAAGACAATGAACTTTAAAAGTCCACAAGCTGATTAGAAATGACACAGGGTAAAACATACACGTTGAATGACATCTCATGCCTGTTCTAAATAATAGGAAAGAAGCAAAACAAAGGGACATCTGATTTGTGGCAACACTATGTTATTCTGGGAGGCCATATCACATAGTGGAGACACTAAGAACTTTCAATTCATCTCTAAAATAAAAAACCCTGACACTTCCACTTTCCTGTTATGTGACATTGGCAGTTATTTGTTATTTGCAAGCTTCAGTTTTGTTATGTGTATACTGAGAACAATAATGTGTACATGGAGAACAATAATAGCTTAGGTGAAAGTTAAGAGATTATGTGAAAAGTTGTTATGCATATAGAAGTCACTCAATAAATGTTTCCCAAGAGAGAATTGATAGATTCAGATTGACAATAATCATTCTCCAGGCAAACAGCTAACATCAAATTCTGATGACAATCTACGTGGCTTCTGTGGATGTCCCATAATATTCTGTAGGCCTGAAATAATTTGTTCAGCAAAGTAACGGCTTTTTCTTTTCCACTGGAAAGAAAAGAATGTGTTGTATCAGTTTCACTTTATGTATTTCTCAGGACCAACTGCTTTTCTTAAATTGTGAAGAATTATATCTTAAACTCCACTAGAACTACTCAAAGTATATAGAGATCTTCTAAAATGGTTGCAATCACCAACTCCTTGAGGCAAGGGGCAAAATAAGGAAAATGCCATCAGCAATTAGTCCCTGAAATGAGGACTAAATGAAGAAGGGTAACCATCAAGAAACTTTTCCATGTTTGCTACTCAGATTTAACTCTTTATAAATCAGCTTTCATCTCTGGGGGTCCTAGCATGTGCACGATGAATGCCATGATGTTGCAACTATTTAAAAGCATTTTACAATTTATAGCAGAGTAGTATTCCCGGTATGCCATGTTCATTAAGTCAAGGTCAAGTCCTTATGCATTCCACCTACTCATCATCTGTGGCTGGCCTTATGTCCTTTGTGGTACTGAAGGATGTGTTCTTGATGCATTCTTCCTTCAGCATCTCTGAGGATGGAATCTGAAGAAATGCTAGCTTCATATGGTTCACGTATCAGCTTGCTGCCAGAACAAGAGGCTCACTTCCTTTGAGAACAGGCAGAGAAATGATCAACAGATGACCTCTAAAGCCTAGTCATCTTTCTGTGACCCTATACTGAATCCAAGTCTATTTTCTCTTTAAGAAAGTGGAGAAGAAATTCATCTTCTGAAGAGTTATTGACAGCTTCACAATAATACGTCTCTCAAATAATATATTCATTATTTATGATGGAATAAGTTAAATAATTTGAAAATGCACTGGGTAAGAATATTTAAATTCTCTAAATTGTTGACTGAGTACACAAAAACATATGAGATCTGACAGTTAAGTCTGTGAACTTAATTCTAAGCACTGCATACTTCACTGTTGAATATCATTATGGTCACTTTTGAAGTGTCCCCCTTGGGAAATTGCACCAATGCCAGTGCCTAGTCCACCCTTCAAAGCAATTTTGGAACTCTTCCTGGAATAGCCATTGGACACGGTGGCAAGATGGCAAGTTCCTGAACTTGACTGTATAGTTGTCTGTGAGGGAGTTTTTAGTCAGTAATCAAATGACTATAATGGAACACTCTCCCTATCTACCTGATCTGGCCCCCAGTGACTTTTCTCTTTACCTGAAGATAAAGGAAATATTGAAAGGATGACATTCTGGATATCAAGAGTAACAGAACAATAGCTGTGATGGCCATTTCAGAAAAATAGTTCCCAAATTGCTTTGAAACGTGGGCTAGGCACTGGTGTTTGTGCGCAGCTTTCCAAGGGGAACACTTCAAAGGTGATGGTAGTGATAATCAGCAGTGTGGTTGTAGTACTTTTTCTAGGATGAATTCATGAACTTAACTGGCAGTCCTCCTACGCATTGGTAGCAGGACCTACATACATTGTTTAAGAGAACAGGACTTTACAAAAAATAAGGACATGGACAAAATTGCAGCTATCAGTCCTATACTGAGCACTGATCTAGTAGAGTTTAGAAAGGACACCATTGGCTTCTTTTTCTGTCCTTATTTTCTCCCTTGAAGTATAAAATAAATAATTACTTATTTATTTTAAACTCACATACTCAAATGCTAAAATTTTCTACTTTCAGCCAAACAGAGTAACAAGGACCTGGTTTAAGCCTCCCTTCTAAAACAGCCAAAAACCCCATATAAAATGTATGAAATTACAGCTTTTGAGAAACTGGATATCAGGCATAGAAGGCTGGCAATGTCTGGAAGACAGGAAAATATGAAGTAAACCTACAAGTGCCTGAGATTATTGCTTTGAGACGGTTTCTAGGCTAGGAAACTGAAGGGAGGGGATGTGGGTGGCAAGTCCCAGCAAAGCTGAAAATTCCTGAGTTGAGAAGACTGTGCTGGGAGCCTGAGAAGACCAAGAGTTTGTAAGACAAACTACCAGGGAAGGAAAAATTCAGAGAAACAGAACTCTAGAGAGCTTCAAAGAATTTCCCCTCAATATTCAGTAATGTACTAATAAAAACATGTGTGAGAGCAACCAACTCAAGCCTTGGGAAAGACCTAACTGACATGATTAGAAACTTCAGTGCCTGGCACTCCCACAGAATCCAAGAGACTGCTTGTATCCAGCAGCCAGATCAGATACTTGCATCATTCATGTAGCATCAAGGAGACTGCATAAAGGGTTTTGATTGAGTAACGAAGCATGATTTTCCTGTATTGAGCACTGTTCTGGTCTAGTCTAACAAATCTTAAAGCAAGACTGAAAGAATCACATTATTTCAAGTCAGTTACGTACATCATAAAGCAAGTTTAAGAATATTTATGGGAACACAAGAAATGCACTACCTAAAAAGATAAAATTCACAATGTCTGACTTCCAAAAAAATAAAAAGTGACCAGACATGCAAAAATGAAGAAAATATAAACCATGTGACAGGTGACTCAATCAAAACCACCCAGAACAGACACAGATGTTAGAATTATCAGAAAAGAACATGAAAGCAGCTGTTATATTGTATTCCATATGTTCAATAAGTTAGGTGAAGTCATGGAAGGTATGAAAAAGACCCATCTTGAATTTCTAGGGATGAAAATTTCCATAGATGAGATGGGAAATACACAGGACAGGACTATGCAAATTAGACACTCAAAAGAAAAAATTAATAAATTTGAAGACAGCAAGAGAAATAATCCAAAATGAAAGAGATGAAAATGAAGAGTAAAAAATAAACAGAGTATAGTGAACTGTGACAGCTTCAAGAAACCTTATACATGTTTAAACAAAATTCCATGGGAAGAGGAAGGGGGAACAGAGTTGGGGGTGGGGGTGGAGAAAAAAAAAACGGCCAAAGTTTCCAGATTTGATGAACACTATAGATCTTTAGATCCCAGGGGTTTAATGAAGGCCAAACAAAGAAACATGAATAAAACCACACCAAGACAGAGGATAATCAAGTAGCTCAAAATCAGTGATAACAAGAAAACCTTAAAAGGAGCCAAAGAGAAAAAAAATGCATAGATAAGGATGGCTGTGGTTTTGTCACTGGAAACAAAGCAAGTAAGATGACAGTGAAGTGACATCTGCACAGGAAAAAGAGAGATAAGCAGAGAAAGAGGGAGAAGCTGTCAACACAGAATTCTATACCTAGCAAAATTATCTTTCAGAGTGACAGACAAAAAAAAATGTATGTTAGACCTACAGAAGTTGAAAGAATTCATCATCATACTGTGAGATCCAAGAGTTAAGTCTGCGAACTTAATTGCTCTAAGTGCTAGATATCTCATTGCTGAATATCACTACAGTCACCTCGGAAATATTCCCTTTGGTAAACTATGCACCAATGCCAGCACCCAGTCCCCCCTTCAAAGCAATTTTGGGACCCTTTCTGAATGGCTATTGCAAATGGTGGCATAATGGCAAGTTCACAAACTTAATTGTGTAGTTGTATATGAAGGAATTTTTGGCCAGTAAACAAATAACTGCATTGGAACACCTTCCCTACTCACCTGATCTGGCTCTCAGAGACTCTTTTCTTTACCCCCCAAACAAAGAAAATATTGAAAAAAATTTTTTGATGACATCCAGGACATCACAGGTAATACAACAACAGCTCTGATAGGCATTCCACAAAGAGTTCCATAATTGCTTTGAAGGGTGGACTAGGCGCTGGTATCAGTGCATAGCTTCCCAAAAGGATTGCTTCAAAAGTGACTGCAGTGATATTTAGCAATGAGGTATGTAGCCCTTTTTTCTGGGATGAGTTTGTGAACTTAACTGCCTGACCTCATATTACTGAATAATGTTTTAAAAGAAGTCTTTCAGATGAAAGGCAAGGGATAGATAATGGAAACATAAGATTTATTCAAAGGAATGAAGGGTACTGGATGTGGTAAGTACGTGGGTAAATATGAAGTATTTTATTAGTCAAATATATTTAAACGGTAGTTCAAAACAGTCTAAATGAAATTAATGATAATACTGTGCAGGCCTATAACTTGCTTAACATTAAAATAAAGAGCCCTAGGGGAGCAAGGCTAATACGAAGACTCATTGGAAAGATGGAGACGTTCACTTTCAGCAGACGATCAAGCTTATGAGCCTGGAAGATGGAGACTGAGAGTAAGACTTAAAACAGTTTGACTTTGTAGGGTCCTTGCATCGGCAGCCTGCAATTATTTCTACAAAATTTTTTTCTGGCCATTTGCTTCTTATTTCAGAACGTCTGCAATCAGATATTATATCTACTTTCCCTGAAGAGAAGCCTGAGACACAGTGGTACTGTATTTCTTGCTCAAGGTCACCCAAACTTCTCTTCATAGGTCTCCTACATTGGTTGTGTTTCTCCTGGTAATACAATCTATACCAGTGATCATGAACGTAGCACAGACTGGGCAACCTTTCGTTGTGTTACACACAAGGCCATCATGAGTCAGAACTAAGCCAATGGCCCCTAATGGCAACGATTCACGGCGGTTGGTGTCAAGGGACTTTATAGTACCTGCGTGCTTTCTGCAGGTGATGCTGGCAGAAGATCTGGGGAGTGGTGACTGGGCAATGAAGGTAGACAGGGAAAAACATTTCTTAAACTATACCTACCTAATGAAAATAAGGAATTTTGAATCTTAGGACTTGAGCTTAAATGCTGTCTGTCTAAAGCATTGGAAGAACCTATTGCTGAGACTCAGCTGGATGTTATTTATCAGCCTTTTCAGAATCAGTTGGTCTCTGCTTGAACCCAGGAATAAGGCATGGGCATGTGTGTGTACTTTGTCTGTTCCATGTATACTGTACGCACTTGAGTAGGTATGTGTACATGATTCTCTTTAGACATTGTTAGTAATTGGAAATGGTTTTACTTCGGCAGCAAATGCTGAGCTAGAATCTGATTGTGAGTTAGTCCATGCCCCATCAGTATGGATAAGTCCCAAGGGATGAGATTATCTGGTTTAGTTTAACGGTTAGTTTCATTAACGCGCATTATACATGGCTAGGTTTCTCCAAGGCATTCAACAGATAATCAGCGTGGAAGGTTTATACGTGAAAAGTAGGGAGTGAGGCTTTTTTTTTTTTCCTTGCCTTATTTTCCCCATTGTGCTAAAGGTAAGGCCAATAAAAATGACAGAGCTGGTCTGTTGTTGGGATCAGTTACCAGAGCTGGTTATCTCTGTACCTTCAAAGATAACAGCCTCACCTCAGACTGTCTTCTCCATCAACGGACAGCTTAGTAGTACCTATCTTGCTAGATAAAATGCTCTGCACTTGCCTAAATCAACTCACTAGTGGTGGGGATCGGAGAGGCTGGCTGTTTTTGAAGGAACTGGGAGCTAAAATTTCAAAGGCTTCAGCAAAAGCAAGAGAATCAGTCCTTGGTGTAACTGGCATTCACAGTGAGATGGAGTTCTAAGCTCTTTGAAGGTAAGAACTGTATTCTCTTCATTTTTGTATCATAGAAGGTTAACTGGTATATACTAAGTACTCAGTAAGTTTTTGTTATCTTCAACTGAAGCATAATTTCCTAAAGAAAGCTACAACGCATTTCATAAGTATAAGAATTTTGGCTTCTGAATATGTTTTAAAAGTACCCACATCAGTCTACTTCCCTGCCACTCAACACCAATGTCAAAGCCCAAATCACTGCTTTTAAGTCGATTCTGACTCATAGTAACACTATAGGTGAGAGGAGAACTGCGCCATAGAGTTTCCAAGGCGTGCCTGGAGGATTTGAACTGCCAACCTTTTGGTTAGCAGATGTAGCACTCAACCACTATACTACCAGGGTTTCTACTCACTGCTGATAGGGCTGTCAAAGTTCCAGTGATGAAATTGTTCTCACTGGTCAGACTGACTTATGCATATTTATTTGTATTACATTCATTTACTTATTTCACTTATTTACATACTGTAAATATATTTTCTTTATATAAATTTACTTATTTATTTATCCATATTGATTTACAAAGCAATGAGTGAAAGAAACCAAAGAGAAGAAGTTTCTCCTGGAATTATCTTTTGTGGGAATGATTTCCAGTTTAACAACAGGCCTGAAAGATGGAATAATTTTTGCTAGCTAGATGAATTCATTTCGTGTCTTTAAGACCATACCTGGTCCGTAGACAGGCTTTACTGAAAAAGTCTGTAAGATATATGAATAACATCTATCCCTTTAACATTTTAACTATTTGCCTGATAAAGACACTTGGTTACCAAAAAAATTAAATAAAAGAAACATTAACACAAAATAAATGCCAAATACAATCATTGATTTTAGAAATCACAGATATCTAATACTTAAAATTTATTCTTAATATGAAATTTAAAAGCACATGAATTGGCCTTTGTGATAGTCTTAACTTTTGTTTCAAGAGTCTCCAGGGATGAAGTTGCCAAGCTGCCCGTCTTGAGCACCACAGACCTGCCGATCCCGGGTTCACCAGCCTCTGCAGCTCTGTGAGTCAGCAGAGACCTCAGAATCTCACCGCCAGATTGGGATCTGCCAACCTACGCAGCCCATGATCTAGAACTCTGGTCTCTGACCTGCTGACCTCGGGTTCACCAGTTCCCATGGCCACGTGAGGCTTGTGCCGGGACTTAGGATGTTCAGCTTCCACAATTGCATGAGCTGTTTCCTTTATATATAAATCTTTCCTTGTATGTACGCGTGTTATTGGGTTTGCCTCTCTAGAAAACCCAGACCCATACAAGGGGAGAAAATGCTTAAATAGTCTACTACCAACCAGAAGGTTGACGGCTCAAAACCAACCAGAGAAACCTCAGAAGAAATGTCCAATGAGCTTCTGAAGTGACACAGCCTTGAAAACAGTATGGAACAATTTTACTCTGAAATGAATGGGGTTTCCATGAGCTGAAATTGATTTAACAGTAACTGGTTTGGTTGTTATCATTGTTTTTTTACCTTTATTTTTATGACAAATATTGCTGATGTAGAAAAATATTTTATGTTGTTGACGGGGAGTTAAATTTTTAAAAGGGTGTCCAGAAACATTTTCAAGCTGGGCACTAAGCTCATTTTCTTTTATTTTTTTTATTTTTTATTTTTATTTAACATAACTGAGTGAAAATGTACATTCCCGTATAAATTTACATGCCCCCCTATATGCAGCTTCCACTGCTCTCCCTGTCCGGTGACTGCACACTATTCCTCTCTGCTCCATACATGTCTCATCCTCCCAACAGCCTCCTTTCCCCTCCTCTCTGTCCACTCCCCTTCCTCCAGCCAGAGGTCAGCAAGATGATATCCTGTAGATGTATAGAACCACAAAGTGCTTCCAATATATGGTCACTCTGCTCATTTTCTTTTTTATTGGCTCAAATATTCCACCCACTTCGCATGGCTTGGGTTTTGTCACAAAATCCATATTGCTTTTGCTGATTCTGACTTCAGATCAGTTTCTGATGTCACGTTGAAGTGTTCCATAACGTTTCTCTTGCCTTTCTTCTGTTGAAGTATTTACAGTGAACTGCAGCCAGAAGTGAATATTCAAATACCAGAAAACAACAGCAAATAATTTATTGACTAGTATTTCATTCACACTCAGATCTCGTAGCCCATTTTAACCCATTGCCATTGAGTCAATTCTGACTCACAGCAAGCCTATAGGACGGAGTAGAACTCTCCTGTAGAATTTCCAAGGAGCACCTGGTGAATTTGAACTACTGACCTTTTGTTTAACAGCCATGTCTTTTAGCCACTACACCAATAGGATTTCCTCAGATCTCCTAGCAAACTTAATACTAGTCAGAATAATGTGTCAAAGTTTCAGCTTAAGTACTTACTTCTAAAACTCATTATTTTGAAGAACACCACATACACAATTTGTGTATAGTGTATTATGCACGTGAATTTACTAGTATTTTTTACTTATAAGAGGAGCTCTCCCTTAGGAGCAGACTGGGCCACAGACACATACTCACAATGTAACAAGAGCTATAAATAAGACTAATTGATAAGATTGTGACTTCATCATCTAGTGCTGCTGTAACAGAAATATCACAAGTGGGTGGCTTTAAAAAGTATATATTTACTTTCCACATAGCTTAGGAGGCTAGAAGTCCAAATTTAGGTTGATAACTCTAGGGAAAGTTTTTCTCTGTCAGCTCTGAAAGAAGGTTCTTGTCTCTACCGAGTGATCTTCACTTAGATTGACATCTCTCTTTTCTCATTTTTGCGTGCGTGTTTCCTTATTTAATCAGCTCTATTTCTATATTAAAGGAAATTGGATTAAGACACATCATACATGAATACTGCCACATTAATATAACAAAGGAAACTCATTCCTAAGTGGGATTATAATCACAGGTGTAGGGGTTAGAATTTATAGTAGATATTTTTAGGGGACACATTCAATCTGTTACAGACTGTGCCTGCTTATCTCCTCTTAGTTGTAAACAGTGTTGACTTTGTCCTTGTTCTCTATGTTTCGTTGTTTCCTGCTTGGATTTCTCACTTGATGCCACCAGATTTCTTCAAACCAACAGGAGTCTCTGTGATGATTGTTAAGCTTTAACTCTCGCAGGCCAATTAAGGTACTTCTTCCTGCTCTTCTGAATTCTTAACTGATTTATCTTGGCTATCAGGAAGGTGAGAGGGATTTCCCGTGTGGAAATGCTAACCTTGGCCTTTGTCATACTGTATCCAGTGTGACTGTCTTTCAAGCCTGTATCATAACAGATTCAGACTGATTTTCTAAAAACATCCACCTGAGGAGATTTTTCCCTTGTATAAAGGTTTTCAGTGCCTTCCTCTTGCTCTTAGAATAAAGACTAAACTCTTAAAATGGTCTGTTGGGCACCTGCAGAGCTCACTGGCCTCTAACATTCTTCTCAGTTTCTGTCCTTCGGGTGGATTATGCAGCCATGCAAGTTTTTTAATCCCATAATTTTTCCACACTAGGGCCTTTGAATTTATTGCTTATTCCATCTGAAAATCGCCCTCACTATTTTTCTTCTGCTTTTAGCTTAAGTAACATTTCTTTAATTAAGTTTTGCCTACTTCAAATCTGTTGAATTTCCTCTTTTTTTTTTTAATTGTGGTAAAAATACACATAGCACAACATTTACCAATTCAGCAATTGTTACATCCATAATTCAGTCTGTCCAATTTCTTTGACTTCTTTCCTGAAAAATACACAATTGAAAATCATACAATAATTTGCATGGAGTACTTGATTAGTGCCTGTCTCTGCATTTTACAAGTTCCATGGAAGCAAGGATTGTATGTCCTCTTGTTCATCACTGTATCTTTGGTATTTTTCAGCATGCACAGTGCACAGCAGGTTATTAAAAACATACATTAAATTAATAAAATTTTGATTAGCAAGGAGAAGCAGAACTTGATATCCATAAAATATATGATTCCTGTCAGATTATAGTAAAAAAAAAAAGATACCCTATAATCAATACTCAGCACTGGAATTGATTGCCTATTATGTGTAAAGAACTGTATGAATTGCTAGGATAAAAGAGGGAACAAAGCAGCAGACACCTTTGTTCCCATGGGATTTTACATATTCTTATGGGGAGACATCTATGCACTGAATTAATAAATACACATAGTATTCTAGATGGTAATAAGTGTTACAGAGAAAAAGAAACCATGGATGACTTTTGCGGGGGAAGTAAAGGGGAGGAAGTGGAAGTTGTTAGCCTGCAGGTTTGGTCCAGGGGACATCAAGAGCACAGGTCGAGACTTGCTAAGTGTAAGATGCCTAGAAGCAATCAAAGTGAAGACGTTGAGTGGGTAATAGGATATATATTTTTGAAGTCTGACAGATACACTATGCTGGAGATATCACTTTGAGGGTTATCAGTGTGTATACTATGTCTATAGTCATAACACTTGGTGATATATCCAAGACAGTGACAAAAATTAAAAAGAGAAAAGGACCAAGGACTGTTGTATTTCAATGATGTGGATTGTGGAGATAAGAAAGAGCCACCCAAGAACACTAAGGAATGGCCAAAGAGTTGAGAAGAAAACCTGAAACGTGATTAGAAAAAAAGCAACACTGTGGTCCAGCTTTGGGTATAGAAGGTCTGACAATTAAGTCCACTAACTTAATTGTTCTAAGTGTTACATACCTCATTCCTGAATATTACTATGGTCACCTCCAAAGTACTCCTTGTGGGAAGCCATGAACCAATGGCAGCACCTAGTCTACCCTTCAAAGCAATTTTGGAACTCTTTCTGGAATGGCCATTGCTCACGTTGGCATGGTGGAAAGTTTGCAAACTTAATTGTATAGTTGTCTGTGAGTGGTTTTTTAGGCAGCAAACAAATAACTGTATTAGAACACCCTCCCTACTCACTTAATCTGGCCCCCTATGACTTTTCTTTACAGGAAGATAAAGGAAATATTGACAGGAAGACATTTTGATGACATTCAGGACATCGAGAATAATACAGTGATAATTCTGATGGCCATTCCAGAAAAAGAGTTCCAAAATTGCTTTGAAGGGTAGACTAGGCACTGGAATTGTTGCATAGCTTCCCAAGGGGAGTTCTTTGAAGGTGACCATAGTGATATTCAGCAATGAGGCATGTAGCACTTTTCCTAGGATGAGTTTGCAAGTTAATTGTCAGTCTTTGTACATTCTTCTTTTTTATCGTAGCTGGCTGGCAAAGAAGCAGTCTTCTAGCAAGTGCACAAGCTTCTTGATTTCTGCTACTGGAGGCTTCAGTGCTGACAGAGGAGTGATATCACTTGACTACATGAAGTTCTCACTTGACTACTAGCAATCAGTTCTAGAAGAAGGGAAGCTTAGCTCTGAGAATGTTTGCTCCCTTTGGAGTTCATTTGATGAAGATGTAAGACTAGCTAAGGGGTGTTCTTACTTTGTGTGAAACACAACAAATACACACTTATATATATAAAAAAAACAAAATGAAAACCCACTTCCATTGAGTCAATTTTGTCTCATAGCAATCCTATAAGACAGAATAGAACTCCTCCCTAGAGTTTCTAAGGAGCACCTGATGGATCTGAACTGCTAACCTTTTGGTTAGCAGCTGTAGCACTTAACCACTATATCACCAGGATTTCCATACACTGACAGGGGAAAACATAATAAAATGATTTGCAGGGATTACCATCCATATATCTCTGTGGAAAACACCACTTTTTGCAATCAGATTTCTTCTTATGGGGAATGAACAGAGCAGTTAGGACACTGTGTCCTGAGCAAACACTCCTCTCGGTGACGCTTGATGGTGGTTGACAGCACACAACAGCAAGACAGATTTAAGTAGTCATTTCAGCTGCCTTCTCTCAAGCCACTTTGTGTAGTCATCATAGATGTTAATATAACTGTTCATGGTTTTGAGTTTTATAGATTGAATTGTGTCCTTCAGAAACCAATACTGAAGCCCTAGGCCCTGGAAATTGTGGATGTGACTTTGTTTAGAAACAGTAAGATATTATCAGTTAATATATGCTCATACCAGAATAGAGCAAGTCTTAATCCTATCTGCACCCCAAATCTAACTCACCACCTTCAACCTGATTCCAACTCATAGCAACGCTGGAGGACAAAGTAGATCTGCTGCATAGAGTTTCCAAGGAGTGCCTGGTGGGTTTGAACTGCCAGCTATTTAAGTGGTGTGTTAATAAAAGAGGACATCAGGCATGAAGAGTTTCAAAAAGGTAGAATGGTCACATAATGGCAGAAGCTGACTCGGCTGCAAGTCAAAAATGCCAAAGATTGCCAGGAGCAGCCAGAAGCTAGGAGAGTGGCTGGAACACACTTTCTCAGGCTCCTGTGGAGAAACCAACATGGCCAATAGCCAAAATTGGACTCCTAATTTCCAGCACTGCCAAAAATCCATTGCCACTGAGTCAATTCTGACATACAGAGACACTACAGAACAGAGTAAAATTGCCCCATAGACCATCTCAGGCTGTACTCTTTACAGATGCAGACTACCACAGCTGTTTCCTGTGGGTTTGAACCACCAACTTTTTGGTTATCAGCCAAATGCTGAACTACTGTGCTACTAGGGCTTCTTTGTTAGACAAACAGCCTCAGTCCAAAGTGCTAATCTTTCTCGAGACTCAGAGAAAACCTGTCAAACTGGGTTCATATCCTGACCCTGTCATTTCTATTTGAATTGATTTGAGTAATTTACCTAATGTGCCTGGGTGTTGGCCATGATTTATGAAAAATAGTGACATGAGGGTAGAGAGGAAGGGACAAGTGTTGGCTGAGGAAAAACTAGAAGTGCAGGGTGGAAAGGAGGAGTACGTTGTCACAGAGTGAGGAGAGCAGATAGAGGTGCACAGAAGCATGTGTTTGGGGCTTTGTATGGCCAATTGACTTGGATTGCAAACTTTCACTTAATCGAAATTTTATATATATATATATACATACACATATATAAACATAGGTGTGTGTGTCTGTACACACACATACATATATACCCATTGCCATCTAGTCAGGTCTGACAGTGACCCTATATATATAAAACAGTAACATATCTTTGAAGGTTTATTTCAGAACTAAAAGAACTTGTATGTGTGTAATCACCTGGCAGAAAGCGGGTATGCAACAAAGGTTGAGTATATGTAGGGTGAGGTCACTGTAGTCACACAGGTGTTAAAGAAGAGATAAGCTCAAACGATAGGACTTAAAAAATAAGGGGGAGATGGGGAAAGTTAAGGGAATGAGTAATTATGGGATAGCACAGCTTGCCCCTTCTTGGGGGAGGGGAAGAGGGGATAGTGCGCAAGCAGTCAGCAAGGTAGGAGGCACAGGATGGAACCCTGGTCAACAGGTTCACAAGGGGCATACAGAGGCAGCCATCCCAAAATAAATATTTCTGGTTGGCAATAAGGCATACTAGTTATTACAACCAACCACTATAGATTGATAAATGTAAACCAAAAATTAATGGCGATTTATGCCAGCTATAAAAACCTTTTTAAGAATATGTAAATCAAAAGAGTCATTTGTGACATATAAACCTTGACAGAACACAGTTTTCAAAGTGTTCCAACTTTGATGGGTCCTAATGGTCTCGACAGTATTTGGTGTTTGGCTAATGGTCTGTTATTAAATGAGAGTGGGGAGGGTGGAGAAGAGGAGACAGAAGATTGTTAAGAGGGAATGACACGTATAGAACAGAAAGGAGGAGTGTGCTGTCAATGGGCAAGGAGAGAAGTAGGAGCTGCACCTAGGTGGGCGAGCGAGTTTAAGCTGGATTGTACACTTTCACCCAATCACGATAAATAAATAAAATAAAATAAATATTTCTGACTTACCATACCAAACACAAAACAAAGCCTGTTGCCATCGAATTGACACCAACTCACAGTGACACTGTAGGACAGAGTAGAACTGCATCATAGAGTTTCCAAGCAGTGGCTGGTGGATTCAAACTGCCAGCTTTGTGGGCAGCAAGCAACTACTTTGCCACTAAAGGCTCCACTTCCCATGCCAGATTTCACCAGTTCCAAACAAAGAAGTATACTTGAAAAGCCAGTGACAGAAAGACTCCTCTTTTGTAAGACCCTTCCTGCAATTATAGACATATTAGACATCCAATCTTGGCGTAATCATTATAACTTCCTTTCAGAAGTCCCTGAACTCCCTTGAAAAATCCTGTATTAAGTGAGCCCCTTGCAGCCGTCTGCTTGCATGAACTCACTACCATCAAGTATCGTCTGACTCATTATTCTGGTATCAGACAGGGTAGAACTCCCGCATAGGGTTTCCAACACTGTGGTCTCTATGGAAGCCTACTGCCACTCTGTTCTATAGAGTGATTGATGGGTTTGAATTGCCAACTTTTGGTTTACAATGAAGCACTTTAACCACTGCTCCACCAGAACTCCTCTAGGATATCTCACTTCATTGTATAATTGCAACACACTAAACCTATTTTATGGGTTTTAGTCTTCATTTTACAGATGAAGACAGTCAAACAGTGTTTAAGAGACTGAATCAAGGTCACACAAGGGAAAACGCAGTAGAGATGGTTGCAGAATCTAAGAGGGGCCTACACTTTTTCTTTCAGAGCTGATGATTAAAAAAAAAAAGGCATAAAGGGGAAGAAAAGAAAGCCAAATGGAAGCTGATAATTGAGTCAGCACAGTAGCTCAGAAAAATATAAACATTTCTTGCAGAACAGTCATTGAAAAGATGTTCAGAGCACAAGGCCAACTTTAGCTGGCAGGGAAACAACAGCAAAATAGTTTAGCAAAGGGGTCCAGTACCATCAAGGCCTAGATGATGATTAACACTATTTGCTTCCCCCTTAAGAACAAAGCGGAGAGGAAAGAGCTTAGAGTGAATAAAAATGTATCTTATTCACAATCACATGAAATGTTTTGGGCCTAGAGCCAAAAAATATTCTATGTTTGGATTTTTTTTTTCCCAAATATCTCAAATTAACTTGCTCAATTTTTTTTTCTCCTGTATCCTTTATCATCCACAAAATGAAGGTTTTTGACCAGATAATCTCTATGTTCCTTTCCAGCTCTTAAATTTCATGATTCTATTCAATTTTTTAGTTGGGAGGAGGGGTGAGAGAGACTTCAACTTTCACTGAAGAATTTCCATTTCATTGGAAGGGTAAAGTAACAAGTCCTGGACTTTGTAATTCTCCACATAAAATAGTTCTGTCTTCAGATTCTATGCTTAGCACATCAGGAAAAAGAGATTTTGTGTCAGTCTAGATAGTGATGGAAAGGTCAGAAGCATGAAAGAGATAATATCTGCTCTCAAAATCCCAATTCTAGATTGGAAAACCACTTACGCATGCTTCAAAATTAAAAGCCAACGAGATTTTCTGCATAATCAATAATGATTAGAATGTATTGTCTTGCATAATCTGCTGAATTTGACTACTTCAGTGAACAGTTGGGTGTGTGAAGTGGTTGATTGTGTAGCAGAATTAATGAACACATGTGACAACATCGAATCTATGAGTATAGGTAAATCTTGATCACAATCCGAGTGGAGGTTAAAAGTCATCTAAATACTGTAATGCCAATACATCTGTTATTAAGATATAAAAATGTCAAGGACAAAATCGCTCTGTGAAATGTTAAATCTTGGAGTGTTCTCTAATTCTTGTCACTCTGGGAAATAGCCTATCCTTTACAGCATGTATTACAATCCTATGAAATTACAGAAAATTAAGAAATAATTGTAAAATGTATTTATAAGATTCTGCTGCTAATGGAAAAAGTTAAATGTGCTATTGACAATATCACTAAGTTAATTAAGAATTATTAGCAATAAGAAAATGGTACTTCTTCAATTTTGACACTACTGAAAATAGCTTTCTCAGATGTTGGTTCAATAATACAGAATAGTCTTAATATGAGAAGTTTTTGATTCAGTACTACTGTTATCTTGTATAAATCTTTCAATTTTATTGGAACTCAGTTTCTTCATCTAAAACAAGTTTGGATTAGATTAATCATTCTCAGGTAACACGGGCACATAATAACAGTAAATATTTATTGAGCATTAACTGTGTGCCGAGAATTGTTCTGTGTCTGAACACAGAGTAAAACTGGAGTTTCTGTTAGATTTAAAATGAAAGAGATTTGTTGAGTGTAACACAACTGCAGTTCAGCAACAATTTGCAAAATTACAATTTGCTCCAAAGTACGGAAAATGAGAAGGTTTTTTTATGGAAGAAGTTTAGAGGAACAATAACCATTAGGAACTATGAGCCATACCTCAGCTAATCTAGAGTTGTCCTCTTCTGGCATTAGCTTACACAAGCATTTTTCAAAAACAATTGTACGTATCTTTCAAGGGGTAGTTTCTTTCTGTGAGTAGCTACAGTTCTGTCTTTTCTCCTCCCTTTCCTCCCTGAGTGTCAATTAATCCATAAGTTCAGCTCAGATGTCTCTTACTTTTCAAGTCTGATAGCATAATACAAAATGGAATTTGACCTGTATCCTGGGTGAAGGCTCTCCTGAGCCAAGCTCCTTGATTTTGGTAACTCTTTCACAGTTTACACGTATATTTATGCAATGTTTAAAAGATTCTGATGTAGATACTATCATCCCTAGTTTTACAAATTGTAAAGCAAAGGCACACAGAATTTCAATAATTTGCTTAAGGTATTGTAGCTGTCGCATAGTAAAACTAGGAGCTGAAGTCAGGCTCTCTAGTCTCAATCACAAGGCGATACTGCCTTCCCCTCCCTGCGTCCCCATATAATACCTACCACTATGCTTTCCTCCCCCAATTTGTCTGTCTGTTTGTTGTGTTTGGGGACTTGTATGTTGCTGTGATGCTGGACGCTGTACCACTAGTATTTAGATACGAGGAGGGTCACTCATGATGGACAGGCTTCAACTGAGCTTCCAGATGAAGAAAGATGAGGCAGAAGGACCTGGTAGTCTACTTGTGAAAAGAATTAGCCAGTAAAAACCCTATAAATTATTGTCAGATAGAGTGCCAGAAAATGAGCCCCCCACATTGCAAGGCACTCAGAAGGCGACTGGGGAAGAGCTACTTTCTCCAAACAGAATCAGCCTAACAGCATAGATGGAGTAAAACTTTCAGGACCTTCAACTGCTGATGTAGCATGAATCAAAATGAGAAGAAACAGGGAACAAACATCCATTAATAACCAGAACATAGAATGCATGAATTATGAACCTAGGAAAATTGAGACTCATCAAAAATGAAACTGACTGAATAAACATCGATATCCTAGACATTAAGTGAGCTCAAGTGCAGTGGTTCTGGCCATTTTGAATCACACAATCATGTGATCTACTACGACGGGAATGAAAACTTGAAAAGGAATGATGTGGTGTTCATCATCCAAAAGAACATTTCAAGATCTCTCCTGAAGTACAATGCTGTCAGTGACACAATAATATCCATACGTCTACAAGGAAGGCAACTTGGTATAACTATCATTCACATTTACGCAGCAACCACTAAGACCACAAATAAAGAAATTGAATATTTTTACCAGTTTCTGCAATTCAAAGTTGATCAGACATGCAATCAGGATGCACTGATAATCACTTGTGATTGGAATACAAAAGTTGGAAACAAAGAAGGAAAAGTAGTTGGCAAATGTGGCCTTGAGGATAGAAATGATGCTGGAGATCGCATGATAGAGTTTTGCAAGATCAACAACTTCTTCATTGCAAACACCTTTTGTTAACCAACAAAAACAGCGACTGTACACGTGTGCCTCCCCAGCCAGAATACACAGGAATCAAATCAATTACATGTGTAGGAAAAGATGATGGAAAAGCTCCAGATAAGCAGTCAGAACAAGACCAAGTGCTGCCTGTGGCATAGATCATCAACTGCCCATATGCAAGTTCAAACTGAAACTGAAGAAAATTAGAACAAGTCCACAAGAGCCAAAGCATGATCTTGAGTATGTCTCACCTGAATTTTGAGACCATCTCAAGGACAGATTTGACGTGTTGAACACTAAGGACCAAAGGCCAGATGAACTGTGGAATGACCTCAAAACATCATTCATGAAGAAAGCAAGCAGTCATTAGAAAGACAGGAGAGAAAGAAAAGACCAAATTGGATTCAGAAGAAACTCTGAAACTTGCTCTTGTATATCAAACAGCTAAAGTGAAAGGAAGGAATGATGAAGTAAAAGAAATGAACAAAAGATTCCAAAGGGCTGCTTGAGAAGACAAAATAAAGTATTACAATGACAAGTACAAAGAGCTTGGAACAGAAAATCAAAAGGGAAGAATATGTTCAGAATTTCTCAAGCTGAAAGAACTGAAGAAAAAACTCAAGCTTTGAGTTGCAATAGTGAAGGATTCTACAGGGAAAATATTAAATGGCTCAGAAAGCATCAAAAAAAGGATGGAAGCAAACAAAGAAGGATCGGTAGTTAGAAAATATGGCCCTGGTGATAGAAATGATGCTGGAGATCGCATGACAGAGTTTTGCAAGATCAACAACTTCTTCACTGCAAACACCTTTTCTTAACCAACAAAAATGGCAATTGTGCACATGTGCCTCCCCGGACTGAATACGCAGGAATCAAATCAACTACATGTGTAGGAAAAAAACTATGGTAAAGCTCTAGATACATTATACCAGAAAGAACTGGTCGATATTCATCCATTTGAAGAGGCAGCAGGTGATAAGGAACCAACGGTACTGAAGGAAGAAATTGAAGCTACAGCAAAGGTGTCGGAGAAAATCAAGGCTTCAGGAACTGAGTACCACTTGAGATGTTTCTACAAATGGATGCAGCACCAGAAGCGCTCACTTGTCTATGCCAAGAAATTTGGAGAACAGCTACCTAGCCAACTGAGTAGAAGAGATCCATAATTATACCCATTCCGAAGAAAGGATATCCAACTGAATGAGGAAATTATCGAACAATATCATTAGTAACACATACAAACAAAATTGTGCTCAAGGTCATACAAAAGTGACTACAAGAGTACATTGACAAGGAACTGCCAGAAATTCAAGCTGAATTCAGCAGCAGACGTGGAACCAGGGATATCACTGCTGATGTCAGATGGATCTTGGCTAAATGCAGAAAATACCAGGAAGATGTTTAGCTGTGTTTTGTTAACTATGTAAAGGCATTCTACTCTGTGGATTGTAATAAATTATGGCTAACATTGCAGAGAACAGAAATTTTGTAACACTTAATTATGCTTTTAAGGAATCTGTACGTAGATCAAGAGGCAGTTGTACAAACACACAAGGAGATACTGCATGGTTTAAAGTCAGGAAACGTGTGTGTACCTTTCTTTATACAATTTAAATCTGTATGCCAGGCAAATAATCCAAGAATTTGGGCTATGTGAAGAAGAACAAGGCATCAGGACTAGAGGAAGACTCATTAACAATCTGCATTATGCAGATGACACAACCTTGCTTCCTGGAAGTGAAGAGGGTTTGAAACACTGACGAATTTCAAAGACCACAGCTTTCAGTACGGATTGCATCTCAACATCAAGAAAACAAAAACCTTCACTACTGGACCTGTAAGCAACATTACGACAAATGGAGAAAGGATTGAGGTTGTCAAGGATTTTATTTCACTTGCTTCCACAATCAATGCCCATAGAAGCATCAGTCAAGAAACTAAACGATGTATTGCACTGGGAAAATTGGATGCAAAGGACCTCTTTAAAGTACTGGAAAGTAAAGATGTCACCTCAAAAACTAAGGTGCACCTGACCCAAGCCATGGTATTTTTAGTTGCATTATATGCATGCAAAATCTGAACAATGAATACAGGAGACCACAGAAGAAATGATGCCTTTGAATTGTGGTGGAGGAGAGTATTGAATGTACTATGGACTGCCAAAAGAACAAACAGATCTGTTCTAGAAGAAGTATAAGCAGAGTGCTCCTTGGAAGCAAAGATGGTGAGACTGCAGCTTACATACTTTGGACATGTTGTCAGGAAGGATCAGTCCCTGGAGAAGGACATCATGCTTGGTGAGTGGAGGGTCTGCGAAAAAGAGGAAGACCCTCGACGAGACGGGTGGACACAGTGGCCGCAACAATGGGCTTGAGCATAAAAATGATTGTGGACATGGAACAAAACTGCTGTTCATAGGGTCGCCATGAGTCAGAACTGACTTGATGGCACCCAACAACAACAGCAGTTCTTTGCATAATCCTTTGATAGGCTTCTCTCACATCCAAAATATCAGAAAGTTTAAAGCTGATCTTATGACAATATTTAGCTGACATTACTGATTCTGATATTGCCTTATACTCAGGTTCCATGTGAAGGGATTCTTCTCATTTATCTACAGGGATATCAGAAGCAGATTCCAAAATGAACTAATTGGCAAAGACTTTGAGAAGCACTCACTCAGGAGCATATAAATTACAGGGCTTTATAATAATGCCTTACACGATGCTGACATAATTTAGAGTATCACAGCAAGAAGCTAAATCTCAGTGGAGTTTTTAGCAAAATTTTAACATCTTAGGATTTCCAGTCCATGTGGAAAAGTGGATTCTATTTCCTAAAGAGAATTTAATAATGACATGAGTTTTAGAACACAATTTCATGTGCCTCTCAGCTGCTTTTCCTGGAATTTATTACTGTACAAATAACAAATGGTGATATGCATTTCACAAGAACATTGTATTTTCCTGAAGTAGCACCCTCTTCGGTCAGCTTTGTTGAGTAAGGAAGTTCATTTCACTGGGTTACCAGTTGCTTATGAAACAGGAATTTATAAAGCAGATGTTGCATAAAAACAAAACGTAACAGAAAACTGCTGTCCAGTCAATTCTAACTCTCAGTGACCCTGTGGATAGGAGGAGAAGTGCCTCAGAGTTTCCAAGGAGTGCCTGGCAGGTTTGAACTGCTGACCATTTTGGTTAGCAGATGTAACACTTTACCACTAGGCCTTTAGGGTTTCCTGTAGGAGTAGGGGTTAAGTGCTATGGCTGCTAACTAGAAGGTTAGTGATTCAAATCCACCAGGTACTATTTGGAAACTCTGTAAGGCAGTTCCACTCTGCCCTACAGGGTTGCTATGAGTCAGGATGGACTTGTTGGCAGTGAGTTTGGTTTATGGAAACCCTGGTGGGGTAGTGGCTAAGTGGTATAGCTGCTAACTAAAGGTTGGCAGGTCAAATCCGCCAGGAGCTCCTTGGTAACTCTATGATGCAGTTCTTTTCTATTCTATAGGGTCCCTATGAGTCAGAATATAGACTTGACAGCAGTGAGTTTTGAGTTTTATGTTACATAACTTCAAACAGTGAAGTAAATATGATCTCTTAAGGGTTTATTTAGAGAAGAAAAGCTTGAGAATTTGAACAAAATGGAGAAAAGTGGAGCACACGTAACGAGTATGAATTGACTTTGGCTATAGATATGTATACTGAGAAAATCAAAGGGAAGAAAATCAACATAAGACTCCATTAGTGTATTAATTCAACTTGAGGAAGCAGGTCTTGATTAGTTAGGTTTGGATTTTAATTCAGGAGAGAATGAAGAATATTCCAGGCAAATGAGGATGAAGAAACTAGAGGATAGTACACTTTTTCATGCCAAAAATATTTAGTGACTGCTGCCAACACGGAAACTCTGGTAGCATAGTGATTATATGCTGCAACTCCTAACCTAAAAGTCAGCAGTTCAGATCTGCCAGGCACTCCTAGGTAACTCTATGGAGCAGTTTCACTCTGACCTATAGGGTTACTATGTGTCAGAATCAACTTGACAGCACTGGGTTTTGTTTTTTGGCCAACATGGAAACCCTGGTGGTATAGTGGTTAAGTGCTGCGGACAGTAAGAAAATATTGGCAATTTGAATCCACCGCACATTCCTTAGAAACTCTATGGGGCAGTTCTACTTTATCCTGTAGGGTCACTATGAGTCGGAATCTGCTTGATGGCAATGGATTTTTTCTTTTTTTTTGGTTTGACAATGTGCTAACAATTCAGGGGGAATAAACAATAAAAATTACTTGCCTTGTAGCTTACATTCCGCAAAAACATGTAGTAGGTGGAAGATGATAAATGCTATGGATAAAGTAATAAAGAAGAGATGATCTGAGATTTTTGGGAAACAATTTTAAAAAGGTAACTGGGCATTCACTTAGAATGTAACACCTGAGCAAAAATGTAAAGGAAGTGAGCAATACCCTCCAGTTGCTGTCAAGAATTCAAATGACTGATGTCCCAGCTATCATTTTAACTGCCACCACTTAAATCCACAATCCACGGGAAGTGTGGGACAATGAATACTTATCATGTGTGTCACTGAATTTTGGGACAAACGGTTATGGGATAACAGAAAAACAACACGAGGTTCACTATCCTCCAGGAGCAACATTTGAATTCTAGCCCCTAATTTCTCTTCTCTCCTTCAAGGGGTTAGTGATAGCTGCCTGTGTGTGTGTGTAAGTTTGGGGCAGAATTCCTGGGGCTCAGGTAGTGCACTCTTCTTCACGTTTCCACCTGGCTTGCCTCTTCTGGTCCTGGCAGGGCCTCATCGTCTACCACACCCCATATGCTACTGTCACAGTGATATTCTTGGATCTTGTGCCAGCTCGCATCTTACCAAGCTCCTCCTCACCTGTGTGACAGTCTGTCACCAAAGCCACAAAAGAGATCATCTTGCATATTTAGATTCTAACCTGGCCTTTAGGAATTTGTCTACTTTGAATTTCTGCTGCCACTGACACGTGTTGTTCCTAAAGGAGAAGACTGGAAGACAATCAGAGTCAACATACCCCGAGGCAGTTGATGTCCTCTGTGTCCTCTGACTGTTAATCACTGCCCAAAATCCAGTGTCTGTTTACTACCCTTCTCTGAGTAATCAAACTTATCAACAAGGTTAACGTATGTGCAACATGTAACTATGATATAATGATGGCTTTAAAGTTTAAGAACTTAATAAATGAGTAATGACGTGATTTAAAATATCTTACTAGAATATATCTCCATAAAATAAATGAAGTTAAACATCTTCATAAACAGTTACTTACAATGATATAAAATGTCCTTCCTCAATGGAAACTGTCTTCATAGGGCCAGTAGGTGACAGACATTGAACACTTCATGGATGCTTCTTTAATACACTTTCCAATCAGTAAGAATAAAATGACAGTCCCTTAATCTCTCAGGCAAAATGACCAGAAGAGAACCCTTAAATACACATTATCAAACTTTGGGACATACAACATTTCCATTCTGACCAACAAGGATTATGCTAAAGGTTAGTGTTCAATCACAAACACTTATAGAGACCTCCCAAAAGTCTATGCAGTGGCTTGGTATGAAAAACCTACTAAGTCCATTTGATGTATATTGGAACATTCAAAGATAAGCTCGAATAGCACCCATTATTTCTAAGACTCAGAGAAAGATGCTTGAATACCAAAGAACAACACAGATTCAGAAAGAAAGTGAAAGGAAGAACAGTAAATTATGCAGAACACTTGGCAACTGCAGAGCTGAAGCAAAGCAGAGAGTTGAGCCTAGGGTAAAGATGGATTATTAGAGTCCTATGGATCTAATATGATTTCATGAGTATTTGAAAGGTAAGTTTTGAATTTTTCATTGGAGTCTTTACTGCATGACTAAAAAGATGACTTGCCCTCCTTTCCTACTTTCTATGTGCCTACACTAACTTCTACCACTAGAGAAAATCTAGAGTGACGTGAAACAAACCCAGCATTTTCAGCTCTCATGCTAGTCTTCAACCTCATTACGTCCAGTTGTCTTCACATGGGTTTCCTCAACTCTCTCTATTTCCACACCCAAGGAATAATATTAGGTGGCACGTACTGAGTGAGCGTTTACCAATGACCTCAGTCAATAAATATTTATTTTAGGATTTATTCTCTCCATCTTAAAAATGTGGAAATTGAAGCTCAGAAAGATTAATGGTGTTCTCGAGATCACACAGCTTATAGTTGCCAGAGCTGGGATTTGAACTCAGCGTTATCTGACTCCGAAGTTCCATCTATCAAAACAATGCTGTCCAAAGCTGGCTCCAAACGATGAGGGTTTATTCATTCAACTAGTAAGTACTACCAACTAATATATGTCCATTGCTGATCGACAGAGAACAAAACGCAAGAGTCTGTGTCCTCATGGAGTGTCTATCTTAAAAGGCAACAACAGAACAAATCCAGGTGTTAAATGATGGGGCTTAAATGCAAAGATTTCGAGGATGTAGCCCCAAAGAGTCTGATTTTGTAGGTCTAGTAGTTTAGCTCTTGAGTCTGTATTTTTAACAAGAATCCCAGGAGGCAGTGTTGTATCTGGACACCTTTGACCCCTGCTCCTTTATAGTAGGCTACTTTCTCCTAAACACATGCAAATCCAGTGAGTATCTTTGTAATTTCTCATTCATGGGTAAGTCTTACATAAATGTTTTCTTGAAGCTAAATTGTAGGGGGATAAATGGTTAGATTTCCTTAAAATTAGAGATTAACCCAGGGTACTGAAATGCTACTAAACCTGGTGATGTAGTAGTTAAGTGCTACAGCTGCTAACCAGGAGGTTGCCAGTTCAAATCTGTCAGGTGCTCCTTAGAAACCCTATGGGGCAGTTCTAGTCCATCCTATAGGTCGCCATGAGTAGTGGAATGGTGGTTGGTCACAGGGATCTTGCAGATGCGTACTGACAAAACTTGGACAAGTATATAAAGCCACTAGCAAGGAAAACACAGATTTTAAAGGAAGAACTGTGAGGTTTGTAAAAAGAGACCTCTACTGGTGTTATTGCTTATCATTTTCTACAACTGAGTTTTGTAGCCATAACACATCCAAAGAGAGGTGAGGAGATTTGGAGGACTGACCCAGGAAACCCTAAATCTCTTACTAGGTCCTGGTGCAGGGACAGAAGGGCTTGAAGACATTGACTAGGTTGGTAGGGGCAGGGACTCAGACAAAGGAGAACACATGCTTGGATTGAAGGATGCTGAGACATGCTTTGATTTACCATAGGAAGTAATGGGGAGGTATTTTATTCCAAACCAGGAAGGAGGAAATCAGCAATTAGAACACATGGCTAGTCTTCGAGAGGAATAGCAACTGCTGAATTAATTCATTTCCTTGGGGAATAAGGTCTGCTGATGAGTCACTAGCTCTGCCAGAGAGCTTTGCTTATTGCAAAGAGGTAATTTCAAACCCAGAGTCAAGACAGGAGCCTTATGAGAATAACCCCACCCATCCCCTGCCTTATTCTTGAAATTTCCTGGCCTCCAGCCTTCGCTGAGTGCTCTGGTATCCTAGAAACCTGCTCAGCCTCTTCTGTGACTTGTCCTTGGGACCTAATACTCAGATATTCAAATCAGGCCAGCACCATGCAAAGAACGGTCTTAATTCTAGACACCTAAAAACAAGCTACACTTCATGTTATTTTCCTCTCTTTTAGCCAAGCCTCCAGAATACATGTTGAATAACAACTATGCAAGAAATTACCAGCACAAGTCAGCCTTATTACAGATGAACTGTGCATGTCTAATATATTTAACTCAAGTTCTTCTTGTTCTAATGAATTAACTGCACTTAAGTGGCCTGAAGCTGAGAAATTTTGGGGGGAAAATGGCTTGGATACAAATCCCATCTGTAATCACCCTTTAAAACATTTAATACTTGTATGATATTGAAATCAAGGATTCTTTTCAATGCCATTGTCAGAGAATTTTAAAAGAATGTAAACATCTTGGTGATTTTTTTTTTTTTTAATATGGCCATGTGTGATGCATACAGGTGACCATGAGAGATAAATAAAAATAAATGTAAAAGACCTCTATGATTAGGATGTCTTTTTCCAATTAGGCTTGTGAATGTTGTATCGCTGGGCAGCTTCATTTCTCTGCCAGAGAAAATTCCGGCTGATGACGACACCTACAAAGCAGAAAAATGACATTGTAGATGAGCTCTAAATCCTGTGAAGTCAAACAACCATTATTTGATTTATCCCCAGTTTGGAGAAAGGAGAAACACATGTCTAAAGTGATTCTTGAGAGTTAATATCAGAAGTGGCAGAAGATCATCTAATATGCAGTTCATCATGTAGTGATTTGAGCAGCATTTGAGAGCTTCATGTCGCTTCACTGAAGAAGAACCTATAAATAAGGACTCCTTAAAGTGCTTCGCCTAGGAACTAACAATGTCAGTGATGTCTAAAATCAGCCAAATCAAATTCACTGCCTTTAAGCCGATTCTGAGTCACAGCAGCCCTATAGGACAGAGTAGAACTGCCCCATAGGGCTTCCAAGTCTGTACATCTTTAAGGAAGCAGACTGCCGTATCTTTCTCCAGCAAAGTGGCTGGTGGATTCAAACCACTAATAAGGTTAACAGCCACGCTCTCAACCATTGCACCCCTAAGGATCCTGCCAGTAATGTCTAGAGAGAATGAAAGTCTAAGCACCTGCAGCAGATTCCTTTGGTCAGCAAGTCAGAGACACAAAATCCTCACTTGCATTGGTTTGATTTTAAGAGGGCTCAGTGGTTAAAGAGCTTGGCTGCTAACGAGAAAGTGTGCACTTCAAATCTACCATGTGCTCCTGGGAAACCTTATGGGGCAGTTCTGTTCTGTCTTGTAGGGTTGCTATGAGTCAAAACTGACTCCACAGCCATGGGTTTTCAGCCAGTCTATGCTGACCTTGAGCATCGAAAAAGACTCACTTTCAATGACTTCAATGTTTTAATAAGATACACAAACATAGATGCTATTTAAAATTGACCAAGGCTGTAAGAGAGAACTGTACCATTTTTTAATTTCAGTAAATTAAAAGAGATGTCTGGAATTTGGATGAAGTCCAGAGAGGAAAACAAGAGAGATGATTAAAGGGTAGGGAAATTAATAGCTCTTAGAAAGCCTAAAGGGATTGGAAGTCTTTGCTCTGAAGAAGATGGTTACGTGGGAAGTTCCTTAAAAAGCATCTTCCTTTAAAGGGAAAGAATCACGAAATTAGATTGAGAAGTTGGAAGGCTCATGATATGTTACTAAATACACATAGATTTAGACTAAGCGTGAGGAAAATACAGTTTCTGATTTGAAGTTCCTTGTGTGCAGGAAAAGGCCACTGAGGGTGGTAAGACCCTCTTTTTCTTCCCTCCAATTGTTCTTTGGTGGCGTAGTGGTTAAATGTTACCACTGCCAACCAGAAAATTGCCAATTCAAATCTGCCAAATGCCCCTTGGAAACTATGGGGTGGTTCTACTCTGTCCTATATGGTCGCTATGAGTCAGAACTGACTGGACGGCCGTGGATTTGACTTTTGTTGTTGTTCTTCTTTTTCTTTGAAAAATCACTGGTTTCAGAGGCAGGACGCACACTCATTACACCAGTTTCCAGCATTAACTTATTGTCTCATTTCAGTATTGGTACAGCTTTTCCTGGACACATAGACCTTTTCTCTTTAAGTAGAGCCCTAGTGGAAGAGTAGTTAAGATCTGGGCTACTGACCAAAAGGTTTGTAGTTCCAGCCCCTCCGTGGAAACCCCATGGGACAGTTCTGCTCTGCCTCATAGTGGTGTTATGAGGCAGAACTGACTTGACAGCCAGAGGTTTAGTTATTTTTCCTTTTTCATAAGTGGTTTATTAATGTGACAATTGTTTTCCTGTATTTTTTTCTACTTCATATGCGAGGACTGCCAATGAAGTTTGCAAACTCAGCCTAGAAAAAAGTGTTGCATATCTCATTGCTGAGTATCACTATGGTCACCTTCGAAGTACTCTCCTTGGGAAGCTAGGTACCAGAACCAGTGCCTGGTTCACCTTTCGGTTCAATTTTGGAACTCTTTTTTCTGGAAAGGCCATCAGAGTTCCCGAATGTCATCCAAACATCTTCCTTTCAATATTCCCTCTACCTTCAGTTAAAGAAAAAGTCAATGGGAAAAAATCAGGTGAGTAGGAAAGGTGCTCCGATAGCTGTGTATTTACTGGCTAAAAACTCCCTCATAGACAATTAGGTTCACGAACTTGCCACTGTGTGCAATGGTCATTCGAGAAAAAGAGTTCCAAAATGGCTTTCAAGGGTGTACTATGCTGGCAACAGAGCATAGGTCCCCAAGGGGAGTACTTCAAACGTGACCGTAGTGACACTCAGCAATGAGGTACGAGAACTTAGCACAAGTAAGTTTGTGGACTTAATTGTCAGCCTTACATTGGGGACAAAACATCAACTGTGTCTCACAGGACGTATGATACTCTGAAATTTTTATATATCTAACCTTGTTCAGTTAGTCATTCATCTCTTAACATCAGCTTCCTTCAATTTACATACCACAGGCTTCCAAATCAGTATATTTAACATGGTAGCCCACTAAATTTCTTTTCTGACACTTGTGCCAAGGAACTCATTACACAGACTGTAAAATTGTTAGTGATTAATTCTGCCAACTTTATGTGACTGAATTCTCATCTAAATAAAGGTCTTTTGGCAAAATCATTACACAGTGTCATTAGACAAATAGCTTTGGTAAACAGGAGAGGGAAGGAATTAATTTACCACTTTGAAACTAAGACCAAGGTCACCATTAGGTACTGAACTGTGCCCACCGAAATTGCGTATTGACTCGGCTAGGCTGAGATTCCCAGCATTATGTGACTGTCCACCAATTTGTCATCTGATATGATTTCCCTATGTATTGTAAATACTACCTCGGTGATGTTTATGACTCAGGATTAGAGGCAGTTATGTTAATGAGGCAGAACTCAGTCTACAAGATTAAATCAATGTCATTTAAAACACAGAAGAGAGAAGTGATCAGAGAGCCAGGGGACCTCGTACCACAAACAGATCAATATGCAGAGCAGAGAGCATCCTTCAAGTCCACGGTCCCTGCACTGAGAAACTTCTAGAGCAGGAGAAGATTGATGTCAAAAAGCTCTCTCCAGAGCTGCCAGGGAGAGAAAAAGGTTTTCTCTGGAGACAGCACCCCAAAATTGGAATTTTAGCCTCCTCAGCTGTAAGAGAATAAGTCTTTTTTGTAAAGTCATCTACTTGTGGTATTTCTATTATATCAGCACTAGATAACTAAGACAATCACTTTGAATAAAGAGTAGGCATATAACATTTGTTGAACGAATGAATGAGCTGTTTTTTAAAGAATGTGTTAAATGCAGAGAAGTCGTTTGTGTGGCTTCTAAGAAAGGGGAAACTAAGGCAAGCTAGGAAAGAACAGCAAGGCTATTGAGTGGATTCCCACAATAGAAGAATTCTAAGATGACCTCCAAGGATTCACATCCTTGTGTAATTCCTCCGTGTGTAATTCCACCATCACACACAGTGGTGATACATTCACATTGGTTTTTGCCCTGATTTCTGTTTCTTCTCACTGGTCATAGATCATTTTGAGTTTAATAAAAACAAATTTTCCATCTTGAATTGATAATCAACCATGCCTCTCCTCTTCCTACAAGCACGAGCTCCAGCGGTCAAGAATATATGCTTACCATTGAAAACGTATTCTAGAGGTGTTGCTCAAGTGTGATTCCACAAATAATGAATCAAAGACTCCTCTGAATCTCCTGTACCTTACTGAATCATTGCACACTTTAATCTGCTCTGTGGTGTGCTTAACAAATCTCCAACCATGTCCCCAAGTAGCACGCATAATTTAGTCTGAAACACTTAGCAATTTCATAAAGTTTGCATTCTGGCTCCAAAGTGAACCTTTAGAACGAAACTGAAATGTTAAATGTGTTTTGCGTAAGTAGAAGTGATGTGAATTCATACATCACTAAACGTTTTTATACTTCTTTCCATTTAACTGTTAATGCCTTCTTCCTGTATGGCCATTAATTTTCATTGTAGCCAACAAAAAGCCCCTTCTTTCTTCCTTATAATAAAGCCTATGGATACCCCAGAATAAAAAGAAATAGCAGATGCTTTTATGCAGACCTGTTTTGTATCCAGAAATGGCTGAATGTTATTGTTAATAACTTGAAAGTAGAGAACACAGGTTATAAAGGAAATGGAACTGTCATTACCGGCTAGCGAGGCAAACTCTCCCATACTGGTCAGAAAGTCAATTATTCCAGCGAACAAGGGAAGTGGTAGAAATCATCCTGAAATCCCTTGTGTCTTAGGAAGCAGCCACTGAGCTGATTGCTCTTCCTTTTCCCAGCTTGCCTTTCAGCCACTATTTTCAGTTTCACAGCCTCCGGTTCCTCCACAAACTCCGCATCTTCTTGTACCCCCACCTAGCCCAGCGTCCTGCCCTGCCTGAGGTGCGGATTGTCAGCTGATCCCGCCCCTCTGTCTGGACGCACCTGCTCCTTTTGTCTTTGCTCCACGCAGGCGTGTTGACTAAAGAGGATGAGTGATGAGAGTTATGACTGAGATCCGTCACATTGTTCTGTATTCATCTCCTGCACAGCTTGCTTCCTGTACTCTAGTCTCCAGTCTTAGTTTAGAAACCAGCTAGTATTTTTCTCTGTGACTAAAAGTTTAGGGTAAAAAAGAAATAGTTGAAAACGTTTTATAAATTTCAGGATGCTATTGACTGGAGACTGATGAGTATCTCTTTTACAAATTGTACACATAGTTTATGAAAATTTTTTAGCCTGTTAACATAAGGTTGGGAAACCTTGATAGGATAGTGGTTAAGAGCTACGATTGCTAACCCAAAAGGTGGCAGTTCAAATCCACCAGGTGCTGCTTAGAAACTCTATGAGGCAGTGCTGCTCTGTCCTACACAGTCACTACAAGTCAGAATCGACTTGTGGCAATGTGTTTGGCTTCTTCTTTGTTGTTGTTGCTTTTTTTTTTTTTTTTTTTAAAAAGATAAAGTGTTATACTTAAAGTGAGTCCATTAGTTTGCTATTGTGGCATGAACATTAATTAATACGGGAACAGAAAGCACTTTCACGTGTCTGGAGCCCAGGCATGGCTTAGCAGTGTCTTCCGTTTTGGGTCACACAAGACTGTACTCAAGGTGCCAGCTGGGGCTGAGGTTTTGTATGAGGCTTGAAGTCCTGCTCTAAGCTCTATATTTATTGTAAAATTCATTTTCATTGCAGAATTCATTTTCTCTGGTTGCAGAATTGAAACCTTAAATCCTAGGGACTGTTTTTCTATAAGAAATTTGCAATACAGCTCTGAGCTTCTTCAAGGCCAGTAGAAGAGCATCAATTTGACGTCTCCCATCTCTGACCTCCAGGCTCATCTATTTAGATCAGGGATACCTTGGTGGCATAGTGGTTAAGTGCTACAGTTGCTAATCAAAAGATCAGCAGTTCAAACCCACCAGGAACTCCTTGGCAACTCTTTGGGGGCAGTTCTACCTGTTCTACCCTACCCTGTATGGTTGCTATAAGTGAGGATCAACTCAATGGTAGCGGGTTTGGTTTTTGGTTATTGATATCAGGGTCACCCATGATAATCCCCTTTTGATTAACTTAAAGTTGACTGATAAGTGACCTTAATTATATCTGCAAAGTCCCTCACTTTTGTCATATAATAAAACATAACCATGATAGTGATATATCACCAACTATCCATTTTCTACCCTTCAGAACAAGTTACTGGTCCTGACCTCCTCAGCAGGAGGTCCACGCAAGGGTGTGGATCCTTGGAGGTCAACTTAGAACTCTTCTAATGTGGGAATCAACTCAATAGCCTTATCATTCTTTCCTAGCCTGACTTAGTTTCCCCTTCCTTAGAAGCTATACAGTTTATTTGTACCCTTCGTACCACTGACAGTGGCTTCACTACCCTTTTCCACGAGTACAATATATTGTCTTATTTCTTTCATTGACTCAACTTTAAAACCTTCACTTGGGCACCATGCAAGCTATACATTTTCCTAGTCCTAAATCCTTACGAACCAGCAATAAGAGCTGTACCAAGTCAGAAAGAAACCTTAAGGAAAAATATCTCACTCTCTAAACACAACTTCTCATTCGTCGTGTCCCTCATGTCATCATTCTGGCTACACATCCCCTTTAGCTACAAGCAGGTATCTGCCCCATGGCTGGCCTCATTTCTTTTAGTTATTAGCCACCTCTTGGCTCATTCATTTCTCTAACTAGCTTAGACTACCTACTTGACTACCTCAATCACTATCACACCATCTTCCATTACCCTGAACTTCAGTATTTCCACTGTACCTTTTTTTCATAAACCCAACCTTGTACTCCCTGTAACCCCCAGGCTGCTTAGCATTGGTTGAGAAAATCAAACACATGTGGCTTTTAAAGCTTGTACAAACTCATAGTAGGCAGGGCTTTCAATTACCAGAAGGTTCTAACATTTATTTGTTCTCTCCCCTACTCCCCTCAGAGACTCCATGTCCTTTATATTCTTACATTCTAGCCCCTTATCCAGCGCCTAAATCCTTTAATCTAAGCAAACATGCCATATTTCACACACAGAAAGTTGAAGCCTCAGAACAAATAGTCAACTCCCTACCATCTACAAAATGTAATCTGTACTGCACTGATTGTTTGTCATGTCTCCTAAGACTATTAATTATCCTCATTCTGTTCAATATAGTCAACCTTCCTTTCTTTGTTAATCTTATTTTCTACCTCTGACTAGTTTATCTACTAAATGAGACCGTAGCACAACCCATTTTCTCTTACTGCCGTAACTCTGTCTTATTTCTCTGTCTTATTTCATTCATTGTGTCTGTAAAAATAATCACCTAAGTGGTGTCCCTGTATTTACCTTTGCCAGAATGCTCCTAAACAGTAATACCAAAAGCCATAGAGGATGATGGAGTCCAGAGCTAATCCTCAGTTGTATAATTGGTTCCTAATCAAGAAACACACCAAATTTCCAGTGTAGGGGGTCTTGTAAGAACCACCCAGTGAAAATGCTGGATTGCTATTGACTGGAGACTGATGAGTATCTCTTTTACAAATGATAGGGTTTATTTTAGTTATAATCTCTCTGCTCCATCACTACATACTGGATGTCGGGAAAGGTAATTTATCTTCTAAGTTTACAGGTTGCTTGTTCAGTAAGAGCCACATTTAGATTTTATATAGATTATCAAGAATTCCTAGAGTCCCCAAGTGGCATAAACAGTTAAGCACTTGGCAGCTAACCAAAAGGTTAACAATTTGAGTCTGTCCACTGGTACCCTGTAAGGAAGGCCTGGCAGTCTATTTCTGAAAACTCACTCATTGAAAATCCCACAGAATACAGTTCTACTTTAACAAATATGGAACAGCCATGCGTCAGAGCCTGACTCCAGGGCAAGTTGTTTTTTTTTTTTTTCTTTTTAGCCACAACTTCCTAGACTTTGAAATTTAGAGAGAAGGAGTGAACTTAGCATAGGGAAGAAATGGAAGTGAGTATTTGTGACCAGGACACTGGTATTTTATTTGTTTGAAACATTTACTGCGCCTCCTTGTGGGTGAATTAATACTTCTCTGGCTTGCTAAGTTCAGAAACACTGGTGGCATGGTAGGTTAAGTGCTACATCTGCTAAACAAAAAGGGAGCAGGTCAAATTCACTGGGTGCTCCTTGAAAATTCTATGGGGTGGTTCTACTCCGACCAGTGCTATGACCGATACTCCGATTACTGTGAGTCAGACCCAACTTGATCTCGCACTGTTTTTTTTCTTTGGCGTATCTTGCAAAATTGAGGGTTGGCCATGTAAATTCCTTTGGTCAACAAAACAAGAGAGAAAGTCAATTCTGTAATTTTCCCAAACAGCTTTAAGGGTTTTGGATTGTCTTCCACTCCCCTTTGAGGCAAATATGTCTTACATGAGGCTGCTTTTTCAGGTTGAGTCTTGGAATGAACAAGATAAGGAGACATTCAGCCAATTGCATGGAAATTAATAAGAGCAAAACAAACAAGCACAAAGTAAATTTTTGCCAAAATCTGTTACACTGTCATCTAACGAAAAATTACTTACATACTCTCTCTGTGTCTTTGTTTTGATGCTTTCTTTGCTTACAATTCCTTCCTAATCATTTTTTGTCTCCTAACTTCATACACATTTTCTAAGAAGCAGATTGCTCTGACAGTCTCTGAATTCCTAGGCTGAGAACAAAGCTTCTCTAGGCTCCCCAGGCACTTTTGTATACATTTACCTTTATCGCTACCATGTGGTTGTTATTACGGGCCATTCAGTCAGTTCTGACTTACAGTAACCCTATGTACAACAGAATAAAACATTGTGCAATCAGCACCATCTCCACAATTGTTGTTATGCTTGAGCCCACTGCTGCAGCCACTGGCTTGATACATCTTGTGGAGGCTCTTCCATTTTTTTGCTGACCCTCTACTTTACCACAGTGGGTCTCTGTGAGTTGTAATTGACTCATTGGCAATGGGTTTGCTTTTGTTTTCTACTTTACCAAGTATAATGTCCTTCTCCAGGGATGGATCCCTCCTAGTAACGTGCCCAAAGTAAGAGCCTGACAATTAAGTTCATGAACTCATCCTAGCAAAAGAGCTGCAATACCTCACTGCTGAATATTACTAAGGTCACCTTCAAAGTACTCTCCTTGGGAAACTGTGCACAATGCCAGCACCTAGTCCACCCTTCAAGGCAGTTCTGGGACTCTTTTTCTAGAATGGCCATCAGAGCTGTCATCATAGACGGTCTGACAATTAAGTTTGCAAACTCATCCTAGAAAGAGTGCTTTGAAGGGTAGCCTAACCATACAACAACAGTTCTGATGGCCATTCCAGAAAAAGAGCTTCAAAACTGCTTTGAAGGGTAGACTAGGCACTGGAGTTGATGCACAGCTTCCCAAGGTGAGTACTTCGAAGGGGACCGTACTAATATTCAACAATGAGTCATGTACCACTTTTTCTAGGATGAGTTCGCAAACTTAATTGTCAGACCGCATATATGAGGTGTAGTCTTGCCCTTTTTGCTTCTAGGGAGCACTCTGGTTGTACTTCTTCCAGGACATTGTTTATTCTTTTGGCAGTTCATAACATATTCAGTGTTATTCACCAACACCACCACAATCCAAAGGTGTTGATTCATCTTAGGTTTTTCTTATTCATCACCCAGCTTTTACATGCATATGAAGTGATTGAAAACACCATGGCTTGGTTCAGTGGCACCTTAGACTTCAAGGAGGCACCTTTGCTTTTCAACACTTCAAAGATTTCTTTTGTAATAGATTTGACTAATGCAATACGTCTTTTGGTTTCTTGCTTCTATGGTTGTTGACTGTGGATCCATGTAAAATGAAATGTTCCTTCTAATGATGAATGTAACACTGTCCCTTTTCAAGTTGTCGTTCTTGGCATAGTTGACCGCATGACTGTCAGATTCAGAATGGCCAATGTCAGTTTTTTTCAGCTCAGTGTTTAAATGTTTTATTTAATTTTTGACAATTTCTAATTTTCCTAGATTAATTCTCCTTACATTCCATGTTGTGATTATTAATGGATGTTTGCAGCTGTTTCTTCTCATTTTGAGTCATGCCGTGTCAGCAAGTGAAGGTCTCAAAAACTTGACTCCCTCCCTGTTATTAAAGTTGACTCTGCTTTGTGGGTACAGCTCTCCCCCGTTTCTATTCACAGTGCATTCCAATCCGAGGACACATCTTCCAACATTACGTCAACGTTCTGTAAGGTTTCCCTGTCTAATTCTTTTCAGAAGTAGACCACCAGGTCCTTCTTTCTAGTTTGTCTTAGTTTAAAACTTCAGCTGAAGCCTGTCTGCCATAGGAGACTCCAATGGTATTTTAATACTGGTGGCACAGCTGTCGGTATCACAGCCACATACAAGCCCCCACAGTATGACGCACTGACAGATGCATAGGCATAAAACTGTCATATGACATGAGGATTATCATTTACAGAGACAGAAAAAAAGTCTTACTCTTTACAGTACTCCCCCAAATGCCACACAGCACCTGTGATGGCTACGTGATGTATCACGCTGGCTGGCCAGAACTACCTTCTCCGGAGTTCTCTTGCTTGAACATTTTCTGCCAGGTTGACCACAAAGGAGATTTAGCACAGATTTGGAAGTCAGATGGATAGCAGCAGTGCTTTCGTAGGTCATCCACTTCACTGACTTGCTGACATCATCTCCCTGGTGCAAAACAAAAGCCAAGCCTGCAACTGCTCTATCTTCCCAAGGATTTTCTTTCAGCTTCTCTGACTCCTAGGCCAGACGTATGCAGGTATGTCTATGTATACGTAAGTGCGTGTACACTCATGTGAGTGTACTCTACTCTGTGATGAAGAACTTTGTTTTCTGCAGGATACCATACCGTAGCCCTTGTGGGTTCCAGCCTGCTTGAGATTTCCCTTTCCTGACTGCCTGCCCTATGGACTTCAAGCTCCAGCATCAGAAAAAGAAAACAATCTTACAGAGACTGCATAGCTTAACTACCTTCCATAATTTTGAAATTCAATTCACTGTGACAGATCCACGTGTACTACCTGTGTTACCTAGGTATCTAGATATATCTCCTACTGGTCCTGCTTTCCTGGTTAAATTTTAACTGATATGGTGCTGCAACATAGCTGCTTATTTGTCAATTCTACCTGAATGCTTCAAAGGAAACTTAAACTCGTTATGGCCCAAAGTAAATTTTTATTGTTCACCTAGACTTGGTCATCTCAGTGAATGGCACTACCACTCATCCTGTCAGACAAGAAAAAGAGTGCAGAAACTGTTTGGAGCATCCCCTTGTCCTCTATCTCTACATAATCTATCCCTAAATCCAATCATTTATGCATCTTCATTATCTCTCAAATATCTACTATTCTCCATCTCCACTACACCTAAGCTTCTATTATACCTTATTTGGACCATCTCAAGAGTCACTTAATTTTTCCATCTGCATAAGTTACTCTTATTCCCAATTTTCCATTTGCAACATAAACAATCTTTTCTAGGCACAACCATCATCCTATTGACCTCCTGCTTAAAACTCTTTAACGCCTACCTTAAAGAAAAAAAAAAAAAAAAAACATTGCCATCAACTCAAGTCTGACTCATAGTGACCTTAGAGGTCAGACTTCCTTTTAGAAGACATAAAACCAGAATGTTCCTTAGAAGCAAGGATGGAAAGATTTCAACTTGCTTACTTTAGACACAGTGTTAAGGAAGACTGATTTCTTGAAAGGGATAATATGTTTAGGGAAGTAAAGGGCTAAGGGAAAGGAGAGAAATCTTCAGTAAGCTGGGCTGACACATTAGTTGCAACAATGGTTGTGAATACGCCTTTAACAATGCACTGAGATGTATCAGTGGTCGTGAAAATGTCACAGGACGGGGCACATTTTGTTTTATACTCAAGGTCCTCATGAATCTGAGCCAACTTGACAGTGACTAATATTGGTTTTGAAATAAAGACCAAAATCTTTAACACAGTTTATAAAACCCTATGCTGGCTGCTTTTTTTTTTTTGCAGTTTTACACTTACACCTTTATTTTAGTTAATTCTCCTTTTGTCTCTCTATCTGTCTTTCTATCTGTTCCTCAAATGTTCTACATTTTCCACATCAACCACCCACCACTCTCTGGGCCATTTGATCTGTCTATAATGCATCCCCAATATCTTCCACAACCTGGTTAACTTCTATCCTTCCTTCAGAACACTGGTCATTGTTGAAACAAGTCAAGTTCATTCCAACCGTCACTGTAGCCAAAAATTCAGAGATGGCTAAGGGTTCAAGGAGTGCTTTATTAACGGATAAACTGGCAAACCTGGTAGAACAGTGAGAATAGTTTCTGCAAAAAACTTCCACTTGGGTTACATTTTCAGCAGTTTTTATAACCAGAATTCAAAGGGATGGCCATCTAAAGATTGTCACAGAACAATAACAGGATTCACATGATTCTATTATGTCTTATCGAACAGTGTAAGCCTCCCAAAATACCATTATCTCTCCGAAGTCTTTAGAATAATTGACATCCTACCCTGGAGACAAAAAGAGGAATGCAAGCCTGTTAATCTGGTTTGGGGTGCTAATTGGGGCAGGGGGTGGGATTTAGTTTAATAACCTAAGAGACCTTTATTAGATTCTTAGGTTCACCAACATGGTGGCATAGTGGTTAAGAGAAATGGGTGACGGACAGCAGCACAAACCCACCAGGCACTCCGTGGAAACACTATGGGGTAGTTCTACTCTAACCGATAGGTTAGAGTTGTTTTCAGTCAGAATCAACTTGACAGCAGTGTACTTGGTTTGGGTATTTGGCTTCCTTCAAAACACAGGGCAAACATCACTTTTGACTGTCAAGTATGAAAGAAGAAAGAACTTTGAAAAAAGTGAGATACTCAAATTCCTGCCCTTATCCACAAAGAGTGACAGTACAGAATTATTTTTTACACAATTTTTTACGAAAGTTTTTTAGTAGTTAATTCTCTGCTTGGATTTTAATTCAGATTTGCATACAACTCACCAAAAATTGCTTATTAAGACACTGTCAAAGAGAAATTTTTTGCAGAAGAGTTTTTAAGGAACAAAACTTAGACACCAAGCAGATAATTAACCCATCGATACGATGCTTTATCGTGGACAAACTGAAGAATTGTTTTTCCTACACTTCTGCATGAGAGCATGAACTGCATTTTCTTACACATTTCTGTTTCTGAAAGCACCTAACAAATTTACATAAAGGTGCTCAGCAAATATTTGGTTTGTTCTGTTTATTTCTATTATAGTATGTATTATAACCTGTATTTGTCTTTATTTATTTGTTTACTTGTTCATTCATTCCTTCTCAAAAAAGGAAGGCAAGTTTCATTTTAGAAGGAAGCTTGTCTGCCCTGTTTATTGCTGCCATTATTTCTTTGAGCAGTGTCTAGCACTTAACTGATATTTGTTAAATGAATAAATAACATATGTAAAAATATCTGGCATATACTAGGTGTTACTAAATTTTAGAAATACATGTTTGGTTATGTGAGTGTTCAAAGTTGGGAAGAACTCAGTCAATCTTTCAAATCCTGTGCAAGAATATATTTTAGGACTTTCAGAAGCATCCAGCAGAAAAGTTCAATAGATATTGTCGTTTTTCTCTGGCTTTCTTTTTGATCTACTGTAGCATGCAACACACACACACACACACACACACACACACACACACACACACATGCACACACGTCTTTTGAATGACACAGAGCATTATCCAAGGCACAAGGGGGGCCTTAGGAGGTAGGTTTTGACATGCTGTACTATGATTACACTGTTTTGAAGTTGCATTACTTTTTCATCTGAATGAATATGAAACCTAGAATATTAATACAATGAAGACTGGCAGTTGATAACCCTAAAGAGGCTGCTTCAAGTTGCTGATCAAACACAGAATGTGCTACCTTCAAATCTCAAATAATCGTTTGTAGGTGTCTTGTCTGTAATCAGGATTTGCAAGTGATGGTGTAAGAGCTCTTTTGTGGTCATTGTTATTCAGTGCCATCACTGACCGTCGTCTGTAATCTTAAATGGGCTGCCTCATCTATCAGTCCTTGCCTTCCTGGACTCACAGTATCTGGAGGTTCAGCAGAGCACGTTAAATCAGCACTTTACTCTTTGAGAAGGTGCTGTTTCAGGTGTAAGGAGTTTCTCCCCTTCTCACCACTCCCCATGACAATTTATAGCACATTTTGAATTCAACTTTTGCAAATGCCTTCTCTCACCTATAACGAGACCCCCTGGGGTTGAAAGGTGAAAAGGGGCTTTGAGGAATGCCATTTCTTTTTTAGATGCTTTTGTGCCTGAGTGCCATATGCAAGACTTAATAGCAATTCCCTTCCTCTGATGCATATGACAACATAATATCCTCTAATTGCATCTGTTATGTCTTTGTACAAGGAGGAAAAATATTCTTTACAAGCAAGGCTACAAAATTACACACATTACAACTGAATATTCAGGTATTAAAATAGCTGTTCTTTCACATAAAAAAAGAAGACACTGGAAATTGTTTTTGTTTTTATTTGATATTTCCTCTACCATGGGACAAGAGTGGATGGATTAGGTCATTTCACAGGTACTTTGAAATACACAGCTCATAGAATCTTGATAGGTATACCTCAGGATGATGGTTCCACAAATCCCTTCAATCAAACAATGGGAAAATTGATTTGATTCCATTTTTAGTGATATTTAGAGAAAAGCCAAAGAGAGACTGAATTGTTCTGCTTCTCTTTAACGAACTCTGCATTTTCACCATTTTTAGACTTCAGAGCTAACCAAAGCTGTGTGCAGTCCCATTTTACTCCACATATTTTCTCAGTATCTGAAACTATGTACGTATCTTCAGCTCTCTCCAAATATGACTGTTTTCACTGCTGAAGGTAGGTACTGTGTCATTTGCAGGATGCCAGGCATTCCAAGGCCACCAAGTATGTAGAAATCAAACTCATGTGCATGCCAGAATAATTATATATATATATACACATATATGCATATATACCTATATGTGTATATATATATGTACACATAGACATAAAATTTATTAAGCATACTTTTCATCTTTGGTTTTCTTCAAATTTTTATTTTCTTTGTTGTGGTAAATATATATGAAACAGAATATTTTCCAGCTCAACAATTTCACATGCACAGTTCAGTGGTATTAATTATGTTCATAGTATTGCTCAACCATCAACCTTATCTGTTCCCAAATTTTTCCCTCACCTTTCTGTGGCAAGACTCATTTCCTTTAGCCCCTGCTTGGAAACAATTCCCCATTTTCAGTAACCAATAATGGTACAGAACAATGGATAAAATGGCACAGGGACATATTAACAAATATTTTGTGTAAAGATGCTACTTTTGTTTTATGTAAAGATGCTGCTGTTGTGTTCATGAGGCATGCTCCTATGTGGGATTCATATGTAATTATGCCTCCCTGATCAACTTTCTTTGTGGAAAGGTGAATAACAGCATACGTATCTAGATGCTTAAAGAGAAAAAAATTGCATCTCTGAAACTGGCTATGCCATCTTGGGCTCATCGACTGCATACTCTGAACCTATGAACCTAACTAGAGCAGTACCCCATATACCCTTTTTCTTTCACAACCAAGGAGCTTAACACTCTATAGAGTATCAAATAAAAAAGTCTTTTAACTTGTGTCCCTGAATAATGAATACATTGTGTTGCTGAAGACACATCTACACACAACATAAATAAACTACCCTTCAGAAACAGCTTTCTTCTCACCTGACCTTGCCACACCAGTTCACTTTGCAGTGGCCAGCTCTACATAAAGGACACAATTTACACAAAAGAAGGGTGGAGGGATACAGTGTGGTTTGTATGTATAATTTTGACCCCAAAAGAACTTACCAAGAATACTAAATGGAGATGCTCGACATATATTTCTCTTGGGCTTAACAGAAGGATTCAGGGAAAGAACTAAGTGACAAAAAAAAAAAATGCAAAATGGAACAAGTTTTACAAGTAATAATTAAAACCACGGTTTTTGAATCGATTATGGGTGAGAACACCAATTAATACACTCAGAGAAAGAGGGGACAGTGACTTCACCTATCTTTTTGCCTTTTCCTCATCTTTCTTGGCCATACTAAAAAGTGATTAAATAGTAAATTAAAAGTTGTCACACTCAAAATCAATAATTAACCTTGTCATATATTTCACTTGATATCATTGGAAAATTGGCTGATGTCATTGGAAAATTGGCCTCCTTGTATCCAGTGCAGTCAGACTGTACCTATGACATCTCAAATGAAAATCTATGCCATTGCTTAAAGCTCTTCAAGAGTTTCCTTTTGCTTCAAAAGTAAAATTACAGGTTCCTACCTATTTCTTCCTCTCCACTGCTGCCTTATAAACTAATCCCACAGAGTGAGGTTTAGGCTTATATTTTCATGTCTCCTGATACAACCAGCCCAAATAAAACAATATCAAAAAAACAGTATGACTTTGGTGCTTTCTTTTCTTTCAAAACTCCACTTCAAGTATTTTTTCTGTTACCTGGGTTCACTCACTCTATAATGGAGTCTTTACAGCTAATTGTTAATTTGATATAATGACAAAGAAATAAAAGCATCATAGACTTTTAGAAGCAGAAGGGAAATTGGAGATGATCAACTCCTTCATTGTCATATGAGATTATGGAAGTCTAGAGCGCAGATGACAGCCAGTAGCCAAGTCGTGATTAGAAACGATGTCATCTGGCTCCACTGACAATGCAGTATCTGTTAAATCACACAACCACACGTGAAAGCAGGGCTAAATGCTGGCACTGATTTTACAAAGTCAAAAAGATTTAATACTTAGCTTTGTTCTTTTCCACATTACAAACCTGTCTGAGCACATTAGAACCATCTTCAGAAAATTAAAATATCCTATGTTCTGCTAATGTAGTCTCAAGCTGCCTAGCCACTGTAGTTTCTTTCATTATAGAAAATCAGGGTATAATAAATGCCTATTGGAAACTAAAACCAACAAACCAAATTCATTGCCACCAAGTTGATTCTGACTCATAGTAACCTTATGGAACACAGTAGAACAGCCCCTTCCCCCCCTCCCCGGGTTTCCAAGGAGCAGCTGGTAGATTCAGACAGCCAACCCTTTGGTTAGCAGCCAAGTTCTTAACCACTGCACCACCAGGGCTCCCCAAAATTATACCCTTTATATTCTGAGATAGGATGGGAGAAGACAAGGATAGGAAATGCTTTAAACAATGTTGTAGCTAGGAGGATAAAGAATTGAAAAGATCCATGTCTACAATCCATGTAAACCTTCACTTAGTCAAAATTAAGAAAAAAAGAAAAGACCCACATCTGACTTTTTTTTTTCCTTTCATTATAAAAGATATGATGTTAAGTTGAGCATGAGGGTGGTGAAGGTATAACTGAATGCTTTGGGAAAAAGGAGGATGTGTATTAAATAATGAGAAAGAGAACCTTACGGGTGAATTAAAAGATTGCTCATCAGGGTTGAGGATCCATTTGTGGTTTCTGCCCGGGATAGTATACAAGAAAAAGAACATTGCCACTGCAAGCCCATTACATGTACTGAAAGGCCAAGTGCATTGCCAAAGTAAGATCAATGTATAGTCATGTAATAAAGGCATTTTGGAAAAGCTTAGGAGAGTACATTAAAATATTTAATCATGAGTTCTAAGTAGATGAGAGAAGAAAGTGAGTTTAAGACGTATATCATCGATTAGAAGGAGAAAAGGATCCCAAGAGTCTGCAAAGCACTATGGGATTTAAGAAAAGATTCAGTGGGAACTAAGAAAAGGCAGTGATGGAAAGATAGGTAATTGTGGTATAAAAGAGGAAGATTTTAGGAGTTTTCAGTGATGGAAAATTATGGCTCTGAGAATGGTTCTTTGAGGTAGAGTGATGATGGAATACATGTAAGGAGATAAATCCAAAGAAGTATATAATAGGTTATTGAATAGACCATCAATGTCACCCACACACATATACATTGAATTTTAGGAATAGAATGAAAGATCTGGAAGTTTGTGGGCATCAGCAAGGCAGATAGGGAGAAAGTAAATTAGTTCTTGCCTCAAATCATACACCAAGCACTTTCCTACTCATTGGAGTACGAGGTAAATGAGACAGTGCAGTGTACTAACAAAAAAGTAAATAAATGAACAACATATTATCTGACTAGACGGCACTTGGCTGTTGTAAGTTAGTGATAATGACAATAAAAAGCAAAACACTAATAGAGAGAATGAGGGACAAACTAGAAAAGATGTTCATGTCATTAAGGAGGTGAAATTGAGCTGAGGCATGAGAAAAAGCTGTATGTGCTATGATCAGGGGACAGGCATTCCAGGCTGAAGTAAGTGTGTTTACAAAATCGTGAGACAGGGAAGATTTCGGTGTGTCTGTGAAAGAACAGCGTGGCTGAAATGCCATAAACGAAGGGACTAACAGGAAGTAAGTTCAGAGAAGAAACAGTCAGATCTTTGGGTGGTCATTGTCAATGACAAGAAATTTGAAGTTCATTCTCTGAGTGATTGGAAGCCATTAGTGGCTTCCAGTAGATGGGATTAACTTCAAAGGAGGAAAGATAATTAAATAAAACTGAAAAAAAAAAAAAGAAGCATTCTGAAAATGACAGAGGAGAGTAAAGGGTATGTGGGACTTTCTTCTGGTTCCAAGATAATGAGGGAAGGGACAGGGAAAGAATGGGAAGACACAGAATTTAGGGGTGCACAATAGATCGTAACATTGCTGTAGAATGCCAAGCTGTCAGGTGTCAAGGAGACAAGAGGAAAGTGGCAATCAAGCCTTTATTCACTTACCACAGAATGAAATCAAGAGGCAAAAAGAGGCACTAGCTCCCCTGTTTTCCATTCACCCCCAGCAAATGGTTCTGGGAGAGTGTTAGGTGGATGCAGTGTAAACAAGGGAAACTGTCTTGCTACCATGGAGATCCAAACAGGAGGCTCTTTACGGGGAGCAGGGGAGGGGCAAGGAGGGCAAAGATACTGAGTCAAAGTGGAGTGATGTTCTTTTTGATGAGAAATGCAACACTATTCCTCTTCAATTTGTCATTCTGGCAGAGTAGACCACATAGTTGTGTGACTCAAAATCGTCAATGACAGTCCATTTCAGCTCACTAATGCCTACAAGGACCTCAGTGTTTATGAGCTCCTTTTCATTTTTAACGATTTCCAATTTTCCTAGATTCATGCTTTGTAAGTTTCAAATTCCTATTACCAATGAGTGTTCACAGCTGTTTCTTCCCATTTTGAGAGATGGAAGATAACCTGAATCATTCTTAGGTTAATATCCTATGCTCTGGTATGCAAATGTCTTACCACGATATACTGAGTCACTGGTACTTCATTCTTACCAATCCCAGTCTGCATAACGTCATCAATGTAGTGGACCTATGAGATGTCTTGTGAAGCAGAAAAATTATTGAAATACCTGTAGAATGAATAATAACATCAGGCTGGAGAGTTAAATTTCTGAGGTAGAAATATAAATGTGTAGTGCTAGCCTTACCAACTAAAGGCAAGCTGCTTCTGATGGTCTTCAGAAACAGAAATCAAGAAAAACACACTGGCCAAATCAATAGCTGCATACTAAATATCAGGAGATCTGTTAATTTATGCAAGCGATGAAACCACATCTGGAACACAGCCGCCGTTGGAGTCACCACCTGAGGAAGTTTCTGATAACCCACTGTCATTCTCAAAACTCCATCTGTGTTCTATGCAGTTACAAATAGCCAAGTTGAACGGAGATGTGGTGGGCATCACCACTTCTACACCCTTCAAGTCCCTGATGATGGCACTATTCTCTGCAATCTGTCCACGAAGGTGGCATTGCTTTTGGTTTACTATTTTCCTCGGTAGAGACAGTTCTAATGGCTTCACTTGATCTTTCCGACTGTAATAGCTCTTGCTCTACACATTAGGGCTGCACCGTGGGGGTCCTGCCAACTGCTCGTATGTCAATTCCAATTATGCATTCTGAAACTGGGGCGATCCTTATAGGATGGAGTGGATTTGGGGACCTAGTAGACCTGCTGTGAGTTACACCTGAGCTAAGATGTTGTAAAAAACCTTATCTCCCTCTGCCACTATTTTCACTTATAGGTCACAGTGATTTTTTTCTTCTCCTGAAATTTGTGTCAGTTGAGACCCACTGTCCAGTAACCCCCTGAAACTCTGATTATTTCCTTTTCTCCAGTGAACATTCACTATGATAGAAGGACACAGATCACTTTGAGGAAGACTGGAAGAAAGACTAATAGTACAAGTTTTTGCCTGTGTGGTAGGATTCTTCCTCAAGGGGATTCAGCCTCCTCTTCAAGGATTTCGGGGATGTGTAAACTGGCTTAAGTCTGGGAATCGACTGAGGGGCTGTGACTCTTCATCGTGGTGATTCAAGTCAGATGGCTGGCCAGTAGACACACAATTCTGCTTGTATAGATCAAGTAAACAGTAGGTTTCCCATCTGTTTCACTCCAACAGGCACCATGACTAAGTAGCCAGCATTGTAAGTAAATGCAAGTCAGACTTTTCTGATTATTGCTTTGACTCTGCTGTTCATTCTGGTAACCACGCCTACCTTGTCTTTAGTGATTAACTGCCGTCACATGACTTCTACCAGTTAGGGGTCCAGTCAACCATACTGTGGTTAAGGATTGTATTTCAGTTAGGACAGCTTCCATAAAATATGGCCTTCATAGAAGGGCAATCACAGCAGTTTTCGTGGATGCTGGGGCTCCCTTCACAAATTTAATCTTTACAGTTGTGGTGAAAGAGGTGTCTTCTGGACACTCCCTGAGTGGTGTGTTGGTCAAATGTGATACATCCTAATAGTCCAGTTTTCCTAAGCCTTTGGATATCGCCTTGCACAGTATACTTAGTACACCTTGCATTTCAACTTCATTTAATGTAGACTGCCTCTTGTTCTACGTTTTGGTCAACCAGTTGAATAAACAGACCCTTTCTAACCTCTTGAGCTGAAATATTAAATGAAGCATCTCTGCTTAGTGGCTTGTATCAATAAACTCAGGCTGATTGAACTTCATGTTCCTCACATCATTATCCCACATCTTTAATAACCATCTCTACACATATCACAGAGTTTTCTGTTTGTATATATTAAAAAATCCAGCAGTTCCTTTGGAGTGTAGTGAACCTCCCACGGGCCATACAGTAACTTACCTGTATAGCCTGCCAGTACCTAAGTCTAGTTTAGTTATAGGTCTAGAAGTAAAAATGAGTGGTGTGGGTAAATCCTGAGGATATTTAGAAATGGCTTATAAGACATCTGCTTTAAGGGATTCCCCCAGGCAATGACCCACATGCTGTCCTTGGCAATGTTTCAGACAAGGACTCTTCAGACATATCTAGACCAATCTCATCAGATGAGGGGTGAAGCATGACTTTCTAAGGAAGGTGCCTTAGCAAACAAAGGTCAAGTAATCTCTTCTATTATGATGATGATGATGATGATTGAATGAAAATGTACATTCCCACATAAATTTGCACGTCCACCTATATGCAGCTCCCACTGCTCTCCCTGTAGGGTGACAGCACACTCTTCCTGTCTGCTCCATACATGTCCTATCCTCCCAACAATCTCCTATCCCCTGCTTTCCACCAAATACCTGCTTCCAGTAAGGGGTCAGGAGGACAACATCCGATAGATGCATAGAACCATAAAGTGCACACATGATACAGTGAGTCTGTGTCACCAAGTCCAATCCATGCCTGTCCAAAGAGTTGACCTCCATTACGATTTATGAGCAGGGGCAGCATCAGGGCCAGGAGCCATGCTCCCAGGGGAAACCTCAAAGCCCCTGGGCTGTCAATTGCAGTCTTTGGTGGAAATCTCAGGGTGCACCCTTTCTTTCTTGTGTTGCCAGTGAGACTCAACTTTGTGAGCTCCATCGGGGCTATCACTGGTGGTGGCCGGGCACCATCTGGTTCTTCTGGTTCCGAATCGATATAGTCACCCACGCACATGGGTCTGTCTGTTTTTTGGGTTCTCTTTCCCCCATGCCATTTTGGTCCTTGGTGATCATCTGTTCCTGCTGAGTCGGAACCATTTGCTGTATCCTCAGATGGTAGCTTTGTAGCTTTTAAGACCCCAGACGCCACTCACCAATATGGGGTGCAGAGGGCCCTCTTAGCAAAATGCTAGTTGTGACAATTGGCCTTGATTTCCCCTGAAAGCATGGTCCCTGCCCGCCACCCCCTGCCCTGGCTACTCTGTCCTTGCAATATTGGGTTAAGATGGGACGAGTAATAACGTTATGTTGAAGTCTGCTTAATATTGCTCTTCTAATATGTGCTGTCACAGATCTCACTCAACTGAATTTCTATCAACTATCTAATATAAACCCTTCCCACCCTTGCAACCGTCAAAGAGTCTCTTCTTCTATGCCTGAGTCTGTTTTTAAGTTCTCATCATAGGGGTCTCATACAATATTTCTCCTTTTGCTGCTGACTACTTTCACTCAACATGATGTCCTCCAATTGAAACCAGGTTATGAGACGTTTCCTAAAATCATCATTGCTCTTTATCATTGCATAGTGTTCCACTGAGTATATACGCCATAGTTTACCTATCTGTTCTTCTGTTGTTGGGCATCCAGGTTGATTCCATCTTTTTGCTATTGTGGACTGTGCTGCAATAAACTTTTGTGTGAGTGTATCAGTTGGTGTGAATGGCCTTGATTCTGTATGATATATTCCGAGCAGTGGAATTACTGGGTCATATGGTGTATCTAGCCTGCTGGCTGCAACAGAGAGAGAGAGAGAAAAAAAAAGTGAGTTACCTTTGTTCTGTGAAAGCCAGCGCTCCCAAAAAGCAGGGTCAGCAAAAGAGAGGAGGTTTTCTGTTCTGTGATATGAAGTCCAAATTAACAGCCATATGTCTTGTCCTAGGGCTCACTAGGTATCCAGGAAGTTCCATTTAATTATCGATTCAGGCCTTGGTTTCCAGAGGGATTTAGGGAGACATGTGTTTAGTCCACTATCTTGACTCTGCCCTCAAGTAATCTCTTCAGATGAGAACGAGAGGGCTTGTTCTGTTGGCAGGACTCATTCAGAATTTAGGGGATCAGTGTCCCCAGATTCAAGAGTATATGTCCATAGGTCTCTATTCTACATTTTAAGATCTCATTTTTTTTCCAATCAATGCCTTCACTTCAACTTCAGACACCATTTGACGTTTGGATTTCAACTTGTGTTATAATTCTTCTCTACTCTTAAGTTTCTTTTCCCCCTCCCTTAGCAATATTAGCTCTGTTAGTACAAGAAATAAGGATTTCTTTCACAGGACAAATACCAAGTTGCAGGTCTTTTATGCAGTGCTTGAGGTGGGTCTCTGAAGCCTGGAGCTCATCCTTTTCTTTTTCCACTTTGTATAGCAAAAGTAGGACAACCATCTAGCTTCACTGTATTTCTCTGTTTGACAAAAATGCTCAAAGATATTGAGTACACAATCTCATATTGCCTGTCTCTCACAAACGTTTGATCCAGTGATGGTGATGTTTTGTGTACTTCAATTGCTACATCATGCCGTGAGTCAACAGTGCCTTCTTCACTACTGGAGATAAAGTCACGAGTGCCCTTAATTCAGGACAGACCTGAGAATCAATTCAGAAAACTTATCCTTAAGATTTAATTCCTTTGGAACCACAGTCAATGCCAAATGTCTCAGTCTGAGTTCTCTGGAGGAGTAAAGCTGGGTCTGACCCATAGGGGACTTAGAGGTCAGATTAGAACTGCCACATAGAGTTTTCAAGGAGCATCTGGTAGGTATGAACTGCCGAACTTATGTATGGAGACAGAAATTTACTTCAAGGAAATGGCTGACATAATTGGGAGGAAAAAGGCTGACACAAGTATATGGACTGGCAAGTTCCAAATCCGTGGGTCAGGCAATGGGCTGAAGGTCTATGCTGGTTTATGTCATTTTAGGGGTTAAACACTTCAGATCTGCAGGTCGGGCAACAAGTTGGAGGCCTCTTGTGGCTCTCAGTCTTGCCAGGGCCAGCAAATCCAGGCATCAGACCAGACACTTCTGCAGACTTTTCCAAAGAGTTAGAGATCAGAAGACAAGAAGAGCATAGCATCTAGAAAGAAAGTGCTGTTTGTGAAAACATCAATTTATAAACTGGAAGCAGGTCACACATCCAAGTTCACTCCCCTTTCAAATGATTAGGTATGTGTATCAGATGACAAAATGGAAGATAATTACATAGCATCTGCCAAATCACTGAGATTCATAGGCTAACCAAATTGACACATAGCATTAACCATTATAGCAGGGATTGCTGTGACTTAGCTATGTTTGAAAATCAATTGATCCCTTTGCAAGCAAGAGCTCTAAGCTCTGCTCAGGCACATGTCAAGGCAAAATAGACAGCAAAAATTTGGATATTAGGAGATTGTGCTAGAAGTCATCAAATATCAAAGCAATAATATCTTTTATTGCACTTGGTATATTTTAAAGATTTGGCATGTATATGTGTCCATTTCACAACTCCCAAAGTTATGCTAAACAGGACAGGAAGACAGTGGTTCCATTTTAAAGACAAGGGAAATAAATTCATGAGATTCAACTTAAGAGTCTTCACACAATTCCTCCTTAGACAAAAATGAATCCTCATATACATCAGGGCATATGGGGTAGCCTGGTCTAACAAATCGCCAGGTTCACGTAATTCAACTTACTCAGACTCCAATATATACATTTATGATCAGGGAAAGACCTTCCATTTGGACATTCATTGACCCAATATCTGTCCATCCCGTGACTGTATCCTTTTCTAGGAGATCTCCTCACCTGGCTGGAAGATGGGGAAACGGATAGCCTATTTTTATGGGACAGACCTGGATATTCCATTGGCTGGAACTCAGTTAATTGGCTATACTTCACAGCAAGCAAGACTCCATTTTCAGGTGTAGTGTAACCAGTGCCCAGAAGGAAAATGAAATGAGTTTTGGCAAGTGCATATCAGTCTATACCACAACCAGAGACAGATCCTAGGACTCACCACCATTTGGCTGCTGTCTGTATGAAATTGCTTTGCTTCTGCTAGTAGTTAATTCCTAGGCCTAATTTTGGATTTATTTTATTTAAATCCTCAGCCTAAGGTGCACCCCAGAAAAGAGGGCATATTCATAAATTCCATTTATTTCACCATCTACCAAGTCATTCTAAAAGTCACAGTTTCTCTCAAGAGGATTTAAGAAATAGCCAGATAACAGAGAAGCAAAATGAGCTTTGACTATATCAGGGAATTTGAATGCTGACAAGGATACCTCAAAGCTACAAGTTTGTCATTCTCCATTAAGTTTTGTGATAATGATTTGACACAAATTCTAAAAGGGTATTTTGTCCGTTGCTGTGATTTACAGATAGGAGCTCCTCTCTGTGGGAGAAAGACATGTCCCCTTTGTTAACCCAGTTGCAGGACCCAACTATCTGCCAGGAATGTGCAGGGTACCTACCAACGCAGGTTCACTGCTTCACCCTTTTCCAGGGTTTCTGTGCTCCCTGCCCTCCTCCTGCACTGAGTTTCTGCTCCCTGTGCTCTGTCATCTGGTTTTCTTTTCTGGTCTCATACAGGTGTGTGCAATTTTACCCAAGGCTTTCTCCGCACAGAAATTTCTTGTAATTTATGACTTGGCCAACTTGCTCTTTCTTTGAAGAAGGATGTGAAGGTGAGAAGTAGGCTAGCCAACCAGAGGGGAAACGTTGCCTGATGCATTTGAACTGCCACCCTTTCGACTGGCAACTGTAGCTCTTAACCACTGCACAACGAGGATTTCCCATACAGGTGTAAAACCCCTAAAATCACATTGCCCTCCAGTTGGTTCTGACTCACTGAGGCCTTAAGGGACAGAGCAGAGCTGTCCCCATAGAATTCCAAGGAATGGCTGGTGGATTCAAACTGCTAACATTTTGGCTAGCAGCTGAGCTCTTTCTACTCTTAAGCACTGTGTCACAAAGGTTACACACACACACACACACACACACATGTTTATATATATACATATAGACATGTATTCATATACACACACAGATACGTTTTTATGTATGGTTATATATATGTATATATATACACATGTATATACATACATATATGTTTATATATATACACACCCTTCACAGTCCAGTAGATTCTAATTCATGGTGACCCTGTAGGACAGAAGAGAGCTGCCTTTTAGGGTTTCCAAGGAGTGACTGGTAGATTGGAACTGCTGACCTTGAAATTAACAGCCATAGCTCTTAACCGCTGCACCACCAAGGCTCTCTCCCTCCGTGTGTGTGTGTGTGTGTGTGTGTGTGTGTATTATGTATATCTATATGTTTTGTGTGTGTGTGTGTATGAAACTCTGGTGGCTTAGTGGTTAAGTGCTATGGCTACTAATCAAAAGGTTGGCAGTTGGAATCCACCCGGCACTCCTTGGAAACTCTATGGAGCAGTTACACTGCATACTATAGGATCACTATGAGTAGGAATTGACTCAGTTGCATGAATTTATATTTGTCACACACACAGAGACATACATATTTTTAGTAGGACCCATCTTGTCCTTGCCACAGGCTAGCATCATTTGCCTTTCCATGCATCTTGGACCCCTGGCTATCTGCACACAGGTGTGGTTTAAGGATGCTGGCCTTTTCCTTTGCGCTGTAGAGTGCTGGCGTTTCTTCTTGGTTATTAACGCCAAGGACAAGAGACGCTTTTCTTCTGTCACCCTGTGCAAAGCTCAGGAGTCTCCATCTGCTCTTTGGATTCTGCTTTTTTAGGGACTCTGTGAGGCTGTTTTAGTTTTGATCGGCTTAAACGACAATGTTATTAGAAATGACAATACTCTCGAATCCTTTTCATTATTTTTTCATAAGTTCTAGGGTTTAGTCTTCTTGTTCCTGCAGCCTCTGATGTTAAAATAACATTTACCCTGAAGCATTCATCACATTTTTTCAGAACATCTTTATTATTTTTAACCCATTGCCAGAGACATCTCCTCTGGCTTGCCACATGGAGGCCAGAGCAAGATAAGTAGGACTTGCAAAGAGGGAGAAATTTTACCATTTACTGTGTCACCAAATATTAGAAAGGACAACCTTCTGGCCACTGCACTGGGAAGTTACAGAAGCAATTAGTTTTGTCCTTGACACTTCAAGTAGAACTTCTTTTTCTTCCTTTCTGTTCTTTTCTAACTGGCTAGAGGCAGATTTGTGAGGTAAGTCTTGGTTTGTCTTTGGTCCTTTATCTCCCTGTTGGCTGTGTTTGAATGGCTCGCACTTTTCTCCCCACTTCTCCTTTCTCCTTTGTCTTAAACTTGACTTGTCCTTTGCCGGAAGTGCCTGCTTCCATCCATTCATGGGCATTTATTGAGCTCCCACTCTGGCAGGCATGTTTCTTTGAACTAGGGATAGAAAGATGGTTAAGTATCATTCCTCATGTTGAAGACCTGAAATGCAGCAAGAGGAAGGACAGGCACTGAAATAATTTATGTGAAAGGGTTTGAAGAGAGAGCTTGAGGGGGTGAAAGACACAGAGGCTACTACCACTAACTCTACCTGATAGCTTGGAGTAGGCGTCCCAGTGGTGAGGCAGCTAAATTGGGAACTTATAGATGAACAGGAAAAGCAGAAGGACAATCTAGGGTGAGGGAACTATATATATGGAAGAGGATACAGTACTCAGGGGAAAAAACAAAAAACAAGAGACCCCAAACCCTATTTTCTGATGTCCCCCACTCATCAAAATATCTTTAGTACACACGAGTAGATCTCAATATTTTTTTGCAGGCCCCACCCACCAGGGAAATATGATGTGTTCTCGTAGGTAACTGTGATTCGCAGCATAGCCGGGTATCTCTGCATTGCTATAAGAAAAAAAAGAACAGGAGAGAGAGTTTGGAAGAAGGAACTACAGGAGCGATTCCGTCTTGCCTTGGTTAAGTATCAGAGATGCAGGTTCTTCAAGAGAAGGGTGATTAATATGTCTCATTTTTCCCTGGTGATTTTTTTTTCAAAAACCAGTGTTATAAAATAGAAATAAAAATTCAAATCAGTAAAAGAAGAACTCTTTTCAAACGAGAGAGGAATAGGAATGACTAGCTGCCTCGTATCTTTTAAAATATACAATCATAAGTAAACAATGGCTCAACTACCATTTTCAAAGTAGAATTTTTTAAAGGACTCACCTCCAAAATAGCACCATTAAAAAAAAAATTGCAGCATGAGCCAGGGGGATTAATAGTTTTCTAAGGTAAATTATTATATTCCTAATAAAGTGCTGGATAAAGCAGAAACAATATTGCACAGGACTCTGCTTCATATCATTCTCACTTGAAATGAGGATTTTCTCTCATTTGCTTCAACTCTATAAAAATCACACCTTCCCCAGGAGATTCATTACCATATGGAAGAGTCGGGGCAGAGGGAATAGTCAGAGGAGGATAGATAAAGATGTTCCAAAATATGAAGGTCTCTGGAACAGTACTTTTTTTCATGTTGTCTCGTGGCAAGATGAGCGTAGGAGTTACAAAGTGAGCAGACAGTAAATTTAGAGCCAATAAAAATGAGACATTTCACAAGGCATGTAGCTTGTTTGTGGGAATTTCTGACACCTGAAGGTCAAGGAATTAAATACTGGAGTTGGATTTCTACTAGAGCTGATGGTTTTTCACGACCAATGCAGCATTGACTGGTATGCTAAGATAAAGTTAATCAAGCTGTAGGCTTCATGCCGAGGGAGCAAGCATTTCTTCTCAGGTGTTAGGAAGGCAGCAGCTTACACACTTGGCCAGCATCATTTAGTTGCTTCTCCTGGTGCCGTAGTGGTCAAGTGCAACATCAGCTAACTAAAGGTTGGCAGTTTGAGTCTACCAAGCACTCCTTGGAAACTCTATGGAGCAGTTCTACTCTGTCCTACAGGGTAGCTATGAATTTAAATTGACTTGATGGCAACGGATTTGGTTTCCTCTCTGGAGGTTATTAAAAGTTTGAGTGATATTTGACGAACTCATGGGCTGTTAAAAAAAAGAACATCATTCTGAAGTTGTCCCATATCGAGAGCAATATTGTTCAAGCATATTCATTTAAAAAAATATATAAGGCAGAACTTAATGTTTTTCATTGCTGTACTTTATATGAAGTTTACAGAACAAACTAGGTTTTCATTAAGTAATTAGTACACATACTGTTTTTATGATATTGTTTGCCAACCCCAAGACACGTCAGCACTCCCCCTTTTGGACCTTGGATGCTTTATTAGCATCTTTCTTGTCTCTGCTGACTTCTAGTCCTTGCCCTTGGGCTGGTGTGACCCTTTAGACTTGTTTTGCTTTATAAGCCTGTTTAGTCTTTGGCTGAAGGGTGAACCTAGGGAGTAACTTCATTACTGTACTGAGAGAGTGTCTGGGGACAATACTCCTGGGGTTTCCCCAGTCTCACTCAGGCCAGTAAGTCTGGTTTTCTTGTTTGCTTTTTATTGTGAAGAGCAAAACTTAATTTTTAATTCTATACCAAACTCTTTGCATAGTCAAAGGGCATTATCTCAACTTCCCTTTACCTTCTTTAAAAGTGGAGTACTGTGTATTTTAGGGGTAGATGGTTTGTTCTAGAAGTGTATCCCCAGTCTAATCCTCAATTACTAATGACTATTTTTAAAGGGTAGCGTTAGTGTGATGTCTAGTTTACACCACACAATACCGCTAGAGCCATGTCTGGGGAAGCCACAATCAAGTTAGGGTTGGATTTTCCCAAAGAGGTAAAGATATATCACCAGGTGGTGAATTACCAGTTATTTTGAGGCTCATGTTTCAGAGATTGTGCTAACTGGGTTAGTAACAGAGGAAAAGACCGAAGAGGTATATGGTAGCCACTAATGAGCAACTTAATGCAAGAGAGACAATCGCTAGCATTCAAATTTCAGCTGTTACCAGTTAGTGTCTATGTAACCTTGGCCAGTCATTCAACTTCTCTTACTCTCAGTGTCTGACTCCATGAAGTGGGAATATTAAACTGACCTGGTGTTATGGTGGTAAAGATGAGACTCATAAATAGCTCTCAGTTAGTGTGATATTGTCCCACAGGGTACATTGATAATGTATAAGGATACGACTGCCTGTGGGTGGTTAAACGCTACATCTGCTAACCTAAATGTCGGTAGTTCAAATCTGCCAGGCACTCCTTGGGAATTCTATTGGGCAGTTGTACCCTGTCTTATAGAGTTGGTATGAGTCAACCTTATCTCGACAGCAGTGGGTTTGAGTTTTGGTTATTAGGGTGGTAGTTTAACTGGCGTCCTGTGGGTAGAAGCCAAAGATGCTGCTAAACGTGTTACAGTGCACAGGGTAATGCCTTCACTCCTGCCCAGCTGGTAACCATCATGCCCAAAGAGTTAAGCCTAAGTTGGAGAACCACTGGACTCAACTTATGTAAAGTGATTGGCACCATGCCCAGCAAAATAACGAACAAAGACATCTTATTATTTTCATTATTATTTGGAAGTAAACAATTAATTCTAAAAAAACAGTACCACACACAGACTCAGATCAAGAATACTAACTCTGTATTGATATTCTAACAGCCTACAGCCCTGGTAGAAAAAGAATAACCCCAGATTGCAAAAGCATTAATTAACGGAAATGCTTTGGCTCGTGAATGTGGCAAAGTCCACCTTTAGCAGGTTTCTTAGTTGTGAAAAGCTTTTATTATTTCAGAATTTATGTTGCTAATACTATTTATTTATTATAGTACTTGGACTTCAAATGAGCCTTGGTGGCCTAGCGGTTAAGAGCTCCATTGCTAACCCCCAAATGGGCAGTTCTAATGAGTTAGCCTCTTCTTGAATACAGTATGGGGCAGCTCGACTCTGTTCTCTAAAATTGCTACAGATTTCAGGTGTTGGACCTGAAATCACCAGGATCTGAAGCTGTGAATATTTTAGGTACTTATTGATGCCATAGATTCCTGAGTCAGATCTGCACAGGACATGCTGTTCTTAGATGCTTTTGAGTCAGTTCTGACTCACAGGGATCCTATGTACAAGAGCAAGAAACACCACCCAGTCCTGCACCATTCTTACAACCACTGCTGTGTTCGAGTCCATTGTTGCAGGCCACAGAGCCAGCAAATTAATTAAAAAAAAAAAAAACACCCACATACTACCATCGAGTCAATTCCAACTCATAGAGACCCTATAGACCAGTGTAGACCTGCCCCATAGTTTCCAAGGAGCACCCAGCGGCTTCGAACTGCTGACCTTTTGGTTAGCAGCTGTAGCAACTAACTACCAAGCCACCAGGATTTTCAGCAAATTAATTCTTTTATTAAAAGATGATTCTCTGGTTTCAACCACTGTGTGGAATCCCAGTCATGATGGGCTTGATTACACGTCTGCTAGACTGGGTATTTTCTCCACTTTGTGGTTCTAAAGACCCTCAGCAAAAATCCCCAGAAGTCAGAAGTAGTAAGAAAAGACAAATCAGGCAAAGCCTGTTTCTCCTGAGACCTAGACAAGAGTTTATCTGACTAGTGTTTGCCTACACATTCCCCTCAGCTCTTCCCTCAATTGTGCCCACCCAGAGCAAGTTAATTTCGGACATCAGGTATAATAGGGGAAAAGTGTCACTAACAATTAGTGAACATTAGGTGATATTTTTATAAGAATGAGATATTGCTGCTGCCACCATGTGCTTGCATTCAACTAGGAGGAAATGATAATTACGCTAATCCACGGTTCAAGAAGAGAGCTTAAAAACTGCTCAGGTTTCACTCTCTTTTTACAAGAGACAACGAGTGGAGACTGCTAAGAACTATACTAAACACTAGTCCATATGACAACTTTCCAAAACTCAACTCTTTGCCGTTGAGTCAATTCAAACTCATAGTGGTTCTCTAAGGCAGAGCAGAACTGCCCTGTAGAGTTTCCAAGGAGTGGCTGGTGGATTTGAATCCCTGACTTTAGCAGCCAAGCTCTTACCCAGTGCCCCACGAGGACTCCCTGGGAACTTTAGGAGAATTACAAAAGATATCTCTCTTGGTGGGCACATGGCACCTTCATATTCTCATTACAATAAGAATATTACAATATGACTCCAAGAAGTTCAAAATAGTTGCTCTCTGCTTCAGCAGATGGAGGTGAATTCCAGCCCTATGTGTCCATTGCTGTAAGCATCCTTGTGCAGTGAATTAGAATGTTGACATATTTTATATGCAAGGCTGTTTAAAGTCTAGCACTCTCAAGTTATAGGGGAAGAAATTGAGAGTTAAAGAGGTGAAATGACAAACCAACCTCAAGCAATTAGTTAAGTATACAAAGGGATGTACAAAAGGATGCAGAATGCAAGTGTCCTGATTTCTAGGACACGGTACTTTGAGTTATACCACGTGTAAGGCACTGCCACAAAGAATCTTATCAGGACAGATTCAACATACAGGGAGCCATGAAAATTTGGCATGCATTCTGAAATGTTAGATATCTTTTTGTTTCTATCCTCCTAATAATTAATATCTGATGGTCTTTGGACTATTTTGATGTTCACTTTCCCCTTTTAATCCTGTCACCAGTGTGTTTGTGAAAACTAAATAACAGTTAAGAGACATTTTCAATAGGCAATAAATCTATGGCATAGATTGTAGTTTTATTTGGGAAGGTAAAATGTTTATCTTTACATTTTGCCAAGTCCAGCAATTTTCAAATTTTCTTTTATTTAGGAAAAAGTAGAATAAATACAATAGATGTAGTAACAAAGTCAAGTAAGATTGTGAACAAAGACGAAGAATAAAGATGCTAGAATTTGGTAGCAGATTTTTTTTTTTAAATCAGAATTTGTTAACAGATTGTTGTTACCAGGCAACTAAAGAAAGGTTTAAAAAATAAAATAAAGATTTTATAATATGACAAACACTGGCATAAGACAGAGTTGTCTACTTATTATTTGTGACCTTGGACCAGTTAATCAATCCTCTAAACCTACGATTCTTCAACTGTTAAATGGGAAAATGATATTTAACTTAAATGGTGCTTTTGTAAAAATTTATGATGATTCCAAGTCATGCGTGTGTCTAACATTCAGAACTACAACTCAAAAACAAAAAGATAAACAATTTAATTAAAAAATTGGGACAGGAATTGAAGTGACATTTCCCCAAAGAAGCTATCTAAATGGCCAACAAACATACAAAGTGTACAACTTCATTAATCATTAAGAAAATTCAATAACAATTACAATGATATGCCACTTCTATTGATCAGGATGTCTATAAATATTTTATATATAACTAACAAATGTTATCCAGAATGTGATGAAAGTGGAACCCTGATACATTGCTGGTAAATCCGTTGCCAGTGAGTTAGTTCTGACTCATGGTGGCCCTTTAGGACACAATAGAACTGCCCCATAGAGTTTCCAACAAGCACTTGTCACACTGAAACTGTCAACCGTTTGGTTGGCATCTCTAGTTCTTAACCATCACACTACCATGGTTTCCTCCATCGCTGGTGGCAAGGTTAAATGGCGCAGCTACTGTGAATAACAGTTGGTGGTTCCTCATACATTAAACACAGAATTTTTTTGACTCTGCAATTCCACTCCTAGTTACTTGTTCGAAAGATGTGAAAACACTTAAACAAACACTTGTGCATGCATGTTGATAGCGCATTATTCACAAGAGTTAAAAGGTGAATGTTCTCTTAAGTGTATTTTTATGGTAACACCAACCAAAAGAACAACTGTGAACACCATTTTGGTGAGTGGTGTCTGGGGTCTTAAAAGTCAGCAAGGAGCCATTTAAGTAGTGTCAATTCACCCCAATCCACCTGGAGCAGCAGATAATGAAGGATATCGAAGTCCTGGGGAAAATATGAGTCTCGGAGACGGACGGTGTCATGTAATCCAGAGACTATGTCAGGATGAGACCAGAAGAACTAGACAGAGGCAGCCACCACCAATGACTGCCCTGTCAGTGGGCACAATGTAAAGTCCCTGATACAGCAGGAGAAAAATTAGTGTGCAGACCTAGAATTCTTTTGAAAGACCACAACTGATGGTCCGTTAGACTGGACGGTCCCTTTAGAACATTGCTCACAGATTCTGTCAGCCAACAGCTGAAACCAGCACAAAAGCCAACTCTTCATGCAAAGATTGGACTGGACTATACTGGTGAAGAATACGAAGTCTGAAAATTAAGATCGTGAACTCATCCTAGAAAAAGTGCTAAGTACCTCACTGCTGAATATCCCTACAGTCATCTTTGAGGTACTCTCCTTGGGAAGCGATGCACTGACATCAGCACCTAGTTCACCCTTTAAAGCAATTTTGGAACTTTTTCTGGAATGGCCATTAGAGGTGTCATTGTACTACCCCTGATGTCTTTAACGTCATCAAAATGTCTTGCTTTCAATATTTCCTTTACCTTTGAGTAAAGAAAAAGGTCACTTGGGGCCAGATCTGGTGAGTAGGAAGGTTTTCCAATACCATTATTTGTTTACTGGCTAAAAGCTCCCACACAGACAGTGCTGTGTGAGCTAGTGCATCGTCATGATGCAATAGCCATGAGGTGGTGGCGAAAATTTCAGGTTGTTGTCATCTAACTTTTTCATGCAAGCTTTTCAGCATTTCCAAATAGTAAACTTGGTTAACTGTCCAGCTGGTATAGATTTGTAATGAGCAATCGCTCTGATACCAAAAAAGTTGACAACATTGTTTTGGCTCTTGATTTAGACTGATGGCACTTTTTTGGTTGTGGAGAACTGGCTGACTTCCACTGTGCATGTTGATACTTTGTTTCTGGGCCATATTGGTGTACTCGTGTTTTATCACCCATAACAATATGGCCCCAAACATGATCTTGCCTCTCCAAAAGGTCTTGGCAAATTCTGTCTCTCCTTTAATTCTGGTCACTGGTAAGCTCCTTCAGGACCATTTTTGCACACATCATTCTGATGCCAAGTTTTTCAGTTAAGATTTTCGTAACTGCTACTTTATCAATGTTTATTTGGTCTGCTATGCTTCTCATAGTCAGATGATGATCTTGACACACAATTTGGTGAATGTTTGCAATGTTTTCATCGGTTCTGCTCATTACTGTCCATCCTGACAGCTCCTCATCAGTGATCCTTTCTCTCCCCCCAGAAAAATGTTTAATCCATTTGTACACTGCCATTTTCTTCATGGCGTTATCTCCATAAACTTGGGCTAATATATCCTTAATTTCATGTCCACTCTTGCCAAGTTTAACAAGAAGTTTAATGTTTGTTCACTGCTCTAATTCAAACTCCAACATTCTCGTGATGGCATACAAAAACACATAAGCATAATGAATGCCACTCAGCAAGACATGGGCACGTCAACATGAACACAGCTGTGAGACACTGATATACCAAGGTTATGAAACCTTACTGAGCAGTTTGTACAGAGCTGCCAATGTAAGCATGCAGTGACAAGTTTATGAACTTAATTGTCAGACGTGGTATCCTTCTTGGTTTAAATATATTTATGTGGCTTTCTGAGAATTCTTGTCTAGAGGCAAGATGAGAGGTGGGATGGGGACAGGCATTGGTTGAATCAATGTAGGAAGCACAGTGTGGAAAGAAGGAGTGTGCTGTCACAGAAGGGTGAGGGTGAAGAGTGGTTAGAGTTGCATAGTGGCATGGTTATGTGGTTTCATATGGTAAATCGATTTGGATAGTAAACTTACACTTAAAGCACAATGCCAGCCAGCCATTAAAGCACAATAAAATATTTCAAAAACAAAAGTGTTGTTGCTGAGGCGCTTACGTACAACCACATGAGATTTGATTTCCTGGTTTGAGGTTTAGGGTCATGACTTCACAGCACATTCCAGTTGATATGCCTAATACTGTTTTCAGCTCTGTTAGCGCTCCCCCAGCTCAGTATGCAGTGGCTGCAGGCTTAAAAGTTTGCAAGCCACCATCCAAGGTACAGTTGTTTTCTATTTGTTTGGAGTAGCAGAGGAAAAAGGACTGTCAGGAACAGGAAGAGGGGAGGGAACTCATGGCTAATTGCCTTCATAAACAACTACTTCTTTTGCCAGGGAGCCAGAGGAACTGCATGGTGCCTGGCTTCTACTACTGAATATTTTCATCAAAGATTCTATAGAAGCTTTCTGATCAAAATTAGGGAAAACATGGAACAGAATTTGAAAATAAAATCTGTAATTGAGATTTTCTATAGCCACTGAGGCTAGATGAAACGCCCAAATTATTGCCCTGATATAATCTTTAAACCTTAAACCAAAAATGTCCTCTCAATCAAAACTACAATGAGATACCATCTTACTCCAACAAGGTTGGTGTTAATCTAAAAACTATAAAACAATAAATATTGGAGAAATTTTGGAGACTGAAACTCTTCTGGGAAAATAAAATGGAAGAACTACCTTAGAGATTGACTTGGCACTGCTTTAAATCTAGAAATAGAAATACCATAGGATCCAGCAATCCCACTGCTTGGAATATATCCTAGAGAAATGAAGGCTGTCACACAAACAGATACATGCACACCAATGTTTGTTGTAGCATGGTCCACAATAGCAAAAAAAAAATGCAATCAACGTAGTGCCAATTAACAGATGAATGGATAAAAAAGCTGCAGTATAGTTACACAATGGAATATTATATAATGATAAAAAATGATGTTGGGAAACATCTGATAACATAGAGTCATCTGGAAGACATTATGCTGAGTGAAAGTAGTCACAAAAGGACAAATATTCTATGAGACCACTATTATAAGGACTCAAGAAAAGATTTAAGCAGTGAAGAAAATAATCTTTAATGGTTACAAGGGAGGGGTGAGAGGGAGATGGGTATTCTCAGATTATGTTGTAGATATGAATTCGGTTAAATGAAAGAAATGACAGCACATAACAGAAGGCAGAATAGCACTGCCGGTCTATACCAAAAGCTCAGAGGTTTTCTAAATACAACCCAGCATTTGAAAGTCAGAGTAGCAGGGCAGCAGTCTGGTGACCATGGTTTCGGGGGACATCTAGGTCAACTGGCATGACTAAAGTTTTGTTAAGGAAAATGTTTTGCATCCATTTTGGTGAGTGGTGTCTGTGGTCTTAAAAGCTAGCAAGCCACCATCTAAGGAGCATCCGTTTGTCCCAAACCACTCAGAGCAGAGGAGAACAAAGGACATCAAAGACATGAGGAAAATATGAGTCCAGGATAGAGAAGGGTCCAGGTGATCAGGAAACTAAATCAGCATGAGACCAGAAGAACTAGATGGCACCTAGCCACCACCAATGATTGTCCTGAGAGGGAACACAACTTAGAGTCCCTGATGTAGTGGGAGAAATCTGAGGGTGCAGATATAGAACTCTGTTAGAAGATCAGACGGGATGGTCTGACATCCCATACAGTCCCCTGAGAACATGGTTCCTGGACTTGCTGCAAGTCCAGAGATGAAACCAGCACCAAAGCCAACTCTTCAGACAAAAACTGAACTGGACTATCGGACATAGAATCATGATGGTGTTGTGTGTGCTTCCTGGCTTAAGTATATACAAGAGGCTGTCAGAATAGTTCTTCTCTAGAGGCTGAGATGGGAGGGCAAAGAGAAGGGGACAGGAGTCAGGAAGTAGAAGGTGGAAAGGAGTAGTGTGCTGTCACAGCGTTGGGAAAGCAGCTAGAGCTGCGTAGAGGTTTTACATGGCCAAATTGACTTGGATTGTAAACCTGCACTTAAAACACAATAAGAAAAATTTTAAAAAATATGTCCTCTGAAGTCTTCTTTAAACCAAATAATAATTTAGCTTAATTAGCAAAGAATACCTAATCTGAGCATTGTGCTCTTTAGAGAATGATCTGTATGAGATCACACTGAGGACAGCAACACAAAAGGTTTAAAAGGAAGCTGATGGGGCAGTGAGTTTATGTTACTGGAGAGCAATAATTAGATAAAGAAAAGTGAGAATAGTAACACAATTTGAAGAATGTACTCAATGTCACTGAATGGTACCTGCAAAAATTGTTGGACTGGTGTATGTTTTGCTGTGTACATTTTTCACAACACTAACAAAAAGAATTATTTTGAAAGAAACAACATAAATGTCTATCAACAGATGAATGGATAAACAAATACTATATACATGAAATAGAATAGATTGAACCATAAAAAACAAAATATTGGTACATGCTAAAACATAGATGAAGCTTGAAGACATTAGGCTAAGTCAAAGAAACCAGACTCAAAAGTTCACATATTTTGTGAATATATTTATATAAAATATCCTGAACTGGAAACCCTGGTGACATAGCAGTTGAGTGCTATGGCTGCTAACTAGAAAGTCAGCAGTTTGAGTCTGTCAGGTGCTTCTTGGACACTGTATGGGGCAGTTCTACCCTGTCCTATAGGTTCACTATGAATCAGAATGGACTCAACGACAATGGGATGGATTTTTTTCCTGAAAATGTAAATGCATAGAGACACAAAGCAATTTGGTGATAGCCAGAGGATGGAGGAAAGATGGGCTGGGGAGGTCTTGTTTAACAGGTATGAGGTTCCTTTCAGAGGTGATTAAAATGTTTTGGAACTTGGTAGCGGTGGTGCTTACACAACGACAATGTACTAAGTTCCACTGAACAATACATTTTTAGTGACTAATTTTGTGTTTTATAACTTGCACCTCAATTTAAAAAAATATTATGTAGATAGAAGATTTACGTAAACTAGTTGACATGCATAGCATATACTACTTCCTTGGTAGCACAGTGGTTAAAGGCTACCGCATGCTGCAGCTGCTAACCAGATCAAATCCAGCAGCTGCTCCTTTGAAACCCTTTAGAGCAGTTCTACTCTGTCCTACAACATTGCTGGAAGTTTAAATTGATTCAATGGCAATGCCTTTTATTTGTTTTTTTCTTTGTTTTAATCTAATGAAGTAGATTGCAAAAAATGATTCTCGATGTCTTGGTGGCTGTGTGCTTTAGCGTTGATTCTGCCTCGCAGAGATTCTATAGGTCAGAGTAGAACTGTCCCATAGGATTTCCTAGATGGACATCTTTATGTGAGCAGATCTCCAGGTCTTCTCTCCTGGTGAGTTTGAACTGTTGATCTTTTGGTTAGCAGGTGAATGGTTAACCATCCTCCTCAAGCTGTCTCCTTCCCCTCTTTTTATCCATACTCTTTGAAATGGAACTTTTCAATGCCTCTCATCAAGCCGTGGAATCTAAAGCCCACACAGTGGACTGAGACTAACCTACTAACTGGCTTTCGACTAAAAGAATTAGATGGCAAGGCCTCTGCTGGCTTTCTGTGACCCTCGTGACTACATGAGGGAACGTTCCTGCTGCAAGGAAGCTGAGAGAACTGCAGGTCAGTTGCCACCATCACTCTCTTCAATGGTGAGGCAATCAGTAGTAGGAGAGCCACCTAGGTGACCTATGTTTGACTCTAGGTAATGCAGCTGAGCCCAGAAGAACCAAAGATGAAACCAGCCTATGTTACTGTCAACCCACAGAAACATGAGCTAAGTAAATGGATGATATTTTAATCTACTAACTTTTGAGGGCAAAGTTGTTAAGAGCTTGGCTGCTAACCAAAAGATCAACAGTTCAAATTCACCAGTGGCACCTTGCAAATCCTATGGGGCAGTTCTACTCTGTCCTATAGGGTCACCATGAGTCAGAATCAACTTGACAGTGTTGGGGTTGGGGTTTGGTTCTTATGCACCAATAACAGATGGACACAAGTAATATTTTTATTAGAGTATTTCAAATATTCAAGAACCTTATCTTAAGTAATCCCAGAATTAATCATTTGCCCAAACATCCAAAAGAGAGATGCGTGGAGTGGATGATCACTAAGGTCCATAACGACATGGAGGAAAGAGAACCCAGAAGACAGGCAGACCCACGTGAGTGGGTGTCTACAACTCCTGACTAGAAGAACCACATGGTGCCCGGCCACTGCCAGTGATAGCCGTGATGGAGCTAACAAAATTGAGTCTCACTGGCAACACAAGAATAAATAGGGGTACACCCTGAGATCTCCACTAAAAGACCACAATTGATGGTCCAGGGGCTTCGAGGTTCCCCTGGGAGCATGGCTTCTGGCTCTGATGCTGCCCCTGTCCATAAATTGCAATGAAGGTCGACTCTTCAAACAGCAATGGATTGTAGTTGGTGACGCAGAGTGACCATATCTTTTGGGTACTTTGTGGTTCTATGCATCTGTAGGATATCATCCTGCTGACCTCTTACTGGAGGAAGGGGAGTGGGTGGAGAGCAAGGGATAGGAGACTGTTGGGAGGATAGGACATGTATGGAGCTGAGAAGAAGAATAGGGTGCTGTCACTGGGCAGGGAGAGTAGTGGGAGCTGTATATAGTTGAGCATGCAAATTTATATGGGAATGTACATTTTCATTCAATCATAATTTTTTAAAAAAGGAATTTTTAATAGCACACATTAGAAACAAGAACAATATTAAGTGGACTTCAGCATAACTTGAATACTTCTTCCATCTTAACCCAATATTGCAAGAACAGAGTAGCTGGGGCAGGGGGCAGGGGACCATGCTCTTAGGCAAAATCGAGGCCAATTGGCACAACTATCATTTTGCTAAGAGGGCTCTCTGCACCCCACGTTGGTGAGTGGTGTCTGGGGTCTTAAAAGCTGCTAAGCTGCCATCCGAGGACACAGCAAATGGTCCCAACTCAGCAGGAACGGATGCTCGCTGAGGACCAAAATGACATGGGGGAAAGTCAACCCAGAAAATAGACAGACCCACATGAGTGGGTGCCTACATCGACTTGGGACCAGAAGAGCCAGACAGTGCCTGGCCACCACCAGTGATAGCCATGATGGAGCTCACAGAGAGGAATCTTACTGGCAACACAAGAATAAAAAGGGGTGCACCCTGAGATCCTCACTAAAAGACTGCAGTTGATGGTCCAGTGGTTTCAGGGTTGCCCTGGGAGCATGGCCCCCTGCCCTGATGCTGCGCTTGCCCATAAATCATAATGAAGGTCCACTCTTCGGACACGAATGGATTGGACTTGGTGATGCAGAGTGACCGTGTATTGGATGCACTTTATGGTTCTATGCATCTATAGGATATCATCCTGCTGACCTCTGGCTGGAGGAAGGGGAGTGGACGGAGAGGAGGGGAAAGGAGACTGTTGGGAGGATGAGACATGTATGGAGCAGAGAGGAATAGTGTGCTGTCACCACGCAGGGAGAGCAGTGGAAGCTGCCTATAGGTGGGCATGTAAATTTATACGGGAATGTACATTTTCACTCAGTCATAATAAAAATAAATAAATAAACAAGAGCTGCAGAATTCTCTTTGTTCTAAAGTGCAGAAACATCCTTATACAAAATGCTTCATTTGGCTCCGACAGCACTTGTTTTTGTCCCCAGTGTTAGAATGTGGCTTCAAGAAGCTACTACAGCAAACGGTAGGTAGAGATGGCAACAAAAGAGACAGGAAGGTTCTGCTTCTTATGAAACATCTCTTTTTAAAAAAATTTAAGGAAGATTTGAAAGAGTAGGGAAAATACTGTAAAGAATTTTGTGATTGTGTATAGTTTTCAGTTACGAATTACTCACATTTTCTGTGCAATACATACTCACACACCCATGTGCACACATACATTCTTTACCCTGCCACAGCTTTTCAAGGGCAGTTAAAAGACTACTGTATTCTTTGCCCTTCTTCTCCACAAGACAGTATCAGCCTCAGGCCACACATAGTCCCCCAAATATTTTCTGTTTAGTGTTAGCATCCGGAACAAGTCAATTTATCCCACCGACACTGACCTCTGCATCTTGCGATGAGTTCTGACGACCACAGCTTGGACCCTGTCTCAGAAAGAGGCTCATGAGGAAGCTGTGCCTTGGTCCCCAAGCCAGATGTCTGCCTAATGAGCAAACTGGGTCTGGTTTGCAAACAGACAGAGATGGAGACTCCTGAAAGCAGTATGCTTTGGCTTTTGCTGCGAAACAAGGGTCCAGACATCACAGAAGATTGAAAAATCAGGTCACGTGTGATAGGAACTTGAACAGAGGTAACTGTTGCTTTTTATATCTGTGTTTATAGATTTTTTTTTTCTGTAGAAATAGCTTTCAAGAGCAGCAGGCATAAGGAAGTTTGGCAGAAGAGAAAGTTTCTTATTTCTTTTCAGCAAATTGCTCCTGGATTTATCTTTGGCTGGATGCCTGCCTGAAGACACCTGCCAATTTCACCTTAGAGTTTGATAAAGAAATTGAGTTATGAAAGAGAATGTGGTGGTGTTTATCACCTTGAACTCAAATCCCTAGAAAAGCCAACATAGAGAATGTTTTTGGTCAATTCTTCTATAGAGTTATAAATATCTCAGTTAAACTTAAAATGCATTTATTTGCGGGGACAGATAGTCTACAAGGTATAAACCTTGAAGATGCTAGCATTTTACAGGTAAGGAAACTGAGGCCCAAAGATTTGATGTTGTATATCTGGTGTGCTCAGCCACAAGGGAGCAAATTTAGAGACCTGGCATTTGTCAAAGTTAATTATGCAAATGGGAAAATAGGGACTTACTCCTCAGCTATTACAGAAATCGGCAAAAGCATTTTCTAAGTTGTAAAAATAACATCTCAACTTTTCCACGCTCACTAGTTTTGCTCTTGTAGAAACAACACTAACATATTCTTTGAGACCTTATCCCTTGTCCCTGGGTGGTACAAATGGTTAAGTTACCAGTAGTCAAAAGACTAGCTGTTCAAATCCATTCAGAGGCTCTGCAGAAGACAGGCCTAGTGATCTGCTTCGAGTGGGCTACAGCCTTGAAAACCCTGTGAAGAGGTTCTACTCTGCACCCATTGGATTACAATGAATCAGAACCAACTTGGAAACTAACAACAAGTTAATGGATAATTTGTTTATTTCAAGGAATTGTCCTAAAGTCTGCTGCCATCTCCACAAAGGAAATTTCGCATGCATATGTGTGTGTATGTGTGTGTGTGTGTGGCTCACCAGTCCCTCTCCTCAGTCTCCAAATTTAAAATTGTTTAACTATTAGAAAGATGAACTCATCTAGGACTTGCCAGTATTATCCTGTCCCCCAAAACCACACCAGGCCATGCTCAGCGGCTTTCTTCTAAGGTCACAGAATGAGCCCACAGTGGTTATAGGATTAGGAATTTCTCCCCATACGGAATCTCACAGTGGCCCGCAAGGCCTTGTGTGGCATGACCTTTGCTCATATCATCAACCTTGCACCTTGCATCTAGACTGTAACAACTCTTAGCCTTGTGTCAATTTCTGGAGTCTGTCCAGCTCAGGGCTTGGTACACTGGTGATTGCTATTCCTAAAATCTAGAATACTCTTCCCTATCCACTTCACAAAATTAGCATCTTCTCACATTTCACATGTCAGCTTAACTATCTCTTCCTCAGAGTGGCTTCCTCAGATACTTTATTAAACCTCTTACCCAACATTTCCTACAGTCCGTAAACCAACAGCTACCAAGTTGATATCGACTCATAACAACCCTACATGACAAACGAGAACTGCTCCGTAGAGTTTCCAAGCAGTGCCTGGTGAATCTGAACTGCCAACCTTTTGGTTAGCAGCTGTAAAGGTTAACAACTATAACACCCCTACCAAACCCAGAACAGCCTCTCACAACAAATAATTAATCTGGCTCTAAATGTCATTGGTGTCAAAGTTTATTAACCTTGGCTTGAAACACCATTCATTAATTTTAATTTGCTAATTACTTATGGTGTTATGCCTAAACTGAAAGCCAAAAGAAGGCAAGAACCATGCCTTTCTCACTGTTGTATGCTTCGCATCTCATTGAGTTCACGGTATGCACCAGGTGGTAGTTCAACACTGATTATGGGAAATAATAATGCAGTCATATTTACGGGCAAAGCTACAACTGATGGCCTTTGCAAGTGAAGTTAAAAAAAAGCCTCAGAGAAAAGGTATAATTTTAATTTAGCAGGAGGTGGTATCTATGAGATACTATTGAAATAATTCTCACTAAAATAGTTTTTCATCAGTATTGGAGATACATATTCTGCTTTGCTCAGGGGGACACATGAGAACATAATGATAAACAGGTCGGTGATGGTTCAAGGGATTGAATGATCAAGGTAAGTCAGCCTTGTACCTGGAATGTTTTATTGAGATGTTATTTCTACAACTTAGGAAATGCATTTGCTGATTTCTTCAAGAAAATAGTCGAGGAAGTAAGTCACCATGTTTCAACTCTGGTAATACAAAATAAAGAAGTACGGTGTGAATGCTTCGAGTTTTTTTCTTCAGTTTGACCATGAACTGATGTCATTAATTTTGTTGTGCATGCACCTTAATAAATACATAATAATTCTTTGTAAGTACTATAAGTATATATATATATAATATTTGTATTACCTAACATCATAAGCTCTATGGGGCAGTTCAAGTCAACAAAAAGAATGCACATAGGCTAGAGTCCATTAGGGAATACAGCTGAAGGATCTCCATATCAATATCCATTGCTAGTGGCTATGATCCCATATTGAAGTTTGTTAGGGGATGCAGCTAAGGGATCTCCATTGAGAGTGCATATAAACCCATACTGGAGTTCCCTAGGGGATACAACTAAGGGATCTTCGATGAGAGTGGATATAAACCCGTATTTCAAGTGGTCATCTTGATAATTTCTAAAAATCCTGGCAACTGCATTGCCATCCCTTCCCTCTCCTCCACAAAACTTACAAAAACAATATGCAGTTGTAGACTGTCACCTCTATTGATTTTGGTTGTTACTTTATATTGACATTATTCTTATCATCTTTAATCTATGATGCCTCCATTCATGACTATATTAAAGGAGTTGATCATGTTTGGGAGTTAGTTTAGTGAAAACTAGACACTATGATTTATAAATTTACCTAACTGGGCAAATGCAAATGACAAGATATTGCAACACTCTAAAGGCAAATGAGTGTGCCACTGCTCATCCATCAGTGTAGTAAAATCTTTGCTCTTTCTTCTGGGTCCCTAATGTATATATAAATAATAGACAATGCCCTGAAAGTTGGACAAAACGGGAGAGTTGATCTAACTCTTTTTTGAGTATAGTCAGTGTTTCTTCGACGTATTTAAGTTCTCTAATAGTAGGTGCATAAATATTTAATATAGTTAAGCCTTGTTTGTGTACTGAAACTTTCAGCAATAGTGTCTGTCTTTGTCACAATGGTGGATTTTACATTAAAATTGATTTTGTCTGAGATTAGAATTGCCACACTTGCTCTTCTTTGTTCATTGTTAGCTTGATATGCATTCTTCCGTCCTTAAATTTTCCGCTTGTTACTATTTTTAAGTCTCAAGTGAGTTTCTTGTAGACAACATATGGATGGATCATGTCTCTGGATCTAAGATGTCACTCGATGTCTCTTTACTGAAGCATTCAGTCCATTCACATTCAATGTAATTATTGATAGATATATGTTCAGTGCTGTCATTGTGATATGTTTATTTTTGTGCTGATGTTTTCTCTGTAGTTCTTATTAGTCTGTTCTGGGACATTCTTTTTCATGATTTGATTTTTCACCTTTTTCAGAGCTGGTTTTGTAGTTGTTGATACTCTTGTGTTACATTTCTTGATATGGTATGTTGCATCCTTGTTGTGCTTTACAGCTGCCCCTATGATCCCCCTTAAAAAGCTATATATAAACCCAATTTTAATTACTACTAGCCTTGTCTACTTCCTCTCCATCTGGAAGGACTATAACGACTGTGGTACATCCCTCTTTTTAATACGATGGCACCATAGTTTTCATGATAATCACTGGATTATTTCTTTCAGCATTAAAACTGTGATTGAGTTTGGAGCCTTCCCTAACTGAGCAGAATTCTGGATGACGTGTCGTTCTAAAATATAAAGTTGGTGGTTTTGTTCTTCTAAGCCAAAGCCAAGAACTTCTTTCAGTATTTCTTGTAGTTTTGGTTTGGTTTTCACAAAGTCTCTGAGCTTCTGTTTATCTGGAAATGTTTTAATCTCATTTTCATATTTGAAAGATAGTTTTGCAGGATATATAATTCTTGGTTGGAAGTTCTTCTCTCCTTCAGGGCTTTGAATGTGTCATGCCACTGTCTCCATGCCAGCATGGTTTCTGCTGAAAAATTTGATGAAAGCCTACAGGATTTCCCTCTGAATGTTAGCTTTGCTTTGAGTCTTGCTCCCTTTAAGAGTTGCTGCTTATGTTTCATTTTGTTAAGCTTGATTATATTATGTCTTGGAGTCTTTTTTTGAGATCTATATTGGTTGGCACATGATACGCATCTGGGATATCTATATTCTCTTCCTTCATGATTTCTGGGAAGCTTTCTGTCAGCAGCTCAGCAAGGACACTCTCTGTGTTCTCAGGTTTCTCCTTCTGTTCAGGGACTCCAATTAATCAAAGGTTGTTCCTCTTCATAGAGTCCCACACGCTACCTAATGTTTTTTTGTTTTTCTTGTTTCTTTTTTCTGATTTCTCCTCATAGATGCTGGTGTCAGTAGCTCTGTCTTCCAAATCAGAAATTCTTTTTTCCATTTGTTCCATTCTGTTTTCTTGGCTTTGCATGGAAGTTTCTATGTCTTTGATTTTATTCTTGATCTGTTGGATTTCAGAGTACTGGTGTTCCATCAGATCGAACAGCTTGCTTAATTTTTCCTTTTGTTCTCCTTCATTTTATATAAGGTCTAGAAGGGCTCTGTATATAAACCTTTTGTATTCACCTTCCCATGATTTCAGAAAAGTTTCTTCATCCAGAAAACTCTTTGGTTGCTTTGTTTGGGAGCCTTCTGAAGCTGTGGGTGATTTCTTGTTTGCCACAAGTGTCTGTTGCTTTTTGGGTTTCATGTGAGTAAGTAGAAACTGGGAGAGATACTGCGAGGATGGACTGCAGATGTTTCTCTAGGCTGTCTTAAAATGTAAAACAAAAGGTATCTGACCACTTCCCAAGTCAGTCAGGTTTTCAGGTGTAGAGGTCCCTCTTCCCAACTGGCAGAGTAAGTACCTCTATATCCAACCCCAGATGATATGAACTAGTTCAAAATACAGCAATGTTACTGCCCTGTTGGCCTCTACTGGCAGGGCCCAGCCTTAAGCAACACTGTGTAAACCACGGCTTTTCTGGTAGAAAAGCGCTCTGTTGTGGGCAGGCTCTGCCTCCCAAGCTAAGAATAAGGTCCAGCTGTGGCCACTGTATCTAAGATGGCGCCCTCCACATTGTTGGATAGAGGGGCTAAAGGTGCCGAGAGGCAGTGAGTCCTCAGCCTCTGTTGCCAGGCCCCCACCATAGGTGACACTGTGTAAACCCCTCGTTTTCTGTCAGAGAAGTGCTGTCCTGTTGGCAGGTGCTGGCTCCCAGGCTAAGAATTAGGTCCTGCTAAAATCTCCTTATCCAACATGGCATCCCGCACATAGGCACCACTGGTTCTGTACAAACCATGCTGTGGCAGAGATAAAAAAGACAGGTCCAAATTGGCTAGGTGTACAGAGTCCTAAGCCTGGCTCTCAAAGTATGGCAATTTCACCTGCCTATCCAACCAGCAGTGTGTCTGAGACTAGCCACTAGGCAAGACCCAGCTCTGCCCACCGGCCAAGACAGAAGAAAAAAAGTCACAATGGTGTGTTATGTTCAGTCCATGAGAGCCAGGGCTAGCCAGGAGCAGGAGTCATCGAAAGAGAGGAGGTCTTTTGTTCAGTGGTATGAAGCCCAAATTTACAGCCTTGTGCCATGTCCTGGGGCTCACTAGGTGACCAGAAGGCTCCATTTAATTATCAGTTCAGGTCTTGGTTTCCAGAGGGCTATAAGGAGACATGTGCTTAGTCTGCCATCTTGACTCCACCTCCCGGGGAATTGATTAATGCAGTTGTATACAGAATGTATTTTCTTTTTCTAAATAACAATAGTAAAGGAAGTTCTAATATTTCTTCCTACACTGCAGTGGATCGTCATCACCCATCATCTAGGGGAAGTGCACTCCTCTCCCTTGGGACCACTACACCCAGGACCAGCAGGATGATCAGTGTGTCCTTTGTTCAAGGGGAGTTCCTTAGGAAGCAGAAGTCTGAGAAAACAAAGCCCTGGGGTCTATGTGGAATGCCTTATAAACTGAAGTACAACTGCTTTGAGGTCTTTGAGAGTAAAGAAAATGCCCTACTCCTTCTTGAGGCTATGGAACCTGGTACAGAAGGATATCAATAGCTACACCTTAAACGAATAACTATAGGACTCTGCATCAAGAAAAGGTGACCTGAAATAGCCTCATCAGTGATAGAGAAAGAACCAAAATTACGTCAGGTAAGGGGAGTATAACTTAGTATGATGGTAATTGAATTTCAGATACACGCAGAAGTATCTAGGTGGTATCTTTTAGTCAGCAACATTTGAGAGCCAGTGAGTATCTGCCCCAAGGAAGAAATACACTTTCATGTAGGAGGGGGCAAGAAAGAAATCCCACTGCATTTCTTCTGTTTCCTTCTCTTCATATTTCCCTATCTGTGACAGCCTACACAGGTGATTTCCCTAAGTCCAATTGAGATTGCTTCTGCCAGCTGCATATTGCTGTGATGCTGGAAGCTATGCCACCCGTATTTAAATACCAGCAGGGTCATGAATGGTAGACAGGTTTCTACTGAGCTTGAAGACTAAGACAGACTAGAAAGAAGGATCTGGTGGTCTACTTCTGAAAAGAATTAGCCAGTGAAAATCTTCTGGAAAGCAGTGGAACATTGCCTGCTATAGTGCCAGACATGCTCCCAGGTTGGAAGGCACTGAAAACATGACTGGGGAAGAGTTGCCTCCTCAAAGTAGAGTCGACTGTAATGACACAGATGGAGTTCATGTCATTTGGGACCTTAATTTGCTGATGTGGCATGACTTAAAATGAGAAGACACAATTACAAACATCCATTAATAGTTGGAATGTGGAACGTACAAAGCATGAATCATTAGGCATTGTCAAAAGGAGGGACCCGTCCCTAAAGGACAATAATAATTGAGACTATCTCCTATAGGAAAAAACTGAAAAACCAAACCCAGTGCTGTCGAGTCGATTCTGACTCACAGCTGCACTATAGGACAAAGTAGAACTGCTCCCCAGAGTTTCCAAGGAGAGCCCGGTAGATTCAAACTTCTGACCTTTTGATTAGCAGATGTAGCACTTAACCACTGTGCCACTAGGGTTTCCTCCCATAGGAAAGGAGGCAAAAATTAACAAGAAGGAATATATCAGCAGTTGGAGTACCTTAACAGACTTTTAAGATCTCTGGGAAGCACAAACGGTTTGTGTTTAGCTGCTTTGTGTAAAGATTAGAGGTTCGAATCCACCTGAAGGTGCCACAGAAGAAAAGTCTGGCAGTCTACATCTGTAAAGAATACAGCCAAGAAAATTGTACGGAGCAATTGTAGACTGTAACACACGGGGTGGTCATGAGTCAGAACCAATTGGAAAGCAATGGGGTAGGCAATAGCAACAGGCTTACATTCTTGTTTTTTCCTTGCAAATACTTCATTTTTGGTCTTTGTTTAAGCTCCCATGTAAAGATGCTTCTCTATACTTAAGCCAGAATTTCCTTAACCTGGATAATCTAACCGATCACATGCAGGTCCATCTGGAGTACTCATTCAGACACTGCTGCACAATTGTCATCCTGACAGAGACGGTTGCCCATTTAGCACCAGAACAAACATACCCTGGCACTGGTTATGTCCCTCCAGTGCTATTCTTGTAGATAGGAATTGCTCATTACCTGCGTGAGTTTCATGGTTTGATGGAGAAATCTGAGTCCAGTTGGTAACACCTGTGTTATGCACAAAAGGTGTATGGTCTTGATCAATGAAGTATCCGCAGATGCTCTGAAATTCAGAACTCAGTAGGTGATTCCTATTATCCTCCACAAATAGAAATTGTCATACACAGGGTCATTAAAATATATAGAAAATTTGATTCAGTGAATGACCCCCTGAAGGAATCAGAATGTGTATGTGGAGGGTGGAGGGACTAGGACAAGTACAAGGTGGAAAGTCTTAAATATAAGAAAATGACAGCAATTTCTGTCTTAACCTCTTCAGCTCTGGTTGCTAAGTTACCATGACATACCACTGTGTGTGCTTTGCAGTTTTTGGTCTTGGGCCTGACAGTTTGATTAATTCTCTGGAGTGCAAAATCTGCACACTGAAATATTTAAAAATTACACATGCATGCACACGCACACATACACCCACTCATCCAGCATCCCTTTATTGCTTCTGATTTATAAAATCTATTTTATAATTAAAATGACACATGTAGGTAGAAACCTAAAGTGATGCTTCATTTTGGGAAGAGAAAAGCCTTTTAGACTATGTGATGTTTCTTGAATTTTTCTTCTAAATGTAACCCAGTTTGTGCTTCCTTGATAGCAGGCATTTTTTCTTGCTTAATGTGTGCATTTAACCCTTGACTTTGTGACTAAGATACATGGAAAAACAAGGTGGGTGTTATATAATAGTTGTCATTGCTCTCCTCCTTCTGTGTGTCGTCCTCGCTGTGTGATTGAGTTCAAAGGTGTCCATAAATATTACTGTAAGCTGGCTGACTCATGGGCTATGTGCTTTCAGCTGTATCTAAAAGGGGATATGTCAGTGTCAGCTGGCTAGACCAGCCACACTCAAAATCCCAGGGCATTGCATTGAAGATAATGTAGAAAACATAAAAATGAAGGTACAGAAACAATGGCTTCCAAGGCATGTTGTTGTCTCGGTTTTCGGCACTTTGGTGCAGTGGATCTCTGCTCTTCAGACATGGTACCTCCTTCCCCCATTCAGCGTGCATGGAGTTCCCTACTTGATGATGTTTTAAAATGAAAATGGCCATTTATGATTTTTGTCATTAAAACAAAATGGGTTTTTATAGTGTTGATCAGAAAGAATTCACAACAGCATATGTACAGTAATCAAAACCAAATCCACTGCTGTTGAGTCAGTTCCAACTCACAGTGACCCTACGAGACAGAGTAGAACTGCCTCATAGTATTTCCAAAGAGTGGCTGGTGGGTTCAAACTGCCCACATTTTGGAGAGCATCTGAGCTGTTAGCTAACCACTGTACTATCAGGACTCCAGATAAGGGAGGTCTGGGTAAACACAGGCAAAGTTATTGCAGATGCATAAAAGAAGGAACCATTGGCTACCACTAACTTATGCCATCTGAAGTCTTAATATCTGACCTTTAGAGAGCAGCTGGAGAAAAAGTTAGACTCTAGGTCTGTGCTGAGCAGAATACAAGGAGCAATCTCCCTGGCCTAGGAAGTGCCATTGTTTCACTCAGCTATTTCATTTCTGCAGAATCATAGCATGGTTGCTCTTCCGATAGTTGATCTGTGCGTGTGATGGGATCTATTGCTACTGCCAACAGGTAAGGAAGGGTTGGTCAATTCTGAAACTGATCAACCATACCTCTACTCTGCATACATTCTTCTCCATTACTCCTGCTGCATCTGCTACAGGGGCTTTCCTGCTGTTTTCTGGATCTTATCCCTTCTCCACTTCCCAGAGACACTACCCTTTCAGATAGTCTTCTTTGAGTTATATCATTATTCTCTTTCATCCTTACTGCACACTCTGATGAGTAGACAACCTTGCTCTAGAATCTTCCCTGTTTTAAAAATCTCCCTTTCTCTCCCGTCCTCCTCTAGATATTGCTGTTTTTGTCACTTTCAAATCCTAAGGCTTTGCAACAATTGTCTATGCATTCTCTCTCCACTTGCTTGTGATGCTCTATTTTATCTTCATTTTAAACTCATTTTTAACTTACTACTGATTTTCAACTTCCTTCCATTTTCCTCCAAAGCCTACCATTCAAATAAAGTTGCACTTGTCAAGATCACAAATGACCTTGTTGTTAGGTGCCACCGAGTCAGTTCCAACTCACAGAGGCCCTATGCACAACAGAAAGAAGCTCTGCCCGATCCTGCACCATCCTCACAATCATTGCTACGCCTGAGCCCCTGATTGTAGCCATTGTGTCAATTCCTCTTGCTGGGGGTCTTCTTTCTCTCACTGACCAGTTACTGTCCCAATCATGATGCTCTTCCCCAGGTACTGATCTCTCCTGATAACATATCCAAAGTATGTGAAACAAATTGTCTCTACCCTTGCTTCTAAGAAGAACATTTTGGTTGTAATACTTTCAGCATAGAACTGTTTGTTCTTTTAGCAAGCCGTGGTGTGTTTAGTATTCTTCCCCAGAGCCACAGTTCCAAGTGTCAATTCACCTTTGGCCTTCCTTATTCATTGTCCAGGTTTTACATGCATATGAAGCTATCGAAAATACCAAGACTTGGGTCAGGAGCACCTTAGTCTTCGAGGTGACATCTTCCCTCTTCAACATTTTAAAGAGGTCTTTTGCAGGAAATTTGTTCATTGCAATATGTCTTTGATTCCTTGACCGGGTGTTGATTGTGGATACAAGTAAAATTAAACCCTTGACCACTTCAATCTTTTCTCTATTTATCATGACATTGCTTGTTGGCCCAGTTTTGAGGATTTTTGTTTTCTTTATGCTGAGGTGTTATCCATACTGTTGTCTTGGATCAGTGCTTAAGTCCCATTCATTTCCAGTAAGCAAAGCTGTCTCATCAGCATAACACCAGTTGTTAATGAATCATCCTCCAATCAAGACACCTAGTTCTTCTTCACAGAGACCAGCTTTTCAGGTTCTTTGCTCATCATACAGATCGAATAGGTGTGGTGAAAGGACGTAACACTGACACACACACATTTCCGACACTAAACCATGCAGTGTCTTTTTGTTCTATTCAAAAGACTGCCTCTTGATCCATGTACAGATTCTTTATGAGTACAACTGACTATTTTTGAATTCCCATTCTTCACAGTGTTATCCATAATTTACTATAATTCACATAGTCAAACACATTTGCCTGTTTGATAAACACAGGTAAACATCTTTGTGGTATTCTCTACTTTCAGCCAGGACCCGTCTGACATCAGTAATGAAAACTCTGATTTCATGTCCTCTTCTGGATCTGGCTTGATTTTGTGGCAATTCCCTGTTGATACAGAGCTACAGGGATTTGTTTTCAGCAGTTTTACTTGACTGTGACATCAATGATATTGTCAGATAATTTCTCCACTTGATTAGATCACCTTTCACGGGGATAGGCACAAATATGGATCTCTTGGAGGTGATTGGCCTACAGCCTTCTTCCAAATTGCTTGACATAGATGAGTGATCACTTCCAGGGCTGCTTCTATTTGCCAAAGTATTTCAATTGGTATTCTGTCAATTCCCGGAGTCTTGTTTTGCACCAGTGCCTTCAGAGCACCTTGGACTTCTGCCTTGAGTATCACAGGTTCCTGATCATATGATATCTCCTGAAATGGTTGAACATCCACTGATTCTTTTTGATATAGTGACTGTCTATCTTTCTCATCTTTTACTGCTTGCTGCACCATTCAGTAGCTTCCCAGTAGAATACTTCACTGTTGCAACTTAAGGCCTGAAGTTCTTTCTTCAGTTCTTTCTGCTTGAGACATGCCAAATATGTTTTTCTCTTTTGGTTTTCTAACTTCAGGTCTTTGTGCATGTCATTATAACACTTTGACTTCTCGAGTTGCCCTTTGGACTCTTCTGTTCTTCTCTTTTGCTTCATCAGTTCTTTCTTTTGTTTTAGCTGCTCAAGTTCAAGAGCAAGTTTCAGAGTCTCATCTGACATCTATCTTGATCTTTCTTTCTTTCTTGTGTTTTTAATGATTTCATGTATGATGTCATTCTAAAGACTAATTCCCATGAGTCTGTCAGTGTGTCATGCGGTGAGGGTTTGCATGTCGCTGTGATGCTAGAAGCTAGGCAAATTGCATTCCCATAGTAGCAGGGTCACCCACGGTGGACAGTTTTAGCTGAATTTCGAAGGACTTGGCAGTTTACTTTAAAAAAGATTAGCTACAATAAAATACTTTAAAAAAGTGAAAACCATAAGAATAGCAATGGAATGTTGTCTGATACACTGCTGGGAGATAAGCCCCCCCCCCAGGTTGGAAGGCACTCAAAAAATGACTGGAGAAGAGATGCCTTCTCAAGTAAGGTCAACCTTAATGATATAGATGGAATAAAGCTCTCATGACCTTGACTTTCTGACATGGTATAACTTAGAAGGAAATGAAAATATCTCAAAATGAGATATCTTCAAACTTTCATTAATATATTTAGAAACTTGAATGTATGAAATATGTACCTAAGAAAAACTGGAAATCATGACAAATAAAACAGAACACATAAACATCAATATCATAGGCATCTGTGAGCTGAAATGGACTGGTATTAGTCATTTTGTATTGGACAATCATATGTTGAATATGTTGATAATGATAATGAATAGTGTTCATCATCAAAAATAACATCTCAAGATCTTTCCTGAATTATGATGCTGCCAGTGATAGGAAGACCAATTATTACAACTAATATTCAAATTTACACACCAACTATTATGGCCAAAGAAGAAAAAACTGAAAACTTCTATTAACTTTTGCAGTCTGAAATTGATCAGGTATGCAATCAGCATACAACAATAACTCCTGCTGGTTGGAATGGCAAAGTTAGAAACAAAGAAGAAGTAGCTGTAGCTGGAAAATATGGTATTGGTGATAGAAACAATGCTGGAGATAGCATAAAACAATTTTGTGAAACTAACGACTTCTCCACTGCAAATGTTTTTTCATCAACATAAATGACAAGTCTACATGCAAACCACTCCAGCTGGAATACACAGGAACCAAATCATCTACATGTGTGGAAAGAGAAGAGGAGAAAGCTCAATGTCAACAGTCAGAAGAAAGCTGGGCAGACTGCAGAACACAGCATCATTTGTTCATATGTAAGTCCAAGTTGAAAGTGAAGATAATTAGAACTAACTACCTTAGCAAATACAAAGTCTGGCACATATGTTCCTCAACCTCCCAGCAGCTTCAACACAAATGACTGCTCCTTATTTCCTGAAAACATTCTTATCATGGCTTTCATATATACCATACCAGCTTTATTTCATTGGCCTTTCCTTTTTTGTCTCCTTTGTTGGATCCTCTTCTTCTGCTCAAATTCTCAGTGTTAAAGCTACTAAGGGCTTCATTCTTTAGGTGAGATCCTCTAGTCATACGTCTTTAAATTTTACATATATGACTATGATGCCCCAAATTTTATTTCTGGCACTTGACATGTCTAGACCAAACTCAGGACTTTTGTATTTAAACACAAGCTTTGTTCAAAGACTTCTCAATGGGATCATGTCCAATGTGAACTCTTGATTTTTCTTTCCCCCGTAAGATTGTTCCTCCCCCAGTTTTCTAAATCTCAGTAAAGGATACTGTCAGTTACTCAGTTGCTGAAGAAAAAACCCTCGAGGCATTCCTGGTCACTTCTTGTGCTCTGTATCCTACATCCAAACTAGTGTCAAGCCCTATTGATTCTACCTGTAATATACAACTCACATCAGTCCACCTCTGATATAAATATTGTAATATCCTAAATGGGCTTCCTGTTTTTACTCTTTATCCACATTCTTAACACATTCAATATTCAGGAATCATATTTTTGAACTAAAAATGTCATATTTTTGTTGATTTATTATGTTCTGTTGAGTCCACCTTTACTCAGAGGAACTGTATTACCAAAGATAAATGTCATATAGAGTTTTCTAGGCAGTAATCTTTATGGAAGCAGAGCCTCAGGTCTTTCTCCACTGGAGCCATTGGATGGGTTCAAACTCCCAACCAAACATCTAACCAATGTACCACAAATCTGTCAATGGCTTGCCCAAGTATTTAGAAGCTATCCTACATTCCTTCTTTCAAAGTCTGCATGTTTTGGTTTATCTCTCCAAACCTCATACTCTGGCTCCATTTCTCCTATTTTCAAACCACTCTCCTGATTTCTACCTCAGTGCATTTCCACTTGCTGTTTTGCTAAGATGCACATGATCATTCCCGTACCGTGTTATGAAATGATTTCTTTACATTCTTCTGAACACAAAATAGAAAAGCCTTCTCTGACCACCTTATTTCAATCAGTTCCCTCTTAGTATTCTACTACAGCTCACAGTTTACTTTCTTCCTGGTGAGTAACACAACATCTGTAACCATTTCTCTATCTGTTCATTTATTTGCTTACTAGCTTTCCATCAACAGTGGTGAAGACAGTGCAGGATTGGGCAGAGTTTTGTTCTGTTGTGTGTAGGGTCTCTATGAATTGGAACCAACCCAACCATACCTCCCACAGCACATCAGCTTTTTTATCATAAGGCTGTAAATCCTATTACAGCAAAGACTATGCCTGCATTATTTACATTGTATCATCTTTTCACATGGGAAATTCCAGGGAGGTGAAAAGAATATCAGAGACATAAATTAGCTTTGGTTATGCAACGAGCCTCTCTTTGATTCTGCTGAGGCAACACACAACTGGCACTTAAGATCGTTAAGTAAGGACTTTGTTCTTCTTGGAACGAGGGCAATATTACTGCCATGAGGTGCTATTGTGTTGATTCTGACTCACGGAGAGCTCATACCCATGGATAACAGAAAGACATGTGTTGCCTAGTCCTGCACCCTCATCACAGTTGTAACTATGTTTGAGTACCTTGTTGCAGCCACAGTGTCAGTCCATTTTACTACAGGTCCTCCTCCTTCTTGCTGACTCTCTACTTCAGCAGGAAACCCTGGTGCATATTGCTTAAGTGCTACATCTGCTAACCAAAACACTGGCAGTTTCAATCTGCTGGGTGAAAGCTTGAAAGCTCTATGGAGCAGTTCTGCTCTTTTCTGTAAGGTTGCTGTGCATTAAAATCGACTCGACGATGCTGGGTTTGGTATTTTGGGGTTGTTCACCAAAAAAATGTTATCCTCCAGAGCTGGTCTTTCTTGACAACATGTCCAAAGTAAGTGAGACAAAGTCTTACCACTATCACTTTTGCAGAGAATCCTGGCTGTACATCTTCTAAGACAAACCTGTTTGACATTCTGGCAGTCTACGGTATAGTCAATATTCTTTGCCAACACCATAATTCAAATGCAGCAATTCTTCTTCAGTTTCCTTTATTCATTGTCCAGCTTTTGCATGTATATGAATGAGGTGACTGAACAATTGTAGCTTGAGTCAGGCACATTTTGGTCCTCAAAGTGACATCTTTCCTTGTATTCTGAACACTTTAAAGAGGTCTTTTGAAGTACGTTTGTCAAATTATCCAATGCAAGACATCATTTGATTTCTTGGCTGCTGCTCCCGTGGCAGTTGGTTGAGGATCCGACTAAAATGAAATCCTTAACAACCTCAGTATTTTCTCCATTTATAATGGTGTATCTTACTGGTTCATTTATGAGGATTTTTGTTTCTTTGCATTGAGGCATAATCTATACTGAGGACTATAGTCTTTGATCTTTATCAGTAAGTACTTTAATTCTTCTTTATTTTCTGCAAGCAAGGTTGTGTTATCTCTGTGCTGCAGGTTGTTAATTAGTCAAAGAGAACAAGGAGATATTGCATGGCTTAAAATCAGAAACTGTGTATGTCGGGGTTGAATCCTTCTGCCATGCTTATGCCATCTGCATGCTGAGCAAATAATACAAGAAACTGGACTATGTGAAGAAAAATGAAGTATCAGGATTGGAAGAATATTAATTGACAAACTGCAATATGCAGAAATATTACTAGGCAAAGGAAATCTGTAATAATATATGCATAAAATAAGTGCTTGACCAGGACTGTTTGACTATTATGCTTTAAGTCTGTGTAATTTGCATGTCTTCCCAAATTCACTTTATCATTGGGAAAACAAGATACACAAATCATCAACAGTACAGAATAATGACCTAGATCCTAGACTCTGGGACATGCTAGATAAAATGAGGAAATGCAATGTACCATAGGAAACACTGGTGGTGTAGTGGTTAAGTGCTACATCTCCTAACTAAAGTGTTGGCAGCTCAAATTCTCCAGGTGCTCATTGGAGACTCTATGTGGCAGTTCTACTCTGTTCTATAGGGTCAGTGTGAATTGGAATTTACTTGATGGCAATGGGTGGGTTTTAATGTCCCATAGGTCAGATAAAATACTGAGGCAGAATGGCAAAGCCACATGGAGAAAAAGTTGAGAGGGAGTTCAGTCTATCAAATCCACCTATCAGTAAACGTCTCTGTGAAAAAAATTCTTCCATTTTCACAAGAAAGACAACTTATCTACAGCAGGGCTGGGTCAGCAATCCTTTCTCTTTCGAAATGATTCTACAAAATAGTGAAATTGGTGACAATTCATATTAGTAAGAAGATCAATATTAATGGGACTTCGACGCAACTTGTGTACTCCTCTCTTAACCCAATATTGTAAGCACAGAGTATGTACACTTTCATTTTTCTATTTAATAAAAAAAATTTCCCAATATGAAATATAACTGAAGGTCAAAATGGAACAGAGGTGGTACTTTACCAGTTAAATCTCAAATTTTTAGAGAAAGAGCTGAAAATCATGAGAGAATTGCATTTAGGGAATTGTAGTTTTACTATTTCTCACATGGGAAGAACCAGATTCTTTCAGATGGTAAAAAGTACGATTGCAATAAGAAAGTAACCAAGTGGAAGACCAGAGAGGCCAGTCGTAGAATGCTCAGGCCAGCTCTTCTAAGGAAAAGCGGTAACAATACAGAATTTGGGCTTGTGTCTCGGGATGTAATTTGGCTTTCCTGTGTACAATCTGGAAATCTGGGTAGTGTGGTGATTCAGAGCTATGGCTACTAGCCCAAAGGCCGGCAGTTCAAATTCACAAGGTGTTCTTTTGCAACCCTAAGAGGCAATTCCCTGCTGTCCTATAGGGTTACCCTGAGTCAGAATTGACTCAGTGGTACCATTTAGATGATTTAAGAGGAGGAGTCGTCAGAAAATAATCAGTAAAGAGTACCAGCAAGTAATTACCCAGTTTGTTTAGGTGCATGGATATGCTGGTCCTGAAGAAGGAAGTAAATAATGTAGGACAATAACAACAGCCCACTGCCACTGAGTCACTTTTGACTCATAGTGACCCTATAGGTCAGAGTAGAACTGCTTCGTAGTTTCCAAAGACCGCCAGGTAGATTTGAACTGCTGACCTTTCAGTTAGCAGATGTAACACTTAACCATGATGCTACAAGGGTTTCCCAATAATGTAAGAAGGTAGGAAAAACAAATAAAACATGAACTATACAAACAGTCTTTAATAGAAAAACAGAATTTAACCCGCTGAAAAAAAATACTTCTGGAAATTATTTATAAGTGTAAATAGAAGTAAATTTCATAAAGCATGTGGTTTATACTCCCAAAAAAATTTATAGACACACACTTTAAAAGAACAAATGAGTGCTGACATTTAAAAAAAGGAAAAGAAAAAGTCAGCACAACTGGATCAAATCAAAAGCTAGGAAGTTTCCTGGACACATCTAAACACTTTGAGGATAAAATAGCTGAAGCTGAGTCCTGGGGACCATAGTTTTGGGGGACATCTAGGTCAACTGGCATAACAAAGTTCCACATCTCACCTTGGTGGGTGGCATCTGTGAGCTGCCATCTAAAATGCATCAGTAGGTCCCATTCCACTTAGAGCAAAAGAGAATGAAAAAAATCAAAGACTCAAGGAGAATATTAGTCTGAAGAACTAAAGGACCATGTGAACCAGAGACTCTGCCAGCCTGAGGACCATGTGAACCAGAAACTCTGCCAGCCTGAGGACCACGTGAACCAGAGACTCTGCTAGCCTGAGGACCACATGAACCAGAGACTCTACCAGCCTGAGGACCACGTGAACCAGAGACTCTACCAGCCTGAGGACCATGTGAACCAGAGACTCTACCAGTCTGAGGACAGAAGAACTAGATGGTGCTCAGCTGCTACCAGCTACTGCCTTGACAGGGAACACAGCAGAGTCCTTAACAGAGCAGGAGAAAAAATATAGAACAGAATTCAAATTCATATTAGAAGACCAGGCTGAATACTCTGACAGAGACTAGAGGAACCCTCGAAACTGTGACCCCCAGACACACTATTAGCTGATAACAGAAACCGTTCCCAAAGCCCACTCTTCAAACAAAAGACACAACCATAAAACAAGAAAATAATACATGTGAGGAATGTGTTTCTTCGCTCAGCCAGATACATGAGACCAAATGGGCAGAGATAAAGCAAAACAGTACAAAAAGTAAAAATACAATAGAGTAATTAAATCAGTATTAATTGCAGAATACAACAGAATCAATCCCTGCAATATATTGAATTGTGGATGGCAAACTGAAAATATTCTCCCAGAAAGTGGGGAAAAATGAATAGTAAGAGAGATATACACGGAGATACATACAAACGCTAAGATGTTAGATATAACTCCAACACACTGCCGTTAAGTCAACTGTGACTCATAGTGACCCTACAGGACAGAAGAGAACTGGCTCCATAGAGTTTCCAGGCTGTGCCCGGTGAATTTGAACTGCTGACATTTTAGTTAGCAGACAAAACCCTTAACCGATGTGCTAGCAAGGTCTCCAGGTGATGCCTATAGAAAACAGAAATTGCAGATCATAAAACTGGGGTATACTGAAGAGAAGAAATAAAGGTGTAATCAAAGTGAATTTTCTTAAATTGAAGAGACATTTAAATCTGAAAATTAAAACAGTTACCAAGCAAGATTAACAAAATGAGGCATATAGGTAAACATATCCTGAAATTTAAAAAAATGAAAAGCAACCAGTGCATCCGCCATCAATTTTTCCTCTTCCAGACAGACCCACCTGCTACTATCACTAAGATAGAGTTACAAGATGCTGGCTTATAATTCCTTAGTCTACTTCCTTCTGCAGGGGAATAATTTAGATGGAAAAGGCAAGGGGAAAACCTAATTCTGAAAGATTTTCAGGAACTTGTATGTCTCTCTCTTGGCCCCACCCACCATCTTGGTTCACCAACCAACCAGCTGCGCCTCAGAGCCAACCAGGACCCCGGTGGGATGACTTTGTAGGCCAGCTGAGCTCCTTAGCCACAGCTGCCTTAGGCCCCTGAGTCACAGAGGCAATGACCTCAAGAAGCAGGAATCCAGAGAGGCCAGAAGCTCAGTTAAGATGAAGGCAGGGACCTAGATTCCCTTCTCAGTGTCCTTAGTCTGAAATCACTGAATGGTAACAGAGAAACTTGAGTTGCTAATCAAGTAGTAAATACGAAGAAAAACAAAAACAGCCATTACCATTCAGTTGTTTCAGACTCATAGTGAGCCTAGAGGGCACAGTAGAAAAGAGGAGAGCTGTCCCACAGGGTTTCCTAGAAGCTCCTGGTGATTAGCAGCCATAGCTTTTTGCTACTACACCACCAGGGTTTTGGTAGAGTAATAATGAGAGGGAATATCATTTTGTGGAGAATGAAATCATGACTCAAAGCAAATCCAGCAGGTCTCATGGCAGCCATGTACAGCCCTGCTACTTCCAACTTACTAACACGGGATGATCTTCAAAAGCTGGTGCAGTGATTCTCATGACAGTTGGCTTCAGGGAGGTTCGCTTGCTATTGCACATCACTTGGGAACCTGGGTTGCAGCAACAAGCTGGGCGGCAGACCCTGTGAAGCAGGTTTCCATTTCAGCACTGTTACTGTAAGGTGCCATGGAGCCCATTCCCTCTCATGATGACCCTGTACCACAGAAGGGAACAATGCCCATCCTAGCTATCCTCACCGTCATTGCTGTATTTGAGTCCATTGTTGCAGCCACTGTGTCAGTCCATCTTGTTGAGGGTCTTCCTCTTTTTTGGATGACTCTCTATCAAGCATGATGTTCTTCTCCAGGGACTGGTCTGGTGATGATACCTCCAAAGTGCTTGAGAGAAAACTCTCCATCATCACTTCTAAGAAGCATTCTGATTATACTTACTTCTTCCAAAATATTTGTTTCTTTTGCTGGTGCTCCATGATATATTTAATATTCTTTGTCAACATGATAACTCAAAGGCATCAATTTTTCTTTGGTCTTAACTCATTGTCCTGCTTTTGCAAATGTATGAGGTGATTGAACATATCACGGCTTGGGTCAGGTGCACCTTAGTCCTTAAAGTGACATCTTTGCTTTTCAACACTTTAAAAAGGTCTTTTGCAGCAATTTTGCCCAAAGCAATACATCATTTGACTTTGCCAGTGGGGCTTCTGTGGGGGTGGATTGTGGATCCTAGGAAATGAGATCTCTGACAACTTCAGTATTATCTCCATTTATTGTGATGTTGCTTGTTATTCCAGTTGTGAAGATTATGTTGTCTTTTTGTTGGAGTACAATCCATACTGAAGGCTGTGCTTTTTCATCTTTATCAATAGGTGCTGCAAGTCCTCTTCACTTTCAGGAAGCAAGATTGTGTCATCTGCATATCTGATGCTGAATTCTTTTTCATGTAGTCCAGTTTCTTGGATTATTTGCTCAATTTATGGATTGAATAAGTGTGGTGAAAAGATGCAACCCTGATGCACATCTTTCCTGATTTTAGACCAGAAAGTATCCTGTTTTGTTCAAAGGATTGCCTGATCCATGCACAGCTTCCACAGGAGCACAGTTAAGTGTCCTGGATTTCCATTCTTCGCAATGTTATCCAAAGCTTGTTATACTCCGTAGAGTCAGATGCCTTTGCATAGTCTATAGAACACAGGCGAACATCTTTCTAGTATTCTCTGTTTTCAGTCAGGATCCATTTGACAGCAGCAATGATATCACTTGTTCCATGTCATCTTTTGAATCCAGCTTGAACTTCTGGTAGTTCTTTGTCAACGTAGTGCTGCAACCAGTTTTGAAAGATCTTTAACAAAATTTTGCTTGCATGCCGTATTTATGTCATACTGTTGGATCACCTTTCTTTGGAATGGGCACCAGCATGGATCTTTTCCTGTCTGTTGAACAGGTAGCCGCCCTACAAATCTCTTGGCATAGGCAAGTGAGCACTTCCCACATCTCGGACATCTTGATTGGTATTCTATCCATCCATTCCTAGAGCCTTGTTTTTGCCAATGTAATCAGCACACTTTGGACTTCCTTCTTCAGTACTATCAGTTCTTGGTCATATTCTTCTGAAATGCTTCAGCTGTAACCAATTCTTACTGGTATAACCAAAACAAAAAACCAAGTCCGCTACCATCGAGTCAATTCATACTCATAATGACCCTACAGAACAGAGTAGAACTGCTCCATGGACTTTCCAAGGACCACCTGGCAGATTTGAACCACTGACCTGGTTATCAGACACAGCACTTAACCACTATGCCACCAGGGTCCCCCTTTTTGGTATAGTGACATTTATTCCTTCCATCTTCTTTTGATACTTCCTCATTGTTCAACATTTTGCCCACAGAGTCCTTCAATATTGCAATTCAAGACTTGGATTTTTCTACAGTTGTCTCAGCTTGAGAAGTTCTCAATTTGTTCTCTCCTTTGGGTTATCTATCTATATGTTTTTGCACAATTTTGTTCTAATACTTTGTTTTCTTGAGCAACCCTTTGGCGTTTTCTGTCCAGTTCTTTATATTACCATTCTTTCTAACCGCTTTACCTATCCTATATTCAAGAGTTCATAAGGCTTTTACCAGCCAATAGCTTTTATAAGTAGATTGCCAGGTCTTCCTTGCTAAGCTGTCTTAGTCTCGAAGCGGGCTGAAACCTGCCCAACATGCACGGCCCCGCTAATATTTGAAATACCTATGGCATAAATTCCAGCATCATAGCAACACATAGAGCATCACCGTACAACAAACTGAGAGACAGATGGCCGAATATCAGCATAAACCTTGGCTGAAGAGCGCTTGGTAGTAGGTACAGTCAAGATGCGGAACATAGAGGCAAAGCAGAGCCATGTAACAAGCAAGTTCGTAGATGGAAAATTCAGTTACAGCAGTCATAAAGAATCAGGAAGGAGAGAGAACAGGAAAGGGAAGTTTATTTACAAATATTTCTGCTCTTTTGTGCAAGGACTGGGAAGCATTTTGCATTAGCTTCTTAACGCATTTCAAAAAAATGTCTCAGAAATGTTCATATAGAAGTCCAGCATAGTACCCCTGAATTTTGACATTCATGAAATTTTAACTCAGCTATCCTTTTAAAGAGGAAAAAAGGAATCATCAAACAATGTCTTTGTACTCTGTTCAGAAGCACAATGAGAAGTTTAGCAAGAGAATATCTTTAACGCATTTTCTTACTCAAATGTCCTTTTTAGGGACTGGCTGAGGTCTCTTTGAGAGTGTAGTACTCTGCCTTGCCACGCTGAAGTTAGTAGATGGGAAGTTACACTGCTCAGTTCAACTGGTTTTCTAGCACGTGCAGTGCAGTTATTTTGTGAAGTATATTATGTATCTGTGGGAGGAAATTGCTTTCCTCATTGAAAAAAAAAAGATGTGATGTGTATTTATCAGTCTCATTTGATTCTTTTTCAGTGCAGGGCAGTACCAGAGATCTCAATTCCCCTTCTAGGAAATCAAAATAGAAATTTCTCTTTGTTCCATTTTCCAGTGAAGTCTCAGAAAAATAGTTTTAATCACATCAGCCTTTATGTTTTATTATTTTTTTTGCTAAGTTAGCCACACCACATGCTGAGTCTTGTGATTACTAAGCACTTCATTGAAGTTTTTATTTTTTATTTGCAGGATGTGGGGGAAGGTGGACATAATCAGCTCCAGTCTATGCTAAATCACATCTCCCCAAATCTAAGTGATAAATTGAATGAAAAACAACATTTTTCCCACTTTACCTTGGATCTGTTCATTGTGACTTAATATCCCCGTAACTTTTGCAGAAGTACTGCCCACAGTGGTGATTTAAAATCACCTCTTGATGTCTTGGTTGCTTTGGCAAATTCTGTCTTGTTCTAAACTCGCTGACTGTTTGCCTGTTTTGAGGGAGGTTATTTTTGCTTTCCTAGTTCTTGTTATTTGTATCTAACACATTCCAGGTGCTGGTTCGTTAGCTCCTAGAACCTTGAATGTTTTGTATATCGCATACCTAGGAGTTAACACGTAGCATAGATCATGATTTTTTTTTGTAGTGAATGTTATTATTATTATTTAATTTGAGATACTTACAGATTCAAGGGTGGTTGCAAAAAGTAGTGTTGAGAGAACCTCTGTAACTTTTACCCAGTGTCCCCACACTGGAAGTGTCTTGTTAACATATAAGACAATATCACAACTGGGAAATTGACATTAACACAGTCAATAAACAACATTTCCATTTAAACAAGGATCTTTTCTTCATATAGCTGTATCCGTTGCCCTCAACAGCAAGGGCGCACATGTGTGCACACGCACACACACACTCACATCCAACATTAATGTGTTTTCCCTTTCTAAGTTCTTTTTCTTTTTGAGAATGTTACATAAACAAAACCATATAGTATGCAACATTTTGGAGTTTATTTCTCACTTGGCATAACTCTCAAAATTCTCTGAGGTTGTTCCATGCATCCATAGTTGATTCTTTTTTCCTGTGTTGTACTCCTTGGCGCGGATATGCCACTGTTTATTTAACCATTCAACCCTTGAAGGACATCTGGATTACTTCCACTTTGGGGCTATTTCAAATAAAGCTGATAAACACATTTGTGTCCAGGTTTTTGTGTGAATGTAAGTTTTGTTATCACTACAATAAGCAACCACAAGTATGACTGCTTATTTGTAGCATTTGAAAGTTTCAATTTTGAACAAAACTGCCAAGCTGTTTCCCAGAGTAGTGTACCATTTTGCATCTCTACTGAGAAAACAGGTGGGATTCAGTTTTTCTGCCTCTTCACCAGCATTTGGTGGTGTTACTTTTGTAATCATTTAGAATGTTTTAGGCATCAGAATGTTTCACCAACTCTGATGTGTGTGTAATGATATTGTAATTTTATGTGCATTCCCTTAATAATTAGTGATTTTGACCTTTTTTTAAAATTTGCTTCTTTGTCTTCTGTATGTCCTCCAGCAAAATGTCTATCTTTTGCCCATTTTCTAAATAGCTTTTAGAATTTTTGAATTTTGTGTGCAATATATTCTAGATGCTAGTTTTTAGATATGTGATATACAAGTCTTTCCTCCAAGTCTACAGTTTCTCATTTTGTTCTCTTATAACAGAGTATTTTACTAACAGAAACTCATTGCTTTTAATGAAGTCCAAATTATCAATTTTCCTTTTATTAACAGGGCTTTGGGTATAAAATCTTAACCTAGCCTTAAGTCTTGAAGATTTTTTGCTATGTGTTTTTCTAAAAGTTTTACAGTTAAGTCTGTTATCCATTTTGAGTTGTTTTTGTATAAGCTATGAGATTTGGGTCAAGGTTCCTTCTTTGGCCTATGGACACTTAATTACTCCAGCACCCTGTGGTTCATAGGCTATCTTTTCTCCCCTGGGTAGTTTTTGCACCTCTGTCAAAAGCCAGTTGGTCATATGGTGCTGGCCTGTTTCTGGGTTATGTACCCCACTGATCTATGCGACTGTCCTTCCACCAATACTGTACGGTATTCTGGTATTTTGGAGTCGGATGTTCTGTAAATACTAATTAAAGCTTGTCATTGATAAGGTTGTTCATTTTTGTCTGCATTCTTACTGATTTCCTGCTTGTTGTTGTCTCGTGAAGTGAATTCTGACTCCCAGCGACCCTATGGAACACAGTAGAACTGCCCCATAGGGTTTCCAAGGAGCATCTGGTAAATTCAGACTACTGAGCTTTTGGTTAACAGCCTGAGCTCTTAACCACTGCACTACCGGGGCTCCAATTTGTTATTTAGTGCTATTAATTGCTTTGAAAAGAGTATTGAAGTCTCTGCTTCTGTTGGCTAGTCTTTTCTCCTCTCAGTTGTACCAGTTTTTGCTTCTCTCATTTGTAGCTCTGTTATTTGGTGCGCACACATTTAGGAGCAGTATGCACTCTCGAGAGGTGCCTATGGGGGTGCAGTGGTTAATTACTTGTCCGCTGAAAGGCCAGCAGTTCAAAACTACTAGTAGCTCTGTAGTACAAAGATGTGGCAATCTGTGTCCATGAAGATTAGAGCCTTGAAAACACTATGAGGCAGTTCTGCTCTTTCTTATAGGGTAACCAGGAGTTGGACTCAACTCAGTGGAATGGGTTGGGTTGGGTTTTTTATGTATTCTTGGTGGATTGACTCTCTTATCACTATGCGATGTTTCTCTGGCGAGTTTCTTTGCTAGAGATTTTATTTCATCAGATATTAATGTAGCTACTTGGGACAGTTAACTGTTATAGCCTATGATGCAGAGGCTTGGTAGACACTACATAATTACTTTTCATTTTGTGATCTGATGTGAGCAGCCAATCAATTAAAAGAGGAGTTTCTTTGGAGGTGTGGCCTACCTTCTGTATATAAATAGATTTTCTGGCACAGTGCAATAATTTTCTCAACCTGCATTCTTCCTGTCACCTGACCTATAGCCTGCTACCTGCTCTGCAGACTTTAGATTCACTAACCTGAGTAATTCTACGAGCCATAGAGGCCTCTGACCTGATTCTGCAATCACACCAGCAAGCAGAGGTCGTCAGCCTATCATTGAATTCACAGATTTGGGACTTTCCTCACAATTGCATGAACTGTTTCCTTGAGGTAAATTTCTCTTTATGTAAGTTTATATATGCTTCACTGAGTTTGCTTCTTCAGAGAATCCACCTTAAGACATACGGTACTGATAGTGGTTTTAGAGGAACAAAATCTTGAAGACAAGTTTTCTGTATTGGTTCTTAAGTCAGGCTAGACTTAAAGGCACTAATGACTCTATTTCTAGGAGTAAAGTGTCATGGACTCAATTGTGTTCCCTCCAAAATATGTGTAGCAATTTGGTTGGGCCATGACTCTTGGAATTGTGTGACGTTCCTGTATATTGTAAATCCTGCCTCGACAATGTTAATGAGGCAGGGTGGGTGGTAGCTGTGTTGGTGGGGCAGGACACCATGTATAACATTGTAGTGTGCCTTTAGGCAATGTCTTAATGTGTAAAGGAAAGAAGCTAGCAGAGATTGTTGGGGACCTCATATCACCAAGAACCACTGCCAGGAGCAGAGTACATCCTTTGGAAAGGAGCCATGGTCCCTGCACATCAGAAGCTCCCAGTCCAGGAGAAGGCTGACAACGAAGACCTTCCTCCAGAGCCAGAAGAGAAAGCCTTCCCCTGGAACTGACACTCTGCATTTGGACTTTTAGTCCACTGGACTGTGACAACACAAAATTTCTCTTTTCAGAGCCATTTGTTTATGGTATTTCTGTTACAGCAGCACTAGATGCCTAAGACATAAGGAGAACACTGTTAATCCACCAAATGATGTGGCAATAGAAACACACAAAGTATGACCACAATTTGGATTGAATATACTTGAGAGATAAGAGTTTGTGCAGTTGTGTACTGGGTGCCATACCTAAAAGATGTTACTGAATATCTCTAGAACCCATTCTCATCACCTATTTTTCCTTCTAGATTTGTAACTAAACTTATGTCTCAGCAAGCCCTAAGAGGCGAATTACAAAGTATGGTCCATGAAGTGGTATGGTACACTACAAAGGGACTGCTAGATTTCTTCAGATACTTACAAACAGAAACCTGTATAATATGTGTGGCAATGGCTATTATAGATGTGGGATAATGGTGCAAAGAACCTAAGACTGGGTCACCTGAGTTCATTGATATGGGATCAGAGATTCCTCAAAGTTTCAGCTCAAGAGGTTACAAAAAGACCTAATAGTTTTTGGTTGGTTGACTGAAATGTAGATCAACAGGTTGGCTACACTAAATAAAATTGAAAGGAGAGAATTGCTTTTCTATACTCTACATGAAGGTATTTAAAGGTCTAGGGGAATCTCCTCAGGGGGATGAACTGACACACCGGCTGCAACAATGAGTTTAAGCGTTAACGGTGATCAGAAGGGCCCAGGACCGGGCAGTGTTTCCTTTTGTTTTACCTAGGGTAGCCCTCAGTCAGAATCAACTCGACTGCATCTAAAAACAATAACGGCCACAAGAAAATTATAGTGTTAAAGTGGATTTATAATATTTGACCCACACACCCACCCCGGGAATGTCCAAACAATATCCCTTTCACCAAAACTGTGAGAATTAAATTTGTGAAGGGAATCATACAAAGCATCCATAAAGAATGTTGTGACTGCTCTTCTGTGCAGGCCAGACGTTAGAGTGAGAACTGCCCAAACTGAATTAAGATACCCAGCTACAGTGGGGCTGATTGGATCCCAGGGTAGGAGGGGCCGATTGGCAGCACATGATTCCCAAAGACACGATGGGCGTGGTTACCATTATGGACACCAGACTCAGAGCAATATTCAGACTACTCTGATTCCCTAGGACTCATGGTGTTAGCTACTTAGTCGGGACTTCCCTAGGAATGAAACAGATGGGAAACCCACTAAATAACCCTGATGGCCTAGTGGTTAAGTGCTATAGCTGCTAATTAGAAGGCCAGCAGTTCAAATCCTGCAAGCGCTCCTTGGAAACTCCATGGGACAGTTCTACTCTGTTCTATGAGTTGGAGTCAACTAGACAGCAGTGGGTTTGGTTTTGGTTTTTACACAAACAAGAATGCTCCTTGGAAGCAAAGATGGCGAGACAGTATCTTACACACTTGGGACATGGGATGAGTTCTTGGAGTATTTCATGCTGGGTAGAGTGGAGGGCCAGCAAAAAAAGAGGAAGACCCTCAACAAGATGGATTGACACAGTGGCTGCAACTGTGGGCTTAAGCATAAAAACGATTGTGGACATGGCGCAAGACTGGGCAGTATGTTGTTCTCTTGTGCACAGGGTTGCTATAAGTCAGAAGTGACTCGATGGCACCTAACAACAACAACAACATACAAAGGAGTGCTAGAATAAATGAACAGTAGTCTAAATTGGACTACCACGTGGAGAGTTACAGCTCCTCAACCAGTTTCCAGATGTGAGCCAGTTTGCAAACCCACAATCCCTTGAAAGAAGGGGAGGCCAGAGTCCCTTGAGGAAGAATCCCACTACGCTGCCCAAAATTTATACTGTTAATCTTTCTCTCAGCGATCTATGGCCTCTTCTGAGAGTGAATGTTCACTGGGGAAATAATCAGACTATTGGAGGATTAACAGACACTGTCTCGAAACAAATACTAATTCCAGGTGTCAGGAAGTGGGCTGGCAGGAAATCTGGCACAAGCTGTTGGTGCAGTGGGCTGTTCTTTTTCTTTGCTATCAATGTCTCTTATCTTAAATTTGAGGGAGGAGGTGCAATTTAGAGACAGTTCCTTGGAGCTCATTACCCCCACCCTCGCTAAGCCTCCAAGGAGAGGGCGACCCATGAGGAGCTGTGGACTTCATTGGAAGAATGCAGTTGCTGGTCAAACTGAGACCAAGTAAAGAGGAAGCTGGGTGGGGAATAAGCATCCTAGCTACATTACCCTGTGCTTGAGTCTCCTGCCTTTCCTTGACGCTGCCTGAATTAACTAGAAGCCAGATACAAGAAAACTGCTCCTGCAAGGTCTATCTTACAGAGCCCAGAGCAGAGTGTATGTCAGGGGTATACAGTATGGGTCTGAAAGGTCAAAGGGAGAGTATCAGGCTCACGTATACTAGGTTGGAACATATGAAATTGTTATCATTTAACCACTTTAATCTACAAAACTATCAATTTATATGGTTCGATATCATATTACTGCATTTAAACATCACAGCAAACATGTAAACTAGTTATTATGTGCCTTACTTTAGAGTGGGAAGTCTTTGGCTCACAGAAATTAGTTAGAGTTGACAGGAGACTTCCGAAGAAGAAAATGCCTAAAAATTCTCTGAAAATACAAGCAATGAGATTGCATTTTGTTTATAGAGAACAGGAGTTTCAGAGTTCTTTTGAGAATATTATCTTGCTTAACGCTCACCAAAGTTTGGCTAAATTTATATTTATTACTAATGTTATTAATAATATCTAAATACATGAAAATACCAAGCTACAGAGATGTTAAACATCTTGCGTGATATTACACAACTGACGAGTGTGGAGACTGAGCCTCAAATGCGTGTCTTTGCATCAAAAATCTGTTATCTTTTTTAGAAATGTAAGACATTTTACAGGCCCACCTGAGGACTCAGAATAATCCCAAGTATGTCATCTTTAAGGTCCCTGAATAAAGCAACTGATGGTTAGGTGAAGAAAATCAAATCTACTTCCATGAGCAGGTAACGTGTTTGTCAAAAACTTGCTAATTGGTAAAATTCATAATCACGAAAGGTAATTATTTACATTCTGATGCGAAGTACTTATTTCTCATTACAGTATGTTGCTAATTCTCTGATATGATTTTTGGAGTGTTTGTTCCCCGTGGTGACATCTGCAATTCTGGGTGTGTCTTCTATCACTGCCGAAAGTACAGAAAGTTAGAGGGTGTCTATTTGGTCTTCAGGGAGCTCATTCTTTCCAAGTAAATTTAGAATTGTCCTTGCATTTTTGCTGCTTTTCAACTCTATCTTCTGTTTAAGAATGAACATACAGTTTAAATATACATACACTTAAAAAACCTATTGACACTGAATTGATTCTAACTCATAGCAACTCTGCAGGACAGAGTAGAACTGTTCACATAGTTTCCAAGGAGCACCTGGTAGATTTCAACTGCTGATCTTTTGGCTAGCAGCCATAGCAATTAACCACTATGTCACCAGGGTTTCCAGTTGTTTTTGAGATAAGCTAATTTACAAAAACAACAAGAACTTCTATAGTGTTCAGATAATGCTAAAGGGGTTGTGATTTCCTCAGTGTTATCATTAAATACATATATTATACATAACCACACACACATATATATACATATCTGCATGTGTCTGTGTCTATATACACATATATATACATATCTGCATGTGTCTGTATCTATATACAGCTATATCTATATCATCTATGTCTACACACAGGGAAAAGTGAAGGCCGTTGGATCGCTTCTCATTGGACCATTTCCTCACAACAATGAAGGCGTAGTCTACACTTGGCTGGAAAGTGCTGACAAGTCTTCACAACAAGAAAGAAAAACAAGTGAATAGGATATGTTTACCTTTCAGTCATAAAGCATTATAATTTCTCAGTTTAACTGTAAATTCACGTATTGTTAATCGTTATTAGAGCTAGAAGATGTTGGCCGGGTTACTGAGCCCTTACTTTTATTAAAATCTCAAGTATGCTTTCATTAGACAAAGCATACAGCACAACCTAAGACTCTATGTTCTAATTTAAATAAAGAATTCTCCTTGTTCAGGATCAATATAACTATTGTCAAAATTACAAAACTATTTCTGAATGCAGATATGTACTTGTGTTTGAATTTCAGCCCCAGTATTGTCTAACCTAATTAGGCAAAATAAACCCTGTGCTATCAAGTTAATTCCTACTTTTAGCAACCTACAGGACAGAGTGGAAACCCTGGTGGCATAGTGGTTAAGTGCTGTGTCTGCTAACAAAAGGTCAGTGGTTCAAATATGCCAGGCACTCTTTGGGACTCTTTTACTCAGTCCTATAGGTTCACTGTGAGTCAGAATTGACTCGATGGCACTGGGTTTGGTTTTTGGTTTTGATATAGGACAGAGTAGAGCCTTCCCATATCGTTTCTTAGGAAGCAGACTACCACATCTATCTCTTGCATAGAGGCTGGTAGTGTCCAACTGCTGATTTTTCAGTTAACAACGAAGCACTTAATCACTGTACCACCAACACTCCTCATTAGGTAAAATAGTTGAACACAAAGGAAAGCATTTCAGTTAAATCAGCTGGCAATTAGGAAAGTCTGTAAATTAAGACTATCAGATTTATCAACTTTAAGTAGTACCTTTAGTGTCCTTTTGGATTTTAGACTCAGTTCCTTAATCTACACAGTGATAGAACCCAGGCATTAGGTAGACACAGGGGCAAAACTTGATCTTCATTTTATTCAAATGTTGATCTCATCAGTTATTTTCAAGGCCAACAACTTTGTCATTTTCATTCTCTAGCACCAGCTTTAAATATGCACTCAGTAAGTATCTGGAAGGAAAGAATCAGAACTCAACTCTAAAACACAGATTAATTAGTTTCAGACAGTATCATCTAGCAGGTCAAGGTAATACAGAGTAATAATAAACAGACACAAGCAAATGCACCCTCTTCACACTTCTCAACATGGTTAAGTTTCAAAGACCAGGTCATTATATGAAATTGGTGTTATACAATGTGCTGACCACATCAGATCACAAAATGGAAGATGACTACATCATTACCTAACTGCCAAATTACATCATCACCTAACTGCCAAGTTGTGTCATTACTTAACTGCCAAGTTATCATTACCTAACTGCTAAGTTACATCATCACATAGTTGTCAAGTTACGTCATTACACAACTGGTAAACCAGTGAGAATCATGGTTCAGGCAAACTGACACATAAGCATCACAGCCAGCATGACTTCCATCTCACACCATGGCATTTATTACTACCAGATGTACATTGTTAAGGTGCAAAATAGTCAAATAGTAGATTGTTTTACTATTGTAAACGCAAAATGTCAAATAAAAAGGTAGCCAATAAGGGATGAGAAGGTGTCATCTGGTGGTATTTGTAGAGACTTAGAATCAATATTGAGGAAATCAACGTTCAGGGACAAAATCAAGTTACTGTACACAGAGTTCAAGGCACCAAATTAATTTTTACAGCTAAGGAACACAGCAAGAATCCAGTCATGAGGAACTTCGTTACCAAGGTCAGAAGACTCAACAGTAAGACTCACCTTGAGTCTGAACTGGTGAGTTACTGCCACTCTTAAGTTTCCATGTATATCACTCTTATTGGCTGAAGATTAGTCCAAGAGTCTGGGTAGAAGCCAGGTCACTCCGCAGGACTCATTTAAGTAAACATATTGAGGTTATCCTTGTAAGAGGTAGAGAGCTGGAGAGAAATTACAAAGGCCAGAGACCAAAAACAAAAAGATGTTCTTAAGTGCTCTAAATTGCTGGTGGTGCTTTGTGATTTTAAAATTTCCAGTGTGGTACTCTGCCTGTCCAGGGTGCTTGTTTTTTATTCCAGTTGGGATGAGTGGAAGGTGTTTCAGCTTCAGAAGCCTTCTTTGCAGACACAGGGGGTCTATTTTTCCAGAAGAAAAAAATAGAGCAAAATTCTTCCAATATTAACTTTCAAAATTGAAAATGTCTGGATGGCTATTTCCTTGAGTGACTCTTAATTTTTCCTGGCTTTTCAGGAGGGCTTACTTAGTTCCATCCCAAATGCCTACTTTCTCATATTCCAGCTTGTCTTTGCATGTTTCAGTAGTTAGCATAAGCCACTGAATTTGTGGGTATGTATCCAGTTTTAGCACTGAGCATTTGGAGGGTGGCTCGCTCAGCCCTTCCACAGAAATCTTTCCCGGGCACCGATCTGAGCTGCACACACAAAGTACAAATTGGCTCTTGGGACAGACATGCCAAGCTGAGGCTGATAAAAGATTTACGGCCTAGTGTTTTAGACTCACCAAGCTTTGTCATGGAATTATTATAGCCTTTCCCACTGGTATGCAATGATTTATAACCTAGCGATAGACAAGAGTGTGTAATTCTGTTCCCATTAATTGATTGAACAATTTACTTTCTGCTTTGTGCTCACACCTGCTCTTGATCAAAGCTAGTTCATATTCTGCTCTTGGCTATTTCATGATGCTATATTAATGGTTTATTGGTTCCACTGTGCCTATAACACAACAGAGTTGATGATGTTTAATAAAATGACATGTCTAAATAGTCTCTTGGCTTTGAATTGTCTTTTATCAAATTTATACCATGATGGGTGGTTTCCTAGTACTTCACAACTGCAAATTTCTGTGAAAGTCTCCCACACAACTCTTTAAATATTCTAACAGTTGTTCTACAGATGCATGCAAGGGTGAAAAAGTACTTTCTTGTTAATGGGTGTGTTTTGACGATGTATTTCTGAGAGCTAGGGGACTAGAGGAAGAATCTCTTGGGAAAGGGGAGCTGGATGATTGAAGAGCATTGTAGTCCTGTTCTCCCTCATGTCATTGTCCTTGAAATTGGGTACTACTAGGGCGAGAAAGGATGCTTCATCCTGACAGTACTGGGGAAGACAGATACTTGTTTCTGAGACGGGGGAGGACAGGAAACCAATGATGCACGGCAGAAAGAAGTCCCTTGATAGCTGAATTCCATTGGCTTCTGTCTCTAAGGAAACCTTGGGTACATAGAAACTCTCAGGGTTATTATCAAAAGTCACCTGAAAGGCAGAAATCTCCATTTGTTGAATTTATACTCTTTATCACTACACTGGAAACCCTGATGGCATAACTGGTTAAGAGGAATGGCTGACAACCAAAGGGTCAGCAGTTCAAATCCCACAGGTGCTGCTTGGAAACTACGGGGCTATTTCACTCTGTTCTCTAGGATCACTGTGAGTCAGAATTGACTCTAAAACAATTGATTTGGTTTGGTTCATTTCTGGTTATCACTACACTATTTGGCCTCTAATAATAGCTAACATTTATGCAAGTCTTCCTGTAGACTATGTGCCACTTTAAGAGTAGGGGTCAAAAGCATGGATTCGGGAGCCAGACTATCGAAAACCTAACATAGTCAAGTCTATTCCGACTCATTATGGCCCTATAGGACAGAGTAGAACTGCCCTCTAGGGTTTTTTCAAGGAGTGGCTGGTAGATTTCAACTGCTGATCTTTTGGTTAGTAGCTGAGCATTTAACTGCTGCTCTACCAGAGCTCTGAAGTCAGACTACTTGAGTTACAATCACAACTCAACAAATCCGAGGCATGCTGAATTGGGTAAAGTAGTACCTCTTCTAGGTTGTTGTGATATTTAAATGAGCTAGCATTAGCAAAGCTCTTAGCACAGTACCTGGCATTTAATAAATGCTCTGCAAATAGTGGAAGCTATTATCATAATAGCATTAAGTAGTAGGCATTTAAACCCTGTTTTATAGAAGAAAGACATAGTATCTGGCACATAGCAACTGCAGATTTTTGAAAGACGGAAAGGATACACAGGTGTGGATGTTTCCGTGGTGACTGTTGACATCAGATTAGTCACTCGGTCCACCTTGCCAATGAAGTTATATTGCCAAAGATTATATTCCTAACTTCAGTGAAAGTCCCAGAAATATACATTGAGGAAACAAACAAGGAGATTAAGTCATCATCAGTGGAAAAACAAACCACAAGAAACACAGAGTTGGCTAATGAAAATCATGTTCATTGTCAAAGAACCACAGGAGTTCTGATTTTCAGACTGCACAGTCAAAACAAACCAAACGGAAGAATAGATAAGTTCAAGTGCATACTTCTCTCTCTTCTGGAGTGTTCCTACCCTCACACTTCAAAGGACTGGCTCTTACGTATCCTTAGCTTAAGTAGCTTAAATGTCACATCATTAAAGAAGCCTTGGTCTTATCTGCCTTTCTTTCAAGTTACCTTTCCTTCAGGGCCTTCATCTGGTGTACCTGGGGTCCCTGGGCCAGTTGGAGGAAAGCAACCCTTCTACAAGACTCAATTTACACCTGTCACAAAATGGTCTTAATATGCCAATTTGCTTATACAAGACACTTTACTGCCATCTGTAGGAAATTTTTGCAATAAACATATAAACCTACAATGTCTGAGATCTGGATGGCGCCTCCTAGAGCTGTGCTGTGTACAATCTGCATGATTGTATGGTATATTCCTGCACCCCTTTTTTCTCTATCACACCATCCAGTTTGTTTCATTCTAGGGACTTATTGCATGGTGCAATTATTTCTTGTTTACCTGTGTCTGATTGAGAACCCAAGTGGCATAGTGGTTAAGTGCTATGGCTGCTAACTGGAAGACCGGTGGTTCAAATCCACCAAGAGGTCTTTGGAAACTCTATGGGGCATTTCTACTCTGTCTATAGGATCACCATGAGTCTGAATCAACAAGATGGCCATGGCTTAGTTTTTGTGTGTCTGATTCCTCCACTAGGTTAAAAGTTCCACGAGGGTTAGGACTGTGTCCATGTTACTGTCTGCTTTCTTATCATTACCCCAAATCATGCCTATTCCATCACATTGTGTGTGCTTGAAATACATGTATTAAATGATTAAATAAACATATGTTTGTGCAGCTTATCTTTCTGTGTAATTAGACACGTATTTTAGTAGGAAGAACTGTCTAAGGGCTAGACTGGTCATGGCAGCCCATAGAATGTTGTCTCTTACATAGTAGAAAATTAATAATTATGTGTTGGATGGAATTGAAAGTATTGTTTCAGGATCTGTGGGGATTATGACTCATATAAGACATAGATCTTGCCATTATAAAATCTAGTGTGAATGATCACAACAACTTAATTCTCTGGCTTTCAGGGTAAGAATGGAGATACTGGAGAACTACAACTCTAAAAGAAGTCTTTGAAGCCTTGCTTTGAGGGAAATCTTGTTTTAAAAGTCTAGAGTCACAAATGTTTTGAGCCTATCCTTTGTCCTTGGACAAGTGTTCTCATATTTCAAATCTCAGTTATTCATTTATAAAATATTTGGAAGGGCATCACTGGTTCTCAGTGTATTTTACATGAAGTGGTAATACATTCCCCACACATCACCCTGAGTTGAGAACCTCACTCCATATTATCTAAGGTCTCTTTTGACCATAAACCAAAAATAGATAGATGATTGATAGATGATAGATAGATGGTAGATGGAGGGATAGACAGACAGACAGACAGACAGACAGATAGACAGATAGATAAATGGAACCCAAGCCCATTGCGGTCAAGTTGATTCTGACTCATAGTGACCCTATAGGACAGAGTAAAACTGCCCCATAAAGTTTTCAGGGTGGGACTGGTGGATTCTAACTGCTGACCTTTTTGTTAGCAGCTGAAGCACTTAACCACCACACCACCACGTATTCTCTGTAAATATGATTTCTTGCTCTGTCTTGGTTTTGCAACTGTTAAAAGGGAGTAATGTATGTTTCTTTCCTGTCTTGTTATGAAGTTGTTAGATACATATGGTTACATGCTGGAGCACTTTAAGCAATCTTAGGCTTCTCTGGCTAGTTTAACTGAAGCAGTGATTTCTAGAGTCAAGCTCTGTCAATGATGTCAGTTAAGGGCATTGGCCTCCCACCGCTTGTGAAATTAATGAAACAGTCAATTCATGTTTTCATCAGTAAAAGATGGTGGTAAGTTTGTGATGTGAGTCATGGATGGCTATGTTAGTCAGGATCTATCTAGCAAATGGCATTTAGAGTATTAGAGTATATATAATAGAATGACTTAAAAGCAAGGAGTTAGTTATACAGATGATAGAAGAACTGAGAAATCTAAAAATTGCTAGGAAGGTCTCTCAGAGAGAAGTCAGGAGGAACAGAGGAAGAAGGTGGCATTTATGGGGAACCAGGCTTAGGAGGTCCTGGTACAAGTTAGAGCCATGATGGATAAGTTTAGTGGACGATGGAAGGGTGAAGGAGACATGGCTGTCTTTGAAAATGCTATCTGAAGGGAGGGAGAGAAGTAAACTGGATGTTCTTTCCTTTACATCTTCAATCTTCTACCAGGGCTTCCTACTGATGAAACACAGCTGGAAACAGGCTGAAACCTCAGCGTGGGAAATGCAGTCAGCAGGGGTCAGCCTCTCTGTACTCAATACAGAGCAGAGCAAGGGAAGCCCAAGCAATGGATCTGAGAGCAAACAGAGTGGCACAAGAATCTCTGACCCTTCATCTAATAAGGAAGCATCTTGACACTTTAGAAATTCATGAAAAATGGACCTCGCCTCACGAAGGACAAAGATGTTTCCCTAAGTTATTGTTTTGATGAAATTAAATTGGACACTAGAGCTAGGAAATAAAAACAGATGAAAACCAAACCAAACTCATTGCCATCAAGTCAATTCCAGCTCATAGTGACCCTACAGGACAGAGCAGAACTGCCCCATTGAGTTTCTTAGGAGCACTTGGTGGATTTGAACTGCCAACCTTTTGGTTAGCAGCTGTAGCACTTAGCCACTATACCACCAGGGTTTCGATATATGACCTACATTGACCAAAAATAGCTCAGTCCTTATACATTGAACTCATTTGATTACTACCTGGACAATGACCAAAATACCAAAAAACATGCCTGATGCCACTGGGTCAATTACGGCTCATAGCAACTGTATGGTACAGAGTAGGACTGTCCCATAGGGTTTTCCAAGAATCAACTAGCAGATTTGAATTGCTGATTTTCTTAGTTAGCAGCCAAGCTCTTAACAACCATACCACCAGGACTCTAGCCAATCACTAAGAAGGTTAAAAATGTGAAATAGACCATACTGTAGCCAATATATCCCATCATACATACCTGGGGTATGTTAGGATGAGAGATAACCAAATGAAAGATAAGGAAAAAAAAATTGAAATAATCTTGACAATGCTAAGAGTTCAATAGTGAAAAATACAGTGCTGAGCTATGCACAAGAAAAAAAAAAATGAAGCCAGAATGGGAGGATTTATAAAGAAAAATGTTATTATGGTGGATTGAGTGACATGGCATTTGCCTAAACTAGCAAGAGAATGAAAGTAAAAAGCAATGTGTCATTTTACGAGCTATCACCTCTTTGGAAATCCTGGTGGTGTAGTGCTTAAATGCTACATCTGCTAGCCAAAAGGTCGGCAGTTTGAATCCACCAGGTGCTCCTTGGAATCTCTATGGAGCAGTCCTACTCTGTCCTACACAGTGTCTACAAATTGGAATCAACTCGATGGCAATTTTTTTTTTAATCATCTCTGTAAACGGCAGGTAAAAGTGAGAATTGAAACAAGCAGCCCCGGAGAGTGGCTTTACCCTGACTTCATCTTTAGCAGGTGAAATTTTACTTTGTTTTCAGGGTATATCTCAACACCATCTTCACCTAGGAGCTTTCTCTCCTTCCACCCTCAACTGGGTGAAATCCAATAGCGATTCAATTGTATTTAGCTTGAAGCATTTTGTCAGATCTTTTAATAACGCTATTAGGCGTAATCTCTTACATCTTGTAAGCACCTTAAGGAAAGGAATTGTGGTCAATTCTGTTTGTCATCCATCATGACATTTGTATGGTACCACAGTGCTTATAGATGTTTTCTGGGCTAGAAACACCTGCATGGAACTGGAAATGACTTTCACTCAGAGTTCTTCAGTTATCTAGTCTTCCTTAGATTGACTGAATGTTTTGTTGAAATGTAATACATGTACAGACAACTGCCCATAGTGTAAGTATTGAGCTTGATGATTTTTCGCTAACCAAATACAGTTTTACAACCAGTAAAGAGATTTCAAAAATTCAGCCTTGACCACGTAACAGAAGCCATTGTCTGTCTCCTCCAGTCACTGACTTCTGATCTCTGCCTGGCTTCTATAGTGGTCAACATTGAATTTCTGAGAGTTTTCTATACAGGTACAGTTGTTGCAGATTATTCATTCTCATTATTGTATAGTAGTGAAGCATAATGCTATCACTGTGAATTTATTCCACTGTTATTGAGAATTTTTATGATCCATTCTGAGGCTATTACAAATACTATTGTGAGCATTCCATGACCTATAAACAAACGTGCATACATAGTTTTGTAATACCTACGTGTGCTTAGTTCACTTAACATAATGTTTTCAAGGTTCATCCATGCTTTAGCTTTTTTTCTCCATCAAATTTTCAAGTTTTTAGTCTACCATCACACAATCTTCCCAAAATTTATTCCCCTGTTAAATGGTCTCAGCAAGCCATTCGCCATTCTTTGGCTGGCATTGGGAAATACCTCCACTGAAGAAAATGACAAGATATGAACTAGTTACCTTGGACATAGTCTTTCCCTCTGGAGTTTAATTAATGTAATCTTCATTACGCCCATATCTCTTTGATACCTTAAAAATGTTTTCTTTTTAAACTAATTTTACTTTCTCTGTTTGTTTTTTTTTCATTCTACCCCCAGAAACACTGCTCTGCCATTGTCTACTGTACCATTCCTATTTGCAAAAGTCTAGACTCCCTTAGTTTTGAAAACAGGTCTTACTGTTTCATTTGTCTGGAATCGGGGTTCTAAAATGTTCAAAGTGTTCTTTAAGCCTTTCTAATGTTTATGAATGTCACTGATTCACTATAGTTATTCAGAAAATAGTAACTTGTGAGTCTACGTGTGTGTCAGACATTATACGTTCGTAAATTCCTAAACTGAATTGAAATAAAAATTGCCTTGGTTGTTGTTTCAAACACAGAGTGAAAAGTACCAACCCTGGAGATTCTGACAAATAAATGGACTGGGTGGGGGGGAAGGAAATCTGTAATCATAATATATTTCCCAGTCTATTATGATATAGCCAATCCACACAAAGGGATTTGGAGACCACTAGACCAGGCATAAAATGATTAAAAGTAATTTTCCAAGGCACTATCCTTATAATGGAATGAAGAAAATTTCATGGACTATAAACAAGGGGTGATCAGTCTTCAGCTCCCACTCCTAGTAGATAGGAAAACGTAGATCTCTACAAGGAGTTTAAAACTACTTCCCAACATCGTAGTGCATAAGAGAAAGTAGAAATAAGAAAAGAAATATAAAAGCCAGAGCTAAAAATTCTGATCCCACAGTCTCCTAGAGATAAATAGCTGTGCTTAAGTCTGTTTAAAGAAGATCAGGAACTGTTGGTGATTAGTTAATAAGGTTCCTGAAATAAGAAACAAATATTTTTAAGCAGACCAGATTGTTTGAGTCAAGAACAATGTGTAACACATAGAAAAGGGGCCCAAATGGGCCCAAATTCATGTGTGAATATGTATACGCACCGACTCTTCACTTACCAACATTATTAGTTTCCGAGGACCGGATCATTATGCAAAAATGAAGGACAGTCAAATCAGCTCACAGAATGGAGGATGACCACATCATTGCAGAACAGTGAAATTACTTCATTATGTAACTACTGTATGAGTGAAAATCATGGCCGAGCCAACCTTAACAATCAAAGTCAGTGCTACTCTCACCTGGCACCTTGGTGTTAGTCAGGTAGTAAATTATATACTAGTACTGTAAATGCAAAATGACTAATAATCAGATAGTGATAAGTGAGGAGTAAATCCATTGCCTTTGAGTCGGCTCCGACTCACAGCAACCCTAGAGGTTAAACTAGAACTGCCCCATTGAGTACCTGGTGGATTTGAACTGCCAACCTTTTGGTTAGCAGATGTAGCACTTAATCCTCTATGCTACCAGGGCTTCCAAGTGAGAAGTAGGTACGTATATAACATGTAGTTTGTATCTGTCTGTCTATCTACCTATAAGCCTGCTGTTATCAAGTAGATTTCAACTTCAAATGATTCTATAGGACAGAGAAGATCTGCCCCAAAGGGTTTCCAAGGAGTGGCTCATGCATTCAAATTGCTTACTTTTTGGTTACTGTCAGAGATCTTAATCACTGTACCATCAGGGTTGGTGGTCTGTCCTCCTCTCTCTGTATATATATAAAATCTCATTTTAGAAAATAAAGATTTGGTCCTTTTCAGCAAATAATTTTATTGTCATCACAGTTCCAAATTATTTACACACACACACACACACACACACACACACACGCACACACACACACACACACACACACAGCCCAACAATTAAGTCCATGAACTTAATTCTTCTAAGTGCTCTGTACCTTGTTGCTGAATATCGTCACCTTCAAAGTCGACCTCTTGGGAAGCTATGCACTGATGCTAGTGCCTAGTCCACCCTTCAGAGCAGTTCTGGAGCTCTTTCTGGAATGGCCAGCGCTCACGGTGGCAAGTTGGTGAACTTAATTATGTAGTTGTCTATAAGGGAGTTTTTAGCCAGTAAACCAATAACTGTATTGGAACACCCATCCTGCTCACTTGGCCTGTCAGTCCCTTTTCATTATCCAAAGATAAAGGAAATACTGAAAGGAAGACATTTTGATGACATTCAGGACATCAAGAATAATATAATGACAACTCTGATGGCCATTCTAGAAAAAGAGTTCCCAAATTTCCTGGAAGGGTGGACTAGGCCTTGGCATTGATGCACAGCTTCCTAAGGGGAGTACTTGGAAGGTGACTGTAGTGATATGCAGCAGTGAGCTATATAGCACTTTGTCTAGGATGATTTCACAGACTTAATTGGCAGCCCTTGTAGAGTGTTGTTCTTAAAAGACAGTTTTATTTGGTGATGCTCCCTACCTATTGAAAGCAAGAGTTTGATATTCATAGATGGCAAGAAGCCAAGGCAATGTTCACAGAATTCTCCTTAAAAGAATCTTACTCTATGTGTGTGTGCCACACAGTACATGACACGCTAGAGATGCAGTCACAGGTTCAAAGAACTTAGTATAAAAGCAAGCATGTTTGACATAACGTGATACACGCTACTGCAAGTACATACACAGATTCTAAGTGAGGACAGAAAAGTGAGTGCTCAAATCTGCTTGTCTGAAAGAGGTATTGCTAAGGAAGCTTCCACCAAGGAGATGTTCTTTATTTTAAAGGTTAAGTATGAATAACCAAAGTCACTAAATATGTTTTAGAAGAAAATGTCCACATGTAATAATATGGTATACTCCAATAACCCAAATAGTAGTGTTTGTTGAGAGACAGGTGGAAAATAAAGGTTGATACTTGCAAAGATGTTATTGTTGTTAGGTGTCACCAGGTGGGTTCCAAACTCATAGTGATCCTGTGTATGATAGAACAACACACTGCCTGGCCCTGCAAATTCTTTGTAATTGTTCCTGGGTTTGAGCAACAGTTGTTGCAGCCACAGTATCAATCCATCTTGTTAAGGGTCTTCTCTTTTTTGTACTGACCTTCTACTTTGCCAAAAATGATGGCCTTCACCAAGAACTGGCTCCTCCTGGTAACATGTCCAAAGTATGTGAAACAAAATCTTGCCATCCCAGCTCCTAAAGAGCATTTTGGCTTTACTTCTTCCAAGACAGATTTTTTCATTCCTCTGGAAGCTCATGGTATATTCAATATTCTTTACCAACATTCAAAGGTATCAGTTCTTCTTTAGTCTTCTTTATTTATTGCTCTGCTTCTGCACTCTTATGAAGGGACTGATAATACCATGGCTTGGGTCAAGTACTTCTTAGTTCTCAAGGTAACATCTTTGTCCCCAATATAACACATTATTTGTTACATCATACTTGAACTAACATTTTATGCATTGCAAGTAAGTTTGGGTTTTCTTCTGAAGACAGCATAAGCTTATCAAATTATTTTATAGAAGAGTGTGGCTTGAACAAGTCTGTTTTAAGAAGATCATTTGAGCAGAGTGGAATATAGTTTGGAGAAGAGATATCATAGGGGCAGAATAACAATCACAAATGCATCCCAATACTGCAATCCTAAGCAGGTAGAAAAGGAGATATGTTTTAGAGACATGAACTTCTCATATTAGGATTTCATTTTGAGTAAAAAATATATTAATGTATCATTTATGCCATTTTTATTTCATGTCTTAATGTTACTTGAGTTTGAACCTAATTCTTACTGATACGAGCTTATTGGTGAAGGCCGTTGGTGTATTTTCCGTGAAATAAAAGGCATTAGCGCTATCTGTCTATACTCTACAATAGTCATATGTGAGTAAGTAAACATATTAAATTGTATCTACTCTTTCAAGAAACTTCATGGCAAGACAACGGTGCAGCTTTCTCTCCATTGTTCAATCACTTTAAATGACATTTATGAAATATTGAAACATACAATTTTTTTTATAATACAGTGTTCTTTGAAAAACTAGGGTACAAGTGTGGACCGGAAGGACCACGGCCTCCACTTCACTGAGTCAAGCACAACTAGATGGTGTCCAGCTCTCAGCATCAACTGCTCTGATTGAGATTACAGTAACGGGTCCTGGACAGAGCTAGAGAAAAACACAGAACAAAATTCTAACTCCCACATATAGAAACACAGAGAGACACACACACGGGCACACACATAAACCAGACTTACTAGTCTCATAGAGACTTGAGAAACTCTGAGAGTATAGCCCCTGGACACCCTTTTAACTCAGCACAAAAATTACCTCTGAGGTTGACACTTCAGCCAAAGATTAGAGAGGCCCATGAAACAGAACAAGACTAAATGGGCACCACCAGCCAGGGACAAAGACGAGCAGTCAGGAAGGGACAGGAACGCTGGTAACAGGAAACCCAAAGTTGAGAAGGGGATAGTGTTGACACTTGGTAGGTGAGACAATCAATATCACAAAACAGTAGGCACATTAATTATTTAATGAGAAACTACTTTGTTCTGTAAGCATTCACTGAAGTACAGCAACAAAAAAAATAAGAATGAAAAAATAAGATACAAAATTGTACATACAACATGAATAGAATAATGTGAAATTACCCTATTCATGGGGAGGAGGATAATCTAAAAATATTACTGTTTGTTTTCTTTTTAAAGAAATGGACTATGGACAGTTTCTTTTTCTATATATTTTTTTGTAACATGGATTTTATTTAATGTTTTTTTTTTTTAAATTCATAATGGACTAGCAAGACATTTGGAAGAGAGTACTGGCAAAGAAAAAATGCTTTTCTTTTTTGTACTGAAGCCAAGAATTGAAGCAGGAATGTTTAGTGCCACCATCTACATGTGGTAGAAGGGTGTCAAGCATAATTCTGTAAAATTCTGTCCGAAAAGTCAGGCAACTAGAACTATCAGGCATAGGGTTTGCAAGGTGGGGAGGAAGAGAGCAAACATAAGGAAGTTGTAACTAAAGAGATGGGCCTTTGGGATTTGACCAGGAAAGGAAGAAGTAAAGCCACAAGGCCAGTGGACCCTTCTGGGACTCCATTTCCCCTGAGAAAAGGAAGCTTGTTGGCACAAAGCATTATGCACTCGAGAGTTAACTGAAAAGTCAGTGGTTCAAACCAACCCAGCAGATGTGTGGAAGAAAGACCTAGAAGTCTGCTTCTACAAAGACTACAGCCAAGAAAACCATATGGAAGCTCTGCTTTGTCACATGGGATAGCTATGAGTTGAAACCAACTTGGTGGCAGCTACAGTAACACTCTGAGACTAAAATCAGATACAGTGGGTGAAGAGGAAAGAGAACTAAAAGTGTTTTAGTGACAGGCAATAGGTATTTGAATTTAAAATGTTAAAGGTTTAAGAGCTCTGATGGTTACACTTTGGGGCCATAAGGCAGACTGGGTTGCTGAAGTGCAGTGCTGTGTCAAGGTCACTGGAAATCTTTAAGTTAGTAATGTGTCAATGACTCCTACCGTGTGTTTAAATTAATGGGAAACCAAATAGAATCATAGCATCACAAGCGTGAGGAGATACTTGAGGATAGGTCCAATATCTAATTACTTGCAAATTATTTCCTAATAAAGAAGTATTAAGTAATTAATGGAAAATGGAAAGAGAAACTTATACTGTGAAAAGTCTTTTGGTGATAAAAATGTTGGAAAAATGTTGCTAAAATAAGCTTCAAGGTACAGAACAAAGAAGATGTGAAGACCCCACATCAGAAATCCTACTCACGGCCTTGGGCAGCCTTAGTCTCTAGCTCTTCCATGCCTATATCTCCTTGCTTGTCATAAATGCACACACGTTTGTTCACATATTTTCTCTTAGAAACATTGGGAAATCCTTGACTTCATGGACTGTGCCTTTGAATGATCAAAATACTGCATAGTATTTGACATCGTATGGGTGCCTAATACCTGTGTGCTAAATGGAGGCTTTTCCTGACTCACAGTGCTAAACTCTACATCCTGCAGCTTGTAATCTGAGAGTCAATCATTCCAAAAGACTGCTACATTTCCAACCACAGAATACATTCAAGTATAGGCAGGGATTTTACCAGTTGGAGATACAAAGAGTATACTGGTATCAGAAAACTAAACAGTTTTGTATGCTCCTTTCAAGACTGTATATTCTATGAAAGTGTATTAGCTAGTTGTTTGTTTCTGTTTCTGGACTAATGTGTCTGTAGATCCCATGTAGAGTGAAATACATATGAATTAACAGTAGTGCATCTTACTATACAAGTATCGACCTTCAAAGTTCAATGGGACACTGATTATCACCTCATCCAAGAATCTACTGTTTGAAAACTTTTGCATTACGCAAAGGAAACTCTAGGTAGGAGACACAAATAGATAACTACTTCTCTGCACTGCTGGGGATCTATGGTTCTCATACCTAACACTCCAAATCCCCTCCCAGGTTTATATACTACTGAGACATAAGCAACAGATGGAGACAACTGTAATATTTTTAACTGGAAATAATAACTTTAGATGTCACATGGTCATAGTGGCTATTTTATTACTCTCACCTGAGTTGAACTTCTTTGTGCAGACTAAAGGACTTTGCCTTTGGAGGGCATAGCCTGTACTCACAAACTTTTCATGCGGTGGAGAAGAGACCAAACTGTATCTCCTCTTCAGGCAGCCGGACGATGAAGAAGCTCAGGTGAGCAGGTTCCAGATCTTCTAAAGATACTAACATATAAGTGACTCCTCTTTGAAAAGCGAGAAGTAAGAGGACTCTTCCCGTTCTTTCTCTTGTGGGGATCAGAGTGGAAATTCCCTTCTGTAGACAGAGCCATACAGCTCCCTTCACGGAAACTAGAGTCCAGATGCCATACTAAGCAACGCAGAGACTTTCAGGGATCTGCTTATCCAGTACTGCATTTGCTAAAAATATCCTGGGCTGTCCCCACTTTCCCTGTCTTATTCTCTACTTACAGCTATGACACCAACAGAAATAGTTGATCTGTATTTGGATAGTGGGCTCTGCCACTCACAGATATTAAGTCATACCTCCAAAGATCTTCCTCCAAGACTTTATGGGAGACCACTAGGGAAGACTTTGAGGGGGTGGAAACTGATGGACATCCTCGCTCCATCCAGAGAATTGACAGATTATGTGGGAAATCAGCCCTATTAGCAAGTTTCTCCTCTGGCTACTTGTCCAGCTTGGCTGCATTGCCTGTGGTAAGAACATCATCTCTTCAAAGAGTATTTTTATTTTTCAAAATGATGATTTCACATTTTGACAGCTCATTCATTCTCCATTCAGTGAGTAATAACCTGGCACCTCATGCATGCTTTATATCACTTGTTACTGCTGTCGCCAGTTGCTATTAAGTCAACTCTGACTCATGGTGACTTCCTGTGCTCAGAGTAGAACTGCTCCAGACAGTTCTCAAGGAGGTGACCTGCCAGAAGCAGATCACCAGGCCTGCCTTTCAAGGTGTCTCTGGGTGGTTTCAAACCACTGACCTTTCACCCCATATTAGAGTGTTTCACCAGTTTTGACACCCAGGGACTCAACAGAGGCCAGGTCACCAACGTAAATGAACAAAAAAGGCAGGTGAAGTACGTGAAGGAATAACGGGAAGTAGGCAAAGAGAGGAAACCCTGGTGGTGTAGTGGTTAAGTGCTACATCTGCTAAGCAAAAGGTCAGCAGTCCAGGGGCTCTTTCAAAACACTATGGGGTGGTTCTACTCTGACCTATCGGGTGACTAGGAGTTGAACTCAACTCATTGGCAGTGGGTTTGTTTTGTTTTAGGCAAACAGAAAGTGCACGGCCCGTATAAAGGGGTGGCGGTTACTTTGTTTTGTAGCTTGTTATGGTTTTAAATGGTAAGCTAGCTGGTTTTCTTTCTTTTTTTTTTACCTTTGCATTTTTAAAAAGAAGCTAAGATATTCATAGTTTTACATGGCACCCTCAGGATGTGAAATCTTTAAGGCAATTTCTACCAGTTTATAAAGCAAACAAAAATAAAACAAAAGTCCAAACTACAATACTCTGACTGTATTTGGCCCGTGAGCTCCACATTTACAGCGTTTCTTCTGTAGTAATTCACTTGACTCTGTTCTTTTCACCAGATAGGGCCAAGGCAAACCCTTCTGTTCTGCCTGACATTCATGGTACAGTCCCTGTCCCCCAACCCCTAATAATTGTGAATTGTTTTCACAAAGAACCACTCATTCTTAGAGGGCCAAGTTCAAAGAAGCCTTTTTCAAAGGAAGTATTTTACATTTCCACAGTGTGAGCCAGGAATGTCCATTTTTAATGTGCTCCTTTTCACTGGAGCAAGCATCGAGCAGAACGGATTTGGGTTAGGTCTGCGAGTGTGATACAGCAGAACAAATCCTTGATGAAGAGTTGGATAAACATTGCTTCTAATCTTCCATCTCATTTCTTAGCAATGAACTGGTTCAAGTCCCTTAGCTCTGTTGAGTTTTCATTTTCTCATCTGAAAAGCAAAAATATTTATAAAGGATTGTTGCAAGAATTAAGTGGGATAGTGTAAGAGAAAGTACCAATAAAGCTATTGTGTTATTGAAACATTAGGCATTATTATGATTGATGCTTTTAATATTTAAATCTAAAATTGTGTTGGAATATCTTTTGTTTTATTGAAACTCATTCTTCTTATTTTCTCTTACAGAAAGGAATTAGCAAAAGTCCCTGTAAGAAAGGAAAGATATCAGCTGCAAAGCCAGGTCAGATTTTAAAAGATTATTGTGATCTGAGGAAATATTTTCTTCTTAGAATGAATATTTATTGTGTATTTACTATGGACCAGAGGTTGTTCTAGATAGTGGATATACTGGGATGAAGATGAATGGCAAAGAGCCTGGCCTCATGGAACTTCTATTTCTAATTAAGGAGATAGGTCATAAACACATAAGCAAATAAATAGAAAATTTAATGTGGCTTAAGTGCTTTAAGGTAAAATAAACAATGTATGGAAAGAGCAAGTGACAACAGGGGACAGAGGAAAGCCTCTGAAGCAGGGACATTTGAACAGAGAGCTGGCTCAGCTGGTGAAATGCACCATGCAGGTGTCCATAAAAAGGGCATTCCAGGCAGAGGGAACAGCAGATGCAAAGCATTTAAAGCAGAAATTAGCTTGGTATGTTCATGGAACAGCAGAAAGATCTGTGTTACTAGAATAACGTGAGACAGAAGACAGGGAATAAGGTCTGAGAGTTGAGCAGAGCTGCACCGTGCAGAGTGCTAGGAACCCAGTCATATGTGTGGATTTTGGTCTGAACATCACTGAGCTATTGAGCTGCAGGGAGATCACTTTGGCTGCTGAACGAAGGAGAGATGACTGTAAAGGGGTAAGAGTGACAGCTGGGAGAGTGATCTTAAAGAGATGTGATTCTAACACTAGGGATGCAGCAGTCGGGGGAGAGAGAAGTAGTCAGATTCAGGTACATAATAAAGGGAGAGCTAGAAAGACTTGTTGGTTGACTACTTAAGGGGATGAGGACGGGAGAGATATCCTGGGTGGTTTCTAGACCTAGGTCCTATGTAACTGAATGGTATTGACATTTCATCAGATAGGAAAGTCTAGGAAAAATCAGATAGGATGAAGATGGGAGAGGAATATTAAAAAAAAAAAAAGAGTTCTGTTGTAGACACATAGTATGTTAAATCTGAAATTCCCACCGACATACAAGTGGAAATATCAAGTACAAAGTTGAATGTATACATCTAGAACTGAGAAGCGGGGCTAGCACAGGCAATATTGTTGGCATTCAAGGCCACAGGACTGGGTGACATTTTATAGGAAGTCAGCATAGTTAGAAAAGAGAGCCAAAGATGCTTGCATACACCGATACTGAGTGGTCAGGGAGAAAAGAAGTAGGAGCCGTCAGGAGAGATGCCAAGGTAGCAGCTGCCAGTGACAGGAGGAAACATAGACAAGCAAGTTGTCTTAGAACAATAATAATAATAATAATAACAAGAGCATCAATTTATGGTGAAGGCAAATTTGGTAAGGTCATAGGTGATGGTTACACAACCTGATTGACATGTTTAGTGTTACTGAATTGTATATGTGAAAGATAGTGATTTGGCAAATGTGCTACATATATTTTTATAAATAAAAAAAAAGGGGAAAAAATGGACCGTGTACCAGGAAGTATAGAAAAACCAGCTGTGAATGTTTTTCACCGGTGAAGTAAGATAAGCCCCAAACCCCAAATCTGTTGTTATCAAGTCTGTTCTGACTCTTGGTGACCTTATGTGTTACACAGCAAGATTACTCTACTTACAAAAGAGTTGCCAACGTTTAGGCTTGTAGCTGAGTGCAAGCCATTTGCACTATGCAGGTACTGAGTGCTGCATTTGGTTTTTAGAGAACTTGGAAGAAGAGTTTTAATTAAGCACAAACACACTGCTGTTGAGCAGACTCTGATGCATAGCAACCCTACAGACAGAGCAGAACTGCCCCATGGAGTTTCCAGATTTGAACTGCCAAACTTTTGGTTAGCAGCTGTAGAACTTATCCACTCTGCTACCAAGGTTTCCTTTAATCAAGCAGTGGCATAAAATCCCGATTGGAGTAGGACAAAGAGAAATGGGTAGGGAGAACAGTGGCATCAATGACTGTAGATCATTCTTTGGAGTTTTTTGTTTTTTGCACTATGAGGATGAACAGAGAACAGGCCGCTCTTGAAAGGTTAAGTGGGGTCTATGTGGCTTCTACTTGTGTGGATATAGGGAGTGACTCAAGAAGGTAAGAAAAGGAGTCTAAATCAAGAATGTGATGAGAATGATGAGCAACAGTTTTAACAGAAATTTCAGAACATATCAGCCACAGTTTTGTGACTCTAAGAGGGATTTCGAACTGGACTTTGTTTAGAAACAAAAGTGATGTATTCTGGTTCAAACCAAAACGGAGTATTTCCATGCTCATCCCATAGTCAAAGTGGTCTACACAATAACGACAGTCATCTGAGGTTTCCGTATGTCCTTGCTTGTTCCTGAAATTGGAGGAAGGATTTACTCTTTCACTACTCAGCATGATGTTTATTGTAGGTTTGTTACAGATGGGCTTTTTCCGGTTAAGTTACCTCATATAGCTGGTTTGCTACAAGTATTTGCCTTAAGAGGGTGTTAGACGTCTGCCCCCATAAAACTCACTGCCACTGAGTCAATTCTGAGTCCCATAGCAGAGTAGAATTGCCCCACAGAGTTTCCAAAGAGCATCTGGTAGATTTGAACTATTGACCTTCTGGTTAGCAGCCATAGCACTTGACTATTCTCCTACCAGGGTTTGCAAACTGTTGTTAGATTTTGCTAAATTCTTGTCATCTATTGAGACAATTTTGGAAACCCTGGAGGCGTAGTGGGCTAAGTGCTATATCTGCTAACCAAAAGGTTGGCAGTTCAAATCTGCCAGGTGCTCCTTGCAAAGTCTATGGGGTAGTTCTACACTGATCTCTAGGGTCACCATGAGTCAGACCTGACTCGACAGTAGTAGGTTGGGGTTTTATTGAGATAATATTATTTTTTCGTGTCTTAATATGGTGCCTCACATTACTTTATTATCAAATGTTAAGGCAATCTTGCATTCCTGGGATAAACCACATTTGGACATGGTGTATTACCATTTTATGTGTATTATTGGCTGTTATTTGAGTAATTTTGCATAGATGTTTATAAATTATATTGATCAGCAGTTTCTTTTCTTGTAATAACTTTGCCTGGTTTTGATAGTAGAAAGAGACTGGCTTCATAGAATGAATAAGAAATTATTTCTTTTTAATTTTCAGGAATATTTTGTGTAGAATTTGTTTCTTAAATTTTTTTTTTCTGAAATGTTTGGTAGAATTTCCCAATGAAGCTATCTGGGTCTGGAGTTTTCTCTGTGTGATGATTTTAACTACAAATTCAATTTAAAAAAATTATATATACAGCCATTCAAGTTATCCATTTCTTTTCAAGTCAGAATAGCTAGTTTGTGTCTTTTCAGGTATTTGCTGTTACATCCAAGTTGTCATATACGTTGGCATGCAGTTGGTAATGCAGTGGTTAAGTGTTCCACTACAAACAGAAACACTGGCCATTCAAACTCACCAGTAGCCACTCTGCAGGAAAAAAAGATGCAGCAGTGTGTTTCCACAGAGATTTACATCCTGGAAACCCTACGGCAGCAATTCTACTAATCTGTCCTACAGAGTCACTAAGTGTTACAAGTGATTCGATGGCAGCTGTTTTTTTTTAAATAATATTCCTTTGTATCCTTTTAATATCTGAAGAATCTATAATAATGTAATCTTCCTCATTTCTGAATCAGACAATGTGTGTGTTGTTTCTTTTTCTCTGAACAGTCTGTCAATGCTGTGCAAATATGCCTCTTGGGTTATAAGATACTTGACTATTCCACTTTCCAAAATGATGCCTTATTTTTCACAGCTGTTGTACATTCTTACCAGTAATTCATAAGGGATCTGATTAATCCACATACTCTTTAATACCTAGATCTACCTTCTCCTTAATATATCAGTTTGTCATTTTTATTAATACTAATATTCTCAAATAACCTATTTTTAATTTCATTGATTTTTCTCAGCATTTTGCTATTTTACAGTACATTGAATTTAGATATCACCTTTCTTTCCTCTGCTTACTTTGAGCTCAACTTGTTCTTCTTTCAATTCTTTACTGCTGAAGCTGAGATTGTTGATTTTAGACTTTCCTAGTTTTCTAATATACTTGTTAATGCTAAAAAATTTTCCTCTAAGTACTGGTTTAGATGAATCCTGCCAATTTTGATGTGCTGATTTTCATTTCTCTGCAGTTAAAGCAGTGTCTAATTTCCCTCTTGGTTCCTTTTTAGTCCCAAAGGCTGTTAGTTTTCAAATATTTGGGCAACTATCCAGATATCTTTCTGACACATAGCAAACATGACTCCTCTCTTGGTTGTCCTCAGACACCTGCTGGCTGGTACTGGACCCTCACATTTCCATATGGATTTAAGAATCAAACTCATTAAAAGTTTAGTCGGGACTTTAATTAAAGTTACACTGCATCTATAGATCACTTTGGGGAGAACTGACATCTCCATGAGCAATTTTTATCATAACTGTAATCCTCTCCCCAATTATTTAGGTCTTCTTAAAGGTGTCTCTATGAAATTCTTTAAAGATTTTTATTCTCAGGCCTCATACAACTTGGTTAGATCTATTTGTATTTTACATTTTTATTTGCTATATAAGTGGTAACTATGTGACAGTCGGATCTGACTCGACGGCACTTGGCTTGGCATGTGACAATGTTCATTTTCTTATTCATTACTGATGTATAGAAATGTAATACCTTTTTAATACTGTTTTTATAACATTTGCTCAATTCTACTACTTATAGTAGCAACAATTTTTATAAAATATGTTTATAGCAATTGTCTGTAGATTCTTCAGAGTTTTCTGTGTAGAAAGCCAAATAATCTGCAAATAATGATAGTTTTCTTTTTAATCCTTAAACTTTTATTTCTATTTCTTATCTTATTTCACTGTCTAGATAATTGAATATTTGTTTCGTACCATACAAAACAACTTCAAATGCACTCAGCACTTACATATTGAAGTATTTTTGGGGCGGGGGAGTAATGGAGGTGATGTAGCAATAGAGAACTTTTTTTAAAATAAGATTTTGAAGATACTTACCATACAGGAAAATATAGGCAATTTCATATATATTAAAATGAAAACCTCTGGCTTCATTAAACCTCAAGAAAATAAAGCAAGGGAAAAAAAGCTATAAATAGCAAAGAGCACTAAGATGCAACTAGTGGTCTCTGTGCATCTAGAGAAAAAGAGAAAAGAAAGAAACCAAAGCCTCAAAAAAGAAAATAGCTTACAGGACTACTAGTCTGTATGAACAAGGATCTCACCTGCCTTGAGACCAGAAAAAAATAGATGGTGCCCAGCTATCACTACTGACAGATAGGTGGTCGTAGATAGAATGGGATAAACATGTAGAACAAAACTCAAATTCCTAAAAAGAAGAAGAAGAAGAAGACCAGACTTACTGGATCAGTAGAGACTAGGGGACCCCCTGAGGCTATTGCCCTGGGATATCCTTTAAACTTGGAACTCAAAACACTCTCAGAGGTCATCTATCGGCCAAAAGACAGAGTAGCTCATAAAATAAATAACATCTGTGACAAGTGTGCTTCTCGAAACAGTGATCTAGAGGAGACCTAATGGAGTTAGCATTTACCCTAGAACACAGATGAGATGGTAAGAGGGGAAAAAGGAAGATAGATTAATGGAAACAAGGAAGCCAGAATGGAAATAATGAGAATGCTGACATTGTATGAAAAGTACAACCAATGTCACTAAATAATATGTATAGAAATTGTTGAATGAGATTGTAATTTGCTGTGCAAATTTTCTCCAAAATCACAACAAAGTATTTTATAAAATATCAGCTATATTTACAACACATACAACTGACAAGAAAATATAGTTTTAAAAATAATTAAACAACTTATACAATACAATGATAAAGCGAGAAAACTGTCATTTCACAGAATTAAAAGAACATTTGTGTACAATATCATACATAGAGATGTTTAATTTCACTAGTGGTAGGGAAAATGCAAAATAAGACCATAATAATGTAACACTTTTATCCATTCCACTGATAAAACATTTAGACCTCTGAAGATGCTTGGCTGCTAAGCAAAAAGTTGGTGGTTTGATTTAACCCAGTGGCTCTGTGGGACAAAGACGTGGCCATTTGCTGACGTGAGGATTACAGCTTAAGAAATCCTACTTGATAGTTCTATTGTTTCACATTGGGTAGTTGTGATTTGGAACTTTCTTAATGGTACCCCAAGCCACAAAGATACAAACGATTTTAAAAAGTATTCAGATCAATTGGATCTCTTATCGATTACTGGTTGAACTGTAAATTGGTTTAATCAGCTTTGGAAAATAAGACATTATTTTGAACAGTCATATATCTTACAACCCAGCAATTCAACATTTTGGGACTCACCCAAGACACACACACTTGCATAGGATCACCAGAAGACAAGAACAAAGACTTTCACCTCACCACTCTCCAGAGTAGTGAAAAGCTCGAAACAACCCTATGAAAATGAATAATTAAATTATAGTATATTCAAATAATAGCATATTGTCAAGCAGTATGCCCAACAACCACATGAATTCACTTCGACATGGGCAAATCTTACTAACTTAATATAAGTAAAAAATCAAATTCTAGAAGGCAACTTATAAAATTAAAAAAATAGATAAAATAAATAATAAATGGTTATACTGATTTCTAAGACTTTCAATCTTAAAGGGAGTAAGTAACACAAAATTTAGGATTGTATTTAATTTGTAGGGTGATGAGAAGCAGAGGAAAAGAGCTGAGAGGAGCATATATACAGACATAAAACGCAGCCAGAGTTCTCATCATTCAGTTGCACAGTGCATTCTTGAGTGTTATATTGGTAGAATGAACAAATAATGGAATAAATTAATGCTGCATACGGATAACTGACAACAAAGTATCGTGAACCAAGAATTTCAACTAGTCCAGATCTGGGCATCTTTTGTTATTTAATTTGTAATAAGAATACTTAGAAGGAGCCCTGCTGGTACAGTGGTTAAAGTGATCAACAGCTAACCGGAAGGTTGATGGTTCAGAACCAACAACTGCATGGGAGAAAGATGTGGAAGTCTGCTGCCATAGAGATCTAAAGGTTTGGAAATCCTATAGGGTCGCTATGAGTCAGAATGAACTGGATGGTAGTGGGTTTGGGGTGGGTAAGAACACTTATAATCTAGACTCAGGTAATATACAAGACTTCTAGAGAAGTAAAATGAAGAAAGTAGTAGTAAAATGAAGAAGTAAAAATGAAGAAAGTGGACAAACACTTCAGCAACAAAAATGAACCACTGCCAGCGAGTCAGTGGGTTTCCAAGACTGTAAAATGTTTGTGCAAGTAGACAGTGAGAGGGACCAGGGAAATACACTGATTCCTGGCTATTTTTCTTTTCCCTGTATTTTCCTTTCAAGAAAACCGTGGATGTGATTTTCATCACTTTTGCTCTAAGACTAGCCAATATTTCCAATTTCTCATGCCAAGTCTCACTAAATTTAAGCATTAATCTGGACCTTAGAGTCCACATACTCCAGTGATTCGAGACTTACTGATATTTCTTTACAGTTGCTTAAATTACGTGACCTTTTTCTTTTAACCTCATAATGAAAGCACTCCTTTTACAGATTTGTCTTCTTTGCTCTCCTCATTTTTTTCTGAGGAATTTTAGCCTTAAGGAATTGCAGAACTTAGCCAAGTGATACACTGCCTTAGAATAATGCCTTGCTTACTTTCATTAGTAAGAGTGTACCCCACGTATTTTTCTAGTTAATGTGGAACCCCACTTTTTCCATGTAGAGTCCAAAGGCACTTGCAAAAGCTACCTGTTGGGGTGGAAGCACAGTAGAAGGTCAAAGGGTGTTTGAGGTGGAAAGCATATTAGAGATCTTGGAAATGAGAAAACTGAAATGGAAAGAGAGAGAAACCAATACCTCAAATCACTCAGTTGATATGTTGACTAATTAAAGGGATATTTGCTTTGGGTATTGGCAGAGCTCTAACCAGAACTCATTTCTCTTGGTTGAAGACTAACCCACTTCCTGTTTGTAACCCTAATACCTTGCAACATCTTTTCTCCTTTTCAAAATTGGTAATAGGGAGCTTCACATAATTAATGCCATAACGCCACTCTAAATAATCTGTAAATGGTTTTTACTGTACCAGCTCCTCTGGCCTCTGCACAGGCCTCTTTCCAAAAGGGAACAGAGCCCCTAGCTCCTGTGACTGGGTCTCCATCCTCTTCTTTACTCTCCTGAGATATGGCCTTCAGTCTGTGAGATAGCAGCTAGGAGGACTGCCTGGTTTTTTTTTTTTTTTTTTTTTTAATCCACAACTTTCTTTCTTGCTCCTTATCTCAGTCAGAGTGGACCTGGCAGGCTAGTTTCACTAGGTGAGGAATTTTTGTGTAAATTTTGTGCTTGCCTGTTACAAATAAGCAGGTTAGAGTCCAGGTGTCTGACATACATGTCTGTGATTTAATAAAGAATTTTTTGCTATTATTTTGTGATGTATACAGTTATCTGTGGGCTACCCGCTTAAAAACATGACATATTCCTTGCTGAAATGATACATGAACTCTGATGTAAAAATTGTCTTTTGAGACTCTACGGAGAACAGCTTGTATTGCTGTCGAGTCTCTGGTGGTATCTCACCTCCTAATAAACCTTTTTCCTCTTTCTAACTTGGGGTATGTTACATTGGCTCAGCTGCTCCAGGGCACAGACTCAAATCAGGTAACATGTTTAACCATGCTGCTCCTTGCCAGCCAGCTGTGCCGGACAGGTACGTCCTCTTAGTACCTGAGATTCCACCCTACAGTAGAGGAATCAGTTTCCTTCTCATTCTCTTATGTAGTGTCTCCACAGCCTGAAGAAAGAGATACCTCAGACCTTCCTGCAAACTCACAGTTTTTGCTAGGTGCCATATGTAGGATTCCACAAGTTCCCTAAGACATCCGAATCAGCACCACGGTAGGGAAAGGGGAATATGGCAAATGGGATGGGATAGTGGACAGTGAATACAATACTTGTCGAGTTGGGTGGGCAGAACGTTAGATTTCCGCAGTGTCCCAAGTGAGTCCATTCATGCACTTTTAGCCTGAACAAAACAAAACAAAATCCATTACTATGGAGTTGATTCTGACAGCCAGTGACCCTACACAGGACAGAGTAGAAATGCCCCTTACAGTCGCCAAGAAGTGCCTGGTGGATTCAAGCTATGTATGTTTTCCTTAGCAGCCAGAAGCCTAACTACCATACCTCCAGGGTTTCTCCTTTAGCCTAAGACTATTCTAATCAACTGATTGCCCACTATACTTAACTTTATCCCATAGTCCCTTGAACTTGTTTTCTTTAAACTGTGTCTTCCTTCCGGTTGATTTCTTTGCAGCCTGCGTTTTAATTAAACTCCTAATATATCTATTTAAGACTTCCCCAGACTGATTAATCAAGTGTACCAGGAAAGTAAAATTCCATCATAACACAGTTACTAATGTGTGAGGGGGGATTATTAAATTGCTGTTTTATTACCAAAATTGACAAAGATCAGTGATGGAGAGTGAGCACACTGGAGTTGCATGGCAACACACTCATCTAATTAATGAAGTGACAGTTTTTATGCTGTGAAGTAGCAAAAGGCCTTGACAAGACTTGTGGCTTTTCTCACTGACTCTAACAGTTGGAATAATGTTTCTTAACATTCTCACAAGGCTTGGCAGTAATGTATTACCCTTGTCACACTTCAAAAAGGAGGGAGGGACAATTAAATTCCTTTTCTGCTGTTGGTGAATCCCAACAGGAAGGCACTGGAGAGCTGACTATCCTCCCCCTCCTCCTCCCCTTCTTCTCCCCTACTCCCCCCATTTCTCTCCTCCTCTTCCCCCTCCCTGTTCTCTCAGTACCAACACCATCCCCTTCACTAGGCACACTGCAATCAGATATCTGTTTTGTGAATCTATGTGTTTCTTTTGGTGCCTTTGTTGAAAGGAGATGGGGACACCCACAGGGACTGACATTAATTTTCCAAGGGAGAAAAATAAAAGTTTAAGTCATCCACACAGTTTGCTGATGATTCTAAATTCGTAGACTGATAGGATCTAACACAGAAAAGACTTATTTTGAGCTAATCAGACATGAGCAATATCGATAAACGATTTCAGTGACAATGGTAAGACTGCCTTTATTAGAAGAAAAGGCAGGCAATGTTATCTGTCCTTTTCAGCTGATTTTTGTTTCAAGTATCAGTTGCCTGGGTACTTCTGCTCTTTGGCCAAATACTTGGTCCTCTGCTTTTTTGATTCTGTTCGGATAGGCAAAGGGGATCAGATGCCTATAAGAATTGAGTCTCCCTTGAGTCTACAAGAGACCACTGGGGATCAGATGAAAAATTGCCTGCTCATTTTGAGGATTACAAAGCTCCAGAAAAACAGGCTCTATGGTGCTACAAAGATAGCCTTGCTTCTGATATTTCAGGTGTTTTATTCTTTCAATATTTCCTCTCCAAACTTCCTCTAGTAAATTAAAGAAGGTAAAAAAATAAAAAATAAAAACAACAACAACAACAAAAGCTGCCTTGTTGATGCTTGAGATTCCTTGGTTGATACAGGTTGTTCCAGACTTAGGCTTAAACCAGAGCTCATCCCAAGGCGATGTGTATGAAACGCTGGTCTTGGAAATGAACTTCTTGGATGGTAAATGATAATAGATGTAAATTTCAAAGCCCCGTGGGCCTGCTTGGCTGAGAAGGGTTTCTGGGCTTGGCACAGCTCAGTGGTAATTATCGAGACTTGAACATAGATTTTTTTCAAGGCAAAGGACATTTGGAAGCAGCTCCTGCAGGTTCTGAAAGACCACCACATCATCTCTTCCCCTGGGGGATGCTAACACCTCTAACTTCCAGACATAAAACACTAACATTCATTTCTCACCCATATTCTGGTTCCCACCAGCTTTGAGGAGCAGGCATGGCTTTTTTGGAACACTGGCATCTCCAGAAACCACAGAGCTTATGACCTGGCAGAATTTCTCTCAGCACCAATGTATCACTTAGAACAGTCCTTGGTGGATGGCTTTCAAAGCTCCACAGCCAAATACATTTCACTTGAAGGGATAAACCAGAGTTACTCAAGCAAATGATACCTCAGTTTTTATACAATCACTAAAAAAATCTCATCTATTTCGCTTCTAGAGGCAGCTAGAACAACAACAAAAATAATATCGTTAAGCGTCCTGTTCAAGGGCCACATGTTGTGCCAACCAGTGCAGAAAGATCTCGGCCAGAAGATGACTCTTGGTCTTTTGTAGTCTCAGCTCTGTTTAGTTAATAATGCGTGTCCCAACTCAGGAGAGAATGATTCCAAGACTCTACAAGAGTAATCAAAAACTAGTATGTGTTTGCATGTGTGTGAGAGTGACAGAAATACTGATGGAGAGACAGAAAAGGAAGCAGAATATCATTCAACAAGCACTGTACTGGGATCTTAGGATTAAAGATGACTGGCATTCTATCCAGGCTCTGGTGGCATAATAGTTAAAAGCTGGGCTGCTAACCATAAAGGTCAGCAGTTCAAATCTACCAGCCGCTCCTTGGAAACCTTATGCAGCAGTTCTACTCTGTCCTACAAGGTGTCTTTGAATTAGAATAGATTTGGGGGCAATGGGTTTTGTTTTGTTTTAGAGTCCTACCTGAAGCTGTGGTGGTACCATGGTGAAGAGCTATGGTTGCAAATCAAAAAGTTGGCAATGTGAATCCACCAGTCCTGGTGCCACAGCGGTTAAAAGATCAGCTGCTCACCAAAAGCTCAGCAGTTTGAATTCACCAGTTGCTCCTTTGAAACTCTATAGGGCAGTTCTCCTCTCTCCACTAAGCTTGCTATGAGTTACAATTGACTCAGGGGCACTGCATTTGGTTTTTTTGGAGTCTCCTACCCTCCTTCTTCAGGAGCAATCAAACTAGGGAGAAAATCTTGGATATATCCTTCTTTCATTCATTTACTCCATCAACAAAAATTTATTGAGCCCCTACTAAAGCCAAGCACTGTGCTGTATGACAGACATATAAGGTTGAGAAGATAGATGTGGTCCCTGCCTTCATAAGGCATACAGTCATGCATTCATTCATAAGTAAAATTTAAGAGTGTGAAGTACAAAAGTGTAAATGAGTTTTGGTGTAAAATTGACCTGTGCTCAAATTTCGGCTTTTCAACATACTGCTTATGTGTCCAGATGAATGACTAAACCTCCTAAACCACATTTTCTTTTCCAGAAAATAAAGATAATAGAACATCTCATGTAGGCTTTGTCATGATTAAAACAAGCAATATAAAAACAGTATCTATTGCAGTGTTGGGTGCATAGTAGCTATTACAAGTATTAGTGTAAGTGGGATTTTTTTTTTTAAGGCAAGCACTGATAGCATGTAGGTGGGGTATCACAGCTAGACCCCAGGCTTAAGGTGGGGTCCACATGGTCTGAGCTGGGCTCTAAAGATGAAAGAAGTTAAAGAGAGGAGAAGGTTTTGAAAAAGTTCAGAGGTCTGAGAAAGTGAGATGTTCTTCTATGACAGAGTGCTTGGGGCAGAAGAAAGTGGCAGTGAGGGGTTAAATTAGATAAGAAAGTTGGGGTGGGATCATGAAGAGTGTGATATGCCACATTAAGAAGCCTGCGTTATATTCTGAAAATAGTGAAAAGCCAATGAATAGCAACCATAGGAACTATTCTTGAAGAAAGTGGTGCCTTGAACTAAATCTTGATGGATGGGTGAGATTCAGACTGGCAGAGACAGAGGCTTGGGGTGGACAGAAGAGAAAGCAGGCATTCACAGTGCTTAGAGGTAGAAACGAGCTCAGCTTTTAAATGACCTAATTGGCTGAAAGAGCTTTTACTGTATCTTCTCTTGGAATAGTTAGGGAAGGCCATTGTCTTAGCTGATGTTTCCAGGAGGAGTTTAGGGTTAGAGCTGCCAAAACTTGTGACTGAGATCAATCTCAACATACTTCCTGCTTTAGGAGTTTGTAGTCAGATGCCCTCTGTCTTGGAGCCACTTGGCTTTAGCTACTTTTGGGGGGGGGGATAAAAATGACCCACTTCTTCACTGATGTCATCCCATGAAGATAACCCTGTGCTGTTGAGTCGAATCCGACTCACAGCGACCCTAGAGGTCAGAGTAGAACAGGCCCCTAGGATAAACCAAGAAATATTGCTACTAGGGTTGCAATTTATACACGCACAGGTTTATTTCAAATAAAACATGTTTAGACATGTCTCTGCGATCAGCGAGTGGCTGCAGACAAATTCTCTCAGTAAGCACTTGTCTTAGTCTTGTTAGACACTTATTATACCGTGGGGAAAAAATGATTTTGAGGTCAGGGCTGACATCAACTTTTTAACAAAACTGAAGTGGAGGGGGTGGAGCCAAGGTGGTAGACCAGATACATGTGTCCTGGATCACCTCTGAGAACTATGGCCTAGAATGATAAATGAAAGGAGCACGTGGACATGCTGGAAGCCTCAGGATCTGTCAGAGGATTGTGAGATTGGACTCAATGACAGGAAAGGAGAAACTACCACTGTCAGAGGTAAGGCAGTAGCACACTGAGTCCTGCTTCTGCTGATGTATCATTTGAGGAGATTGCGGGTACAGAGGGCTTTTTTGTTATCTGGGTCAGCCAAGCCTCTGTGGCTGGCACACTAATGTGCTGAACCGCGGTGCTGAAATGAACAGCATATACTGCAGCAGCGGGACTGTGCTTGGGACAGCCATATCTTGAGAGCCCAGCTGCCGACTGAGGGTGCCAGTGAGTCTCCCGTGCTTTTTCTCTGTGCTGCACCGTAGACTCTGCTGACTCACAGCAGGAAGGGCAGCTCAGGAGGAACACCATCTTCTTCACAGTTGAGTGGTGGACTCACCATGCCTGAGGTTTCAGTTGGGGATAATTCTCACACTAAGTAACGTTTGTCTAGAAAGTGCTTCTCCAACACAGTAACTGTTTTTAAGATGATACTATCTAGGAATAGTCATGGGGCCTGGCCACCAAGGGACACAGGGCCCTAACCCCTCCCTTCTTTGAGCCACATCATGATATCTGGGGATGGCCTACAAGGCACCATCATTGTCAGCCAGGAGGCAGGGCCTGACACCTATGAGGGCCTGCTGGTTCTCCGCAGTTACTGGACAGCTCCTATCTTAGCAGTAACTAAATGGTAGACAGTTCAAATCCACCAGGTGCTCTTTTGGAAACTCTATAGGACAGTTCTACTCTGGTGCCTGAGGGCTTCCTCTGCTCTGACCTATAGGATTGCTATGAGTCAGACCTGATTTGATGGCAGTGGGTTGGTTGGTGGGAATGCTGCCCCCGGAAAATGACAGTTTTTACATGGATTGAGCTTTTTAAGGAAGCCTGGGAAGGCCTGAAAGATAAGCCAAGAGAGGAAAGGCCATTTTGAAGATTATGGGGATGGTTTATTAGCATCCAAAGAGGTAACCTTGATAGATTTTCTCTAAGGACACAGGACAATCACAGGGGCTTATTGTGAAGAAGTTTTAAAAAAAAATTGAAAAACTGCTTTGTTGAGAAAAAGGCCAGGAAAGTTGAGCCAAGTAATTTTTACCCATTGCAACAACACACCTGTTTATTCTTCCAGGGTAGCAAGGGCTTTCCTATGTAAATTTTATTAGGAAACCTCATCCTATTCACCATACAGCCCTGATCTTGCTCCTTCAGGCTTCTTTTTGTTCCCAAAACATTTGAAAATAACACCATTTGAGTCCTTCAAGGGTGACAAAACTCCCATTTTGACATACTATGATTGAAGAGTGCAGAATTCTTTGTGAAAAGGCTATGGAGGTGTAAACATCTATTTGAGATTCAGAAGCATGAGTGCATTTGGGGTGTTAGGAGAAGGTTAGGTGAAGGAGATTGAGAATCAGTTTGTTGCGCGCGCGCGCGCGCGCACACACACACACACACACACACACACACACACACAGAGTCTCTCTCTCCCTACCCTCCCAGAGGCATTAGTAAAAATAAAATCCATTTCCCAAAAAGATAAGCCACACAGAACATCTAATTCTTAGCATAAAGGTCATTGTTATGTGGATGGGCTTGGATTTCTATGCTGCTGCTATATGGCTTATTCAAACACTCAAACATATCTTCAGCTATTTAGATTTTCCTGATAAGTAAAATGTCTCTGTTTTATTCCCTCATTCTTCAGACACGAACAATCTCTCTTCAGTTACAGCTTTAAACATGTTCTTGAAAGGACTTATTAGACATGTATACTTTTCCTTTCCCCATATAAACATATTACACTGAGCTGTCTATCACAGAACCTAGGTCTTAATCATTTTGGGGGACCCTGCATTTACTCAGTGCCTAACGAATAGTAGATACTGAATAAATGAATGATTCATTTTATTAGCAAAAAGGTAACTCATGTGACTAGTGGATCTACAAATATGGTCTGTAGACTGATGTTGGTTCACAAACTATTAGTTACCAGTCCGTGATGAGATAACTGCAGAAGTTGAGACTACATGTTAAAAAAAGTTATAGCAATTTGACATTGCTGCAACATCAAAATGTGTGTTCTGTAGACTTATGTCATGGATTGGGATATACATTTGTATTTTTTATGTTGACCTTGTGTCCTGCAAAGTGAAATCCCAGTGGTATAGAGGGTTAAGTGCTACCACTGCTAACCAAAAGGTCGGCAGTTCAAATCCACCAGGTGCTCCTTGAATACTCTAGCGGGCAGTTCTACTCTGGTCTCTAGGGTCATCATGAGTCAGATCCGACTCGACGGCACTGGGTTTTATCCTGCAAAGTTGCTTTCTGGTAGGTTCACTGAAAAATTTTATTTCTCCCTTTCCAATCTGTTTGCATTATATTTCTTTTTCATTTTTCACTAAGTAGGACCTTCAGGATGATGTTTAGTACTAGTAATAAGAGAGGCTATTTTTATCTTATTCCCAAGCTGGAGAGAAAACTAGTCTTCTCTAGTAAGTATGATGCTAGCTATAGGGTTTACACAGATGGCCTTCATCAGACTGAAGAAGTCCTCTTTGATAAAGTTTACCAAGAATTTTTTATTATAATTAAGTGAAAGTATACAATCCAAGTCAATTTTGCATACCCTGTCTGTTCTCCCCACACTGTGACAGCACACTCCTCCTTTCACTCTTTACTTGTAGTATCCTCCCAATGAACACCTGTTCCCTCCTTTGTGCTATCTCCTCTCCTATCCTCTCTAGAAGTAAACCAGTATGACAGCCTAAACAAGAATTTTTTATTGTGAATGAGTGTTGAATTTGTCAAGTGCTTTTATTTGAAAACATCATATATATGCAACAATTTCATATACATAGATATGCCTTTGGATTGTCAACATGGCAAGTCACATTGATTGATTTGCAAATGTTAAACCAATGCGCTTTCTTGGCATGAGCACCAATTGATCAAGATGCATATAATGCAACATTTGATTTGTTAAAAATACATTAGGAATTTTTGCCTGTGTTCATGAGAGATATTAGCCTGCAGTTTCTTTCACTGCAATGTCTTTATTTGGTTTTAGAACCAGAGTAATGTTTACCTCATACACTGAGTTTGGAACAGTGTGCTTTTTTCTGTGTTTTAGATGAATTTGTGTATAATTGGCATTGTTTCTTCCTTAAATGCTATATAGAATGCACTAATGAACTTATTTGGGTCTGGAGTTTTCTTTGTGGAATTTTTAAGCCTATGACTTCAACTTTTAAAAAAACTTGATATAGGTCTATTTATGTTATTTATATTGTCTTGAGTAAGTTTTGGTAGTTTGTACCTTTTAAATAATTTTTATACATTTAATGTTTGTAGGATCTGGAATGACAGCCTCTTACATTCATAACATTTACTATTTGTGTCGATCAGCCTGGCTAGAGTTTTACAAATTTTACTAAACCTTTCAAAGCACTAGCATGTAGCTTAACTGATATTACATATTGCTTTTGTATTTCCTATTGCATTAAATTTTATCATTATCTTTATTGTTTCCTTTATGCAGCATTGTCTCATTTCGTCATAATGCTATCTTTCAGTGGTTGCTGTAGTGTTTACAATATACATCATTAACTTATTACAGTCTGCTTTCAAATAAAATTATTGTATTTCATGTGTAACAAAACAAAGAACCTTAAAACAGTGTGTTTCCATTTTCTATTTTAATAAACATGTAAAAATTTCATGACATATATTGTTATTGTTTTGATTAAGCTGTTAACTATCTTCTAAGAAAATTAAAAAGTTTAGAGACATTCTTTGTTATATTTGCTCACATTTCTGACACTCCATTCCTTTCAGCGGAGCAAAATTTATGTCTGGTGATATTTTCCTCCTGCCTGAAGAATTTTCTTTATCATATCTTGTAGTTTAGGTTTGCTAGAGATACATTTTATTGTATATTCCTAAAATAAAAAATTAGTACATAGCTTCATTTTTGAAAGATATCTTTGCTGGATATAGAATTCTATGTAGATGACTTTCTTTCAGCATCTATAGATGTCACTGTGTTATTTTCCATCTTGCATAATTTCTCATGGGAAGTCTGATGAAATTATTTTCTTTGTTCCTTATCCTGTTTCCATTTCCATTTTCTGTGGATACTTTTAAGATTTTGTATTCCTCAATGGTTCCCAGAAATTTTATATTATAATGTGTTTTGGTGTGGAGTCTTTTTGTTTACTCTACTTCAGGTTTACTGGTGTTTCTGTGGGTTTTTAGTTTTTTATCAATATTTCTGAAGCATTTTCTGTCCTTCCTCGCTCTCATCTACAGAAACTCCAACTACATTTTTTCATAGATCACTTGATTTTGAGCTCTTAATCCCAGCCAATGCATGTTTTTCACTTTATGTATTGCATTTGTAATCTCTAGAGTTTTCATTTGGCTTACTTTTATATCTTTCATGCCTGTCCAGATCCTATTAATTTATTTCTTCTGTCTTATTGAGCATATGAAGCACGCTTATGATGGCTGTTTTAATATCTATCATTAAGAGTTCTCATTTGGTGTATAGCACTTTCGTTGATACTCCATCTCACAAAATCTACCATCATTGACCTCCTTGTTCTGTATCATCTGTCTCCTCTACTCATAGAGACTTGTTGGCTCTGTTCAAGGTTTCTTCTAAAAGACTAAGGCCTAGAAACTTCCTGTGCCACCCAGAGATGAACAATAAGCATAAGTTTGGTTAATTTTAAGCCTCATTTTCCTTTGTCTTCCTTCTTTCAGGGATCAAATTCTGTTCAGCTTCTTTTCCAATGTCTGAAAATCCAAAATATGTTTCATGTATTTTGTCTAGCTCTCCAGTTGTATGAGACCAAAGGATAAATGCCATCCCTTTTACACCATCATAGGCTGAATCAGAATTCCTGAATAGAATATAAACCAAAATAATTTCTTCAGGACACACTGGGCAAAAAAAACAGCAATATCAGCAATAGTATCAATGATAATTGGTATTTTGCCATAGGACACTACTGTTCAATAGACTTTTCTGAGTTGACAAAAATGTTCTACATCTACATTATTCTGCACAATAGCCTGCAGCCACTTGTACTACTGACACTTGAAATCTGGCTAGTGTGAGAGAAGAAATTATCTTTTTAATTATATTTAATTTTAATAAATTAAAAAAATTACATGCGGTTAGTGGATATTGTATTGGGCAACTCAGATCTAGATCCTTATAGAAAATATTAAAATTGCTAAAACAGAAAGAATATCAGTTTTTTTTTAAAAAAAGAACAGGCTATATCAAGGTAATGCATAAAGTTTAAGTGGTGGGTGCTTTTCTTTTTAGGTAAAGGTAGGCTGATACCTTCCCTATAGGTCAGAATGAGTCAGAATTGGCTCAAAAACAATGGATTTGGTTTTTTGAAGTCTGATAATGTATGTCAAGATTTGAGCTTAAGAAGAGGATAGGCAATTAGAGAGGACACTGTGATATAATATAACAAGAGTTAAATTCACTAATGTTTCTCAAAATACTTTGCAAAGATCCTCAAGGATTCATGTTTAGTCCCTGCTGCTAATATTGTTGCACATTCCCTTTTCGTAAGGATCAGAAGTTAAGGGAGGCAACTGGAGAATCAACCAAGCCAAACCTGTTGCTGTTGAGTTGATTTTGACTCATAGTGATCCTATAGGACAGAAGAGAACTGCCCCAAAGAGTTTCCAAGGAAGCACTGGTAGGTTTGAACTGCTGAACTTTTGGTTAGCAGCCAAGCTCTTAACCACTGTGCCACCAGGGCTCCAAGTTGGAGAAGAGGTACCATAGAAGACTGGAGCCAGCTGACACAATTCTAGCCTTCCCTGCCATTTAGCACTTCTTGACATCCCCAATCCCAAGGTGAGAGGACAGCTTAGGATGTATCTGCCATGCCCAAGTTAAGAGATAACGGTTCAGTTGATTGAGGATAGCATCTGTTCAAGAATGTTAAGAAACTTGACACTTATCAACCTATAATCAAAAAAGCAAAGAGTAACCTCTTATTGAACTTGCCTTCCACAGTGCTCTACCATCCAGAAGGGTCACCGATATGGTATCAGTCCCTGGAACCTCTAATACAGAAGCTCAAACATTAAAAGACCAGCATGTTAGAAATCTTTCCTTGTGTGAAACCATCATTAAGTAATAGCGTCTGGACAAGGAAAATCTATGGAGATCTTCCCAGTAAGCTTTAGATGTCTTCAGTGGTTTGAAGCTGCCTGAAAGTTGAGAGATCTTTTCCTCCCTTTTGTGAAATTATACAATAGTAACCAAAGGTAGGAAGTTCGAACTTAGTCAGCCTCACTCTGGAGGAAAAGTTCTGTCAATCTGCTTATGAAGAGATTACAGCTAAGAAAGCTCTGTGTAGAGTAATTCTACTCTGCAACACACAGAGTTGCCACCAGTAGGAAGCTACTGAACAACACAAGACAACAGCATGAAGATTTATTTCTGAGTTATCATTCCACCTTTTCTCAAAGTACCTCTTTGTATCTGACCTATTTCGATGGGCCAGACCATTAAGGAGAGAAGGGATAAATTACATTGCTTATCATGTGAATATACAGTAGTACATAATAATTCACTAAAGATACATAAACACACTAGCTTCTATTAGTCACTGTCAAGATATCTGACAGTCTGCTTGCTTGTACCTAGTCCACCATAAGTTGTAATCAAAAAATGTTGTAGCTGTGTTTTTCTTTGGAAAATGCTTATCTTTACTTTATAATGAGTGTGACAGTAGACATAGGAATTAGAACGTAAAAGAACATCAGAGACTCCAGAGTAAATCCAAAAACGTTGGAAGGGTAAAGGAGATAGGCTCAAAACATTGCAATTAATTCATTCACAGCAGGGACATGTAAAAGCACAAGCTACAAGGAAAGCTGGAAAGGTAGGCTAAGTAGGACCAGACTAGTAGTGCAGCTGAGGATTGTGGTTGGGAGGTAGAGAAGGGAAGTCTTCCCATGTCTTGTGTGAGGCATAGTGGTGCAGTGAAAACAGCATGGGTTCAGACAGAGGGTCAATTCCTGGTTTGGGGTTAGTTCTATATTCTCAGGCTTACATCTGAAAAACAGAAGCAATGTTTCTTACCTATAAGGATTCATTGAAGTCGAATGAGTTAAAGTTTACATAAACACAGGCCAAGCTTGATTGCTGTTAGCTGCCTGTCATAGTTATTTGGTACTGTTTTAACAGAAACATGAGGTCTGACAATTAAGTTCATGAACTCACCTGGAAAAAGTGCTACATACCTCATGGCTGAATATCACTATGGCCACATTTCAAGTATTCCCCTTAGAAAGCTATGCAGTGATACATAGTCCACCCTTCAAAGCAATTCTGAAACTCTTTTTCTGGAATCAGAGCTGTCATCATATTACCTTTGATGTCCTGAGTGCTATCAAAATGTCTTCCTTTAAATACTTTTTTTTATATTCATGTAAATAAAAAAGATCAGGCAAGTAAAGAGAGTATTCCAGTACAGTTAGTTACTGGCTAAAAATACCCTTACAGACACCTAAGTTCTCCAACTTGCCACCATGCCATCATGCACGATGACTATTCCAGAAAGAGTTTCAAAATTGCTTTGAAGGGAGGGCAAAGTGCTGGCATTGGTGTTTAGCTTCCCAAGTGGAGTACTTTGAAGATGACTGTAGTTACATTCGGCAATGAGGTATGTAGCACTTAGAACAATTAAGTTCACAGACTTAATTTTCAGACCTTGTACCGTAAGTAGATGACTTTGGCAAAGAAATTTATTCTATTGTGGTGTAGGGGGCTAGAAGTCTGAATTTAGGGTGCCACTTCCAGGGGGAGGCTTTTTTTTCTCTGTTAGCTTTGGCAGAAGATCTTCATCATCAATCTTCCTCCGGTCCAGGAGTTTCTCTGCACAGGGACCCTAGGTCCAAAAGACACAATCTCTGCTCCTAGCACTACTTTCTCAGTGATATGAATATCCCATGTCTCTCTGCTCATTTCTTTTATATCTCAAAAGAGATTGACTTAAAACACAACCTAATCTCATAGATTGAGTCCTATCTCATCATTATAACTATTTCTAATCATTAACATCACAGATACAGGATTTACAACACACAGAAAAATCATATCAGATGACAAAATGGCAGACAGTCACCCAATACTGGTAATCATGGCCTAGTCAAGCTGTCACACATCACTGGGGGGCCATTAATTCGTAACACTGCCACTGATTTGGTTCCTGACTCATTGAGACCCAAGCACAACAGGATGAAACTCCACCTAGCCCTGTGCCATCTTCCTGATTGGTTGCAGGTTGAATTGTTGTAATCTGTATGGTTTTCTTTGATTGGTTTTTAGAAGCAGATCACCAAGCTTTTCATTTTGCTTGTCTTAGTCAGGAACCTGCTCTGAAACGTGTTCAGCATCATAGCAACACGCAAGCCTTCAGTGACAAACAGGCAATGGCTGCCTATGAGGTATATTGACTGGGAATCACATCCAGATCTCCTGCATCAAAGGAGAATTCTACCCTTGAATCACAAATGCATCCAGTGGAGCTTGGTAGAATAGGCTATAAGTTCACGTTAGTATTCAGACACAGCTGGCAGGGAAGTCCTGAAACTCAGAGGAATTTTTTGTGTGAGGATAGAACTGCTACAGAGTGAGTGGGGGGGATAACTCATTTGAAGGCAAAGGAGAGGCTTAACTGACAATTTTGTTCGAGGAAAGCGGGAAGTGTTGGAGTAGGAAAATGATTTTAAGACTGTAAAGTATCTGCCAGAACCCATATGTACTTATTTCTGAGATCTGGGAAGCTGCAATGAGCAAGAGAAAATTCTAGAAAAGTTGTTTCAGTAGATGAGGAGTTCATAGATGGTGCGAACAGTTAACATCTTCAACTACTAACTGACAGCTTGCTGATTTCAGTCCACTCAGAGGCACCTCAGAAGAGATGTCTGGAGATGTACTTCCAAAACCTTAGCCACTGAAAATCCTGCACAGCACAGCTCTCCTGTGACACACAGGGGTTGCCATTAATCAGAGTCTACTCAAAGGCAACCGCCCCCTGCTCCCATCCTCATCACACGTTAGATGAATACTGAGAGTATAGGTCTGGTTTGCTGCAACTAGACATAGTGCTTATACCAATGAACAGCATTTACCTCTTTTTGAACTTGCGTCCTAGTAGAGCTAGACATGACACAGAAAAACACTGCAGCTTGATTAGTGAGGTGAATTACTGCATATGTGGAAACATCAAAAAGATGTCAGACCAACCACAGTGACTTCATAGTCGATGACATATTAGCAAAGTGTTGATAATAAAGAGTGTTCAATAGCTGTAGTAAGAGGAGAGGATGGTGGATACTTCTTGGCAGCGATGAAGATGTTTATTAGCAGATGTGAGCCATCCACCAGAGACGTGAGGAATGGACTTGCTGTTGTTGTTGTTAGGTGCCATCGAATTGGTTCTAATTCATAGTGACCTAGAGTACACGGGACTGAAACACTGCATGGTTAATGCCATCCTCACTATCATTATTACATATGAGCTCATTGTTGCAGCCACTGTGTCAGTTCATCTCAATGAGGGTCTTCCTCTTTTTTGCTGATGCTCAGCTCTATTAAACACGATGTCCTTCTTATAGAATATCCAAAATGCATGAGACGAAGTCTCCCTGTCCTTGCTTCTAATGAACATTCTGGATGTACTTTTCCAAGATATATTTTTCTCGAAGTCCATGGTATATTTGATACTTCTCACCAAAGCCATAGTGTGCATCGATTCTTATTCTTCTTTGGTTCTCCTTATTCATTGTCCAGCTTTCACAGGTAAATGAGGTGGCTGAAAATACCGTGGCTTGGGGCAGGTACATCTTAGTTCTCAAAGTGACAGTTTTTTTTTTTAACTATTCAAAGATATATTTTGCAGTGAACTTGAGCAATACAATGCATGAATTGACTTCCTGATTGCTGCTTCTGAGGGCATTGATTGTGGGACCAGGTAAAATGAAATGCTGTACAACCTCAATATTGATTTATGGAGAGGGATTCTGAGGACACCTGGGTATACCATTAGTATGGGATAAAACCAATCAGCCAAAATACAAACTTGTTGCTGTTGAGTAGATACCAACTCACAGCAACCCTACAGAACAGAGTAGAACAATCCATAGTGTTTCCAAGGAGCCTCTGGTGAATTTGAACTCAAGATCCTTTGGTTAGTAACTTTAGTTCTTAACTACTACACCACCAGAGTTTCCTATTGTGGGACAAAATGCTTCTTTTCCCTAGTTTTCAGATCCTGACTGATGAAGCCAGGAACACGCCAGACCATGAAAAGACAGCAGCACAGTGCTGGCTACACAGTAGGGGTTCTCTTTCTATTTTTCCTCCTGGAAACAGACACTTGTGCACAAGTAGAAAAGGCAGAGCAAAGAGAGCTTCCTCTAATCCCTGTCCTTCTGGTTAAGCTTTCCTCAAGCTCTCCCTCAGGGACCTTTACATAGTTATTCTTGTCTAGAAAAGAACCAACGTAAAACAAATCAGCAAGCCAAGGCAGCTGAGGAATGGTAATAACCAGATTCCATTGAGTCATTTCTGAATCATGGCAAACCTCCATATGTCAGATTAAAACTGTGTTCCATAGGGTTTTAAATAGGTGATTTTTCAGAAATAGATCACCATGCCTTATTTCCAAAGCACCTCTGGGTGGACTCAAACCACCAGCTTTTGGGGCAGCAGCCTGATGTCTTAACCATTTGCACCACGTAGGGCCCCCTAGGGAGGCCTGGAGGCACAGTGTCTAAGAACTTTGCTGTTAACTAGAAGGTTGGTAGTTCGAATGTTCCAGCTGCACCTTGGAAATCCTATCGGACAGCTCTACTCCGTCTTACAGGGTGACTGTGAGTCAGATGGACTCAAAGGCAATGATTTATTTTCTGCTTTTTGTAGAGATTCCGGGGAAGGGTAGTAAGAACTGTGAAAAGGAGTCGGAATTCTGGGCCCTTATTCTATTTCCTCCATTAGCTAGGTATATAAACTCAGGGATGCTATCTAACATTTCAGGTCTTAGATATCTTGTTTATAAAATAGAGGGAAATGATCTACATGTTTCTTTTTGTCCCTGACGTTCTGGGAGTTCCTCTACATTCCACACCCTTTGTCAGCTGTTCTTCATTAAGTGGAGGCCATAGTGATCACAAAAAACTGCTCAGACTGGGAGGGAAATCAATGCAGTGGAGGAGTGCTTAGACGGCATGAGACAAAACAGTTAAGCTATAACTGAGTGGTTTCTTTTGGGTATTAATAAAAGTCTAAAACTGCAGGCTGCGTCCAAAGAAGACCTCCCAAGAGCAACTGAAGACATCTCCTTACCTTGATTTCCTTGAGATTTGTCTGATAAAGTGTTGGGGTTGAGGTTTATTCCCAAGAGATGTACCTACCACTTTAGGGTAAAGATAACAATGATAGTGCATATTTGACTTCAGCATATAGTGTCTGGTGGAAAATCTTACAGAATAGCAACAATAGTAATTACTTCCATTTATTGAGTGTCTGAATTGGTCACCACTTCAGAATGTTTACATTCATTTTGTCATTTAATACTCATAACACTCTATGAGACAGAATCCATTGTAATATTGATTTTACAAATGAAAAAACTATAACTCAGAGTTGCTTACTTTCTAAAGTTGTGCAGCTGGTAAGCAATGGAGCCAAGTTTGGGATCTGAATCTCTTTTGACCCCAATACTGGGGTTTAGGGTTGCCCTCCCCATTGATAAGCCACCAGTGCAGAACAAATAAAAGTCTTTGGGCAATATAGCGCTAAATGAATTAATCAAAATTAATTGATCATCTCAAGCATATTAAACACAAAATGATTATGACATGGCTGGATCTCCACAAGAACTCCTCATGATGAAGCACTTTCTGTTGTGACAGAAATAAACAAAGTCTCTCAGTAATTCAGAAGATACACAGCAATTAATTCCATATTTACGTGGTGTTTTTAGAACTGTATTTTAATTTTTTAAAGTGCCATTCTAATATTTATACTGTAATTGATAATTATTTGGGCAAGAGAGCAAAAGCAAGGAAATTTTTGTAGTAGAGCAAAACAATTTTAATGCAACAGCTGTAAGGCTTAAATCATCTATGTGCCAAGAGCCCCAAAGCCTGACAGAGGGAAGATGGTCCATCAGTAGTGCCTTGTAGTTCAGGGTCACTGGTTTGAATCTAGCCAAAGTTGACTGTGGTTGAAGGTCACCTTCATTTGATGGATTCCTGGAGGCCTCAGTAAATTTAATAGTGGACTTATCCAATTTCTTCCTGGGCAACCACCCAGGACTAATTCTGAAGGCTCTTATTGCAATTTGGAAGGCCACCCCTAGCACAGATACTCATCATTGTGTCCCTTCAAGGTCTAGGCCATAGCTAATTCAGATTATTGCTGTTATTGTTATTAGACATTTGCTGAAAGGCATCTGGCAGAATTCCAAATTAGAGAGTCCAAGCATATTAGCTTCAGTTGCTTTTGGGCAGGATGGCTGGGATGAGCACAGATCGCAAGCAGGAAATCCATTCCTCCTTTTTCACTCATCTCTTAGCCACTCATTAAGGTCTATTTCACATTCTAGCTAGCCAAAGGATTTTTAGGACCAGAAAGTCTGTGTTGCTGTGTTATTGTTAGGTGTCATGCAATCAGTACCGATTCAAAGCAAACCTATGTGCAACAGGACAAAGTATCTCTGGTCCCGCACCACTCTCACAATCATTGCCATGTTTGAGCCATTTTCTGAGCCACTTTCTAACCCATTGAGTCAATCCATCTTGTTGAGAGTGTTTCCCTCATTCACTGACTTTCTACTCTGTCAAGCAAGAAGTCTTACTCCAGGGACTGATCCATCTTAATAACACATTCAAAGCACACAATACAAAGTTTCACCATCCTCATCTCTAAGGAACAGGCTGGTTATACTTCTTTCAACACAGATTTGTTGCTTCTTTTAGAGGTCGATGGTGTATTCAATATTCTATGCCAACATCATAATTCAAATGCATCAACTCTTCTTTTTCAGTATGCCCTATCCATTGTCCAACTTTTGCATGCATATGAGGTGACTAAAAATACTGTGGTTTGGGTCAGGCACAACTTAATCATCAAAGTGATATGAGCATTTTTTTGTTTTTGTTTTTTTTAGTTTTTAAAGAGGTCTTTTGAAGCAGATTTGACCAAGGCAATGTCAGTAGATCATCTGAGTTCTCGACTGCTGCCTCTATGGGTGTTGACTGTGGATCTAAGCAGAAACAGCTTCAATATATTCTCCTTTTATCATGACATTGCTTACTGGCCCAGGGGTGATGATTTTTATTGTGTTTATGTGCAGGTTTATGGATTCATAGTGAAGGCTGCAGTCTGATCTTCATCATTACATGCTTTAAGCCCTCTTTTTACTTCCATCAAACAAGTTGTCTGCATATTTTAAGTTGTTAAGAAATTCTTCTCTAAGTAAAGCATTACTGAAGAAGAGGAACACAGTGGAAAGTCTCACACTACCCAACCTTAGAAACTATTACACTGTCACAGTATTAAAAACAGTCTGATACTGGTACAAAAAGAGACATATAGACTAATGGAACAGAGCTGAGACCCCAGAGATGTCACCTTATGAATAGCTGATGTTTGACAAAGGCCCTAGAATTGTAAACTGGGGTAAAGACAGTCTCTTTAACAAATGATATTGGCAAAATTGGATATCCATCTGTAAAAAATTGCAACAAAACTCTTATCTCACATCTTACCCAAAAATTAACTCAAAATGGATCAAAGACCTAAATATCAAACCTAAAATATAAAGATCAGGCAAGAAAAAATAGTGTCAACAATGGAAGTTCTAATGCACAGCTCTGACAGACTTTAAAACCTGACAAACAAAGCACTATCAACAGAAGAGAAAATAGATAAATGGGAAAAAACACTTTTGGTTATCCAAAAACTTTATCAAAAGAGTTAAAAGATCACCTACAGAGTGGGAAAATATATTTGGCAACTACGTGTCGGACCAATGTCTGATCTCCATAATCTACAAGGTACTACAAAATATCAACAATACAAAGGTAAATAACCCAATTAAGAAAAAGGCAACAGAGATGGAAAGATGTTTCACCAAGGAGGACTTCTAGGCAATCAAGAGACACATGAGGAAATGCTCACAACCATTACCTATCAGAGAAATCCAAATCAAGATTACAATGAGAGACCATCTGACCCCAACAAGGCTTGCCACGATCCAAAAAACACAAAACAACAAATGCTGGAGAGGCTGAGGAGAGATTGGGACTCTCCTACACTGCTGGTGGGGTTGCAAAATTGTACAATCTCTTTGAAAAGCAATTTGTTGCTACCATAAAAAGCTGGAAATAGACCATTCAGTAATCCCACTTCTCGGAATATATCCTACAGAAACAAAGGCTGTCACATGAACAGACACATACACATGAATGTTTATTGCAGCACCGTCTACAATATCAAAAAGATGGAATCAACCTAAATGCCCATAAACAGATGAATATATAAAATATGGTACATATACTCAATGGAACAGTATGCAATGATAAAGAACAATAATGATTTCAGTAAGCATCTCACAACCTGTTTTCAACTGGAAGACATTATGCTGAGTGAAATCAGTCAGCGACAAAAGGACAAATAATATATGAGACTCCAGCTATAAGGACTTAAAACTAGACTTACATACAGAAGAAAAGACTCTTTGATGGCTACAACAGCAGGGGCAGAGGGGGAGAGTTGGTCATAGATTAGCTAATTGACAGAAATTTGGTTAGGTGAAAGCAGTGACAGCACAAAGTAGAAAATAAATCAACTTAACTGGACTTCTTAAACTGAAAGCTCTTCTAATCTCAACCCAATATTGTAAGGATAGAGTAGCAGGGGCAGGGTTCCAGGGACCATGTTTTTTTTGGGAAATCGAGGCCAGCTGGCATAATTAGCCTATTGCTGAGAGAGTATTCTGCACCCTATATTGTTGAGTGTCATCTAGGGTCTTAAAAGCTAACAAACTGCCATCTGAGGTTCACCAAATTGTCCCAACTCATCTGGAACAGATCACTGAAAATGACAAAGAAATGAGGAAAAAGAGCTCAGGAAACAGAAAGACCCACGTGAATGGGAGACTGTATCAACATGTGACCAGAAGAACCAGATAGTGCCTGGCCACCACCAAAGACAACTGTGATGGGGCGCACAATGTTGAGTCCCTGTGGCAACATGAGAAAAAGAGGGGTGCAGCTCAAGAACTCTACTAAGAGACTACAACTGATGCTCTGATGGCCTGGGGCATCCCCTGGGAGCATGGCCCCTGGACCTGCTCCTGCCCTGTCCAGAAAACACTACTGAAGTTAACACTTCTGACAAAAATGGACTGGACCAGAAGACATGGTGTGACCATACGGTGTGTGTACTTTACGGTTCTATTTATAGGAGGCTGTCCTGGTCTCTTTCTAGACAGGAGAGCAGAGGGTGGAGAGGAGGGGACAGGAACTGTTTAAGAGGATACCACAAGCATAGAATGAAAAGGAGTGTGCTGTCACCAGACAAGGAGAGCAGAAGGAGTTACAGGTAGGTGGGCATGCTAAATTGATTTGAATTGTATACTTTCACTTAATCACAATTAAAGAAAAAAAGAAGTCGTTCTCTAATCACACAGTCCAGCTTCTGGTATGATTTGCTCAGCACATAGGCTGAGTAAATTGGGTGAAAGGATTACCACTCTGACACACACCTGTCCTGATTTTAAATCACTCAGTATGACCTTGTTTTATGAAACAGTTGCCTCCTGTTCTATGTACAGGTTCCACAAGAGCGCAATTACGCGTTCCAGAGCTCCTGTTCTTTGAAATATTATCCATAATTTGCTACGAGCCACAAGTTTGGATTCCTTTGTGTAGTTGATAAAACACAGGTAAACATCTTTCTGATGTTCTCTGCTTTCAGCCAAAATCCATTTGACATCAGCAATGATAGCCTTCTCCTTGCAAATCCTCGTCCAAATCTGGCTTGAGTTTCTGGCTGTTCTGTACCAATGTACTGCTGCAACTGTCTTTGAGTTGTCTTCAGCAACACTTTACCTGGGTGTGACATTAATGCTTTTCTTTGATAATTTATGCATTCTGTTGAATATCCTTTCTTTGGAATCAGCACAAACATGGACCTTTTCCAGTAGGGTGGCTAGGTAGCTCTTCTAAATTTCTTGGTATAGACGTGTGAGCACTTCCAGCATTATATCCATTTGTTAAAATGTCTCAATTCTATCATTTCTTGGAGTCTTTTTTTTTTTTTTTTTTAATCAGTGTCTTCAGTGCCGCATGGACTTCTTCTTTCAATATCATCAGTTCTCGATCATGTGAAAACCTATGGTGTTCCATGATTTCCAACATGCCCCATCAGCTGGTAGCACAGTGGTTAAGAGCTCAGCTTTAACCATGAAGCTGGCAGTTCAAATCCACTAGCAGCGGCTCCTTGGAAACCCCATGTGGCAGTTCTACCCTGTCTTACAGGGTCACTGTGAGTAAGAATCAAGTTGATGGCAATGGGTTTGTTTTTTGTTGTTGTTGTTTAGCGGTTCTTCTACAGTTTATAGCTCCTCTTATGGCTCATTACCACTTAGGACTTCAAATTGTTTGGTCCTCTCATTTTGGAAGCTCATATGGAAAACTGCAGGCAAGGCCTTAAAATTTTCCATTGGTTCATTGCCGTACAAATCTTGACTTAGTAAAAGTCCTCAAATGCTCCAGTTTGAAAAACCATGATTTCTGCCAAAGGAATCTTTCCCTGAGGACATCCTTAGGATAGCTCTGAGTTTGTTCAAATATCTCAACTGGTATTCCATAAATTCCTGGAGACTTGTTTTCTGCCAATGACTTCAGTGAAGCTGGAACTTCTTTCCTAGGTACTATAAACCAAAATCCATTGCCACCAAGTCAATTCCAACTCACAGTGACCCTATAGGACAGACCAGAACTTCCGCATAGAGTTTCCCAAGAGCATCTTGTTGACTGGAACTGTCAGCCTCTTGGTTAGCAGCTGAAGCACTTAACCACTAAGCCACCAGCATTTTCTTAGTACTTTAAGTTCTTGATTCTCTGATATCTCCTGAAATGGTCAAACATCAGGGACTTCTTTTTGGTTCAGTGATTCTGTATTTTCCTTCCATCCTCTTTTGATTCTTCCTGCAGTGTTCAGTATTTTGAGCATAGAATCCACCAATATGGCAACTCAGAGCTAAAAATTTTTTCTACCATTTTTCAGCTTGAGAAATGGCAAGCCTGTTCTTCCCTTTTGTTCTCTGATTCCAGGTCCTTGTACACTGCATTACAATACTTTATCTTTGTTTTCTCAAACGACCCTTTGAAATGCCCTGTTTAGCTCTTCCACTTCATCATTTCTCTCATTCTCTTTGGCTACTCTACGTACAAAAGCAAGTTTCAGAGTCTCTTTTGACATCTGTTTTGTTCTTTTTCTTTCGTTCCTGTCATTTTAATGACCTTTTTCCCCATGTATGATGTCCTTGATATTATTCCACAGCCTGTTTGGTCTTCATTCATCAGTGCTCAGTAAGTCAAATTTAATCGGGAGATGGTCTGTAAAATCAGGTAGGATATACTCAGGATTATACTGTGGCTCTTGGGGACTTGTTTTTATTTTCTTCAGTTTGTTATTGTTGTTTGTTTATTATGTGCCAAGCACTAATCCAAGGTAATTTATGGCTACCATTTCAAGCCTATTTTTTCCTGAAAAAATGTTCTTTTTAAAATTTTTTTTTTGTATTTATTAGTTACAGTCTTTCAGCTGCCCAGATATCCTCTTTAGAGAATGTCGGTCCATCTCCTTTGTCCACTGCTTAACTGGATTATTTACCCTTTTCTTATTGAAATTTTGTAGTACCTTTTAGATTATGGAGATCAGACATCAGTCTGACAAATACTTTTTCCCATTCTGTAGGTGGTCTTTCAATTCTTTTGATGAAGTCTTTGGATGAGCATGTGAGCAACTGATGATTTATTCCACTGCTGACTTCCAACCTTGATCTGACTGAAGATCAAGCTTCTCTATAGTTTCTCTCCACATATGTAGCTGATTTGATTCCTGTGTATTCTCTTTGACACAGTCCGTGTGTATAGCGACCATTTATGCTGTTAAACAAAGTATTTGCAATGAATAATCCTCGATCTTGCAAAATTCTATCATGTGATCTCTGGTATCATTGCTGCCACCAAGGCCACATTTCCCAACCACTAATCCTCTTCTTTGTTTACAATTTTTGTGTTCCAGTCACCAGTAACGATCAGTGTATCTTGATCCCATATTTGTTCATTTTCAGACAGCAAAAGTTGGTAAAAATCTTCTATCTCTTCATTTTGGGCATTTGTAGTAGGCACTTATATTTGAGTATTAATTGGCCTTCCTTGTAGATGTATAGATATTTTCCTATCATTGATAGTATTATACTTTATTGTTGTAGTTTCAGGGTAGATCTTGAAATGTTCTTTTTGACAATGAATGTGAAGCATTATTCAGTTTGTTATTCCTAGCATAGTATACCATGTGAGTACCCAGGTCAAAACAGCCAATGCCAGTTCATTTCAGCTTACTTTCCCTACTTTAAGCATTTAATTTTTGACAATTTCCAATTTTCCTAAATTCATTCTTTGTGCATTGCATGTTCCAGTTACTAGTGGAGGTTTGCAACTGTTTCTTCCCATTTTGCATCACGCCACATTATCAAATATAGGTCCCACATTCCTTACTCTATGAGATCATTAAGGTTGACTCTTTCCCAGTTGTATTTTGACTACCTTCCAATCTAAGAGGCTCCTCTTTCAGCATTATTATATGGCAGTGTTTTGCTGCTTCTCATAGGGTTTTTACTGGCTATGTTTTTAGAAGTAGATCACCAGGTCTTTCTTCCTAGTCTGCGTTAGTCTAGAGGCTCAGCTGTAATGTATCCACCATGAATTACCCAGCTAGTATTCGAAATACTAGTGGCATAGCTTCCAGCATCACATCAACACACAAGTAACTCCAGTAACACAAACTGACAGACAAGTGATGGTATGCTACAGACAACCAAGTTAAATCTGTTGCCGTGGAGTTGATTCAACTCGTACGACCCTATAGGACAGAATAGAACTGCTCTTTGTTGTTTCTAAGGAGTGGCTGCTGGCTTTGAGTTGCTGGCCTTTTTGGTTAGTTGCTGAGCTCTTAACTACTGTATTCATAAAGGAGTCTTTAGAAACTATATGTTGATTTCTCGTTCCTTCAGATGACAGTAGGAACTCATTGCCACTGATTTGTCTCATCCGTTACAGCATTCTACTACATAACAAAGAAGAAAAAGAGAAAAGCCCTTACGACAGATTGACATAGTGGCTGCAACAATGTGCTTAAGCATAAAAATGATTATGGGTATGGCACAGGACTGGGCAGTGTTTAGTTCTGTTTCACACAGGGTTGTTCTGAGTTGGAACTCACTCAGCAGCACCTAACAACACTGCATCTGTCTGCACTAGGTCAAAAAATGATCCTCTCTCCAGAAAGGTTGTGCTTCCTGGTAATTCATGTGGGGGCAGGCATGCAGAATGCCAATACCCTCTCGACCACCAAGATTTATCAAATCCACCTTAGAGGATATATTTCCCCAAATAAACGTGTATAATCCTCAAACTTGAATTTATCATGCCAATTTGGTGCCATTTCCCTCAAGTTGTGTCCTTCTGCAGTGAGACTGCTGTTTAAATGTAAGTCTAGATACAACTCAAGGAAGATGCTCTCAGATCCAGGGTCTTCCCAAACAGGAAAAGCAGAAAGCCTCCACTTCCGGAAGCTATTAAAGGAGCACACTGCAGGCAGTCACGCTTTAACAGCCAAAATCCCCTCACTTAGGATCTTAAATCCATCTCCAAGGTGAACCTAGGAAGGTGGCAGAAATGTAGCTATTATTACAGCAATTTGTTTCCTGCAAACAGCAGCCTCCAGGTGAAGAAATATGAGGCATGAACTTGCTTTTTTTCTCCTCGTTTATTTTTTTCCCCCGCATCCCTATATTGTACCTCAGAGAAGGTAGGGCAGACTTTTCCTGTTCTCCTGCCCCACTGAGTACAGCCCGACATCTATGGGTTGCTTCAGAAGCCTAGTCTCTCCCCAGTGGACAATTTGACATTTTGAGAGCAGAGAATCTCGATCCTCATTCAGAAGACACACAGAAACCCAATTATCCTACAAAGAGAACAGAAGAAAAAGTCAGCCCCCACATCCTCTTCCAAGGATTTACAGAGGAGCCATCTCTGATTCATCCTGGTGACACTTTTGAGGTGAAGAATTGGTTCTGTTGCTTTTGTGAATCTAGATTTGTTTATTTTTAGGGCTGTGAAAAATGCAGCTGCACTTCTTTTGTTTACAGGCTGGAAAAAGTAGGATGATCTGCTGTAATATGTGAGTGATGAAAAATATATTTTGTTTTTGCATTTAATATTCTCTCCTCAAATACACACGTATATATTTAGATGCTTATTTGATGCCTTCTTTTTTCCTGTCATTTCTGAGGAAACAAGAGTAAGGCACATTAAAAGAAAAAGCAAAGTCACTCCTTTGTAATTAAAGGTATTCAAGAGGAATTTTCCATATTTCAAGGAAAGAATGTGAAATCAGAGCTATGGCAGTTGGGCTTTATTTCCCTAGCCTGTTACAAGGAGTATGAAAAATATCGATTTGCTCCTGAGCAATGCTGGAGCAACTTAATTAAAGTTGTTTAAGTACTCTGGAATCCTTTGATGGAAGGGAACATAAAAAAGTGTAATGTACTTTAATTTAATGTGAACTTTTCAGAAGCCAGAAGGAAGCCTTTCCATACCCTATCCCATTTCAAAATAATCTGTTCACAAAGATATCTTTTCAATATCCACGTATATTTGATTGTGATAAATATAGTCTCTGACCTTTAACAGATGTGAAAACGAAAACGCAAGAGAAATTGGGCACGCTGTGATGGCTATCGCCTATGCTACAGAGCCTTTCAGCATATTGATTGGCTGGAAGACACTTCTGAGAGCTGGTGTATGACTTCTAATAAATTCATACCATCGAAGGAATAGCATGTGGGCTTTGAAGACCCTACACGAGATAAGACACATGAAACAAAGACTGAAATAGTCAATAAACTTAATCTTGTGACAAAAGGCCAGCAAGAAACTTCATGACTTTTGTCAGGGGGTCACCAATTTCCTAATCTTGGTTCTTTGTGCAGGATAAATCACATAAATCCGTTGATAAAAGGTGCTAAAAAGAGATTCTGAGTAATGCCTCCTGGAGCAAGTTGCTTTTCTGTCAATAAAGTGAGTATGAAATTTGGTTGGAAAGGCCTTGGCTTCTGTCTGTCTTCCTGTCAAGGGCTTGACTGATTCACTCTCTCTCCTACAGCCTTTCAGGGTTCTCTTGCTGGCATGTGTTTGCTTAATAAAGTTATTGTTGAAACTCTGTCTCTTAACCTTTACCCATCAGAGAGCTGGTACACAATTCCACACTCATTAATGACTCGCTTTTCTGCAGGTCAAGACCTACTATGACTTCTTGATTGTATTATAATAGAAAGCTGTACTTGGAATTTTAGGAAGGAAGCCACACGTTATATGATAAACCATGTACAGTCATTATTTGAAACTCTGCTCTCGGAGTAAATAGAGCACAGAGTTTGGCATGGAAGACTAAATTTTTCTAGAGTAACTTACTTTGAAAGGAGCTTTCAAGTCCACCAGGCACTCCCTGGAAACTCTACGAGGCAGTTCTGCTGTGTCCAGTAGGGTCTCTATGAGTATTAACTGACTCAACAGCAGTGGTGCTTTTGTTTTTTTTTTTGGTTATAGTGTGTATACAATAAGCTGAAGACAGAATAAGTGAATGAGTTCCACCCTAATTATAAGTTCTTTCCTTCCTTAGTTTCTCTTCTAATGAAAGGAAAATTCAGGTATAGGCTCAACCACTAATGCCATTTTGAGTCAACCTCATTAGGTTCAGATTTGGTTCAGATTTGTTGCTAATGGAATTTGCTTACTTAATGACTTTGCAAACTGAACCAGGCCACCGTCAAGAACTTGTTGGCCTGTGCAGCTCTAACTTATTGGCTTTCTCAATTTGAGCCTGTGGTTCAGTAATAGAATTCTCACCTTCCTTGTGGAAGATCTAGTTTGATTCCAGGTCAATACATTTGGTGCCCAGCTACTACCTGTCTTTATCAGTGGAGACTTGTGTGTTGCTATGATGCTGAACGGTGCCAGCCAGAGCTTCTAGACTAAGACATTTCAGAAGAAAGACCTGTAGATCCACTTTCAAAAATCAGCCAATGGAACAGCCATGAGTTGTTCTAGATCTACAACTGATCCTGAAAATGGCACAGGACCAGGCAGTGTTTTGTTTCATTGTGCTTAGGTTGCGTGCATTGGAGACTGACTTGATGGTGGCAAATGATAACAACATCTCTGTGTGTTGGAATTTGAACTTGACTTTTTAGTATTAGAATTCCCCAGTGAAGCCAAATGAAAGGGATTCAGCTATTTCCCTAGCCTTGGTTTTCTAGCTTATCTCTCATAAGTACTAGTTTTTACTCATGGAACCCAAAACTAACTTCAGGTCCTGGCTTAACCTCCCAGACAGGCTATATGGAGGCTCCACTGTTTATTGAACAAGTGGTATCTGGAATTAGTGCTATTCGAATGGGCCCTGGACCCTTGCAGTTTCATTCAGTAAGTCTTCCAATTCCTGTCATTGCTTTTCAGACCATACAACTGCTAGCATTTCAGCTTCCCAAGTAAGAGTGGAGTCTTCCCCTGAATTCCTGACAGTTACCTGGAGACCTGAAATTCTGCAGGTCTCCCTCTGGCAGCTTTGGCTCTTAAGCTTCTTCCTTTTGGAAACCAACTGGTTTCCAATCCACATTATGGTTACATTTTTTGACTTCTAAATAGTATTTCATATCATAGATATATCAAATTTATTTAGTTGCACCTTCACTGATGGATATTAGGTTGTTTCTCTTTTATTCAATTACTAACAACTCTACTACAAATATCCTCTATATGCATATTACTGTGCACTATGTCAGTAGAACGTCCTCCTGGAGATTAAACAACTAGGTCTTAAAGTGTGAGTATTTTCTGCAAATGACATTCCAGAAATTTTTTTATTGGTATTGTTACTAGAGAAAACAAAAAAAAAAAAAGGAAGAATTGTAGACTTTACACTTCCGGTTCCACTACTTCTGATTTCTTCCCCCTTGCATTGTCAGTGTGTTTCTTTCTCACCCTCATCCTCTAGATCTCAACTACACTAGCCAAGCCAAGCCAAGTGCCGTCGAGTCGGATCCGAATCATGGCAACCCTAGATGCAAGAGTAGAACTGCCCTCTAGAGTATTCAAGGAGCACCTGGTGGATTTGAACTGCTGACCTTGTGGTTAGCAGTGGTAGCACTTAACCCACTATGATCTTCTTTAAGAAACATTTCCTGACACCTCTAGCTAACATTACTTTCCCTTGTCACTCTCACTTTAACATATCTTCCTTTTCCAGAGCACTTACCAGTACAAACTTCGCTTACTAAATCATTTATTTTCATGTGTGTGTGTTTTCCCTTCCTGTCTCCATTAGAATACATAACTCTCTGAGGGAGGGATGCTATCTTAAATCATCAGCATCTAGACTAGTCATGGCCACCTAGGAAGTGCTCAGAAAATAACTGATGAATGGCTGGTTTCCCTATACCCTTGCTAACACTAGTGTATTTTACCAACACTTTTTATACCACTTGTTGTGTACCAAGTACCCTTCAAAGTACTTTGCGTGTATTAACTAACTTACTGGTCATGTCAGCTCTATGAGGTTGGCTCTGTTACGATCTCTGTTATGTGGCTACAAGAACAGACCTTCAGAGTTACGTAATTTGTCTGAGATGAGATAGCTAATCACTTACGGAGCTGGGATTCTCACTCAGGCAGAATCACTCCAGAGTCTGTGCACTTCATCATTACACTATCTTTGTTTAATGGGCAAAATAATATCTCGTTGCTGTTTTATTTTACATTCCCCTGAATCCTAGTAATTTCGAGACTCTTTTCACCTATTTATTGACCATTTGTGGAAACCCTGGTGGTGCAGTAGTTAAGAGCTATGCCTGCTAACCAAAAAGGCAGTAGTTCAGTTCTACTAGGCACTCTATGGAAACCATATGGGACAGCTCTACTTTGTCCTACAGGGTGGTTATCAGTCAGCATCAACTTGAAGACCTTTTCTTGTTTTTAATTGACCATTTATAATTCACTTTTTGAGATCTGGCTTTTATTTTTTAGTCATTTTTTTATTTTTCCTTTTGTTTCTTTCTTCCTTTCTTTTATTCTTATATAGGAACAGAAACTCTTTGGTTCTTTTTCTGCTGCTCTATAGGCTGTGTTTGTATCTACAAAGGCACAATAGGTAAGAGTATTGTGGGTCAAGAAGAACGAGTCATGAAGGACTCTCAATTGAAGTGACAGTCCTGAAGGACTCTCAGTTCCAAAGAGAGTCAGGCTTTGTGCTCAGAGCCAGAAAGCTCTCCACAGGTCCTGCTGGGATGGGGTAGGATTTAGAGGGATAGGTGGCCTTACCCAGGAACTACAGCTGATAACCAAAAGGATGGCAGTTCAAATCCCCCCAGGTGCTCCTTGGAAATTCTATGGGGCAGTTCTCTTCTGTCCTATGGGGTGCTATGAATTCTGCAGAATCAACTCCATGGCAACAAGTTTGGTTTTTATATTTATATATATATATATGAAAAAATGGGAGTAAATGTCTCTACATGTCATACATATGATGTACATATCATATACACAGATTTTACGTATATATATATATACACATATATATGTGTATAAATATATATATATACGCGCACCCCCAAACCCCACAACCCCCTGCCATTAAGTCAGTTCTGGCTCACAGCACCCGTACAGGACAGAGTAGAACTGCCCCACAGGATTTCCGAGGTATACTTGGTGGATTCAAACTGCTGACCTTTTGGTTAGCAGCCACATGTAAACATTATAATCACCAAGATAAAATATATCTACATGAAGAAAGTAGAATTCTGAAAATTCCAGTCCCTCTTTTCCCTGTTCAGCATTTTAGCTTAATGAAGTTTCAACTCATTGAATAAGAGGTGCTCCTTTCACTGAAAAATACCTGGCCCCAAAGCTAAATGACAGGCAGTACAGGAGAGGAAGGTCTCGGCTGCACTCCACTTTGAGGCTTTCCAGATGTTCTCAGTATTTATGAATTAATGAAGATTTTGGCTTTGGTATGACATTGCTGGGTCAATAAGCAAAAAAAATCCGGGGGCAGATTCTATCAACAAATGTATTCAATTCAAATGTAAATTGATGCAAACCATTAATTTTAAAAAATGTAAAATACGGCCAGGAAAACAACTGATTACCTGATTTTTTGCTTTTTTTAAAAGACACATTTGTTGATGTTAAAGCCATAATTAAATTTTTTTCTTCCAGTTAATGTCATAAATAAATGGAACAATATTTACATACCAAAATGACAAATCTATGAATCTATTAGATTTAATTTGAAATTTAAAAATAAAGTGAATATAAAACAAAATTGATGAAGTTTCAGATGAGAAAGGAGGAATTCATACATTTGATTCTTTAAACAGTGCTGATATTCGGTGGAAAACTATAGGTAAATATCAGTAGTATAAATGCAGATGAACATTTTTTATTATGTAATACAGGCCAAAAGTTTTTGCACATTATATTTCTTTGAACCTTACTCCCGTTACACTGATGCAGCCCTATTGACTGAGCACAGATTGCTCAGCACATGGTATGCTAAATGCTTAGGAGACAAAAATATATGAGACATGTCAAAGTTTGAACTGGGTCCTTACAAAAATATCTGTAGCCTTTTGCCTAGGCCGTGATTCCCAGTACTGTGTGAGGTTTGGATTTGCTGTAAAGCTTACTTCTCTGAAGTCAATGAGGCATGGTGTGGAGCAGTTGGGTTGGTAGGGCAAGACTCTTCGTGTAATGATATTGTGCCTTGAGGCAATCTTTTGGGATGTAAAGGGAAAAGAAGCTAGCGGGAATATCTGGGGGACCTGATACCACAAGAGGAAGCACTGGGAGCTGAGCATGTCCTTTGGAAATGACCTAGGGTTCCTACTCACCAGAAGCTCCCAGTCCAGGGACGATCGATGATAGACGCCTTCCTCCAGAGCCAGCAGAGAAAGCCTTTCCCCGGAGCTGACACGCTAAATTTGGACTTTTAGTCTACTAAACCCTCCCCCCAAAAGAAGAAACAAACCCACAGCCACTGAGTCAATTCCAACTCATAGTGACCTTAAACAACAAAGTAGAACTGCCCCATAGAATTCCCATGGAGCACCTGGTGGATCTGAAGTGTTAATCTGGTGGTTAAAAGCTATAGCACTTAACCACTAAACCACTGTGACAAAATACAATTTCTTTTTCTGAAGCCATTTATTTATTTATTTATTTATTTTTATTTTTATTTAACATAACTGAGTGAAAATGTACATTCACATATAAATTTAAATGCCCACCTATACGCAGCTTCCCTGTCCGGTGACTGCACACTATTCCTCTCTGCTCCATACATGTCTCATCCTCCCAACAGCCTCCTTTCCCCTCCTCTCTGTCCACTCCCCTTCCTCCAGCCAGAGGTCAGCAAGATGATATCCTATAGATGTATAGAACCATAAAGTGCTTCCAATATATGGTCACTCTGCATTGCCAAGTCCAATCCATTCCTGTCCAAAGAGTGGACCTTTGTTATAATTTATGGGAAAGGGCAGCATCAGGGCAGGGGGCCATGCTCTCAGAGGAACCCCAAAACCGCTGGACCATCAATTGAGGTCTTTTAGTGGAGATCTCATGATGCACCTCTTTTTATTCTTCTGTTGCCAATGAGACTCCTCTCTGTGAGCTCCATCGTGGCTATCGCTGGTGGTGGCCAGGCACCATCCAGTTCTTCTGGTCCCAAGTCGATGTAGGCACCCACTCTTGTGGATCTCTCTGTCTTCTCGGTTGTCTTTACTGCATGTCATTTTGGTCCTCGGTGAGCATCCGTTCCTGCTGAGTTGGGACCATTTGCTGTGTCCTCGGATGGCAGCTTGGCAGCTTTTAAGACCCCAGACACCACTCACCAATGTGGGGTGCAGAGAGCTCTCTTAGCAAAACGCTAGTTGTGCCAATTGGCCTGGAATTCGCCTAAGACCGTGGTCCGCCGCCCCCCGCCCCAGCTACTCTATCCTTGCAGTATTGAGTTAAGATGGAAGGAGTACTCAAATTATGCTGAAGTCCACTTAATGTTGTTCTTGTTTCTAATGTGTGCTATCACTGCTTTCTCCCAACTAGATTTCTAGTTGCTATCTAAACTAAACCCTCCCCCCATCACCATCCCTCCCTCCTCTCCCTTGCAGCTGTCAAGGAGTCTTCTATACACAAGTCTGTTTTTGAGATCTTATCGTAGAGGTCTCATACAGTATTTGTCCTTTTGTTGCTGACTACTCTCACTCAATGTCTTCCAGTTGAAACCAGGTTAGGAGATGTTTCCCGGAATCATCGTTATTCTTTATCATTGCATAGTGCTCCATTGAGTATATGGTATACGTACCATAGTTTACCTATCCATTCTTCTATTGTTGGGCATCTGGGTTGATTCCATCTTTTTGCTATTGTGGACTGTGCTGCGATAAACATTCTGGTGCGTGTGTCCGTTGGTGTGAAAGGCCTTGATTCTGCAGGATATATTCCAAGTAGTGGAATTACTGGGTCAAATGGTATATTGATATCCATTTTTTTAAGGAAGCGCCAGATTGCCTTCCAAAGAGGCTGGACCATTTTGCAACCCCACCAACAGTGTAGGAGAGTTCCACTTTCTCCACAGCCTCTCCAGCATTTGTTGTTTTGTGTTTTCTGGATCATGGCCAATCTTGTTGAGGTGAGATGGTATCTCATTGTTGTCTTGATTTGAATTTCTTTAATAACTAAAGATTGTGAACATGTCCGCATGTGTTTTTTGGCTGCCTGGATCTCCTCTTTAGTGAAGTGTCTGTCCATCTCCTTTGCCCATCACTTAATTGGATGGTTTATCTTCTTCTTATTGATTATTTTGTAGTGTCTTATAGATTATGGAGATCAGGCATCGGTCTGACATAGAGTTGCCAAATATTTTTTCCCATTCTGTGGGTGCTCTTTTAATTCTATTAATAAAGTCTTTGGATGAGCAAAAGTGTTTGATTCTTAATAGTTCCCATTTATCTATTTTCTCTTCTGTCAAAATCTCTGACAGATTTTGGAATCTGTCCTCATTGTGTATTAAAACTTCCATTGTTGTTCCTACCTTTTCTTGGATGAGCTTTATCGTTTTAGGTTTGGTATTTAGGTCTTTTATCCAGTTGGAGTTGGTTTTTGTATAAGGTGTAAGATATGGATCTTGATTCAGTTTATTGCAGATGGATAACCAATTTTGCCAGCACCATTTGTTGAAGATACTGTTTTTACCCCAGTTTAATGTCTTACGGCCTTTGTCAAATATCAACTCTTCATAGGCAGATGGTGTTATCTCTGGGGTCTCAATTCTGTTCCATTGATCAATCTGTCTGTTCTTGTACCAGTACCAGGCTGTTTTGACCACTGTGGCAGTGTAGTATGTTCTAAGGTCGGGTAATGAGAGGCCTCTCAGTGTGTTCTTCTTCTTCAGTAGTACCTTACTTATCCGGGGCTTCTTCCCTTTCCAAACAAAATTGGTGATTTGTTTCTCCATCTCATTAAAGAACGATGCTGGAACTTGTATTGGGATTGCATTATATAAATAAATTGCTTTGGGTAAAATAGATATTTTCACAATGTTAAGTCTTCCTATGCTTGAGCAGGGTAGGTTTTTCCATTTATCCAAGTCTCTCTTAGTTTCTTGTAGGAAGGGCTTGCAGTTCTCTTTGTAAAGGTCTGTTGTTTCTCTGGTTAGATTAATTCCTAGGTACTTTATCTTCTTAGGGGCTATCATAAATGGTATTGATTTAATAATTTCCTCCTTAACAGTCTCGTTGTTGGTATAAAGGAATCCTACTGATTTACTTATGTTTATCTTGTATCCTGAAACTTTGCTGAACTCTTCTATCAGTTTCAGTAGCTTACTTATAGATTCCTTGGGATTCTCTACATATACAATCATATCATCTGCGAACAGGGAGATTTTAACTTCCTCTTTGCCGACGCAGATGCCCTTTATTTCTTCGTCTTGTCTAATTGCTCTAGCTAGAACTTCTAGCACAGTGTTGAATAGGAGAGGTGACAGTGGGCATCCTTGTCTAGTTCCTGATCTCAAGGTAAAGTCTTTCAGTCTCTCTCCATTCAGGATGATGTGGGCAACTGGCTTTGTATAAATGGCCCTTATTGTGTTGAGGAATTTGCCATCTATGCCCATTTTGCTAAGAGTTTTTAGCATGAATGGGTGTTGGACTTTATCAAATGCCTTTTCGGCATCAATGGACAAAATCAGATGATCTTTGTCTTTTGTGTTATTTATGTGGTTAATCACATTAATTGTTTTCCTGATGTTGAACCAACCTTGCATCCCTGGTATGAATCCCACTTGGTCATGATGGATTATTTTCTTGATATGTTGTTGTATTCTGTTGGCAAGAATTTTGTTGAAGATTTTTGCATCTAGGTTCATGAGTGATATCGGTCTGTAGTTCTCTGTCTTTGTTGGATCTTTCCCTGGATTAGGTATCAGGGTTATGCTGGCTTCATAGAATGAGTCTGGGAGTAGTCCATCCCTTTCTATACTGTGAAATAGTCTCAGTAGTATTGGGGATAACTCCTCTCTAAATGCTTGGCAGAATTCTGCCGTGAAGCCATCTGGGCCCGGACTTTTTTTGGTTGGCAGTGTTTTGATGACCTTTTCAATCTCTTACTTTGTGATGGGTTTATTAAGTTGTTCTGCTTCACGTTGTGATAATTTGGGCAGGTGGTATGAGTCAAGGATTTGGTCCATTTCCCCTAGGTTTTCAAATTTGTTAGAGGACAGTCTTTCATAGTATTCTGTTACGATATTTTTGATTTCTGTTGCATCTGTGGTGACAACTCCCCTCTCATTTCTAATTTGGGTTATTTGTTTCCTTTTCTGCTTTTCTTTATTAAGTTTAGCCAGTGGTTTATCAATTTTGTTGATCTTTTCAGAAAACCAGCTTTTGGTCTTTTCAATTTTTTCAATCGCTTTTCTATTCTCTAATTCATTTAGCTCTGCTCTAATCTTTATGATCTTATTTCTTCCGGTGCCCGACAGGTTCCTCTGTTGTTCTCTTTCTACTTGTTCAAGCTGTAGAGTTAGTGCCTTGATTTGGTTTCTTTCTTCCTTCCAGATGTGTGCATTTATGGAGATAAACAGACCTCTGAGCACTGCTTTGGCTGTATCCCATAGGTTCTGGTAGGAAGTGTTTTTGTTCTCATTGGAATCCATAAATTTCTTTAATTCATCCTTGATTTCTTCTATAACCCATGTTTTTTTGAGCAAGATGTTGTTCAGTTTCCAAGAGTTCCACTTTCTATCTATGTGTTTTCTGGTATTGACTTCAACTTTTATGGCTTTATGATCTGAGAAGATGCTTTGCAGTAATTCAGTGGTATGGATTTTGTTGAGCATTGCATTATGGCCTATCACGTGGTCAATTCTGGAGAATGTTCCATGTGCACTGAGTTGTCTGCTGATGGGTGGAAAGTTCTGTATACATCAGTGAGGTTTAGTTGGTTAATTGTGACAACGAGGTCTTCTGTATCTTTACTGAGCTTTTTTCTAGATGATCTGTCTAGTAATGAGAGTGGAGTGCTAAAGTCTCCCACTATTATTGGGAAGTGAGATATCTCATTTTTAAGTGTAGTCAGTATCTCTTCCATGTATTTAGGTGCTCTGACATTAGGTGCATAAATATTTAATATAGTTAAGTCTTGCTTGTGTACTGAACCTTTCAGAAATAGTGTCCATCTTTGTCCACGATGGTGGATTTGACATTAAAATTGATTTTGTCTGAGATTAGAATTGCCACCCCTGCTCTTCTTTGTTCATTGTTAGCTTGATATATATTCTTCCATCTTATCTTTAGGTCTCAATTGAGTTTCTTGTAGACAACATATGGATGGATTGTGTCTTTTGATCCAAGATGACACTCGGTGTCTCTTTACTGGAGCATTCAGTCCATTCACATTCAGTGTAATTATTGATAGGTATGTGTTCACTGCTGCCATTGTGATATGTTTATATTTATGTGATGTTTTCTCTGTTGTTCTTATTAGTCTGTTCTGGGACACTCTTTTTTGTGAGTTGATTTTTTACCTTTTTCAGAGCTGGTTTTATAGTTGTTGAGACTCGTGTGTTAGATTTCTTGAAATGGTATGATACATCTTTGTTGTGCTTTACAGCTGCCCCTATGAACCTCCTTAATAAACTATTTATAAACTCAATTTTAATTACTACCATCTTGTCATCTTCCTCTCCATCTGGAAGGACTATAACGACTGTAGTACATCCCTCTTTTTATTATGATGACACCATAGTTTTCATGATGATCACTGGATTGCTTTTTTTCCAAATCAAAGTTGTGATGTACTTTGGAGCCTTCCCTAAATGAGTAGAGTATTGAGTAGTGTGTCGTTCTAAAATATAAAGTTAGTGGTTTCATTCTTCTAAGCCAAAGCCGAGAACTTCTTTCAGTATTTCTTGTAGTTTGGGTTTGGTTTTTTACAAAGTCTCTGAGTTTCTGTTTATCTGGGAATGTCTTAATTTCATTTTCGTATTTGAAAGGTAGTTTTGCAGGATATGTAATTCTTGGTTGGAAGTTCTTCTCCTTCAAGACTTTGAATGTGTCGTGCCACTGTCTCCATGCCAGCATGGTTTCTGCTGAGATATCTGACGAGAGCCTACAGGGTTTCCCTCTGAATGTTAGCTTTGCCTTGAGTCTTGCTGCCTTTAAGAGTTGCTGCTGATGTTTCATTTTGTTAAGCTTGATTATAATATGTCTTGGAGTCTTTCTTTTGAGATCTATATTGGGTGGCGTACGATACGCATCTGAGATGTCTATATTCTCTTCCTTCATGATTTCTGGGAAGTTTTCTTTCAGCAGCTCAGCAACAATACTCTGTTCTCAGATGTCTCACCCTGTTCAGGGACTCCAATTAATTGAAGGTTGTTCCTCTTAATAGAGTCCCACATGCTTCTTAATGTTTCTTCATTTTTCTTGTTTCTTTTTTCTGATTTCTGCTCATAGACTCTGGCATCAGTAGCTCTGTCTTCCAAGTCAGAAATTCTTTTTTCCATTTGTTCCATTCTGTTTTTTTGGCTTTGCATGGAAGTTTCTATGTCTTTGATTTTGTTCTTGATCTGTTGGATTTCAGAGTACTGGTGTTCCATCAGATCGAACAGCTTGCTTAATTTTTCATTTTGGTCTGCTGCATTTTGTATAAGGTCTAGAAGAGCTCTGTATATAATCAATTTGTATTCACTTCCTGATGCTTTCATAAAAGTTTCTTCATCTGGAAAACTCCTTGGTTGCTTTGTTTGGGAGCCTTCTGAAGCCATGAGTGATTGCTTGTATGCCACAATTGTCTGTTGCTTTTTGGGTCCCATGTGAGTATATAGAAGCTGGAAGAGGTACTGTGACGATGGATTGCAAATGTTTCTCTAGGCTGTCTTAAAATGTAAAGCAAAAGGTATCTGGCCAGTTCACAAGTCAGTTAGGTTTTCAGGTGTGGAGGTCCCTCTTCTCATCTGACAAAGTATGCACCACTATATCCAACCCCAGATTGCACAAACTAGTTCAAAATGCAGCAATGCTACTGTCCTGTTGGCCTCTGCTGACAGGGCCTAGCCTTAGCCAACACTGCGTCGAGTACTGGTTTTGTGACAGAAAAGCACTCTCCTGTGGGCAGGCTCTGGTTCCCAAGCTAAGAATTAGGTCCAGCTGCAGCCACCGTATCCAAGATGGCATCCTCCACACAGGCAGCAGACAGGGGGGCTAAAGGTGCCCAGAGGTAGTGATTCCTCTGTTGCAGGGCCCCCAATGCAGGCAGCACTGTGCAAAATCACTACTTTTCTGACGGAGAAGCACTGTCCCGTTTGCAGGCGCTGGCTCCCAGGCTAAGAACGAGGTCCCGCTAAAATCTCGGTACCAACATGGCGTCCCGCACCCTGACCGCGGAGTTCCGCACAAACCCCACTGAGGCAGCTACAAAATGAAAGGCTCAAAGTGTCTAGATTAACAGAGTCCCGAGCCTGGCTCTCAGAATATGGGAATTTCACCTGCCTATCCCCCCAGCAGCGCACCTTAGTCCAGCCACCAGGCAAGGCCCAGCTCCGCCCGCCAGCCGAGACAAGAGGAAAAAAAAAGTCAAACTGGTGCGTTTACCTTCCCTCCGTGAGAGCCGGGGCTAGCCAGGAGCAGGAGTCAGCGAGAGAGAGGAGGGTTTTCGCTGAGTGGTATGAAGTCCCAATTAACAGCTCTGTGCCGTGTCCTGAGGCTGATTAGGTGATCAGAAGGCTCTGTTTGATTGTCAATTCAGGTCTTGGTTTCCAGAGAGATAGAAGGAGACTTGGGCTTAGTCTGCTATTGTGACTCCACCCCCTGAAGCCATTTATTTTTGTTAAAGCAACACTAGGTGACTAAAACGAGATGTTTAAAGTATATGAATTTCAAATTCAGGTGGATAAAATATAGAGCATCTGTTATTTTCATCAAATCATCTTTTTTCTTTTGCATCCTGTTCTGCTGCCCTGGCAAGAAATTCAAGTTCCGCATGTCAGTGGGTTACCCTTTTCCTTCTTCCCAAGACATATGCAGTTCCAAGGCATCCGTGATGAAGGAGTGGTGGAGGGAACCCTCATGTATTTGATAATCTGTGATGATGACATGCATCTCTATCTTGTTTGCAGGATGTCTTGAGGTTCATCCTAGCCATGCAGAGAGAGAAGACTCATACATGAGGCTAGGACCCTGGTGCCAACATGCTTGTCTTGGACCTTACAGCCATATCTTTTGGGGACATTGGTCCTACAACACCAAGAGCCACAAACCTCTGTTTTATAATCCATAGGAATCTCTTTCATAGTCTAGAGAAGTCGAGTTTTCTCTCTTGTACACTCTGCTTTTTCATCTCTTTACTTCCTGTAAACCTTATCACATATTCCATGGGCTAAGGCTCCTGGAAAAAAAAAATCAAGAAGATTTGTGGGCTGCTACTGCCTTATTACTAAGGCCTGCAGAAGCAACAGTCAGGAAATACAAAAGATATATTGCGTTGGGAAAATCTGCTGCAAAAGACCTCTTAAAAGTATTGAAAAGTAAAAGTAGATGTCACCTTGAAGACTAAGGTGCACCTGATCCAGCCAAGCCAAATGCCGTCGAGTCGGATCCGACTCATCCATGACATTTTCAATAGCATCATATGCATGCTAAATCTAGACAATGACTATAGAAGACAGAAGAAGAATTGTGGTGCTGGAGATGAATGTTGAATGTACCATGGACAGCGAAAAAAACAAACAGATCTGTTCTGGAAGAAGTACAACCACAGTGCTCCTTGGAAGCAAAGATAGCGAGACTGCATCTCACATAACTGTAGACATGTCTTCAGAAGGGATCAGTCCCTGGAGAAGGACATCATGCTTGGTAGAGTGGAAAGTCAGCAAAAAAAACAAGACCCTCCACAAGGTGGATTGACACAGTGGCTGCAGTGATGGACTTAGGCATGCAAATGATTGTGTGCATGGCTCGGGACCAGGCAGTGTTTTGTTCTGCTGTACATAGACGGGGTTGCTATGAGTTGGAACCAACTGGAGAACACCTACCAACAACGACATGGCCAATAAGGCCAGCCGTACTTCTCATGAAGCAATGATAAAGAGTATTATCTTTTCCATACCTGGAGTCCTGATTCAGACTATAGCAAAGAGCTTTAGGAACGGTTATAATTATTTCTCTCTGATTTTAGGTCTTTCTCTTTCTCTCTTACTGTTCTCTGGTGCATCCCATAGATAGCTGTGAGATTTTTCTTCTCTGAACATAGCTCCCGTCCTGTGATTCTGGCTGCAAAATCTATCCATGTTTCCTGCTGTCCTCAACCTTACTTATTAGGAATCCTCCATTTTGGCCCTAATGTTATTGTTAAAATTTTCTGACTGTCTCCTTTATGCCCCTTGTGCTATAGTAAAGCTGCAAAACATTTTAAGACATGTGTTTTTCCCCTTTTATGTCTTGGTTCATGGTATCACTTCTGCAAAAAAAAAAAAAAACCCTTCCCTCCCTTCACACTAATTTTTATGTGGCCAAACTGAAGAATCAAATTCTACGTGTTCTTCAAGACCTGATGCTACTTTCTCTTCATGTCACTCACATCTGCATAGGTTGATAAGATATGCCAAAGGCTGTGGTCTTTACATGTCACTTAATCATCTACAGTGTCAAGGTACACTCAGAACTGAAAAGAGACATGCTGGAACTGGCTGTCTAATTGGCATGCAGCTATTGATGAATAAGATCTGGTGGATTCAGAAATGTATCATTTCATTCTTCATAAATACTTTATGTGTTGAACACTAGACTGCAGAATTAGGAAAAATAGAACCTAAAACTGAGATGAGTTTATGGCTGGTATCAATGGAACAGAACTAAGTTAGTCTGGAAAAACAAATTACATATGCAAAGTGAAGTCATAATCCCATACAGATGTCTGGGTGTGGGTGAAAGGGTCCAGAGGGCTGGGTTATTCAAGAAGGAGGAGTGATCGTGAGCCCCTAAGTGTCTGGAATAGGAATACTTGGCAGCAGAGTCAGGGGTTTGACTAATCCATTCTAGTGGTACTGGACAACATCAGGGATCTTTCTATCTCCTACTTTAGGGAAAGCTGTAGTTCAGTTTAGTGCCAGTAATGCCCATGGTGCTTTCATTGTATCTGTCATTGTATCTGACTTTATAGTTAATAACAAGATAACTGAACAGTTATCATCCTAGCTCTCCTTCTAGATTATAGTCTACTCAAAGGCAAAGCTCTCATCTCCACTATTTCAGTGTCCTCTAAAGCACAGAGAGGAAACCCTGGTGATGTAGTGGTTAAGAGCTGCATCTGCTAACCAGTCAAAAGGTCCACAGCTCAAATCCTTCACGTGCTCCTTGGAAACTCTATGGAAATGTTCAGCTCTGACCTGTAGGGTCACTATAAGTCAGACTCAACAGCAGTGGGTTTTCTTTCTTTCTTTTCTTTTTTTTTTTAAGCATGGAGGAGCCTTGCTGGTGCAGTGGTTCAGAGCTTGGCAGCTAGCCAAAAAGTTGGCAATTTGAATCCACTGGCTACTCCTTGGAAATCCTATTACATAGCTCTGCTGTGTCCTATATGGTTTCTCTGAGTTAGAAGTCAATCAACAGCAGTGAGTTTGGTTTGGGGAGAATTTTTGTTTGTTTTGGTCTAGAGCATGGAGGACAGTAGGTACTCTTCCCATAATTCCCACATCACCATTTTATAAATAGGGACATCACAGCACTAGTACCAAGGATGATATTGATGCTGTGAAATATTGTCACAACAGTAAATTACAAAGATCCATTAGTGTGATGGCCATCAAAATACTTGTCCTTCCACTAGTGATCCCCAGATGAAATGATAACATTCTGAATCTACCAGCTTATTTATCAATAATTGCATGCCAATTAGACAGTCAGTTCCAGCATGTCTCTTTTCAGTCCTTGAGTGTACCTTGACACTGTAGATGATTAAGTGACATGTGAAGACGACAGCCTTTGGCATATCTTATCAACCTATGCAGATGTGATTGACGTGAAGAGAAAAATCTATGTGAGACATAAATCACCCTGACACAAAGGATGAATAAGACTGCCATACTTAGAATAGTAAAAGAAAACTGTAATATAAAAGTTGTATTGCTACACAGACCGAAGCAACTTTGTGGTGTATACCATGTCCCTTTTTAATGAAATAGAAGAGGGTTCCTGATCAACTAAAGGGTGAGCAATCGTGGATTCACTTTATAGATGAGACATCGGAGTTGGATCTGAATGGAAAAGACACGGTGAAGGAAGTCACTTTTGTTTACTTTTTAAAGATTATTTATTTGTTTCAATTTTGTTTTGTCTGTTAATGGTTTCCCTAACAGGACACCCTTGTCTTTTCATAAAAGGAGACTTTGGTCTAAGTTGTTTAGACGTTAAGTACACCGCTGGTGCTGTTTCTGCTCGAGCCTGTGTCTGTGGAAAGACTTCTGACCACGTGTTGCCGCTGCTGACTCATTGCTGGTTCTGACTCGAGCACGTCAACCTTATTGTGTAGCGGTAAAATGTTGCCAGCACCTGTGGCATCTTCGTGATTGCTGCTGTGTGTGAGTCCACTGTTAACCTTGATCCATCTCATCACGGTTTTCCTTGTTTTCACTGATGCTTTCCACTTCCTCCTATAGTACCTGACAGGTACTGAGGTTTAAACTGGCTTTCATTCTTTTGTTTTTTTAGTAAAATGTTCCTTCCCCCTGCTATGGGAGAAACCTGTTCTCGTATTTTCGGACAGAGGGAACCCTATCACTTTACAAAGGTCATCAGTACATCTGACTGAATTAAATAATAAGTATCCTGATCCTTTAATAACAACGCTGCCACCACCCTTGCAACTCCCCTTCCCAGTCTGATAGAATGAAAGGAAAACGGAGATTTGAATTAGGGGTTGGTCCAGTCAGAAGAAAGGCCCGGCCATGGAATGGATTCCCACCCATAGTGACCCTGTAGGTCAAGGTAGAACTGCCCCATAGAGTTTCCAAGGAGCCCCCGGCAGATTTGAACTACCAACCTTTTGATGACCAGACCCAGTGCTTAACCATTTTGCCATCAGGGTTTCCAGCCTGATAATACATTCTGTTTGCTTCCCTGCCTTCTCTTTGGCTAAATGCTACACTGATTGTAGCACTTGAAATGTTGCCACATTCAGCAATACAAGCTGCACATGATTTGATATTAACTTGCAGGAAAGGAGCCCAGATCTTTCTCTCCTTCTTTTTTTTTCCTGTGTGTTTACTGAAATAGGAAGTGTCATAACCAGCTTGTCTGTTTACTTTCAGCCCATTGTTCAGAGAAAGAAAAGGAGAAAACTGACTAGCATTTAGAAGTAGCAGCCAAGAAAAGCCCACGTCCTTTTTCTTCTTATATATCAACTTGTTTAATCAGTGCATTTGTTCTTTGATGTAATTATTATTATTCCTCTCTATGGGAATTGATTTGTAAGGTTACCTAATCAGTGTGGCTCCAATTTTAATCTTGGAGTTGAGTAATAAATATAAGACATTAATTTCCATAAACTATATATATTTAAAAACTTCATTTACATAGCAAACAACTTAGATCTACAAATTCTAATATGTTTCTATTCCTTTTGGGTTACTGTTTGCATAACCTTTTCATAGCTCTGCCAAACCATAATGTTTGCCCAATGCTGACAAATTTCTTGCTGTTGTCCAGTGCATAAAAATGTGTTTTAAGTGACTCTCCAATACTCCCTCAGTAATTTTTCTTCTTTCTTTTTTTTTTTTCCATTTACTACTGAGGGTAATTCCTTTTCCAGAGCAGAAAAATCCTATTTATTTTCCCTAGCAATTTCAGCATCTCATTTGGTGGTTTTCAGTAGTCTAGTTTATGCTTCTGATATAGATGATACCAATACAACCCCATTTATCCATGGCAGGATGATTCAACTTTAAGAAAAGTGCAGATGCAGTGGGAGGTAACTCCATACCTGCCTGTGGGAGGTCAGCAGCAGGAGACTCAGAGTAACTGAGTACACTTAACACATAAGCTGGGCATTTTTCAAGGTGGTGCAGGGTGGATAGAAGACGTTAAAGCAGATTATCCTGTTTTAGAAACTGTGTGTGTGTGTGTGTGTGTGTGTGTGTGTGTGTGTGTGTGTGTGTGTGTGCATGTGCACATGTGTGTAGAGATGTTTTTTAAAGGGAAAATGGAGTCCACTCTATTTGCAGTTAATCCATTCTCAAAGTTTCAAATACTTTACATTCTAAGTTTCGCTTTTTGTAGAAATTTACCTTGAACTCACACTAATAGCGTCCTAGGAAACCCTGGTGGCATAGTGGTAAGTGCTACGGCTGCTAACCAAAAAGGTTGGGAGTTCAAATCCACCAGGCACTCATTGGAAACTCTATGGGACAGTTCTACTCCATTTTACAGGGTTTCTGTGAGTCAGAATAGACTTGATGAGCAGTGGGGAATATCACCCTAAGTATGAGTTGGAAAAAGAGAGAGAGGCCTGTTGCCATCCAGTCAATTCAGACTCATAGTGATCCTATAGCACAGCTACAATGGCCTTGTAGGATTTCCAAGGAGCAACTGGTAGACTCAGACTGCTGACCTTTTGATTAGTAGCGCAGCTCTAAACCACTTTGCAATGAAGGTCCCTGGTAGGTAGCACTTTATTATTCTTCATGCACTTTTGTGTACATTTGATCTTTATAATACTTCTGTCAGGTATTATTCTAGTCATATTATAGATAAAGAAACTGAAAATCAGTTTTATTTTTCATTATTATTAACATAAGAGGAATATTAGCTGGAGTATAGGAAGAACTAAAATCTATGTTTATTTATGTACCAAAAAATAAAAATAAAAAAAAAACACAGAAGAAAGAAAACCACATCCTCCCCCAGTAAGAAAACTCTGACTTCTAGTAGACCTATAGAATGGAGGAGAACTTCCCCATAGTTTTCCAGGGAGTAGGCCAGCCAAGTGCCAAGTGCCGTCGATCCGAGTAGGCAGTGGATTCAAATTGCTGATCCTTTGGTTAGCAGCTGAGGTCTTAACCACTGCACCACCAGGACTCCTGTACACAAACAGTTACTAAGATGTTGTTGTCAGGTGCCATTGACTCATTTCCAACTCATAGCAACCCTGTGTACAATAAAACAAAACACTGCCTGGTCTTGTGCTATGCCCACACTTGTTTATATGCTTAAATCCATCATTGCAGCCACTGTGTCAATCCATCTTGTGGAGGGTCTTCCTCTTTTTCACTGACCCTCCGCTCTACAAGCCATGATGTCCTTCTCTAAGGGCTGATTCCTCCTGACAACATGTACAAAGTATATAAGATGCAGAACTTGCCATCTTTGCTTCCAAGGAGCACTCTGGTTATACTTCTTCCAGAACAGATCTGCTTGTTCTTTTGGCAGTCCGTGGCACGTTCAACATTCTTGTGCAACGCTACAATTCAAAGGCATCTATTCTGTCTTCTGTATTCATTGCCCAGCTTCTGCATGCATATGATGCAATTGAAAATATCATGGCTTGGGTCAGGCACACTCTAGTCTTCAAGGTGACATATTTACTTTTCAGTAGTTTACAGAGGTCCTTTGCAGGAGATTTTCCCAGGGCAATTCACCTTTTGATTTCTTGACTGCCATTGAGTTGATTCTGACTCTAAGTGACTCTGTAGGACAGAGTAGAACTGCCCTATAGAGTTTCCAAGAAGTGCCTGGTGGATTTGAACTGCTGACCTTTGGTTAGCAGCTGCAGCATTTAACTGCTATGCCACTAGGGTTTCTGTCATTAAAATACTGACACCTTTTTATAGGATCACTCTCTTAGTCCTCTGATGCTGCTATAACAGAAATACGATAATTAGATGAACAAATAAGCTTATTCTCTTACTGTCAAGTAGGCTAGAAGTCGAAATTCAGGATGCTCGCTACACAGGCTTTTTCTTTCTGTCAGCTCTGGAGAAAGGTCCTTGTCACCCATGTTTCTCATTCTAGGAGGTTCTCAGCACAGAAACCCTGGGTCCAAAGGATGTGATACTACTTTCTTGATGGCATGAGGTCTCTCTGTCATTCTGGCCATTTTTATCTTTTATAACTCAAAGAAGATACTGACTTGCAATGCAACCTAATCTTGTAGATTCAGTCCTAATTTATTAACACCAAAGTTGCTAATCTCACCACATTAACATAATAGAGGTAGGGTTTATAACACATATGAAAATCACATCAGGTGACACAAAGGTGCACAGTCACACAATACACGGAATCATGGCCTAGTCGATTTGACCCATATGTTGCGGGGGGGATCATTATAATGTGGTCCACAACAACCACAGGGAAAGCCCCCTGTTTACCAGCTGCCATCGGTCCCTCTCTCATTTACTGAAACCCAAGCAAGTCAACAGAACTGTACTCTGTTGAGTTTTCAGTGGTTGATTTTTCCGCATTAGACCACCAGGTCTTTCTTTTGTGGTACATCTGGATGGACCCAGACCTCCAAAGTTTTGGTTAGTGGCTGAGCATGTTTGCACCAGCCAGGGACTCAGTTCTCTTGTTAACCAGGAACTGTGGAATCTAAGGAAGATGAATTATAGCCACAGTAGAAGTTGGCTGCCTCTTGCCCTTACTGAGCTCTCCTGCAATTCCATCCAAACGTTTCCCTAGATCTAGTTCAGGAGGGTGGTGAACCCAATTTGTTGGCTTCTGGCTCACAAACAAGGTGAAATAAACCAGGGGTTGCAGCTCAGGTTCTAAAAACAAGAGTCCACTTCATCCTGCCTCCGTTAGGTAGTCCTAGTGGTCAAAGATTAATTGGTAAATGAGAAGAGTGACCCCCACTGTCCCTGGAGTCCAGTAAATAGATGCTGAAGAGTACACCAGCTCTACCTTGTAGCCATGAGCAGAGACACAGGCTGAAAATCAAAAAGCTCTCAGGGAGCATAGAACCATCTTACACTGATGCTGTGGGTTTTCTGCAGGAGCTATCTGAAAGAAATAGAGCATTTGGAGTCAGGTACTCCCAGGCTGGAAGCTCTGCTTCTTTGCTCAGCACACTAGAAGTCTCAGCACCTTACTTAACATCTCCAAGCCTCAAGTCAGTGGTGCGTACTAAATGCTGACTAATTTTGAGTAAGAATGAAATATGAATTAATGCCTATAAAGTGCTTCTTAGTTTTCTACTGCTGTATAACAAACGGCCACCACTTTAGCAGCTTAAAATATCACCCATTTAAAGCTTCCCTGGTGGCACTAAGCTAAGGGTTGGTGGTATGAACCTGCCCAAGGGCGCCATGGGAGAAAGGCTTGGTGAGATCTGCTCCCATGAGGATTATAGTCAAGAATACCCTGCAAAGTGGTTGTATTCTGCAACACATGAGGTCACCATGAGTCATAATTGACTTGATGGCAGTATTTTGTTTTGTTTTTAATTTCACAGTTTCTGCAGGTCAGAAGCCTAGGGCCCAGGGTGGTCGGATTTTCTGCTCAGGGTTTCACACGACTGAAAACAAGTTCTTGGCTGGGATTGTGTTTCTCCTCTGGAATTTGGAATTCTCTTCTAAGCTCATGTGCTGTTGGAAGAATTCATTACCTCCAGTTGAAGGCCTGAGGTCCTCATTTCCCCCTAGGTATTGGCTGGGACTGTCCCCATGTGTAATTCCCAAGGTAGATGTACAAGGGCTGCCGATTAAGTTTGTGAACACATCCTAGGAAAAGTGCTACATACCAAATTGCTGAGTATCACTATGGTCACCTTCAAAGTACCCTTCTTGGGAAGCTATGCACCAACACTAGTTCCTAGTCCACCCTTCAAAGCAATTTTGGAATGCTTTTTCTGAAATGGCCATCAGAGCGGTTGTTGTATTACACTTAATGTCTTGAACGTCATCAAAATGTCTTCCTTTCAATATTTCCTTTATCTTTGGGTAAACAGAAAAGTTATTGGGGATAAGATTAGGTGAGCAGGGATGATGTTCCAATACAGTTAATTGTTTCCTGGCTAAAAACTCCATCACGGACAATTAAACAATTAAGTTCATGATTTTGCCAGCATACCATCTTGTGCAATGGCCATTCCAGAAACAGTTCCTAAATTGCTTTGAAGGGTAAACTAGGTGCTGGCATTGGTGCATAGCTTCCCAAGGGGAGTACTTTGAAGGTGACTTTAGTAATATTCAGCAATAAAGTATGTAGCACTTAGACCACTTAAGTACACGGACTTAATTGTCAGATCTTGTATGCTTTCTTCCAGCTCAGCACAGCTCTGTGATTTCCTCTGTGATCAGTCAGAGGACAGTTTCAAGTTTTGAAGTACTCTGAAGATTAAGTTAGATACATCTGTATAACATCACTGTCATAAGGTCAACCATGCCACATATTGCTGCAAAAGATCTCTTCAAAATGTTGAAAAGTTAAAATGTCATCTTGATGACTAAAGTGCACCTGACCCAAACCATGGTGCTGAAAATCATATGGATGCAGAAGCTGGACAGTGAACAAGGAAGACAAGAAGAACTGATGCATTTCAACTGCAGTGTTGAAGAAGAACACTGAACATACCGTAGACTGCAAAAGAGCAAACAGATTTGTTCCAGAGCGCTTCTTTGATGCAAGGATTGTAAGACTTCACCTTATACAATTTGGACAAGTTTTCAGAAGGCATCAGTTGCTAGAGTAGGACATCACGTTAGGTAAAGTAGAAGGTCCATGAACAAGAGGAAGACCTTCAAGGAGATGGACTGACACAGTGGCTGCAACAATGGGCTTAAGTATAAAAACAATTGTGGGCACAGCACAGGATGGGCAGCGTTTCGTTCTGTTGTTCACAGAGTCACTATGAGTGGAAATCAACTCAACAGGACCTAACAACAACAGCATGCCATATAACACAACCTAAATATAGAAGTATATTCTATCATTTCCACAGTCCTGGAATTATGCAGATCAAATATATCAGAGGTGAGCAGTCTTTGAATAAACCTTAGAATTCAGCTAGCCATGGAAAAATAAAACTTCTGTGAAGATAACCCAGCACTGAACAAGTAGTTCCCATAAAATAAGTGGCAATTTCTTTATAGAATGGAGTTAGCCAATGGATGGCTATAAAAGTTACAGTAACTGCTTTATGCATTTGTCTTCACTTAAGAGAAAAATTTCATAATATCACATAAATGACTGGTTTTTATGTGTTATGTGTGTTTTGTTTTTTAAATCAACAAGCTGGCTATTTCAGTGTTGAGCACACGAGCACTTAGTAAAGACCAATTTAAATGATACCGGCCAGGGAGGCATAGGACATGGTCGTGTTTCATTCTTTCACACATAGATTCACTGTGAGGCAGAATTGGCTCAATGGCATCTATCAACAACCACGTGGAGAAGTAACCAGCATTGGTCTTTCAGTTTGTCATATTGTGGTGGCTTGAGTGTTGCTATGATACTAGAAGCTATTCCACCGCTCATCCAAACACCAGCAGGGTCATTTAGAATAGACAGAATTTCAGTGGGACTTCCAGATTAAGACAGACTAGGAAGAAAGATCTTGGGATATAGTTCTAAAAATTAGCCAGTGGAAACCCTGTAGATAATATAATATTGTTCAAGACTTCAGCTCACTCACTTTGGACACATCCTCAAGAGGGACTCGTCACTAGAGAATGATGTCATGTTTAGTAAAGTGGAGGGTCAGTGAGAGTGAGAAACACTCTCAGTGAGATAGATGAGCAAATAGTCACAGCAATGGGCTCAAATATACCAGTAATTATGAAGACAGTACAGGACTGGGTATTTTGTTCAGTAACAAAGGCAATTAACGGCAACGGTGGAGGAAAGTCATTCTTTTGTTCTGAAGAATTCTCTTGATATTTTGAAGACTGTATGACTTAAGACTCTGTCAGGGCAATTGTATTCATACTCATAGTTTTAACTATCATTCACTTATTAAAAATGCAATTTCTTAATTTTCAGTCCAGACCATGTTTCCATTCTGTTCCTCTTTCGGTATACCGTGTATGTATTTCCACTGTTACCCAGAAGGAAACCCTGGTGGAGTAGTGCTCAAGACCTATGGTTGCTAACCAAAAAGTTGGCAGTTCAAATCCACCAGGCACTCCTTGGAAGCTCTATGGGGCAGTTCTACTCTGTCCTGTAGGGTCACTACGAGTCAAAACTGACTCAACAGCAGTGGTTTAGGTAGGTTAGGTCAGGTTACCTGGAAAGTCTTGACTTCCTTTGTATAACTGTCATACATGTGCCCTTTCTCGGCTTCAGTTTTCTCCTCTGTGAAGCTCTCCTCACCATTCTCTCTTCCCTTCCTGCTCTGTTGTTAAGCTCTTCTCAGAATTGCACCTATAAATACTCATTTTCCAGCACAATGTCTTTGTGACAATAGTTGAGATCTTCAACTGTATCATTTCACCTTTGTGTCATTGACATCTAACCAGTTGATGGTACAAATTAAGCTTAATATATATTTGCTAAAAGAGGATATCAAAAAAGTAAAGGAGAGAGGAGGGAAAACCAAGGAAAAGAGGAAAGAAGAAAGAAAAAGCTAGAAAAATTGCTATTTTAGAAGTTTAGACAATGAATTCTGATTACGTGAGTTCAGTTCCACAAATGCAATAAGTTCAAAGGCCAGCACAGTGCTCTGGAGTTAATTTATTCCTATTCTCATTCTAGTTATTAAATCAAGGGATTACTTAAATTTAGGGTTTTCAATTCTGATTTTTTTCCTCTCTCTCCCTCTCTCTCTGTGTTTGTTTCTGAAAGACAGAAGGTTGTTTGGAAGAAAGATTCATATTCCTAAGTGACTTGAATGTAAACTCTTAACAGGTTTAAATACTAGCAAAGGGTAACACACGCACAACACACATACACATACACCTTTGTGATCTTTATTACATATACAGCCCATTTCTTTATGTTCCACTGAAAAAATCCCACTGCCATCGAGCCAATTCTGACTTATTGTGACCCTATAGGACAGAGTAGAACTGCTCCATAGAGTTTCCAAGGAGCACCTGGCAGATTCAAACTGGTCAACCTTTTGGTTAGTACTCATAGCACTTAACCACTAGACAATTAGGGTTTTCTATGTTCCACTAGGTAGAGTTGAACCACCAACCTCTCAATCAGTAGCAGATCCCGTACCATCTGTGCCTACAGGGCCCCTTATGGTGTCTTTCTATTGCCATTGAGTTGGTTCTAACACTCACAATGCAGTCAAATGTGATGATAACGTTTTGGTATGGCACCAGTAAAAGCCCAGTTTCCCTCATATCACCTTTGCCTCTCCCCCAGCAATCTTCTTTCTTGAAGCAGAATAGGCTGAGAGTATTAGAGAGAACATGGAAGGGATGCTACAGTGTAGGTAAAACAAAATCAAGTGATTAAAACCTTGAATAATATTATTAATTTTAATTATCAGTAAACTGCACACCTCTTTCACCCGGTAACTGCCTGTAATAACAATCAGACCAGAAATATCTAAAATTGCCTGCTACATTAATCACACTGGAATTCAGGGACTTGCAAGTGGAGAAAAACGAAAAAATTCCCTGGGAAACACTGCAATATGCGTTCACATCATTCTCCAGAACAATACTTTGGACAAAAATCTACTTAACTTGTTCTTAGCCATCATAGTTGTTTTCCTGAATCATAAAATACCCATTATGAAATAAACCCTAGCATCAATTTGATTAGTATGATCATAAATCTTAACAGCAGCATGCGTGCTTTAAGCAGCAGTATTTTCAGACCACAATTATAGATTCTATTATTTCCTCTACCTACTACAGTAATTAGATATTATTTCAATGTACTGCCAATTGTTGGCAGTAATTTTTTTTAGGCATGCAAAAGAATCATTGATTTAAAACCACTGAAACAAAGTTTTTGAGAACCCCATGGCATTATATTAAATGTTACTTTTATTGATTTATTTTGCACTGAATTGAAAGGGAACCCAAATTATATAGCACACTTATTTATAAAGTTACAATAAGGTTACTGTGAGTCAGAATGAACTTGATCATAATGTGTTTTGGTTTGGGATTATATACTCTCACTTATATATCATTCTTTTTACGCCTTTATGAATATAGAAGTATCTACATATAGGTAACAAATTAGTTATGTTATTTAGATGTATTTTTAGAAGGAACTGTTAAAACAAAAATGATATTAAAACAAAAGCAAGTGAAAAAAATCCCACTGCCATCGAGTCAATTCTGACTCATTGTGACCCTATAGGACAGAGTAGAGCTGCTCCATAGAGTTTCCAAGGAGCACCTTGCAGATTCAAACTGGTCAACCGTTTGGTTAGTACTCACTGCACTTAACCAATAGACTATTAGGGTTTTCTGTGTTCCGCTAGGTAGGGTTAAACCACCAACCTCTCATAAAGAAATGTGTTCTATGTGTGACAAAGATCACAAAGGTGTGCGTGTATGTGTGTTGTATGTGTGTTACCCTTTGCTAGTATTTAAACCTGTTAAGAGTTTACATTCAAGTCACTTAGGAACATGAATCTTTCTTCTAAACAACTTCTGTCTTTCAGAAAATTTAATCACTTGCTTTTGTTTTTGTTTTAAAAATTGAAGCTTATCAAATACACAGCTTGGAAATTGTGGTAACATTTTGATTACAGTATCAAAAATCTATTGCCATAGAAATAAAGGGTCTGAACAGAATGGGTGAAATGAGGGTATATATATATTAAAATATAATGTAGAATAAAGTGGAGTCTTTCATAAACATAAAGAATTGGCTAAACTGAAATGGCCGTACTATTAAAACACAAAATGGCTGTGCTTAAGCTAAGCAAGATGAGGAGAATATGCAAAGTCACGGTGAAGAAGTAAAAGCGAGAAAAAGAACTGCCACATAGCCATGGCAGCAGATGGTCAGAGAGACGATAAAGGTAGTAACCGATGAGAAAGAAGTCAACAACTTGAGGTGGCGGAGGGTAAGATTTATGGACTAGACGACAGGGCTGAGACCAAGTGAACAACTTGTATAAAAATCCAGCCCTCTGGGCCTGATGCAGCGTCTCTCTTCTGGGAGTCTGTGCCTGCTGGTGTGCTGCTGGGCTGTGAGCGGATCCTAAGACCTTGTTGGCTTTGTCCTCAAAGGCCTGGTTCAAACGACTGTGACGATCTTCTGCGTGCCTGAGCCTCCCACACTGTTCCTGCCAGTTCCTCCAAGACGTCTCATCACCACAGAATCCTTCTCCAGACTCTTCTGACGTCTGAACCGTGATTACACAGCCAATCCCTTCAACATCCTCTCTACCACCCTCGGGCTGTTCAGCTTCGTTGGTCTGGGGAGAGGCAAAGATGACATAAAGGAAACTGGGGTTTTATTGTTGTGATACCCAAAAGTTATCTTTATGTTTCACTGTGTTGTGTGTGTTAGAATCAACTCAATGACAATAGAAAGACACCAATGTCATGCCTAACCTCTGTAGTCCCTGTGAGACCCTGTAGGAGCTTATGGGATCTTAACTGATGTAAACTAGAGTTCTTAACTAATGTACATATAGATAAGAGTTCTTGAGTAATGTAAATACAAGTGTGTTGTGAGCTGGTGTTAGAGCCACCTCCATGCCCCAGTTTAATTGTAAGTGTGTGGTTTGATTAAATAAAACTTATTACTAACTCTAAGCCTTGCAGTTAGCTATTTTCATCTTTTGGCCTGATATTTCCCCAGATACTCACAACAACGGATAAATGATTTGTGGTCAGAAAGGATTTTTATACATCATTATCTTGAAGAACAATTAAAAGAATTGCTGATTTATCCTAAACATAGTTTTCAGCATGACCTTTGGAGTCTGTTTCCCAAAACTGATTGAATTCTTCTTAAGAGTACAATACCCAAAGCAAAACAGTCTTACTGGTTTACATAAACAATTGCTTGGCTCAAAAGTGACATTTAGGAACCAGTTTTTTCTAAAGCCAAGGTTCAAAGGGATACCTAAGGAGAATGGCCTTTGTGGGGTACCCCAAAATCTATGAAAGCCAGAAATCTGGATTCCAGTAAAATCACAATTTTGTTGGATTTATTCTAAAGTAAGGAGCCCTGGTGGTACAGTGGTTAAGAGTCTGGCTGCTAATCAAAAGGTTGGCAGTTCGAATCTACCAGCAGCTCCTTGGAAATCCCATGAGTCAGTTCTACTCTGTCGAGACTGAGTCAACTGGATGGCAAGAGATTTTTCATTTATTCTAACATAATAATTTGTAACTTTTCTTTAGACCATATTTATGTAAATTTTGTAAAGTGAGAAGAATAAATAACTCATCAATAGCCTGAAACTTAATTGACTCCTATGAGTCGGATCCGACTCGACGGCACTTGGCTTGGCTATGGGATGCTTTATGAGCATTAGTTCAGTGATAGAGGTTTTGGAATTCAGTCTTTTGTAACTGGCTTGATCTTACTCTTGAAGGTAAGGGAGGCTTCTTTCCATGGCCAGACACAGGTAATATCAGAGCTCAGACTGTTCATTCACAGTGTAACTTAACTGTAGTAGGCCAACTTTGCCCCTGGGTTTGGAATCAAGTTTTGCCACTACTTAATTACAAGCGAATTTGAGTCCATCATTTGACCTCTATAATCCTTAGCTTCATCATCTATAAAGAAAAGAGTTTTAAAAAAATGATCTTTACATTCTTTTCATCCCGGGGTAGTACAAATGGTTAATGCATTTAGCTGCTAAGCAAAAGGTTAGAGGTTCAAGTTCTCCCATAGGTGCTTTAGAAACACTGGTGCCATAGCAGTTAAGTGCTACGTCTGCTAACCAAAAAGTTGGCGGTTCAAATCTGCCAGGCGCTCCTTGGAAATTCTGTGGAGCAGTTCTACTTTGTTCTGTGGGGTCTGCAATAGTTGGCATCAACTTGGGCACTGGGTTTGGTGGTGTAGTGGTTAAGATGCTACATCTGTTAACCAAAAGGTTGACAATTCAAATCTGTCAGGTGCTCTTTGGAAGCTCTGTGGAGCAGTTCTATTTTGCCTATCAGGTCTTCAAGAGTTGGAATTGACTCAGTGGCACTGGGTTTTTTGGTTGTTTGGAAGAAAGGCCTAAATATCTACTTCCAAACATATCTGCCACTGAAAACCCTATGGAGTGTAGTTTTACTCTGATACAGACAGCATCCCATAAGTTAGAATAAATTCAACTGCAACAGGTTAACTTAACAAAAGTATAGAGTTAAGGGACTGCACGACTATCTAGATCGTAGATATACATAGATACATGTCATGGATATACATGGACAGTCGCTGTACCATTAGCTGTGCCATTTATAAGCATTCATTCGCTACCTCATTCATTAAATCACTCACCATTCAACAAACACTTCCTAATTATGAATTACATATAAAAGAAAAAGACGACGGAGTCTTTGCTTCCAAAACAGCCTCTCCACCTCCCTAACAGGCATCTATCAAACAAATTCCATTTTAACTTTTTCTTTGGGCAGATTATTTGCTTTGAATTCTGATGTTTTCGTCATCTGCTACTGCTGTAACAGAAAAACCATGAGTAGACGGCTTTAACACAGAAAAGTTTATTCTTAACTCTGTCCAGTAGGTGATAAATCTGAATTCAGGGTGTCCACTGTAGGGGAAGATTTTCCCTGTTTTTCACCTCTCGGGGGAAGTCCTTGTGTTGTATCAGTCTTTGGTCAGCCAGCATCTTGGCACAGGAACCTCAAGTTTGAAGGATGCGCCCTACTCCTGGTATGAGGTTCTCAACTCTCTGCTTCCCTTTCCTTTTTATCTCTAGTAGGATAAAAGGATTACAGGTGATGCATGTCACACTCCCAGGAAATTCCCTTTCCATTGGAGCAGGGAGGTAACCTTAAGAAGGGTTTTACAGTCACACAATAATCCTTTTTAACATAGTCCACTCTATTAATGACAGACAGAGATTAGGATTTAGAGCATGTGAAAATTACAAAATGGAGGACAGCCACATAATACTGGGGAGCACGGTCCAGCCAAATTGATGTATTTTTTGGAGTATACTATTCCATTCATGACATCAGCTTATTAGATAACATACCTGATGGAAACAGAATATCTAGTCATCTTGATGAGATAAAGTTTTTATTTCTAATGGAAGATAATAATTATCTTTTCAATTTTTTCAATTCTTTTTCTATTCTGATCCATTTAGTTCTGCTCTAATCTTTATGATCTGTCTTCTTCTGGTGCCTGAGGGGCTCCTCTGTTGTTCTCTCTGTATTTGTTCAAGCTGTAGCGTTAGTTCTTTGGTTTGGTTTCTTTCTTCCTTCCAGATGTGTGCATTTATGAAGAAAAATTGACCTCTGAGCACTGCTGTATCCCATACGTTCTGGTAGGAAATGTTTTCGTTCTCATTGGAATCCATGAAGTTCTTTATTTCATCCTTGATTTCTTCTATAAACCATTTTTTTTTTAGCAAGATGATGTTCAGTTTTCAAGAGCTCCACTTTCTATCTATGCTTTTCCTGCTATTAATTTTGACTTTTATGGCTGTATGATCTGAGAAGATGCTTTACATTAATTCAGTGGTGTGGATTTTGTTGAGAATTGCTTTATGTCATAACACATGGTCTATTCTGGAGAATGTTCCATGTGCACTGGAGAAGAAGGTGTAGTTGTCTGCTGATGGGTAGAAAGTTCTGTATATGCCAGTAAGGTTTAGTTGGCTAATTGTTGCAATAAAATCTTCTGTATCTTTATTAAGCTTTTTTCTAGATGATCTGTCCAATATTGAGAGCAGAGTGTTGAAGTCTCCCACTATTATTGGGAAGTGAGATATCTCATTTTTAAGTGTAGTCAGTATCTCTTCCATGTATTTAGGTGCTCTAAGGTTAGGTGCATAAATATCTAATATAGCTAAGCCTTGCTTATGTACTGAACCCTTCAGCAAGAGTGTCCATCATTGTCCACAATGGTGGATTTTACATTAAAATCAATTTTATCTGAGATTAGAATTGCCACCCCTGATCTTCTTTGTTCATTGTTAGCTTGATATATATTCTTCCATCCTTTAATTTTCAGTTTGCTCCTATCTTTAAGTCTCAAGTGAGTTTCTTATAGGCAATATATGGATGGGTCATGTCTTTTGATCCAAGATGTCACTTGATGTCTCTTTACTGGAGTGTTCAGTCCATTTGCATTCAAAGTAATTATTGATACGTATGTGTTCAGTGCTGCCATTGTGATATGTTTATTTTTGTGTTGATGTTTTCTCTGTTGTTCTTATTAATCTGTTCTGGGACCTTCTTTTTGTGAGTTAATTGTTCACCTTTTTCAAAGCTGGTTTTGTGGTTGTTGAGACTCCTGTGTTACATTTCTTGATATGGTATGTTGCATCTTTGTTGTGCTTTACAGCTGTCCCCATGATCCACATTAATAAACTATGTATAAACCCAATTTTAATTACTACCAGTCTTGTCAACTTCCTCTCCATCTGGAAAGACTATAACGATTATAGTACATCTCTCTTTTTAATATGATGGCACCATTGTTTTCATGATAATCACTGGATTATTTCTTTCAGTATTAAATCTTTGATTGAGTTTGGAGCCTTCCCTAACTGAGTAGGATTCTGGATGATGTGTCCTTCTAAAATATAAAGTTAGTGGTTTTGTTCTTCTAAGCCAAAGCCAAGAGATTCTTTCAGTATTTCTCGCAGCTTTGGTTTGAATTTTACAAAGTCTCTGGGTTTCTATTTGTCTGGGAATGTCTTAATTTCATTTTTATATTTGAAAGATAGTTTTAAAGGATATGTAATTCTTGGTTGGAAGTTCTTCTCCTTCAAAGCTTTGAATGTGTCATGCCACTGTCTCCATGCCAGCATAGTTTCTGCTGAGAAATCTGACAAAAGCCTACAAGATTTCCCTCTGAATGTCAACTTTGCTTTGAGTCTTGCCTTTAAGAGTTGCAGCTTATGTTTTATTTTGTTAAGCGTGGTTATAATATGTGTCAGAGTCTTCCTTTTGAGATCTATATTGAGTGGTATTTGATATGCATCTTGGATATCTCAATTCTCTTCCTTCATGATTTCCAGCAAGTTTTCTGTCAGCAGCTCAGCCACAACACTCTCTGTGTTCTCAGGTGTCTCACCCTGTTCAGGGACTCCAATTAATCATAAGTTGTTCCTCTTCGTAGGGTCCCTCATGCTTCTTAAAGCTTCTTCATTTTTCTTGTTTCTTTTTTCTGATTTTTTCCTCATAGATGCTGGTGTCAGTAGCTCTGTCTTCCAAGTCAGAAAGTCTCTTTTCCATTTGTCCCATTGTGTTTTCTTGGCTTTGAATTGAAGTTTCTGCATCTTTGATTTTGTTCTCGATCTGTTGGATTTCAGAGTACTGGTGTTCCATCAGACCAAACAGCTTGCCTAACTTTTCATTTTGCTGTGCTGCATTTTGTATAAGGTCTAGAAGGGCTCTGTGTATAATTCTTTTGTATTCACCTTCTGATAACTTCAGAAAAGTTTCTTAGTCGGGAAAGCTCCTTGGTTGTTTCATTTGAGGGCCTTCTGAAGCCATGAGTGATTCCCTGTTTACCGTTTTCTCAAGCGTCTGTTGCTTTTGGGGATTCATGTGAGTCAATAAAGGCTGGGAGAGATACTGTGAGGATGAACCACAGATGTTTCTCTCCAAGCCAATTCTCTAGGCTGTCTTAAAATGAAAAATTAAAGGTGTCCGACCACTTCCCAAGTCAGTCAGGTATTCAGGTGTAGAGGTCCCTCTTCCCAAATGGCAAAGTAAGCACCTCTATATCCAACCCCAGATAGCACAAACTAGTTCAAAATATGCCTTGTTGGCCTCTGCTGACAGGCCCCAGCTGTAGGTGACATTGTGTAAACTACTGCTTGTCTGGCAGAAAAGTGCTGTCCTGTAGGCAGGCACTGGCTCCCAGGCTAAGAATTAGGTCCAGCTTAAATCTCCATAACCAAAATAGCGTCCCACACAAGGGTGCTGCTGCTTCCGTACAACCTAGACTGTGGCAGAGGCAGAAAGACAGGCCCAAAATGGCAAGATTCACAGAGTCCTAAGCCTGGCTCTCAGAATATGGCAATTTAACCTCCCTCTCCCATCAGCAGTGCATCTGAACCTAGCCACCTGGCAAGACCCAGATCCACCCACCAGCCAAGACAGAGAAAAAGAAAGTAAAAATGGTGAGTTACCTTCAGTCTGTGAGAGCCAGGACTAGCCAGGAGCAGGAGTCAGCAAAAGAGAGAAGGTTTTTCTCTTGGTGGTATGAAGTCCAAGCTAACAGCCCTGTGCCATGTCCTGGGGCTCACTAGGTGACCAGAAGGCTCCACTTGATCATCACTTCAGGTCTTGGTTTCCAGAGGGATTTAGAGAGACATGAGCTTAGTCTGCCATCTTGACTCCACCTCCAATAACTATCTTTACACTCTCATTGGTCACCTTAACTACTTGAAAAGTCCAAAAGTGAGAAATCAAAACTTAAAGATGTTTTAAAATTAGTTCTTATGAGGAATTGCTTTTACAGTAGCGGTGGGCTGACCAGTTGCACGGGATTCTGAATTAAAAACCCAAATCTTTTCTTAAAGCTTCACAAACATCACTGGATTTTCAATGGTCTGAAATGATGTGAAAGAGTTAACTCTTATAGGCTTGTTCATATGAATCAAATGACCATGCTTAAAATAAGGATAATAAAGTATATGCTGGTCCCTCAGTGGCAAGTGTACCACAATCCAATATTAGTTCACAGCTGTAACCATCCAACTCATGAGGGGGATGAAGAACAAAAACTAATATAAAGTCTTGTGTGTAGACCACAATCGCAGAACCTCAGGAGTCTCATTCTCATTTTCTGAGAAAAGAGATCCCTTACTAGTTCTCTTTAATGTTTCAAAGCTGAAATAACATGATACCACCAACTCTGTTCCACATCTATCCTTCTGGGACTCCTTGCTCTATCACTTTCCTTGGATGTTTATACATACACACACGTGGGCACTCAAGATAAAGCAAGGTGTACACCATGTAGATCAAGCAGCAAGTAGCCCACTCTTGTCCATTAATATGTAACAAAGGCATGTAGCTGGATGCCCAGTGAGAGAGGTTTACGCTAAGAGAGTGACTACATATTTCATGCACTCCAAAATCCTGATTTGTCAAAACAAGAGCATGAATAGCTAATGCACAAGCAGGTTCCATTAACCCTAATTAGTTCAGAGTCAGGCTACAAAAGACTTAATTAGCAGTTATTTGGTTCCTCTCAGAAAAGGAGCATAAATAATGGTTGGTAGCAAGCTGTGTTTTAAAGAGTCTCCTGGCTGAGTCTCTCTCTCTCTCTCTCTCTCTCTCTCTCTCTCACACACACACACACACACACACACACACTTATACACACTGTGAAATCAATGTTCCTCCATTAGGAATTAAATGTAAAATAACAATATAGTTCTTGACTTAAATATCATTTACTTAGACTGGATCATTGATTTAATTTTTTTTTTCCTAAACAAGTGACATACTTCAGTAGAGGAGTTGGAGAGTTTAATTCTAATGGAGTGATGTTTACAGTTTATCATAAAGAGAAGAATGTCTGCTGTTGGTTATGGTATATAGTGAGATTCAGAGGAATGGTTGGAAGTTTATTCTCAGGCATTTCAAAGGTCATGTCTGGATGGTTTCACATAGCAGAAGTTCAAAGAGGACAGGTTGATATAAAAAGACAGCAGAAAAATAGAGTTTTAAGGAGTAACAGTGAGCTAGGGAACAGTGTCAACTTTGAATGGGCCAAGGCTGAATCTGGCTGCACACTAAATGGGCCCCCTTCACTCCAGCACAGATTCACCCAGATTCTTCCTACTTCTTTGCCTCTCTTGTTCACCAGCATTCTTTCTCATACTAAGGACCCCTCTGACCTTAGGAGAAAATAATTTGCACCTAAAAGACATAATAACCCAAATAAGACTTTTCTTTAAAAAAAAATGACACACTCTCCACTTTCTGTCCACCTTTCTTGTTGATATTCTTCTTAGAATGTGTATGACTCTTAAAGATGATAATTTTCCTTTTAAAATTTGTAGCATTCTACACAAGCCATGTTTGTCATGAGCAAGGGTAGGAATTTATTTTAGGGCACTACCTGGTTCTTGTATTTCAATGCATATGTGATTGTATTTATTTAACAGAACTATAAATATTATTACTCATAAAACTATTCAGCCTCAACATAAATTATTTCATAGAAAAACTGTGAACATTGTAAGTAAATGTAAACACAGAAAAGCTTTCTTTAGTCTGAATATATTTTAACGAATCACTTATTTCATGTAATCATCATCCCCTTAAAAATATATTGTTAAAGTTCAATTTAGAAAGACTGGAAGTATATTAATGCTTTATTGATGCATAATAAGTTGTTATAATTTTGGCTGCTTAGGGGAAAAAACAAAACAAAACATGTATTTGGTCACAAGACCAGGCTGACTGGGCTAGGTTCTCATAAGGTCAAAATCAAGGCCAAGAATGACACTCATTTGGAGATTCTGAGTAAGAACCTACTTCTAAGCTTCTTCAGGTTATTGGTAGGATCTAGTTCCTTGGGGCTGCAGATCTGAGGTCCATGCTTTCTCCCTGGCCGTCAGGTCTCTCCACCCACATTTTTTTTTGTGTGGTATCATCCATTTTTAAAGCGGTAATAACATATTGAATCCTTCTTATGCTTTGCTTTTCTCTCAGTTGCCTTTCAGCTCCCAGTCAGAGAAATTGCCCTGCTTTAAAGAGTCTAGTACAGTTATATTGGGTTTGCCTGGAAAATCTCCATTTTGGTGAACTCAAAGTCAGCTGATTAGTAACCACAATTACCTACTCAAAATTCTGTTTGCATTGAAAAGTATCATAATCACAGGTTTGACATCTTATCATAGGAAAAGTTTCAGGATTAGGGTTCAACCTTCCTTGCATCTGCACTTAAGTCCCTGCTGGGTATGGAGGGTAGCAATGGTCCCTAAGCAGAAACAAGAAGGGTGCTAGCAAAGTCCCAGAGTGGTAGTAAATGTAAGAACCTAACAACAGTCACTTAGGTTATTAGCTACATTCCGTTTCCTGCCTCAATTGCCACCCTCAGACTGGACTAGCAGGTCTGCATTCCTCTCCCTGTCTCTTCCTCTCCCTATCTCTGAGGAAACAAAATTGATGAAGACCTCAGAGAGAATGAAATTTTGGGTAATTGATACTATTTGATAAGATGTAATGAAACCTTATGATGTAATGAAATCTTGTGACTCCTGACTATTGTTCTGTGACAGTCACCTACCCCTTTGAATTCTGACTATAAAAATCGCTGGAAATGTAACTGAAAGGGGACAGTTTTTTAAGAAACTATTCTTGCTGTCCTCTAGATTTGCTTGCTATCTGCAAATAAGAACTGAAGCCCACACCATCTCTGAATTTTGGCTGTGAGTGACAGGCAGAACAAACTTGCTTTAGTTCGGCAGAAAGAGTAGCAGGCTGGAGGGAGCACAGTCAGCTACAATTTATTCTGGGGAGAAGGGAAGGTCGTGGGAGGGGCAGTTGCACATCATCTAAGAGACCAAGCCTGCAGGACATCCTCTATTTTCACATTAGACTTTACTTTCAAAATGCAAATTCAAAGACAAGACTATTAAGAATTTCAGGGTCACAACTGCAGAACACTAAACTCCAAGCACAGGGTTTCTTCTGAGTGTAGACCCTCAGTGACTACATAGGTCCCACACCCGTGAAGCTGGCCACGATAAAAGGAAGGGTATACATGTTTGCTAGTATTTTTAATAATAATAGTAGTATTTTGTAGACATCAGACACTTAGTTTAAAAAACGTGTAGTGTCTTCAAACTGCCAGTTCTACTCCTCTTTTGTACAGGTGAACATAAGATACCCAACCTGATTAAGAGGCACCTTACATTCAGTGGGGTTGTTGTAAGGAGCTACCTGTAAGAACTCCAAATTATGGGAGTATTTCTTCTCCTGGTGGAAATGATACTACCATTTTACATGCAGTAAGTAAAACTCCTTTCCTTTTTCACCTTTTTCTAGTGTTCTGAGTGTTGTCCTATGTTCCAAAGTGGCTATATAGCTCATTTCACCATCACTGATATTAATTAAAAATAAATCAACTTGAACTCATGTTCACTTTAAGTATTTCTTTCCTTTTTCTTTTATAGCTTATCATGCAAATCAATTCAAATCCAAATTCTTTTACTGAATAAGTTATGAACATCGCAGGTAGTGTACATATCTTTTTTTTTTCTTCTTTTGCTGTCAAAGCTACTATATAGATGGCACATGCTGAATCCCATGGAAATTAATAAAGTGAATTGTTCACACAATTACATATTATTTTCCTGTTACAATTCTCCCTGGGCCCAAGTTCTAGTGACTGACTGATCTGTGAAGCCGGCATCCTGTCTGATTTGGGGCTTTGAGTGTTCAACCATCTCTAAATTTTTGACAAGACATGTTTCGAGAGTGCCGTGTGTTGTGATTAAATCATAAGAACACTCGAAAACGACAACATGTGCTTTGCTCTGTGTGGGGGAAAATTTCCATCATCCAGAAAAAGAGAAAGAAAAAAAAATCCCAACAAAGTTCTTTAAGGGTGGTGAGCTGAGGCAGAAGCTGATACTTACTGGAGAGAGGTGGTGGATGAGGACTCTAGGCTAATATAAAAGGAAGAATCAAAGTTCAGCAGTGACAGTAGACAGTGGGTCTAATTATCTCCAGAGGGGGCATTATGGTGCTTGGACTCCAGCTGTCAAGCAGCTGTAAACTTCTCCAGGCTACCTCTGGAGTGTTGGGGGAGCAACAGCAGACCTGAGTTTCACCTGGAGACCCTGGTGTCAATGCAGAGCCAAGTCAATTCTTCTCTTCAGGTGTTTAGAGACATGATTCAAAACAATCTTACCTCCTTTCCAGATGCCTGGCTCTGCTCTAAAAGATGAAATACTTACAGAGACACCTTTGAGATTTCCAAAACAGTAAACAGGCTTTGATTCCAATATTGTGAGACAGTTAAAACCACTGAATTTAATTCTACTATAGGGTCGCTAGGAGTCAGAATCGACTCCCCAGCAGTGGGTTTGGGCTTTGGTTATCACATATAGGGAAATGCTGGTAGTGTAGCAGTCAAGTGCTACATCTGCTAACCCCCAAATCAGCAGTTCAAATCTGCCCGGTGCTCCTCAGAAACTCTCTGGGCCCATTATACTCTGTCCTATAGGGTCACTACGAGTTGGAATTGACTTAAGGGCAGTGGCTTTGGTTTTGGATTTATCCTGTATAGAGCACTTTATACAGGGAAAGCATGATGCCAAGGAAACAGTATTGTGCTGGAGCCTGGGACAAGTGGCCTAATCTCTCCAACTTTAGGCAGATCTCATGTACACTATGGCAAGATTAACTATGTTTGTTGTCTTCCTTTGTATTTCCCTGTCTTCCTTTGTATTTCCCCCTAAGCATCCTCCAAAACAAGAACTGAGTTAAAATAGTTGACTTGCCAGACGGTCCCAGGAAACACTGTCAGGGAAATAGGGAAGTGAGATGGGAAAGGAGAGAGCAGTGAAGAGGGGACTATGAAACAAGCCATCACTGTGAGGCCTGCTGCTATGGACTGAGGCTCGAAGTGTGGTTCTCAGCTGGCAGGCATCAGTGTTGACTGGGACCTACTTAGAAATGCAAATTTTCAGATCTCCACCCGACCCCCTGCAATCTGTTAAACCAAAACCTCTGGATGTGGGCCCAGCAATCTGTTTTGTAGAGCCCTCCGAGTTCTTTTGATGCACAATCAAGTTTGAGAACTAATGAGCTAGGGAACTCTAAGAGCCGATGCAGAACACCTGCAGAGTTATTTTACTGGAGGAGAAAGGTGTCTGGGATATATATATAAGTCAGCTTCCATCATTTTTGAGCCCTATTAGAGGAGTGGCGTTGGAAATAAGCGTAATTCTCCTGCACTGTGGCCTGCTGTGCCCCTGGGCAGAATGGATTCCTGAGTTAAGTCTTCAGGTAGAGACACTGATGAGGCAGTAGAAAGTCATAGGGGCATGACAATGGCAAGGCTCAAAGGGACAGGGACGAGACACCACCAGCAGCTACCAGTGATTGGGGTAAAGTACAAAGGGCTTAACGTAGGGCCTAGTAAGACACCCATGAGATATTAAAGTGCAAGGAGAACACAGAATTCACAAGTTTTGATCCCTCGCCTCAAAACATAAGTCTAGAAAAAGAGTTAGAGCTTAGACACCTAAGGGAATCTCAGCAGGATGTACCAAATGCCGCAGGGGATGGAGGTGCAGGAGTGAAAGATCACATCTGATTAGGGAAAAGAGAAAGGGACTCAGGAACTGGTGGCCTCTGAGAAAGGACCAGTAGGCTCTTTGGCAGGCACAAGGATGATTAAACCAGGGCTTTGAATTTCAGTTCAACTCCCTGAAGAGAATTTGCATTTCCACCTCAGATATGCTGAATCAGAATCTACACTTTAACAAGATCCCCAGGAGATTCTAATACACGGATTGAACTGCGGAGGAAAACCGTGGGTCTCTGAATTAGCTACCATATCATCACTGGAACTCAAGTGGCCATTGTATCTGGGTACCTGAATCCATCATTAACAAAGTGAAAGCAACTTCTACACTAACAGACTTGTAACAGAAGAGTGCTAAAGGTTACAGTTAAACTACGTCACTCCATACCCACCATTCTCCAGTATCCTCACTGGGGATCTCCTGGGGAGGAATTAAGGATTATTGGTTTGAAGAACACAAACGCATGTTTCAAAAAGCCCCACAGATGTGCGGACTTCCCTGGGACTTGAATGGAAATAAGGAAGTGCTAACTTAATTTCTCTTGCTAACATTAGCATCGTCATAACCTAACCTTTACAGTCTTAGGTAGAATTGTCAATATGTACTCTGAGGATGTCGTATGTGAAAGTTTGAAAAATCGTTCTGAAGACAAGGGAGGGGGTTGAGAGAGGAATCAGGATGAAGAGCCAGAACACGATTCCAGTTCTCCCCAAAAAATACATCCCTTCACTCAGACTACCTTACTTCTAGGGTTGCCTTTGTGTCCCCTCCCAACCCCACATCCCCACTGAGCCACCAGCCCCTTAACTTTCTAGCCCTCCTCAGATGTGTTGCATTACATTGCACCCCTGATGCCTCCCTCCTCTTACCATCTGCAGGCTCTGCAGGAGACAGTCCCATCCAGCCATATACTGGTGATCTCTTATCTGTTTATAAGGAGGACTCTTTTTTCTCCCCCCTTACTCCCGAAAACCTTTGTATGAAAAGTTTTAGGGGAGAGGAAAGTGGGGCTAACCATAAAGTGCTAAATGGAGGGGGAAAGGAAGCAGGCTAACATACCTGGAGAGAGCAGGGGAGGAGATTTCAGTCCTAACTGTGCTCTCCTGCCCACTGTTTTTTCTAGCACATGGTGGAGAAGGAGTCCTTGCATGATGCTAAATGGTTATGTTTTCAACTACTAACCAAAATGTTTGGCAGTTTGAGTCCACCTATTAGAACCTCAGAAGAAAGGTTAGATGATTTATTTCCAAAAACCTAGTGCTGAAATCCCTGTAGAGCATGGGTCTACTCTGACACACACCAAGTTGCCATGAATTAGAATCTATTCAATGGAAAATGGTTTGGACTCTTTGGAGAACTATGCAGAGGTAGGGGTGTATGCGTGTGTGTGTGCATGTGTATGTGTGTGTGCACACACTTGTATACTTCCTTGTGTGTTACATGAACATATCTGACAGCTCCTAGTAGAAACTGCTCACATAGTTGGAAGACCCTCTGATGTGTTGCCTGTCTCAAAGATTTTACTTTTAAAATATTTAGTGGTGGTGAACTTCAAGGTGTGAACTCCAAGATGTGAACTTGTGATGCCTGAGGTATTGCAGGGCACCAGGCTGTACTCTTTCTTTGCAGGTAGACCTGTCAGCACCGTGCACCGTATGAACCAAACATATGGAATAAACTAAGAGCCTAAGTTCTAGGATGATGTAGGTGACGCTGCAAAAGACCTACTTTGCCCAAGGGTAAACATTATGCAACAACAAGATCTTTTTAAGTGTATCCAAACCTTGTAAATGTTGATTGCTTGACTTACTCATGACTTCTTATGCTGATTTGCTATTTTACGAAGACTTGAGTACTTGTATGTGAATTTGTAAATTATTTCCCCAATATTTCCTCCAAGGGAAGACTTGACCCCTGTCTTAGTTACCTGGTACTGCTCCAACAGAAAATACCATGAGTGGAAGCTTTCAAGAAGAGATGCTTTTATTGTCACAGTCTGGTAAGCCACAAACCCATTAACAAGTTACAAGTCCATTCCATATGAGAAATCATCAGAGTCTGGTAGGATACGTCCAAGTCCAGTGAGAGCATCTCGGCACAGGAACCTTGGGTCCAAAGGACATGCCCTGCTCTCCCTGCTTCTCTCTTGGTGGTATGAGGTTTCCAACTTTCTCGCCTCACTTCTCTCCCTTATAACCCAAGGGCTTGTAGCTTGAGACCTGCCTCACTAACACAACTGTTGCCCAGTCTCCATCATTAATCTCACAGAGGCAGGATTCACAACACATGGGGGGAAGGGTACCATATTGGGATTCATAGCCAAATCAAATCAACTCATACATTTTTAGGGGGACACAGTTCAATCCATGACAGCCCCTGGTAAATCATGGGAGTATAAGGAATGTTTGTTGCTTTAGGTAAGCCAAAAGGTGAGCTAAGAGCAGTGAGTCTGTTGGCAACCACAGTTGTTACAGAATTAAATTAAGTGCTTGTCCCCAAAGGAATCAACCCATAGTCCTGATTGTAAAGAATGTGAGAATAAAGTCTAGAGCTCAGCAGACAACTCAGAGATTGAGGATGAAGTAATCGAAATCTATCAGCAATCCTACAGCCATCTGAATCTCAAAACAAAAATGCAGTATCTTTCAAGCACAGCACACCTTCATTCATTAGTAATATTTATTAGAGAGCTTTTAATAAATGTAACTAGGCACTGTGGAGTATATAAAGGGAATTACAAAATGGTCTTTGCCTATAAATACATTACGATTTAAACAGGCAGGTTAAAACTAGCATGCATGCCATGTGGTGAAGAGCTACCTACAGCCAAACAAGCAGTCGCAGAGTCACCTCCAACTCACAACAACCTCCAGGGGGTCGGAGCAGAACTGTGCTCTGCAGGGTTTGAAGAAGTCAGCTACCCAGCCTGTCTGCTGAGGCACCTCTGGATGACTTCCGACATTCAACTTTTTGGTTAGCAGCTAAGTACATTAACTGTCTGTGCCACCTGGGACTTTACAGGTAGTACATAAAGCAGGAACTGAGTTCACTCTCTGAGAAACCAAAAACCAAACCCATCGCTGGCAAGTCGATTCTGACTCACAGTGACCTGATATGCAGAGAAGAACTGCCACATACAGTTTCCAAGGAGGACCTGGTGGATTTGAACTGCTGACCTTGTGGCTAGCAGCTGTAGCACTTCACCACTACACTACTAGGGTTTCCCTATATCAGAGAAGGAAGAGATAATTGCAGTGTGAAAGGCAGCTTCATGGGATCAGGAAGCAGAACAACTTTAGGCTGTAATAAGCTAACTGGGTGGGCTTACCAGGTGTCGTAGAGAAAGCCCCACTGTGGCGGGGTGATGAGAATCCAGCCTGTGGTCTGAACAGGCTGCTGCAGGGAGAAGGCACTGTTACTTCAAGTGACACAAGTCTGCTGCCTCTCGGAAGCAGTAGCAGTCATTTTGTCACTTCCCTTTGGCTGTTTTAGGAACTGATCTACTTAACGTACAGTGTAACTCCAGTTATAAAATTTTAAACAGGATACAAATTTTGTACTTTGTTCTCTCACGAAAACTCATAAAACTATTCCCTGTGCTGTTAATGAAATTTCTAACTCGACCGAAATATGCAATCTACAGCACTGTCTGCCATGCAAAGTTAGTTTTTCTACTTACAATAGGCCACTTACGGTCCACATTTAAGCGACACTAATGTGTTTCTAAAACTAGCAAAGCAGAATGAATTATATAGAGAGTGGACCCTCTTTCCTTAACTCATTGTATTATATTTAGGCACCGTCACATATATTCAACATATAAAATTCTTCTAAATCTTAACATCATTACTGCTATCTACCAATACAAAACTATCACAAAAACATAGTCACTGAAACATCCAGGTGTTGGCATTCTTCATTGTTTTGTGGGTGGCTGGTATCAAGTGGGCATTTCTTGCTGGAGGTCTTAGACACAGTTGCCGTCAGATTGAATTAGAGTCCTCTGAAGGTTCAAGGGGGGCTGGATGTCCATAAGACCTTCTTACCCACATGTCTGGGGCCTGAGCTGGAATAGCTGGAACCACTCGGTGCTGTATGGGCATGTTGCTCTAATCCTACATCCTCTCCGTGTGGCTGAGGAGTTAGAGCTTCGGGAAAGCATAGCAGTCTCGCAAAAGTCAGACTTCTTACATGGTGGCTGCTTTTCTTCTGAAAATATATATCAAGGGACCAAAGCAGAAACTGCATGACTTTTCACCATCTAGCTTTGAAATTCACAGTGCATCTACACAGAATGAGGGGCCATGATGGCACAACAGTTAAGCACTTGGCTGTTAACCGAAAGTTAAGTGATTGGAACCTACCAGCCATTCCACATGACAAAAGATCTAGCAGTTTGCTCCCATAAAGATTAAAAACCAAACCCAACTCAACCCACTGCCAATGAGTTGATTCAGACTCATAGCAACCTACAAAATACAGTTGAACTGCCCCAATAGAGTTTTTAAGTAGTGGATTTGAACTGCTGACCTTTTGATCAGCAGCTGTAGCACTTAACCACTATATCAGCAAGGTTAGAGCCTAGGAAATCCAGTGGAGGAAGTTCTGCCCTGTCATGTAGGGTTGTGCTGAGTCAAAACTGACTGGCTAAGAGCCAGCAACGACACACAACATGAACACTCGGAAGCATTGTTTACTAAGAGTCTGTCTGTAGGGACTAATAACCACTGTTGTGATTTATGTTTCTTTGAAATGTGATAGCTGGCCTTAGTAGACTCTTGCTAAGTACAGATCAATGAAACAATCAAACATATTGAGAATCTACTCTCAAAAGAATATACAGAACAATTTAAAATATGTATTGATGTTTATACAGCACTTCAACAAATTACTTGATTAAATAATTATTAATTGGCTGTTACATACTAGAGAAGAGTTTCTGGTGATACAAATGGTTAAACACTTGACTACTAACTGAAGGAGTGGTGATTTGCGTCCACCCATGGGCACCACAGAAGAAAGTCTGGTAATCTGTCTTTGTAAGATGATAGGCACTGACAATTCAGTTCTATTCTGACACAGATGAGGTCACATGAGTTGGAATCAATTCAAGGACAACTGGTTACTGGCCACGTGCCAGGCTGTGCTGGACCCTGATGAATTTTCGTAGACAGGTGAGGTAGACATGTCAGGAAACTGAAGCTTGGGAGAGTTGCAGGGAAGCGGGACTCACATGTTGAAGCTTGAGAGAGTTGAAGGTAAGCAGGACTCACTTCTGCCAAGGCAGCAGAGTTAGATGCCCACACACACAGTAGTACTGTGAATAGTTGGTGATACAATTTTAAGCACACAACAAAATCTCTCATTGTGGTTTTATAAATAAGACTCATGGTATATGCTGCAGTGTGCTTTGTAGTTTGACACTAGAAATTTGAGAAGTGTATTTCTAATAACCAAAATGTGATAAGAGTAGGTTTGAGATGTGATCTAATAATCTGCATTTCCAGTAACTTCTGGGTCATGTAAAAGTTTTGGTCAGGGAACCACACCTTGAGAACCATTGCCATATAGTAATCTATGATGTAAAACAGTGGTCAAAAGCATAGTTGTGAGGCAGACAAGGGCTAAGGATGAGTCCCAGGTTTGTCCCTTACAGATTATGAGATCTTGAACACATTATCTTAATCTTCCTAGCTTAGTTTTCTGCTCTTTATACGGAGGATAACTGCAAGTAGCTTTCTCATAAGGTTCTTCTGTGGTGAAAATATTGAGCAAGGGCTCAATAAATGTTAACCATAAGAATAATTATAATCCTCTAAGAGACATAGCCCTATTTCTTTTCTCATGTGTCTTTCTTGAGCGGTTATTGTGTGCTTGGCAAGAGGACACATCCGTTTGCCTGGATTTGTTACAATCTGACCACTGTTAGCTTAGGCCTTCCCTTGTACCCTTCAGAAGAGAATAGAATGTTCTGACTATCCATCTTCTCGCTTGTATACAGTGCATAAAATCTAGCAACAAAGTCTTTAAAATAATCTACAGACTCAAAGAATAAATCTCACTGTTTTCAAGTTAAACTCCTCCTGGGATTGGTATTAAAGGAGAATTAGGTTTGCATTAGTCGAGCTTTGCAGGATGCCCTGATAATGCCTCCACAATCAAAATGTAATTACAGAATGGGGATGTTTAAATTGCAGAATTTTTTTATATTATTATTCAATGTGAACTGTAATAGCCAAGCATGTGGGTGCATTAAGGTAGAGATAACAAACTCAGTTCCAAATCACTTATCAAGCTGTGCGGTTAAATGTAGGGTGATTATTAACACACAGACACACACACACACACACATACACATGCACACTCACACACAGACATGAAACCCCAAACAGTAGTAAATAAATCACAACATGTTTTCTTGCTTGTCTATAGCATCATAACCCTCTCTGAAAGGGTAGACTTTCTTCCCCAATAACGTGATCCTTGCAGGCGTGTTGCTGAGAGTGAAGAGAATGGAAATGCAACCCTCCTGTTCTTTCTTTCACTGGGCCACTGCCACATTCAGACCCTTTCTGTGATTCAGTTAACTCATCCAGACTAGATTAATTTTATATATATATGTGTGTGTGTATACATGTACACACGCATGTGTACATATACATGTGTATGTAGATACATACGTGTTACATGTGTACATATACACATGTGTATATACATGGACATATATGTATACACTTACATACATACACACACATATATAGATATTGAGATTATAGATCGATATTGAGATTCTACTCTCAAAAGTATATATAGAACAATTTAAAATATGTATTGGTGTTTATCCAGCACTTCAACAGATTATTTAATTCAATAATTATTAATTACCTGTTACATATCAGAGAAGACTTTCTGGTCATATAAATGGTTAAACACTTGACTGTTAACTGAAAGAGTGGTGATTTGGGTCCACCCACGGGCATCTAAGAGGAAAAGTCTAGTAATTTATGTATGTACATATATATATGTATATATATATATATATACACACGGCTTGTAGAAAATTAAAACCACTGCTATCGAGTTGGATCCAACTCGTAGCGACCCTGGATGTCAGAGTAAAACTGCCCCATAGAGTTCCCAAGGCGGGCCTTGTGGATCTGAACTGCTGACCTTTTGGTTAGCAGACTTAGCGCCTAACCCACTACGCCACCAGGATTTCCGTAGAAGATGAAATATCAGTGTAAAAAAGTTCTATGTGGTCAAAAAACTTCCAGGAAGCTTTGCAAGTTCTACCTTCTTTTTTGAAAACAAAGACACATGTAAGCATCTGCAAGATTCTGAGGGCTCCTCTTGCAAAGAAATCAGTTTGTTCCGACTATAGTAGTCCATGGATCCTTTTTAGTCAGTAAGCATAGTGGAGGTAGAAGTTCATGAACTCTCAATGAAGAATTCTTTATTCAGCAAAAGTATTCTTCCAAAATGAAACAAAAGAAAGGCATTCCCGGGCTGGGGAGTGGGGGTGGAACAGGGTTTTTTTTTTTTTTTTTGTCTATTGGTTTGTTTTTAAACGTGATACCTTGCAGGTTTCACTTCGTTTACTGTGCAGTACATGTCTGGATGGTATCTTCTTTTATTCTTTTTATTTGTAGTTTCGATGAAGGTTTACAGAGCAAATGAGTTTCTAATTAAACAGTCACTGCACATCCTGTTTGGTGACACTGGTTGCCAGCCTCACTGCATGGTAACACTCCCACCTTCTTGACTTGCGGTTCCCGTTACCAGCTTCCCTGGCCACTGCTGTTTTCTTGTCATTGCTCCCACGCTGGTGTGCCCATTTAGTCTCCTTTTGTTTCATGGGTCTGTCTAATCTTCAACTGCAAGGTGAACCTCAGGAGCAACTTTAATATTGAGTTAGAAGGATGCCTGGGGGCCATACTTCTGGAGTTTTTCCTCTCTCTCTCACGCCAGCAAGTCTGTTGTTTTGTTTTTGTTTTGTTTTGTTTGTTTGTTTTCGTGAGTTCTTTTTCAGTTAGTAGCTATTTGTACCTACCTATTTGTACTACCCAGGAATAAGGGTAATAGGACTGTTTCATTAAAAAAAAAAAAAAAGTATCTATATTTATAATGTGCTAGAAAATACATTTTTGATAAACTTTTAAACATATTAGATTGTATATATTCCTTTAAAATACACAAGAGTATACAATTTGTTTTTAAATTCTTCTAGGGACCATGGCAGTGAAAATATTTGACATCTACTCTCTCACACATAATCTCATTATACAGAGAAAGTAAGTAAGATTTGCTGGGTTCTGCCTTATCCAAAGCTACACATTTTGTAGTCAAGTCAATACAAGAAGTCATACTCGTTGTTTTGGTACTGTATTTCCCATTTTGAAGAAACGCTATAGGGCAATGATTAAGCTTATAGAATTTGGAGCTATATCTTTAAAAAACCGTATCTCCATCATGTATTGGCTGTGTGACCTTGGAGATTTGTCTTAACCTCTCTGTGCCTCTGTAACCTTACATGTAAAATTAGGACAGCAATGACAAATACTTCATAGAATTTTGATGAGGTGATGCATGCACAGTGCTTCAAACAGTACCTAGTACATGGAAACAACTCCATATGTGTGAGCTATTTTTATTCAGGGCTTTGGGATGTTCCAATAATCATGCTCCAGAGAAATCATTATCACATCTGCCAGCACTTTCCACAATGCAGGCACAGATTTCAGAGCTCCTGACTCAGATATTGAATCTACATCTGGACATCCAGCCAGTTTAGCAGTCAGCATTAGAGACACTGAGTTGCAAAGAGGCAGCACTGAAGGGAAAACGCTGCTAACAAGATAACACGTGCTGAACTCAGCAGCTTTGCCAGTTATTGCCGATGAAGGAGACACGGTGTAAAATGCGAGATGTGGGGCGTTCAGAGGAAAGTCAATATGATTCACATAATTTATTGTTTGCTTGAAGACTGGAAATAGAACATCAGGTCGACAGAAAGGCCAGATGGCAAAGAGAAATTCTCTTTGTAAAGAACAGCTTCCTTTGCTCTCTCTGCTCCCCACCTCACTCTTTGAACTCTGCGTGCTTAGATCACAATGCCCCAGACACAAGCAGTATCCACCTGTCTCACTGGCTTTGCTCTTACAGATCACTTGTCCTAGAGTGCCTTCCACCCTCTTCCTTCTTTCCTTCTCCCACTTTTACCACCTACTTAATATAATTTAACTCACTCTACTGAGGATATATACCATGGCCTAGGGCTAGGCTATGGGCTAGGCACTCAGGATACAAAATTATGCATTTTTGTAATCCAGTGTGAAAGAAGACCCTTATCACTCTTTATTACTTTTGTCTACAATAGAAGTCAGCACAGTGCTCTGTAAACTCAGATGAAGGCTTTTATCCAGCCTTGAGATGCTCAGGAAACACCTCCTGAATTGTTTCATTACAGTTGTAGTTAACTCTGTGGGGTTCTGGAGGCACAGTAGTTACGAGCTTGGCTGCTAACTGAAAGATCGGTGATTCAAATGTACCAGCTGCTCCTTGGAAATCTTACAGGGCAGTTCTACTCTGTCTTTTCAGGCCATTATGAGTCAGAATATCAGAGAAATTCGGAAAATCAGCTTTTCTGGAGATCTAATTGGATACATGAGGTGAGGCAGAGAGTGAAATACAGCAGGACTTCAATGCCTGGCTTGGCAACCAGTGTAGATGGTAGTGCCACTCACGTAAGAAGATGCACAGTACATGGGGGAAGGTGTTGAGATTATATCGGGAAATGTTGAAGGGAAATTTTTTATTCATTCATTCAAAAATATTTGCAGAAAACCTACTAAATGCCAGAGATTGCTTTAATCACTGGATACGCAGCAGTGAGTAAAGCAGAGAGCAGTTACTGTTCTCAAGGAGTTTATGTCTAGTAGGGTTATCTGTGTATACCTAAGGAGATGACTGAGTTGGTTCTGGAGCTCAGATGAAACATTGGCTTCAGAAATATAGCCCCAAAGGAGGGCAGATTCTAGGTAATAGTTGAAGCTATAGCTTAAGAGAAGACAGAAGAATTGGATGTATTTGAATTCTGGTGTTGCAGAAGAATGGTGAATGTACCATGGAATGCCAAAAGAACAAACAGATCTGTTCTGGAAGAAGTACAACCAGGGTGCACCTTAGAAGCAAAGATGGCAAGACTGTGTGCTACATACTTTGGACATGGCATCAGGAAGGATCAGTCCCTGGAGAAGGACAGCATGCTTGGTAGAGTGGAAGGTCAGCTAAAAAGAGCAGGATTCTTCATGAGATGGACTGACACAGTGGCCCCAACAACGGGCTTAAGAATAAACATGATTATGTGGACATGGCGCAAGACTGGGCAGTGTTTCATTCCGTTGTGCATAGTGTCGCTGTGAGTCGGCACTGACTCGACGTTGCCTAACAACAACAACAGCATAGGTTAAGAGTTAGTTTCTGTATTTAATGTATTTGTACTGTACCAGGAAAAAGATGTAGTTCAGCAGAAGCATGTTTGATCAGTATTTAGGATAACGTGTGTAACAAAACACTAATATTTTGTCATTGTTGTTAGGTGCCATCGAGTGGGTTCTGACTCATAGAGACCCTATGCACAACAGAAGAAAACCCTGTCTTGTCCTGCCCGTGTCCTGTCCGTGCCCAAGTTGCTTTTATGCTTAAGTCCATCATTGCAGCCACCGTGTCAATCCGTCTTGCTGAGGGTCTTCCTCTTTTCCACTGACCCTGTATTTGATGTGCTTTTCCAGGAATTGATCCCTCCTGACAACATGTCCAAAGTTTGTAAAACTCAGTCTCGTCATGTTTGCTTCCAAGGGGCACTCTTGTTGTATTAATATCGTCATCAAAAAAGTCATCATAAGAATCCTGAATTAGAATCCAAGAGGCTACAATGCACTCTGCACTTAGAGAAGGTTGCGTACCACACCTTAAGAAAGATGTAGACAGGCTATAATATCTAGAGACGTGCAACTATGAAGACAGAAGAACTCAAAACTACAATGTAACAGGAATAGTTAGATGAATTGTTTAACCTGCAGCACATAATCAGACCAATACTTTTAACTCTGTTTTTGGTACAAGAGGGATAACTAGTATCAGTGGGAGGAAGTTACAAGGAGAATTCCATAATAAGATCACTTCTGTCTCCTGCATATCCTAAGATACTAGCCTCTGATTCATTGAGAACTGTTTCTTTCCACTGAGATTGTTTGATCTCAATCTAGGAGTAGATAGCAGAGATTTTTAGTCCAACTGAACAAATTTGTATCTGTCTTTGCTAAGTTCAACTGAGCTCCAGATTCTTGAAAATAAAGAGGCCTCACTATGCTCAGAGAGTCTCTCTAGTCTCCTCTGAGCATAAAGTTCAGGCAACCATGTCATCATTGGTCAAGATCAGACACGGTGTACTGGATTCTACAACAGTTTTCCAAGGAGCTTCCCAAACCAAAACTATTGGCCAAAGGCAAACTGTCTCCTCTGTTCCCTTTAAATTTCTCTTTTGCTTTTTTGCATTTTTCCTGTTGTCTCTTTTCAAGGGCCAGGCCCAGCAAACTGAGAAGGAAATAGAACACGAGCATTCAAAGTGTATTTTTAATTAAAGGACTTTTCTAGGATCCAAGGCACAGTGAAACTCCGAGCTCTAACAGTGCCCAGGTTTCCATTTAATCTTCATTTCTCTGTTTCTCGTCAGCTGGGCGTGCAGATGCTGAAATCTTGTTTGTTTATCATGGGGCCAAGAAGATTTATGGTTGGGTGCGTATTCGGCTGCCTTCCACGCTCTTTTGGCACAGCTCCTGAGCTGCACAGCATGGGGGACACTTCAACATGCTTAATAGGGAAGTCGGTCCCACATGTTCCCTGTAGTTCTCATCTGGTAATTTTTCAGCTTCTGCTTTGGTTGAAGTTAAGGTAATTACAAAGTTATTATTTGTCATCTCCATTATCTTTGGGGTCAGGAAGACATCTGCTGAAAGTTAACATCATCTGTCACTTACACCAGCTGGTGGTCAGCCCCCAAGTGGACGTAAAAAATGAGAAAGAAGGCTGGGTATCCACGCAGTCCAGTCCAGTAAACATGTGTGTCTGTGTACACACATATCTATCCAAAAGAACCCAGACCTGCAATGAAGATTCAAAAGTCTGTGCTTTCTTATATCATGATGAATGATGAAATGTAAAGGAACATGGAATATGGCCATCTGTGGTATGCTAAGGGTTTCTGAATCAGTAATATGGACAAGGAACTCTGGTGGCATAGTGGTTAAGTGCTGTGGCTGCTAACCAAAAGGTTGGCAGTTCAAGTCTAAGTGCTCCTTGGATACCCTGTGGGGCAGTTCTACTGTGTCCTATAGGGTCTCTAGGAGTCAGGCTTGACTTGATAACAATGCGTTCACTTTTTTGGGTGGGTTAATACAGAGAAAAGCAAGGGACTCAGATGAAGCATTTCATGTTTCCTTCCTACTGGGCTGTTTGTTTTCTTTCTTCACATGCTACACTTAGCTTTGTTTTCAGAGTGAAAATGGGAAAATTCCCTAAGGAGTGAAAGGATGCTTTATTTAGTGAAGAAATATAAGTGAATGTATATAATCAGCTCTGATCTTCTGAATCAGCAAAAACACCAGTATCTGCAAACCCAAAGTTGTCAGTTAATCCTGAAGTGCAGGGTTAGCAATCTATTTCTGTGAAGGGCCAGGGAGTAATAATTATTCAGGCTTTGCAGGTCATATGGTCTCTGCTGATGCTGCTCAGCTTTGCCACTGTAGCCCCCAAAGCACTGCCTTCAGGAGATTTCGACTCCTAGCAACCACACCTGACTGAGTAGAACTGCTGCCCAGACTGTTCTAGGTTGAACTCTTTACAGGAGCAGATCTGCAGGTCTTTCTCCAGTGAAACCACTGGGTGGTTTAAACAATCTTTTGGTTAGCAGGAAAGACATGAACTGTTGTACCACCAGGGCTCCTTGAAAGTAATCACAAGCCAGGTATAAATGAATGAGGATGGCTATGTTCTAATAAAACTTTATCTATAAAAACTGGCAGGGGGCCAGATTTAATTAACGGGCCACAGTTTGCCAACCCTTGCTTGTGGAAGCATTCAACTAAAAGCTCTCCAGTACACAAACAGGCCATGAAACAGAAACTTGAGAAGAAATGGCAGAGTGAAACGGAGAAGAGGAACGATGCCTGAGTCACTGGGTCTGTCACTATGCTTTCAAATTCTCTCTAAACAACATATTTACTCTACGTCTTTCCTCAAGCTTAAATCCACAAAAGCAAACCAACCCTTCTTTAGGATTATGGTCTACAAATCCAATTGTAGTTACACGGTCTGAGGAGTTCAAGTATAGGGACATATCTTTCTCTTTGTTAGGTATCATTGAGTTGGTTCCTGCTGATAGCAACCATGTGAACAGCGGAGCAAAACACTGGTCACGGTGGTTACTGTGCTTGAGCCTGTCATTATAGCCACTGTGTCAATCCACCTCACTGAGGCTCTTCGTCTCTTCCACAGACCTTCTACTTTACCAATCATGATGTCCTTTTCCAGGGACTGGTCCTTCTTCATAACATGTCTAAAGCATGTAAGATGAAGTTTCATCATCCTTATACCCTAGGAGAACTCTGGCTGCATTTCTACCAAGACAGGTACCTCTTGTTCTTCTGACAGCCCACCGTGTACTCCGCTTTCTTCACAAAGAACATAATTCAAGGGCGTCAGCTCTTCTTTGATCTTCTTTACTAACTGTTCAGGTTTTGCACCCACATAAGGGGACTGCAGATATTGTGGCTTGAGTCGTTAGTCCTCCAAATGATATGTTTGCTTTTTAACACTTTAAAAAGGCCTTTTGCAGCAGGTTTACTCAATGCAATGTGTCATTTGGTTTCTTTTTAATATTTTTTGTGCTTTAAATGAGACTTTACAATCCAAGTCGATTTGCCACGTGAAACCCTATACACATACCGCTGTGCAAGTCTGACTGCTCCTGTCTTCCCTCTTGACAGCACACTCTTCCTTTCTATCCTGTGCTTCTCCCATTCATTCAGCCAACTCCCGTCACTCTCCACCCTCTCACCTCACCTTGGATGGCCTCATGTGTGTATTTAAGCTAGCAAGTACGTGAGGTCTGGCAATTAAGCGTGTGAACTCATCCTAGAAAAGGTACTACATACTTCGCTACTGAATATCACTAGGGTTACCTTCCAACTTCATCCCTTGGGAAGCCATGCACCAACAGCAGCACCTAGTCCACCCTTCGAAGAAATTTTAGAAATCTTTTTCTGGGCATCAGAGCTGTTGTCATACTACCTTTGATTGCCTGAATGTCATCAAAATGTCTTCCTTTCGATACTTCCTCTATCTTTTGGTAAAGAAAAAAGTCACTGGGGGCCAGATCAGGTAAGTAGGGAGGGTGTTCCAGTACAGTTATTTGTTCAGTGGCTAAAAACTCTCTCATAGGCAACTATACAATTAAGTTTGTGAACTTGTCAACATGCCACCATGTGCAGTGGTCATTCCATAAAGAGTTTCAAAATTGCTTTGAAGGGTGGACTAGGCACTAGCATTGGTGCATAGCTTTCTGAGGGGAGTATTTTGAAGGTGACTGTAGTGGCATTCAGCAATGAGGTATGTAGCACTTAGAACAATTAAGTTCGCGGCCTAATTGTCAGACTTCGTATTCTTCACTAGCATCACTCTTGAGTCATACAGTCCATTCTAATCTGAAGAATTGGCTTTGGTAATGGTTTTGAATCTGGGCTAACATACAGTCCAGGCGCCATGTCTTCAGGGGACCCTCCATTCTGACAGACGGCCAGGCGTGATCCTTTAACAGAGTTCTGGTTCTGCACACCCATTTTTCTCCTGCTACACTGGGGACTTTACATCATGTTCCTTGTCAGGGCAGTTGTTTGGGGTGACTGGACACCACCTAGTTTTTTTGGTCTCACGCTGATGTAGTCTCTGGATCATATGGCAAGGTCTGTCTGCTGGGCTCATATTATCTTCATGTCTTTGATGTCCTTCATTCACCTCTCTGCTCCAGGTGGGTTGACAACAATTGATCACTTGACTTCTTGGCTGCTACTTCTGTGAGCTTTAATTGTGGATTCAAGTAAAGTAAAATCCTTGACAACGTTAATTTCTTTCTCTTAGCACCATGAAAATATGAATGATGTTCAAAATTTTCTGATATTGAGGCTTCAGATGTCAGAATATGACTATACCCTGAGTATTAACTCTGGATTGTTATTGTTTCCAAAACACATTGCTTACCAAAGGGAAACAAGCAATTGTGGGGCATGTTAATATCCTGCTACTTCGTTAGATGGGTGTAGTAGTGGTTAAGTGCTACGTCTACTAACCAAATGGTTGGCTGTTCGAATCCACCAGGCACTCCTTGGAAACTCTGTGGGGCAATTCTACTCTGTTCTATAGGGTCTCTGTGAGTCAGAATTACCATGATGACACTGGGTTTGGTTTGGTTTTTGGCTGTTAGATAGGAAGCATTTCTTTTTGTCCTCAGTGAGTAAAGCAAAATCTTTACAGATTGACAAAGTCAGTCCAAATCTCAGTTCAGAGGACAGTGATATTCCAAAGCAAAGATCAGAGATTAGCTTTTATTGTGCTGAGCACTCACCAGGCTTTAGAACGTGGAGGATGGACTTTGAGTTCAGTTTCACAAATACCTTTTCTCGGCAATTCATTTCAAATAGGTTTAGGGAGGTTGTTCTTTTGTTTTGGATTTGAGCTGTTACAGAAGTTCTTAAAAGGGAATAACAAACCAGGACTCACTTGAACTTTCAGAAGAAAATGAAACAGAAGTCAAAGAGATTTGCTTGATCTTCATACATGACAAAGCAAGGATGAAGAAAAGTGTTAAACATTTACTAATATTCAAGAATAAAATAACAACAGACCACTTTTAGTATGCGTGCTTTGTGTTTACTGAGAAATTATTTCTGAAGAACACCCTCTTCTCCCAAAGTCAGAAAGGTAAGAATTAGAAGGACCTATGATAGGACACAGTATCCTCCTCTACACCCATTCTACCAGCCAATAGGCATATCACCTCCAACCAGACTTCTCAGGTATGTGTTTGAAGGTTTGTGCACACCAGCTAGAGAAGTTTCCTTCGTATTCTAAACATCATCTGCTACCTTCTGAACTCCACCACTCATCATGAAGGCTGTGCACAGACCAAAAAGGACTGTAAAAATAACAGTGACCTTTATGTATTTGGAATTTGAGACACTGTGCTTTAAAATGGATATAAATATATTCGATTTATACAAGTCAGAACAAATAAAAAAAGATTTTTAGGGACTAAAAATCCCTTAACAAGCTCCTTGAAGACATTGCTTTTAGCACCAGTTAGCTTTATATGATACAAATCTATATGAAATGACCCATTATTAAAAAATCTTGGCTATACCCCTTCAGAGAGTGTTCCAATAAATTGTGTACAGAGACAGGTTATTGATGGGCCAGTATAAATATAAACAAAAATGTGATTGTTTTTACAGCTGAGAGTGGGGCTGTGTCTATAGTAGACATTTGATACTAGACAGCAGTGAATTGCTTGCTACAGGGCCAGTAGTTAGTATAAACTCTGTACATTTGCATTGATTGCGCATCAAATGACTGCAGTCACCTGTAAAAATATCAATTTAAAATTAATTTTAAAGAATAATAAAAAGACAAAAAACCTTAACATTTTGGAATTTGAGCAATGAACATGGATTTCAATGCTTTATCAATTCTTTCCCTTATCAAAATAACAGTATATGTAATATGAATGTATATGTATATGAAATTATGATGACCATTTTAGGGAAAAAATTGGACAAAACTTGAGCAGTTAAGTCTTTCACTACAGCAAAAAGTCAAGATGGCCAAATGGTGCCTCAGAGATATCAAATGTCTACTTTCGAGATAAATAGGAGAGAGAGTATTAACACATTCATGTGTTTAGTCAGTGTATAGGAGTCATCTCAAAAGTGCAAAGATATTGGAAAACATGTATAAATAATTATTAAAACCTAGTCTAATGTAACATTTGCCTTGTTGACTGTTACAATGCAAATATATTAATTGGAATAATTAGCAGTGGAAAGAGAAAAAGCTCAGTGTCGTACAGATTGACACTACATGGATTGTTTAACAGTGACTACTTGCTTAATGCTAATTGCGTGTGCTACATGGGCCGATGGAGATCAAGGAAACCCTGGTGGCACAGTGGTTAAATGCTACTTCTGCTAGGTCAGCAGTTCGAATCTGCCACGTGCACCTTGGAAACTCTGTGAAACAGTTCTATTCTGTCCTATAGAGTTCCTGTGAGTTGGAATTGACTTAAAGCCAGTGGGTTTGGTTTTTATTTATTTATTTTGGTATAGAGATCAACAGGAAAGTATTTGATAGAGTATTGTTTTTCCAAATGTAAGAATGTAAGACTCACTCATCTTTGTGCTACCCATAATGTCTGAAAAAGTCTTATTGCTGTTGCTGGGCACCATTGAATTGGTTACAATTCATAACGACCCTATAGGACAGAGAGCCCTGCCCTAAAGGGTTTCTATGGAGTGACTGGTAGAGTTGCACTGCCTACCTTGGGGTTAGCCACCAAGTTCGTAAGCATTATGCCACTCGGGCTCCAGATCAGTCTTAGTAATAACTGAAGTAGTTGTAACCATTACTCAATAACTATTTATTAAATGTATAGAATCCACTGGAAACACATACTATGCAAGATGAAAAATAAAATGAACCAAAAGTGGTAATACTAGAATGCTCTACTGACCTTTAAAATGTGCAATTGGGCTACATTCAGTATATAATATAATGGCATGAGATGTGTACTGTGCTTAAACTCTGGAAACAAAGAATTTTTCATTTCTTAATAATGTTGATGTACTAATTGATGAGTGTATCCCACACATCTCAAAGATCACAAGGCAACGTGTTTTACGTCTCCCCATAACAGAAGCAATAAGTGTTACTCTTAACAACAGGTTCCAAATTTCCAGCTACAAGAGTTTTTCTCCCCTCTACACACGTATATGCAGTTACACATACCCTGAGTCTGACAATCCACTCCTAGAAAGATCTTGGAAGTGATAAGCCATGTGAACAAATGTATAGCACAACCCATTTTCTGAGCATTAAAGGACACAACTGATCTTCCTTACATAACGTCAACTTGACTCTACTTAGGGAAATGGTTCTTCAATGTTTCCTTTGTCCCCTTCCTATTTATCTGTAAGTAAAGAAGAGGTCTGAAATCTCTGAGGCACCATGTGGTCATCTTCACTGAGAACTGTATTCTTCTTTCTTTCACCTTCTCTTCCAGAGCAAATATTCAAAGTTCCATATATTTACCCAGAATGCATGTAACTGCAAATGCGTGTAACTGCAGAACAAGTCAGTATGTGTAGACTAGAGGAACAAAGGGTATCTCTTTTCATTAATATTCCCGTAAGGCTGCATACCCTAGAATGTGAGAGGAAAGGGGGCTCGGTGACCAGCAAGACTAGTGACGCAGGCATCAGGATGCGTGTGTCTCTTTGTTAGCTTTGCTACCAACCACCTCTGAAACTGGAACTAATTCCTTAACTTCTCTGAGCCTCAGTTATGTAATCTGTAAGATGACACGGTTGTAGAAGCTCCAATCTCGGTTTCAGGTACATTTCTCTAATAAAAAGAATCAGAGATCCATAGGGAAGTGGCTGAGTCTTGCACTGAGACAGAAAATACACAAGATGAACCTGAAACATCCTACGGTAGCAGAAAGTAAGGAAGAACTCAACGAACAAAAGGAGAAGCCAGAGGAATCAACCAAAAGAGCTCCTACTGGTCAAAGCTAGAACAACCTGAGCAAAAAAACAAATAGATGTGGCACTGCTTTATAACACAAAGTGCAACCTATTTATGATTATAAATAAATGATTGAATGAATGAATAAGGAATGAAACTAACCTTCTATGAGAAGGATTTGAAATAATTTATATTAATTCTGTACTCTCACAAAGGTTGAGCATAGCTGCCGACCCCTTAAGTGTGGGCTGTATTTAGCGACTTGCTTCCACAGAGCACCATGTGACAAGTGGGCAAAAAGATAACTTTACAGTGGAGAAATCTGAAAAACACTATTAGCTGTGATCAAGGTTAACATCATCAGTCATAAATTGTGTTGGCAATACATATTGCTGATATATATGTTGAGAATGGCACTTCATCTCTGTCTTCTTGCTCCTGCAAACCTATAACCCTATTCTAACAAAGAGGAATACACCAGTGAAATCCAATTAAGGGATATCCTACAAAATAAGGAAGGTCTGAGAAACTATCACAGACCAGAGGAGAGTAAGCAGACATGGTAAGAGGTGGTCTGACGATTAAGTTCAAGAACTCATGCTAGAAAAAGTGTTTCTACCTCACTGCTGAATATCCCTGGTCACCTTCGATGTATTCCCCTTGGGAAGCTCTGCATTGACACCAGCGTCTAGTCTACCCTTCAAAGCAATTTTGGAACTCTGTTTTTGGAATGGCCATCAGAGCTGTTGTGATATTACCCTTGATGTCCTGAATGTCATCACAGTGTCTTCCTTTCAATATTTCTTTTATCTTCAGGTAAAGAGAAAAGCCATTGGGGCCAGATGAGGTGAGTAGGGAGGGTGTTTCAGTACAGTTATTTGTCTCCTGGCTAAAAATTCCCTCACAGGCAGCAGCACAATTAAATTTGTGAGCTTTCTATCTTGCCACTGTGTGCAATGGCCATTCCAGAAAAAGAGTTCCAAAATTGCCTTGAAGGGTGACTAGGTGCTGGCAAAGTACTCTCAAGGTAACTACTTTGAAGGCGACCACAGTGATATTCAGCAGTGAGTTATGTAGCAGTTAGAACAATTAAGTTCATGGACTTAATTGTTGGTCCTCATAAATGTAATATGGTCTCCTATGTGGACTTCAGGAACAGAAAAGGGTGATTAAGGAAAAACTAATGAAATCCAAATAAAGAATGGAATTTATTTAAGAATGATGTATTGATATCTGTTCACTATTTATGACCAATGTACCACAGGAGCATAAGTTGTTAACAAGGGAAATTAGTTGCAAGTTATATAGCAACTCTCTGTATTATCACTGAATTTTTTCCTATACACTTAAAATATTCTAAAAAATTTTTTCAATATTTTAAATGACATGGTTGAATTAGATTCTTACCTAATTGAATTAGATTTTTATTATTCTATGATTTTAATACATAGGTATTAAACTATTATACCTTTGTGAATTTCAGGCCACTAGGAATCTGTTGGATATAGCATAGTTCCTTAAAGAAGATACAAAGTAATTTCATATTCTCTACTGCTTTCATTGGTTGCCTTAGCATCAAATACAAAATTTTTAGTACATGTTGGTTACATGACAAAAAAAATCATTGTTATCTTCATAAGTAGAAACAAATTCTTTCTTAGAGATGTAAATTTTGTTTTCATAAGTAGACTCTTTTAATCTTTAAAAAGTCCAAAGAAGAAAAAACATATACACACAAATGTTCTGAATGGATACTACATACACCAACATTATAAGGCTATTAAATCTTGCATTACCTTACATTGCATTACAATACCCTATATATAATAACTATAATTAATTTGCAATATCAGGAGGTTACCAAATTCATTTACAGCCCTTTCTGATACTATGGTGCTTGAGCAGCACAGCCCAGGAAGCAGTGGCTTGTACAGCGCAGTCTCTGTAAGTCTTGGAGATGGACTTATATCAAGTGTTAAATCAGGCTCAGCCTGCACTATCTGGGATGGGTCTACCCACTTCCTTCAGAGGTGAGAAGCAAAGAAAAGGGAAGGTGTTGTAGAAGGACTTTCAGACTTCTCAGATACCATCAAATGAAGCAATTCACTCAACTAAGAAGTGACACAATGTGGACCTTTCTCTTCACTCCTAAATAATTATGAATAGAAATGGAATTTCAGAGGCAGCATGTTTAGAAGGTGTAATTCTGACCTGGGAAATATTTCAGCATTTCTAACCCATGATAGATTTCCTTTGCGGCACTCCGTGGTTCTGCCTTCCCCGACATCTCTATATCCACGTGTACCTCTGATTTCTCTATACTGCAGGGCATGGCTAGCAAAAATTGTCTTCTCCACAGAAGTGTTGCAGGGACCAGCAAACAAGAATCCTTCAGTGGCCTTGAGGTCCTTATGAGATATAATGTATTTAAATGTGCAGCTATTATTGAGACTGTCACTACATGGTTGACAGGCAAAATCTAAGAGCAGCAGCAGTATTTCCCAGTCATGTCAGATAAATGAAAATGTGGTGCCCACTGAAGCAAGACACTTACTGTAACTAAAAGATGAGAGCAAGAGAAGAAGCACTAAAAGCTGACTAAGTTTTTGAACTAATTTTGAAACGAATGCTACATTATGACAGAGAGTTAAGAAGGATATATGAGGCCTACATTTCTTAATGTGTTCATTTTTGTTTTCACGACAACATTGAGATCAAATATCTTTTAGGTTTTAGTAATAGTTTTCTTAAGTTATTTTGTTAACTAATCCCACACTAATTCTGGGTAGGTGACAAATGGAATCAAACTAGTTTTAATTTACCTACATGTTTCTGTATGTTTTTCACTTGTTTTGCAAATACACACACACACAAAATGTGTATATATATATATATATATATATATATCCTTACACATCTGTCAGTTTGTCATGGTGGCAGATTGCGTGTTGCTATGATGCTGAAAGCCACACCACCAGTATTTCAAATACTAGTAAGGTCACCCATCCTAGACAGGTGTCAGTGGAACTTCCAAACCAAGAGAGACTTGGAAGAAGGTGCTGGAAGCCTACTTCTCAAGAAAATTGGCCAGTGAAACCCTTATGAATAGTGGTGGAATGCTGTTTAGAATAATGTCGAAAGATGAGCCCCTCAGATTGGAAGTCACAAAAGATAAGACAGAGCAAAAGTTACCTCCTCAAAGTAGAGTAGTAGAGTTTTGTAGACCTCCACTTGCTGAGGTGGTATGACCCAAAATGAGAAGCAATAGCTGAGCATCCACTAATATAAGGTGGAATGTATGAAGTATGATCTAGGGAAAGTAGAAGTCAGAAAAAATGAAATAGGATATATAAAGTTTGTTAACCTAGGCATTAGTAAGCTGAAATGAACTGATAACGGCCATTTCCAATAGGAAAATTATATAGTCTATTATGCCAGGAATGACAAATTGAAGAGGAATAGAGTCACTCTCACTGTCAAAAAGAACAGTTCAGGGTATGTCCCGAAGCACAACACTGTAGGATAATGTCCACACACCTACGAGGAAGGTTGATAATATTACTATTATGCAAACTTATACACCAACCACTAATGCCAAAGATGAAGAAAATGAGGACTTTCTTTACTAACTTCTGCAGTCTGAAGCTGATAAGCACACAAGTAAGATACATTAATAATTACTGGTGATTCAACTATGAAAGATGGAAACAAAAAAGAACCTCTAGTTGGAAAATGTGGCTTTGATGATAGAAATGATACCATATGACAGAATGTTACAAGGCATATGGTATATGACAGAATGTTACAAGACCACTGACTTACTGACTTGCAACCATAAACTGCAACTAAGCACACAGATCTAACAGAATGGAATACACAGGAATCAAACATATACCATCTATGGAGAGAGATGATGGGGAAACTCAGTATCATCATTCAGAATAAGACCAGGAGCTGACTTCTGAACAAATCATCAATTGCTCATATGCAAGTTCAAGGTGAAGCTGAGGAAACTAGAACAAGTCCATGAGATCCAAATAAAGTCATAAGATCCAAAATATACTCTAAACTGAGTATTACCCAACTGAATTTAGCAACCAACCCAAGAAAAGATTTGATGCACAAATGGCTGAAGACCAGACAAGCTGTAATGACTTCAAGGACATTATACATGAAGAAAGCAAAAGGTCGATAAAAAGGCAGCAAATAAAGAACAGACCAAAATAAACGTTAGAGGAGATTCTGAAACTTGCTTCTGAAAGCAGGTTTGTTACAGCAAATGGAAGAAATAATGAAGTAAAAGCTGAACAAAGGGTTTCTAAGGGCAACTTGAAACAAAAAAGTATTAAAATGAAATGTATAAAGACTTGGAGTGGGACAACCAAAAGAGAACACACTCAGAATTTCTCAAATTAAGAGAACAGAAGAAAAAATTCAAGCTTGAATTGCACTATTGGAGGAATTTATGTGGAATACGTTGGACAACTCAGGAAGCATCAAAAGAAGATGGAAAGAATACTCAGAGAGTATTCATACCTAAAAGAGTTTGTCCATGTTCAACCATTTCAGAAGTCAACATATGATTAAGAGCCGATAGCACTGAAGAAGAAACCCAAGCTACACTGAAAGAAATGGTGAAAATAGTGCCCCGGGAACGGACAGAATATCAGTTATTTTAAAAAATGGATGCAGTGCTGGGGTGTTCCATTGTCTATGTCAAAAATTTTGGAAAACAGCTTCCAGGCCACTCAGCTGAAAGACATCCATATTTGTACCCATTCCAAAGAAAGGCGATGCAACAGAAAGTGGGAACCATCAAACAATGTCATTAATATCACACACAAGTAAAATTTTTCAACAGCAGTTGCAGCAATGCCTTGACAGGAAACTTCCAGAAGTTCAAGCTGAATTCAAAAGAGGACATGAAATGTGAGATAGCATTGCCAACGTCAGCTAAATCTTCTTGGCTAAAAGTAGAGACTATCAGAAGGATGTTTGCCTGTGTTTTATTGACTGTACAAAGGCATGTGTCTTTAGCTGTGTTCTCCAGAGAGGCCAAACCAATAAAGTGTACAAATGTATAGAGAGATTTATATCAAGGAAATGCATGAAGGGGTTGTGGTTAGGCGCCATTGAATCAGTTCTAACTCATAGCTACCCTACGTACCAGAGAAGGAAACACTGCCTGGCCCCACACGGTGTTCACAATCATTATGCTTGAGTTCATTGTTGCAGCCACTGTGCCAACCCGTTTCAAGGCAGAAGAAGGATGGGTTATATCATGAGTTACAGCCTTACGAGGAGGCGTGCCTCAACTAACCACCCTTACCAGCTTTATGCAAGTCCTAACTTTGTACCACCTTGCTCGACTAAGGGAAGTTCCCTTGATGGTATAGTCAGTATCCAATACGTATCTGTCTACTCTAGCAAAGCTCTTTCTCCCGCCCTGAAATCTGCACCTAGCCCCTCATCATCTGACCTCTGGTTCTTGGAAGTTAAGCCAGCAGCCTATCATTTGACCTCATTTTCCAGCCTTGTGAACTAGCAATCTGTTGTCTGACCTACCCATCTGGGCTAGTCAGTCCCTGCAATGAAAACCCTGATGGTGTAGTAGTTAAGTGCTATGCTTGCTAACCACGAGGCTGGCAGTTTAAATCCACCAGTGCTCCTTGGAAACTCTACGGAGCAGTTCTAATCTGTCTTATAGGGTCATTATAAGTCAGAATCGACTCAACAGCAGTGTTTGTTTTTTTTTTTTTTGGCAAGCATGTGAGTCAAGAGAAGCCTCTAGCCTGACACCTGACCCACAAATTTGGTACTCACCAGTTTCTACAACCATGAGAGCCATTTCCTTGATGGCTTGTGAGTTCTGTGAGACATTGCAATGAACTATGGAACACAGAGACAGGACAGAGAGCACTGAGAGAAGGAGGAATAGGTGATGTTAAACAGATGATGGAGTGGCACAAATGTCTGAGATACTTCGACATTTGGGACGTCTTTAATCTCTGCCTTTTAGGAACTAAGTATGTGTTGATCCTTATAAAAGAAATTATTCTTTCAGATACTTTTCAAGAACATTGCTGGGGACATTTCTCCAAATTCTCTTGTTGCCATTTAGTGTCACTGTTTTAACTAGTTCCTGTCCAGCTGTGTTTCTTCTGACTGATGACAACACCATATGTGTCCAAGCAGAATTGTGTTCCAATAGGGGTCTCAGTGGTTGATGTTTTGGAAGTAGATCACCAGTAGTTTCTTCTGAAGTGTTTCTGGCTGGAATCAAATGTCCAATCTTACTGTTAGCAGCTGAGATCCTCCACCATTTGCACCATCTAGGAACCCCTTCTATTTAAAATTCCCTGTGAAAGGTTGAGTTAGCTATCAGAAGAAAAAAAAAAATAGCTCTTTTGGGGTTAACCTAATAGAATGAAAAATTCTGCTATACAATACTAGAAATCTAAAAGTTCACTTAAGTATAAGTCTTTCTCCCACCCAAACTCAAAATGGGCAAGAACCATCTTTTTCCTTCTGCTCTGAGGAGCCTCTGCGGAACTACTCTCATGAGGCTGCTTCAGACTTCAGCAAACACTTTCATCCTCCAGAGAGGAGAATACCAGAGAAATGTAATCAAGGTACATGCACATCACAGTTTTCAACTGCATTGTATCTTTATTTTGTTTGATGAAGGACATGGCACAGAAAATACAGAGTCTGAATTCTGTCTCCATTTGTTTCATGAAACAAGCTAAGACTTGAGACTTTATTGTTTTAGTCAGCTAGTGCTGCTGTAACAGAAATACCACAGAGTGGATAGCTTTAACAAGGAAAGGTTTATTCTCACCCAGTCCAGTAGGCTACAAGTGCAAATTCAGGATGTCCACTTGGGGGGGAAGGTTTTCCTCCTTGTTGGCTCTGGAGGAAAGTCCGGTATTGCATCAGTCTTTGTCCAGGAAGCATCCTGGGGCAGAAACCGCAGATCTGAAGGACACATTCTTCTCCCTGTGCTGCTTTCTTGATGATGTGAGGTTCCCAGTTCTCTGCCTGCTTATCTTTCCTTTTATCTCTTGCAAGATGAAAGGATTAAGGGTGGGGCAAGCCATACACCAGGGAAGCTCCCTTTACAGTGGAGCAGGGAGGTGATCTTGTAAAGGGATCTATGGTCCCACCCTAATCCTTTAACATACCACATAGGAAAACCAGAGGACAGTCATGAGATACTGGGAATCATGGCACAGCCATGTGGCTACACATATTTTGGGGGGTACAAATTCAATCCATGACACCTACTGTCCCCATTGCTCCTGTTTTATCTCTATGAAAATTAAGGCCCAGACAGATTCAGTCACTTTTATGCATATCTGCTATTGTCTGAACAGTACCTTCTAACATCACCATAAGAAGACGAGCATGGGGTCTATGAAGCCCAGTTATAAGCAATAATGGTAGCTAGAGGATTCTTTCTGGTATTCTTTGCTTTCAGCCAAGATCCATCTGACAACAGCAATGATGACCCTGGTTCCACGTCTTCTGAATCCTGCTTAAATTTCCCGTAGTTCTCTGTCAATATGATGCTGCAGTTGCTTTTAAATGATCTTTAACAAAATTTTTCTTGCACATGATATTAATGGTATTGTTCGGTTATTTCTGCATTTGATCAGATCACCTTTCTTGGAAATAGACATAAATATGGATCTCTTCCAGCTGGTTGGCCAGGTAGCTGTTTTCCAAATGTCTCTGCATCGATGAGTGAGCACTTCCAGTTCTGCATCCATTTGTTGAAACATCTCAGTTAATATCCCATCAGTTCCTGAGCCTTGTCCTTCACCAGTTCCTTCAATGCACATTTGACTTCTTCCTTCAGTACCATTGGTTCCTGATCACATGCTACCTCTTGAAATGGTTAAACATCAACCAGTCCTTTTTTGGTATAATGACTCTGTGTATTCGTTTCACCTTCTTTTGATGCTTCCTGAGTCATTACATAGCTTCCCTATAAAATCCGTTACTACTGCAACTCGAGGCTTGAATTTTCTCTTCGGTTCTTTCAGCATAAGAAATGTAGAGTATGTTCTTCCCTTTTGGTTTTTTATTTCCAGCTCTTTGCACACGTCCTTGTAACACTTTGTCTTCTCAAAACACCCTTTGAGATATTCTATTCAGTTCCTTTGCTTCATCATCTCTTCCGTCTGCTTTACCTACTCCAAGTTTAAGAGCAAGTTTCAAAGACTCTTCTGACATCCAATTTGGTCTTTACTTTCTTTTTAATGGTAGATAGATCTTGGCTAAAAGCAGAGGACACCAGAAAGATATTTAACTATGTATTATCAACTGTGCAAAGGCATTCAACTTTGTGGATCACACGAAATTATGGGTAGCATTGCAGAGAATGGGAATTCCAGAAGACTTCATTGTGCTCCTAAGGAATCTGTACACAGATTAAGAGGCAGTTGTGCCAACAGAACAAGGAGACACCACATGGTTTAAAGTATGTAAAGTTATTCTTCGGGGTTGTATACTTTCACCACACCTTTTCAATCTGTATGCCAAGCAAATCATCTGAGAAGCTGGTTTATGTGAAGAAGAATGAGGGATCAGGATTGCAGTAAGACTCACTAACAACCTGCGTTACAGAGAGGACCCCACCTTCCTTGCTGGAAGTTAAGAAAATCTGAAACACTTACTGATGAAGTTGAAGGACCACAGCCTTCAGTTTGAATTGCACCTCAACCTCAAGAAATCAAAAATCCTCACCACTGGACCAGTAAGCAACATCATGATACACAGAGAAAGTCTTGAGGTTGTCAAAGACTTCATTTTATTGGTTCCAAAATCACCACCCATGGAAGCAGCAGGAAGAAGGCAAAAGTTATGCCTTGGGAAAATCTGCGGCAAGGGACTTTTAACATGTTGAAAAGCAAAGACGTCACGTTGAAGACTAAGGTGCACCTGACCCAAGCCATGGTATTTTCAATTGCATCATATGCGTGTGAAAGCTTGACAATATAAGGAAGACAGAAGAAGAATGGATGCCTTTGGATTGTGTTGTTGGAGAAGAACATTGACTGTATCATGGACTGCTAAAAGAACAAACAGATTATTCTAGAGGAAGCACAACCAGAGTGTTTCTGACTTGGAGACTGTGTCTTACATACTTTGGACCTGTTGTCATCAGGGATCAGTCCCTGAAGAAGGACATGATGCTTAGTAGAGGGTCAGTGGAAAAGAGGAAGATCCCCAACAGAATGAATTGTACAGCAGTTGCAGCGGTGGGCTGAAGCATAAGAATGATTATGAGCACGGCTCAGGACTGGGCAGTGCTTCCTTCCGTTGTGCGTGGCATCACTGTGAGTCAGAATCAACTCAAAGGCACCAAACAACAGAGAATTCTACTTTTAAAGAACACCATCAAATTGCCTACATTCAGAATAAAGTAATGTGATGGCTGGATTTTAAAATAAAAGGTATACGGATTTAGGGATAGTCTACTGTCTTGGTTTGGCTTTTGGCTACTGTCTCTAGCCCCAGAGTTTATACTATCAGTCAGAGAGCCACTATATTCTATTGGCTTTCCACATGTTTCCTTTGTTCAAAGACCATGGTCACCTTTTCTTTATGGCAGATTACTATATCTAGTAATGTAGTGTAAATGTAGTTCCCTTTCTCTTCTAGAACCACCATGAAACCAAAACCAAACCCCCTGCCGCTGAGTTGATTCCAACTCATAGTGACCCTACAGGTCAGAGTGTAACTGCCCTATAGAGGTTCCAAGGAGCGCCTGGAAGATTTGAACTGCCAACCTTTGGGTCAGCAGACATAGCACTTGACCACTATGCCACCAGGGTTTCCAGAACCTTCATACCAATAGCTAAATGCTGTTGATAGATGTTCACAGGAAATAAATTAGAGCAGAGAAACTAGAGACCCCTTTAAAAATAGTCAATTCTTATTTATGTGTAGTTAATTTATAAGTTTTGAGAAGCTGTAAAAAATAATTTCAGTAGAAACATACACACTCTAATTTTGGAATAGCATGCTGTCAGTTGCCCATCACCATTTTTCCCTTTCCACAGGCAGCACCTCACAGTCACTACAACACGGCCAAGTGGATTCAACTCAAACGTGATATGCGTTTCTGCCCTGGCTACCAACTACCTTCCCAGCTGCTTAGCAATGCAGTGTTTTTCAGCGACTCAGAATGTACCCTGTGGTCCCATGTGTGTACTGAGTGGGCTTTCTGTTACCTCTGAAGTGAAACTGAGACTAGAGAACATTGATTTACATAGCAGGTGGCTTCCAGATAAAGACGCTGTGAAACACAACCATTATCATATAAAAATTGAGCTTATAACTCATGTTGGAAACAAGCAATAGAACAGGAATATCATTCATGTGCTTCAAGGTGGGGAAAACAGAATCACTGAGATTTACGATAACAGCACAGGATTAATGGAAGTGTTCCATCGACCACATTATTGTGTATGACGATGAATTTATGTCCAAATATTTCGGTAGTGACAGTAACATTTTGGAACTATTTTATTGGTTAGGAGTCTGTGCTCTTTGGTCTGTAGTATTTTTGCCATCAGTGTTAGACCATGAGGATTATGTTCCCAGGGAAAAAGACAGCAATATTTTAAAAAGTCTCTAAGCAGGGAAGCTGACAAATGTGACAGAAGTGGAGATTTCACAAGAAGAGGGAGAAAGCTCCTGGTGGTGAGAAGGGAAATGGGGATAGATAGTGCAAGAGGCAAGAAGTGAGATTTTGTTTTTTGAGTGCTCTGCTTCCATCTAGGGATCATAATGCCTGGAAGGTAAAGAGACTGGAAATATCTAGATTGTTCTCAGAAAGCCCACTGGAAGATCTTACTTCTCCCTTCTCAGAGCGGTTGGGATTGAGAACAGTTGTACAAAATACAACTTTATTATCATGTTTTAGGTACCTAGTACTGTTATAAACAAAAAAAAAAAAACACACAAGTAGGTAGCTTTAATGAACAGAAACTTATCTCCTTACAGTTGAGGAAGCTAGAAGTTTGAAATTAGGGCACTGGCTGTAGGGAAGGCTTTCTCTCTGACTGCCCTGGTGGCAGGTCCAGGTTTCTTTAGCTTCTGCTTTCTGGTTCTGTGGAGATCTCACGTGGCTTGACATCTCTCTTCCCCATCTTAGTTTACTTAGCTGGCTCCTTTTACACCTTGTAAGAGACTGACTCAAGACATATCCTATACTTCTGCCTTATTACCATAAGAAAGACAACCCATTCCCAAGTGAGGTTATAACCATAGTCCTAGAAGTTAGTATTTATAATATATATTTTGGGGAGACACAATTCAATCCATAACATATCATCATCAGATTATTATTACTACTTGTTTCAGTTAGAATCTATTCATTTCAAACTTGCTACATTCCTACAATGAAGATCAATACATATAGTAGTTTATATATGAGAGAGATATGACAAAAAATAGCACAACTAAAATTTTTCCTTTGATGAACTGTGTCTTTAGAACCTTTCTTTAAGCATTTGCAAGTTATTTATTTTTCACATTTTAACATGGGATTTGAAAGCCAGATATACATACAAACACTTCTAATGAGATCCTCTTCAGGCCTCCTCCTTGTGATGGTACCCACAATAAACCAAGCCCATTGCCTTCAAGTTGGTTCTCACTACAGAGTCACCATCAGTCTGAATGGACTTCAATACGGTGGGTTTGGTTTATTGTGGATAACAGCCCAAGGGAAGATATCACAGGGAAAGGGACAGGGAAAGGGATCACAAAGGCTGTAGGCTGAAAGACGAGTTGGAGATCTGCTTGTCCACTGATTAGCTTGGTACTGTCACAAAAGGCAGAGGAGACGGTCAGAGGGAGAGGAAGCTTGAGGGGCTTAAAGGTCAAAGAGGGTATGAGATGGGCACTGGTAAAGGTGGAGGAGATGGGGCTACAAATTTGCAGGGAACCACTGAAGGCTGCCTGGGGCAAAGAGGGACAGATACCAGAGGAATGTAGTGTGACAGTATCACCTAGGTATTCTCTGGAAGATGTGGCTGAGAATCAGAGAGAATCAATAGGTCCCAAGGGTGCTCTTTGAAAGGCTCTAGCCCTTTCTCCGCAGGGCCTGTTGAAGGTATAGCTCATCCATGTATCAATAAAACCATTGCTGTAATCAACCAGAGATTATGTACTTAATACAAACACACACAATAATATCTATCTTCTCTTTCTTTTCTCCTGGTCTTAATACTGGGAGTGTACTCACTGAAAGAAGTGCAGACAAATACAAGTGTGTGTGTGTGTGTGTGTGTGTGTTTATTGCATGTGGGCATGAGACAAATGAGAGGCAACAACCAAGTAGAATCCTTCCAGGGGGTCACTGGAGCCACAGATTATATTCCAACTAGAGGGCTGGGAAGTAGAACATCTTGGAATAAGTCATGAAAAAGTTTTTTTCTTGGTTTTTCTTTTCTAATGAATAAAACTACTGTTTAAATAGCCAAACGTAATGGAAGATCACGAAATCAGATTTGGTTTTCATTAAGAAACACATTTCTTCCAAGAGTTCCTGGGCAGTACAAATATTTAACTTATTCAGCTGCTAACTAAGAGGTTGGAGGTTCAAGTCCTCCCAAAGACACCTTGGAAGGAAGGCCTGGTATTCTACTTACAAAAACAAATAACTACATCAGCTATCGAAAACCCCATGGAGCATGGTTCTACTCTGGCACACATGGGGTCACCCTGAGTGGAGACCAACCTAATAACAACTGGTGGTTGCAGGAATTCTTCAAGAAAGGGACCAGGAGGTCAGTAGACCAGAGTTGATAGCACGAGGTGGAAAAACGAAATACTTTCAATTTTCTAACCCAGAGAAATGAGCCCTCTCACTATTTGAAAGCCAGCTATTCTTGCTGACATAGTGAAACATCAGCACATGAATCTTTGTTCATGGTGGTAGTTTATGATGAAAAAACATACTTTCACAGTAGTGTCCATCCAGCTCTTTCTAAACCCATACTTAAGATTTCAGATGCCTACCAGTGGGCTCTGAAATCATGACGATTTACTATAAAGCAATATAAAACTTAATCCCAAACCAAATAAAAGCAGTCCGTCATCAAATTCTAAATGATAATTATAACTGAGTGTTTTGTCCACATAGCGGTAGTAACAGTTATAGACCTATAATCATGTTCAAGGCAGTGGACATAAAAAGGAAAAAAAAAGAAAGAAAGAAAGCTCTGTAATTTAATTTCCTCCTACTTGCCCTCTCCTTCACTCAGCAAATAGGTGAATTAAATACACAAAAATCCTCATCACAATTTCCTCCCCTCCCTGCGAACACGAGTTGGGCTACTTGCGGAAATAATTGCCTTCCATCGTTCGCATGCATCAGTGAGCTGAGCAACTGTGAGCAGAAACTTTAGGTGCAGGAGTCTAAAAAAACTTTAAAAAGTGCAGCTGAATGCCATTACTTATATAAGCTTCAAAGAGACAACAGTGGAGCCGCATACTTGGCGAGACTGTCTTAGCAAGAATCTATTTACAAGTCCTGTCACTCCCTAGGCCCAGGAAACATGCCCTCTACCTTTATTCTTTGAGGTCTGAAGTGTTATTATTAAAGGCTTCAGCCCAAGTGTGACCCTTCAGGTGTTACAAAGAAGAGCTCATTAGCATGTCAGCAGCATTGCCCTTCAAGGGTTTTTTTTTTCCTTGCTTCTGTGTGGATGCTGTGAAAATATCCTATTGATTCTAGAGAAAATTCACCTGCTTTTTAGTTCAGATAAATTTGACCTGAATGTTTTCCTTTAGAAGAAATAAAGCCAGGAAGAAAGAATTAAAGAAGACGGGCTTATGTCTATTGTGTCCTTGGTAAATCTAAATGAAGGGCATTTTAAAAATCCATCACCTGTCTACTCTCCCTCAGTTTAATCCAGAGCAGAAAGTGCGAGAAGGAGGTGAGTTGGCTGTTGAAAATAACAGAACAACAAGCCACATGGAGCACAGGGCTTAATCACTGTTCCCATTAAGATCCAGCAGAGACCAAAGGAATTATTGGACTCCAGGTGCAGCACAGGAAATATGGATATCTGCGCATAAATTCTAGAAAAGACTGCACATTAGAAGTGAAGTGGGACTTATTTTTTAAAAAGCAGTCAGAACTGGATCGTAAGGCAGGAGGGATGTTAACGAGGAAACCAGTAAAATTGACATAAAGTCTCAAGTTTTGTTCATGCATACTTATTAGTTTTTTTAGTTTTGAATGAATGTACCACAACAATGTAAGATGATAGAATTAGGGGAACTGAAGCTGGGTGAGAAGAATGCAGAAACTCCCTATCATATCTTCACAACTTTTCTATAAAAACAAAATTATTACAAATACAATTCGTTTTCCAAATTTTTGCAAAGAAAACTTTACAAAATAAAAACTACGAGAGATGGCTACACAGTTTCCTTCCATGTTGTTGTTGAAGGGTGTTCTGAAGGACTGCCTTGCAGAGAGGATACTTAGAGATCTGTTATTCCTGTAATTAGCAGCTATCAAGTCAGTTCTGACTATCGCGACCCAGTAGAACCCAGTTCTGACTATAGCAACCACAGCAGAACGAAACACTGCCTGCTCATGCACCATGTTCACCGTTGTTTTTATGCTTAAGTCCATCGTTGCAGCCTTTTATTTTGCTTGAAATGAAACAAACCTGTCTCCTTCCTATCATGTGTCTCTTAAGAGTGACAATTGCAATGGTGATCGTCAGAGTCTAGGATGTTTTCAACTGGAGGCTTGTATTTTAGGAACCGGATAAAACCAGCCCAGTTGTCACTGAGTTTATTCCAAGTCATGGCGACCCATATCAGGGAGCAGAACTATGTGCCCTAGTTTTCAATGGCTGTTTTTTCTTTTTCAAAATTGGAACCACTGTCTTGGACTGAATTGGACTGAATCTCGCCAGAATATGTGTCAGCTTGATTAGGTCATCATTCTCAGTATTATGTGGTTTTCTTCCATTTTGTGACTGATGTAATTTTCATGTGTGTTGTGAATCTTGGTCTCTGCCTGTGGTTAATGAGGTAAGATTAGATGATGTTAAAGATGATTAGGGTGAGACCCAACACCCTTGCTCAGACCACACCCCTGATCCAAAGTAAAGAGAGTTTCCTCTGTGGCATGTCAGGCACCTCTTTTTATCTTATAAGAAATAAAAGGAAAGAGAAGCAAGCAAGAAGTAGGGGACCTCATCCACGCAGAAAATAAGGCTGGGAGCAGAGCACACCCTTTGAAGCAAAGATTCCTGTACAAAGAAGCTCCAGGACCAGGAGAAGACTGCTCATAAGGACCTTCCTCTAGAGCCAGCAGAGACAGAAACTTCCTCTGGAGCTGACACCGTGAATTGGAGTTCTAACCTATTAAACTGTGAGAAAATAAACTTTCTCTTTGTTGAAGCCATCTATTTGTGGTATTTCTCTTTTAACAGCCCTAGATAACTAAGACAATCACCAAGCATTTCTTCTGAGACACCTTTGGATGGACTGGAAACACTAATCTTTCAGTTAACAGCCAAATGTATTAACCACTTGTACCACCCAGGGACTCAAGAAATTAGAATGGAAACAAACGAACAAGCAAACCCATTGTTGTTGAGTCAATTCAACTCATGTTGACACCATATATTACTAAGTGGAGCTGTTCCTAAAGCTTTCCTTGGCTATAATCTTTACAGAAGCAGATAGCTAGACACTTCCTTCCATGGGTTGGAAGCTCCAATCTTTAGGTTATCAGCTGAGTGCAAACCATTAGCACCAACTAAATAACCTAGTGACTGTTGTTTCCTTGTGCTGTTGAGTCAATTCCAATGCATTGTAACTCCATGTACTACACAGAAGAACTGTGTTCTGTAGTCTTCTCTTGGCTCTAACCTCTACACAAGCAAATCATTACGTCTTTCTGTCATGGTGCTGCTGGGTAGGTTAAAAGTGCCAAAGTTTTTAGCTTAGCAGTCCAGCACAAAGCATTTGTACCATTCAGGGACCTCAGAAAACGGACACTAAGGCCACAGTGCAAGATCATCTTCTAGTCAATGAAGAAGGGATAACTAGAATGGTAGCACTATGGAAACCAACCTCCTTGAATTCTGGCAGTGAGGTAGCCTTCATGTCCTAATAGAGTTCATATGAATTCTGAAGATGTTATCTGCGGAGAGTTGAGGGAAAGACACTATCCTATACCATAGTTCAGTTTCCCCAGCCACTGTAGAGAGTGTAATAGGCTGCCCCAAATTGCTTTCAGGAAAAGACTAGTTAAGCCTCTTCAATGGTAGCTACCTACCATCTAGAGGTTGAATTGCAGCTGCCAAAGCAAGTCCCATGTTTGAGATCAACAGAACAGATGATACCCATACCAGGTGAGGACAGGAAAGTCCATTCGGAAGTCCCAGCTGTCCAGCAACACTGCCCCACTAAAGCTGAAAAGATCTGCAATTCTCATTACTGCTTTTGGTTAGGAGAGGTACTAGAAAGTATCTTTCACAATGTTTCCTTGTTAGAGCAATGTGTCAACAAACAAACCGTCAACGTCCTATTACCAGAACAAGCTGTGGAGGGACTGCAAATTTCAAGTCAATTTTGATTCATGGGGGACATTATGAGTCATCTACCATTTACCTTTCTAGTGTCATATACTCCGTCTCTCCCTCAGGCTTAGCACACACCGAGTCTTGGCTCACTTTCAACTTACCACTCAGGTCAGAAATAGTTTTGACTACATCTAGCAGCAGAAAAGTCTTGAAGAAAGACTGAACATGGGGAGTTTGAAATAAGCAAGAAAAAAGGGTTGTGCAAATGAAACTTGATGGGTTCTCCTGGGATGTGCTGTCTTCTCTCTGAAAAACGAAGAGGGAAATCTCATGATGTTTCTTGTGACTTCTCACTCCAACTACCGCACAAAGAGAAAATGATGGGAGACTGAAGTCAGGTTCCTAGTCTAGCCCAGGGAGGTAGCTGCTTTTGACTGCTTTGAATGAGCTGTCTTCATCCTCTGTCAAGGAATAGAAGACCTTCAGGCTCAAGACAAAGTCCGATACCGGTTAATTAAAATACCTGTATGTCTAATTAAAATTGAGAATGGCTCTTCATTATCGATTTCATTAGCATTAATTATTATTTCAAGTGGGTAAGCATAGATTATTGTCATAGATTGGGGAGAATTTTAAGGTCAATTCACAACGGGGTTTTTTTTTTTTTCCTTCTTCCACAAAGCACAGAAGAGAATCACTACGTGTTCTGTCTATATAGGGTTCAACATATTTTTATTTAAACTTTTAACATTCTATTTACAGTGAAAATAATTTTAAAACCCCAATAGCTGTCGCAAGACATGCTTTACCCCAAGGTGCTTCCAAATATTATCCAAGTTAGCTGTCCTAGTAATGAAGTTGCCAGAGTCAAAACTGATCATCCCGAATCATTTCTGTAAGTAGCAATGACAATTTTGATCTCCCCACACAGTTTTTCCATACAGTGACAGAACTGAATTCTATCTCCATTTCCAAAGCACTAGTGAATAATCTACCAGGGATCAAGGGCCATAAAAGAAGAAAAGCATCTAAGAATGTTCTAAATCTTGAACTGGCTGAGGATGATGGGAAAATACATATGTTAAACTTCATTCAGTGGTACAATAATATTTGTGCAGTTTTCTGTATCCATGCTCTACATCACCAAAATTAAGGTAAAAAGAGCACAAGAGTAAAAGGGATGAAAAGAGAAACATTCTTATCAAAATTTAAATTTAAAAATTCTATCTTGTTTGCAAGGTTTTCAGAATTCTAATATACAGATTCCTGTGACTTTGTGTATTAGTGGTGAGACAGTCTTGAAAACTACAAAGATGGTTATGTCGGATCAGAACTACTGATTAATACCCCTCAGACACTAAAAGAACGAAGACTTTTTCAAGTTATTTTTCAGAAGAAACCAGAGTGTGCTGATTCTAGGCACATGCGTGGTGGTGTCAGGAACGAGTGCTATGTGCCCTTCCAACAGGGGTGCACAAAAGCACAAAGCTCATGACAGGACTCTAACCGAGATCCAAGGATGGCGCAGGTTCAACATCCCGTAATAAGTCTTACAAGTACATCCTAGAATCCTTTGCTGCTGAATCCATTTTGCACAAAGAGTCGTGCACAAACTAACTTCCTCAGCCCCACTACTTTCTAGAAAAATCTCTACCGCCAATATGAATAAAACACAAGACTCCTTCTTCCCCAAATCTTTGCTAAACCCTGACAAAACCTTTGTTCAAGGAGACATGGTAAGTGTTGCTTTGGCACTCCCGTCTCCGCATCTCCACTTAACGCCCCTTTAATGAACTTTTTTGCCCATGAAGAAAGATTCTCTTTCTCACCTGTTCACTCTTGATCAGAGAGGGGCAAGAATCTTACACAGGTCTGTAGCATCTGAGACGCCCAGCAACAGTGGGAAGTGTGAATTTCTTGGGACGGTGAAAGAGAGATACAAGCATCGCCGTCCTTAGTTCCTGATCTACTATTTACCCCTGAGTCTCTATGTGTCTTGGTGGAACCCTGTGCCCACACTGATTTTATTACATATCATATAATGCTGCAATTACTAAATAGTTTATCTGTGTCTCCTTCTAGACTACGAAAGTGGTAAATGTGACCTGTTTATTGTAATACCTAGCACAATGCCTAGAACATAACCCCAAACCAAACCTGTTACCATCAAATTGATTTCAACTCATGCATGTAACATAGGAGATGTTTAAAACTTTTTTAAAAAACAAAATCAGATTTGTTAAGGTAAATTTACACAGCATAAAAATCACCAATCTTAAGAGTACTATAGCATGATTCTGACAACTATTCCAGACATCATATAACCATTGTCATGCTCAAGATACAGAATTTTTCCATCACTCCAAACCAGTTCCTACATGTCTGTTGCTTTCCACAAGCTCATGCTCCTGGTAATCACTGGTCTGGTTTCTGCCAGTACAGACAGTACCTGGGTTATGAATATCTGATTTACAGGCAACTGGAACTTAAGAACACATTGCCATTAAAGCCTATTATATTAAAAGTTGGAGTTAAATATAATGGTTCATAACAATGAACACACATACTACCTTTTATGGTCTTGAAAATGTGTGATTTGGGGTTTCTTAAGTATTTTTTATGCATAGAAAAGTAGAATATATACTATATACTAAGGCAAGTGACTAACGAAACAAAACCCACCTACAGAGTCAATTTTGACTCATAGCAACTCTACACGACAGAGTAGAACTGTCCCATAGTATTTCCAAGGACTGACTGGTGGATTCAAACCAGTAATCTTTTAGTTAGCAGCCAGACTCTTAACCATTACCCCAAAACAGTCCCAAGATATATATATGAGGACTGCCAGTTAAGTTCATGAACTCATCCTCGAAAAAGTCCTACATATCTCACTGCTGAGTATCACTATGATTGCCTTCGAAGTACTCCCCTTGGAAAGCTATGCACTGAAACCAGTGTCTAGTCCACCCTTGAAAGCATTTTTGGAACTTTTTTCCTACAATGGCCATCAGAGCTGTTGTCATTTTATTACCCTTTATGTTCTGAATATCAGCAAAATGGCTTCTTTTCAATGTTTCTTTAACCTTTGAGTAAAGAAAAAAGTCACTGGAGGCTGGATCAGGTGAGTATCAAGGGTATTCCAATACAGTTATTTGTTTACTGGCTAAAAAGTCCTTCACACACAACTATACAATTAAGTCCAAGAACTTGCCACTGTGCCACTGTGCACAATGGCCATTCCAGAAAGAGTTTCAAAGCTGCTTTGAAGGATGGACTAGGCACTTACATGGGTGCATAGTTTCCCAAGGGAAGTACTTCAAACGTAACCGTAGTGATATTCAGCAATGAGATATGCAGCACTTAAAACAACTAAGTTTGCAAACTTAATTGTCAGACCTCGTATACGTCTATACATGTACATATGTGTATATATATTTGTGTGTATATATATATACAGTTACATAGACACATACATATATATGTATATTTGTTTATTTTCATTTGGAATAATCCTTCTGAATGCATCAGTAGTTCATTATATTTTATTATTGATAAGTATTTTATTGTATGGATATTCCAAAATTAGTTTATGCATTTAATAGTTGTGTACATTGAATTGTTTACTTTTTTTAAAGCTATTATAAATATATGCTTTCATATCTCTGGCATAATTTGCTAAGGCAAGTGACTAACAAAACAAAACCCACCTACAGAGTCAATTTTGATTGCCCAGTTGAATGATGTGCATATACTTAAGATTTTAAGAAACTGCCAAATTGTTTTCCAAAGTGGTTCTAGCATTTTTGCATTCCCATTAGCAATACATGAGAACTATGTTGCTCGTCATTCTCATCAACACTTGGCATTGTTAGTCCTATTTAACTTTAATCATTGTAGACAGCATGCAGTAGTACCTACCTTATTTTGATTTTAACTTTAATTTCCCCAATGATTAATGATGATGAATATCTTGTTTTGACATTTGTTTATCTTTGTCAGTGAGGCATCACTGAAACCTTTAGGACATTTTTAAAATTGAGATTTTTGTCTTATTATGATTATAATTTTTTTCCTTTTATCCTGGATAAAAGTACTCTATCAGAGAAGTTTTACAGATATTTTTTCTAGTCTATGGTTTAGCCATTTTTTAACATCTTTTAAAATTATTTTTTACTGAAGTCTAATTCATGATTTTTTTTTAGGATTCATACCACATTGCTACTTCTTTTTCTTTTACTTCCTCAGTTGTTCTTTGTTGCCTTTTTTTCATTACCATTTCCCATCTGGAAATAGGATTTTCTTTATTCTGTTAATGACTACCGTATAGGGCATGTCCTAAGCAAATCATTTTAGAGATGAAAAAGGAGCAGTATAGGTGCAGAAAGAAGCACAGCTGGGGGAAGACAGAGGCAATCCTACGAGAAGATGGTCAAAGAACTAAGGAACAGAAACTGGAAAGAAATAAGGACCTTTCCTCAGATCAGACAGAAAGAGAAAGCCTTCCCCTATGGCCAGTGCCCAAAGTTGGACTTCTAGCCTCCTAAACAGTGGTGAAATAAGTTTGTTTATTAAAGTCACACATCTGTGGTATGCCTGTTAAAAAACAAATAAACAAACCCATTGCTGTGGAGTTGATTCCAATTCATAGGAGCCCTATAGAACAGAGTAGCACTTCCCCACAGGATTTCCAAGGAACATCTGGTGGGTTTGAACTGCCAACCTTTTGCTTAGCAGCCAAATTCTTAATATCTATACCACCAGGCTCCATTTCTGTTACAGCAGAACTAAAAAATTCTACTGGAACAATAGAGTACTTTATGATTCCATTTTATCATCATTGTTGACTTAGCTATACTGCTTTGTTTTATTTTTAAAATTGTTGCTTTTTGATCTCCAATTTACATTTTTAACTTATCACAGCCCTTCCTCCAAATAATAAACTATGTACTATAGCCAAGCCAGCCAAGTGCCGTCGAGTCTATAACCTCCCCTAAATGACAACAACAACAAAAAGTCAGTGTTGAGTCACTTCTGACTCATGGCCACTCTGTGTGTGCAGAGTAGAACCACTCTGTAGAGTTTTAATGACTGTGACACTTTGGAAGCAGAGTTACAAGCTTTCTAACAAAGCTTCTCTGAGTGGGTTCAAATTGCCAATCATTTAAATATTAAATATTTGTGCCAGCCAGGGACTCAAGCAAATTATAGTATTTTGCAAATAGTGTGTGAAGTTTATCACATGATTTCATACCCTTTGTGTAACTGCTGTCGTAAATTTTACTCCTACATATTATAAATCCATCATACTTTATTGGTTTTGCTTTAAGCAATCAATTATACTTTTAAGAGATTAAACATGGTAATGTGTTTCATATTTACCTACCTAACTTCTATTACCAGTACTCTTCATTACTGATGAGTATCATCCTGCCTGGAAAGCTTTTGACATTTCTTACAGAACAAGCAATCGTAAACCCTGCTGGCATAGTGGTTAAGTGCTATAACTGCTAATCAGAAAGGTGGGTAGTTCAAATCTGCCAGGCACTTTTTGGAAACTCTATGGAGCACTTTTACTCTGTCCTATGGGTTTGCTATGAGTTGGAATTGGCTTGACAGCAGTGGGTTTGGTCAGGGGGTTTATAGGGCAGGACTTCCAGAGATGAATTTTCTCAGCTTTAATTTGTCTGAAAGCCTTCATCTCATCATCACATGGTGAAAAGATACAAAAATGCAGTATATCCATATCATGAAATTTTATGCAAAAATTAAAAGGAACCACTGCTACATATCTCAACATGCAGGAAACTCAAAACCATTGTGCTGAGTGAAAAAAGAAAGATTCAAAAGTCCAGATTCTATTGCTATAACATTTTCAGAAAAGGAAACCTAAAGAGATAGAAAGTAGATAAGTGTCTGCCTGGGGCTAGGGATGGGAGCAGAATTGAGTGTAAATCAGAAAATGGGGACTTTTAGGGGGAAATGAAAATAGTCTAAAATTGGACTGTGTGGTTGCATGACTGTAAATTTACTAAAAATAATTGAATTGTAACTTTACTATGGGTTATTTTATAATAGGTAGCTTAAGAAAGCTGTTAGACAATGAAATAAAAGAACAGAATTATTGAACCAAACACAAGCAGGGCAAGGATACGGTATGCAGTTATTAGGTGTAGTTAAGTTAGTTCCGACTCACAGTGACCGCATGTAAAACCAAACCAAACATTTCCTGTCCTTTGCCATCCTCACAACCACTGCTGTGTTTACGCCATTGTTGCAGTCATCACGTCAACCCATCTCATTAGGGGTCTTCCTCTCTTTTGCTAGCTCTCTACCAATTTTTCTAGATAAAACATCATTTTCTGAACCTATCCTAAACAGAGCTGCCCCCAGAATCTGAATAAATGGATATTCTCTTTCAAATTCAGTGCTTTCATTATCACAGTTTATGTGTTCACTCTCTTTTGCTTCACACCACTAGCTTGCTTTTCTTCAGGCGTCCTAATGTCTAATTTTCAAAAGTTCTCACCAAATGAAAATCACTATCAGTATGGTAAGCATTTGAAGTTTTATTATTGATTTATGCCTTGGGTAAAGAGGTTAATTAAATGTGAATTTTAAGCCGACAACATGGTTAGAAGAGTGAGACAACCAGAATTCATGAATACTTTCAGAGCCATTAAAACTCTTCCTCGTGCACAGTGACCGAAAGTGGGGGAGTGGAAGTAGGGGAGGGCTGATAGACCAGCCCTCTGCTATTTGTGACTGGATTACAAAATTCTGAAGAATAACAGACTCTTTCCACGGCATTCAAGCCCAGCTGATTTTTAATTTTGCATTTATAGTGACATCAGTATGGAATATAATACATTCCTGATAAACCACTTGTCCATACTCTGTGTTTTTTCTATTTCAGATTGATTCATAGAGCTTTGAGCTTATCCAAGTCAACATGCCAGACCAGAGGATGTGGTGAGTCATGAGTTACTAGTACTTAAAGAGTCCTCAAAGAGACCACAAAAGCTTGAGAAGGATATACAGACTTAGCATTTTCAGTCATCCCGTTTTCAGGAAGATCTTTTAGAAGGCATGCTTTGAAAACCAACATCAAGGGTGGATCTGATATTAAAAAAAATAAAATTGTTATTCAGCAATAATAATAGGTATCGTGACATGGCAGAACTCTGGTGGCTCAGTCGTTAAGAGTTTCAATGCTAACCAATAGGTCAGCAGTTTAATCTACCAGTCACTTCTTGGAATCCTTGTGGGGCAGCTCTATTTCATCTTGTAGGTCAGTATGGGTCAGAATAGACTCAAAGGCAATGAGTTTTTTTGGGGGGGTGGAGTTTATAGCTTTCCTACTTCTAAATTTTAGGCAAATAGTAGACAGTTTCAGTTACTGATGAAGTTCTATGACTTTAATGAATTTCAAAAACAGTGATTGTAATTGCATTAAAATAATCATTGACATAGAGAATACAAACATGTGTAATAAGTGGGAGCGTTATTCAAGAAAACAAAGAACTCACAAAGACTGGGATTCCTAGAAATTAAACAATGACATGATTATAGAAAATAAGGCATCAATTTTAGAAAAAAACAGAATGATTTATTGTACTCTAGTGCTGTTAAAATGTACTACAGACTGTATATGTACGATACTTATTACATTTAAGTTGTAATGCATATAATCCGGTTAACTATGTAATATGAACAGATCAGTAACTGTAATTCAGAAGGTAGGAATGATGTAACAAGCTAAATGGGGCAGTAACACTTCAGAATCAATCTTGGGACACTAAAGAAAGTTATTGTTGTAGTGATTTCATCCGGGCAAATCTATTGTACTGAGATAACAGAAAATATATAGACACAGATACTGAGTTGGAACAAAAGACTCAGCAAAATGGAAGTCAAGATTCAGCCTTGAATCAGATATTTCAGATGAAAAAGATTTAAAACCCTGACAAACATTAACCTGATGGCTGGATAAGGCTTAGGGAAGAGTGGATTATCTTCCTGTTGAGACTTTGAATCCATACATTAAAGCATGGAAAAGGTCCCTCATTTCACATGTACAGTGACAATGACAACAGCTAGGCTGGGGACAATGTGACACAGAGATTTCTCTTAAAAGCTTCAGCAGGTTCTCCAAGGCAGTAATATCCAAACAAAGGTTTCCTGCTTCAATAGTGCAGGGATCATGGATCTGGGGAAAAAACTAATTCTGTTTCCCAGAATTGCCAGAATGATAGAAGGTCTTCAAACTGTTTTCACGTTCGCTTTCCACTACAGGAAACTCCATTATGTCCACTGTGAGTGTCGTATATTTGCTTTTGCTTTGGTCCTGGCCACTACCTCTGCCTCTAACTTTATCTGGCTCGAGATGTCTAGTCCTAGACTCAAACAGCCTCAGTTTGAACCTCCTGAAGGTCTGAGAGAGCAGGCATTCTGTTACATCTGGGTTTCTCAATCAGCCCTTGTTATCAACTGATTTCTGTTCCCTAACACTACGTGCTGAAAATCCTGACCACTAAACTGTGATTATAATCCCACTTAGGAGTGGGTTTTCTTTGTTTTGTTAATGGAGGATGTGTTTTAAATCAATCTCTGTTAAAATATAAAAGAGCAGATTAAATGCAAGCATCAAGTAGGGTGGAGGAATACAGATGTCATGCCACAAGAAGATCACCAAGCGAAGGGGAAACAGGCTTTATGAAGCTAAATATGGTTGCCCTCGTGCTTTCCATTAGCTCAGAGCTGTTTCTGTTAGTTCAGTGTTTTCTGAACCTCTTCTGTGACCTTGCTGAGGAAGTCTTATGTAATTCTTTGGCTTAGAGGCACCTTTGTCCTTGACTGCTATACAAACTGCTGTTCAGCCTCCCAGCTGAGTGCAGAGATCTGTCTTGGTCCTCCTGCCAGGGACTACAACCTTGATACGTAAATCTCCCTAACAAAGACTCTCTGCTGCCACACTGCAGCTACTACTGCCTCTTTCTTTGGAACTTTGGCACACTGCAGTTTTGGAGACAAATTTCAAGTTACTAGTCAATGTCTGGAGAATTGGCAAGCCAACCAGGAGACTGAGGAAATGGTGAATGGGAATTAATTAGTTACCCACTGGGGGTATCCTGCATTGGCCAGCATCCTCCATGTGGGGAGGTCTGGCCCCTATGGTTGCTGTCCACCCCATGAATATGGATCAAACCCACTATCGTCGAGTTGATTCCAACTCATAGAGACCCCATAGGACAGAATAGAACAATTGCTCCATAAAGTTTCCAAGAATTGCCTGGCAGATGTGAACTGCTGACCTTTTGGTTAGCAGATATAGCAACTTAACCACTGCACCACCACGGTTTTCTATGAATGTGGCCATGCCTTGAAAATATCAAGTGGTATAGTATGGTTGTAGGAGGTTATGTGCCTTCATAAGTGTGGAAAGAATGCTGGGAGAGAAGCAGAAGCTGTGAGATGCTTACTTCTCTGGGCTGTCTGTCTGATCAGTGAGGCCCAGCCAGCTATGAAGGGCATGTAAGCGGCCTGAAGGAGAAGCTGTAGTGAGAAAGAGATGTTCGCCAGCCCTGTGTGGCAACAGTTGGCTTAAGTAGCCAAGTCCAAGAGGACAAACAATTAGAGATGCTGACCTGTAGGTTTATAAAGCTGAGGGGAGGGAAAGTGCCAAAGGTAAAGACTGGGACAGTGCTGATGAGAGGTGACTATGATGTGACAATGTGTCACCTGTGGGAGAGTGGACCTAGTAGTGAATCAGATGTGGACATGATGGCAGAGGCAGAGTCTGACAGTGCAGAGCACCACCCCTCAGGCACAGCTGCTCATACTCATAAGACGAGAGCTACCCAGCAACCCTGTGACCTCACACAAGAAATGCCGCCAGCTAGGACCATGGTAGCGTGGGCGTACACCCTGACTGACCTGATAGAGTTGGGTGGGAAACCCCAACAGAAAGCAAGGCAACTGCTACTGCTTGACCTACTACTTCTGTAGGATATCAGGGAAACCCTGGTGGCTTAGTGGGTTAAGTGCCATGTCTGCTAACCAAAAGGTCAGCAGTTCAAATCTGCCAGGTGCTCCTTGGAAACTCTTTGGGGCAATTCTACTCTGACTTCTAGGGTAGCTATGAGTTGGACCCAACTCCATAGCAGGTTTGGTTTTTTATTTTTGTAGGATATCGGGGGGGAGGGGTGGAGGGGTGGCAGAGTCTCTTTAAATGGAGCCAAGGATGAGAAAACTAGTAGTATAACCACTCACCCTATCCTCTAGGAGTGTTTACACACAGCTTAGAACACAGAGTACATGCATGCCTTCACAGATTGTATCATCTTGTACTTTAGAATGTAGTCAAATGAGGAGGCTCTTCCAGGCAGTCAGTGAATCATTGTCCATAGAGGAATTACAGTAGTTAATTTTGTAATTAAGTATGTACCACATCATTCATGCAGATCATCTCCAAGAACAGACAGCCAACTTTTTATTGCAGGAATGAACGCAAGAATGCTTCAGGTGGCTCCTCCTTCCTGGTATGGCACACTGGTAGCTTTTTCAGTCCCTTAGTGGGTCAGACATTGTATCAGGTGGAACAAACTGTTGCTGATATGGGGAAATCCAAGAAGGCTAGAGGGAAAAAGTGTAAGCTGTGGGAAAAGAAAAAACTGAGATGACCATCCAAGAGTCCCTTGAAAGTAACCTGAAGGCAGATGTGTGTGGACCTAGTGCTTGCTAGAATGGCAGTACACAAAATAGAAAAGCAACTTAATGTGGCTTTGGTTCGTCTCTGGAAGGATCTGAAGCTGGAGTGAAAGTACCATCCCGGGGCCTACTGCCCCTCACAAAGACGTGTCCTTTACTGCTGGACAGCACCAGCTATTCCCGGGGACTACAGGAGCAGCTAAGGTTACGCACAGATAAGGACCCTCACGGGGGAGAGAGGGCCCACGTAGAGGTCACAAAACATTGGTCAAGACCAAACAGCAGGTGTTAGCTCTGGCTGATCTTAGGCAGATGCTGAGTTCACCCTTATTTCTGCAGCCCTGAGTGGTCTGAAGGATCCACCTCAGCAACTGATGGCTACAGCAGAACGTCTACCCATGCACATCTGAACTGGACAGGTGCCTCGGACCCTGAAACCAGGATGTGCCTCCTCAAACTCGATCAATTTTATATTTCTCCAGTAGCAGAATACATTCTGGGAGTGATGCCCTCATGGAACCAACTTTGATCACGTCTGTAGGAGAAACGTGACTTCAAGTGACTCTACCCCAACCACAAATAGTGGTAGACATTAAGCTGCATAAGCTGTTCAGAGAACATAAGGAAATTAATGAAACTATTTTGGAAGTAAAAGAGTAGATATCTTCTGGGAAGCCCACAGTGCTTTTACTAGACCAATGTGGTCAATGAAGGAACCGGATGGGTCCTAGTGTATGACTGTGGACTGTAAGGAACATAACAAGTCATCCCTCCTATATATTATAATTTTGAGTGCAACATCTTTGTTGGAAATCCTCTACAGAGATCCGGACAAGTATCATGCTATGTTAGATCTGGCCTGGGCACTCTTTAGCATCCCTCTAGCACTATCCACCTAATATCAGTTTGCCTTCAGCTATAGGGAGACAGTGATGGATATTTCAAGTGCTTCCACAAGGACACTTACATATTCCAGCTGTTTGCCATGGTATGGTGGCTAGAGATCTGACTTTTCCGCTTCCCTGCTGTTGTCTGTTGGTTTCACTACATGTATGACATCATATTAACTGCTGAAGATGCTTCTCTGGTACAGGATGTCTAGACATCCTAATCATGTGTAGGGGAGAAGCTCCACAGCGCCTGACAACCAGGAGCACTGATAACATTCCTTGGGTTAGTCTGGTCAGATAACATCTGTGTATTGCCTGGAGCCATAGTTGACACTACACAAGATTTCCTCAGCCCTAGGATGACAAAGTAAGTGTGGGCCTTTGTAGGTCTTTGGGGATATTTAAAAAAAAAAAAAAAAAAAAGAGAGGAGAGAGAGAAAAAGACAGAAAAGAGGAAAAGGAAGAAGACAGGGAGGGAGGGAGGGAGGGAAGGAGGGAGAGAGTGAGGAAAGAAACAGAGAGAGAGAGAAAGGAAGGAAAGAAGGAAGCAAAGAAGAAACCTAAACCTACTGCTATCAAGTCAAATCCAGTTGGAGTATTAGAGAATATTTATTTCACACTTGGCACAGTACTTGAGACAACTCTATCAACTGGTAAAAAAGGGTGCCTTTTGGGACTGGAGTAAGAAATGGCAGCAAGCTTTTGAATATGCTGGGTACATTATGGGAAAGGTCACCCTTACAGTCAGAAATGAGCAGTTCCAAGGACAGCTTGAACTGAGCCTTGTTGCAGGATCCACAAACCTAAGTTCTTAGTCCCAAAGGTGGAGGGGAGAGGGGAACGGAAAATATGTCGCAGGAAGAAAAAATTGTTAGGGGCCTATGACTGTCTCTGCCACGTAAAGCCATTAACAGGAACAGGAGCTACCACTCTTCCCAAATCTTTGCCTGCAGGTGAGTAGTCAGTGGGCTATTTTCCAAGTCATCACCCAGACAGCTATGGTGACCAAATGGCATGCATGCCAGTAGCAGCGCAGTGCCCTTTCTGTCAGTCCACTGTCCCAAGGGTTAAAGCCTGTATTTGGTCCAGTGACATATCAAGATGATGCTTACTCCACCTCCCCAGCATGGGCTAACATGCCACCAGGGCCACTTTCTGCTCCTGCAGAGAGGAGAACGCCTACTACCAGAAGGTGCCTGGTATACAGATGGCTCTAACCAGGATATGCCACCATTGTGAATGAGTGGCTACGCAAGCCACCACTGATACCATTTGGCTTGAAACTGCCTCAGGGTAAAGAAATCAGTAGGCCAAATTAAGGACCAGATAGATAGTCATCATCCAGGAATCCCAGCCCTTAATCACGTGTACAGTTGAGTGTCAGTCTGTGAGACAGGCCAATGGCATCAGGGGCAATGGGTAATAACAGAAGCGTTATGGCAGGACTTCTGGGATCACCTCCAAACTCCAGATGCTGACCTGTTTTTAATGTAGCAGTCGATTCACCCCTTTCCCTGCCAGGAAACCAAGAAGCAGATAATCCAGCACAAGTCAGAGCAGTACATGCTAAGGGGAAAGCTGCCCACTAGACTCACCAGAAAAGCAGATGCTGTAGTTCCTGGGGGCATAGTGGTTAAGTGCTACAGCTGTTAACTGAAAGAGTGGCAGTTCAAATCCACCAAGCGCTCCTTGGAAACTCTACGGGGCAGTTCTACTGTGCCCTATAGGGTTGCTCTGAGTTGAAATCAACTCAATGACAGTGTGTTTGGTTTTTAGTAGGGTAGTTCCTGTGTTTGTTGGAAAACAGTGAAAGAGGCAGGCCTAACAGTCAAGCATAGTAATCTAGTGGGCACTGTACAAAATTGTTACATGTGCTCATGCCAACACCCAAATCACCTGTCTTATGATTCTGAGTAGAGCACTATCACTTGCTTGACACAGGCATTCCTGTATAAATAAGCAAACCAGGCTGCTATAATAGGAGCATTACAAAAATTGAGTGTTATGTACAGAATACCCTGAAGGACTGACAGTGGCCAAGGGACACACTTTACAGGTCATGATGTGTGTGAATGACAGTCTGACAGTGCGGTACAATGGCTTTACTACCTGCCCTACAACCCCCCAGGCCATGGGACTGGTGGAAAGGATGAACGGTGTCCTGAAACAACAAATACAAATGCTTAGAGGCAAGGTGTCCCTGGAAGTGTGGACCGAGGTGATGCTTGAGCCTTTAAAGTTGATGAGTCTGGCTCCCACTGGGGCTTCAGATACTGTCTTAGACTAGGAGCTCAGAGTGACCCTTCAGCAATGATCCAAATGATGTCACAACTTTGGAAGTGTATCCACAAAGGTTGTTGCCAGAACAGAAAAGTATGGTCCTCCACACACCCTAGGACCTTGCACTGGGAAGAGGTACCATTTATCGGTGCCTGCTGTGGGTCATCCCATAGGGATGGGATTTGTTGTTGTTATTTTGTCCCTCTGGAAATGGAGAAACTGATCAGCCTAACATGGGAACCTACCACCCTGCTACACAGAGGGCCTTGGCAATCACACTTCACACTGAAAGGGGAAGATGGCTAAACCACAAGGGATAGAAGTGGGTCTCCTTTTCTGGCATACAGCAAAATGGGTGACTTTACTCACAACCTGTCAGGTGACCTCCCCAGGGCAGCAAGTATAGTTCACTCAGCCAGGAGAAATGCCTAAAGCAGCCACTGTTCTCAATGCAAGAGAGAAGGCCACTAGTGTGACCATAAGAAAGGGAGGAGAAGATTTATCTCTCTTGATATCTACTAAACACCTGTCTTTCCGACCATGGATATAGCCCACTCAGTATTCTTCCCTTTTGAGACTGCCAACCTCTTCCTAGAGTGGGCTCACAGCTTTGCTGTAACCTCCAGCAGAAGCAGCTGCTGAATCCATGGACAGCTCCTATTTTCAACCGCCAAAGGCAAGCCTTGGAGCGTGGAGCCCCAACCAGAACTGACTGAGCAGCCTTCTAGTTGCCATGATATTAGAAAGAGTCCTGGTCTTTTCCTGAGTATAGAGATAGTCCTCTTTGTCTATCTGTATTGCTGGTCTGGTCTGTGCTTTCAAATGCAGCAATGTAGTCTGCTCCTACAGTGATAAGTGTTTTTGGGGTCCTCGTGGACTTCAGAGCAGGGGGAATAGGCAGGATTGTAACAGTCAGACTCAAGGAGTAGACTGAAAGGGAAATAGACTTTGCGAGGCAGCCCATGGATGCCCTCATGATTTCTGTTAATTCGCTGCTGTTTCTGTTAGTTGACTGTTGTTTCTGTTAGTTCATTGCTATTTTCTAAGCCTCTGTTATGTGAACTTACTGAAGCAGTCTTATATAACTCTCTGGCTTGGAGCCACCTCTGGCCTTGACCACTACAAAACCTCCACCCCTATACTGGTGAGTGCAAAGATTGGCCTTGATCCATCTGCTGCTGGGGACTACTGTATCAATGTTTAAATCTACCTAACAAAGACTCCTTCACTGCCACATGGGAGAGTTGCCCTCTTCTTTCTTCTGTCTCTTGGTACCCTATAATTCTGAAGGCACATTTCAAGTTACTGGTCCATGCCTGGACACCAAGGAACCAAAGAACAAGGACCTTTGTCCAGAGTCAACTGAGACAGAAAGGCTTCCCCTAGGGCCAGTGGCCTGAATTCAAACTTCTAGCTGCCTAAACTTTGAAAGGAAACCCTGACGGCCTAGTGGTTAAGCGCTATGTCTGCCAACCAAAAGGTCAGCAGTTCAAATACAGCAGGTACTCCTTGGAAACTCTATGGTGCAGTTCCACTGTGTCATGCAGGGTCACTATGAGTCAAAACTGGCTCAACAGCAGTGGGATAAGCTTTAAAAAATAAATTTGTTTGTTAAGCCACCGCTTGGGGTATTTCTGTTACAGCAGCACTAAGTAACTAAGACAGCCCTATTGACAATTGGGGCCTAATAATTTTTTTCTGGTGGAGGTCATTCTGTACATTGCAGAATGTTTCCCATCATCCTTGGTCTCCATCCAATTATGACAACCAAAAAATGTCACCATGCATCCTCAAATGTCCCCTGGGGATGCAATAAATTGTCCCAGATTGGGAATTATTGCTTTAGAGTTTGCTACATTTATTATACTGGCCTCGGGGACCAAACTCTCCTCTTCTGCATTTTTCAAATCCCATAAACTAGATAAGTCCAGATTGTATATTTATCAAGACAGTAAAGAAAATTTGGAGATTAAAGATTTTAATGCATATAAATCTCAAAATTACTAGAGATGACTGTTCTCTGGACCTAGAATCCTTTTCTCATTGAATTCCTGGCAAGAGAACTCTCTTGGTCACTGCAGACTAACCCCTTTCGCCCAACGGGAGGGGTGTTTTGTTGCAGAACTCCATTGCCCAGAAACACACACACACCCATCTCCACATTTCTAATAGACCAGGCTCAGTGGCATCAGGCCTAAAGAAAATAGAGATGCTTCCTCATCATCCACACTTTAAAATCATTTTGCTAGACTCTGCATTATTTCAGAAACATTTACTGGTTGAATACGCACTCCCTTCTGGGAAAGCAAGGCCCTCTACCTACACATGTAACCTTACGATATGTCTGTAACACAAAATTACTTCAGGATATACTAGTAGAAGAAATATACATAAAGGAGTGATTTGTCCTATCCCTTCTTCCTGAATTCCACAAATAATGATAACTATAAGGTTGTTTTGAGTCAGAATCAACTTGATTGCCATGAGTTTTGATTTTGATTTTTACTGTTTGTCAAAATTTTAGTTCTACAGTCTTAAGCACTAGTGTAGTAGAATTTCAGTAGCACATTTCGCACTGTTTGTCACATCCCTGGAATAATGTCTGCCACATAAAAATGCTCAATACCAATTGAATTAATAAAAACCAACCCAAATTCCTTCTGTGCTTCTTGTAGTAGAATATAGAGAAGACCACAGTTTGTTTGTTTGCTTGTTTGTGTGTGTGTTTGTTTGTTTTCAAACTCAGGTTCAAATCTCCCAAGCCAAAACTAAGGAGAAAAAAATAGCAATAATTTGCAGTTGTAGGACACTGGCTATTCTCATTTTCAGTTGCTGAAACTAAGGCCCAGAAATATTAAGTTGTCAAGACCACTGGTAGAGCTACTGCTTTGAATCCAAGGTGGTCTGGTTCTAAATCCGTGCTACTACACATAGCAAAATACACACCTGTATTTCTCTACACCATCTGCTACTGCCTCTTCAGTCAAGTTCACATCTAAGAAGATCCAAGAGCATTGTGCTCTTCACGAGTATGTACCGGGGAGGAATTCTCCCTGCTACCGCCTCACCAATTACAAGATGTGCTCTGGGTGTTCTTTCAGCAATTGCTTCACCACTAACCTAAAAAGGTACATTTTCCAGATAGTCTTTTTAATCTTGCTTCCTGGACACTGAATTCAAGGAAGAACTTGCAAGTTAAATAGAAACAGAACCAGAGAAGAGCCACTGGGAGGTGAAGAGATTTGAAAAAGGCAGACAGTGGAAGGAAGAAATGAATGGGCATGAAAAAAGAGATGAGTTAAGGTATGTATGTAAGTGAAGGCTGCCATCTGTGGAGGAATGAAACATATATAAGGAATAACACATATGTAAGGGAAACTCTGGTGGCATAGTGGTTAAACGTTACGTCTCCTAACCAAAAGGCCAGCGGTTCAAATCCAGCAGGTGCTCCTCAGAAACACTATGGGGCAGTTCACTGTGAGTTAGTCAACTCAACTACTGTGACTTCTTGACTTTGAAGGGATAGAAGTTACAGGACACAGATTTGACATCACTAGAGGGAGAAAAATTCTAATGTTTGGAACTATCTAAGATGCACTATGAGGCAAGGAGTTTCAAATCCCTTCGAACACTTCAAACAGAAGCCAGATGATGTCGTAAAAGGAAATCCCTGCACCAACTGGGTGGTTGTTTAAGACGATCTTTTAATACTAAGGTTCTGTAAATACGAGATGATAAGAACAGTCTGAAGTTCAGTTCACAATCTGACGAGGTAAAAATTCAAGGAGAAGTCCTAACCCTCAAGAAAATGACTGGCTTTTTCTGGTTCCCCTGAGTAGCAGGGGCTACTTGAGCAAAACTCAGATTCTTTAATGACCATTGCCAACGCAGTTATCTTGCCTTCTCTTGTGACTGCATGTCTGTATACATTTTTACATACGGAATAATTAACAAGTTCAGCTAGATAATGAATAAAGAAGGAAGACCAAAGAAGAATTGATGTCTTTGAATTCTGTGTGGCTGAAGATTATTGACTATACCATAGGCTGCCAGAAGAAGAGACAAATGTGTCTTGAAAGAAGTACAGCCCGAATGCCCCTTACAAGTGATGATGGTGAGGCCTCATCTCACACACTTGAGACATGTTATCAGGAGGGGCCAGATCCTGCAGTAGGACCCCGTGCTTGGTCAAGTAGAGGGTCAGTGAAAAAGGGGAAGACTGTCAGTGAGATGAACTGACACAGTGGCTGCAACAGTGGGCTCAAACACAGCAAGCATCGTGCAGACGGCACAGGACCAAGCAGGGCTTCTTTCTGTTGTATATTGAGTTGCTATAACCAGGAAATGACTCTCAGGTACCTAACACTAATAACAATCAGTATGTGATCACAATTAACCTTTTATTCAAATTTATTGCAATAAATCTTAAACCAAACTGTCCCCTGTAGTCTTCTTAACACCAAACGGTAGATTTGTTCACCTAGTAAAGAATGTCTTGAGCATTGTGCTCTTTTAAAATCTATCTCTATGGGATCAAACTGACAACAGCAGCTTGAAATATTCGATAACAAACCTAGATGGCAGCAAGTTCACGTGTGGGAGGAACAACTTGGAAGAGGAGGGTGTGAATGGCTGCACAACTCCAAAGATGTAAGCAATGTCACTAAATTGTACAGTTAGAAACAGCTGAATTAGTGTATGATCAGCTGTGTGTATTGTCCAAAACAACAGCAAAAGTAGTATAGATTCCAAATTATTATAAAGATGTCATAAAAACAAAATTAATACAAATTTATGGTTCATATTAAAAAATAAAAAAACAAACTTGTTGCAATGTAGTTGATTTTGACGGATAGCAACCTTATGGAAGCGAGCAGACTTGCCCCGTAGAGTTTCCAAGATGCACCTAATTTGAAATGCCAGCCTTTCGGTTTGTAGGTGTAGCTAGTTACATACAGATAAAGCTTTTTCTTAGTTTGGAATACAGTAAAGCATGTACCTTGCATTGTCCACTCTAGTATGAGAACACCCCTCCTCTTCACCAAATAGCCCTGTAAAAGTAGCATTCCCTCCCTCTGCCAAGACTGTACAGAGAGCAGAGGTGAAAACAGAGGCAGCTGGCTCAGCATCCACACCTGTGGCTTTGAAATCCACAAGGAGGCTGTGAAGGTAAAAGACATGAGTAAAGAAGGGAAGGAAGAGGAAGGGAGAGTGTTGCTAGGAGATTAACGAAGGAGGGAGGGTAAGGGAAGCTGAGGAACTCATTCAATTCACATTTGCTTTAGCTCTTGTCTGAGTTAAAGACCAAGGAGGTGGGAACATTTACTAGTTTCTTTTCTTACCATCCTCCCTGCCCCAACATGTGTTACCTTTCTTTCAAGTCTAGGGTGAGCAATGAACTTGGCTTTCTAGAGCTGCATCTGCAACTCTTTACAAGAATGCATCACGGAAATCAGCAATCAAATGTTACGGTTTCTCCTTGCCCTTGGCATACCGAGCGTGGGTGGCAGACTGCAGAGAGAGCGGTGCCTGAACCGTTTCCGTTCCATAACATGCTACTGCTATTTGTTTTCTCGTGACTAGTGGGAAAAACATGTTTTTGGTTTTGTTGATTTCCCAGCGTCTAGAATATTTATTTCTCTGTTGAAAGGGTAGCTTTGGAAAGAGCAAGTCTCCCAGAACACCTGCTTGCAAGATAACTGGGAAGAAGTACAGATAGAAACTTCCCACAGCAGATTAATAATCAGACACTTTAAAGCCTTGAGAGAAAACACACAAAAGCAAAATTGCTTTTCGTTTCTCCTTTTATCTACACCATACCTAGAAATTCTTTTTATTTTGCTACTGATTTACAGCACTAAACAAAGAGAAAATCTTGTGGTTATACATAGTTTATGATAGCCCAATTGGACAGTTTAAACTCCAAAATCCTCTTCAAAGCCTGAATTGTTGAATTATTTGCAATGGATTTCTGCAACAACCAGTAAGCCAGTAATTACCAAACGTTCCTATTTTCTTTGTCCATAAGCATAGATGTATTTGTTGAGTTAGATTAACCGAAGCCAAAGGAAATACCAAAGATCGGTTGAAAGGTATTGTGGGTGATTAATTCATAGGCAGATTTTAGAAGGTCTCTAAATAAAGAAGTTTTTCCCTGTATATCTATGCTCATATTAAATAAACAGAACAAAGGACAAACAGATCTGTTCTGGAAGAAGTGCAACCAGGGTGCTCCTTGGAAGCAAAGATGGTGAGAATGCACCGTACATACTTTGGCTATGCAGTCAACATGCCTCAGTCCCAAGAGAAGAACATCATGTTTGGTAGAGTGGAAGGTCAGTGAAAAAGAGGAAGACTCTCAACGAGATGAACTGGCGCAGTGCTGCAATGACATGCTTAAGCATAGTAACAATTGTGGGCATGGTGCAGTATTTTGTTCTGTTGTGCATAGAGTTGCTATGAGTCAGAACTGACTCCACGGTGCCTAACAACAACAACAAAATCTATGCTCATTAGAATGGCATATTGGTGGTTCAGTGGTAGAATTCTCACTTTCAATAGAGGACACCTAGTTTTGATTCCTGGCCAATGTACCTCAAGGGCAGCAACCAGACACCCATCCACCAGTGGAGGTCTGAGGGTTGCGATGACGGTGAAAAGGTTCCAGTGGGCTTCCCGACTAAGACAGAGTAGAAGCAAAGGCCTGGTGGTCTCTAATCAAAAATCAGACAGTGGAAACCCTAGAGATGACAACAGTATGATCCAGTGTTTTAGCCAGGCTAAAACATGGCAACCTAGTCAAAAAAATGCATAGAATTCCCAGTTGGCAGATTGAGATTTTCATCCTTGAGGATGAGTTTTCTCTTTCAGGAAAGAGGAAAATCACTCCAAGCTATCATGACTGACAACATTCAAAAGACTCTGTCACAATCTTTGACGACGATTCTATAAAAGAAGTCAAAATACGTGGATGCCCGCCAACACTCTTTGAGTGAATGTCCAGACTTCCAAGGTGACTGCTCTGAAAGGGACAACATGCATTTGACATTACAGCAGCCACACTTTACAGTTACATCTTGAGTGTAATATCCCTCTAGTATGTTATCAAAGCATTCCAATTATTGGAGACTAAACTAATGAGATTTTATTGCGGTCATTAAGTGAAATTCTCGTCTCTCAGGACTTTACTTTTCTGATGAGCAGGTTGTCATCGACTGCTGGTCTCCCTCAACTCATGGTGGCCCCATGCACAACAGGATACTGCCTGGTGCCTTATCGTCACCATCATCAGTTGCGGATCATACTGTTGTCATCATAGTGTTTCCATCGGCTGATTCCATGTTTTAACCAGGTTGTAATAGACATGCTGGCTCTGGGTAATTCCAAAGAAAAATTATAAAAATATCTATAAGATAAAAATAAAAATATCTATAAGATATTTAAGGCATAAATATTTCTCTTCACACAGATACTTCTATAAAGCATTAACATACCTTATCTATATATGTAGAAAGTATAGATTGGTAAATTAGTCTTATTTTTTGGTCACATCTCAAATGATGCATCTTAATAAGAAAAACAACAGTGTTCTTTAGCATATTTAAACTATACCATGGGACCCAGAACACTGGTTTTGAAAAGTCTTAAGTTCAAATTTGAGCTCTATTATATTACTAGTTGTTTAAACAAGGACATGTTTCTCAACCTCCACCAAATTTCAGCTTTCTCATCTGTATACAAGGAGTATAAAATACATTTTAGAATTAAAGGAGGTGACATGTGCAAATTATCTGACACAGGTCCCAGTATTTAATAATATCTGTAGATTGACAGCATTTTTAAAGATATACCATTGTTTTTTATGAAAATGGAGGATTCTTAGGATAAATTCATCTCATCGCTCTGTCTGTTAGATCAGATCCAGTAGTCTTAGTTATCTGACAATACTCCATTGTCAAAATTACTGTATGCAACTGAAAGCAAACTATATTTGCTTTTTAAGGATCTATTTTGGATGTATTTTATTTTGTCTTCTATATGTCTAATATTTTCTGTGGAGTTCATGTGGTTTGTTGTTGCTCTGTTTTACTGTATACTTTTTCCACAGCCAATAAGTAGAACTGAGGAGGTTTTCTGAAACTAGAATGGAAACTCTCTCAGCTCTTCCACTGGCTTAGTGTGCTATTCACAAGTCATTAAACAAATCAAAGCACTGTTGTAATTCTAGGGTGGCCACTGATGCAGAATTGGAATTCCGACTTAAGCACTGTGGTTTAGAATGTGTCTGCTAAGTTGTCAAGGTTGTTAGATTTCAAGTGCTTGACTTTGGAAAGGATTTGGACAGAATTTGATAGACAGAGGCTAACCCAGGCCTACAACTCAGTTCACCTCTGAAATGAAAAGGTCATCTTCCCTTCTTTTCCCTCCTTCACCCCCTCTCCCTTAACCTTGTTTCTCCCCATGGCCCAATCACCCAGTAGACAGACCATGCCTTGAGAGAGAACACAGGGCAAGCTGACTCAGGAGAAATGCCCCCCTCTCTATAGGAGGGGGGACTTCCATTCTGTTTCAAGCTGGACTTGTAATCAATATATCATTAGCAAAGGAGAGAGACAGGAAGTGGATATGCACCCAGCATAAAGCAATTTGGACACATCAGTTACCCTGAAATGTGCCGCACGCCAAGGCGACAGGAGCATTCCACACTGAATTTCTCTGCTTCAGTCAAGCAGCTTTATAGACAAGCATGGTCACATGCTCAGGAAAAGTTCAAATTCCAGGAATATTTTCTTACTGCTTGTTCAGTCCCCAAGCTCTCTCTAATGGTTTACTTTTAACCGCAGCCTATATCATTTGCCTTTGGAAGAAATTCCCTGATACATTTTTTAAAAAAGGAAATCTGTGCCTTAATTCACCTTGTAAGTAAGAGGGAACACTGATGATGTAGTGGTTGAGATCTATGCTATAGCTACTGACCAGAAGGCTGGCAGCTGGAATCCACCAGGTGCTCCTTGAAAACTCTACAGGACATTTCTTCTAGAGGATGGCTATGAGTCAGGATCAAGTTGATGTCACCTTTTTTTTTGGTAGCTAAGAGTGTTTACACTAAATTGTTTTGCTTTTCAGCAGCACAACTATCGTGAGGGTAAACACTTTGATGATGTTCCCCTCTTCAACTACCCCCTTCAAAAACTGCAGCAAGCCGCTATGGTGAGCACACGATGATACATAAAATCAAGAATGAGAGCACAGAACGATTTACAAAATTCTTCCCTAATTTTTCATGCCAGTCAGCATTCCAAAGTTCTTCCCAAGTTATTTACTTTTTCATTTTTTAATTTCCACTAAAGTTACCTTGAACCACCACTATCTAGACCTCCCTTGGGGATGTTTATCTTGCTCCCTGCTCACCTGTAAGAAGCCTATTTTCTTCTCTTCAGATATCTTGACATCTCTATCTTCAAACTGGCCCCCAGTTTAACGGGATGAATCTTTGACAAGTCAATGGCTAGCCTGACCTACTTTACTTATGGAAAGTATTTTTTTTTTTTTTTTTTGCTTTATTTTGCCAGGAACGAGGATATGCTTGTGCTGATCCAGCTTCATTTTCTCATTTGAATGGGGATAGAGGTTCAGGCTACGGACCTTGAATGCGGTCCAGCTAACTGGTCAATGTGGGGATTGAATCTGTAACCTTAGCCTCATTAACATCATGTTCCAACTAATTGATTGACCTGGTCCTAATCCAGGCTGGCTCTATCCTGCTTTCTATTCCCAGCCCTATATCCAATGAATTTTTAAGGGCATGAAGGGTTGTAGTGAGAATATCTGTCTTTTACAGATAAGTATTTTGAGGAAGAAATGTACCTAGTTGTTGAGATTGCTTTAAAGAATCAAGACTGAGAATGCTTTTTGGAACACTACAAACGTAGGACTGTTATTCTGTTTGGTCTCCACATAGAAACAAGTATTAAAACATGTATCTGTGTAGTAAAGATTAGCTTGACCTCAAACAACCCTTCCAGTCCCCATCCTTGTCCTTCGTACAGTTACTTGCCCTATCAGTGCAGTCCAGAATAAAGAGGAGACTGGCTAGCAACATGGATCCATTACTAAATACTAGTTTTAAAACATGTGACTTTTGTCTGTTTGCCTAATTAGCCAATTTAGAAGCCTACCTATTTTAAATAAATTCACTGCCTAGCAACTCTCCATAGATTTGGGTTTCAATCTTATTTTACTGTTGCTAGGATTAGAAGCTCATAGGTTAGTCTAGCCTGTTCATTCAGTGAGTGTTTTAGTCAGCTAGAGCTGCTCTAACAGAAATACCACAGAGTGGATGGCTTTAACAAAGGAAGGTTTATTCTTACACAGTCCAGTAGGCTACAAGTCCAAATTCAGGATGTCTGCCCCAGGGGAAGGCTTTGCCCCCTGTTAGCTCTGGAAGGAAGTCTGGTATTGCAGCAGTCTTTTTCCAGGGAGCATCTTGGCACAGGGACCTCAGGTCTGAAGGACGCGTTCTTCTCCTTGATGGTGTGAGGTTCCCAATTCTCTGTTTGCTTCTCTTTCCTTTTATCTCTTGTAGGATGAAAGGATTAAGGGTGGGGCAAGCCATACTCCTGGGAAACTCCCTTTACAATGGAACAAGGAGGTAATCCTATGAAGGCATTTACAGTCCCATCCTAATCCTTTAACATGCAGCACAGGCAAATCACAAAATGGAGGGCAATCACAAAATATTGGGAATCATGGCCCAGTCACATGGCTGCACTTATTTCTGGGGGGACACAATTCAATCCATGACAGTAGTCATTGCTATGCATGAGACAACAGACTAAGAATGTGTGAAGATACAGCGGGGAAAATGAGACATGTGCAAGAAGCTATAACACAAGGTAGAATGTGATACACGTCACCAGAAAGCCATAGAGTATTGTAGACTTCCATACATGAGAAATGTAAATTCTGATTCAAAAAGGCTAAGAACATTTCCATGAAGTGGATTTCCTTGCTTGTAATATGAAGCAAAAGAGAATCTGGACACACTCCAAATGGAGGAAAGGGTTTCCAAGTCTCTAACTAAAACCAGGTGAATGAGTCCGAGAGCAAAAGGCCTGGTAGGAACGGGACTAATAACCGGACTGGGAAGAGCATATAGAGAAGTCATTGGAAATACAATTAAAAGCGAACACCAGAGGAAGGAGTCTTGAAAACTAGATGGAAAGATTTGGACAGTATGTCAGCCAGGATTCATCAGAGAAACTGATAAGTAGGAGATTATCTGTCTATCTATCTATCATCTATCAAATTTATTTCAAGGAACTGACTTATATGACTGTGGAGGCTGGCAGTTTTGCAAAGTACAGGGCAGGCCAGAAGGCTAGAAACTCTTTGGCAGGAGCTCAGATAGTCTGGAATCAGAGTTTCTACTTGAAATACTTCAGTTTTTTCTCTTAAGGCCTTTCAATATATTGTCAGTACCAGCCATACCCAAAATACCTTTGTAGCAATTATATTTGATTAAATAACTAGTTAGTATAGCCAACCTGTCACATACAAAGAATTACCTCAGGAGATAATACACAACACTAAAAACAAATTTGTGTTTGATGTATTTTGTGTTTAGCAAGTTAATCAATATGGAGAAAAAACAATCTGGACAGTGCTAGTCTCAACAAGGATATTAAGCCAACCTAAGTGAACAGTTATTAGGTTGTGAATAGAGTAGCACAGTGAAAACAAATAGGAAGGAACAAATGAAGGCTCAAAAACAAACAGGAAAACCCACTGCTGTTGTGTCAATGCCACCCTAGAGGACAGAGTAGGACTGCCCCAAAGAGTTTCCAAGAAGCACCTGGTGGATTCAAACTGCTGACCTTTTTGTTAGCACCCATAGCACTTAGGCACTACACTACCAGTGTTTCCAATTAAGACTTTACATAATTAAAATTACTGAGACATCACAGACCAGCTTTTAGGAAGATGAAGGTCCAAAGCCAAATAGCGTTCCACACTGTAAACAAGAGCACAAAGCAAAAACAGAGAGTATAATTAGAAGGAAAACTGGTTTAAATACATGTTTTTTCATATGACCCTGCCTCCATTACAGATTACGATTTTGTTGGATAATTCAAGTAAGTTAAATTGCTTTCAAGGAACAGGCCATTAACTCCAAAGTTCAACTGATTCATCTCAAAAACTGATCATTCAATAGAACAGAGAATTTCCACCAGGTCCCAGTGCAAGCTGTGATATAGGACAATCAAAGGTCCTTTTATGTTTTCACCTTTATAACAATGATCAGGTTTTGGCTTACAGACTTTACAGAGTGAATATTTTATAAATCATATTCGCCCAAGAAAACTACGCACAGGTCTTCTAGTAAATGTTGTTCTCTGCTCATAGAAGCTCATTGTCCAATGTGGAAGGGGAGCATCTTTCCCTCACTTTATTTACTTTCTCCCTACCTACCAGGCTCTGGTGATGAAGTGGTTAAGCACTTGGCTGCTGACAAAAAGGTCAGCAGTTTGAATCCACTAGCCACTCCTCGGAAACCCTGTGGAACAGCTCTACTCATAGCGTCACTATGAATTAGAATCAACTCAGTGGCAAAAGGTTTGTATTTTTGGTTTTGGCTTCTCAGTCCACATTCCTTTGCAATGTAGTTTCCACCCTCAGCATTCATCTAAAATAGCCATTTCAAGAATACCCACCCCAAATCCACTGCCATCGAGTTGGGTCCAACTCATAATGACCCTAGAGGTCAGAGTACTACTGCCCCATAGAGTTTACAAGGAGCACCTAGTGGATTTGAACTGCTGACATTTTGGTTAGCAGACATAGCACTTAACCCATTATGCCATAAGGATTTCCATTTCAAGAATATTTACGTCAGTATAATCATCACAGTGAAGAAGTTATGTCAGTTCTCATTTACTTTGCTCTATCCACAATATTTCACACTTCAGCAGTTTTTCTAATAACTCTCTTACCATTCAACCACCGCTTTCTCAACAATGCACACAATAAGTCATCAAACAGCAATAAACTCATATCTATCAATAATTATGTTGAATGCACATGGATTAATGCACCAGTAAAGAGACAGAGAGTGGCAGAACAGATAAGAAAACACAATCCATCTATGTTGTCTTACACACACCTTAAACTTAAAGACTGAAACTAAAACTCAAAGAATGGAAAACATATATCAAGCAAGCCAGCCAAGTGCCGTCGAGTTGGATAACAGCAGGAGTGGCAGTATTAATTTCCCATAAAATGGACTTTAACATAAAATCCACCACAATGGATAAGGAAGGACTCTAGATAATGAGTAAAGGGTCAACACATCGGGAGGATATAACCATATTAAATATTTACGCACTCAAGGATAGGGCTCCTAAATACACAAAATGAACTCTAACAGCACTGAAAAGAGAACTTTGCCTCTCCACAGTAATAGTAGGAAATTTCAGCACATTACTTTTGGTGAAAGATGAAAGATGTAGAAAAAAGCTCAGTAAAGACATGGAAGATCTAAATGCCACAATCAACCAACTTGACCTCGTAGACATATATCAAGCACTCCACCAAACAGCAGCCTAGTATTTTCTGTTTAATCTTGATATAGTTTTCTGAGAGGTTATTTTCTGGCCTATTTCCATGTATTGCTCATTTAAATGTGCTTTTCTTTGAGGACCTCATTTCCGCTCATAGCTGCAACTGTTTGTTTGTTTGTTTGTTTTGTTTTTCCTTCTGCAACTCTTCCTACAGAAAGAAAAAAGAAAACAAAGAACTCTCAGGAAGTCTCAGGTGATAGTAATTTGCTAAAGTTACGGCATAGATGGACATATGGGGAAGAGTAGCTGGAGGAAGACAGATAGATCTGCAAGACCAGGTCTTGAAGGGCCTCAGTGCTAAAATAAAATAAAAAACTTCTCTACAGGCAAAGGAGAATGAGTCAAAAGTTTTCAATAGGGTGGCAATAAGATCACATTTTTTTATTTGTTCATTTCAGAAGGGCCACACGGTAGCATCACGAGGAATATTCAAAGCAAGAATATTCAACTCCCATCAGTTGTCACTATGTTGAGAAGGACTCTGAAACTACACTGAGGCTAAACTGGAAAAATGCGATAATTACATGCCCAGGTACTGCTTGCTATTCCAGGGTCAACACCCAAAAGACACCAGTGCTGTCACTACATCAATTCCGGAAAACATATCCAATTTCACCACATAATATCTAGGATATGTAAGGTTTATTGAAGATTTAATGTCAACATAAGTCATGGGAAGCTTAAGTTTCTGAGAGAAATGAGATTTTTTTCTTCACTGTTAAAAATAACTGTGGCTGTCAATGTCATAACTGTAGAGAAGCACAGATGATGTGTCATACAGCTGCCACCAAAGGTTTTAGAGAGTGAGGCCAGGCTGCATCTAAAAGCCAGAATAGAAATTATGAAGTTTGAAATTAAGTTAATGTCAGTAGTGCCGGAGACAAGAGGATGAGTTGAATGATATTAAAGATGTGGCTCAAGTTCATCGACAGAACTATGGAGTCATGGTAATTTAATTGGAAGGTGAAAGAAGAACAACTCACAAAGAAAACAGAGAATAAAGAGCCTCAAGGCATGAGAAAAATGTTGAGAGAGTAGCGTCACAAAAGGCCAACTCCAGTACAGAAACAATGTAAAATGGTGCAGAGGTGCAATTTGAAATGACTGAAAGACGTCCATTGAATCCTGCTGCTAGGGTAATTGACCCTGACAACAATCTCAATGTACCAATGGGAGGAGAAGATAAGTTAACAATCTTCATTTCCTCACCTCCCATTCACCCCTCTGAAGAAGCAAGGCTATAAAAACAAGAAAAGTAAAGCTACAGCAAACTTAAGGTCATTTTCCCTTTTTGCTATTGTTTTTGAGATGGGAAAGATTTGAGCAGATTCTAGATAGAAGAGACAGCTCTTTGAGAAGGCCACAGAGAATACAGAGAAAGGTCACTGAGCTTCTAGGAGAAGGGGAAGAATCAGGAGCGGAATGAGAAAGAAGGTAACAGGTAAAGTAAGTGTAGATGGTGGTGAATTTGTAAGTGTGGGGGCAGGAAGCTGGGGGAACTCAGACATCACGGACTTGTTTTGTTCCATGAACTAGGCTCATTTCCTGAAGACAGTGGAGAGGTGGAGGACCACAGAAGGATAACGTGTACTTAATGTTATGGTCAAATAGAGACCAGTGACTAATCACAATTGAAAGATTATTTGAAGCATCTCTGAATATTTAACTATGGTTTCCAAAATGGACTCAGTAGATTTTACTGTCATTGAGTCGATTCTGACTCATAGTGACCCTATAGGACAGAGTAGAACTGTTCCATAGAGTTTTCAAGGAGTGCCTGGTAGATTTGAAATGCTAATCTTTTGGTTAGCCGTCAACGCACTTAACCACTATGCCATCAGGATTTCCTGGATAGTTCTCTTAAAATCCAAACCCACAGCTATCAAATCGATTCCAATGCATAGTGACCCTAAAGGACAGAGTAGAACTGCATCATAGGGTTTCTAGGGGGCACCTGGTGGATTCAAACTACCAGTCTACTAATTAGCAGCCATAGCTTTTAAATACTACACAGCCAGGGTTTCTAATAGCCCTCTTAGTGTGGTAAAACTTGTGCTTGGTTGTTTGCAACAATGCCAGAAAAGCAAGGCCTGAGTGATTCTCTGCTTTTTCAGTTTGTCCTTAGAAGGTGAAGGCCCCCAATTTTGTTACCCCTGGGCATCAGCTAAAGCCAATTATTAGTAAGACTAAATGATGTTGTTTGAGATTCGAGTCCTTGAAGGAAGTTTCTTGCGAACTTTGTTGACAATAGTGATTCTTCTAACTTTGCATTGTTCTTGTGATCTAGTTATCCTACTGGCTCCCTATAAAGCTTTATTATGGGGTGGTCTCCAACGGCAGACCAGCATCTAAGTTCGTTCCTCCAACCCAATCCTATCAAACTTTATTTTCTTTAGGTATCTCTAAACTAAAGGTTTCTATTTGAGGGGTAGCTGTCTTTTCAGTGACCACACACACCTCTTTCTTCAATAAAATTTATAAGTCTCCTTCTCATCTGTTTAATACAGGTAACTCTACCGCAGGACAGAAAACTAATAAGCTGTTTCCAAGAACTGACTTCAAATATTCTACTTCAGATGTGAGATCAGCAGCTAGATTCCAGGTGAGCTGTTGAATCTCAACAGTGGTTTAATAGATACTAAAGGAAAGAATAGTTTCAATGATTATAAACTTGGTGTCATGATTGCTTGATTCCTTAAGGTAGAGGCCTTAATCAGCTGGCAAAAAGTTGATGTGAGATTCTAGTTTTGACATCTCTTAGTATTTTCAATGAGTCTCTGCAGAAATATGAATGTTTTGTGCTTACTGGGTGTCCTATATTCATATCCCAATTGGGGGGTTATACAGTGTAAGCACATGCACAATATAATATTCAAAATCTGAAAAATTCTGAATAGTGAAGCCGATCCACCCTTGTAGGTTTCACGCTGGACAATGGGAGCCTGTACTTCTGTTTATCCTCACAAAACGTGAACGCTGTGTGTCTGAACATTTAGTGATACCATAATGATCGTTTAACCTTTATTTTCCAGAACCTACCTGGTGGCATAGCCATTGAGTGCTATGGCTGCTAATCAAAAGGATGGCAGTTCTAATCCTCCTTAGAAACTCTATGGGGCAGTTCTAATCTGTCCTACAGGGTTGTTATGAGTTGGAATCTACAACAGCACGTTTGGATGTTTTATTTTTTTTTGTTTTTGGTAGTGGTCTTCAAACTGTACTGGATGTTGCAATCACCTGAGAAGCTTTAAAAACTCCTGTAGCATGATTCTCACAGCCAGACATTCTGATGCAACTGAGAAGGGCTATGTCCTGAGAGGAGACCATTGAGTGGTGCACACTCATTCATCTGCTAACCAAAAGTTTGCAGCTTTGAATCTGCCTAGAGATGCTTTGGAGGAAAGATGATGCAATCTACTTCCAAAAAATCAGCCACTGAAAATCTTATGGAGCACAGTTTTACTCAAACACATGTGGAGTAGCCATTGTGCTGGAATTGACTCAAAAGCAGCAGGCATGCTATGGTATATGATAAGAAAGCAGAAAGCCAAACCCACTGCCTTTGAGCCAGTTCCAACTCACAGCAATCCCATAGGCCACAAGAGAACTGCCCCAAGGTTTCCAAGGAGCACCTGGCAGATTCAAACTGCCCACCTTTTGGTTAGTGAATATAGCATTTAACCACTATGCCACCAAGTGTTCCATATGACGAGGGTGATTCTGGAGCCCTGGTAGCACAGAGCTTAAGAGCCACAGCTGCTAAATAAAAGGTCAGCAGTTCAAATCTGCCAGCTACTCCTTAGAAATCTTATGGGGCAGTTCTACTCTGCTCTATAGGGTCACTGAGTTGAAATTGACTCAATGGCAAGGAGTTTGTTTCCCAGTGACTCTAACTTGAAGCAAAGTTTGAAGACACTGTTGTAACTCATAGCAGACTTACTTCTGGGATCCTCAATCTCAATGGATTAGAGCCCAAATATCATGAGGATTGTTCTATGACATGTGAATTAAATCAGACTGCACAGACACTTTCCTTATGCCATAGAACCACAATATGTTTTGCTGTACAATGGGCTGTGTTTCCTGTTTGTAATTTTGCATGAGACTTTCAAGCCCTGGTCACCCATTGGAGAAGAACTATAACCACTAACCTAAATGTTGGCAGTTTGAATCTACCAGCCACTCCTTGGAACCCGTATGGAGCAGTTCCGTTCTGTCCTGTAGGGTGGCTAGGAGATGGAATTGGCTGGACAGCAATGGGTTTTATTGTAACCATACTCACAACATCATCACTAGATACAAACTACAGCACAAAGATCTTTAGTTTTCTACCCTAGTTATATACTCCACAAAGGATGGGGAGAAAAGTGTAACAGCTACATTTAGCTACTCACAGCCTCCAAAATAAAGTTTCAATGATCAACATATTTAATTATGTAACAACTGTTTTTTGTTGCCCCAGTTAAATGATTTGTTGTGCAAGCTTCATGTATTTATTAAATAATTTGTCCTGTTATTGTTCTAGCTACTTATGAAAAGAAGGATGCTACTGTCTAATGTGTTCGCTACTGTCTAATGTGTTCGCTACTGTCTAATGTGTTGGCTCTCAGCTTAACGCCATCCAACTTAGGTTGTGATTACCTAAAAATAAGAAGGATAAGTAGATAAGAGTTGAGCTTCCACGAAGCTTGGTGGTCAGTTTTAATTATGCTGGTTCCCAAGTGCATCTCTGATTCATTCATTTAGACAAACTGAATAACTTCAAAAGGATTATGTTCTGAAGTGTACTCAATGTATGACAACTTTCCGAAGATGCAAGGAGGCGGGATATAGTTAAGTCTGTAGACCACACTGGATTTCAAAACTCAATGGCACCACTTTTTCAGGATTAAAAGTAGGCATCTTAAAGCACAGAGTCTTACTTTGCAAAGAATGGAGACAAATTTAAATCTTTTTCAAGTGATGTAGATGGAAAATTCTCCTCATTGGTGATTGAGTTATAATGTAGCAAATTCACTTCAGTTTATGGAAAAGGTTTTTCATCCTTAAGGAGGTAAATGAATTAGTGATAAACTCTGTCAGCCGGGAGCATCAGGCAGTCATTTTCGCAAGGGAAGAATGTCGAAAAAGTATACATTTATTATTTGTCACAACTTCAAACAAAATAACTTGATTTCACCACCGACAATGTGGCTAGTTCTGTTACCTAGAGGTTCAAAACCAGAATTCGTTTTCATCAGCAGATGTTATTTCTCTCCATATTTTTGCATTGTCAGCCAGCCAAATAGCAATTAAGGCACAGCCTGCTTCGGAATTTGTGAGGCAATACAGCACGTAACATACATTGATTAAGCCAGCCTTCTCCAAGTGCTGTTTTTTGATGTGTCTTGCTTCTCTGGAAACTAGAATCCTGGCTGCAATTGTCAATTGTAGGTCATCAAAAAGGGAGAAAAACTTATAATAATTGGAGGGATCTTTCACTTTGGATATAATAATAAGCACACAAGGATTCGTTGAGAAGAGTGATGGATCTGTATTGTTAACTATTTACGGTCAGGTAAACTGGACCCCCTGAGTTTACAAATGGCTAACATATGTGACCACCAACCAAAAGGTTGGAGGTTTGAGTCTACTTAGAGATGACTTGGAAGCAAAGTACTGGGACCTTCATAAAAAGCAGTGATTGGATATCCTATGGAGCAAACTTTTCCTCTGACACACATGGAGTAGCCAACTGGCTGTCTTTTAAACTAATAAATGAATCTATGTTTATAGCTTGTGGTTCCATAGTTTCCAATCCTGCCTCACTAAGGAGTTGCTAAACTCATGTGAACATGAGAAAAGTGGTATCTGTGCTCTAGATCTATTCGGACTCTCCAGTGGCACAGTGGTTAAGAGGCTGGTAGCTAATCGAAAGATGGGCAGTTTAAATCCACTGACCACTCCTTGAAAACCCTATGGAGGGAGGTTCTACTGCATCCTACAGGGATGTTATGAGTTGGAAGTTAACCAAGGGCAGTGTGTTTTGATTTGTTTTCATGGTCCTCATCTTGGCTTCTACACAGACCGTCCTCTGTGCCCTACACTTGCCTGCACTAGAATAAGTGTCTCTTGTATAGACGCTTCTGGACCATTCACAGAAAATTCTGTCTCTGTCTGCAGTGGCTTACAATCGACAGTTTATCAACCACTTCTATATCTGTTGTTAGCATCCCATGCACAAATAGACTGTATCATTGCCATCCACGGAGGTTTCACTGACGAAGTTTCAAAAGTGGATCACCACGCCTTTCCTCCTACTCTTAGTCTGGAAGCTCAGCTGAAACCTATTCAGCATCATAGCAGCATGCAGTCCTCCACTGACAGATGGTGGCTAAACGGTGACTGAGGACTGAACTCGAGTTTCCTACATGGCAGGTGAGAATTCTACCACGGAGCCACCACTGCCCTCTCTGTATCTGTTGTTGTTGGGTGCCATGGAATTAATGTTCACTCATAGGGACCCCGTGTGATAGAAGACAAGTGCCTCTTAGGGTTTTCTAGGCTACAATCTTCATGAGACCAGATCGCCAGGTCTTTCTCCCCCTGGACCACTGGATGAAGTCAAACTGCCAACCTTTTGGATAGCAACTGATGCGCCAATAGCAGCTATTACACAGTTCTAGGCAATGCTGACAGCTGAAGTTTGATGTTTCCCCCGCTAGGTGCACAGTGTTCTCTTCTGGGAAGGATGTCTGTCTTCTTGTAGTGTTCTGTAGCTCTCAGGACTTGCTCCATCAGTCATCTCCCCCGCATCGTACACTGAGTCCTGCTGCCACGGCATGAGGACCCTTTTGCCCCAGTACTGGGGAGGAGGCACAGGAAGGGGTAGAAGAGGGGGAGGCTGGCAGTGTCTGAGGGATCTTTTTAAAGGCATCCTGAGTGTGCATAGCGACACTATACCAGTTATTGTCAACTTGGAATTCACTCATGGCAGCTCCATGTATGCCAGAGGTGAATTGTAGCCCTTAGAGTTTTCAATGACCAATTTTTCAGCAACCGATTTCCAAGACTTTCTTCCAAGGCACCTCTGTGTAGATTCAAACCTCGAATCTTTTGGTTAGCAATGAAGCACTTTAACAGCTTGCAACACCGAGTAACTAATAACACTATAGCACTCTCAGATACAATACCACCACTCTCTGTTCCTTCTCTCCAACACAAAGCAAAGATACAGAATCAAGTCTTAAGTGATTCAGGACTTGCAGTTTGTCAAAGGAACAATTACTCTCATTTCTGAATAAGACAGTAATACAGACCACAGATTCCCAAGTGGAAAAGCTCGATATCCAGTCATGAATATGCTGCCTCATGTTTATCATTATCTTCCTTTAGTCTAGTCACTGAGACTTCCACTGTTGATTCATTCAAGAAACACTGATGAGGTTTCCTTTTGGTCTGGGTGTCCTAGGGGTTGCTGGGAAACCCAAGGTGACAAAGGTAGTCTCTCTGCCCTGGGGAGCTTCATCCAGAGGATCTCATGTTTTGATTGCAGCTTGTTTTCCAGCCATGTGGTTTCTTTGTGGTCATAAGCTCTCCCTTCTTTGGAGAGAATCATTGTCAAGGTCACCGATCAGCTGGCTCTGCTGCAGCTTCCTTAACGTCAGTGCCCCCATGTATTAGAAGTGGTTTATTACTGTTGTTAGCTTCCATCTAGTCGGCTCCAATCCACAGTGGCCCCACCTAAAACAAACGAAACATTGCCTAGTCCCATATCATTTTCATGATCATTGGTATTGTGGATGCTGTATTTTGTGTGTCTTCCAACTGAGGAGGTTCATCTTCTGGCACTCTACTGGACAATGCTCTCCTGTGATCTTAAGGTTTTTGTTGGCTAATTTTTGGAAGTAGCTTTTTCATAGACTGACTTCAGAGCATCTTAGTCTGGAAGAGCTGCGGAAACCTGCCCACCATGGGTGACTCTGTTGATCTTTGAAATAACAGTGGCATAGCTCCCACTATTACAACAACGTTCAAGCCATCACAAGACAACACGTTGACAGATAGGTGGTGGATTAAAGTGGCTACCAACTCTAAATTCTGAGTCCCAGGAAAAAATAAACTTATGAAAGGGAAGTTTGGTTTGCTTATATAGTTTTTATGTCTTAACTTTATTTATTTATTTTGAAATCTTCACAGGGAGACAGTCTGGCAGTACTCTTTTTCTTGTAAACAGGCAATGAAAATAAATTAAGCACACGTATGAGAAGCATGGCATCAATTTGAGGACAGACTTTTTGTGCTGGTAGGCACCGTATATGTGTTGTGTTGAACTGGGCTGAATTGACACATGGTAGAGCTAGTATGCACTGTGAAGTACTGCTGCCTAGTATGCAGAGGTGGTTAACTGAAAATTGTTCTTTGTTTCTAGATGTTCTCAGCCATGTCTAGTTGTTTACTCATATCACCCTTTCTTGTCAGCTTGTGTAGCTGTAGGGCCAGATCCACAAGTGGTAGTGTCACAAGTGGTGTGTATGTCCACACCAGTGTTGAAGTCGACATCTTTAAGAAAGTGTCATGGGAAGGCAGGGGTGTATCCAAGGTGGATCTTGGCAGTAGGACTAGAAGCCAGCAGTAAAAGGTACAGCAGTGTTGTTATGCAGGCCTTTATTATAACCCCGAAATCACACACCAAGGCTACTTTGGATCTCACGTAAGTGTGATGAGTAAAATATAACTTAACAATACTGTCTATTTGATTCTCATTTATGGAGCTACTTAATAATATCCTCATATCTAAATGCTGAACCCCTCAAAAGGTGGGACAAAACTTGACACTAGATAACTAGAGATTGACCCTGAGTTTTTGTGGAATATTTTTTGCTTAACATAACAGTGATATCCCTAACCAAACGCACTTCCTTGTGGTTTAATGACAAGATGGAGTTTAGAATAGGTAGACTCAGTAATGACTAATCCCTAAGCCACATTACATGTCACCATCAGCATGACCTTTGTTGCTGCTGGGTGCCCTCAAATTGATTCCAACTCACAGGAATACTGTAGGACAGAATAGGATGCCCCCACTGGGTTTCCTAGACTAGAATCTTTATGGAAGGTGAGCGGCCTCATCTTTGTCTCACAAAACCACTGGTGGTTTCAAATCATTAACTATTTGGTTAGCAACTAAGCACTAAAACCCAAAACCAAACCCACTGCTGTTGAGTTGATTCTGACTTATAGTGACCCTGTAGGACAAAGTAGAACTGCCCCATAGAGTTTCCAAGGAATGCTCAGAGGATCTGAACAGCTGACCTTTTTTTTTTAGCAGATGTAGCACTTAACCACTATACCACCAGGGTTTCCAACTAAGTATTAGCAAATAAAATTAGTAGCTATTAAGCTTGAATGCTCAAAACTGTATGCCTCATAGCAAGCTGGTTCAGCACATAAGTAGCCAGTTATTGAAAATTCTACTACCCCAAAACAAAATAAACCAACTGCCATCTAGTCAATTCCAACTCAGAGTGACCTTATGGGACAGAGTAGAACTGCCCCATAATCTACTATGGGATAGAGACCACTGTCATTTTGACTAAATTGGAATAATTAATTAATCCATATTAATAAAGTAGGACAGCTTCAGCTAAATTGCCTTTCTTGCTTCCTGTCCTCCCTTCCTTTCATCTCAACACCAACACAACTCAGACGAAAATTTTTGACAAAATTGAAATTCCTTCCAGGCCAGAACCCCTGAACTGCCCCTCTTTCGCTATCTGCCCACCAGATGCAGCTCCCATCTTCGTGGGATCTCTCCACTGTGCAGTCATAAGTGGATGATTAGTGCATGAAATCATTAGATCTGGAATCTTCAGGTGGTACAAATAATTATACGCTGGGCTACAAACTGAAACGTTAGCAGTTAAAAGCCACCCAGAGGTACCTTAGAAAAAAGGCCTGGCAATCTACTCCTGAAACATCACAGCCATGAAAACCCCATGGCTGGCAGTTGTACTCTGAATCACACTGAGTCACCATGAGTTGGGAACTGGCACAGGGGTTGAGGTGGGACTGAGGATTAACCTGCCAGCAGTGTTGTCCCCTTCCCTTTCTTTCAGCCGTGACCAATCCTGGATGATACAACATCTGGGAGGAAAAGCAACACTTGATTGTTTCAGGTTTATAAATGTTGGCATGCATAACTCTCTGCACATATGTGCACAAACACATATACACAGACAGACACACAAGCAGACATGCATACAAATCTAAGGAGTCCATGTTAAAAAAAAAAAAAAAGCCCCAAGCAAACCCTAAAAAGAAATAGCAAGAAATAGTAACATGCCACACACGATGTCTACAAAAGAGGAACTCCTTGCCAGGAGGGCCCAGATACCTAAGTTTCATGGCTACACCCTGTATACTACTGCATTTAAGCTGGCAGAGTTATCCTCTTTGCCCTCCTTGATGATACAGCTCCAGATCCTTCTGATCCTGGAGGCAGCTTTAGAAATCCTTCCATTCTGGCTGCCCACAAAATAACCAGGATTATGAATAATCCTGGCTTTTTTTGGCAAGTCTCACATATGTCTGGAGTCCTACTAGCACAGTGAACAAGCATTTGGCTGCTGACCAAAAGGACAGAAATGCCAGTTCACTACCCACTCCTTGGAAACCGAATAAGTCAGTACTCTGGCCTACAGGGTTGCTGTGAGTCTGAACTGATTCTAGTGCAAAGAGTTCGTATGTGTCTACAACTCAGAATGCAGCAATCAGAAGGCTGGGAAGATCAGACTAGATGTTGTATTCTTACTGTTGATTGATTTTTCTCCTAGATGCAAAAGTTCCAATAAAGGGATATTTAGGAATACCACCATATGCTAATTTGCCACCTCTCATGGATTGAACTGTGTCCCCCAAAAATGTGTGTAGCAGTTTGGCTGGACCATGATTCCCAGTATTGTGTGATGTCCCACTGTGTGTTGTACACCCAGTCTCTATGATGTTAATGAGGGAAGATGGTGATGCTTGTGTTGGGGGGACAGGACTGACTAAGTCTGTAAGATTGTTCTGTGCCTTGGAGTAATCTCTTGGGATAAAGGAAAAGGAAGCAAGTGGAGAGCTCGGGACTTCATGCCATCAGGATGAAAGCAGAGCCTGAAGCCAAGCTCATCCTTGGACCCCGGGTTCCTGTGCACGAGAGGCTTCCAGTCTAGCATAAGATTAAAGGCAAGCACCATCCTCCAGAGCCAACAGAGAAAGCCTTCCCCTGGAGCTGATGCCCTGAATTTGTGCTTTCACCTGCTTTGGGGAGAGAAGATAAATTTCTCTTTTTAAAGCCATCCACTTCTGGTCTTCTGTTAGAGCACCACTACACGACTAAAATACCATCTGTCTACGACAGGTAGTTAATGATAAGCGTGGAAATTATGTCTTTTCCTGGGGTGGAGATTAAATGTTTAAAAAGGAACTAGTAATCCTTTGTAAGCAATGATCCATACACCATGTTTCCTAGATGATGTGATATTTGAAATAGTTGTTTGGTAAATGTTGGACAGGAAGAAGAGAACTTTTGAAGCTGTGACCACTCCTGCTTTGCCCCGAGAGGTACCAAGCTCTGCAGGCCTTCACAGAGGACCTGTTTCTTCTCTGCTGTGCTTGTCAGACCCAGCCACTGCTTGCTCTTTTACGGAGATGATGAAAATGCCTGAATCTGAGGAGACCCCTGGTGGAGGAGAGAAGCATTCTCCTCTAGAAGGAAGATACACTTGTTTCTTCTTTTCCAATCGTATTTCAGGGGACAGGAGTGCAAGGTCATGTCACAGAACCTATGTATTGGCTGTTTAGCAGTCTCACGACATGAGGAAATTACATAAAAAGTAGTAAGAAAGATAACCTGCTAATTTAAGCTTTTTACTAGGATGGCTCGTGTTCTAGGAGTTTGATGATTTTCTACATTTATTTATGTATTCACTCAGAGGTGCTCCAGGGAAGCAGACGTCTCGGCCTCCTTACTGCCGCTGTTACACGGAGCTCTGGGGCCAGAAACTGCAATTATCCAAGAGTGGGAACGAAGGTTCTACTCATGCTGGGTTGAGACCACACAGAAATGGTAAGTGCTGGGTACGCAGAGACTAAACAAATAGGGGAGAATTCATAAACAGCTATATTAGAAGTCAGAAGAAAAAAATAAGTAGATGATACAATTTGGCAGAGAGTGAGAAACAAATCACTAGGAGTAAGTGGGCAGAGAAAGAAAGAACACATACAGATGGCTGGTAGGAAGGATGTCAGCCTATCCGTAGCAGAGAAGCGTATCAGGGAATAATGACAGAGAAGTTGCACCAGGTAAGACACAACTTGCTAAAAAACATCTTGTAGTCTCATAACTAAAAAAGTGTCCAGCCTCCTACACCGTGGTCACTAGGCAGTCTGGTATTCTGGAATGGTCAGTGTTTGGGAATCAAAAGAAATGACCATAATGAATGCATCTCTGACTCCACTGCTAATTGTAGTTGTGTAGTCTTGGACAATGGGACAGTTACCTATTTACAAAACAACCCCAGACTCAGTGGCCTAAAATACCAGTCGTTCATTATTCCTCATAAGTCTATAAGTAAGGTAAGGGTTACCTGATCCAGGCTGGGCTTTGCTAAGCTAGGGTGGCTTTGTTCCAACTTCCTCTCATCCTCTCATCCTCCTCCTGGGACGCTTAAGCTAGCAGGTACATGTCCTTCTTAAGAGACCAATGGTAACATGCAAGGCTTTTTGAGGCCTGAGCTCAGAACTGGCACATCATTCCTTCACTCTCCTTCTACTGCCCGTGCAAGCAACAGCATCACAACAGAGTCAAAAGACAAGAACACACTCTTCACTCTTTCCGTGGGAAGAATTATAAAGCCACATGGCCAAGGGCAAGGATAACAGAAAAGTGAAGACCTGAATCAGCCACACGATCTACCCCAGGAAATTACCTTCAGTTGTCAGTCACATTTCTTTTCCCTCGTCTTTAAAATGAAGACCTAGTAGTCCCCATCCGTCACCTTAAGAACTATGAAAATAAATACAATAACTGATGAATGTATGAATGCTTAGCAGCAAAACAAAATGCAAGGTGGGGATAATTACTCTTTAATCACTTATATTCTCTTATCAGCACTATGCCATCTTTTTGAACAACTATGCCCCCTTCGGCCCTACAGTGCCAACCTCTAATACGAGGCTCTGTATAGAGTATCCTCTTACGCAAGTGCTTTGCCAAAAAACACTGAATAAATGTTTTCAAATGAATGTAGCTGTAACCAGAAGAAAAATTGGAAAAATGAAACTCCTGTGTGTTGCCACTGTTTTTCTCATAAGTGTGAAGATAGCGCAGCAAATGCACCACCAATCAGAGCAATCTTGATGGACCGTTCTTTCCCTGGACCGATGCTAGTTTTGAACTCCTGAATCCACACACTCTTGCCAGTTCTCCTTTGGGCCCCAAATATCAATGGATAAGACAGTTGGTCAGTCTTCCAGCAGAAGGGAAATAGACAGATGCTGACTAGGAGCAACCTATAATCTTTGTTTCTTGAGCATCACACTAACGTCAAAAACAGGGCGTTGAGCCAGTTTGAGGTAGTTCTGTCGTTACCCAAACAGAATGGGTATTTCACAGTTTGGGTGATTTGATACAGTAACCAGAATGGGAAAATTTCAAGATGAAACCATGAAATGAAAGACTTGGAAAATAGTGAGCCATTTCACGAGCCTGAGGTGCAAGATTGGATGACTGCGTGGACTTTGGGGAGTGACACACCTGGAAAGTAGTGGGGCGGCCGCCAGCTTTGCGCAGGGACCCCCCATTGATGAACGTGGCACCACCATCATCTGGCAGGATGCTGTTGTTCCGGGCTTTGTGAAAATCCAACAGGCAAGGATTTGGTTGCTATGCAACACGTACACTGCCTTTGTTTTCTAAAAGGGAGATGAAGTTTCCAGCAGGGCTTTAGCTTGCATTTTTTCTCCATTGTGCTTATCTTGCTAGTTCATCCAAATTTTCAAGCATCTGTAGCACTTCCTTGGTCATGACTAAATGGGTAACACCAGGCTGAAGCCCTGGCTAAAAGTGGGTTAACCTACTATACATGTTCAAAATTATTCTTTCACTTAGTAAAGATTGATTTCTGAAGGTAGACAGTATAGAAGACTGAAGTACTTAGGATCTAAGCTAATACGTTATTTACACACTGGAGAAGCTTGAACTTCTCGGCATGAAAGACATATCTTAAGAAAGCAAGTTAGGAGATTTTCCATGGTTTTTAGTCAGGAGGATTAATTTAAGAAACGAGTTGCTGTTAAGTCTATTTCCATTCTTGGCAACCTCATGAATTTTAGAATAAGACTGTGATCCATAGAGCTTTCATGCCTGGGACTTTTCTGAAGTCAATCACCAGGCCTCTTTCCCAAGGCACCCCTGGGGGAACAGAGAGTCAATCCTCCAATCTTTCAACTACTGGCCATTAGCTTAACCATTTGTACCACCCATGGACTTCTAATTTAAGCAAAAAGAATGAATTTTTCCCAGTGTTTTTTTTTCTTATTTTTTTTTTAAGCAAGACAGACATTCATAAGTAACTCAGTTTGACCAGAGTTGACTTTAAAAGAAAATGGGACTCATCCTGACAATAATCAGCTCTTTCAAAGTGGACAGCGGTAAAGGGAACAGTTTCATGGATTAGTGCCTAACTTCACAGTTATTTCCCCAAATTGTTAGCAGACATCTAACACAGGGGAGCCACGCTGTTGTTGTTGCCAGGTGCCATCGAGTCAGTTCCATCTCATAACAACCCAATGCACAACGGAACAAAAATCACTGCCCTGTCTTGCGGCATGGCCACAAAGCCTATTGTTGCAGCCACTGTGTCAGTCCATCTTGTTGAGGGTTTTTCCTCTTTTTCACTGACTCTCTGCTCTACCGTGCATGATGTCCTCCTCCAGGGACTGAGCCCTCCTGACAGCGTGTCCAAAGTTTGTGAGATGCAGTCTCCCTATCTTTGCTTCCAAAGAGCAGTCTGGTTGTACTTCTTCCAGAACGGCTCTGTTTGTTCTTTTGGCAGTCCACAATACATGCAATATTCTTCTCCAGCACCACCCTTCAAAGGTGTCAATTCTTCTCGTGTCTTCCTTATTCATTGTCCAGCTTTTGCATGCATATGATGCAATTGAAAATACTATGGCTTGGGTCTGGAATACCTTAATCCTCAAGGTGACATCTTTACTTTTTAACACTTTAAGGAGGTCTTTTGCCACAGAATTTCCCAATGCAAAGCATCTTTCTGTATCTTGACTGCTGCTTTCATGAGTGTTGATTGTGGAGCCAAGTAAAATGAAATCCTTGGCAATCTCAACCCTGTCTCCATTTATGATGATGTTGCTTACTGACCCATTTGTGAGAATTTTTGTTTTCTTGATGTTGCGGTGTAATCCATACTAAATGCCATGATCTTTGATCTTCATCAGTAAGTGTTTCAAACTCTCTTTACTTTCAGCAAGCAGTGTTGTGTCATCTGCATAACACACTGTTAATGAGTCTTCCCCAAATTCTGATGTCTTGTTCTTCAGATAAGTCATAAAATCCTGAGTTTTGAAAAATGAAAGAAGTGGCCAAGCTAATTCATAGCTGAAGTCTGTTCAAAGACTCAGCCACATGGAGTAGATCTCACACTGTGTGTAAAAGAGGGAACACTAGCAAGAGACACATACAGCTGCTTTCCATGATGCTTTGCCTCTACTACTTGTTATTAGGGTATCACTGAGTCGACCCTCAACTCATGGCAACTGTGTGTATTACTATTACAGTAGAACTTCTGCATAGAGTTTCTTGGTTGTAATCTATTGTTGTTATTGTTGTTTTATATATACTTGGGGTAATACCTTGTAATTAAGTGAATTCCAACTCACAGGTGCCCTACAGGACAGAGTAAACTGCCGTCATAGGATTTCCAAAGAACATCTGGTAGATGCAAGTTGCCCAGCCTTTTGATTAGCAGCCAAGCTCTTAACCAATATATACACACATATTTGAATGCACGTGTCCGCGTGCGCGTGCACACACACAGACACATGCAGTGCTTTATGTGAAGGTTTACAGAACAAATTAGCTTTTTCCTGATCAATTAATGTTTTTATTGCTTGGTGACATTGGTCAGTCTTCAGCCCTGTAGCAGGTCAACACTCTCCTTTTCTCCAGAGTTGGTTTCCCATTTATATTTGCTTAGCTTTCCAGTCCCCTCCTGCCTTCTTGTCTTTGTCCCTGGGCTAGTGTGCCCATTTCACCCCCAATACATGATTGAGCCATGTGTATTACTGTTCGTTTTATGGGTCTGTCTGATGTATGGCTGAATGGTGACTTCAGTGCTTTGTTCAAGAGTGACCAGAGGTCATGTTCTTGAGGTCCCTCCAGGCTTTGTCAGACTAGCAAGTCTGATCTTCTCTTTGTGAGTCACAATTTTTTTACATTTTTCTCCTGCTCTGTCTGTCTGGAATCCTCTAGTTGCTGGACTCAGTCTAGTGGAGGTTGTTACAGTTGGGTTCCATTAGACCTTTGGACTCATCCTTGCCTTTTGCCTTGAGTTTCCTTCACTCTTACTCGAACCAGACAGAGTGAGAACAGTGGAGTATTTTAAATGTCTGTTCACAAGCTTTAAAACCTCAGACACTGCTCACCAATATAGGATGTTGAACATTTTTCTTATAAACTATCTACGATGACTGAGCTAGACATCCCCCAAGACTACAGTCCCCAGCTCTCAGCCCCATAAATCTGTCGCCTTGGGGCTGCACTGATGAAGCTTCTATGTCTTTGCCTTGATCAGGTTGCACTGGCTTCCCCAGTATTGTGTACAGTCTCACCCTTCACCAAAGCTACCATTTGTCTGCTGTCTAGTTACTGGTTTTCCTGCTCCACTTTTGCTCCCCCCCCCCCCTTATCATCAAAGACAGTTTTTTTCTGTGTGTAAACCTTTTCAAGAGTCTGGCTATAGTCTCTACAGAAGCAGCTTCCCAGGTCTTTCTCCTGCAGAACTGTTGGGTGGGTTCAAACCATCAACCCTTAGATTAGCAGTCCATGGCCAAAAGGTTGTACCACCCAGGCTCCTTATTCATATCTAAATTCAAAGGTAGGTTCACATTAAGTTAAGCTTCAAAATGATGTTGTTCTGTTCTGAAAGTCCAACTAACTTCCCTTAGTGACAAAGACTCCATTCAGATTGCTCTGAATTTTGATTAGACTGAAATAAACACTTTGGGAAACAAATCTATTGACAAAGTCCATGTAATCTTTCAGATACTTGTGATTTTCTCTCTAGTTCCTTTCTTTTTCCTTTTTTTTAAGGCAATGCCTTACAGCTCCTCTTTTCTGAGATAGAAAAAATTAATGATCAACAGGCTAGCGCTCAAGAACCAGGGCTTCAAATTGGTTCATTCTGGTTCAAACCTCTGCTGACAATTTGTATTTCTAACAAGCTCCCAGTCAACATTCATGCTCCCAGTTAGGGATCAGTTTTCAGAACCACTAGTAGGTCGGTGGAGCCCTGACAGCACAACGGTTAAGAGCTTAACAACTTTGGTTTTTTTTTTGTTGTTGTTGAGAGTGAAGGAAGAAAGACTAGGACAGCTATGCCATACAGTTACTCTTGCTGGGTGGGTACTAACACTCAAATAAATATAAATAAATACAACACCTAGTTCTGAGTGACATGTGTCTCATAGCCTAGTTGGAGAGAGAGACCCATAAACCACGTGTTAACACTATGTTAATCTTTAGTACCCTAATAATCTGTAAGAATATCTCTTCCACAGATGAAGGGAAAGAGCCATGGAAGACTCCTGCCTAAAGGTGAAGGGCAGGGAGACAGCATTTGTACTGTATGAAGTAGCTGAAAGTGAGGTGTTGAGATAAGCAGACTCTCTGTAGCATGTTAAGCTCTGTTGAGATACTTTATTTTTATTTGAGGGAAAAAAAGCAATCATGCTCCTGTGTGCAAGAAACTTCCATTTATGGGGATTGGAAACAAGTTTCTTGACAAGTTACATTTGGTTTAAATGATAAAGTGCTAAATATATATATATTACATATATATATTTCATTCACCAGGTATGATTCACCTCAGCAATTGAAAGGACCTAAAGATACAGTAAAACTGTGTATACATGTAGATCCAACAGATTGTTCTCATCATCATTGTAGGCAAAAATAATACTAGAAAGTATGGATTTCTAAGAGAAAACTTTTCTTCATTTAGTTTTCTTAGCCTGCTATGTCCTTTCTTCTTTCCTAATTATTCTAGGACTGTTAGAAGTCCATTTTGTTTCCCCTAAAAGAATTAAGTACTGCTTTCTTGTGTACCCAAAGCACACTGCCTATAACTTTGTTGTAGTCTTTGTTCCATAGCCAGAATCTTATTTATTTAGTTTTTAGATTTGTTTTGTTTTTATCGTATTTTTGAGCCCATGTAAGACTGTCATTTCTGTATGGTAAACTCCTGGAAGGTAAGGACCAGCACTTATTTAACTCACAGTACCCAGCCTTTTACTCTGCACACAGCAGGTGCTCGATAAATGTGTGCTTGAGTGAACTGAATGATGATTGCTATTTGGTGTTTCCATTTTAATCATGGTTCTAACATATTGGTAATCAAGTTTGAGTTACACTTCATAAAGTTCTGTTTCTAAATACTTGCTGTGTTATCAAGTGACTTGTAATCCTGAAATAGATTAAGAGAGGCAGTGAAGATCTTAAATTGAATTAAAAAATATACATATAATAAAAATATGACTATGATTTTTGTTATCATTATGGAACATTAATACACTAAACTAATTTAGCCTCTGTTGGACACATATTGGGACTGTCAGTTCTTAAATTATTCTGGTGATGGTACAAATAACTGTCTTCAAAATAGATGTAAAATACTAATAGCATCTTATTTTAAACACACCAAGACAGAAAGGTAGACTCTAAGTCTCAAGGGAAACAGAGGGCCAATTAAGGATGATAATCTCCTGAGAATTTGCAGTCACTCTGGCCAGTCCTAGAAAATCTGTAGAAACAAGAAACCATGAAAACTATGGGGAGATGGAAGGAGACGTGGTATCACAAAAAAGAAAGCCAAAGCCAAAAAACCAAATTGGTTGCCTTCAAGTTTATTCCTACTCATAATGGCCCTATAGGACAGAGTAGAACTGCCCTATAGAGTTTCCAGAACTGCCCACATAGAGTTCCAAGGAGTGCCTGGTGAATTATAACTGCTGACATTTCGGTTAGCAGACATAGCACTTAACTGCTGCACTACCACTGCAATTTCCCACCGTTTCTTTAATAGAAATCCCCATTGCCATTGAGTCAATTCTGATTGATAGTGACCTTATAGGTCAGAGTAGAACTGCCCCATAGAGTTTCCAGAATCCACAAATTCTAGTGGATTTGAACGGTCAACTTTTGGTTAGCAGACGTAGCACTTAACCACTATGCCACCAGAGTTTCCTCCTTTAATAGAGGACTATGATAAAAACATGGAAGATGAAAATAACTCAGGAAACAGACAGGTGGTACAGATGACTGTCATCTGTAGTTCTAGGAATAGCTACAAATACTAGCTGTCACTCGAATCACGGGAGTATGGTGACCCCAGAGCAGGTCTGAAGTCCTAATTCATGTGGGCAAGTGATTGCCCAAAGATTTGATCTCAGACAAGGATACATTTTAGCAACATGTGAAATACAAAGATGATTTTATTTGTTATCTCCTCATGTTACAAATTTTCATTGCAAATTGTAATACAATTGGATTATCTGTCTGGATTTTAGAGCTTCCCAGGAATGCTGTTCAGTGGGGTAGTGATGGTGTTACCGGGTGGAAGCCCCAGGTTTTTGATCAGTATGACTCATATTGATCACTAAATGAAAGACCGAAGTGGGAGAAGAGGTAAGACACCTTTGTTTTATTGGGCAAGGAAAGGGAGTCAAGTAGGAGCTACTGACACCAAACTACTCCCCAAGGGCAAGGAGAAAAGTAACCTTTAATGTGCTTACAAATAGGGAGTTGATGCAAGTGACATCAGCAACATTCTTAATGGGGTGCAATGGGGTTTGCACATAACTTTAGCTTTGATTTAAATCAAAGCTGGTGGGGGGAACCCAGCAAAGGAAACAGGATTTTTAATTCCTCACTGTGGGGGAGGAAGCCAGGCAAAGAAAGGAAGATTTTTAATGCAACACTGAGGGAGTTCTGTCTCAGCAGAAAGGAGATAAGCAAACCACTGCAATATTCAATGACAATAATTACCATGAAATTGACATTAACATACACTGACACAAATGCTGTGTTAATTGCATGAAACATCAGGGATAAGTAGAAGAGACAGTCTCAGTTTGTCAGAGGATTAATTTTATGTTGATGATCCTCAATTTACAAATTTTCTTTAATTTTTCTACCTGAGTCTCTCATTTGTTTCGTATCTCACTCAGATTGTCCCAAGGATTGCTGCATTACCAACGTTTAGATGATCGATTTTCTTAGTCATCTAGTGCTGCTATGTAGAAATAGCACAAGTGGATGGCTTTGAGAAAGAGAAATTTATTCTCTCATAGTCTAATCTTACGGTATATGATCAAATTCAGAGCATCATCTCCAGATAAATATTTTCTGTCGGTGCCAGCTCCGGAGGAAGGTCCTTGTCATCAGTCTTCCCTTGGTCTGGTAGCATCTCAGTGCAGGAACCTGAGGTCCAAAGGATGTGTTCGGCTTTCAGCATTGCTTTCTTGGTGATAAGAGGTTCCCATGTGTCTCTGCTCTCTTCTCTCCTCTATGTTCCAAAAGAGACTGGCCCAAGGCACTATCCAATACCGTACACCTCATCAATATAACTGCCACTAATCCATCTTGTTAAAACAGAATGATAGAATTCATAATACACAGGAAATACCATCAATGGCTAAATAGTGGACAAACATAAAATATTAGGAACTATGGCCCAGCCAAATTGACACACACATCTTTTGGTGGACATAATTCAATCCATGACATCAACAATTCCATATTACTGTGGACATGTTTTCCATTAGTTTTTTAATTATTTTATAAGCAGGATAGCAAGACACACACCTCTGGGTCCCCAACTGGCTCATATGCTAAAGTCATGCTATGTAGTCACAGGTTATCTCACATTCCTAAACAGCCAGAAGACCATTAGAAAAAGGACACCAAAGACAGAGATGCCAAGGCACATTATAATCAAGCTTTATAAGCTAAAACATAAACAGACGCTTCTGAAGGCAGCAAGGCTTAAAACAAAACTAACACTCTGAGGGAAAGCCTGTAGGCTTTTGTCTGACTTTTCTGCTGAAACAACACTGGCTAGAAAACAGTGGGCAGACACATTCAAAGCCCTGAATGAGAAAAAACTCCATCCTAGAATTACTTATCCTGCAAAATTGTCTATCAAATGTAATAGTGAAATTAAGACTTTTGAAAATAATGAGAAATTTAAGCCAAGTGCCATCAAGTCGGATCTGGGGTCACCATGAGTAAAAGAAATTTAGAGACTTCATAAAGACCAAACCAAAGTTACATGAAATATTGAAAGAAGCTCTTCTCTAAATGTATATTTTAGGTGACAATTCAAGACACTTCACCCAAATTTCTAATCAGGTAAGGAAGTCACAAAACTTCATCAAAGCTACAGTATTATAATAAGGAAATCCGTGATCATCTCATGACAACTACAATACCATCACATTAAAAGAGGGATACATTACAATAGCTATAGTCATTTTAGATGCAGAAGAGGTTTCACAGTTATGAAGTAGTTAAAATTACATTTAATATTAGTACATTAAAGGGGATAATATATGTAGCCATAAAGCAGATTAACAATGCATTGTATCAAAATAAGAAATGCAATACAGGAGTCTCAACAAACACAAAACCAACACTGAAACAACAACCCATAAAGAAGAATGCTCCAGAACAGAACATTAACAGCAATATACAAAACATCAACACAAAAGTAATTACATCAAAATGATGGCACTAAGCACATACTTATCAACAATTACATTGCATGTAAATGGAATGAACGTTCCAGTAAAGAGACAGCGAGTGATATCCTGGATCAAAAGACACGACCCATCTATAAGTTGCTTACAAGAAACACCTTAGACTTAAAGATATGAACAAGTTGACAATTAAAGGTTGGAATAATATATATCAAGCTAATAATACACAAAGAAGAGCAGATGTGGCAATACTAATCTCAGATAAAATAGATTTTAATGTAAAATCCACTATTGTGGACAAGGATGGTCAGTATTTATTGCTGAAAGGTTCGACACTCAAGCAGGAATTAATAGTACTAAATATTTATGCACCCGATATCAGAGTACCTAAATTCATTGAACAAATACTGACAACACTGAAAAATGAGATAGATCATTCCACAATAATAGGTGGAGACTTCAACACTACCCTTTCAGTTATGAATAGATCATCCAGAAAAAAGCTCAGTAAAGATGCAGAAGATCTTACTGCAACAATCAACCAACTTGACCTTATCAACATATACAGATCTTTTCATCCATTAGTAGATACGAACTTCTTCTCCAATGTACATGGAACATTCTTGAGAATAGACCATGTGTTAGGTCATAAAGCAATTCTCTATAAAATCCAAAATACTGATTTACTGCAAAGTATCTTCTCAGACAACAGAGGTACAAAAATTGAAATCAATAACAGAAAATTCATAGGTAGAAATTCAGACTTGTGGAAGCTGAACAACACTTTGCTCATAAAGCCTTGGCTTATAGGAGAAATTAAAGACAAAATAAAGACATTTATGGATTCAAATGAGAATGAAAAGATATCATACCAGAATCTATGGGATACAGCAAAAGCAGTGCTCGGACGTCAGTTTATCTCTCTAACTGCACACATCTGGAAGGAAGAAAGGGCCCAAATTAAAGAATTAACCTTACAGCTTGAACAAGTAGAAAGAGAGCAACAGAAGAACCCCTCAGGCACCAGAAGAAAACAGATTATAAGGATTAGAGCAGAACTAAATGAATTAGAGAACAGAAAAACAATTGAAAAAATTAAGAAAACCAAAAGCTGGTTCTTTGAAAAGATCATTAAGATTGATAAAACACTGGCTAAACTTACAAAAGAAAAATAGCAGATGACACAAATAACCTGATTAAGAAATGAGATGGGAGATGTTACAACAGACCCAGCTGAAGTAAAAAAAAATACCTTAACAGAATACTATGAAAAGCTGTACTCTAAACGGACAAATCTCCAGATTCATATGACTCACCAAGATTATCACAAGGAGAAGTAGATCAACTTAATAAATCTGTCACAAAGGAAGAGATTGAAAGAGTCATCAAAAATCTAACAGCCAAAGAAAGCCCTGGTTTCACCAGAGAATTCTACCAAACTTTTAGGGAAGAGTTAACTCCAATACTATTGAGGCTATTCCACACCATAGAAAGAGATGGAATACTCCCAAATTCATTCTATGAAGCCAACATAACCCTGATACCAAAACCAGGGAAAGATCTCACAAAAAAAGAAAATTACAGACCAATATCACTCACGAACTTAGATGCAAAAATCTTCAGCAAAATTCTAGCCAATAGAATTCAACAGCATATAAAAAAAATGATTTATCATAATCAAGTTGGTTTCCTTCCAGGGATGCAAGGCTGGTTCAACACCAGAAAAGCAATTAATGTAATCAACCACATTAATAACACAAAAGATAAGAATCACCTGATTTTGTCAATTGATGCAGAAAAGGCATTTGAAAAAGTTCAACACCCATTCATGCTTAAAACTCTCAGAAAAGTAGAAACAGAGGGGAAATTCCTCAATGTAATCAGCAGCATCTATGCAAAGCCAACTGCCTTCATCATCCTGAATGGTGAAAGACTGAAAGAATTCCTTTTGAGAACGGGGACTAGACAAGGATGCCCACTATCACCACTTGTGTTCAACATTGTGCTAGAAGTTCTAGCCAGAGTAATTAGACAAGACAAAGAAATAAAGGGCATCCATACTGGCAACAAAGAAGTAAAGATCTCCCTCTTTGCAGATGATATGATTGTTTATACAGAAAAATCCAAAGGAATCCATACATAAGCTCTTGGAACTAACAGAGGAGTTCAGCAAAGTATCAGGAAACAAGAGAAATATAAGTAAGACAGGATTCCTTTATACCAACAGTGAGATTATTAAAGAAGAAATCACCAAGTCAATTCCACTTACTATAGCCCCCAAGAAGATAAAATACCTAGGAATAAATCTAACTAGAGGAATTAGAGAACTTTACAAAGAGAGCTACAAGACCTTGCTACAAGAAACTGGGAGAGACTTATGTAAATGGAGAAAGCTACCCTGCTCATGGATAGGAAGACTTAACATTCTGAAAATGTCTATTTTGCCCAAAGCAATCTATTTATATAATGCAATCCCAATACAAATTCCAGCAACATTTTTTAATGAGATGGAGAAACAAATCATCAACTTTGTTTGGAAAGGGAAGAAGCCCCGGACAAGTAAAGCACTACTGAAGAAGAACACACCGGGAGACCTCTCACTACCTGACTTTAAAACCTATTACACTGCCTCGGTTGTCAAAACCAGCCTGGGACTGGTACAAAAAGAGACATATAGACCAATGGAACAGAGTAGAGACCCCAGAGATGCCGCCATCCTCCTATGAACAGCTGATATTTGACAAAGGCCCTGAAATTTTAAACTGGAGTAAGAGCAGTCTCTTTAACAAACAGTGCTGGCAAAATTGGATATCCATCTGCAAAAAATTGAAACAAGACCCATATCTCACACCTTATACAAAAATCAACCCAAAATGGATAAAAGGCCTAAACATAAAATCTAAAATGATAAAGCTCAACCAAGGTAAAATAGGGTCAACAATGGAAATTTTAATACACAACGTACACAGACTTCAAAATCTGACAAACAAAGCACATTCATCATAAGAGAAAATATATAAATGGGAATTACTAAGAATCAAACATTTCTGCTCATCCAAAGACTTCATCAAAAGAATTAAAAGCCACCTACAGAATAGCCAAGACAAGTGCCGTCGAGTTGGATCCGACTCACGGTGACCCTACAGAATGGGAAAAAATATTTGGCAACTCTATGTCAGACCAATATCTGATCTCCATAATCTATAAGGTGTTACAAAACATCAACAAGAAAAGGATAAATAATCTAGTTAAGTGATGGGCAAAGGAGACGGACAGACACTTCTGTAAAGAGGATATCCTGGGAGCCAAATGACACATGTAGAATTGCTCACGATCATTAGCTATTAAAGAAATTCAAATCAAAACTACAATGAGATATCATCTCACCACAACAAGGTTGGCCATGATCCAAAAAACACAAAACAACAAATTTTGGAGAGGCTGTGGAGAAATTGGAATTCTCCTACACTGCTGGTGGGATTGCAAAATAGTACAACCTCTTTGGAAAGCAGTCTGGTGCTTCCTTAAAAAGCCGGAGATAGATATACCATTTGACCCAGTAATTCCACTGCTTGGAATTTATCCTTCAGAAACAAAAGTTGTCACACAAACAGACACATGTACGTAAATGTTTGTTGCAGCACAGTCCACAATAGCAAAAAGTTGGAATCAACCCCGATGTCCATCAACAGATGAATGGATGAGTGAACTGTGGTACATACACTCAAGGGAACACTATGCTATAATGAAAAACAACGACAATTATAGAAAACATCTTATAACATAGTCTCATTTGGAAGAGATCATGCTGAGCAAAATCGATCAGTGTCAAAGTGACAGATTTTGTATGAGACCCCTGTTATAAAGACTTAACAAGAGAATTATCCATAAAAGAAAATGACTGTGTTGGCTACATGGGTGAGTGGGGGCTGAGGGTTTATCATAGATGAGTTAATTGATAGATGTTAGAAATTTTATTATTTTATTGTAATTAATAAAAAAGAAAAGAAAAAAAAAAAAGAAAAAGCATACCAATCCCTGGTGGTGATTCCTCCATGAATATCACATCCTTCCATCAGAGCCTGAACACACACCAGGTACTCTCAGAGCATTATTACATGGGCAATAGCTTTTATTCCTTATTAAAAGAAGCAGACAGCATATCAGAACAAATTTGTACTTAGTTTTAAGCTCTGGTCTTCCCTGTGACTTGAAAAGGCTGTCCTAGAGGAGATGATGACTCTTGTATGTATGGCCTACTTTTACATTGTAGGCAAGGGACTCGAAGGGCCTTCCTTCGATCAATCCCTCAGGCAAGATACGCTTGGATAAACCGAAAAAGAAACCCACCACAATCGTGTCAATTCTGACTCATAGCAACCCTATAGGACAGAGTAGAACTGCTCCATAGAGTTTCCAAGGAGCACCTGGTGGATTCCAAATGCTGACCTTTCGGTTAGCAGGCATAGCACTTAATTACCACGCCACCAAGGCTTCCAGGCTTGGTTAGGTGAGTTGAAAACTACACACGCCATCGCCTAGCACCATAGCCGAGGGACACAAAGGGTCCCTCCCCGAGCCATTTTTACACCCACAAGCCTACACGACTCACCACACAGAGCACAACACAGGTTTTCTGATCTTGCAACCACAGGAATGGGAATCAGACATTTGGGCACCAACCCAGAAAGGTATGTTTTTAACCCTGCTGACAGTCGTCTGGCCTTGGAGGATGGGGGCCCCCTTTCTTCCTACATCCTATTGCCAAGGTACTGGGCTCAAGTCTCCCAACTCATTTGCACAGGTTTTAATGTTGAGTGACAATTTTAGAAAAACTAAAACATCTTGGATTGGGGAGGGGAGAGGAGGGGGGAGGAGGGCATTTCAAGGCTTATTTTTGGAAACCAAAGATAAAAGGCCCAAACAAATTCCTTGTTCCACAGCAAATAAACTTTGTCTTGGATAATTTTGTTCCATTTCATTGTTCCTAGGCTTTCAAAATTTCGTTTCTTTCTCCTACCAAGTTTTACTCTCAGGATCCAAGCTTAAAGCCCTGCCACTGAATCAATTTCCATTCATAGTGACTGCAAGACTCTGCCCCTAAGTGTTTCCCAGGTATACACCTTTATACAAGCATCCTTCCACATCTTTCTCCTGCAGAGCAGCGGGTGGGTTTGAACTCTCAAACTTGGAAGCTCAGAACACTGGGACATGAAGGTTCTATACTGTCAGGGTAGAAGCTTAAAGTAGTTAGATCTCGGTAAGAGTTTGAGTACATGTCTGTGGAAATTACTAATTTTAAGTATGGAAGTTATTACAAGTGTATCCTAGTCCAATTTACTTATGTTAATATAAAAGGAAAATCATGTCTTCCAGAGGAGAAGCCTTGGTAGTCATAAAAAGTCACTGGCAGATCAAGAAGCCTGGATCTTGGGTAAAAGAATATTTTACCATTCAGATTGGCTTTTGGTTACAAATAATGGAAAGCCCAATCTGAAATGGCCTAAAGAAAACAAAAGGGGGGTTGGGGAGAGAAAGAAAGACGTCTACTGGTCCACATGTATTTAATGCCCATTCCAGGGGCTGATCTAGACATTGAATGGTTTTAACCTGAGATTCAGACAATGGGACTCAAATGTTTTTCCATTTCTAATTACAAATTTTCTTCTCTAGAGTCTGTTCCATTTTCACAGTGGACCTTATAATGTGATTCCAAGATGCCATCTGTAGCTCTAGAGTTCCATGTCCTCTCATTTACATCCAGGAGGAAAAGACAGCTTCTTTTTCTCAGTCTTCTCAGCAAAATCTGAAGGCTGACACCAACTAGACCAGCTTAGATCACAGGTCCAGTCTTGAAACAATCACTGTGACCAAGCGGATATATGCTTTGACTGCTCGGCATCCATTATAAAAGGTATGCCAATTGTGCATAAACTTAATTGCTCTAAGTGCTATACACTTCATTGCTGAATATCACTACAGTCACCTTCAAAGTACTCCCCTTGGGAAGCTATGCACTCATACCAGCACCTAGTCTACCCTTCAAAGCAACTTTGGAAGTCTTTCTGGAATGGTCATTGCACATATGGCGCAGTGGCAAGTTGGCAAACTTAATTGTATAATTGTCTGTGAGGGACTTTTTTAGCCAGTAAATAAATTAACTGTATTGGAACACTCTCTCTACTCTCCCTATTCGCCTCATCTCACCCCACTGACTTTTTCTTTACCCAAAGAGAAAGCAAATACTGAAAGGAAGACATTTAGGTGACATTCAAGACATCAAGAGTAGTAAGACTATAGCTCTGATGGCCATTCCAGGTAAAGAGTTCCAAAACTGCTTTGAAGGGTGGACTAGGGGCTGCTGTCGGTGCCTAGCTTCCCAAGGGGGTAGTACTTTGAAAGACACCGTAGTGATATTCAGCAGTGAGGTATATGGCAGTTTTTCTAGGATGAGCTTGTGAACGTAATTGTCAGTCCTTCCGTATTACTGTCATGGAAATGGAGAAATTGTTGGAGCCTCAGAGATCATGTGTACCTACAAAAAATAAAGATGAAGAAGGAGCTTTGAGGTACTTGAAAAGGGGAATGGGTGCCATGGAGGTAACAAGAAACTGCCTGTCGTGGTTCTATTAATTTATAAATTAATTAAGTTATAGGCCTGTAAGCTTTGATGACCAGTCTCTTTCTCCATCCTCTTTGCCTCTTTTATCTGGAGTCTGGGATAGATGGTGTATTATTTCACACCTGAGTGTCAAGATGGGGTAGGGGCTGATGCATATCCAATCATTGCGATGCCTACTTCTGTGCATTTTGGTTAATTCTTCAAGGGACTGGATTTTAAATCTAAATACTGTTTTTGACTTCACCTATGCATTCCCAGTGCCTGTCACCAAGTAGATACTCAATGTGTGTTTGAAAAACTGGCAGAACTGCCCAGCTTTTTGATGTTTGAGTTCTGACATAGGCAGACATACATCTCAATTTAATTCCCCTTCCTCCCAGGCTATCAATATCTGGGTGACTAAACCTCTAACCAGTTATTCTGGGCCCAGGACACTTCTGTTTATTACATCTTACCTGGGTCCTGCTTCCTGAATACTCTCTCCATTTACCTCCGCCCACCTCAGTGCTGCCTGTAAGCAGGGTTTTCCAATGCACATCATGCAACTCTCAACTGTAGGAGAGGACGTGATACGGGTAGTGGGCAAAATGTGAGTTTCTGGAGAAGGGTTGAGGGGGAAACAATTTGCTTTATTGGGAATTTTTGACTGGCAGTTGGGAAACACTGACCAGTATAGTCTAGAGGTGGACACATCTCTTTTATAACTCCGAAACTCTATTCCTAGAGTCAAGGATGGCTTCCAGGAATGTATTAAAGCATCTTTGTTCAGTGATGCTTTATTAAATAGGAAGGCTATTTGGGGTTGTTAAATTGGGAAGTTGATTTAATAAAGAGAAATTTGACCAGCTGCAGGAGATTTGCTGGGACAAAGAGGTTATACACTCCACTTAGAAAAGCAGGTCCAACACTAGCCTCTCCTAAGGGCCAGAGATGGGTTACAGTAGGGGACAGACTAGGAAAACAACAGGAAGCAAACTGAAAGGGGTTTTAGAGCCAGGCTGGATTTATGAGGCAGAACCTTTGGCCAAGAGTTGGAAGAAACTGTAGCAGAATGTTGCCATAGATACGCCAAGATTTCTGTTATTCTCTGTAAATGTCATGCCTCCAGAGCACATATCAAAAACAAACAAACTACTTTCTTTACCACTATGAGAGCACTGGACATCCTTCTAGGCTGATTCCCAAAGAGGTCACAGAGAGATGCTGAGCAGCCGGGTGGATGCTCAGTACAAACAGCTAGGACAGGAGGGGGTTGGCCCCTGTGATGGTTAAAGTTGTGTGTGAACTTGTGATCACTTCCATGCTGAGATCTGATATAACATGATCACTTTTGCTACAGATTGAATTCTGTCCCCCCAAAATATGTATAGTAACGTGGCTGGCCATGTTTCCTGTATTCTGTGATTGCCCTCTGTTTTGTAATTTTCCTATGCTAGAAATACTAATCTTTGCCTGTGGCTAATAGATAGGATGATTATATTAAAGGAGAATTAGAGTAAGACTGCAACACCCTTGCTAAGGGAGTTTCCCTGGAGTGTGGCTTGTATCACTTTTTGTCCGACAAGAGATAAAAACAAAGGGAAGCACAGAGAGAACTGGGAAGCTCAGACCATCAAGAAAGCAGCACTTGGAGAAGAGCACGTCCTTCAGACCTGAGGATCCTGCCCCAAGATGCTCCCTGACCAAAGACCGATGCAACACAAGGACCTGCCCCCAAAGCTGACAAAGAGGGAAAGCCTTCCCCTGAAGCAGATAACCTGAATTCAGACTTGTAGCCACTGGACTGTGTAACGATAAACTTTTCTTTGCTAAAGCCATCCATCGTACTATTTTCTGTTACAGTAGTCCCAGATGACTAAAACAACCTCCATGATGGGATCTGCTGTGAGTAGCCAATAGTTGAAGGGGAGCCTCCTTGAGTGTGTGGTCTGCACTGAATATAGATAGACATTCTGGAAGGATTCCTGGGCTTTCACTGGTTCCAGATCCTGCGGCTGACTCTTACTCTTCTGATGTGCAGTTCTTGGGACTTGAGCTGGCAGCTTACCTGTGGTATTATCTTTCAACCTTGGCATTCATCAGTCTTTGCTGCCTGTGAGCAAAAGCCCTGCCCTCTGACCTGCTGACTGTGGGTCATCCAACCCCTCTAGCTGTGTGAAAATCAGGAGATGCCTCTATCCTCACCCAAAGACTTGGATCTTCCTGGGTCGGCAACCACATGAATCATTTCCTTGATATGAATTTCTGTGCATATATATTTATGTGCTTTACTGGTTTTGCTTCTCTAGAGAACTCAGCCTAAGACAACACCCAAATCATACTTTGTGCCCATCCTCTCTGCCTCCCCTGAGCGTAACCATAGCTCTCAAGGACTTGAAAATTGTTGGCTTCTTCTCACCACATAACACACTTAATGTTCCCTCCTCTTGCCAGCCCCTCCCCATGATGTTTGTGATATGAGTCAAAGCACTGAGTTCTGTCCCTGTATTTGGAGAAGCTCAGATTGACTCACAGGTCCTTCCAACTTCATCTTCCTTTCCAGCTTCCAGGCAAAAGTCGGAGAATAACATGAAAAGAAAGTGTTCTTGATGTTTGACTCACCTCTTCCTTAGGTTTTTTTCCAGTCTTTTCCAGCTGCTTGGCCTTTGCTTGATACTTCTTTAGGGTTTTTCTCTCAGAGCTGCTATAAAAACTAACGCCCAACCCATTGCTATTGGGTCGATTCCGACTCACAGTGACCCTATAGGACAGAGTAGAACTGTGCCATTGAGTTTCTAAGAAGTGCCTGGTGGATTTGAACTTTTGGTTAGCAGCCATAGCACTTAACCACAATGCCACCAGGGTTTCCAAGTTTCTGTGTACTTGGATCCTAATTCTAGGAGCTCACAGGGTTCCAGATCATGTCAAAGGCATCAGCAATTAAAGTGTGGGCACTTACATCTGTTCTAAATGCCTCTTGATTTCTGCTCATCTGCTCATCCAGGTGTTTATCTTTCCCCCTCCAATCCCAAATTTTCTCACAACTCTGCCCCATGGAGCCACCACTGGTATTTCACCTCAGGTAATCACTTCTTTGAGGCTCCTCTCTCCTGCATTTATAGATGAGGACACCAAGGCTCTGGGAATTCAAAAACTAAGTGACTTTTCCAATGTTGCACAGTTTGTAAGTGGCACAGTTTTACTGGGTCTCTTAATGCTAGTTGTTAATTTAATACAAACAAATCACAATGATTATTAAATTACTGAAGGTCACTTAAAACTCAGAACATACTGATCACTCTGATTCAAGTAAGCTCAAAGTAATTTCAAATGTACAGTTTGTGACAACTAGGCATTAGCCACAATGATACACAGTCTACTATCCTAAGTATTCACCTTGCCAGGAAATTGTCAGGAAGTCAGCGAAGCACATGACCTTTATGAGAATGTGACTCAGAGGGTTTCTCCTGAAACTTAATAATAAAAACAATCAGTTATGCATCTCTGGATTCTCATTTATTTACTTGCTTCAAGGACAAAGTGAATAGCACATCTTCAGCAAAATGTATTCTATTAGGAAGGATGGACAAAAATTTTCTCTGTGGGTTAACTGATCCTAAGGTAAACATGTTTTTATAGAATGGGATGAATAGCAACAAAGAGTCTAAAGAAAAGAGAACCTCATTACCTAACTATTTAATTAGATCGTATTTTTTTAAATGTGTTTTCTGACCCTGAAGTCAATATCTGAGAGTTCAGCCTCTCCTAGTTTTGATTCTAAGAAAGATAGCCTCATGTAAACCTTAAAACATCTTATTGGAGAGGTCAGAAAATGACTTCTTTTCAAATTGAGCTAGTTTTATACAAGTTCAGTACTGGCAAATAGTTCATACGAAGAAAATGGCCTGGATAATTATGATATTCCTTTCTATTCTGATTCCATCAAATCTTTTCATTTAAGGGCTGATCTTTGTGAGCTTATTAAAGCCACTTCAGATGTATATATATTTTTTCCCCGCCACTTGGACTTTAAATCACTCTTAGTGAATTGCACAATGCTGTTGATTAGCTGATATTTGGTTGATTCTTAAAGTTTTGCCTTGAAAGACAGTAATTGCCAGCATAATACTGCCATGAGTTTAACAGAAGAAAAATAAACCTCAAACACTTTACTTTGGCTTTTTCTAGAATCTTTTTTTTTTTTTTTTTTCATTTCTGGCAAAGCTTTTCAAGTCCTGTGCTTAAAACTGATCTCAGTTATTAAAAGAGTGATTTTTAAAAAAATAACTCTTGCAAAAGGATTCTGCATATTAAAATACATTAAAATGCAATATTCAAAAAACAGGATATTTTACTACAGCTAAATGTGGAGAGAAAAACAGGAAAGAAATTCAAAACTTTTCTCATGTCCATTGACTATGTGTGTTAAATACAATTTAGTTGTAAAATCAAGAAACCTGACATGTTAAGAAGACTTGAGAAAACCAGGAAGGAATGGAAGTAGAGAAGTCCTACTTGTAAAGCCATCCACTAGAATATCAGCAATCTCATTCTTTTGAAAATGGCTGATGAAGTTAATCTACAGAAGAAAAGAAAGTCATTGACACAATATGGTACAAATACATTTACTGCAGAAATAAGGACAATATCTAAGCCTCAAAGATGCCATTAAAACAAGAGGGGGAGTCACTCCCATGTATAAGGGTACACCAGCAACTGAGCAATGGAGTAGTTTTCCCCTAGACTTGGGTGTAGTCACAGAGACACAACCCAAGTGAACTGCTGTATAAGTGTCTTTTAGAAGATATCCCTCAGCAAAGCCCAGCAGTCAGTGCCTGTCTGAGCCAGCCACACAGGAGGACAACCAAGTCAGAAGTTCTCACGATGCGAGACATCGTGAGAAAACCATTAGATAAAAGTAACTGCCAAAGGAAGAAGGAACCAAACCAATCGCTTTCAGTTTTGACTCTTGGTGACTTCGTGTGTGTCACAGTAGAATTATGGTCTGGAAGGATTTCAGTGGCTGCCTTTTCAGAAACAGATCACAAGGCTATTCTGAAGTGCATCTGTGTGGACTCAAATACCAACCTTCCAATTAGCAGCGGAATGGTAACTGTTCATACCATCCATACACTCCAAGAAGGAATTCAGAAGGGTTATTATGAGATTCTGAGATACGAGGTTAAGAAAAAGAAAGAAAGAAAAAAACAAAAACAAAAACAATGGTGCTTCGTATGTTGTAAGTGACCCAGTAATATAAACCAAAAATACTGTCATAATCAAGTTCCCATTTCTGCTAGGTAACACAGTAATATTTATATCACATAAACTAAGGTTCATCCTGAAAATTCTATTTGGGTCAGAACTCTAACATTTTAATTATGTCTTAGTTGGTAACATCTGTTAGGACTTTGCCTTAATAGGAGAGATTTTTGTGTTGTTATTTAAAAAAATTCTGCTATTTACAATTTCCATTTCCAAACTGACTGACAGCATCTAAAGAATAAAAACTCTGTATGGTCCTTCTTTTATTCTCTCCCTCATTCTTTCTTTTTCTTTTTCTTCATAGGCTTAGGAAGTGTTTGTTGATTTAATTGCACTTATGTGTATGGGCCACCATCAGACAGCCAGTCGATTCCACTGTGGTAGCTCGTGTGGTCACTAGGATGCTGGAAGCTACGTCACTGGTATTTGAAATAGCACAAGGTCACACATAGTGCACAGATTTGGGCAGAGCTTTTAGACTAAGATTGATTGGCAAGGGAGGTCTTGTAATCTACTTCTGAAACTTAGCCAGTGAAAGCTCTGTGGATCAGAATAGAATATTGTCCAGTATAAAGTTGGAACATGAGTCCCTCAAACTGGAGAGCACTCAGATACGAAGTGGACACAGTAACAGACTTGAGCATACCACCAGTTGTGAAGAAGGAGTCAGACCAAGCCCATTTTGTTTTGTTGTACATAGGGCCACCTCCAGTCATCTCACAACAAATTATATGGCCTATTCTAAAACTGCGTGTTTGTCAGATTTTCTAACCCATGGTCTTCTTGTTGCCTCCGCCTGGATCCTAACCTGGTCATCGAAGTTCCTGTTTCTTATTCATTAAATTCCCTGATAATGAGTCTAACTGTAAGAGTCACCTGCCCTGGATTTTTTCCCCCTAGTCTCTGGATGCAGCATTTATAAAAGACTCACCTGAATTTTGGACTATCTGCCTGGAATTGACTTAGTTGCATGCCTTACAAGCCAGGTTAAACCAGTGGTGGTTTCTGATGTGATTCTCTGAGTGTTACTAGGGTCCAGGTCAGTGTTCGATCCAATTCAACAGCCCCCTCCTCTTTTCAACTTGCTGGAGATCATGGGATCTTGTTTAAGCTAGCTCAGAAACACAACATATATATCTTATTCACTGGTTCTAGAACAAGAGTTTTATGGGGTAGAACATCTGGTTTGTTTGTTTGTTTTAAGTAGAGACATTCTTGAATCACCTACAATCCTAACACACACTACTGCCCTTTAAGTGAGAAGTGAACAAAAGTTTAACGCGGGTCTTTCTGGGATTGACTCTGCCCATTCTCTTTCACTTGTCTGAGCTGGCCTGAATGCTCCCAGTCCATACAGGAGGCTACTCTTGGTAATAGAGTGCTATTTAAGAGCATATTTGAAAAAGGTTCCATTTCTTCTCAATTATTAACTAGTTGCCTTAAATTGCTTCATATGACAAACACGTGTCCTGTAACAGTGTCATTAATAAGCAACTTCCAGATAATACTTTTCTTCATTGTATTTGTTTTGTGCGCTTGTTTGCTTTTGTGAGAGCATAGACAGATTACTGAATTATATCATTAGAGCACCTAGAAGCCTCTCAGATTACACCCATAAGAAATAGTCACTGTATTTGCTCTTTATTTGTACATTTATAAAATTGGCTTCAACCTTGCGGGGCAGCTTGACCACGAGTGCATACACGTGGAAAGGGCTGATGAGGTAAGGAAAGATCTGTATCACTGGTAGAAGTGCGAGATCTCTGATTGAGAAGAGTCTGCACCGCAGAAAAGTCTGGGCTCTGGGGAGGTGCTGGAGTTGGATTAGGTAAGGCACACAAAAGAGTAAAGGAAGGTGTCTGAAGGACAAGCCTTGTGAACTTCAGAGTTCATCTCAAAGTCGTTCACAGGTAGTGGGTTATAGTTCTATGGCTGCCTGTGCCGCTATCTGAACCTTGGTGGTGCGGTAATTAAGGGTTCAGCTGCTAATTCAACAGTTCAGGTCCACCAACTGCTCCTTCGAAACCCAACGCAGCACTTCTCCTCTGTCCTATAGGGTTGCTGTGAGTTGGAATCAAGTCAATGGCAGCGGGTTTGGTTTGGGTTTATCTTGGCTATGGCTTTAGCCAAACTGGACAATGAATAAATAAGACAGAAGAAGAACTGATGCCTTTGAATCATGATATTGGAGAAGAATATTGAATGAACCATAGACCTCCAAAAGAACAAACAGATCTGTTCTGGAAGAAGAACAACTAGAGTGCTCCTTGGAAGCAAAGATGGCAAGACTATATCTTTCTTACTTCGGACATGCTGTCAGGTGGGATCAGTCCCTGGAGAACGACATTGTGCTTGGTAGAGTGGAGGGCCAGCCAAAAAGAGAAAGACCCATGACAAGATGGATTGACACAGTGGCTGCAAAGACGGGCTTAAGCATAGAAACAACGGTGGACATGGCACAAGACAGGGAAGTGTTTCATTCTGTTGTGCATAGGGTTGCCATGAGTTAGAACTGGCTTGATGGCACCTAACAACAACAACAACAGCATTGTTGTAGCCAATTATTCTCATTTTAGGCACGCATTTCTTTAGAATATCCAGCAAATCTGTGAGATACCTGGGATCTTCTCAAGATTACTTTTCTGCTTCAATCAGCAGACATCAGTTTCAGTTGTTCATGACAAGTAACTTGGACAAAAACTCTTTACCCAAGCCATCTAATTAGACTAAATGGACTCCTGGAACTTAGTTTTGAGGGTAACATGGTAAAGCTGTGAGGCCCTTGATCTGGCACCCAGGGAAGCCTGTCAATCACTTTTCACCCACAGAAGTTTGCCCCCAGTCATCTCTCACTCATGCCTCCAAAGCTTTCTTCTTTAACCAAATCAATCATTACCATGCATTCCACATATATTTTCTGTTTTCCTATTTTTTTTCTTTTCCTCACGGATTCTTATACCTCACTTCCCTCCAAACTCAAACACAAAGTTTTCTTTATAAAAATCTTTGTAGCCACCCTTTTCACATCTCTACCCCTACACATTACAGCAACATTTACTAAAAATGTCAATTCATGTGGCTCAATCCACACCCACATTTCTAAAGAACTCTTCTTATGTCTCTTTACACATGCAGTATTTATCTTTCCAGCTAGCCCATTAGCTCTGGAGAGTTTCTGCGTTTCTTCAGTAGGTTCTTCTCTTAACACCACAGTATGTGACTAGGCCAGTACCATACAATTAATATTTTAAAATTCCGATAGCCACCAAACATTAACCCACTGCTGTAGAGTCAATTCTGACTCATAGTATAGTACAGAGTAGAACTGCTCCAAAGAGTTTCCCGGGCAGATATGAACTGCCAACCTTTTGGTTACCAGACATAGCACTTAACCACTACACCAGCAGGGTTTCCAAATTTGCAATAGCAAGGACAATTGTTTTGCTTTGTGGACTGATCTATTGAAAATTAAATTTTATCGTGTCAGTCCGGAAAGTCCTGTTGTCCATGAGGTTAAAAACAAAGTCAGTTGCATGGAGTCCATTTTGACTCATGGAGACCCCACGTGTGTCTCAGTAGAACCGTGATCCACAAGTTTTTCAATAGCTGATTTTTTGGAAGCAGGTTACCAGGCTCCTTTTCCAAGGCCCTTCTGGCCAACTTGATCATCCACCCTTTAGGTTGGCTACCACGTGTGTTTGTATCACCAGGAACTCCAGTGAGATAAACAGAAACTCTGCTCCCTAATGAGGTTCACATGGCCTTCAACCTGTGGCTCCAGACTTCCATAGTCTCTTTTGCTTCTATTCCCTTTTATGCTCTTCTTCTTTGTCTTGGCCAAGCATTCTCCAAACACTGTCTTTTAAAATGTCTCTGACTTCACACATGGTAGTTTTGTTTTTCCCATGATTTTACTTCTTATGCTACATGGATTAAAAAAACAAATCCACCGCCACTGAGTCAATTCTGACTCATAGTGACTACATAGGTACCAAAAAAAAAAAAAAAAAACAAACAAACCCAGACCCAGTGGTGCTGTTGAGTCAATGCCACATAGATACTTGCCCTCTGAACCTAGCGTGACATTCTCCACCTCTGTGCATTCTTAACAACTCCAATGAAGTTGAGCACACAGGTAGCAGGAAGCACATGCTTGGATTGCAGCTTGGGTGCTGAGTACGTGTACCCAGGCAGCCACTCAACCTCTCCCGCTGGGTCTCTGTTTTCTTAGCCAGGCGACTGTTTAGATGATTTTGAGGACACCTCTACCAGAGAGACTCTAAGATGACCAAAAACTCAGAGAGATCTCCGAATCTACTAGAGGTTTCCCCTAAGGTCCTCCATTTTTGCATTTTGAATCACGGCTAGCATATCCCTTTGTGCACATCGAGATACATTTTTTTTTTTTTAAACTATGAGAATTTAGTCCCATAACATCCCCTAGCCCAGAAAGTGGACACTCACAATGACAGAAAGATCATGAGCCCCAGAGACTGGAAAAGCAGCTTATGTCATATGTCCTTGGCCAGAGAGAAGAATCTGGAAGGAGCAGCATAGGAAGGTGAGAGATGTAGAAGCCGTGTGCCGCGCCTATGGGGAATGCGCAGTCATGAAGTGTCTCTGCGCTCATTCAGGAGCAGCTGCTGCCAGTACAGGCAGACAAAGCCTATTTGTTGAAGAGCATTGTTTCAGCTTCTCCACAGTGGTGTCAGAGAGCAGCTCGAGGCTTCCGAGTCCACGTAAAGCTGTCGGCTCTGGGAGAACGGCCTGTAACCTTCAACATACACTCTTTTCAGAACACAGAAAGATAAAAACACAAAAGGCTCCTGCAGAATCACCTCTGGTAAAATGTGACTGGATTTTGCATTAAGTAATTGAACGGAGCCTTTCTCCTGGCAAGCAGGGTGGGTGCTGGGGATCTGGAAAGGAGGGTGAGGGAGAAGACTTGAGAAGTAACATTTTGAGACTAGGCCAGCCTCTGTCTCTAGCTTGGCAGTGGAGAATGTTAAAATGGTCAGTGAATTTTACAAAGCATGTTGTAATATTTTTCATTAACGCTGCACTTAGCTTTAATGGTAGGTAATAACTGCTGGCAGATGACGGCTGTGGCGGCTGTTGGTGAGAATGGCTCGTTCCATGGAAAGCAGAGGGAATGGGAGAAGCCACCCCACTTAGAATCCATTTGATGGGCAGCAGATGAGCTCTAGAAGCTAGGTCATTCAGTGGCCCCTTGTGTTTTAAGATCCTAGATGTAAATAATTAGATAAAATCTGTTTCTGGGACGGTGACCTTTCAGTAACTATGACATCCATGTGGCCAACAGGCAGAAATGTGGAGAGACTCTGACTTGTTGGGTCTCCCAAAGCTTACTGTCCTCATGTCATATACTGGCTTCTTGAGCACAGGGAAACTGCCTGTTCAAGCCCAACTCCAGTGACTATATTCACAAAAATTAGTATAACCCATACCCTTGTCCATACTAAACCATTCTCTGTATTGTTCTTCCAGGTCAGCTCCCTTCTCTGTTGTCATAAATACCAAAAACCAGTGGAACGTAAGGGCCATGAGAACAAGGCTTTGTTCATCCTGTTTTCTGTTAATGGCTAGCTAAGTGTCTGGCACATTATCGGTATTCAGCAAATGTTGTTAGCATAAAAGAATACTCCAGAATAAACAATATGATGCTCTTCAAGTTAGTCATGAGAAAAGAAGCCTGCAGTTATAATCTTTTCCCTAAATGGAAGGTGTTTCAATTAATCATCCCATCCAGTGATGAAGACTTTCTCTTCTGGGCTCTAGCATGTTCGTTCCTTGTTTTTCGTAGAAGTAATGCTCAGAATCATATATGTCGTCCCCAACATTTGGTTATATCAGCTAAAGCGAACACAAGCCATCAGAAAAACTGAGAGGAGAAATTGCAAAAATGGCCATACTTGTATACTAAATCTTTCATTTGGGAAGGGTACCTTGAGATGGTCACTGAAGTAACATGTGACCAATGACATCAGCTCACTTATGTCCTATTGGAATGCTCTATCATTGAACTTTCCAGAGAAACAAAATAAAATCTTTTTCTTTTTCTTTTTTATTAAATAAAATTGAAAATGTACATACTCTGTCCTAACAATATTGGGTTAAGATGGGAGGAGTACACAAGTTGTGTTGAAGTCCCATTAATATTGATCTAATTACTAATGTGTGCTGTTACCAATTTCACCCAACCAAATTTCTAACAACAAAGAGTCCTTTCTGTTATGCATGAGTTTAGGGGTCTCATATAATATTTGTCCTTCTGTCACTGACATAATGTCCTCCGGTTGAAACCAAGTTGAGAGATGTTTCCTGCTATCATCATTATTCTTTATCATTGCATAGTACTCCACTGAGTACATATACCAAAGTTTACCCATCCATTCTTCTGTTGCTGGGCATCTGGTTTGATTCCATCTTTTTGCTATTGTGGACTGTGCTGCAATGAACATTCTTATGCATGTATCAGTTGGTGTGAATGGCCTTGATTCTGTAGGATATATTCCAAGCAGAGAAATTACTGGGTCAAATGGCATATCTATATCCATTATTTTAAGGTAACGCCAGATTGCTTCACAAAGAGGTTGCACTATTCTGCAATTCCACCAACAGTGTAGGAGATTTCCAATCTCTCCACAGACTCTCCACCATTTGTTGTTTTGCGTCTTTTGGATCATGGCCAACCTTGTTGGGGTGAGATGGTATCTCATTGTTGCGTTCATTTGAATTTCTTTAATAGTTAATGATTGTGAATGTGTCCACATGTGTTTTTTGGCTGCCTGGATTTCCTCTTTAGGGAAGTGTCTGTCCATCTCCTTTGCCCATAGCTTAATTGGATGATTTCTCTTTTTCTTATTGATATTTTGTAGTACCTTATAGATTATGGAGATTAGATGTCAGTCTGACATAGAGTTGTCAAATATTTTTTACCATTCTGTAGGTGGTCTTTTAATTTTTTTGGTGAAGTCTTTGGATGAGCAGAAGTGTTTGATTCTTATTAATTCACATTTATCTATTTTCTGATGAATGTGTTTTGTTTGTCAGATTTTGAAGTCTATCTACCAAGCCAAGTGCCGTCGAGTAGGATCCAACTCATGGTGACCCTAGGGGCCAGGGTGGAACTGACCCCCAGAGTATTCAAAGTGGATTTGAACTGCCAACCTTGTGGTTAGCAGTGGTAGCACTTGACCCACTACACCACCAGGATATTAAAACTTCCACCATTGGCCATATTTCATCTTGGATGAGCTTTATTGTTTTAGATTTTATATTTAGGTTTTTTATCCAATTTGAGTCGATTTTTGTATAAGGTGTGAGATATGGGTCTTGTTCCAATTTTTTGCAGATGGCTATCCAATTACGCCAGCATTTGTTAAAGAGATTATTCTGATCCCACTTTACATTCTTAGGACTTTTGTCAAACATCTGCTGTTTATAGGAGTATGGTGGCAACTCTAGGGTCTCTACTTGGGTCTATATGTCTCTTTTTGTACCAGTACCAGGCTGTTTTGACAACCGAGGCAGTGTAATAGGTTTTAAAGTCAGGTAGTGAGAGGCCTCCCAATGTGTTCTTCTTCTTCAGTAGTGCTTTACTTGTCCGGGGCTTCTTCCCTTTCCAAACAAAGCTGATTATTTGTTTCTCCATCTCATTAAAAAATGTTGCTGGAATTTGTATTGAGATTGCATTATATAAATAGATTGCTTTGGGCAAAATAGACATTTTCACAATATTGAGTCTTCCCATCCATGAGCAGAGCAGATTACTCCACTTATGTAAGTCTCTCCCAGTTTCTTGCAGTAAGGTCTTGTAGTTGTCTTTGTAAAGATCTTTTATTTCTCTAGTTAGATTTATTCCTAGGTATTTTATCTTCCTGGGAGCTATAGTAAATGGAATTGATTTGGTGATTTCTTCTTTAATAATCTCACTGTTGGTATAAAGGAATCCTATTGATTTAGTTATGTTTATCTTGTATGCTAATACTTTGCTGAACTCTTCTATTAGCTTCAATAGCTTACTTATGGATTTCTTTGGATTCTCTGTATAAACAATCACATCATCTGCAAAGAGGGCAATGTTTACTTTTTCATTGCCAATACAGATGCCCTTTATTTCTTTGACTTGTCTAATTGCTCTGGCTAGAACTTCTAGAACAATGTTGAACACAAGTGGTGAGAGCGGGCATCCTTGTCTAGTTCCCGTTCTCAAAGGGAATTCTTTCAGTCTTTCACTATTCAGGATGATGAAAGCAGTTGGCTTTGCATAGATGCTACTGATTATATTGAGGAATTTCCCCTCTATTTCTATTTTTCTGAGTGTTTTAAGCATGAATGGGTGTTGAACTTTGTCAAATGCCTTTTCTGCATCAACTGACATAATCAGGTGATTCTTATCTTTTGTGTTATTAATGTGGTTGATTACATTCATTGTTTTTCTGATGTTGAACCAGCCTTGCATCTCTGAAATGAAACCAACTTGATCATGATGAATGATTTTTTTTTATATGCTGTTGAATGCTATCGGCTAGAATTTTGTTGAAGATTTTTGCATCTAGATTCATGAGTGATGTTGGTCTGTAAGTTTCTTTTTGTGTGTGTGAGATCATTCCCTCGTTTTGGTATCAGGGTTATGCTGGCTTTGTAGAATGAATTTGAAAGTATTCCATCTCTTTCTATGGTGTGAAATAGTCTTAATAGTATTGGAGTTAACTCTTCAAAAGTTTGGTAGAATTCTTTGGTGAAGCCATCTGGGCCAGAGCTTTTTTTGGTTGGTAGATTTCTGATGACTTTTTCAATCTCTTCCTTTGTGATAGATTTATTAAGTTGATCTACTTCTCCTTGTGTCTTGGTGAGCCATATGAACCTAGAAATTTGTCCACTTCCATTAGGTTTTCAAACCTGTTAGAGTATAGCTTTTCATAGCATTCTGTTACGATATTTTTTATTTCAGCTGGGTCTGTTGTAACATCTCCCAACTTGTTTCTTAATTGGGTTATTTGTGTCTTCTGCTGTTTTTCTTTTATAAGTTTAGCCAATGGTTTATCAATTTTGTTGAACTTTTCAAAGAACCAGCTTTTGGTTTTGTTAATTTTTTCAACTGTTTGTCTAATCTCTAATTCATTTAGTTCTGCTCTAATCCTTATAATCTGTTTTCTTCTGGTGCCTGAGGGGTTCCTTTGTTGCTCTCTTTCTACTTGTTCAAGCTGTATGGTTAATTCTTTAATTTGTGCTCTTCCTTCTTTCCAGAAGTGTGCATTTATAGACATAAACTGGCCTCTTAGCGCTGCTTTTGCTATATCCCATAAATTCTGGTAGGATGTGTTTTCATTCTCATTTGAGTCCATAAATTTCTTCAATGTGTCCTTAATTTCTTCTATAACCCAAGGCTTTATGAGCAAAGTGTTGTTCAGTTTCCACAAGTCTGAATTTCTACCTATGACTTTTCTGTTATTGATTTCAACTTTTGTAGCTCTATGGTCTGAGAAGATATTTTGTAATAAATCAGTGGTTTGGATTTTACAGAGAATTGTTTTACGACCTAACATATCATCTATTCTGGAGAATGTTCCATGTGCTTTGGAGAAGAAGGTGTATCTATCTGCTAGTGGATGAAAAGATCTGTATAGATTGATAACATCAAGTTGGTTGATTGTTGCAATATGATCTTCTGTACCTTTACTGAGCTTTTTTCTGGATGATCTATCCTTAACTGAAAGGGGAGTGTTGAAGTCCCCAACTGTTACTGTGGAATGATCAATCTCATTTTTCAATGTTGTCAGTATTTGTTCAATGTATTTAGGTGCTTTAGTATTGGGTGCATAAATATTTAATATTGTTAAGTCTTGCTTGATAATTGAACCTTTCAGCAATAAACAGTGACCATCCTTGTCCACAATAGTGGATTTTACATTAAAATCTATTTTATCTGAGATTAGTATTGCCACACCTGCTCTTTGTGTATTGTTAGCTTGATATATATTATTCCAACCTTTAATTCTCAACATGTTCATATCTTTAAGTATAAGGTGTGTTTCTTGTAAGCAACGTATAGACAGGTCATGTTTTTGGATCCAGCATATCACTCGCTATCTCTTTACTGGAGCGTTCAGTCCATTTACATGCAATGTAACTATTGATAGGTATGTGCTTATTGCCATCATTTTGATGTAATTACTTTTGTGTTGATGTTTTCTATATTGCTGTTAATGTTCTGTTCTGGGGTATTTTTCTCTATGGGTTGTTTGAGTGTTGATTTTATGTTCATTGAGACTCTTGTACTGCATTTCTTATTTTCATATAATGTATTGTTAATTTGCTTCATGGCTACATGTATTATCCCCTTTAACATATTAAGGTTGAAATCAATTTTAATGATTTTATAAGTCTGAGACTTTCTCTGCATGAAAAACAACTGTAACTGTTGTAGTGTATCCCTCTTTTAATGTGATGGTATTATAGTTGTCAATATATGATCATGGGTTCCCTTTTTATAATTCTGTAACTTTGGTTTGGTTTGGTGAAGTTTTGTCACTTCCTTAACTGATTAGAAATTTGAATGAAGTGTCTTGAATTATCTCCTAAAACATACATTTAGGGAAGAGCTTCTTTCAATATTTCATGTAATTTTGGTTTAGTTTTTATGAAGTCTCAAATTTCTCTTTCTTTTCAAAAGTCTTAATTTCATTATTATATTTGATAGACAATTTTGCAGGATAAATAATTCTAGGATGGAAGTTTCTCTCATTCAGGGCTTTGAATGTGTCTGCCCTCTGTTTTCTAGCCAGCACTGTTTTGGCAGAAAAGTCAGATGAAAATCTATAGGGTTTCCCTCAGAATGTCAGTTTTGATTTAGGCCTTGCTGCCTTCAGAAGCATCTTTTTGTGTACAGCTTATTAAGCTTAATTACAATATGCCTTGGCGTCCTTCTTTTTATGTCTAACTTTTGCGGTGTTTGATAAACATCTTGGATATCTATGTTCTCTTTGCTCATAATCTCAGGAAAGTTTTCTGTCAGCATCTCTACAGCAATACTCACTATATTGCCATTAATCCTCCCTTGTTCAGGAACTCCAATTAAACATAAATTATTCCTCTTCATGGGGTCCCACATGTTTCTTAATGCTTCTTCATTTTTCTTATTTCTTTTCTCTGATTTTACATCATAAATACCGGTGTTAGTTACTTTGTCTTCTAGGTCACTGAGTGTAACCTCCATCTGTTCAATCCTACTCTTTTGGCTTTGGATAGAATTATCCAATTCTGTAATTTTGTTATCAATCTGATGTATTTCAGATTGTTGATGTTCTAGCGTTTCAAATAGTTTACCAAATTTTGTTTAATCTCTAGGAGGTTTCTCTATATAACTCTTTTATATTCAACCTCTGATAGATTCAGAAAGGCTTCCTCATCTAGGAAATTTTTTGAATTTTTTTAATCTTTATTTAGGGAATTTTCTGGAGCATTTGAAGGTTGTTTCTTTAAATGATTAACTACGGTCTGCTGCCTACATGCCATCTAGACACTATTTGATTTCTCTGATAATGGATCTAAGAGAATTGTTGGTCACTAGCTGTCTCTAATACTCTAGTGATTTGTCCCAGGTGGACTCTCAAGGGTGGAATACTCTGCTTATTGGGCAGCAAAGAGGCTGCTCTGCTTATGGAGAAACTGGGGGCTGTCAGCCAATCTTACAATGTGAGTGAGAGAAATCTTTCAATTTGAGATGAAACAGTATGGACCTATCAGGAACAAATGATTGGAAGAATGAAATGTCCAGGGAAGGTATAAAATATGAGGAATCAAAAAGAATTAGTAGGCAAATGTTGTTTGGTTTGGGTAGGAATGGGGAGGCTGCTATTACAGCACTCTGAGCTCCAGCACCCAGATCATGGATTAGACATCAACTAATTCCAAGGCAAGAGTCCTTGGGCAACACCAAAAGTGAAGCACCAGACTCCTAGCCAAAAGGTTGGTGGTTGAAACGCACTCAAGAGTGCCTCGGAATACAGGTCTGGGTTTTTATTCTGAAAAATCATGTCTTGAAAAATCCTCCAAAGCACAATTCTACTAAGCACACATGGGGTCACCATGAGATGGAAGCAACTTCACAGCAACTAATAATAACAACAGAGTTTGATTAGAGCAGGAGCAACTGACTTACCATTGCCAGCCAAGTGCCGTCAAGTCGGATCCGCCTCATCATTACAGCTTATTTTTCCCTTGGTTTCTGGGTTAGCAGAAGTAAACTTACTGATAACTCAGTGGGAACAGGTGGCCTGGGAAAGTGCTGGGCAGGACAGAATTCAGCCTCCAGGCTTCCATATCCAAAAATTAAAGAAAAAGTCTTTTATACCTTACATCTTTGTGGAGGCCTGGTCTAATTACCTCCTTATAATATTGCCAGCCTTGCTCTCCCAGCAAGAGATGTTCAGTCTGCACATTTTTAAGACATACTGTTTTTCAATGTGAAAAATTCATGACAGTGTGTACTAGAGTCCAGAGACAAATGAAGCAAAATCATGCCTGTCTCCCCAGTAGATTACATTATCAACAGACAGCAAAATGACTCCATTTGTAGCTCTTCTCAGACCTCAAAATTTACTAATAATGGCATGTGCTTTTTAGAGCAGCTCTTCAAATCAGAAGAAACAGGGAATAATCTACAGAACACACTTGCTGCTTCTTCTCTGCCTGTGGTCCATTAATAGCTGTACTTGCTTTTGTTTTCCAGTAATGATCCCAGTGGACAAAGAGAGGATTGGTTTCTCAGATTCAAGAAAATCTAAAGATGGAACAAGACCCCAGATTTTGTGATTGCATACCCTAGTGGCCAGACTCCTAGAAAGTGACCCTGGGGAAAAGTTTAGAGGAAGAAGAAGGTCACTAGTGATAAAAACCACTAAAGCTTCCAGGACATTATAAAAGCGACTCAGACTAGACAAGCACTCCCTAAAAATTCTTGTGCAAAACCACCCATCACCTAGAGTCTTACTAAAATGCAGATTCTGATTTAGCAGGTCTAGTGTGGGCCCAGGAGTCTGCAGTTATACCAGGTTCTCAGGTGATACTGAGGTTGCTGGTCCACAGACAGCCTTTGACTAGCTAAGTACTGGAGACATACTTCTATTATTTATTAGCTCATGACCTAGACAAGTCACTTAAAACTCTTGAGACATCAGTTAGGTTTTTCAACTTCTAATCTGGGATTATTAAGACCAGTATCAATATCTCGAAAGGATATTGTGAGGCTAAAATGAGAACTATATGTTTATTTTATGTGATACACATGGTAGTGCCCCACCTAGACATGATTTATTAATATTAGTCTGCATTTATTCTCTTTAAAAAAATATTATGCTTTAGGTAAAAGATCACAGCTACAGTTAGATTGTCACACAAACATTTGTATACACACTGTGAGTGACTCTAGCAGCTATCCATGTAATGTGACACCACAGCCCTCCTTTCCACCCCAGCTGTCTTACGTTCAAATAGTTCTTATCTTTTTTCCACCTCCTCATCCTACCTCCAGACAGGAGCTTCCCATTTCGTGTCATGTATCTACTTGAACTGAGAAACACACTCTTGATGAGTGTCACTTTACATCTTAAGAGTCCAGTCTAATCTTTGTCCAAAGAGTTGGCTTCAGGAATCGTTTTAGTTCTGGCCTAACAGAGCCTGGGGGGGCTCTGTCTCCTGGGCTTTCACCAGTCTCAAGCAGACCGTTAAGTCTGGTGTTTTTACTAGGATTTGAGTTCTGCCCCCTACTTTTTTCCTGGTCCTTTACAGAATCTCTGCTGAATTCCCTGTCAGTGAAGTCATCGATGGGAGCCAGGCACCATCTAGTTCTTTTGGTCTCAGGCTGATGAAGTCTCTGGTTTAGGTGGTTCCTTTTGCCTGGCATAGTGGTTAAGTGTTATTTCTGCTAACCCAAAAGGAGGGCAGTTCAAATCTGCCAGCTGCTTCTTGGGTACTCTATGGAGCAATTCCACTCTGTCCTATAGGGTCCCTAGGAGTTGAAACTGACTCAACAGCATTGGATTTAGTTTTCAGTTTGTCTCTTGGGCTAATATTTTCCTTCTGTATTTCACGTTCATCATTCTCCTTTGTTCTGTGTGGATTGGGACCACATCTATTCTTTATTACTACCATCATTATGGCACTGGACACATCTTTCTCACCGATAGTCTTCTGTGATTTCTCTTCCTCTTTAAAATAACCTTTGCTATTTACAGTAACAGGATTTCACCTGATTTTTAATTAAAAAACAAGGGGAGGTGGATGGTAGCTAAGGGTTGGTAGACACATGTAGACTTGCCCTGGCCAGAAAGACCATTTCTCTTCAAGGGGGAAATATAATGGCAGAAGACTCTTGGGAAATCTTAGTCTCAGTGCCATGTGGCTTGCCATTGGATCACTACTACAGAAGAGTAACCAGATAAGAGAGAATGACAGGAGACTTTAAAACCAGGTTGGAAGCAAACGAAAGGAAAACAAAGCAGTACTCCCCTGGGAAAAGGGTGTAATAAACTGAACAAGCGCTTCTGGCGTGTTCTGCTGAGCTTTGTGCCTGCCTTTACAGTCTCTCGCTCTCTGTCTCTCTCTCTGTCTCTCACGTGTGCACACACACATGACTCTAAAATATAAACTTAACCTTAAGCAAGAAGCCTGTTTAAGAGTTGCTGGCTTCGAGCTGAAACTGATACTGAGTCATGGCTTACTGAAATGGCCTTATTGGAGTCTTGGCTTATCATATGAGTGAAGGAGGTAATTTGTCCCTCAGAAGGAACAAATTACCTCTGTTGGCTCAGAGTTAAGCCAGATTTAGTATACAACTTCAGAGAAAACTTTCTTTTTTCCTGTAAACTTGTCTTTTCTTACAGGGCTTTGTTTAGAGAACTAACTGATTGACCAAGGGTATGTGAGAACTACTGCTGTTAGCTGGCACAGGACGATGGCCTAGCTGGTCTGGCTGTAATAAAGAGGGCAGCCTCAACTGGCTGCCACCAAAAGGCAGCTTTGTAATATATCACCTCTTGAAATCAACAGTTGTTGGAAAGTTTCTTTGCTTATAGACAATAAAAACAAATTAAAACAAAACAAAAAAACATCAGGCTCTGACTAACTTACATAACAGAGGAGATTTATAAGGAATTGAAGAGAATGAGGGTGGACACCAGAACCAAGCCTGAAATAGGACCAAGGCTGTTCCAGATGGCATTGGTGGCAGGAAGATCTCCACAATTTCCCCCACTCACATGAAAAAAAGCTGTGACTTCTGACCTTCCCTTCAGAAATCAGAGTCCCCAGAGAAAATCTGATGAGCTGCACCTTCGATGAAGGGGAACTGAGAAGGAGAATGTCATCAAAGGAGATCTCAAGAACCAGCGAGAATAGGAGAGTAGGCATAAGAACTTAGTACCCTAGGATCTGTTGGGAGGTTCTGGGTGACCCCAAAACATAACAAAAGAGACAAGTGCCATTATATTGAGGAAAAGCCAGTTGAGCTAAAAGCTCAGATTGAAATCTCCTTCCTTTGATCTTTTCTGTTAGGCGAGTTTAGACAGAGGCCAATAGTGGTATCTGACTCTGATCATGCAAAAGTAGACCTGGGCACTTCAAGGTTTTAAGAGTAGTGGCCTGGGCATCTAGGTATGATATAAACTTAGAAAATCATCTTCCCATGATTTCAGAGCATGAATTTGTGTAGAAGTTACTGGAGTGTCCTCTGTATTAAATGCCAGATCAGACTCTGGGTTGGTATTCTGAAATTAAAAATGAAAATAAATCTAAACAGATTTAGCAAAGACAGCAGTCAAGATAAGAAGCCTGATGTGGTGGAGAACAGGAGAATCTCTTAAGACAGAGAATTAGGAGACAACAAGATGCAAAGTCAACTGGGGCATAGGAGCAAAAGGACAGCTCTCTGGTGGGCCTTTCATACAACTGACATGAAATGACTTTGCTCAGCAGTTTTGGTGCAATGCATAAGCAGGATGTGGATTTTTTACCACAGGCAAAACCAAACAAAACTCATGCTGTCTAGTTGATGTGGGCTCACAACAACTCTAGAGCACAGGGTTTCCAAGACTGTAAACCTGGAGCACACTGCCACATCTTTCTCCTGCAAAGAAGTTAGTAGGTTCAAACCACTATCCTTTTGATTACTAGCCAAGCTCTTAACTTACCACCAGGCTCGTTTTCTCATTGCCACAGTGACAAAAATTATTATGGATCCAGGCTTGAGAGCCATATTAGTATTTTATTGTAAGCAGATAAAGGAAATAATTCAGAATCCATAACAACATGAAAATAACAAAGAAATCAATGCTCTCCTAGAGAAGAACGATGTAAGAAAGGGCACTACCCTTCCTAATCACAGGCCAAAGCTAATTCAGGTCTGATTTTGACATTTCAAGGATTGGAGGAACGCTCTGAGAAGCAGAAGCATGACACTTCTCATCTAGCAAAGCATTGTAGTTCTAGATGCATTTAAGAAGGACAAAGAGTTCCTGGGTGTTGCAAACAGTTAATGCACTTGGCTGCTAACAGGTTGGTGGTTCAAGTCTACCCAGTGACACCTTGAAGAAAGCCCAAGAGATCTACTTTCAAATAATCAGTAGTCAAAAACCATAAGGAGCATAGTTTTACTCTGACACATATACAGTTTTCATGAATCAGAGTCGACTTGATGACAACTGGTGGTAGTGGCGGTGATGGAAAAAGACCCAGCTCTTGCATCACTGAGATGATCCAGCCTCTATGAAGGGAGAAAGACAAAGCCACACAAAACATAAAGCTTCTTCACACAGGGTCATGTTCAAAAACATGGTCATCTGCCCAAGTTTCCCTTTTGTACTTCTGTTGCTCAAAACTGGACACTCAGTGTGGGGATAAAGGACACAGCTCAGTATTCATGCCTTTGCCAACATTTGCTATCTGTCCTTGCTCCAGTCCAATCAGCATGTCATCCAACCATGTATCTTTTTACTAAGATGGTAGAATGCAGAGTTGAAAGAAATCCCAAGTTCATATTTCAACTTCAAAGAAGAAAATATCTTTTTTTTTCCATTCAATTGTCAGTTCTTTAAGAGAACTTCAGTTCTACTGAAGGCTGGTCCAAGTGCAGACAGGGAAAACAGGAAAGGCATACAGCTGAATGTGACCAGACAAAAGTGGAAGCTAGCAAAGTTCCAAAAGCAATGGCAAGTTTTAGACACTTTCCTTCAGGAGACAACATTTGAAGGGGCAGTGAACAAGTCTGGACGCCCAGGAGTGGAGAGGCAGCAGTGACCCTTAACTTGTAAGCATGTGTTCCGTTTCAGAGGCAGATGTTTGAGAACAGAGATGCCCAGGGCGTACAAAACTACCAACACTGAACTGCGGCCTCCTGCATCAACCTGACTTAATGCTTGCCCAGAGAGATAGAGCTGTAAACTAATAAAAAACAATTTTCCCTCTTTGCTTCAGGGAATTTCTGCAAACTGGTTTATGGGAACAAATAGTGTGCTGACCTGGGTAAATAAATTGATCCCTTGGGCAAACAGTTCACTTATCAGACAAAGAATTTCCTTATGAAGACTAGCTTTAAGACCATCACTTTGCAGTATCTACCACTCTTAGAGGATTATGTAATGAAATCTACCCAATCCCAAACAGTTCTCTGTCTTGAAAGATCTACCTAAAAATTATTTGAGCCCAGTCTACAAAATCTTTTAAATATCTTCCCATGTTCTCTGCCTTCTGAGAAACTATATAGGCTCTGTTGGGATTGTATTTGTTGGTCTAATAAACTTAGATACAATTCACCAATTTGTTTTCTGATTTTCTTTTTTTGGAGGGGAGTCCAGAAATGACTTGGTCCTGGTTTTTATTCCATAATCCCATGCACTGCCCACTGACACTATCTTGAGTCACGTTACAAAGACTTCTCAGGCAGTCTTCTTTCTTCTTGTGGGAATCTTCACGACATGCAAGAAGACATGGAAGACCAAGCGAAGTGAAAAGGTGATGGAGACAGAGGTGGCATGAGCCTATTATTCTTGCATTTTTTTTATTTTAATGAAGGAAATCATCTCAAGTCAGAAGGAATGATAATGCCCCTATTTTATTTTCAAGGCAGTGAAGACAAGTATCAATATAAATAATGTGAAGGCTTGTCTTATAAAACATAAATTTCTTTCTTTTTCAGTAATTGGCAGACAAAAACAATGTTGGATTTCTAAATGTTTAGTCATGCTGATCATAAATCCAGGGAGTCCAACTGTACCCTTACTGAACTGGCATGTCAGTGGAAGCTGTCACTGGTACCTGGGGCCAGAGAGCACTGTCATCTTTGAGCCTGACAAGGAGCCTTGAGGAACAGACGTTCATGTCTTTTATAAAGAAGTGAAAGCTAAGCAGTGGAATAACTAAGTTCGTTCATTCTGACATCGCTGTTTTCAAGAGCTGTGACCATCACTGACATTTCCATGGCATTTTAAGTCACTCCACAAATACCTTATAAATACAACCTAACGCAATGCCTGACCTTCCACTTAAACACAGCTACTTACAAGATTTCTTTCTTTCTGCTCCACATTTCCCTTTCTTTTGTGCTGGCCATGGAGGGTTATTTATTTATATACTACATCTACATGCAGCAAAATTACTGAAAGTAACTTAGAAAATGAAGCAAAAATAAAATGAAGCCAAAATACGTGTTTCGCTTGGGAGCAAAATACAGGTTATATACACCTTTCATTGAATTTATGGCAGGATTTACTATTCGTTGGTCCTCCAGTGCAATATGCTTAGCAGGTAGCCACAAATCTTTCATCTAAGCACATCCCGCAGAGTTGAAAGGAATCCTAAATCCAGTTTTCCAAATCCAAGGAGGCAAACTATTTGATCTTCTATTGTTAGTTCTCTGCGATAATTTCAGTTCTATCAAAGGCATTAGACCTTGTTAATGATCTTGATCCAAAATATGTATGTGTCACACACACACACACACACGCACACACACCCACACACACCCACACCCACAAACCACCCCCTACCCCCACCCCTCCACAAAGTTAATGGATTAACAAATCTACTTCTCTTTTTCCTTATTTCAGTTTGGCGTAGATAATCAAAGTTGAAATTGGGCAAATTTTTTTACAAGGGATAATACAGCAAAAGCTTTTGGCTTTATAGGCCATAGTGTCTGTGTCACAACTACTCTACTCTGTTATTGTGTGACAAAATTAATCATAATCAAACTCTTACCAGAAAATACCTGGTTGCAGACTTGTGCTGCCTGTCGTACTAAGCCAATGAGCAGAGACAAGAATTGAATTTTTAAGGATGCTTTATTCCGATGGCTGGCAACCTGAGAAGATGGTGGGTTAGCACTCTGAAAACCATCCTAACATCTCAGTTCAGGCTGGCAAGTTTTACGGAAGGGTTTAGGGAAGGGAAGAGGGGTAGGTGAGGGCTGCAGGCATGCAGGTGTTCAGAGGAGGCAAGGTAGGTGAAGAAATACAGCTTTCTTGTTTTAAGGTGAGTTATCCTTGATTTCTGCAGGCTGGTTACTTTGTCTCAGGAACAGTATTGCTTATCTGAATAGTGGGTTTCAAACTGGCATTACACTGTCCAGCTATTGGTCAAGAACATCTTGGGAAAACAAACTCAAAATCTTTGTGGGTACCGGTCAAAAGGGAGGTTACAATTTTCCTTATGTGTCAGCATTCCCAAGGGAGAAAGGTCTTCAATTTTAACAAAGGAGCCAGCCAAAAATTTTCCTATAGCTATTAATCTATCAAAACCCCTTGGTGTTACAGTCAGTATATAAAAATGGGCAGGGCTGTGTTCCAACAAAACTATAAATAAAACAGGCAGAAAGCTGGAGTTGGCCTACTTGCCACAGTTTGACGGCTCCTTATCTGATGTCTTCTACTACTCCAGCCTTGGTTCAGAGTAAAAGGTTAAGTTGAGGAAATATGATTTTCAGAGTACTCAAAGTAGACAGAAAATGGTTCTTGGCTTTGTTGTCTTATTATCTGTCTTGTCCTGTAGTTTATGCGGTAGACGGTTTTATTTATTTATTTCTGTTTTAGTGGGCTGAGTGGCAGCCCCAAACACATGTCTGTGTTCTAATCCGTGCAATATGTAAAGGTTACCTTACTTGGAAAAAGGGTCTTTGCAGCTATAGCTATAGATTTTGAGATGAGGATGTCTTGTTGGAGTATACTTGCCACCACAACTATCTTTATAAGTAGAGGCAGAGATTATACATACACATGCAGGAAAGAGGTGTTGTGAAGATGGATTGAGGAACTGAAGTGGTATAGCTACCAGCCGAGGAATGCTGGCCATCAGCAGAAGCTGGAAGAGGCTAGCAATGGCATCTCCCCTACAACTTCCACAGGGAGTGATTACCTGTGAAACTGATTCAGTCCAGTGAAACTGATGTTGAGTTTCTGGCCTCCAGGGTTGTGAGAGAAGAAATTTCTGTTGTTTTAAGCCATCCAGTTTGTGTTCTTTGTGTTCATGTGTTACACATGAGGTAAGACACTTGGTTTGTTTTTTTCTTGATTGGAAATTATTCTGTTTCATTCCTCTTTGTCCTTATCCTTAGAGTAGACCTAAACTCATTACCACTGAGTAGAATCCAACTCATGGCAACTCTATAAGACAGAGTAGAGCTACCCTATAGGGTTTCTAAGGAGCAGCCAGCTGGTGGACTCCAGCTGCTGATTTTTGGGTTAGCAGCCAAAGCTCTTAACCAGTGCACCACTAGAACTTCTTAGAAAATTTGCTTTCTTTAAAAAAAAAATGTAAATCTAACCAACATCTCTGTCCTCCACCATGAACAGAAATCAGGACATTTTAAGGCCAATCATGCCATTTCAACTCCACTTAATTATTGTCCATTATCACAGTGTTACAATGTAACTAATTTACCAGTCATTGGTAAAACTATATTTTTCCACAAATGCCAAGCCAAGCCAAGTACTGTCGAGTCGGATCTGACTCATGGCGACCATAATTATTCTATATATATATTCTCTGGCCTATTCACTATTGTGTTTGCTTGTTATGGCTTCTAGTCAGGTTTTGCTTTGAGGTTAATATACTTCTTGTGAAATTTCATCCTTTAGAAATATTCAGTGAGAATTCATAAATGGAAATTCTCTTATTCATTGTTTTACTGAAAAAAACCAGAGTCTCAGTTTTTTTTCTTCTTAAGACTTGCAGTAGTTAAAATTGGGTTTAAACATAGATTATTAAGGAGGATCACAGGGGCAGCCACAACGCACAATAAATATACAACATATCAAATCAAGAAACATGATACAGGAGTCTCAACAACCACAAAACCAACACTGAAAAAGGTGAAAAATCACAGAAGAATGTCCCAGAACAGAATAGTAAGAACAACAGAGAAAATATCAACACAAAAATATACTTTTCACAATGACAGCACTAAACACATATCTATCAATAATTACATTAAATGTGAGTAGATTGAACGCTCCAGTAAAGAGACAATGAGTGACATCTTGGATCAAAAGACATGAACCATCCATATGTTGCCTACAAGAAACTTACCTCAAACTTAAAGATATGAACAAACTGAAAATTAAATGATGGAAGAATATATATCAAGATAACAATAATCAAAGACGAGCAGGGTGGCAATTCTAATCTCAGACAAAATCAATTTTAATGTAAAATCCACCATTGTGGACAAGGATGGACACTATAGTTGAAAGGTTCAATACACAAGTAGGAATTAAAATATTAAATATTTATGCACCTAATATTAAAGCACCTAAATACATCAAAGAAACACTGACTACTCTCAAAAAGGAGATAGATCACAATAATAGCGGAGACTTCAACACTCCACTCTCAGTATTGGACAGACGGTCTAGAAAAAAGCTCAATAAAGACACAGAAGACCTTATTGCCACAATTAACCAACTAGATCTCATCGATATATACAGAACTTTCTACTCATCAGTGGACAACTACACCTTCTTCTCCAGTGCACACGGAACATTCTTCAGAATAGACCATGTGTTAGAACATAAAGCAATTCTCAACAAAATCCACACCTTTGAATTAATGCAAATCATCTTCTTAGATCATAAAGCCAAGAAAGTTGAAATCAATAGCAGAAAAAATATAGGTAGAAAGTGAAACACATGGAAACTGAACAACCTCTTGCTCAAAAGGCCATGAGTTATAGAAGAAATCAAGGATGGAATAAAGAAATTTATGGATTCCAACGAGAATGAAAACGCTTCCTACCAGAACCTATGGGATACAGCCAAAGCAGTGCTCAGAGGTCAGTTTATCTTCATAAATGCACACATCTGGAAGGAAAGAAGAAACCAGACCAAAGAACTAACCCTACAGCTTGAACAAGTAGAGACAGAACGATAGAGGAACCTCTCAGGCACCAGAAGAAAACAGATCATAAAGATCAGAGCAGAGCTAAACAAATGAGAGAATAGAAGAACAACTGAAAAAGCTGAAAAGACCAAAAGCTGGCTTCTTGAAAAGATCAACAAAATTAACAAACCATTGGCTAAACTTACTAAAGAAAAACAGGAAAGGAAACAAATACCCCAAATAAGAAATGAGAGAGGAGTTGTCACAACAGATCCAACAGAAATAAAAAGTATCAATTTTTTCCTCTTTAAATGAGATTTGAGCTTCCTATAGAAATTGAGGTGGACAATTAATTCATCCAGGACACTGAAGATACCATTTCTTGACTTTGCAAACACTATTGTACTGCAAGGAGGCCGACTGTTAGTCTAATTTCTTTTTCTTTGAATCAGCCTTTTGACTTTAGTTCCTCTTATGGATTGAACTCTGGGCCCTCCCCGAAATGTGTGTGGCCATTTGACTGGGCTGTGATTCCCAACAGTTTAGGATTGTCCTCCATTTTATGACTTTCCTATGCTGTATGCTAAAGAGGGTTAGGGTGGGACTATAAATCCCTTTCTAAGGTCCCCTCCCTGCTCCATTGTAAAGGGAATTTCCTTAGAGTGTGGCTTTCACTACCTTTTGTCCTTTCATCCTACAAGAGTTAAAAGGACAGGAAAGCAAGCAGAGAGTTGGAAATCTCAATACCTTCAAGAAAGCCACACCAAGAGCAGGTCCTTCATACCTGAAGTTCCTGTGCCAAGATGTTTTCTGACCCAAGACTGATGCAACACAAGGATTTTCCTCCAGAGCTGACAGAGGGAAAGCCCTTCCCCTGAATTCAGACTTGCAACCTACTGGACTGTATAAAAATAAAATTTTCTTTCTTAAAGCGATCCATTTAGTGGTATTTCTGATCTCCAGATGATAAGAGTTGCTTTAAGGACTTTCTCCTTTTTTCATTGCTACTGTAGATGTTTTTGTTTTTGTTTTTTAATCTAGGACTTTGAAAGGTGGTGGGCTTCTTCAGCTCAAGAGCCCTTTCACTTTTTTCATTCTAGAATTCAGTTTTTATATCTTCAAATATTTCATTTATCTCATTTTCTCTGATTTATTTATGATTCCTTACTGATACATATGTTCAGCCTCCTCACACTATCTTTTATATGTCAGTATCCCTGGGTGGCACAAAAAGTTAAGTGCTGGGCTATTAACCAAAAGTTTGTTAGTGTGAACTCACCCAGAGGTGCCTCAGAAGAAAGGCCTCATGTTCCAGTAAGGATGTCCACTTTTTGACAGCTCACAGTAGTGGCCATATCAATGAAGCTGTAGTGGCCATATTTATCACATTTTTTTTATTAGTCTTGACAAATAGCCATGAAAATTACATGATTCTACAACACATAGAAATTATTAAAGTTTATTATCAAAATGGATGTTCTGTTCTCCAAACATCGCATGCATTACATGAAATTTACAACATACATAATCATTCCACCAAGAGAATAACTCGATGATTAATAAAAAAATTCGAGACAACCAAGTCTGTTGCCCATCAGACAATACCTGTACGTTCATTCCAATGAAAACATTGCCACCACTCATCAGAATGTGTGCACGACTCCATCCCAATCAATTGCTTGCCGAGCACAAGAACTGGGCCTTTTGTTGAGCACAGTTTGCCAGATTTTGCACCTGGACTTCAAGCTTTAACTTTACAAAATTGTTTTAATTCAAGAATTGTAATCCAATGACCATAGATTGCACTGTACTTTTGCTGACTGGGCTCTGAAGCAACTGGAAGCTGATCCTGTTTTGGACCAAAAAAATCACCTTCAATGATGAGACCCATTTCTGGAGTGATGAGAATCCAATGGAGATTCAAGAACATTCACTTCATCCCCCAAAAGTTACCACTTGGTGTGGATTTTGCTCCGACAGAATCACTGGCCCTTAGTTTTTCCAAGATGAACATGTCACACAGCTCTATTAGTAAATGTTTAGAGGCCATTGTGTCTGTATGACAAGTGCTACTCAATTTACTACTCAGTTAATTCATCAAATTAAGGCACCAGGAGCACGCATGGCATAAATTCAAGTTTCACGTCTGTCCATGGTGAAGTCTGATTTACATTCTGATTTACAAAAAAAAAAAAAAAAAAATTGTCTCCTCACTGAAATGCCTTGACAGACAACAAGTTCTCATGCTGCTGTCCATGGAAGCAAGTAGTGTTTTCCTACTCCTTTTCCTGGGAGTGAGCAGGTCTTCCAGAGACTTCACGTGCAGCACTATTCTTAGCTCTAGCTCTCTATTTCATGCACACTCCGATGATCCAGGTAATGTTGCTGTATGAGTATTAAATCATAATCCCCTAAAAGGTACAGGTCTGTATTTGAATTTGTTACCCTCTGGACTACTACTGAGTCAGCTTGTACAGTAACTCTTCACTGCTGAGGAAAAATAATTTTACTATTTTTTCAAATCTACCTTTATATATATGTATATACACATATATATATATATCTGTGTGTTATATATATTTAATGTCCAACAGCAATGTGTCTGGGTTGCGATGTGGTCCATGTTACTTTAGTCTATATATTGCCAAAGATAATTCTTAGCAACCCCACATTAAAAAAAAAAAAAGGGCAAGAGCTAAAGAGCTAAAGAAGGTCTATAACTAATGTTCAGAACTGAGCTGGGAATCACAGGTAAGGTAAGCAGAGTAATGAGTTCAAAACTGGGCAATGAGTGAGGTTAAATGTCAGGCAGCATCTGGATAAGGCAGTTTACAGCAAGAGGGTGATGGAAAGGAAGAGATGGGAATCAGATGTGAAAGAAGCAACAAGGACATTTTGCAACTGAGATAACTACTATATAGAGAAGGAAACCTCTCCTAGGCCTCCTGCTGAGCTGGAAGACATTTCAAGGACCAAGTCAAGTAGGACCTGTGGATTAAAGCAGCTGAGACACATCAGGAGGCAGCAATTGCCACCAGGCACTCCACTCCACGCGTGTGGTCTGAGCAGCATCAGCATCAGCATCAGCATCAGCATCAGCATCAGCATCAGCATCAGCATCAGCATCAGCATCAGCATCAGCATCAGCATCAGCATCAGCATCAGCATCAGCATCAGCATCAGCATCAGCATCAGCATCAGCATCAGCATCAGCATCAGCATCAGCATCAGCATCAGCATCAGCATCAGCATCAGCATCAGCATCAGCATCAGCATCAGCATCAGCATCAGCATCAGCATCAGCATCAGCATCAGCATCAGCATCAGCATCAGCATCAGCATCAGCATCAGCATCAGCATCAGCATCAGCATCAGCATCAGCATCAGCATCAGCATCAGCATCAGCATCAGCATCAGCATCAGCATCAGCATCAGCATCAGCATCAGCATCAGCATCAGCATCAGCATCAGCATCAGCATCAGCATCAGCATCAGCATCAGCATCAGCATCAGCATCAGCATCAGCATCAGCATCAGCATCAGCATCAGCATCAGCATCAGCATCAGCATCAGCATCAGCATCAGCATCAGCATCAGCATCAGCATCAGCATCAGCATCAGCATCAGCATCAGCATCAGCATCAGCATCAGCATCAGCATCACCTGGAAGCCTGCTAGAAATGTGGCATCCCTGGCCCATCTCATACCTACTGAATCAGAATGTGCTTTTTAGCAGACTTCCCAGGTGGTCTGTTAAATTCTCCTTAAGGTTCAAGAAGCACTTTTGTAGCCAGCCTTCTGATTTAAAGTACACACTTGGGGTCAGACAGAACATACTTTGTATATTCAGTCTACCACCTATTAGTTGTGTAAAGAGAGGGAGGTTACTTAAATTCTTTACCATCTCAGTCTCCTCATTTGCAGATGGAATTGTTGCAAAGTAAAAAAAAAAAAAAAAAAAAATGATACCTGTAAAACAGCACAGAGGGTGGTGAGAATAAAATGTTAGTGACTTTTGGGGGGTTTAGCCTGTCTGAAATTATACACACACAATCAAAATATATATCCTTATCCTTAAGGGGGAAACCTGGTGTTATAGTGGATTAAGTATTACATCGGCTAACTTGAAAGTCAGCAGTTTGAATCTGCCAGGTGCTCCTTGGAAACTCTGTGGGGCAGTTCTACACTGTTCTGTAGGGACACTATGAGTTGGAATCAACTTTATGGCAGTGGATTACCCTTAATGGAGAATAGAAGGAAGAGATAAAAATAAGTATTTTGTTTTAAAAACAATTGTTTGCATTATTCAGAAATTCATTATCATTTAATACACACATGGTACACATCCACAGAAACCTGACCTTATTATATTAGATATTATGGTAGTTTCATATGAGTATAACACAGAAGAGCTTGCTATTCCACTGGAAGGAAGTATAAAATAAGGTCAAAAACAAGTGAGAGATGTTCGAGACTTAAAGTATTAGCAGAACTTTACAGAGGAGGCGAAGAAAGCCATCAAAGGAAGAGTAAAATTTACTTATTTATTTACATTTTAGGACATTAAACTGACAGACTGTTAAGATTATTAGACCACCATGGAGTCCCTGGGTAACACAAACAGTTAAGTTTCAATTACTAACTGGCAGTTTTGCAGTGTCCTCAGGAGAAAGACTCAGTGATGCGCTTCCTGCAGGTGAAAGTCTTGCACATCCTCTGAAGGGCCTGGAGATGGGAGGGGTGTGAGAACAGTCCGCGGGAATCCCAATGCTTGTCAGTGAAGAAGAAATGTGCGTTTTTTTACAATACCCCATAAAGCCGATCAAGGAACAACAACTAGAAACCCTTCCTCTCATTGAATGAAATTATAAGAACAGAGCAATCCAGAACCCGAGTGACTGACTTGGGATGTAAAGAATTCCTAGGAGCATCTATGAGGCGAAACATAGAAAAGTCAAATAGAGTATTCAGCTACGTCGTATATTACAGGTCAACTTAAACACCTATTTGCATCATTTTTATAGGTTGTACCACATTTAATAAAAACAATGGATAGATAAAATAGAAACTGATTTCTCTTTCATTTCAAGAAGTTTAGACATCGGCAGCCAGACTGGGCCACGTAGGCCAACTTTTCAGTCATCAGAAACCCAGGCTCCTTCTCTTTCTGATTCATTATCTTCAAAGTCACGTCATGGTTCAAAAGGGCTCCTAGAGCTTCTCAGAGTCCTCTATGATCTCTCCCTGGAGTGTCAAGCCTTTAAAATGGAAAACTTTCTGAATTTACCCAGTTGAATCTGAACAGGCATCTCAACCACAACCTGACAACAATATAAATTCTTTTTTTAACTTTAAGCCTGAACAAGTCAGGATCCAGTCACGAAACAAACAAACAAGGGCATCCCAGCAAAGAGAATTTAGTATTAGGAATTGGTTACACAGGTTTTGGAGTACTCAAAAGCTGAAGGAGAACACGGAAGAAACCCTGAGATAGTGACTGCAGAAAGTGGTAGCTCCTCGAAGACCTGAGGTCCAGCTCTGCAGGGCTTCTCCTTCAAGCTCTCTAGGTTCCTTCAGTGGTGTCACTAAGATGATGGCGGTAGGGAGGGTGATGGACCACACCAGGTGACACTGTCAGAGCCGGTACAGTGGGAAACAGCAGAGAGCCAGTGGTGTTACTAGAGCTGGTGTTACCCATTTTGATGACTCAGTGTCACCTCACCATGGACCTCCCATACCACACCACGCAGAATCCCTAGTAACATTACTTACACTGTTGCTCTTAAATCGTAATTCCTTCTTTTCCTTTAATTGCTACTTTATTCTCAAAGGAAGTATTGATAAGGGTTCATAAATACTAATTACAACAATATTGTAGCTAAAACACCAGAAAATTTGGCAAAATCACGACTATCGGAACAGCCACAGCTGTGAACACACTACACGTGCTTGGACGGCCCAGGTGAGGCCACGTGATTCCAAGCCTCCCTGTAATTGGGTAATACTGACAGCTCTCATCAGAAGGATCAGAAGATTCAAAAAGTAAATTAGTGTATAGTTTCAGGCCTATAGGTCTACTGATACATGTAAGCTGTACTTACAAAAAAAAATGCTATTATTGTTATAAATAACTATAAAAACTAAACCCAAACCTAGGCTGTCGAGTCGATTCCGACTCATGGCGACCCAACAAGGTAGAGCAGAACTGCACCATACAGTTTCCGGTGAGCACCTGGCAGACTTGATCCGCTGACCTCCTGGTTAGCAGGTGCAGCACTTAACCACTATATTACCAGAGTTTCCCATAACTAACCATAGGGATAATTTTTTATAGAAAATAATAATTTCTGCTGAAACACAGTACAAAAATTTTATAGAGAGTCTTTTTGGTGTCACTCTCTCTGACAGTGTCACCTGGTATAGTCCCCACCCCCTCACCCTCCTACTGACACCACCGAAGGAAGCTATGGGGTCTCAGAACCTGCAAGGCCGGGGGAGAAGCCCTGTTGAGCCAGACCTCGGGTTTTTAAGGAGAGGATGCTGCTGGCTTATTAGAAAACATCAGGATCAGAGAACAGATGCCTTGCTGAGCTGATATTGTGAACCCTGAAGAGGAAGCACTGATTGAGGCTGGTACCTTTCAATAATCACCACGAGAAGGCTTCTAAATGTGCTACAAAAAAGAGTGGATATTGGAGCCAATGACCCCTACCAAGGCGAACGGCCATTGCTGAAGTATCTCTGACAGGAACAGCAAACCCATCGGAAAGGAGTCAGCCCCTTCTCTCTCTGCCTCCCTTCTAGTCTCTCTGGCCCCCATCAGAGAACAGCAGCTGAGAAACGAGAACAAAGTATGCAGAGCTGCAGTCCCGGCTCCATAAAGCAGAGAGTGGAAGGATATCATAGCTTTAATCCCTGCAATCCACATCTCGGGCTGCTCAGCATTTATTTGTAGGTGCTTCTCTGCATGTGTGAACTTGCAGACAATAGCAATGAAATGTTTTGCCTTTACCTAGCTGGGTGCAACTTTCCTTTGTAAGAAGATCCCTGGGCGGCACAAACAGTTTGCACTTGACTATCTGGAAACCAGGACGGCACAGTGGTGAAGTGCTACAGCTGCTAACTTGAAGGTCAGCAATTCAAATCCACCAGGCGCTCCTTGAAAACTCTATGGGGCAGTCTATCCTATAGGGTCACTATGAGTCAGATCTGACTTGACAGCCCTGAACAACAACAATAAAAACATCAACCTAAATGCTGGCAGTGCAAATTCACCCACTGGCACCAAGGAAGGAAAGTCTGACAATTTGATTCCATGAAGATTACATCCAAGACAGCTCTATGAAGAACTTCTACTCTGTAACACATGGGGTCACCAGCCACTGGAATCAACTCTACTGGGTTTACCTTTTATAAAATAAAGATGTGCTTACCTTTCCTCCCCCAAAGAAAATAGAAAACTTGTTTCTAAACTAATTAAAACTATCTCGCTGTGGAGGGGTTCCTTGTGGCCGCCTTCTATGTGGCAGCAGGTTGCCCTGTTCTGTGCCATCTAAATCACCTTGGATGTACTGGAGCCCATCTTGGCCTCCTCTTATTTTCTATCTTTCTTTTCCAGTTAGTCCCCAAGTCTCTCTCTGTCTCTATCACTAATGCCCTAGTTCAGTTCTGCTTCAGCTTTTACACCCACTGTTGCAATAGTCTTCAAACATTACTCCCTGCCTCTTTCTCTCCTATTCAATTTCTGTTCTGTGTGGCAGAATCTAGACTCTTAGCTTGGCCTTTAAGTCTCTCAGCTAGGCAGCTACTGCAAGAGATTTCCATCCCATTTCAGTGTCCTCAGGCCTCACATAACAAAAGGTGTCTTGTAAAATTCTCCCAGGTCTGTCTACCCTCCACCACATTTCGCTTCTCCTTGTCTTTGCTTGCATTCTTCCCTCTGTCTGGGGTGTCCTTCCTACCCAGCGATCTCTGGTTTAGGGTAAAAACATTTAGTAAAGCAAAAAGAAAGTTTTATTCCAGCATGTGTTCAAAAAGGCAAAAAAAGGAAATGAACAAGCACGCCACTAGAGCCATGTCTGCCCAAGTTCAAGGATGATACAAAACAAAGGTGGGAAGACAAACACGCTTGCCGTTAGGTCCATGCCTGCCCGAGTCCAAGAAACGTTACAGTCATCAGTACATATTAATGTTACTGATGGGCAAAACCATCGAAAGCTTCACTATCTTCACAGATTGTCTAGAAACTGTGATCCTACATTCTGAACTGTCTTTCTGAACATTCATTGGTATCAGTCCTATTAACAACAGTCAGGAGTATACCCATTGGTTCAGTAAATTCTCTATTCACTAAATGCTAGCCGAAAAAAGATAGAGAATGAAAAGTATGTGGGTATTTTGTGCTGTGTTTTATGACTTGTTTTTGTGAAAGTTACCCTCAAAGATATTTTCCAAAATTATCTAGGTATGGAAATGCTGGTGGTGTAGTGGTCAGGTGCCAATGACTGCCAAAAAAAAGGGTCAGCAGTCTGAATCCACCTGGCACTCCTTGGAAATCCTATAGGGATGGGGCAGTTCTACTCTGTCCTATTGGGTCACTATAAGCCAGAATAGGCTTGATGGCAATGGTCTATTTATTTATTGAACTTAGTTATCATCCTTAAACCTTGACCAGTTGCCGTGTCCTTGTGAGTCCAGTTCCAGCTGGGTCACATTTTAGGACAGGGCATAAGGGCTCCAATATTATTTTTTAAATCACCTTTCTGTGTCTTGCAAGACTCAGCTTTGACAAACTCTCCCTTGAAAGGACTTTAATAAACCTGAATCCTGGGTGAAACACCCAATCCATACCCATTTCCTTCCTTTCTTTGTCTGCTAACCTGGAGCCTGTCTGGTGACAGCCCTTTTACGAAATCACAGCAGGTGGTGGCTCAACCCACTATACTTGCCCCAGACCTTAGAGCACAAGCAGACTGAAGAGATCATGTCCTTCTCCCGACCAGACTCGGTTATCACCGGAAGGGGAGATACTGCCCAGCTAACCTTTCCACTGGATGGTGCACCCTCTGGACCTCCAAATATGGACATGAGAGGGCTAAGGGTGGAGAGTTCCAGCCCCAAACCCAACCCCTGGGTGCCATTGGAAAGAAAAAGCTCTTGAAGTCCCTGGGACGACGAGCACTTGGCATTATGGTCGCTAGGCCCTGCTTTGCTTCTTGTCTGTGCAGACAGTCAACATGAGCTTTCTGTTTCTCTTGCAGTTGGTGCCCATCTTACTTCAATTGGCTAATAAGATAGAACAAGAATCCAAGTAGCACTGGGTTACAACTCCTCAGCCACTTCACTCATGCTGTCACATTCATCAGCTTAGCTAGTTGCCATCGAGTTGATACTGCCTCATGGTGACCACATCTGTGTCAAGAATACAGCTGTGCTCCATGGGGTTTTCATTAGCTCAGTTTTCAGAAGTTAAGTTAGAAGTCGATCTTTCTTTCAAGCTGCCTCTCGGTGAACTCCAACCTCCAACCTCCAACCTCCAACCTCCAACCTTTCAATTAGTAACCGAGGGCGATAACCAGTGGAACCATCCAGGGACTCCTTCCTTATTATATAGCAATATCATTTCGGGTATCTTTTTTTTTTCCATTAGACTCTCAGTTCCTCCAAAACAGGTATAGTGTCTTTTTTCTCCTTTCTGTCCCCAAACCCTGGTAGTGTAGTTGCTAAATGTTACTGCTGCTAACCAGAAGGCTGGCAGTTCAAATCTGCCAGATGCTCCTTGGAAACTGAGGCAGTTCTACCCAGTTTATAGGGTCGCTGTGAGTCAGAATCTGCTCAGTAGCAGTAGGTTTGGGTCCACAGAATGTCGTGCAGGTCCTGGCACAACACTAGTGCTAAATACATGTTAACCTGTGCGTGTGAAATTCTTTTCAATAGATCCCGAATTAAGGGGACCATCTCTCTGAAAAGCACTTGACATTGTTCTCTTGTTAATTTATTTTTAAAAATCAGAGGGTTTGTTTCTTTTTTACCTGTTGAATGAGAGGGTGTGAATCTTCCTTCCCTAAATACCACATAAACAGGATTTGGCCTAGAAGTTCAAACATTTAACCTTTTCTTGGAGGAAAACACAACAGCATGCTAATTACCAAAATTGCCTCCCTGGGGTGCCAACTGAATGCTGTTTGCCTTGGCAGTATAGCTGAGAGTCTATTTCAGTGGTGTCAGAAACAATGGTTTCCTGCTTTGGCCTATTAGCTGTGGTCGGAGTTGATGGCACCTTTTGCAGAAACTAAATTTGAAGCAGGACGACCTTACAGGCAAAATCCACCCCCAAAATTGCTGTTGAGTTCATTCCTGTAGCATATGTCTTTGAAAATCCCACTGTCTCATCAGACCCGGAGGCCTGGTGGTCCAGTACACAGTTAGCCTGCTCAACAAAAGGTGCACAGAACAAATCCAGCAGCCTCTCCTGGGAAACCCTATGGGACTTCCCTGTTCTGTCCGATAGGGTTGTTATGAGTTGGAATTGACAGCAAGGAGTTTGTTCTCATTTTCTGGATTTTTTGTTTTTTTCCATCTGCTCCGTCACCACAATTTTCAGGTGAGAGGAATGGACAGTCTCTGATTCCGTAGGATTTCATGAGTTTACATTCTTTGTTGATGCCTGTAGTTTCTCAGTTGTGTTTAATCTGAAGGTCCAGAAAAGCACAAACTGAAAACTCAGATTTTAGTAACTGAGTTTTCAAGTTAAATAGTAAGCCAAAACCAAACTAAATACACTCACTGTGACCCTTTAGGACAGAGGAGACCTGCCCCATGGGGTTTCCAAGGAGTAGCTAGTGGCTTTGAACTGCTGACCTTTTTGTTAGCAGACAAGCTCTTAAACACTGTGCCACCAGGGCTCCAAGCAGAGCATCCCTGGGAATAGAAGTCATCACATAGGGATGGACTAGGTTGCATTGTAGAGCACTGAGTGCTACCCAAACAATAAAATTCATGCTGGGCTTGATGACAGCATTCTGATTATAATCTGCGGTTGCAAACTAGATTTTCACTTTCTCCTTTACTTCTGGATAACGAGAGGCAGCCACTGTTAACTAACCTGCCACAAACTTAGTTGAAAAACAAGCTATCCTATCAATTTTTCTAATTTTCTCATTTGCAGGTTCATTTCGAGATGTGCCTGAAGGTGACTAGGATATGTGTCACCTGCTAAGGATTTTTGGAAACCCTGGTGGCACAGTATTTAATTGCTATGGCTGCTAACCAAGAGGTCAGCAGTTTGAATCCACTGAGTGCTCCTTGGAAACCCTATGTAGCAGTTCTACTATGTCTATAGGGTCGTTATCAATTGCAATCAACTGGTTGGACTTGTGTTTTTTAAAGGCTGGCTGATTTGCTTTACTTTCTCAGTTACAAATCGTGAGATTGACAAAGAGAGTAATTATGTTTTTATTTCTCGTTATGAGTTCATAAAAGCCTTAATATAACAGCAAAACACTATCCCAGATTAATATTCATGAAACTCTACAGATCCGAGGGAGAAAAAAAGGATTTTTTTTCTTTGTTTTTTTCAAATGTGGGAAAAACACAAACTTTCAAGAGCATTTTACAGGCATGAATAGGTACTGTTAGAAAAGTGAGCTTAGGTTACTTCTCTCACCTTCGAAAGGAACCAGAGAAAGGGAATAAGCAGAACAGAGGCACACAGGAAAACTGCAGGTCAGAAGAACAACTGTGGTAGGGGCGGAGGGGGCAGACATATTGAGGAAGTAGTATTTGATGGCCCCAGGTAACCTTTCGGTTGCACTAAAACCATCGTTTGGCCCGTTCAAGGTAGACTGGAATAGAGTATGAGATAGGGTAAATTATTTCACGATTCTCTATATATGCAAATTATTTCCAACTCCCTCTTCCTTCATCACCTCTTATTGTTCCCTTCTTGTTTTTCTTTTGTGTCTCTTAAACCTAACCAACCAGAGTGTGGACTAGAATTACATTCAAAAGTATTGAATAAAACTTTATATTGCATTTTTTTATTCTAAGAAATAAATTAAACTTTTATAATCATGTACTTTAATAAAGACAATAGAAATTGTTAGCTATTATTGTTTTCTGTTCTTTGTCAATGACCCTCTACAAAATAACCCTGTAACACAAAAGAATTCATTTAGAATGCTATGCTTGCTAAGAAAATATCTTTCATAATCACTGAACTTAATTAATGTTTCACAGGTTACAGAACAGAAAATATAAATATGTTTTGTTGTTGCCTTATGATTATTATTTGTTTTCATGAACTCCCCTAATACTGTATGAAATTCTTACACACACAGAAAAATGTATTGTTGTGAATTAAAAAGCAGCTCTAGAAATTCTCCAAAAGCTGGTGAAGAATGGGGTTCATGGCAACAAGCAATTTGGAACTCAACCAAAAAAACCCTAAACCTGTTTCTGTACCATCGATTCCAACAAAGTGGCATTAAATCTCAACTAGTCTGTGAGTCAGCAACCCTGGTAGCATAGTAGTTAAGTGCTATATCTGCTAATCAAAAGGTTGGCAGTTCAAATCTGCCAGACGCTCCTGGGAAACTCTATGGAGCAGTTCTGCTCTGTCCTACAGGGTTGCTATGAGTTGGAACTGACTCAACAGCAGTGGGTTTGGTATTTTTGGTTTTTCTGGTCTATGAATCAGCATCAACTCGACAGCACTGGTTTTGGTTTTTGAGCCTGCACAGCCTTTCAGCCAGATTCAGCCCCTTCTTCTGTCTTATGCTTGAGGTATGTTCCCAGCTGCCAAAGCATCATTTGTCTAATCTCATAGTACCAGTGCATGCAATTGTTCAAGTCTCAACTCAGAACTATTGCTTTCCTTGATCCAAAATAGTTTTCAGTTATAAGACATCATGGAATTTCCAGGTTTATCTACCTCATAAGTATAAACTGATTCACTTAAAATATTATTTCATCAACCTCCATTTTGCTAAAAATTATTTTTCCATCCACATAGAGGAGTACACACAGACTATGACATAAATACTGATTCTTGATATAACACCCTGATTAAGAATTAAACATTGCCAACAATGTGACACCCTTCACCTTCCCACTTCCAGATAAAGCTATTACTCTAAATTTTCTCTCATGCATATAATATCTACATATATGCATAGAACTCGTATTATATATAAAATTTAGCAACCGAATAGGACTGTCATGGACTGAATTGTTTCTTCCTCCCAAAATGTGTGCAGACATTTGGTCAGGCCATTATTCCCTGTATTGTGTGATGCTCCTATATGCTATAAACCCTTCTCCTGTGATGTTAATAAGGGAGGATGGGTGGCAGTTTTGTTGGTGAGGCAGGACTCAATGTGTAAGGCTGTACTGCGACTTGAGGCAATCTCTTGGCATATAAATGAAAGGGAAGAAAGCAGAGAACTTGGGTTCTGATACTACCAAGACAGTGCCAGGAACAGAGTGCAACCTTTGGGCGCAGGGTCCCAGTGCCTTAAAAGCTCCCAGTCCAAGGGCAGCTCGACAACAAGGACATTCCTCCAGAGCCAACACATTTCTCCTAGAGCTGATGCCCTGAATTTGGACTTGTAGCCAACTAGACTGTGACAGAGCAAATTGACACAGTGTCTACAACCATGGGCTCAACCATAACAAAGACTGTCAGCAACGGTGTAAAATCGGGCAGTGTTTTCCTTCTGTAGTACACAGGGGGACGAAGAGTCAGAATCAACCGGACAGCACCTAACGACATCACCAGCCTCTAAGTAGCAGAGCTGAAGTAGAGAAAATTCAAACCCTGTTTTAGAGTAAAACACTGAGGTTTATTAAATTTTTAAAGATAGTTTGAAGTGGGAACCACGTGGTCCATGAAAATGAAACCATAGAGTGCTGGCGCAATAGTCACACCAACATTTTTACAGAATTCCGACAGTGGAGGCAACAATATTCTGGTCTGTTTCAGGATGTTGGGAAGGTTAAAGGTGGGCTTGTTAGCGATTGAGGATAACATACAGGCAGATGTCAGCAGTTAGCAATTTGTCACAGATGGCAGGGGTACACACAGGCAGGAGTGAAAGGAAGATCACAGGACAATGCTTTTCTGGGAGCATGCTGTTAAACTGCTTTCTCAGACACATCTTTTCTAAAGGAGACTTTTCAGTCATATTGTGGGATCAACACTCTCTTGGAACAACATGATGTGACACCCTGTGTCTGCTTGACCTCAGAGAAAAACACTTCCTTTAGGGTATATTTTTTAGGACAACCAAAAGTTATGCTGGAGAAAAGAACTGCTGCTTTGAAATGAGGTTTGTTTTCAGGTCTGGCTGGGTGCTCACCTTATACCAAATGCCTCCTATAATTTCGGATGCTCTCTCTCAGGGCTAAGAATCAGACCTAAGTCTGGCTGGCTCTCATGTCCATGTTCTTTCCACTTTACCATATTATTTACTGTTCTTCTTATGATGTGTATAATAAGACTTCACTGAGCACGGAAAATATTTGTAAAAATATACTAAGCGTTGCATAATAAATATCAGCATACATAAACACTCAGACACATGCATATAACACATAAACATACAAAGTCTGAGATGAAGGACAAACAATATAAAATTGGGCTTTATAGAAATACAGAATGTATGAACTAAAATGAAAATCTACTGCTACTGAGTAGTTTCTACTCACAGTGACCCTCTAGGACAGAGGGTCATATGAGGAACTGCCTCATATGGTTTCCAAGAAGTGGCTGGCGGATTTGAACTGATGACTTAGTGGTTAACAGTTGAGCTCTTTAACCACTGCCTCACCAGAACTCCCAAAAAACCTGATTAGGACAGAGTAAAACTGCCCATAGGGTTTCTAAGGCTTAAATCTTTACAGAATCAAACAGCCAGATCTTTCTTCAATAGAGCATTTCTAGGTTCCATATGTTGACTATTTGGTTAGCTGCCAAGGGCTTTAACCATGGTGCCCTGTTACGGAGTGTATAGGACTTTAAAACTAGTCCCATAGCAGTTGGGGGAACTGAACTATCTTAGGAGGCTCATATTACTCCATTAATAGTGGGGTCATATGCCACAGGCATATATGCTGTATTCATGTCCTCTGCCAACTCAGGATAGACGTGATGACAACAGGTTTGATTTGACTTTAACTGATCTTTCTTAAAAAAAAATCTCATAAATCTGTCACAAGAAACAATCACCTAGTTTTAAGATCCCAGTTTCCTGTTCCTTATCACTGTATCTTTAAAAAAATTAGATGTGTTATACTGCTACAAAAGATCTATACATAGATGTAGATACTTACATAGAGAAATATATTCTTATACAGAAAAAATGCACTTATATAGAGAGATTGGAATCTTTTTGGAATAAAAATGAATAGGAATAATTCACCAACTGCTTCTACGTATGAACATATTTAATATATTGACAAGATGTTCTATCTCCTAATACATCATACAACTGGGAAAAATGTGTAACTATCTCATGTGTCCCTTTTCTACAGAAAAGTGTCTTAGTTTTAACTGGTTTCCGTAGAGTAATCTTTGAGGAGCATAGGTGTCTCAGAAACCCTGGTGGTGTACTGGTTAAGTGCTACAGCTGCTCACCCAAAGATTGGCAGCTTGAATCTATGAGGTGCTCCTTGGAAACTCAATGGAGCAGTTCTACTCTGTCATATAAGGTAACTATGAGTCAGAATTGACCTGAAAGCAATGGGTTTGGTTTGGGTTTGGTATAGGTGTCTTAGGCTAGGTGCCCCAGGGAAGAAAAACCAGTGGAGCCTATAAATGGTTATATAAGAGACATGTGTGTCAAAGAAATGGTTCATGCAGTGGTTCATGTCTGTGGTTCATGCTGGATGCTTCTCCTGACTCGAGTAGCTTCAGGGGCTAGTAAACCCAAGAGGAGAAGATCAGACAACAGGCCTCTAGCTTACAGTGTGAGGAGGCTGATGAATCCCAAGACTGATGTCAAGGTAAAATGGCAGGCCACTGGCTTACAGACTAGGGAGGCTGACAAATCTCAAGATAGGCAGGTAAGTTCCTAGGTCAAGTTCCAAGAACCGAAGGTCAAATGAACAGAAGTCAGCTAGCAAAAGCCAGGAGCTTTGCCAGAGAATCCACCTGTGCTAGATGAAGACCATACCCCAAAGAAACTCCTTTTCAACTGATTGCTCATAACTGATCTCATCATGGAGATAATCGCATCATTACATAGCAGCCAAACTACATTGTAACTGCCAAATCACTGAGAATCACAGCGTAGTCAAATTGTCTCACAACCTTAACCATTACAATAGGTCTTTGGTGTTTGGAAGACTATAAGGTAGTAGAAAAGAGTAGCCTTTTAAACTAGACTGCTTGATTCAGACTTAGGTAATATATTTCACTTCTGGTTATCTGTAAAACTGTTGGCGTTAGGAGCAGTTGACTTGGTGCTGACTCAGTGACTCGATACCCTATGCACAATGGAATGAAACACTGTCCAGTCCTGCAACACCCTCACAATCCTTATGCTTGAGGCCATCATTGCAGCCACTGTGTCAATCCACCTTGCTAAGGGTCTTATTCTTTTTCACTAATCCTCGACTTCACTAAGCATGATGTCCTTCTCCACGGACTGATCCCTCCAGAGAACATGTCCAAAGTATGAGAGCCATGGTCTCACCATCCTTGCTTCTAATGAGTATCCTGGCTGCTTTGCTTCAAAGACAGATTTCTTTGTTCTGTTGGCATTCTATGGTATATCCAATATTTGTCACCAACTCCACAATTCAAAAACATCAGTTCTTCAGTCTTCATTCACTGTCCAGTTTTCACATGAATATGACATGACTGAAAACACTACGGCTTGGGTCAGGGGTGCCTTAATATTCAAAGTGACTTCTTTGCTTGTTGATCCTTTAAAGAAGTTTTTTGCAGAAGATTTGCCCAGTACAGTGCATCTTTTGATTTCTTAATTGATGCTTTCATAAGTGTTGACTGTAGAGCTAACATAATAATAATAGTGACAGTGTCATAGCATTGTTGTGAGGATTAAATGAATTATTCATATAAAGTTCTTAAGACAATACTTGCCATATTCTAAGCACTTGATAAATCTTAATTATTTTTATGATTTATGTTAAAAATTGGGAGCCAAAAAGCTTTGCCCTAACCACACACATCAATGGTAGCATCTGGAAGCATATGTTAGGTGGGAATAAGGTCAAACCGTAAAGCACAATACCAAGCCAAGTGCCGTCGAGTCGGAACCAACTCATGAGTGAGTAGTGAAGTTACTGGCCTCCATGAGATACCAGCTTGTGTGGAGGAAGCAAGAAAACCAAATTTTAAAAATTAAATTAAAATTTCCTGTATCAGTCTTGTGTCTTTATCACATTCCTCTGAAGAGTCTTAAAAAAAAAATCAACATTGCATATTGTAATTGTAAGCAAATGATTTACACACAGATTGTGCCATCCAGTAAGTATATGTATTTCAAGACAGCAAAAAACTGTACTTTCCCTGAAAGCCAAATTGGACTAATAGAGAAACTTGATTTAAATTAGTGAAAAATCTAAAGCACAGATTACTTTTAGCAATATTCATTTACATTAAGTTTATTTAATTTCATATACTTAAAGTGATGAAGTATAGTTTAGTAAATAGCCTTTGGGGACCAGTTTAAAGGGCTAGATATAAAGCATTTCAGTTTTGCATATAATTTGGTGTATATTTTAAGTGTAACTAAGATATGTGCATAAATAGTATTTGATTTTTTTCCATATATTAAATATTCTTTCTAAAATTTCCCCCCATTGTTCATCTTTGAAGTAGATTTTGCTGAGCAGTGTAAAATACAAGGCTGATCTTTATCTGAATTGTCACAAATACTGGATCAAGCCTGAGTTGATGAGATGAAAACCTATTTGTGTAGCTCTTTTGCTTGCATTTCATCATGGCCCAAACAACTGAAACCCGAGCTGAAATTCAGAGTCCCTATAGCTGGTTTAAAAACTTCAGAGAATTAACCCACTTAAGTTGCAGCACTGGTGGTAAAGAACATTGAATGCACCCCACCACGGACTGCCAAAGGAAAGAACAAGTTGGAAGTACAGCCAGAATGCTCCTTAGAAGCAAGAACAGAGGAACTTTGTCCTGCTTACTTTGGCTACGTCATTAGGAAAGACCAACTGCTAGAAAAGCACAACACAGTAAATTAGATAGTGAATGAAAAAGAGAAAACCCTCCAGTGAGATGGACTGATATAGTAACTGCATCAATGGACTTAAATATAAGAGGATTGTGAGGATTGTGCAAGACCGGGCAGTGTTTCACTTATGTGTGTGAGATCACTATGAGCTGCAGCCAACTTGATGATACCTAACGAAAGCAATGTAGCTGGCTTGTTAGACTTCCTGAACTGCCAAATGACTGTTGTGGTAGAAAATTGCATATAATTTGTATGGGAGAAATTTCTAATTCTTATTCTCTATTGGGATGTTAAGAATGGCAGATACCAAAGTGTGGAATTATACTTCCAGTTTCTTTGGAACATCCCAGAATAATGCCAATGAATGGCCACTTTAACTCACTAAGCACTGCATAGCTCTGAGCCAGGAGTTTTATATATACTGTTTCAGGTTATTACAACGTTCCTTTGCTATTATTATTATCAGCTTCATGCTGCTGATGAGGAAATCAAGGCACTGAGCTGTTAACATTAACAGCAGTAAGCGCTGAATCTGGGATTTGAATTCTGTCGACTGCCTTATGCTGCCCCCACATCAGGTCAGTTTCCATCAATTGCTCCATCCTCCACAACCTTCTCTGATGATTCCCCATCCCATCCTTCCAGGAATTGTCCTTATTGCCTTCAAATAATTAATTCTAAAAAGTTGAGAACGTGGCTTCATACCAATATTGACTGAATACACATCAAATATTTCATTTGGGTCCTTTGTGCATGAGGAAACTGCATTGGTAAAGCTAGTTGGAAGAACGTTTTGAGGAATAGGTAAGACATTTTGAAATATGTTTACTGAGCTAGAGACAAAACAAGTTAAGTTCCTAAAGGGTAATAAAACTGTAAACTTTGGGGTTAACAAAAAATTGCTGCTGTCAAATCGATTGTGACACATAGTCGACCCTACAGGACAGAGTAAAACTGCCCCATAGAGTTTCCAAGGAGTGCCTCGTAGACTTAAACTGCTGATGTTTTGGTTAGCAGCCATAGCTCTTAACCATCATACCACGAGGGTTTCTGAGCCCCCAATAGTAAATAAAAAACCCACTGCTTTTGAGTCCATTCTGTCTCATAGCAACTCTGTAGGACAGAGTAGAAATGTCATATGGGTTTCTAAGGCTCTAAATCTTTACGGAAGCAGACTGCTACATCCTTCTGCCATGGAGGGGCTAGTAAATTCAAACTGCTGACCTTTCTATTGGCAGTTGAGCACTTTAACAACTGCGCCACCAGGGCTCCCCCAATAGTAAATAGCAAAGTCAAATGCAGCTATATTTCTGTGGACAACCCTTGTTAAATGGAAGGCAGTGTCACATTAAAAAGACATGTCACCCACCTTTCAGTCTTATTTCCAAGTTGCTAGTAAGTTTTCTTAACACTATGTTGCCATTAGCTCTAATAAAACCACTTTATGAAGTGTCATAAGATTTATGACATTTTATAGTCTTTCCTTTGTCATCCTCCTTTAACTATATTTGAAAGTAAGCACAATATCTATCTTCCTTTCACAGAAGACCCAGCTCCTAGCTAGTGTAGTGCCTGTCACATAAAGAAGGCTTGATAGTAAAAATCGTATAAATGCATGAGCTTGAATTATTTTTAATGTGTCTGTGAGTGGGCTGCTCAGAGGCCTTTCCATTGGGCAGAAATCCCACTGGCAGCAGAGGCATCAACTTCCTCTGACAGCAACTGTGACAGTTCCTCCCAAGACTGACTCCCACTAACTCCAAACTCTGGCAGGTAGTTCTCCTGGGGTCACCTCGTTGTTTAGGTATCAGTCTTCTCACATTTTCAGGAGAAATGATTAGATCCCTCAACAGTTCCCCAGCCTACTCTTATTCTTTCAGTGGTATTTCCACAGGACTTTTCATAGCAGGGCTTGTAAGACCCTAGGACGTGACATAGTTTTCTTAGGAAACTTATTCAACAACACATAGGATATCATTAAGGGAAGAAAGCTTAATGTATAAAATTCCATTCTCCTCTGGAAGTTTCCTCTTGTTGAGGTCTAAGACATGGCTTTTATCCAAGGTGAAATCTACTAAATCCTAAAGCTTTGGTACTCAGCTTTTTTCCCCCTGCCTATCACGAATACCAAATAAAATAACATTTGTAAAGTGACTAGTGCTGTGCATGCCAAGAACATAGCAAGATATTATAGAAGTGTCCCTTCTCCTTTCCCTACAGTGAAATTCATATTTAAATTTGTCTTGGGCAGTTATCCATCCCACATCTCCAGGAGTCATCAAACAGTTGTTAAGCCACTTACATACGAGGTCTGCCAATGAAGTCCTCGAATTTCACTGTTCTAAGTGCTACATACCTCATTGCTGAGCATCACTACAGTTATCTATGAAGTTCCCATCTGGTAAGCTATGCCCCGATGCCAATGCCTAGTCCACCCTTAAAGCAATTTTGGTGCACAACTTGATGAATCTGTCAATGTTTTCATCAGTTCTGCTCATTACTGGCCACTGGGCCCTCTCTTCATAGTGACACATTCTCTCACCCCAGAAAATGCTTTATCTATTTCTACATCGCAGTATTCTTCACGACATTATTTCCATAAATTTGGACTAATATGTGTCTGATTTCACTTCCACTCTTGCCAAGTTTGACAAGAAATTAAACGATTGTTGCTCTAACTCAAGCTTCAACATTCTTGCAATGGCACACAAAACACACAACAACAATAATAACGAACACCACTCAGGAAGACACCACCAAACATAGACACGAACACAGCTGTGAGGCACTGATACATCAAGGTTATGAAACCTTAGCAAGTTGTGTGCACCATGCTACCAACGGAAGCATGTTATGGCACATTCCTCAACTTAATTGTCAGACCTCATATATTTAAACCCAAAAAACCCAAACCCAGTGCCATTAAGTTGGGTCCAACTCATAGAGATCCTAGAGATAGAGTTTCCAACAAGTGTCTGGTGGATTTGAACTGCAGACCTTTTGGTTAGCAGCCATAGCACTTAACCCACTACACCACCAAGGTTTTCTCATAGAGTAGAAAGAAAGAAGAGTGGGAAGGATGGGGAAAAAAAAAAAAAAGGAAAGAAGGAAGAGAGGGAGGGAAGGAGGGAGGAAGGAGAGAAGGGAGGGAAAGAAGAAACAAAGAGGAACCACAATAAAAATAATTTCCAACACATCAAGAGGCTAAGAATTCATACTAAAAGGACCCCCCACAATTTTATAAGAGAAAAGCAAGCTGCCAATAGACAAGTGGATAAAGAACATGGTTTGGCAAGTCACAGAAGATAGAGTTGAAATGGCCAATAAACATACAAAAAGATGCTGAGCCACACTAATAGCAGAGAAATGTATAATAAAGAAACCAATCAAATTCCAATTTGTTTCAACTATCAATCGGCAACAATTAAAAAGAACTTTAATATGCAGGTCTGGCAAAGAAGGAAGAAGTTCTTTTGAGAATAGATGTTTTACTTGTTTTCAATTTTATTAAATAAATCCAACAATAGCTCTATATTAGCCTGTGCTTGTTGCTAGTTTTGGTTGCCTTCAAGGTGACTGAGTCACTGGCCACTCGGTGAGAGGTGCAGATGAGACCTGCTCCACAGGTTTTCAAAGCTGTGACCTTCCTGAAGCCAATGACTATGTTTTACTTTTGAAGCACCACGAAGTGGGCTCAAACAAGCCAGCTTTTCAGTGGGTTGTCCCACGCTTAACTGCTGACACTACCCTGGGGCTCCAAGCATGTGCTTCGCTATTATTTTTTTAGGTAAATGATAAAAGCAAGGGGGATCAGTGAAAATAAATAGCTATTCAAACTTCCTTTGCAATTAGTGAAGACAAATTAACATAATTAAATATTTTATGCCATACATATGGGAAAAAAAGAATATTTCTGAAAGTACTAAAATTTGACAAGAAAAGGAGAAATTAGAGATCTCCTAGTGAGAAAAAACAACAAAACAAAACAAAAAATTGCTTATGAGGATAATATGGCAGGGGAACACTTGGCTAGGGGAACAATAGATAGAAACCCTGCTAGCCTAGTGGTTAAGTGCTATGTCTGCTAACCAGAAGGTTGGCAGTACGAATCTACCAGGTGCTCTTTGGAAACTATGGGGCAGTTTCTGCTTTGTCTATAGGGTTGCTATGAGTTGGAATTTCACTCGATGGCAGTGGGTTTTATCACCTAGGATCCCCCGGTGACAGAGTGACAGAGGAGTTAAAAGCTCAGTTCCTAACCAAAAGGCTGACAAGTCAAATCCACCAGTGGTTCCTTGGAAACTCTATGGGGCAGCTGTACTGTGTCCTCTACAGGGTCACTCAGGTTGGAATTGACTCAATAGCAATAGGGGTTATAGCTTCCCCCACAAAAAAAGGAACCCAAATCCACTGCTGTCAAGTCCATGCCAACTTACAGTGACCCTACAGGACAGAGCAGAACTGCTCCACAGAGTTTCCATCCAAGGAGCTCCTGGCAGAATTGAATTGCCCACCTTTTGGTTAGCAACGTTAGCATTTCACCACTACACCACTAGGGTTTCCTGGTTATAACCTGTGTCCCAGCAATTTCATTTTGAGGGACATTCTCCATAAAGCAGTTACATTAGTGTACATAAAGACATGCACAAGGATGCTGCTGCTCACTGCTGCTTTGTTGATGTGAAATTATCTGCTCAAAAAACAAAAACAACCCAGTGCCATTAAGTCAATGGGACTCACAGTGATGCCTTAGGACACAGTAGAACTACCCCATAGAGTTTCCAAGGAGCACCTGGTGGATTTAAACTGTTGGCCTCCTAGCAACCCAAATTTTTGTGATACAGTTTCGGTAATTTCATACAATCCAATATTACACACTGATAAGCTAAAATGAGTGATGAGCGTGCAAGCACTGTGTGAACAGATCTCAAAAATAAAATATTGAGTAAAAATAGAATTTTAGAAATGTGAACATTATCACTTTTATGTAAATGAAAAATACATAAATTAACCTTACATATTTTTTTGTGCTGTTTACATTTTATCTATTAGAGGTTTTTTTCTTTTAATTAGTTCTTGGCATAGATATAAAGTGTAAGAACTAAAACAGGAAAAGCTCACCCTGGCTTTGTGACAGAAATTATCTTACTAATGATCCTCAGTCAGATACCAATTATATCTTTCTGATTGCTTCTTTAAAATATAAAAAGAAAATGTCAAAGTCTTAGTAATTTTTAAATATGGGAAATGGTGTGTAGATGGTGTCTGTCAGTGCTCTGTACTTGGATGTATTCTGGACAGTTCTCATACTTAGAAAGAAAACACGTTGCAGAGTTGTGTGTAGCAGAAGCCCACTTTGGTACAAAGGTCTTTCCATGAAGGTAAGTGTATAACGTTGTGCAGCAAATTGTAAAAGGCCACACTTGGGTCATTAATGGTCAGGACCAGAGAGGGATGAGTAGATGGCAGGGGATTTCTTTTTATCATTATTTATTTATACATATCTGAATTGTCACATTAATTGCAAAAAAAGGCTGTCTAGGATTAGTAGTGAAATAATATAATAAACAAAATTTGATTTAAAAAAAGAGGCGATTTACAATAGATGAAACGTACATGACTCATAAATAGTGAAGCCAAGCCAAGCCAAGCCAAGCGCTGTTAAAAAGAATGCTAATTCTCATAGTTATGAAAATTCAGTTTGAAATAAAAATTGAATCGTCTTTTTTTCTCTTCTAATTGACCAAAGAAACCACGAGGAATCTGATGAATGAGCCATTGCAGACAAGCTTGTAAACTGGCCCAGCCTTTCTGCAGGGCAACTTCACAACATGTATCAAAGGATTTCAAGATGACTTCTTGGAGAGCTCTGAAAAATATTTATGACTATATTCATCATCACATGCTGGTAATAGAGGAAAAAATAAAACCAATCTTACTATTTATTAACAAGGAATGAAAAATAAATTACGATTTAATAGCCATCGTATGAGCTACTAAAAACGCAGTACTAAAACATGTAGCTACTAAAAATGACAATGCGCTTTATATATGATACAGAATGACAGCATTCAATTACTGAATTAAAAATATGAAATTAAAAAGATTGTTTTGTATGATTCTATCTTCTAAATAAATAAAACACAGGAAAGATTATACTGCTCAAATTCTTAGCAAAATATCAACTCTAGGATGTGGGGGGTACAGGTTGTGTCTATTTAATTCTGTGTTTTTGAAAAGTATGTTTTCCAATTCCTTATATTAGGAATCTAATGTAAGTGCAAAAGTTCAATAAAGATATAAATATCAATCTATAATAAAAGGGTCATAATTAAAAATCAAGTTAGTTTTATATAAGATAATTTCAAGGAAATATCTCAGGATTATGATAAAAAGACACAAAATAAAGAAATTAGGTAAATATTTAAGCTATAATAAAAATGCTATTCGGATCCGACTCGATGGCATTTGACTTGGCAACCACCTAGTGGTAACTACAAGGGTGGATAGACATAATGGAAAGGAGAAAAAAATTCTGAAAATGCAAGAACATTTTTCTTGAGCCAAAAAAAAGTGAATTTTGACTGAAAGTCCACCCCTTCCCCCAGTGTAATGCAATATATCTATTCTTAGACACATACTGGTGAAATGTCACAACCATGGGATAAAGAGAAAGTACTATGCATTTCAGGAGTGAAATTACAAGGTACCATGGTTACTTCTTCAAGTCAAACACAGTGAACTGAAAGCATGTGTTTATCTCCACTTCCTCCTGAAATCTTCTAAAATGACAGTAAAGGGACGAAGAGAACAAGAAGAAGCCAAAGGAAATATGTTAAAAGCAGAAGTGCAAATGGTAGCTGACAATGGTCTGAAGAATGTTGAGGGAGTGGGAACGAGCTCTAGAGAACAAAAGAAAACCACTAACACTACTAAGGACCAGAATAGCAATGAAAACAAATACACATAATTAATATTCTGTGAGAACTTTGAACAGAACATGGATGCCTGAAACAAAAATAGTTAAAAAGGAACTTAAAAAGATGTTCTTGAAATTAAAACTGTAATAGCATAAAAGAACAATGCAACCGAAGAAATAGAAAGAGCTCTTGAAATCTCACTGACATACAAAGAGTAGCACACATAAAGAAATTATGTGTCCATCTCTGACACACATTAAAACAATCAAATAGTAAGAGTTCCATAGAAAGAAGAGAGAAAATGGAAAGGAATAATTATTGAAGAAGAAATTCAACAATGTATTCTAAAATTGGAACATCAGCCTCTGTAAAGACCCACAAAACAAAAGCCTCCAAATACATAAACACATACAAAGAGAAAAAGTGCCTTTTAAAAAAATGCCGTAATTTGAATGTCATTGAACATCTCACTAGAAACATTAGAAGAGAATGAAGAAATACCTCAAAATTGTGAGGTGAAACAACATTTAGTCAAAATGTAGTTAAGTTGTAAAGAAACACAAAGCCATTTGCAAATGTTTCAACTGTCAAAAAAAAAAAAAAAAAACTCCTTCTCCTGTGCCCTTCCCCAAGAATTGAGATTTTTTTTGCACTAACACAGAAAAATAAACCAAGACAAAGATATGAGATCTAGGAAACAGAAATGTCGCTAAGGAGAAAGAGGAAGGGCCTATCAGCATTGATCTCCCAGTACTGGAGAGAGATCCCAGGATCCGGAAATGCTGGATTAGGAGGACAAGGGATTTCATGGGCAATGTGTGATTGGGGATGCTATGAAGAGAGATGATGGGATTAATGAATATTTTGATGCCTAAATTTCCAGACAATTTACTATTCTTTCATGGGCTTTGAGTCTGAATTAATGGTAGGTATGTAAACAACTAAGCAAGCAAAAAGAAAAACCAAAACCAAAGCCACTGCCATCAAGCTGACTCCGACTCATAGCAAATCTATAGGACAGAGTGGAGCTTCCCCATAGAGTTTCCAAGAAGCACCTGGTGGATTCAAACTGCTGATCTTTTGGTTAGCAGAAGTAGCACTTAACCACTACACCACCAGGGTTTCCAAGTAAGCCGAAAGACAAGAGTATTGAAAGGGATGCAGTAAAAGAAGCGGTACAACAAAGGAGACATGATGATGTCACACTGCAGAGGTCATTGTTGTCAGCTGTCCTCAGGCTGGCTCTGACTCTTAGTGATCTTCAGTAGCACAGAAATATCGGGGGTCATGTGTCACCTTTAGGGTTCTTGGTGCATATTAACTCATTGTTGCAGCTATTGTATCAACACATTCCATTGAGGGTTTCCTTCGTTTTCGCTAACTCTATCAAACATGATGTTCTTTTCAAGCAGTCAGTCTTTCCTGGTGTCTGAAATCCACATGTTGAAGTGTGGCCTTCCTTGTCCCTAAGGAGGTTTCTGGTTGTGTTAATTCTAACACTGATTTGTTTGTTCTTCTGGCAGTCTATGGTATATTCACAATTATTTGCCAATACCATAATTCGAATGCATCAACTCTTCTTCTGCCTTCTTTTTTCATTGTTCAACATTCTCATGGCTTGGGTTAAACCCCTTAATTACGAAAAGCGACATACTTACTTTTTAAAACATTAAAGACGTCTTTTGTAGCAGATTTGTCCAATGTCAGTTTGTCATTTGATTCTTGACTGCTGTTTCTGAGGAGGCTGATTTCTGATCCAAGTAAAATGAAGTCATTGACAATTTTCCTTTTCATTTATCATGATATGAACATTATAATAATAATAATAGTATTGGGTGTGAATAGTTTTACACATTTGATATTAATAAAATCACTAAGTTTATTAGAAAACAGGGGATAAATATTAAAGTAACCACAAAGGAAATTAAATATCCCACCCATCAAAATAAGCAACAAGAAAAACATAAAATCTCAGGAAATACAAAACCAACAACAATGAAAAAGTTGAAAAGAAAACACATAAAGAAAAATAACTTAGCACAGAAAATTAAATGGAACAAAGAAACTGTCAACAACACACACACTGAAGGCATCAAAATGATAGCACTAAATTCAAACCTATCAATAATCCAGCTGAATGTAAATGGATTAAATGCATTAATAAAGATACAGAGAGTGGTAGAATGGATTGACAAAAAAAAGATCTGCCTATATACCGCCTACAAGAGACACACCTTAGGCTTAAAACCCCAAAACAAACTGAAACTCAAAGAATGGAAGAAAATATATCAAACAAAGAACATTCAAAAGAGAGCAAGACTGGCAATATTGACTTCCGTTAAAAGGCACTGAAAGTAAAACCTGCCACAGTGTGTAAGGAAGGACATCATCTAATTATTCTATGAGTCAATACTCCAGGAGGATATAACCATATTAAATATTTATGCACCTAATGATAGGGGTCCTAAATACATCAAACAAACTTAAGCAACATTGGAGAGAAATAGAGAGCTCCACCATAATAGTAGGAGTTTTTAACATACTACTTTTGGTGATGGACAGAACATCCTGTAAGAAGGTCAATAAAGACACTGAAGACCTAAATGCAACAATCAACCAACTTGACCTCATAGACATATACAGAACAGACTACCCAATAGTAGCCAAACATACTGTCTTTTCCAACACACATGGGACATACTCCACAATAGGCCATGCATTAGGCCATAAAACAAATCTTAACAAAATTCAAAGCATCAAAATATTGCAAAGCATCCTTTCAGACCATAAAGCTGTAAAAGTAAACATTAGTAACAGAAAAAGTAAAAATGCTAAATTTAACAGAAATTGGTAATATATCTACATAGGAAACGCAAGTGCATTGTGTCTATGTATACACATTGTTTGGGGAAACTGTCAGCAAAATCCTGAGTTGTCCATACAAGGAACTCAAGAGACAATAACCTAAAACCAAACCCAGTGCCGTTGAGTCAATTTTGAATGATAGCATCCTTACAGGACAGAGTAGAACTGCTCCATAGAGTTTCTAGGCCCCATAGGGTTTCCAAAGAGCAGCTGGTAGATTTGAACTGCCAGTGTTTTGGTTAGCAGCTGAGCTCTTAACCACTGCACCACTAGAGCTCCATATATACACATAAAACCCTTCGCTATTACGCTGATTCCAAACCACAGTGACTCTATAGGCTAGAGCAGAACTGCCCAATAGGGTTCCTTATATATATCAAAATTGTTAAAGAAATTAGCACTAGTAACTTTTGAAGAGTGAAGTTAGGAGTAGAAGGTATGAAAGAACATGTCCACTTTTCATTTTATGATTTTCATTACTTCTTAAAATTAGTTACACTGCACATAATATCTTTGTATAATATAAAACTGATTCTGAAACATAAGATACTGACAAAATTGGAAAGGAATACATTCCATGGGTTTGAGAAGATAACCTCAATACATTGTTGGAAAAAAATAAATTGCAAAGAGTCGCAGTAGTGTTTTAAGAAGTATCTGAGTATATGCAAGCATGTAAGTGTGCACGTGTAAGTACGTGTTATTACGCAGATAAAAGATGTTGGGAGGATACACATTAAGCTGCTGTAAGTGGTGATTCTAAGGAGAAAGACTGTGACAAAGATAGAGGACAGTAGTACTTAGACTTGCTGTACCTCTATGGTAATTGAGTACCTTTAGAAAGTTCACATATTACATATACAGTGATGAGCATAAGATCAGATTTTAAAAGTGTAGAAAAGGAATGGCAAGAGATGTGCTCCACTGGTGGAAAAATGACTGGAGACAATAAGCAGTGGGCCTTTTCAGCCCAGTTACATGCTGTCAAGGGTGATAATGCTAGTTGACTCTCTGTCATGTTGGGAGAGAACTGGAGTGCAGGTGGCCAGAACGGGGAAGCGGGAAAACAGGCAGGTGACCGGATCTTTAATGTTCACATCTGTTCTGGAAGAAGGGCAGCCACAGCTCTCCTTGGAAGCAAAGACAGCAAGACTGCATCTTACACGCTCTGGACATGTTGTCAGGAAGGATCACTCCCTGGAGAAGGACATCACCATGCTTGGTAGAGTGGAGGGTCAGCGAGAAAGAGGAAGACCCTCAACAAGATGGATTGACACAGTGGCCGCAACAATGGGCTTAAGCATATAAACGATTGTGGACATGGCGCAAGACCAGGCAGCGTTTCGTTCTGCTGTTCATAGGTTGCTGTGAGTCTGAACTGACTTGACGGCACCTAACAACAACAATAACAATATCTCACTTCATTCTTCATTCTGGATTTTTAAACAATAAGTAATTACTGCTCCCGGTGGAGTGGTAGGATTCATACTTTAACCCCACTCCTTCATCAAGTACTTAATCTTTACTACTGCTCAACTCAGCTAGCTTTGATCTTTAGAGAAATAAGAAAATAAATAAATAGATAAACAAACACACAAACAAATAAATAAATGAATGGTGTGCATAAATTCGTTCTAGACCTCCTTCCCAGGTAATTTGGGAGCCCATTTAAGAAAGAAATGCCTAAAAATTACAGAACCAAATATGATTCTGGTCTGGTTGTTATGCTTGTTTCCATGGAAATATGTGCATCCTTTCTCTGGTCACTTTTCCACATATCTACTCACCAAACACTAATGAATTTCACACTGAGTACTTTTCCTGAGCAAGGTAATATTTTTCAATCAAAAAATAATGACAAAGAAACAAAACCACTGGAACTTCTTTACTTTCCTAGAATTCAATAAAACTACTGAGTCACAGACAACAGTGCATTTAGCTACAATTTCCTCTAGCATTTTGATACTTTTTTTTTGAAAGGAACAGTAATTGGGGTGAGAGGAAACAATTGTTACCAGCAGCTAAACACTCACTAAATAGCCCACCTTGCAGAGTCTGATGTGCCTTCACATCCAGTCTCAGAACCCTCAAGATATTCAGGACTCAGGCTAGTAATCATGGGTTTTCTAGGTCTAAATGACCATTAACGCCATTAAAAAACACAATTTCTCAAGACTCAAACAGAATTCAACGTATGCCCATGGGACTAAGTTTAAGAGAAGCTGGGTAAGTAGACAAGCGCTGTACAAAAAGCAGCTGATGTTTTACTGGACACCTTCTGTCTATCAGAAACTTTTCTGAGATTATCAACAAATTTCTATCTCACACAAGCCTATGAGTGAGATACTGTTAGTGTTTCTTTTGTTAGATGAGAAACCGTGGGCACAGAAAGCTTCTTTTCCCTAAATTCTTTCCCTCTTTCTTCCATAGTCATAATTTTAGTGTCTTAGTTTTAATGAGGCTATTTTATGAACTTCATGTAAGAGATACGGGTCACAAATCTAACATACCCATGCCACTGCTTTGGTTTTAGATGATACAATTATAGGAACAGTGTTGATATAAAGGAGAGACTTAAAGCTGTGTGCAATGCTGAGTTTAGAACCACATATCTCACATAGATTCAGACACAATATCATTTGATAAATACTGTAAAATCCCTGCAGTATGTATACTAGTTGCTGTAGAGTCAATTCCAATGTAAGAGTGGGATTTTCAAGAGAAATTAAAGCAGTGCAAAAATCTGTTGTTGCTAGGTGCCACTGAGTCCGTTTAGAGAAGCTTAATGCAACAGAACAAAATATTACCTAGTCCTGAGACATCCTCACAATAGCTGCTATGTTTGAACCCTCTGTTGCAGCCAGGGTCAATCCAGCTTGCTAAAGGGCTTCCTCTTTTGTGCTGACCCTCTGCTTTACCAAGCATAACGTCTTTCTTCAGGAGCTGGTCCTTCCTGATAACGTGTTCAAAGCATGTAAGATGAAGGCTTGCTATCTTCACTTCTAAGTATTCTTCTGGCTGTACTTCCTTCCAAGACAGGTTTGTTTGTTCTTCTGAAGTCAATGGTATACTCAGTATTCTTCACTAACACCATAATTCAAAGGCATCAAGTCTTCCTCAGTCGTCCTTATTCATTGTCCAGCTTTCCTACGTATTTGAGAAGACTGAAAATACCATGGCTTGGGCCAATCAGATCTTAGTCCTAAAAATGACATCTTTATTTGTTTGTATTTATTTATTTATTTATTTTTTATTGTGATTGAATGAACGTGTACAATCCAGTTTAAATTTGCATGCTCGCCTATCTGCAGCTCCTACTGCTCTGCCTGGTGACAGCACACTCTTCCCTTCCATCCTATATATGTCATATCCTCCTAACAATTTCTTGCCCCCTCTTCTCCACCCTCTCCCTTCCGCTCTAGTAAGAGGCCAGTAGGATGACGTCTTTATTTTTTAACACACTTGCAGCAGATTCACCTAATGCAATGTGTCATTTGATTTATTGGCTGCTGTTTCCACAGGTGCTGTGTGTCCAAGTAAAATGAAATCCTTGACAACTTCAATCCTTTCTCTGTTTAGGATGATGCTGCTCATTGGTCCAGTTGTGAGGTTTTTTTTTTCTTTAAGTTGATGTGTAATCTATACCAAAGGCTGTGGTCTCTGATTTTCATCAGTAAGTGCTTCAAGTCCTCTTCACTTCCAGCAAGCAGCAGTCTGTCATCTGTACAACACAGGGTATTGGTATGTCTTCTTCCAATCCTGACGCTATGTTCTTCTTCATATAGTTCACATTTTGGGATTACTTGCTTAGCATATAGACTGAATTGGTATGGAAAGGACACACCTCTGACACACACCTTTCCTGACATTAAACCACACAGTGTTCCCTTGTTCTGTAAGAACAACTGCCTCTTGATTTACGTACAGTTTCCTCATAAGCACAATGAAGCATTCTGGAATTTCCATACTTTGCAACGTTATCTATAATTTGTTAAGATCCACACAGTCAAATGCCTTTATGCAGTCAATAAAATTAAAAGACTTGGTATTTGCAAATAATCAGAAGAGTACCTGCTTTCATTATTATTATTATTAATATCATCATCACTGTTAAAATTTTCTCCACGTAAGAGAAGCAACACCATCTGTGAACAGATGAATACTCTCTTAGGATCTTAACTGGGTTTTCAATTTGTAAAATAGACATGTCACTCTTTTTCCATGGCCGCATTTCTTCATTTTCTGTATCAATCAGGACTTCTATGACATTCTGGATGTGTGTGAATGTGTGCATATTTGGAAGGTTTAGTGAAGTGGCCCATTTTCCATAGTGAGTAAAAGCAATCTAAATCTTTATATATGAAATTATGCTGTTTGCAAATGTGACATCTCTGGATACTAACACATTGCAAGACCATGCTGTTACATTAAAATTATAATGGCCATAATTATTCCAATTAGCACTCTTATTTGTGATTTATCTCCAGTACAAACATTCCCTGAGATAACATTAGTTACTACCTTTGACTCTTGCTCATGTTGACTAAGAGTTTGGTTTATCAAAGACTTACAATCTACAAGCAGCACATAGAGTTCAAAGAAAAAAAAAACAGAAAAGGAGAAAAAAGAAAAGTTGGAGGGAAGTGAGAAAGAAAGCCACAAGGCTAGTGCCAATAACCCAGAGCAGTTTCTCATAAATAATTTGCATGCCCATCTGCATTTAGGTTTTGGAACGGTCACAGGGAAATGTTTAATATCAACCTCAGGTGGCACAGCATGATTCTAAGTCTTGTTAGCATCAAAGACTTCTCTAAAATGGCATGAGAATAAGGTATCTCTAGCTCTCCTGTGAGCACGGGCTGCATACAGAGGGAAAGGAATATCACAAAGAGTGTGCTGCACCAACTCTATCCTAAGTGCAGATTCTTCAGCAGCGCTTCAGTGTGCAAAATCGATAGTTTCTGTGAATCTCTGATGGCTCTTTGTGTAACCCTCTGAGGCTGGGCAAAAACAATGAGCACCAAAAAATAAAAATGAGATTGTCTGCCTTATGTTTTTGGTGTCACATTTTCTGTTAAAATTCCTGGCTACAAAAAAGAAAAAGGAATCATCAACAATATGTAGTTTTCACCTTGAAAAATAAATTGGTCTCAGCAGCTTCCTACCATCTGTCCGCCAATATGTGAAGACATTCTAATAGAAGAAAACCTCTCCTCTCAGATGTATTCTTTGTTAATTTATTTTTTTAATAAAAATTTAATTTTGATGTAAATATAGAATTAATACATAGTCAGGGTGGAAAATTTGGGAAAATATCAAAAGTTGTAACAAAGAAAATGTAATCCCAATCTACTCTCGGACAACCATGTAAAAATATGTTTAATATAACTTATTCCAATCTTCTTTTTAAGAAAAAAATATTGGAAAAGAAACATTAACATTTTGTATGCTCTGAATTATTGTTAAACGGTGAATAAATCACTTGTGATTAAATCATTTATGATTAAAAGATTGTGAAGGTAATAAAAATGAATGCTCTCATTCATTCTATCAACCTTAAAAAGTAGATCAATCTAAGTACCTACTCATTTAATTAAAAAAAAAATTGAAGTATAACACACACCTCAAAAAGTACATAAATCAGAGTTACAGAGCTAGATACATTTTCATGAAATTAACATATTTGCATGACCAGCATCCAGGTCAAGAAGTAGAACAAGCCCAAATATCAAGAAACTCCCACTAGTTCCTATCTGGTTGCAAGTCCCCTCCCCAGTGTCCTGACTTTTAATACCAGAGATTTTTTTTTTTGTCTGTTTCTTCCTGTTATGTAAGTGAAATCACACAAATTTCCTTCTTCAGGGTCTAGCTTTATCATCTCATAATTATAGTTATGAGATATCCTTTGGTTTTTTTAATAAGTATTTTCCTGTATGTAAAATAATTATATAATACTTTAATTCCAGTATTATTAGTGCCACAAATTCAGGTTTATTTATTTATTCCCTTTGCAATTGTTCAAGATAGTACACCAGAAATTGGAGACTATTAACCTAGGATTGTAAGATCAGTTATCTGGATCTGCCAGGATATTTACTTCCCTTGTAAAGGCAAACGTAACAATTTGAATTTTGTGCTTTCGTGTCTTCTTTTGTTTTGCTTTGATCTTCTCTAACTTTCTTGTTTCAGTTACTATGGGGAGAAGAGTTCTTTTCAACATTTGAGTACTTTTTGAGACTTGAGTGGAGATACGAGAATAATAAAGAAGCACATCCTATATCAAAAATATTTTAAAGTTAGAAGAGATTGTAGGCATTAAGTTTAATCCCTCTAACTTGAGGCTCAAACAAGGTAAGCAACCTACTGATGTCATGTAACTAGTGAACAGCAAAGGTTTTGCACAGTATTCTTTCTGTTATATTTTGATATAATTTTAGTTTGGCTAGATAGCGACTCGACGGCACTTGGCTGGCTTAGATAGCGGAAATTTTGCCAAGAAAAACATAATAATCTTAAGTGTAGTAGCTTCTCTATATTTCTTGTCTCATTTAATGGTTCAACTTGATTTCACTCTGCTTTAAAGGATTTATGATCCACAGATCAGTTAAATTCTATAGAATTATATCACATCAGACAATAAGGTTACAGGTGAAAAAACTGAGATCCATAGAGGTTCAATTCTAGTTGGGCAAAATTAGGCCTAGAAACTCAGTTCTTTTCTTCAGAATTTTTGTTTCCCTGCTAGTCGTTATCATTCCATCAAGGTGGGAAGCAGATTTCAGATTATTCACGTCCTCTTTGATACTATTTTTAACACGAGTCAGCTGCTCCCAGACAGAAGATGGCACTCCTCTTTTTATCAGATATTATGGATTCAATTGTATCCATCTAGAAGTCTGCATCAATTTGGCTAGGCCCTGATTCCTCATATTGTGTAGATGTCCTCTATTGTGTGACCCGATATAATTACCCTACGTGTTGTAAATCCTAACCTCTGTGATACTAATGAGTCAGCATTAAAAACAGCTATGTTAATGAGACAGGACACAACAGCAGACAGACAGCAAGAGAGGACAAAGAGAGACAGAGGGACACCATACTGTTAAGAAGAGAGTGTTCTTCGGATCCTGGGTCACTGTGTTTCTATACCAGGGAAAGACTGATGACTAGGATGTTTCCTCAGAGCTGACAGAGCTTTTCCTTGGAGCCAGCGCCCTGAATTTGGACTTGTAGCCTCCTAAACGACGAGAAAAATAAATTTCTGAAAGTCATCCACTTGGGGTATTTCTGTTCTATCACTATTAGATAACTAAGATATCAGGGCAACAGGAGCTCAATCTTGAAGTCCAGCTGAATTCAGCCCCATTTTTCAGGCAGGACCAAAAATGCATGACAAGCCAAGGTGGAAAACTTACTGGAAATCTATTGAGGCAGCTTTGGGAAGATCAGTAGAATACACACATCTGGGGAAAAGAGCATTATGAGAACAGCGGATATTGTATGACATTCTTTCTTCCATTAAGTCCTAAGGACTTAGTCTGCTACTTCTGGAGAGAAGGGCCCTGGGCAAAAGAGCAAGAAGGTCTTGCGAAGAACTTCGCTAGCTCTAGAGGCACGAGGCATGAGCCAAACTCTTCGCTTGCTTTTTCTTCTGTAGAGTTTGAAAATGCCAGATATTTTTGTAGTCTTCCTTAAAGTTACAGACAGCCACTTGTGAAAAGTTCCAACCAACATTTTCTTCAAAAACAAGAAATATATTTGAAGAATTACCAGCTCTAGACTCTTTTCTTTCTTCTTCATATTTACTAAAGTATAATTTAAACAATAAAAAAGTAAAAGTAGGACTCTCACACAAAAAGAACATATGTATCAAAAATTATGTACTTACTAATTAATGAGCAAATCAATGAAATGTTACAGCTGACTTAAAGGAGAATTTTAAAATCCTGTATCAAAAGTATTTACGGAAATTGACAAATTAATGCAAAACTGCTATATTCAAAAGATAAAAGTCAATTGTGCTCCATTAGATACAGTTAGTTTGCCTTTCTATGGAGAAGAATCATTTGCATTACTGACAGCTTTTACAATTTACAGAATCGTAAATAGCCCAAAAACAACAGTGGAAAAAGGTGGAGATAACCCAAAAGGATGCAGTAAACAGTGTATACAAGATCATTTTTTATCCATTTCAAAGACTCTCACAATTATTCCTGATAGGTGCTGTCATGTAACGACGTGCAGTCCGGTTCTGTATCATGAGCAAAAGGGAAGACATTGCAGGCTGAAGAAAAATGAAAAGATGTTATGAACCAGACTTCCTGTTAAGGAATGTATTCAATGTCTGTATCACTCAATTAGTTATTTTGTTGATTATTCTATTACTTCAGCTCATAAACTACGCTGCTTTATTCTTTGGCAGAGAGGAGATGAGAAGATGCTTCATACTTCTTTCAGAAATATAGTGCCTCAGGGCATCCACATGGCAGCAAAAAACCTTTTGTATTTAAGAGATTGGGAAGCAGTACCTTTAGGACTAACACTGATCAGTCCTGGAGTACAATGAACGACGGAGAACAGGAGGTGTCCCAAGGTGACTTCAAAGGAGGTGATGTCAACAAGGGATCCCAGAGCAGTGCAAGATACTACGAATTTTCAGAAAACACTGCTTAAATGCTTACATGATATATTTTACAAGACTTTCAGAAGTAACTGAGTAAAATTCAGAAAAGTCCTAAGGGTCCTGAGCAATTACACAAATACTGTTGTTGTTGTTAAGAGCCACCAAGTCAGTTCTGACTTGTAGAAATTCTATGCACAACAGAAGGAAACACTGCCCAGTCCTGCACCATGCTCACACTTGTTTTTATGCTTAAGCACATTGTTGCAGCCACTGTGTCAATCTCTTTTGCTGACAGTTTTCCTCTTTTTCACTGACCCTCTACCAAGCACGATGTCTTTCTCTAAGGATTGATACCTCCTTACAACATGTCCAAAATATGTAAGACACAGTCTCTCCATCCTTGATTCCAAGGAGCACACTGGTTATACTTCTTCTCAAGCAGATCTGTTTGTTCTTTTGGCAGTCCATGGTGTATTCAATATTCTTCTCCAACTCCACAATTTAAAAGCATCAACTCTTCTGCTATCTTCCTTATTCATTGTCCAGCTTTCACATGCATATGATGAGATTTAAAACACCATGGCTTGGGTCAGGCACACCTTAGTCTTCAAGGTGACATCTGTACTTTTCAATACTTTAAAAATGTCCTTTGCAGCAGATTTTCCCAGTGCAATGAGTCTTTTGATTTCTTGACTGCTGCTTCCGTGGGTGTTGATTGTAGAACCAAGTTAAATGAAATCCTTGACCATCTCAATCTTTCCTCCATTTATCATGATGTTTCTTACTGGTCCAGTTGTGAAGATTTTTGTTTTCTTGGTGTTGAGGTACAATCCATACTGAAGGCTGTGGTCTTTTATCTTTGTCACTAATTGCTTCAGATCCCCTTGACTTTAGGATGCAACATTGTGTCATCTGTATGATCTGAGTTATTAATGAGTCTTCTTACAATCCTGATACCTTATTCTTCTGCATATAGTCCAGCTTCTCAGAAAAAGCAGAGTTACTAAAATCCAATGTGACTCATCATGTAAGATCTAGGAACTAGACTGCACAAATATTTTGATGAAGATTTATTTGTTTTAAAATTAAACAAAGAAAAGATGCATTTTTTAACCCCCAAATTTGCTTAATGCACGCTTTTCATGGTATTCATACTTTAAATTCCTCAATTTTGAAATGACAAAGCCAAAGCTCAGAAAAGAGAATTAGTCAGTCTCTAAATTTCTACCAGATCTAGCATTCCATATTTATGTAGCTCTACCCAGGTATAAATTGGTTATCCTTGTACCTGGGTCACTCACAGGGGACTGAAGACGTCAGAAACAGGAAGAGGCGAGGACTTGACAGTTTAGCTTAGGTTCATCTTAACAAATTAAGTAAACATGTCAGTATGACTTTCTAATTGAACTGAGACTTTCTTTTCCCTAAATACTTATCAAAATGGCTAATCAGTAAAATAAATGGGTTTTACCAAATGTTCAGAGTTCACAAATCGTATTTAGCCCTAGTCAACAAATTAAAACATTTCTGAGGGACCGCCTACCCAGTACATTTTCTCTCTACACCAAAGATAAATTCTTGCTTTGAGAGTCCTCTGCTTCTTTGCATTCATTAGGCGTGTTTATTTAGGGATTAATTTCAGGCGCTTGATGTTGAAATCCCTTTTATAATATGGTGACTCAAAACTCAATGGAGGCATTGTGTGGGTGAAAGGTAGATTATAACATGTTTAGATCATTAGAACCATTTTGTTAATTCATTTTAAATTAAAAGAAATGATGGCTCTTCCATCATAGATGACCCAGTAGTCAAATCCATACATTTCTTGAGTGCTGTACAAATAAAGGAAGCCTTAGTGACATAGCTGTTAAGTGCTACAGCTCCTAACCCAAAGGGCAGCAGTTCTAATCCACCAGGTGCTCCTTGCAAACCTTATGGGGGCAGTACTACTCTGTTTACTGGGTCTCTATGAGCTGGAGTCAACGTGATAGCAATGGGTTTGCATTTGTTACAAATAGGAAATGTGATCTAATTCAATTCAATTCATAAATATATGGAGGATTTTGTAAAAGTGCCCTATGTTGTGCTAATCCTCTTAGAGACTACCAAAAATGAAATAGATGTTCTTAGGTGAAGGTAGTATGTATGTGTGTGAGAGGTGTAAAAGAAAAACCAAATATATATATATAACTCAAAATTATATTCTTAGAGGGAGGAAAATAAATAGCACTAAGATAAGCCCACTGAAAAAAGAAAATTTTTTTGAAATGCAAAAGCTAAGTAAATGGGCATATAATAAGAGAATATAGCAACAGAAATAAAAGCTACATGGAAAAAAATCCTTGGAAAGTATAATAAAAACAAGAGAAACAGCAAAAATTAAAAAATGGCAAGAGAAAACATGGACATAATAAGACTAAGTAGATATTGAAGAATGAGACTATACCATTAATAATTGTTATATTCAATCTTTTTCTTTGTAGATTAAGTCTTTAATAAATATAAGCAGTAGTCAAAGATCAAACCCTCAAAAGGTATCAAGCATTAATAATGTTGATGAATTTTCTATAATATCTTCAAAGAAGAGATAACTACAAAGTTTTACAGTGCTTAAGAAAATACAAAAGGATGCCTTACTATCCAACTCATTTTATAAGACAACAGAACTGAGAAATCAAAACAAATAAGAAAATAAAAATATGTAAACAACACAATTATCTATCTTGAAACTTCCTAAGAATTAACTGACAAAATGTTAGAGCTAAGACATGGATTGACACTTAATCAACATAAAGAACAAACAGCTTTACATATTCCTGTAATAACTAATATAAAATTGTAGCGGGGAAAAAAAAGATTATTTATTGAAGCTGCAAAAATGATGATGTATCTTGAATTTAACAAAAAAGGTATTAAGCCTTCATTCATTATGGAGAAAAATATTAAATTTACTGAAAGAATTAAGAGATGTTTATAAAAGGGAAAAAAAGAATCATAGTTCAAGATCATGATAAAAGTGGTATTTCAATTTAGTGGGAAGATAATAAATTATTTAACATATGTTCCAGGAAAATGTAAAATGTTACCAAAAAAAAAGTCCCTTCAACACACTACTCAAAAACAATAAATTCCACAGAGAACAGAGACATAAACACAAAAAGAAAAGGAATCTGCTGAAGTTATTTGAAGAAAATGTAGGAAACTATCATTATGCCTCTGTGTAGGGATGACCCTAAGTCACAGAAAGCAGAAGTGTCATACAGGATAAGAATTTTAAAATAAATATGTGTACCCAGAAAAGAGTTTACTGTGAACATTAGTGATGCTTAAATTGCACTCATTCAAGAGTCATTAAGAGCCATAAATATTCAAACGGCCTGTTTCCTACAGGAGCCTTACGTTAGCACATTTTCTCTTCTGTTGGTTTAGAGCAGGGCTGGGCAAATTCAGTCTGCTGCTTCTTTTTGTAAATAAAGTTTATTTATTGTTTATCCCTAACCAGTTTTAAAACTGTCTCTTATCTTTAGTTTTGGCAGTTTTGATTATAATACGCCTTGGTGTCCTTCTTTGGGGATTTACCTTCTGTGGAGTTCCATGAGAGTCTTGGATAGATCATTTCACGTCTTTCATGATATCAGGGAAATTTTCGTCAACAAATCTTCAGCAATTCTCTCTGTATTTTCTGTTATCTCCTCCCCCCGCCCCAGTTCTGGTACTCCAATCACTCATAGATTATTCCTTTTGATAGAATCCCACGTAACTCTTAGCATTTCTTGAATTTTTAAATTCTTTTACCTGATTTTTCCTCAAATATATTGATGTCATATGCCTTATCTTCAGTCTCATTAATTTGGCCTTCCATTGCCTCGATTCAACTCCTTCAACTTTCTATTGCGTTGTCTAATTCTGTAGTTCTCTTATTATTTTCTGAGTTTCTAATTTCTCTCTTTGTGTGCTTTTTTGCAAGCCTGTTCAGTTTGTCATTTTGCTCTGCTGCTTTTTGCCTCATCTCCATCCCGATCTCTTGAAGAGTTGTAAAAATTAATCTTTTGTAGTCTAACTCCTAATAATTCTAGAAAGTTCCTTTCTTCTGGAAAATTTATTGATTCTTTGTTTTGGAAGCTTTCTGAAGCCACTGTAGTCTGCCTCTAAGTCACTTGATATTGACTGCTGTCTCCAGGCCATCAGTAAATTATTGTATTTATTTATTTTATGTATGCCTGTGTTCTAGCTTCTTGTTTTATTTTGTTTTAAAATGTCCAGATAGGCTGATCATGTGTGATGAGCAATCAGTTATCAGTGCCTTCGAAGCTCTCAAGTCCTGTCGCCAGGTGGTTAGAGCAGTTATGAGACATGCGAGCCCAAGAGTCCATGCTGACTCATAGCAACACATCAGGGCAAAGTAGAACTGCCCCATAGAGTTTTCAATGAACACCCAGTGGATTTGAACTGCTGAGCTTTTGGGTAGCAGCCATAGAAATTAACTACTAAACCACCTTGAAGATGAAAAAAGTCTCCCAGTCATGGAAACTGGATGCTATTTCTCTGGCCACGGAGTTTTAAATTTATCTTGACCTTTAATAGCATCACATGTTGTTTTGGAGCACAAGTCATAGTCACCACAGGAGTTGTCAACAAATTTTTGTCAAATCTGGCAGCACTTAGATGGAAGGCAACTTTTTAAGCAGCAAAAATAGAAGCCAGAAGAAAATTCAATAAATCCTCAACAGGTTGACAACCCTGTTTAACACTGCATCCCTTCCTACCCACCATTTCCCCTTCCTTTTTAGTTTTCTCCACAGCACATATCACTTTCTAACATTCTCCAAAACTTACTCATTCATTTTAGTTTTTATCTGTCTTCTCTAAGCAGAAACGAAGCTGCACAAGGGCAGGAACTTTTTTCCTTTATCTCCCATGCCTAAAGAAGTGGCTAACTCAATGAATGCTGAATGAAGAAATAAATAATTTCTGTTTGTGAGACAAGTGGAGCATTCGGTGTTGCTTTCATTATAAATAAAACATCTGTCATGAACTGAAGTGTGTTTTCCCCCCAAAATCTGTATAAATTTGGCTGGGCCATGATTCATGGTATTGTGTCATGTCTTCCATGTTGTAAATCCTGCCCCTATGATGTTAATGAGGGTGGATGGATTGCAGTTGTGTTAGTAGGGCAGGAATCAATGTACGATTGCTTTGTCACAACGGAAAGAAGGTAGCAGAGAGATTGGGGGACCTCATACCACCAAGCAGCAGTGCCAGGCTGAGCAGTTCCTTTGGAAAGGACCTGGGTACCTGCACCTCAGAAGCTTCTAGTACTTGGGAAGACTGATGACAAGGACCTTCCTCCAGTGCCAGCAGAGAAAGCCTTTCCCTGGAGCTGACACCCTGAATTTGGACTTCTAGCCTACTGGACTGTGATGAAATAAATTTTCTCTTTTTGAAGCCATCCACTTGTGATATCTCTGTTAAATAGATGATTAAAACAACATCTAAGCTAGTTTCGAGCATAAGCAGCAGAATTTATTCCTTTTATGTCAGCTTACATAAATAAGATAAAATTCCTCAGGAGAATAAAAAAGCACATCAGCAAAAAAAAGAAACAAAGAGACAAAAAGAGAGGGAAGGAAGGAAGGAAGGGGGAGGAGAGAGACAAAAGAAAGAGAGAGAGAAAGTTCTTTCTCATTTCTTTCCTCTGCACTGTTAATACTGAATCCTCTGAAGCTGAAGGTTCATGAAAGAGTGAGAAACCCCTCAAAAAACTGATTGCTGTCAAATCTACTTCAACTCATAGAGAACCTAGAGGGCAGAGTAGAGCTGTCCCATAGGATTTCCAGGGCTGTAATCTTTACAGCTGCAGAGGGCCACCTGTCTCTCGTGTCCTTTTTGGAGAGCTCGTACTGCTGACCTTTTGGTTAAGCAGCCAAGCACGTAACCACTGTGCTACCAGGGCTCCTTGAGAAAATGAGGACAAAGGGGCAATATAACTCAATGAAAACAGGAAAATAGAAACAAGTTAGCCAACTTTTATTTTCATCACTATGCGTCAAACTAAATTGAGCTCTGTGTATTATTTTAATTAAAAATAATCCTCATGAGTACATATGAGAAAGAAAAATGTAATCATTGGCCAATCTGTAAATTAAAGAGTATTTTTTGAATCTTAATGCTGATGACATATACTCGTTGTTAATTGTTCTTTATTTCACAGAAAATTACTTTTTGCCATTTTCTTAATTGGCCCATAGTATGCATTGACTTATTTAGATCTAATGGTAATAAGTAGAATATGAACTTCAAGATTTTTCTAGTCACATTATTACTGTTCCCTGTGGGGCGTGTTATGTCCTTAAAAAAAACAGCTATTTTTTCTCAACTTTTTTTTTTTTTACTGTAAGACACACAGTTCTATTTTTCTCTCCCTATCTCTCACATACACATAACATACACCAATTTAGGGACAGGTAATTAAATACTGTGTGATTTTAGTTCACAATTGTTCTCAGCCATCTGTTGTAAACAGTTATTTACAAAAAAATAAAAAATTATCGGCAGTCTCTTAATTGGTCTCACTTATAAAAGAAATTTTAAACCCACAATTTTGAATCACGGGGTCTCTAAAACTCTGTGGTAAAAATGGCTCTCCATTATACATTTCACTGAGCACTGGAAGAAGTGGAAGAAGAGGCAGCAACTGCCCGTGGAGGGGGTGGGAATCTAAATCAAGGCTCTCAAAACTTATAAAGATTGAAAATAAAACAATTACAAAATAAACCCCAAATGTCTGACAACCTACAGCAAGCTTAACAAAATTAAATAGTCTCAAGGGCTTCTCACAGTGTGATATTACTGTATTCGTGATATTTTTATCAAATAATATAGATGATATACAATTTTTGAACTCATATTTACTGTTTAAAATTTAGGTGCAAAACCAAAATCTAACCAAACCACTGTGTTCATTTGATTCTGACTCTTAGTGACCCTATAGACAGAGTAGAACTGACCACAGAGTTTCCAAGAAGCACCTGGTGGACTTGAAATGCTCACCTTTGGGTTAGCAGCCATAGCACTTAACAATATACAAGAGTGATCTCAGAAAACACCAACTATGTTGCACCAAAAAGACTTAGGGGGAAGAAGAAGATACGTTTGCTATAGCATTATTGTGCATATTTAAATTCTTTCCAAAGTTATTTTTCTCATCATGTAACCATTGATTGTTACTGTCTTTATTTCAAGGTTGCATGTCCTTGAGTTCTAACCAACAATTGTTCATACTAAACTCAGTGCAGAATGAAGAGAAAGTGCTCAGGACCCTTACTGATATAGAGTAATGGACTCAGTGGTTTTTCTCAAATACCACTTAAATAAATAAATTGCTATTTATACCTAATAAAATGAGCCATGTTTTAAAATAAGAAATATGTATAAGCACATTTGACTGAGAAATTAGCAGATTCTGAGAGTGTAAATTGGATAAATCTGCAAGGAATGGAGAAATAATAATAAAATCCATTTACACTGAATAAAACAAATGACCATGATAGAGAACTGGAGATATTAATTTAGGAGTAACTATTATGCTATTTATTTCTCTACAAATTAGAGCCTTTATTTAGATTGTAATCATCTTTGAAATCCAGGTTAGGTCTGGTTTTCTATAAAGTCATACATTCTGTGTCATTTTGCTAACAGCGTTACCAGAACTGAAATGGCCCATTCAACATCTCCCATGATTCTGCTCGTGGCTAACGCAGCATGCACAGAAACAGATATGGGAATGAACAAACTGAAATTTGCATTGTTGTTGTTGTTAGTTGCCACTGAGTAGCTCCAGTCCTTGAAAACTTCCTGTGTAACATAACACACCTCTTCTGTCACAGAACAACACTGCCTGTTCCAGCATCATCTTCAAGATTGCTGGTATGTTTGAGTCCATCGTGAGGGCTATTGTGTCAACTCATGTCATTGAGGGTTTCCCTTGTGTTCACTGATACTCCATCCTACAAATTGCTTTTTTCATTATTTTTCCCTTTTCACCAATGACCTTGTCTCTTACCCTCCCCATGATCATTCTTAATTGATAACAGTACTCAGGCATAATTTCAGCTTCAAGCATCCATTTCTGGTCATCATCTCTCATCTTACCAGCTTACTGCCTTTACAGCTCAGTTCACAGTGGCCTATCAAACTAACCATGCTGATCCACTGCTACCTTTCAGTTACCGTCTCCTTCTGCTTTCCCCATCAACTGATTCTATTTTACTCTACTGGACTCTGGTGCATTCCTTGTTTTACCAGACACCCCGTATCCATGTGACTTACGTTCTCAATCCATTCAGGTCTCTGCTCAAATGTCACTTCACAAGAAAGGCTACTGTAATAGCACTCATTTCTTATTTACCTTTGTACTGTGGTTTATGTATATTCATAGCAGCTGTCAGCACCTTACATTTATGTTTATTTGCTTGTTGTGTATCCGGTGAACCTAGAATATAAACTCAGTAATGGTAAGGACTGTGATTTGCTTGCTGCTATACCTCCAGAATTTAGAATAATAACCTGATACATACTACTGAATCAATAAGTACTTAAAAGAAAGAATGAGCAAATTAATTCTAAAAAATGCTGAATGTACAGAGTAATTATTACCCAAGCATGTTTGGCACTCTTAAAGCAGTACCCAAGAATAATTTGATTATTCTAGTATTTCCTTGTATCAAAGGGCAGCTCTGTGTGTGTGTGTGTGTCTGTGTGTGTGTGTGTGTGTGTGTGTCTGTGTGTGTGTGTGTGTGTGTGTGTGTGTGTGTGTGTGTGTGTGTGTGTGTGTGTGTGTGCTGATTTGGGTGTGCATGCTCTAGCACCTATTTGACAATTCTTTCAGTTTCCTAGGGAGGTATGTAGTGTGACATGACCAGGCATAGAAAGGACTGAGCATGGTAGCACAGCTATCACTGCCACCCTCTGGAGCTCAGAAATAGGATGCTATCTCATGAGAAAAAGAATCAGAAACTTTTCAAGTCAATGTATTTTCTCATCACAAGCCCATCCCAGGAAAGGCAAAATAATACAAGTGCCAGTGATGGGCTTTAAATAGTTCGTGTAAATTCTTCCAACCAGATTTTATATTGGGGAACATTTCTAAGGCACAAAAACTAAGCTGGAACTTAATATAACACACACAAAAAATTACATACATCACACACTGCAGGGGCTCAGAGCCACGGGGGTGCCATGTTTTTTCTGGTTGTATATCTTTCTACTGGTTGGTAAATGCCTGCCACTACAAGCTCCCATTTGATACACAGAAAGATAGAAGCTGAGTAGATGGCACAGCTTCAAATAGCACATTAGTCCAGAGTTCAGGTCTCCACTCTGCCTTGTCGTGTTCTTGTAGACTTTTCATGTACAGTTTTGCACCATAGAAAATTGCAGCAAATTCAATATATTTAGAAACATTTCCACATGAATTCTTCTTTTTATACTCCTTACAGACTCAAACTAGGAGATGCTTCAGAAGGGAAAAAAAAATCTTTTTTGCTAATCCTTGGTATTTTCTGAGAAACTAAAAGCATACCTTGGAACTCACAAGCTTAAGAACAAGCTGTTATCACTTTGATAGCAGCAGGAGACTAAGTGTATGTCAGCCTACTCTGAGGAGAACAGCTTGTCAAGGCCTTCTCAGGACTACAGAGGGGGCAGACATCCCTTCCAGAAATGTAAGAGTTGCTTTCAAGACTCTGTCAGAGGGGGATACAAGTTCAGGGGCAGCAGCTGAATAGAATCACAGATACCCGTTGCTCACAGATATCAGAGTATATTAGAGATGAAAATGCCTTACAGCCTATGAAATCAAGTCCCTCCATTCCTCAGAAGAAAAGATATGCGGCCATAAAAATGACTTGCCCGAACTAGGGGACACATTTGGCCTTGAAATATAGTCCTCAATGGCTATTTCCCTCTATGGCCACAGGACAGAGCAACTGCTAAGATTCATTCTATGATCTAATGACAAAAATCAGAAATAAATGACAAATGTCAGACAGAATAGTTTTTACTTAAGTATTAGAAGCAGAAATAAAATAATTAGCAGTTTAAATAGGTACAGAATAAAAGACTAAAACTGAGCTTGATAAAATTTTTAGAAAATAATGAACACTGTGTTTGGAACCTGGTTTAGGAATCTGACTGTCATAGATTGAGTTGTGTCCCCTCTCAAACATCTGTCAACTTGGCTAGGTCATGATTCCCAGTAATGCATGATCATGTGCCATTTTGTTATCTGATATGATTTCCCTAAATGTCGTAACTCCTATCACTGTGATGTAATAAGATAGATTAGTGACTGTTATACTGATGAGATCTACAAGATTATTCAAAAGTGACTGCAACAGTATATTGACAAGGAACTGCCAGAAATTCAAGCTGGGTTCAGAAGAGGCTGTGGAACCAGGGATATCACTGCTGATGTCAGATGAACCTTGGATGAAAGCAGAGGATACCAGGAAGATGTTTACCTGTGTTTCATTGACTTTTCAGGGGCAGTCTACTGCGTGGTTCATAACAAATTATGGCTAATACTTCAGAGAATGGGAATGCCTCAACATTTAATTGTGCTTTTAAGGAATCTGTGCATGGATCAAGAGGCAGTCATGCAAACACAAGTGGACACTGCATGGTTTAAAATCAGGAAAGGTGTGAGTCAATGTTGTATCCATTCACCACACCTTTTCAATCTGTACACCAAGCAAATAATCCAAGAAGCTGAATTATATGAAGAAGAACAAAGCATCAGGATTGAAAGACAACTCATTAACAACCTGTGTTACACAGATGATACCATAGCTTTCAGTACGGATTGCACCTCAACATCAAGAAGGTGAAAATCCTCACAACTGGACCGGTAAGCAACATGGTGATAAATGGAGAAAAGACTGACGTTGTCAAGGATTTCCTTTTACTTGGGTCCACAATCAACACCCACAGAAGCAGCAGTCAAGAAATCAAAAGATGCATTGCATTGGTAAAGTCTGCTGCAAAGGACCTCTTTAAAGTACTGAAAAGTACAGACGTCACCTTAAAGACTAAGGTATGCCTAACCTAAGCCATGGTATTTCAATCACATCATATGCATGCAAAAGCTGGACAATGAACAAAGAAGACAAAAGAATTGAATTGTGGTGTTGAGGAAGAACACAAATGTACCACAGACTGCTAACAGAACAAACAACTCTGTTCTGGAAAAAGTACAAGAGAGCTCCTTGGAAGCCAAGATGGCATGACAACATCTTACATACTTTGGACATGTTGTCAGGAGGGATCAGTCCTTGGAGAAGGACATCATGCTTGATAGAGTGGAGGGTCAGCAAAACAGACGAAGACACTTAACAAGATGGATTGACACAGTGGCTGAAACTATGGGCTTAAGCATAAAAATGACTGTGGACATGGCAGAAGACCGATAGTGTTTTGTTCTATTGTGCATAGGGTCGCAATGAATCAGAACCAACCTGACAGCACCTAACAACAACAACACAATTAAATAGTGTCTGAAACAGACACCCCAGGTGTGGTCTCAGTGGTACAGCAATGAAAAGACACCGAAGTTGGGATGTGCAGCCAAGGGAAGTGTCCTCTCATCTTAATCCATAGAGGAAGAAGCAGGAAAAAGAATCTAATCATTATGAAATATGTGGGCCCTTAGGAAATCTCATTGCTCATGATCTCTGCTACCCCTCAATAAACAGGAACCAAATGATAAGGAATGTTGTTTATGAGAGAAGGATGTGAGAGACAAAAATTTAGTGACTTCAGTCCAACTCGACGGTACTTGGCTGGCTTGGCTCATCGGTCAAGCATTAATTATTTAGACTGTATGCAATTTTCATGGACAAAACCCCTCAGAAACAAAACCTTTTGCCATTGAGTTGATTCTAACTCAGAGATCCTACACAGCACAGCAGAACTGTTCCATAGTATTTCTGAGGAGTAACTGGTGGATTTGAACTGCTGACCTCTTGGAGAGCAGCCAAGCTCTTAACCACTCCAGCAAGCTGGCTCTCACAGAACAGAGGGTGCCATTACATGGCTATGCATGCTTGGAACTGGTATGAATGTTTGGTTACTAGAAATAGTACCAATTAAAACAGGAAATTTAAAAAATGATGTCTTTCTAAGCGAAATGAAGACACTGCTGATCTAGGGATAAAGAAGCCATTTAGTGCTTTCATTTTGCCAACAAGAGTGAAATTTAACAACAGCAGGTCCATTCCTGCCTGAACCTGTAGGGAAAATAATTACAGTATATATGATGTAGGTTTTGTGACAGGCTTGTGAAAAGTACCAAGAAAGTAGACAAGACATAGTGAATACCACTGCTGATGGCAACTAGGGAAGACACAGGCAATTTAAACGGAGTCGTATGGGACACATAGAACTTTCCCTGAAGTATAGAACATAGACTGGGATGGGAAGAGATTGCTGCAAGAACAGGTTTCTTTTCTTTCTTTCTTTCTTTTTTTAAATGAATTAGCCTTAATTTATACATTTGTTTAAAATTTAGATATTCTTCATTTCTCTGTCCATATATACTTTTTCGTTACAGTACTTCTAGCCCTCCTCACTGGCACCAGCAGAGAACTACGTGGCTCAGATCCAAGGTAAGTTGTCCAAATGAAGCCTCAAATTAATTAAGGGATTGCTCTATTCTTTCGTTTGAGTTGAGTCAGTTCTGACTCATAGCGACCCTATGGACAACAGAATGAAACACTGCCTGGTCTTGTGCTATGCCCACAATTGTTTATATACTTAAGTCCATCATTGCAGTCACTGTGTCAGTCTATCTCGCCAAGGGTCTCCCTCTTTTTCAGTGACCTTCCACTCTACCAAATATTATGTCCTTCTCTAAGGACTGATCCCTCCTGATAACATGTCCAAAGTATGTGAGACATAGTCTCACTGTATTTGCATCTCCCACAGTTCGGGTATATGCATTAAGAAGTCATAATAAGTAGATTTTTATCAGATTTGAAGTCAGCAAGATTTTAGAAAACCATTTTTAGTCATAGAACAAGTTCCTCTACTTTTGGAAATATTAGATTCCTTGAATAGCAGGAATGTCCCTGACAAGGCCAGAAAAACACAAAATAAAGGTTAAGAGGGAATGACGGGGTGGAGTGGAAAACATAAATCTCATGTCAAAGTGCCAGTGGTATCACTGAGAGGTTATGAGAGATGAGGGTCACACCAGTAACCAGAGTGAGTGACACCAAACAACTTTCCATAAAGTTTTTGTACTGTGTTTCAGCAGAAATTTATTTTTTGTGAAAATATTCCCTATAGTTAGTTGTAAGAATAAAAACACAGGGTTAAGCCCAGCTTATGTGTATCAATATACTTACAATCTAAACCTTTATGCTAGCTTACTTTTTAACCTTCTAACGCGCTCCGATCAGAGCTGTCATTGTTACTCAGTTTCAATGACACTCAGAATTATGTAGTTTTCTTGGCACACCCTACAAGTATATGTTTGGTTGCTGCCAATGTTTTTATAGTCTTGATTTTTTTCTAAATTTCTTTAGTGTTTTAGCTACAATATTGTGGTAGCTAATATTTGTGAACCTATATCGATAATTTTTGAAAATGAAGTGGTACTTAGAAGAAACAATACACGGGAATTACAATTTACAAGTAACGTTAGTACAAAAAAACATCACTAAGGATTCTGTATGGTCTTAGGAAGAGGGCCATGGTGGATGACGCCACCATGAGTTACTGTACTGGGTGACACCCACCTTAGTGATGCCACTGCAAAGTACATCATCAGCAACAGGAGTTATCTCATTCAAAGAGGCCTTTCTTAAACAAAGCCTTGCTGGGAGAGAAGGCCCTTCTTATGCTTCCATTTAACCTGTGCTGACTTCACTAGAGAGCTTACCACTGAGTGTTAAAATTAATTTTACACATCTACAGCTTACACATTCTACTTGAGTCTCTATGAGTTGGAATTGACTCAAAGGCAATGCGTTTGGGTTTGAGGAAACATTGGTGGCATAATGGTTAAGTGCTATAGCTGCTAAACAAAAGGCTGGCAGTTCAAATCCACCAGGAGCTTCTTGGAAACTCTATGGGGCATTTGTACTCTGTCTATGGGGTCACTACGAGTTGGCAATGAGGCTAGGTTTTTTCATGGCTTACACTGCCAGTGGCTTATTGAGAAGAGGGCCAAGTACATAGCTCCTAAATGTTTGCTAAACTAAACAAAACAGCCCCTATCAGATTGACAATCTGGTTTGTATCCCATAAAAACCCTGATCTAAGAAATATTAAATGCTCATCAAATTGTTAGCTCAGAATGATTTAAAAAAAACATTTTAGGAGAAGATACCTAAAGACCAATAACCTACTAGGCTAAGAGATCTTTCTGTATCATAGCTGACAGGAAGTATTACGATAGCAAGAAGTGACTGCTGTTGAGTTGATCCTAGTTTATGTCCACAGGCAATTGTTCCCCACTGGAATTTCAGTGGCTGCATTTCTGGAAGTAGATTGCCAGAACTGTCTTCTATGCCCTAGAACCTCCAGTCCTTCAATTCACAGTCAAGCATGTTCAACATTTGCATCACCCAGGGACTCCTATGACATGATGAGAGAGAGAGATCTTAGTGACAGGATCCTCAAATCACACCACTTGCTCAGTTGCAGACTCTACCTCTCATAATATTGGACACGATGACAGACATGATATGATACATTGGCAATACTGGTGGTCAGCAAAATCAGATCAGCCTACTGGAATTCTACCTCTGCAACATACTGAAGCTTAAAATCTTGTGGAAGTGTGTAACCCTTTGATTCCAAGTCAGTCTTCTGTAAATTGGGCACAATCATAGAATAATACTACATGATGACCAAAGTTACTATTATGAGGACCAAATTTGATAACTACTAAATTATATGAGAGAATTACGAATAGCATTTAAGTTGAGGTAATATAGTTGTTCTCTTAAAAAAAAAGTTATCTGTCACATTTTTCTCAATGTACAGGAAGTCTGGAAGTAAGCAACACAGTGCTGTATAGCAGCAATTCAGTTTGGCCAGACTCTTCTATCTTCCCACTCAGGTATCCTTAGCTTGTATGGGTTGTTACGTCATCCCAAGATGACTAATCAACTCTCAGTCTCATGTCAAACCTTCCTGTTTCCAGGAAGAGAAGGAAGGGCGGCGGAAGGGAGGATGGGAGAAAGAAAGAAAAAGAGTAAAAGGGGTTCATTCCAGCTGAGCGAGTCTCCTAAGAGGAGCTTGTCTGGAAAACCCTTCCAGCAGTTTCCACCTACATTTCACTCATAATTGTGTCTCCTGTGTAGCTCTTGATTCCAGGGAGACCAGCTTTTTGTTCATGTATATGTTAGCCTTTCCCTTTGCTTTAAACAAACAAAAAAAAAAAACCCAAACCCACTGCAGTCAAGTCAACTCTGACTCATGAAGACCATGTGGGAGAGAGTAGAACTACTCCATAGAGTTTCCAAGGAACGCCTGGTGGATTTGAACTGCTGACCTTCTGGTTAGTAGATGTAGCACTTCACTATACCAGGGTGTCCTCCTTTGCTGTAAAATCGAACATACTGCCTTCATGAATAAGATTAAAGTTCTGTTAGTCAGTAAGAGGAAGAGAACAGATATTGGGAGATCAACTAGGATAGCAGAAACCCCGGTAGTGTAGTGGTTAAGCACTCTGGCTGCTAACCAGAAGGCTGGAAGTTCAGATCCTCCAGGTTCTCCTCGGAAACTCTATGGAGCAGTTCTACTCTGTCTATAGGGTCATTATAATTAGGAATTCACTCAGTGATAGTGGGTGTGTGTTTTGGTCAGCTAGGGCTGCTCTAACAGAGATACCACAGAGTGGACAGCTTTAGCACAGGAAAGTTTATTCTTACATAGTCTAGTAGGCTACAAGTCCAAATTCAGGATGTCCACTCCAGGGGATGGCTTTCTCCCTAGTTGGCTTTGGAGAAACGTCTGGTATTGCATCAGTCTTTGTCCAGGGAGTGTCTTGGCACAGGAACCTCAGGTCTAAAGGACGAGCTCTTCTCCTTGATGGTGTGAGGTTCCCAATTCTTGGTCTGCTTCTCTTTCCTTTTATCTCTTGCAGGATGAAAGGATTAAGGGTGGGGTAAGCTATACTCCAGGGAAACTCCCTTTACAGCTGAGCAGAGAGGTGATCTTATAAAGGTATTTACAGTCCCACCCTAATCTTTTACTATACAGCATAGGAAAACCACAAAATGGGGTACAGTCACAAGGTACTGGGAATCATGGCCCGGCCACGTGGCTTACCTATTTTGGTGGGGGCACAATTCAATCCACGACAGTGTGATTTTTGTTTTTTTTACTAGCAAAGCTGTTTTGCCACAGGAACAAGCATTTCAGTTTCTCAAAACAAAAGGCCTGATTTTCATTTTAGAAAGACAAGCAAAATGTGAGGGAGGGAGAGAATTCTTTCTCCTTTTTTTTTTTTTTTGGTAAAAGATAAATATTTCAGACAATTACGAGCATTTGTGAATCACTCTTTAACAGTTCTGTCATTCAGCTGAGTGGCAGGACTATGTGCGTTTCTCTTGATTTTCTTCCCCAATAAAACATCTGGCGACATAGTAGAATTTTCATTAAAAGAGCACAGGGAGCCTCAATATAATTCATCCCTAACTCTTTCTCTGGCAAGTCATTGTATAAATCAATTTTCGCTTAATATGAATCTGATACTCTTTTCTTGGCATGAGAATTGCATTCAACTGGTATAATGAAGGTTTGTTTTTCGAATAGAAGGACTTTTTGCCAAGAAGATGAGTGAGACTGTGGGGGAGGATGGATGGTATATTGTTATAGGATGATATATTATTATTTTCAAAGCTCTGAAGAGAGAGACTCAGCCTTGTCAGCCTTGATTTATGTTTGTTCATTCTGTGATTCAAGAGTAAGGTCAGGTGAGTTTTACTGAAATGTTTTGTTATACATTTTTCTACTGAGTGAAATGAAAAGCATCCTGTACCCCAACTCACTCCCCTCCCCACACACATCATTATCACTGCTAAGAGTTGAGATGTTATTCAATGGGTGCTGCATATCATTAGAACTAAAAAGCCATTCATACGGAAGTATATGTACTTGAACTCAAAACCGCATCAAAGAAGGCTAAGGATTCTTGTCCCTATGAATCTGAAATTGACTAGACAGCAACGGGTTTGTTTGCTTGTTTAGGAATCCTTGAGATAGATGACTAGTGCAGACATACGGATACATATATATTTGAAAAGCTTTAAAACTCATGTGCAGGGCAGCTGAATTTTGAGCAAAACATTTTACTCCTTATAAAGGCTTTTTTCAAATACACAAATCAAAAAATTTCCAATTTCGAAGTAAATATAGAGACATAGCCTACTTGGGAATTTAAAAATAGACTCTGAGTTGTTTGGAGATTGCTTCAGTGTTATTACTGGGGTTTGCAGACTTGTGCAACAGTTAGTGAACAGAAAGTTAATTACTGAAAAAGGTCTATAAATAGCCTCTAACACATACGGGGGAAGAGCATATGGTCAAAATTATGTTTCTAAGATAGCAGGGGAAAAAGATGGGATTGTTAGAAAAGAAGTGGTATTAGAACAACAGTTCCAACAATTCTTTCAAGAAGATGTTAGTAATATAAACATGAATTATCCATGTGATAACATTCAAAGAACAGGGTCTCCATAACCAGGCCACACAAACATAAGAAAGGACAGAATTAATACATTGCATAGCATGAAAATAAAAACTGCCACATAACTATCATTAAACAAAGCTGACACACCACAAAAGAAAAAAAAAATCAACATCAACAGAGATTGGATACTTTCAAAATAGACTACAGAAGTGGTTGTACCATTTTACAATCCCAATAGAGGTACATAAGTGTTCCAGTCACTACAAGCCTCTCCCAACATTTATCATTTTGTGTTTTTTGGATTAATATCAGCCTTGTTGAGGTGAGATAGCATCTCACTGTAGTTTCAATTTGCATTTTTCTAAGGGCTAGATTATGAGCATTTCATCATGTATCTGTTAGCCCCCAAATGTCTTCTTTGGTAAAGTTCCTGTTCATATATTTTGCCAATTTTTAATTGGATTATACATCTTTTTGTTGCTGATGTTTTGTAGTACATTGTAGATCTTAGAGAATAGATGCTTACTAGATTTGTGCTAGCCAAAACATTTTTTCCCAATGTATAGTTTGTCTATTTACTCTTTGGATGAATTTTTTGATTAGCAGAAGTGTTTGACTTTTAAGAGTTCCCAGTTATCTGTTTTCTCTTCTGGTTTTTGTGCATTGCTGGTAATGTTTTGTAGTTTGCTTATGCCTTGTATTAGGGCTCCCAGCATTGTCTCTACTTTTTCTTCCATTATCTTTATGGTTTTAGATTTTGTATTTATGTCTTTGACCCATCCTGAGTTCGTTTTTGTTCAAGGTGAGAGATATGGGTCTTGTCTCACTTTTCTGCAGACGGATATTGAGGTATACCAATACCATTTGTTAAACAGATTGTCTTTTCCACAATTTATGAACTTTGGGCTTCTGTTAGTTATCAGCTGCTCACGGGTGGACGATTTTATGTCTGGATTCTCAATTTTGTTTTATTTGTTTATGTATCTGTTGTTGTAAAAGTACCCACTTGTTTTGACTATTGTGGATGTGCAAAAGGTTCTAAAGTCAAGTAGTGTGAGGCCTCCCAATTTGTTCTTCTTCACTAGGGTGTTTTCTCCCTGTCCATATGAAGTTGGTGATTTGTTTTTCCATCTCATTAAACACTACCACTGGGATTTGGACAGAGACTGCATTGTAACTATAGATCCCTTTGGGTACACGCCTTAGTCCTCTAGTACTGCTCTAACTGAAATATCACAGTGGAAGGCTTTAGCAAAGAAACGTTTATTCTTGCATTGTTTCATGAGCTGGAAGTCTGAGTTCCAGCTCTGGAGGAAGGTCCCTTGTTACATCAGTCATTCTTTCATCTGAGAGCATCTGACAGGAACCTCAGATACAAAGGACATGCTCTGCTACTGGTGCTTTCTTGATGGTATGAAGTCTCCAACTGTTGGCTTTCTTCCTTTTCCTTTTATCTCTTATAGGATGGGGGGTGGAGTCAAGATGGCAGACTAAACACACATCTCCCTAAATCCCTCTGGAAACCAAGGCCTGAACTGATAATTAAACAGAGCCTTCTGGACATCTAATGAGCCCTAGGACATGGCATAGGGCTGTCTATTTGGTCTACATACCACTGAGTGGGAAACTTCTTTTCTTTTGCTGACTCCTCCCTTGTTGAGTCTTGGCTCTCATGGACTACAGGTAACTTGCCATTTTAACTATTTTTTTTTCCCTCTGTCTTAGCAGGCGGGAGTTGCTGAGGTGGCTGACACCAAAGCTCAGACGCACTGCTAGTGAGATTGGTGAGTGGAGTCACTACATTTTGAGAGCCTGGTCTTGGAATCTGTGCATCTTGGCACCTCTGATCTCTCTCTCTCTGAATCTCTGAATTTCAGCCATTGAATAGCTTTTTCTGAGGTGGGTGGGGAAGGTTGTATGGGATGCCATCTCGATTCACTGGGAGGAGGAGTTTCCTATACCAAGGTCTCAGCTGGACCTAATTCCCAAGCTGGGAGGCAATGCCTGCCCAGAGCACTTTTCTGGCAGTAAAGTAATCTTTAATACAGAGGTGCTTACTTTGCCAGCTGGGAAGAGGAACTTGCACACCTGAAAGTCTGACTAATTTTGGAAGCTCTCAGATACCTTTTACCTTTCAATAGATAAGTAACTGTGGTGCATCCAGACAGTGTCTCTTCCAGCCTTTACTGTCTAACATTATAGGGTGAGCTGATGGCCCCCCAGTGACTCTGTAAGTGGTGCTGTGTCTTTGCCAGTCAGGAGGTGGAGCCCGCTACTCCAGAGATTCCACTGAGCTCAGTCACTGGAGTACACAGAGGTGTCTGGTGATCAACTTCCTTTTCAGATTGAGCTTTAGATCCTGTTAACGTAACACTAGAGGAACAAAAAAACAACCTCCGGATGCCCAAAAAGCAACAAACTTTGGAATGAAACATTAGGAAGAATTCACCTGTAGCTTCAGAAGGCCCCCCAAAGAAAGAACTAAAGAACTTCCCAGACGAAGAAGCTTTCTGAAACTATCAGAGGGCAAGTACAAAAGGATTATATGTAGAGGCCTCTTAGACCTTATACAAAATGCAGCAGAGCAAAATGAAAATTTAAGCAATTTGTTCGACCTGATAGAACACCAGTACTCTGAAATCCAACAGATCAATAAAAAAATCAAAGAGACAGGAATTTCAAATCAAAGCAAAGAAAACAGAATTGAACAAATGAAAAATAGACTTTCTGACTTGGAAGTCAGAGCTACGGACTCCAGCATCTACGAGGAGAATTCAGAAAAAAAGAAACAACAAAAATGAAGAAGTATTAAAAAGCATATGAGACTCTATTAAGAGGAACAATCTACTACTAATTGGAGTTCCTTAACAGGGTAGGACACCTCAGAATACAGAGTACTGTTGCTGAGCTGCTGACTGAAAACTTCCCAGAAATTATGAAAGAAGAGAATATAGATATCCAAGATGCATATCGAATGCCACTCAATATAGATCTCAAAAGAAAGACTCCAAGACATATTATAATCAACCTTAACAAAATGAAACATAAACAGACACTCTCAGAGGGAGCAAGACTCAAAGCAAAGCTGACATTCAGAGGGAAACCCTGTAGGCTTTTGTCTGACTTCTCAAAAGAAATGATGCTGGCATGGACACAGTGGGATGACACATTAAAAGCCTTAAAGGACAAAAACTTCCAGTCAAGAATTACACATATGGCAGAACTATCTTTCAAATATGAAAATGAAATTAAGACATTCACAGATAAACAGAAACTCAGAGACTTTGTAAAAACCAAACCAAAGCTACAAGAAATACTGAAAGAAGCTGTTGGCTTAGAAGAACAAAACCATTAACTCCATATTTTAAGAGGGAATACAGGACACATCATCCAGAAACCTGTTCAGATAAGGAAGGCTCCAAACTTAATCAAAGCTGTAATATTAAAAGAAATGATCCAATGATCCTATCATGAAAACTCTGATGTCATCATATTAAAAAGAGGAGTTTACTACAGTCGTTATAGTCCTTCCAGATGGAGAGGAAGTTAATAAGACTTGTAGTAGTTAAAATTGGGTTCAAACCTAGACTATTAATGGGGATGACAGGGGAAGCCGCAAAGCACAATAAAGATGTAACATACCAAATCAAGAAACATAATACAGGAGTCTCAACAAGCATAAAGTCAACACTGAAAAAGGTGAAAAATCAACTCATAAAAAAGAATGCCCCAGAACAAAATAACAAGAAAAACACAGAAAACATCAACACAAAAATAAATATATCACAGTGACAGCACTAAACACATACCTATCAATAATCACATTGAATGTGAATAGACTGAATGCTCCAGTAAAGAGACAACAGGTAACATCTTCGATCAAAAGACATGACCTGTCCATATTGTGCTTACAATAAATTCACCTTAGACTTAAAGATAGGATCAAACTGAAAATCAAAGGATGGAAGAATATATATCAAGCTAACAATACACAAAGAAGAGCAGGTGTGGCAATACTAATCTCAGATAAAATAGATTTTAATGTAAAATCCACCATCATGGACATTATTTGTTGCTGAAAGGCTCAATACACAAGCAGGACTTAACAATATTAAATACTTATGCACCCAATACTAGAGCATCTAAATACATCAAAGAAACACTGACTACTCCCAAAAAGGAGATAGGTCACTCCAAAATAATAGTGGGAGACTTCAACACTCCACTCTCAATACTGGACAGTTCATCTAGAAAAAAGCTCAGTAAAGACACAGAAGATCTTATTGCCACAATTAACCAACTAGACCTCATTGACATATACAGAACTTTCTGTCCATTAGCAGACAACTACAACTTCTTTTCCAGGGCACATGGAACATTTTCCAGAGTGGATCATATGTTAGGACATAAAGCAAATCTCAACAAAATCGACAGCATTGAATTATTTCAAAGCATCTTCTCAGACCACAAAGCCATCAAAGTCAAAATCAGTAGCAGAAAAAACATAGATAGAAAGCAGAAACACGCAAACTGAACAAACCTCTTGCTTAAAAAGCCATGAGTTATAGAAGAAATCAAGACTGAAATAAAGAAATTTATGGATTCCAATGAGAATGAAAATACTTCTTAATGAAACCTATGGGATACAGCTAAAACAGTGCCCAGAGGTCAGTTTATCTCTATAAATGCACACATCCAGAAGCAAGAAAGAACCCAAAGCAAAGATCCAACCCTATAGCTAGAACAAGTAGAGAGAGAATAACAGAGGAATCCTCAGACACCAGAATAAAACAGATCATAAAGATTAGAGCAGAACTAAACGCATTAGAGAATAGAAGAACAACTGAAAAAATTGAAAAGATCAAAAGCTGTTTTTTTGAAAAGATCAATAAAATTAACAAACCACTGGCTAAACTTACTAAAGAAAAACAGGAAAGGAAACAAATAACTCAAATAAGAAATGAGAGGGGAGTTGTCACAACAGATTCATCAGAAATCCTAAATATCACAGCACAATACTACAAAACTCTTTTCTGTAACAAATTTGAAAACCTAGAGAAAACGGAAAAATTCCTTGATTCGTATCACCTACCAAAATTATCACCAGGTGAAGCAGAACAACTTAATAAACTCCTCACAAAGGAAGAGATTGAAAAAGTCATCAAAAAACTACCAACGAAAAAAAGCCCTGGCCCAAATGGCTTTACCACAGAATTCTACCAACCTTTTACAGAAGAGTTATCTCCAACACTACTGAGAGTATTTCACAGTATAGAAAGGGATAGAATACTCTCAAAGTCATTCTACGAAGCCAGCATAATTCTAGTACCAACACCAGGGAAAGACCCAACAAAAAAGGAGAACTACAGAGCAATTTCACTCATGAATCTAGATGCAAAATTATTCAACAAAATTCTTGTCAGTAGACTACACCAACATATCAAGAAAATAATTCATCATGACCAAGTTAGATTCATACCAGGGATGCAAGGCTGGTTCAACATCAGAAAAACAATTATTGTTATCAACCACATAAATAACACAAAAGACAAGAATCACCTGATTTTGTCTATTGATGCAGAAAAGGCATTTGATAAAGTCCAACACCCATTCATGCTAAAAACTCTCAGCAAAATAGGAATAGATGGCAAATTCCTCAATGCAATAGGGGTCATTTATACAAAGCCAACTGCCTACATCATCTTGAGTGGAGAGAGACTGAAACAATTCTCCTTGAGAATGGGAACTAGACAAGGATGCCCACTCTCATCTCTCCTATTCAACATTGTACTAGAAGTTCTAGCCAGAGCAATTAGACAAGACTAGAAATAAAGGGCATCTGCATCAGAAAAGAGGAAGTAAAAAACTCCCTATTTGCAGACGATATGATTGTATATGCAGAGAATCCTAAAGACTTCATAAGTAAGCTACTCAAACTGATAGAAGAGTCCACCAAAGTGTCAGGATACAAAATAAACATAAGTAAATCGGTGGGATGCCTTTATACCAACAATGAGATTATTAAAGAAATCACCAAATCTTACAGCATAAAAGGCTAAAAGGTGGTGCAAGCAATACTCCAGGGAAACTCCCTTAGTAAAGGTGTTACAAAAGTAAAAACCAAACGTCTTGCTGCTGAGTCGATTCTGACTCACTGTAAACCCTGTAAGACAAAGTAAAACTGCCCCTTAGAGTTTCCAAGGACACCTGGCAGATAAGAACTGCTGATGCCACAACAGTTTCCAAAGGTGTTATAGTTCTATCCTAATCCTCTGTAGCATAATTCAATCCATTAAAAAAAAAAGCACAGATTAGGATTTACAGCATAGAAAAATCACAAAACGGAAGGAAATCACACAATACTGGGTCCTATGGCCCAGCCAATTACCACACACATTTTGGCACGGACAAATTGCAATCCATGACAGTACAATAGACATTTTTACAACATTGAGTCTTCCTATCCATGAGCAAAGTAGGTTTTTCCACTTATTTAGGACTCTTGGTTTCTTGCAGTAGTCTTGTAGTTCTCTTTGTATAGGCCTTTTACATCTTTGGTTAGATTTGTTCCTAAGTTTTGTTTTTTGTTTGTTTGTTTGTTTTAAATTTTCTTGGGGGCTATTGTAAATGGTACCGATTCAGTGATTTCCTCTTTGACATTCTCTTTGTCAGTGTAGAGGAATCCAACTCCTTTTTGTGTGTTCATTTTATATCCTGATCCTTTGCTGAATTAACTAGTTTCAGTATTTTTCCTGTGGATTCTTTAGGATTTTCAGTGTATAAGATCATATTATCTGTGAATAGAGACATTTCTATTACTTCCTTACCAATGTGAATGCCTTTTAGTCTTAATGCTCTGGCTAGAGCCTCCAATAAAATGTTGAGTCAATGTGGTGGTGACAATGGGCATTCTTGTCTGGTTCCTGTTCTCAAGGGGAATGATTTCAGACTCTGCATTTAGAATGATGTTGGCTGTTGGCTTTGCACAGATGCTTTTTACGATGTTGAGGAATTTCCCTTCTATTCCTGTTTTTCTGAGGGTTTTTAACATGAATGCATGTGCACAAAAAAAGGCATCAAAGGGACAGCACTAAACTCATATTTAATGTTAAATGTAAGTAGATTAAATGCGCCTATAAAGAGACAGAGAGTGGCATGAAAGAAACAAGGAAACTGAGCCCAAGAGACAGAAAGGGCCACATACACCAGAGACTACAACAATATGAGACCAGAAGAAGCATGGGGTACCCAGCTACCACCAAGGGCTGTCTTTACATGGAACTCAGCTGAGTCCTCAATGAAGCAGAAGAAATGTGGAGTACTAACTGGAACTCTAGTGAAAAGACCGGACTTGATGGCCAATGAGATTGGAGGACCTTGGAAGATATGATCCCTGGACCCTGTTAGCCTAGAAGTAAAATCATTCTGGAAGCCAACTCCCTAGTCAAAGACCAAACTGGTATGTAACACAAAAAATGATACTGGTAAAGATATGTGTTTTCCTTTAATCTTTTTCATTGTTGCTGGCTTAGTATATGCTAAGACTTCATCTTCTCTTTTTTTATTTGGATGTACAGGATTGCTAATTTCTTTCTGGTTACCTTAATACTTATCCTTACTTTTTAAAATTTAAACCAGTCTTTAATTTCTTTGCATCAGTTTGACTTCCTCTCCATGTGAAAGATCTATGACTAGATTTATTTTAGTGCCTCTTTTTTGTTACAACGTTGTCTTCTTTTACATATTGAAATCTATTTTTCTATTTTCAGCATTTTAGCTTTAAATTATTTTTGTAATTTCCTTTTCAGAGTAAATAACCTGCTCTGTCCTGCATTCCAGTCTTGGGTTAATATCTGATGTCACTGATTTTCAAACCAAAGAACTCCCTGTAGTATTTCTTGTAATTTTGGTTCATTTTATGAGAAATCCCTAATTTCTGTTCATCTGGAACTGTCTTAATTACACTATTATATTTGAGAGACAGTTTTGCTGGACATATAACTCTTGATTGGCAATTTTTTTTCCTTCAAGGCTTTGTATATCTCATACTATTGGTTTCTTGCCTGTATGGTTTCTTTTGAGTAGTCTGAGCTTAGTCTTACTGACTCTCCTTTGTAGAACATTTTTAATTTATCCCTAAAAACCCACTGCCGTTGAGTCGGGTCTGACTCATAGCAACTTTAGAGGTCACAGTAGAACTGCCCCATAGTTTATCCCTAACTACTTTTATAATTCTCTCTTTATCTTCGGTTTTGGTAAATTTGATTATAATATGTCTTGGTGTCTTTCTTTTGTGAATGAATAAACATCTTAGATAGATATCATCTCTTTTTTCATGATATCAGGAAAGTTTTTTGTCAGCAAATCTTCAGTAATTCTTTCTGTATTTTCTGTTATACCCTTCTGTTGTGGTACTCCAATCCCTCAGAAATTGTTACACTTGATAGAGTCCCATATTACTCAGTGTTTCTTCTTCTTTTTTTTTTTTTTTTAAAAAAAATTCTTTCATCTGGTTTTTTTCTCAAATGTGGTGACAGCAATTTCTTTATCTTCAATTTCATTAATTCTGCATTCCTTTCCCTCAATTCTGCTTCTTTGACTTTCTACTGAGTTATCTAATTCTAGAATTTTATTCTTCACCTGTTGACTTTCTGATTGCTGTCTCTCAATGACTTCTTGCAGTCTGTTTAATCTGTCATTATGCTGTGATGCACTTTGCTTGATCTCCTCCCTGATCTTTTGAAGAGTTCTAAATAGTAACCTTTTGCATCCTACCTATGATAATTCCAGGAAGTTCTCTTCACCCGGAAAATTTCTTGATTCTTTGTTTTGAGAGCTTTCTGAAGCCATCATGCTCTCCCTCTTCAAGTGATTTCATACTGACTATTGTCTTCAAGCCATCAGTAAGTTGTTGTATTTACTGTTGTTTACTTACTATTTTCTAACTTTTTTGTTTTGAAATGCACAAATAGGCTGGTGACGTGTGCTAGTTTAATTATTGATGCCTCAGAGGTTCTAATGTCCTATTACCAGGCGGTTTGAGCTGTTACTAGGCATGTGGGCCCAGGCATCTATTTACTTTTCTTGTATGTATTCAGCTCAGGTTCCCAGGTAGTCAGTCAGCAAGTGTGCAGTGCAGACTATCCCCTACAGTCCTAGATTGCCAGGGGTGATTGGTATAAGTATAGGTACCTGGCTGGACATACTGAGAAAGGTAGGGGGCTGACAGCTGCCATGAATTCTGTGAGGACAGCTTGTCTGTGTTCCCTAATGCAAGTAGGTAGATAGCTTTGGTACAGTATAATGGGTGCATTGGATGCTGTATGCAGTCTGAGAGGCTTTCAAGGTCCATGGACCTCTTCCAATTTGGGGGAGCTGCTGGATTTTTTTTCTGTTTGCTAAATTGTTCCTTCTTCAAATCTTTGAAAATGGTTCAAGGTATTCATAAGGGGTCCTATTTCTAGCCCAGGTAGTGTGTCAGGATACAGAGCCTGGTGTGGTGCAGAGAAAGGAGTGGGAAACACTGGAATAAGGGAGAGAGGTTTAGCCTGAAGGAAACTTTAAGTCTGCATGTGACTGGTTAGACACAAGCCACTTAGCTTTTGATTTTCAATACTGCTTTGCACTGATTCTGAAGGCCTGAGTGGGGTCTCTGCTGCTCAGTCTCTCTCACTGAAGAAGATGCTTTTAAGAACCATTATTTCTTTCACCACACTGGCCACTGCTAACCTCCTGCCAGGGTACAGACTTGGTCAAGTTTGGATACTCCTAGGTACTTCTATTCTCCCTTCCTGATCACCTGGTGTCATTTATCTACTTTCTCTTTGATGTCCAGGGCTCCTGGAAAGTCACATATAATCAATTCTTTTTTTTTCATCTTTGTTAGAGGGATCACAAGAAGTATCTCCTCCATCATCTTAATCCTGCCTCTAGGATGCTGATTATTAATGACACTCAGTATATTTTTAGTGCATTGTTTAAGTTTTTATCTATCATTTATTGGATTCCCTCTTGTTGATTTGTAAAAGTTTTCAAACTATTCTGAACATCATTCATCTGGTTTTGTATGTAAATTGCTACATCTATAATCTTAAAGTGTTTTTAATGGAATCAGAAACAACTCATTTTGAGTATAAATAGAAATCCCTAAATGTGTACCATTCCAATTCATTACACTGTAGTTCTGATTGCTTTTTTGCACAACTGTAACAGAAAAATTCAAAATTTTTAAGTGTATAGTTTAATTAGTCAACTTTTACAAAGTGAGCGTATAAAAAACTAAATGCTGTCTAGTAGATTCTGCCTCATACCAACCCTCTAGGACAGAGTAGAACTGCTCCACTTCCACAGGGTTTCCAAGGAACAGCTGGCAGATTCAAATTGCTGAACTTTTGGTTAGGAGCTGAGCTCTTAACCACTATGCCACCGTATCTTTGTGTGTGAGTGTATGTATACACATATAAAACAAAATCAAACTCACTGCCGTTGAGTCAATTCTGATCCATAGTGACCCTATAAGACAGAGTAGAACTGGCCCATAGATTTTCCAAGAGACACCTGACAGATCTGAACTGCTGACCTTTTGGTTAGCAGGTGTAGCACTAACTACTACACAACCAGGGTCTCTATATACATATATACGCACTTGTATATATTTAGAAATACGGAATAAATTTTCTTTTACAGAAAATTTTCATTGTCTGTAAACTTACAAGCTAATTTTATTTGTTATCCATAACCTTTCTTGCATTTGAGGCTTAAAGTCCTAATCAGGTTTGGAAAATTCTTGATTGTTATCTCTTTTTTATTTTGCATATGTTCCAGTCTCTTACTCCTCCTCTTCTGAGATTCCACTAACATACATGTTAGAAGCATGACCTGTATATCCCTTATGCTCATCTATATTTTCCACAATTTTTTCTCTTTATGATTCAGTCTGGTTATTTTCTACTGATCTGTCTTTCATTTCACTCCCCATCTTTGCTGGCACATAAAATCTGTTGTGTGAGCCATCTCTGGCATTTTTATTTTCAGTTATTGTATGTCAGTTTCAGAATAAATTCCAGTTTTCGTGTGAAATTTTCATCTCATAATCTATTTTCTTGAACATATATACAACAGTTATTTTTAAATCCATGTTTGATAACTGTAACATAAATTACTCTGAATTGTTTCAATTATCTATGTTTTCACTTGGCGTTTATTACTTATATGGTATAAAAATAACATTTTGATTCATTATTTTACTATTGTTTTTTATTTTAAATATTCATCTTTGAAACATCACAGTATACATCCAAATATTATAACACCACTTCATAGAAAATGTAGGAGACATAGAAGAATATATTTCCATTCCTACCTGTCTTTTGTACTAGTGTCAAACATGACTATCTATATTAAAACTTCTAGTATATTTCTACTGTATTTACTTCAAATAATTATCCTTTAAAGTTCAAAATAAGAAGAAAGCGATACCATTTGTCCTCATAATTACTATTTTTTTTTATTCTTCCTTAATTTGTATATCTCAGTAGTTTGCAGTGGAGGGTAATTTTGAATACCCTCTCTCAACTTAAAGAATTCGCAATTTCTGTAGAAATTTTTGTTAGTCACAGGTGGAGGATGAGAGTATGGTGATAACTTTTGGTTTATAGTGGGTGAAGACCAGGCATTTTGCTAAATGCATTTCAGTGAACACAACAGTTATCTACCCAAATAACTGTTTGGTTCTAAATGTGAATAGTGTGAGAACCTCTGTTGCAAATGTAAGTTTCTACAACACGTATAGACTATCTGTGGTCAGGGTGTGCTGGTAATGGAAAAATTTCCTATTTTATTTGTTTTTGAATCTCTTAATTCCATCTTCATTTTTGCCATATATTTTCATTAAGTGTAGAGTTATTCGTACATTCCACATTCTGAATACTAATAGATGTTTGCAGCTGTTTCTTCTCATTTTGAGTCATCCCATATCAGCAACCAAAGTTCCCAGAACTTTTTACTCCATCCAAGTCATGAAGATAGACTTTACTGTAAGAGGCAGTTCTTTCTCAGTAATATTTTGAGCACTTCCCAGTCCGAGGGGGTCACGTTCCAGCACTATGTCGGACAATGTCATACCGTTACCTGCAATGTTTTCACTGGCCGATTTTTTTTTTCCAAAGTACATCACCAGATTCTTCTTCCTAGCCTGTTTTAGTCTGTAAGCTCTGCTGAAACCATCCACCAAGGATAACCCCTCCAGTATTTGAAATACAGGAAGCAGAGCTTCCAGCGTCACAGCAACTTGCCATCCACCAGTGTACAACAATCTGACAGACAAGTGATAGTTGACAGTGTAACCATTTCACAAGGACACACACAATCAAGAACCAGTAGTACCAAAGGAAAAAGTCCAAAACTGCCCTGGGACATTGCTGAAAAACAAGACTCCAGAAATGGATGGAATATTGATTGAGATGTTTCAGCAAATGGGTGCAATGTTTGAAGTACTCATTCGGCTATGTAAAGAAATTTGAAAAACAGCTACCTAGCCAATCATCCGGAAGAGATCCATGTTTGTACACATTCCAAACAAAACTCATCCAACAGAATGTGGAAATTGTCAAACAATATCATTAATATCACATACAAGAAAGTCTGATGAAGATAATTAAAATATGGCGACAGCAGTACTTTGACAGAGAATGGCCAGAAATTCAAGCAAAGAATATGAGAAAGAAGTTTTACTGTATTTTATTGACTATGCAAAGGCAGTTGACTGTGTAGATCATAAAAAATTATGGATGACATTGGTAAGAATGGGAATTCCAGAACACTTGTGTTCATGAGGAACCTGTACTTACTTATGTGGTCTGACAAGTCCATAAACTTAATTGTTCTAAGTGCTACATACCTCATTGCTGAATATCACTACGGTCACTTTTGAAGTACTTCCCTTGGGAAACTATGCACCAATGCCTATGCCTAGTCCAGCTTTCAAAGCAATTGGTAATACATACTACATACAGAGTCGCAGTATTTAATCTACAGATTTTATCATTCTGAGATGTTCATCCTCAGATTTAATATGTAATGTGTCCAACTCCTAAAGACAATTAAAGATCAGATTTATAAAGATACAGATGATAAGAGACAGTAAAAATGAAAACACTGAATTGACACGACATAGTCATTGTAACTTGGCTTGGCTAGTCATTGGAACAGAATCCCATCATAAATCAGGGATGATGTGTACAAACTTACGTTTTGTGACTGCTGCTTATTTATTGTCCACCTTTTGTGAGTGTATGCCAGAATTGACGCAACTGGTAGAGTGTTAATGAAGAATACAAGTATTTAATACATCCTGAACAACCAGAAGAAAGAAAAAATCTGTCTTGGAAAAAATAAAATCAGTGCCATTGAGTCAATGCCAACTCACAGTGACCCTAAAGGGCAGAGCAGAACTTCCCCATCGAGTTTCCAAGGAGCATCTGGAGGATTTGAACTGCTGACCTTCTGGTTAGAAGACATAGCACTTAACCACTATGCCACCAGGGTTTCTGTCTTGGAAAAAGTACCACCAATATACTTAGAAACAAGGATTTTGTTATCAGGAGTAATTAGTCCATGGAGAACATCATGCTTGATGAATGAGAGGGACCAGGAAATTACAAGGTTTGTTTTATTTGTTTCTGTTCTCTCTCAAATTTCAGGCCTGTACTGCTATAGTTGGACATTCTGGTGGCACGGTGGCTGAGAGCTACAGATACTATGCAAAAGGCCAGTGGTTCAAACCCAGGAGGTGCTCCCTGTAAACTCTGTGGGGCAGTTCTACTCTGTCCTATACAATCACTGAGTCAGAACGGACTCAGTTACCAGAGGTTTGGTTTTCTGGTTTTATTGCTGTTGCCCAATGTCTACAAAGCTGTATCTTACTATTTCTCAGCTTGTTTAAGACAGGAGAGAAAATCCTGTAGCAGTTATCTTTTCTTGAGCAAAACAAGAAATCTATTGTCTATATTTTATCTTGGTTTTCAGACATTTGTTCCTTTCACCTATGGCTGTTAACTTTTTATTCAGTCCTAAGCATTGTGTATAAAAAATTATGGAGGATTCAGATGATAGCTTTTTCTTTCAGAGAAGACCTTTTCTGACATCTTGTCATTAGAGCAGAGGCAGACTATAACCTATATGTCCACTAGTAAAACCTAAACCCATTGCTGTCAAGCTGATCCCAGTGCTTATGGCCCTACAGGACAGAGTAGAATTGCCCCACAGGGTTTCTAAGGCTATAATCTTTATTGAAACAGACTACCACATCTCTCTCCAGTGGGGCAGCTGATGGGTTCAAACCAGTGACCTATCAGTCAGCAGTCAAGCACTTAACCACTGCACCACTAGGACTCCTTTCTCAACTAGTAACTAGCTGCAAAGTCAATTATATCATATGTACATAATAGAATATTCTAGAACTGTTAAATATAAGACAGATCTATATGCAATGATATATTCACAATGTGTTAAAATGTGAATAGGAAAAATAAGAACAACTTATTATGTGTACTAAAATTTTACACACTTTTAAAGGGTTTACATATGTAGATTTGCACAAATTTTGTGTAATACTCAAAGAAAGTATCAGTAATGATTGTCTCTGAAAAGCTGGACTGAAGGATCATGGGGACAGAGAAGAGTAAAAATAGAAATGCATTTTTTAATTCTTTCTTTATGGTTTGAATCTTTTATCACTCTTCTGTATTAATGGTTTAGAAAGATATACCTTATCAACTTCCTTATTTTACTGATGAGCATGCCAAGGCTCACATTTGTCTGGGGCAAGTCAATTCTTTCCTGATTAGACCCAGACTCTAACACAAGTCACATGATTCAAGACCAGCGATCATTTACACCTGTCACGTAGACATTCACAAAATAATGGGATATGTAGGTATTAGCTCTCCATTTTGTCTGTTTGCGTAGATTTCCACAATTGTTTCTTGATGTTTTAGTCAGCTAGAGCTGTTCTACAGAAATACCACAGAGTGGATGGCTTTAACAAAGGAAAGTTTATTCTTACACAGTCTGGCAGGCTACAAGTCCAAATTCAGGATGTCCATTCCAGGAGAAGACTTTCTCCCTTGTCGGCTCTGGAGGAAAGTCTGGTATTGCATTAGTCTTTCCCCAGGGAGCATCTTGGCGCAGGAACCTCAGGTCTGAAGGACACGCTCTTCTCCCGGTACTGATTTCTAGATGATGTGAGGTTCCCAATTCTCTGCTTGCTTCTCTTTCCTTTTATCTCTTGTAGGATGCAAGGATTAGGGGTGGGGCAAGCCACACTCTAGGGAAACTCCCTTTACAGTGGAGCAGGAAGGTGATCCTATGAAGGGATTTACAGCCCCACCCTAATCCTTTAACATATAGCATAGAAAAACCACAAAACGGAGGACAGTCAAAAGATACTGGGAATCATGGCCCAGCCACATGGCTACACATATTTTTGTATTCAGCTCAATCTATGACACTTTTGAATAGCATGATAACTTCCTATGCTCAGCATGTTCGTGCAGGTACTCCGACGAAGTGAAGTGTTTAGCTTCTTACTGCTTCTCACCTTGCTCATTTCACGCTTCCAGGTGTGAATTTAATGTTACTTTACCCTTAAGGTAAAGAGCCTCAGTCTGTACTTTCATTCTACTGTGAATTTTCAGCTCCTGTCCCTAAATATTCCATTACCATCTCTCTTTATAGTGAAAACTTTTGTAAACTCAGGCCTCATTCTTGGCTATCTCAGGAAAGTTCCACGTTCATCTCACTTCCAGTTTAACAGTGGGCATGATTCTCAACACATTTCCATTACCTAGTACTATTACTAGGGTTACTTTCTCCATAATTGTCTTCAATGTTCTGGCATGGAGTGACACCTGCTGGGCCAGTCTCAGCTCTGTCTCACCCCATGAGTCCCAGAAATATACATAGGGTTTCCAGCCCCTCGTTTGGTGTTCTGTCACTTGAATAGAGTTGAGAAATTGCAATTGTGAGAACCGCCATCATGTGAGAGACTATCTAATTCACTGCGAACAGACAAATGTCACTTCATTGCAGGGATCTCCACTTTAAAAGCAGGATTTCTTTGGCTGGAATTAGAAAGGACCTGCTATGGCAGGAGCAGCAGCAGGGTTTCAGAGAACTTCGCTTTCAGATGACGTGGACAATTTGTTCTGAAACCGCACATGGTTTTGAATTTATTCCCTTTTAAGTGACTCTCTCTTCTGGTTCTCTGAAGATGGAAGACTCAATTAAGAAACCACTGTGTGGCAGTCACAACTGAGCCCTTTATCCTTCTCAGTATGGTGGGGGAAAAAAGAGACTCCCCAGAACTAAATGTGTCATAGAGGTTCTGTTTGACCTTTCTTTACTGACTAGCCTCAGTCAAAGTCAAAGGCTTTTTTTTTCCCTTCCTTTTTAAAGGAGGACTCATAAAAGACATAAAGTGACTTAGTTGTTTCTGTGAAGCACAGTGACTACAGAACAGAAGAGGTCTGTACGCCATCTGTGTTCAGAAAAAACAGTTTATCCTGCCTGTCAAGGTATACCTGCTTGTCTGTCTACAAGGTTGCAAAAACACCCTATTCTCCTTCACTACATCACCTCATCCCCTCTGCCCCAAACTCATTCGTCTTCCCTGCTTATATCAACAGCGTTCAAATGGAGAAATAAGCTTGACCCAGGATTTGTTTTTGTAGGTAAAGAGAAGAGGGAGAGAGAGGCAAAGGGGTCATGACTGAGCCCAGAAAGGCTGTGAGATTTAGTTGGCAATTCGAGAACAGTGCTCCCAGTAAAGGCTATCAGCCCTGAGAAAATCTGTACTGGCTAAATGGAGGTAAAGTGAATCTTCAGTTTTCTAAAACATTGCTCACAGACATTCTTAGGCTAGAGAGCTTCCTTACTGAATTCAAAATTCAAATCATTCAAAATGATTTACAGAGATTGTACAGGCCCAATTTTTTATGTGGAAGGCTTTTGTCAAAAGAAAGGATTGTGTCTTTAATATAATAATGAGTCTGAAAGTCAGGGGTGGCAGTGCTAGCTGCATGAGATAAACATTTGTGGTGACAGCACAAAATACTGAAACTTCTACTTGTGTTTGTTTTTGCCTAAAAATAAAAAAAAATAATCTTTGAAGCTCTTAATTTATGAGCTGAGGTGCCCTCCTGTTGTGTCTCAGTAGAGACAGCCCAGTCTCCTGATGGGCAGACAGGACAGTGTGGTGGGATCGAAAGCTGGAACCCTACTTACGAGTCTCTTTTTGGCTGCGGTGGTTATCCCAGTTCACACCTAAGCTGAGAAGTTGAGTTTTATTGACTGTATTGTCCAGATTTAACAAAGACAGTTGTCACAAGTGGATTAATAAAGTTTTGCAAAGTTTACACAGGAAAATCAAACCAGAAATGTCACACATGAAAATGGGAAGAAAATAGAGGCATTCAGTGTTTTCCCGTGAATGATCCCTAGCATCCATATTTAAAAGCAAACCAGAGATCTAACTAAGTCTATTGCAGTTAATCCCCTTCTCCAACTTAAAAAAAAAAAAAAATTCATTACATATGCACGGGAATATTATGATTTTTTTTTTCCTATGAAGTAAGTAAAACAAGACAAACTTTTTAATATAATTTTATTTTTACCTCTTAAATATTATCTTTCCAGTAGTTTCTATGATGCATGTCAAGTAAGAGTTCAGTATTTAAAGTATATAATTTCATGTAAATAATTAGGGTTACATCCTTTTTATTGTTATTAATGGAGTGTATGATCCAAAAAGGTTGGAGATGTTACCGAAAATCACAGAGTAAGGAACTCCAAAATTCTCCCTTGAATCAAAGCAATGATTAAGCTGGAAAAAACTATCACAGCAACATTTTCTGATCTCTGGAATCTAATTTAAAAACTACAGCTACCAAGGGGATGCTTAAAGAGGAACGGCTGCTGAAATGGTGTGTTCACTTCCCGTCTGCCAGCATCCACTGCCCACACCGCGGTGGGCATGACCATGGTGGACAGCACGCAGGGTAGGGCTTGCTGACATTAGAGAAAATGGCGTGGACCTTGTTCTTGGAAAACGGTGATTGTGTGCTACCAACCTGTATGGTATCTCCCAGAGGGATTGACTCAGAACACTGTTTTTGTTTTGCCCATGCTGGAGCTTTTTCAGGGCTGGGAGATTGCCACATGGTGTTTGTCAAAAGCACATACAGGCAAATAGACTAGTCACAGCCACCTGAGGCAAGCGACCACAGATGGGACAAACAACAGACAGACTGCAAGCTCGGAAACGAAGAGAATGGAGAAGGAAACAGATGGAGGAACAAGGGCTTTGCAAAGCTCCCACATTGACTGAAGGCTCTAGAAGCCCACATACAGTTCCAGGGATGCTCACAGAAGACCTGAGAACCTAAACCTCCATATCTAGTTGGTGTGTAGGCACAGTGAGAGCAGGAATTAAAGGTGCCCCACAAAACAGAGATAATCTGCAAAGACTGGAAAAGTTGTTCATGTCTCTCTCTTTTCTTTTTTCTCTCTCTTCTTCTCCCTCCCCTTTTCTTTCTTTTGTGTAGCTCCAGAAATTTAAGGAAATCTCTGTCTAAGGGCACTAAGGGCACTGCAAAGGAGTAACATGAGTAATGAGTTTCTCAGGAGTGATCTCTAAATTGAGTCTCCCGACCCCTGTCCAGCACCCTTGAAAAACTGAAACAAAAACAATTGCCTTTGAGACTAACTTGTAGCTACCCTATAGGAAAGAACAGAACTGCTCCACAGGGTTTCCAAAGAATGTTTGCTAGATTCAAACTGCCAATCTTCTGGTTAGCAGCCATAGCTCTTAACTAGTAGGTCTTCAGGATTTCTGAGCACCCAGGGATAATCTCTAAATTGTGTTCCACCCCAAATTTCAAGATACATAGACCTTGATATAGCCCATTGTTGTCAAATTAGTTCTGACTGATAAGTAACCCTAAAGGACAAAGTAGAAATACCCCACAGGTTTTCCAAGAAGTGCGTAGTAGATTCAAACTGTTAACCTTTTTGTTAGTGACCATAAGTTTTAACTAGATGGTTACTTAGGCCATAATAAAAAAGAAACCCACTGCCATCGAGTCCATTCTGAGTCATAGTGACCGTATAGGTCAGAGTAGAACTGCTCCATAGGGTTTTAAGGAACACCTGGCAGAATTATCATAATAGTGGGAATGAAAATGAGAGCTGAGCAAGCCTGTGACCAGGGTGTGATTTCCTGCCATTCCTTCATGCCAGGCAGCAGGCTGAGTGACAGGACTGACGGGGGTGGTCCTGGAGGTATCCAAGCCAGGACAGCAGCAGCAGCAGGAGCAGCACCTCCTGACCAGTGAATCACTCTGGCGGACACTGAGAGTCATGCCAGCAGAGAGCACTGAGACATAACTAAAGGGAGCACAGGCTGTCAAGAGCAGCTCACATCCTGAACAGTTTGATCTTGAACACATCTCTAGAACATATGGTATCACCTTCTCTGACAGTGTCACCTGGTGCAATTTATATTCCCTGCGTCCCCCTAGTCATGCCACTGATGTCCCCTTGTACTTTCACTCAGGAGTAAATGTCCTGTCTGTTTCTTCCCTGCTGGGTCTCTGAAGGAACAGTAACTTCAGTGACAACACATAACGCATTACACAGTCTTTACAAAAAACAGCTTCCAAAACATCATTTAACAAACATCTAAGCCCACAACTAGCAGCAACAACAAACTCAGGGAAGGGTGGAAAATATAAGTTTTAAGTGTATCATATTATAATGTTCAAAATGTCTAGTTTCAGCAAAAAATTATGAAGTATTAATAATTTGATTTGTGCCCCTCCACCCCCCAAAATATTTTGACGTTATAATGCCTATACCTATACATGTGACCTTATTTGCAAATAAGATGTTTGATGGTGTTATGACTTAGTACATGCCACACTAAAGAAGGGTTTGTCCTTATCCTGAAGAATGTAAGTCTTATCAAAGACAATAGACATGGATACACACAATGGGAAGATGTTGTATGTAATACATCTACAAGCCAAGAAAAACCAAGGATTCTTGAAATCTAATGATTTGTCCTGCTAGGTTTTGGACTTGCTTGATATTCATGATCCCTTTTTTTGCCTTTTGGAATGGGAATGTCTACTCTTTGTCTGTAAAACCACTGTACTCTGAAATCAGATAACCTGTATTCTATGTTTCACAGATGAAGCAGAATTTTACCCCAGATGGAAGCATACCCAGATTATAACCCATTGGTGATTCAGGTGTTTTAAAATATGAGCCTTTTAACTTAGAGTCAGCATTAGAATGGGCTAAGACTTTGGGGAATGCTGTGAGGGGATGAATGTATTTTGCATGTCAGAGAATGTGTTATGGCTTGAATTGTATCCTGCCAAAAGATATGTTGAAGTTCTAACTTCTGTACCTGTGAAGGTGGCTTTGTTCAAAAGGAGAATCGTTTTGAGTATCATGCTGAAGTAGAGTGTGTCCTAATTCCATCTGAGCTGCATCTTATAAAACGCAAGAAGAAACGTGGAGACACACAGAGAGAAGACACCATGTAAACGTGCACCTACAAGTCCAAGAACACCAGGAAATGCTTGGAGCTACCAGAAGCTAAAAAGGACCAGGGAGAATTTCCCCTAGAAATTACTAAGGCAGCATCATGCTGCTGGTACCTGAATTTGAACTCCTAGCCTTCAAAACTATGAGATAATAAATTTCTGTTCATTAAACCACCTACTTTGTGAAGTTTTGTGATAATATTTCTAGGCAATCAAGATACTAAGCAGGAGAAGAACAGATTTGTCCCTAAAGAAGTCCAGATATTGGACTTACTAGAGAAATAATCTAAATCAACTCATAATGCGCAAAGAACTAACAGAAATTATGGGCAAAAGTTACAGGAAACCTTGAGAAGCCTGTCCAATCAAATAGAAACTAACAATAGAGAGAAAAGTAAAAAATTTTTATTTTTCTGTGTCAAAAAATGTTGGTATGTTGTGTAAGGCAAGAGTCATAGGTACCCAGGTGACCATAGAGCAGGGAGGGAGCCGGAAATTAAGGACAGTACTACACACACAGCTAGACAAAAGCTGAAGGAGCTCATTTCCAGAAGACTTGCCCTACAAGAAACTGTAAAAGGAGTCCTATAGTAACTATATAGGTAAATATGAATATCAATATTATTGTATTTTTATATGCAATATTTCTTTTTTCTCCTATTTTAAATTTTTAAACACAAATTCATGAATCAATAATTATAAGTGTCTCTTAATAAACTCCCAATGTATAAAGTTATAATTTGTGACAAGAAAAACATAAAAGGGAGAGATATAGAACTATGGAGAACAGTGTTTGTATACCACTAAAGCTGTTGTTATTAAACCAAACTAAATTATTCTAAATAAAAGTGTTACTAATAATTGCCAAATTGATCATTATGAAAATGTTTAAAAATTTACATAAGAAATGAGAAATGAATAAAAACTGTACGCTAGAAACAATCAATTACACACACAGCAATGGATGGATAAACAAAAAAATATAAGACATTTTTTACAAAAAGCAAAGTTTCTGAAGTTATTGCTTATCAATAATCTCTTCAAATGTAAAAAAATAACTGCAATCAAGGTTGACATTTGCAGAGTGGATATAAAAGTGTAATCTAATTATACACACTCTGCAAGAAACTCACTTGAAATTCAAAGACACAAACATTTAAATGAAAGGATGAAAAATGTTATTGCATGCAAATAATAACAAAAGGAGTGTGTGGTGGCTATAATAATATTAGAGAAAATATACATGAGATAAAAAATTATTACAAAAGACAACTCCCTCCCTGAAAAAAAAAAAAAATGAATCCAATGCTGTTTAGGTGATTCTTACTCATAGTGATCCCATAGAACAAAACAGAACTGCCCCATATAGTTTCCAAAGAGTGCCCAGTGGATTCAAACTACTGACCTTTGTTTGGTTAGCAGGTATAGCACTTGTCCACTACATCACCATGGTTTCTCAAAAGACAAAAAAAGTAGTTATAGATTGTTATAAGATGTAATTTCACTGAGAGGATATATCAATTATAAACATAAATGCACCAAACAACAGGGCTCCAAATAGCTGAAGCTAAAATTGATAGAACTGAAGGAACAAAAAGACAATTTAACAGTAACAGTTGTAGATTTCAAAGTTTCAATTTCAAAAAATGTGTAAAACATCTAAAGAAAAGGTTAAGAAGGAAATAGAACATCAGAACAGCACTATAAACCAATTAGATATAAGAGAACACTCTACCACAAAAAGAATAAAATGTATATTCTTTTTAAACGCAAAAGAAACATTCTCCAGGATAGGTCACAAAATGAGGCTCAAAACTTTAAGGTCACTGAAGTCTCACAAACTATGTTTTCTATCCACAATGAAACTAGAAGTCAATAATAGAAGGAAAGCTAGAAAATTCACAAGTTTGTATAAAATAAATAACAAAACTATTTCAATAGTCAATGAGTCAAAGAAGAAGTGACAAAGGAAATCAGAAGAGACTAATGAGACTAATGAAAACAAAAATACAGTGCACTAAAGCTTCTGGGATGAATTTACATTAGTGCTCAGAGGGAAGTTTACAGTTGAAAACATCTATATTAGAAGAAGGAAATAACTCAAAACAATAACCTGACTTTTTACATTCATACTAGAAAAAGAGGAGTAATGCTAATCCAAAGACAGCAGAAAAAGGAAATAATAAATTAGAACATTTAGAATAATAGCCAGAAACAATCAAGTGCATAGGAATAAATTCAACCACTAAGGTACAAGACATGTACATGGAAAAGGACAAACCATTCCTGAAAGAAATTTCTTTAGATCTAAGTAAATGCTAAGACATTCCCTTCCTGTAGATTGGAAGATTTAATGTTGTTTTGATGGAAATATTCCCTAAATCTATTTATAGTTTTGAGGCAATCCCTATCAAAATCCAAATGGCCTTTATTGATTGAACTGAAGAGACCACCCTAAAATTCAAATGGAACTTCAAAGGACCTGAATAACCAAATGATCTTGAAAAAGAAGAATAAAACAGAAGGACTCACATTTCCCAGTTTTATGCTGCAACACAGATGAACCTAGGAAATATTATGTTAAGTGAGAAAAACCAGACCAAAGGGTCCCTATTGTATGATTTCATTTATATGATATGTTATAAGTAAACACCTAAAGATCGGCTAACAGAGATTAAGGTGACGGGGAAATGGTCACCGATGGCTTAAAGTATAGTTTCCTTTTCTGGGAACAAAAACCTTCTTGAACCAAAAAGTGGTATCTATCGTGACTACGCTAAATGCCAGTGGATTGTGCCATTTCAAAGCAGTTAACATGGTCTGGATTTTACCACAATGAAAACAAATTTTAACAAAAATTTAGAGACTGCCAGTAAGGATTTTTGCTTCTCTCTGATCAGAAAAAAAGCATTGTGCTTTGTGTCCTAGAAAGAGCCTTGTTAGCCATCACTGGAGCAAGCCATATTGCTTTCCCACACACAGCTGGTGCAGCAGGGCTAGTTATGCACATCTGGACAAGTGAAAAAGAAGGGAACTCAGAGAGCACAAACCTTCCCAGAGTTGTTTTTATGTACTACTTAGCCTTCCGATTTCTAAAACACTGGCACATTTCACCTGGATCAATAAGGACTGCACTGAACTACAAGTTCCCTCAGTACGTCTTAAAGGATATCACCTCCAGCACATCCGTCAGCTTTCCCAGCTTGGCCCCAGGAAAAAGCAGAACACCCCACATGCATCACTCCCATTTGCTAGCCCATTAGACCAAATCGTCTCTATTCAAGGAACGAATGCCCTACTGCACCTCTCCTGCAGAGATACAAAAATTCATTCTGAAGGTCACTGCTTTGGTCTTCAGAAAATTGTGCATCCACAACTCATGGGCTTCTTTGTGATGATGTGGATTTCTTGTATTAGGCCTTGAGGGGCAAGTCCCTGAGAAAAGACTAGCAAAATTCAAATTACCAAATGATTCTGTTAGCAAGTGATTCTTTAGGACATTCGAAAACAAAAGAGCAGAAAGTGATGTCTCATTATTTCTGTCGGGCTGTACACAGCTTTGGGTGGGTGCATATAGCCCATTTCTGAGGTTACTGTAGGCTCCTAGAACCTTCTTTTTCTACCTGCCTTAGTTTTGCTTCATGTTTCTACTACAAAACACTCAAAGAATTTAGTTCTGACAGCTACTTGTATGTTTATGAATAAAAATCTACTACACAACAGGCTTTTGGTTTTATAGCATCTGCCTGGATTGTACTTGTTGAGGTAGAAGGCAATCAAGCATGGCTATAAAAAAAACCACAGTGTGACTTTTTTATTTATTAAAGCTATACTATTCACATTTTGCTAAGAAAGGGAAACGAAACGGAAAACAGACTTTTTCTGAAAACAGTTTTCTTAAGAACTGGTTTAAGCTTCTTTTGATCCCCACAATTGGTATGAATGTTTTTCTGGGTAAACAAGCAAGAGATGGTATTTGTAAATTTACATTTTGTCTAAAATGTGGGATCGAGAAAGCCATGAATAATCTATTTGCAAAACAAGATAGTGAAACTAACCTTTGGGGGAACTTTACGTCCTTGAGCTGTTATTTTCTGCAAGCAGGTTGACTGAAATTCACTCAGATTTATTGTTATTAAAATTCTTCATCATCACTATCAGCATCATTATCACCCCCAAGTGTACACAGCACTTTTCTTTCCAGATGCTTAAGTTCTTTTACTTATATTACTGTAGCCATTTTAAAATATGCTTGAAATATCAGCCCACACACTTTTCCCCCACAAAACCTCCCTATAGAGAAAAAGTAAAATGATTGAAGTTGACATGTTTTCCCACAGTCTCTGGCCAAAGAAGTCAATGGCCATTCCAAGGCTGTATCACTCCATTTATTCTCCTAGCATTCCACTGAGATAAGAAAATGGAAGGCATTTACACTATTTAATAAAAAATGAAACAGAGGTACTGGATATAAAAATAGACTTGTTCAAGGACACATTCTGCATTAGCAACGTTGCCAAAAAATGAGCTGAAGGCTTCTGATGTTTATACCAGTCTTCTTTCTGCTCAAATATGCTAATTTGATGATAGACATCTAACTCTGTGCAAGTCACATGCTTTGAACTCCTGCAACCATGATGACTACACATCCCAGGGATAGCAAATTGGGCAGGCATAAGTCACGTAAAACTGAAGAGTCAACGAGGCTTTACAGAAAGAAGACAGGTTTTAGAATGACATCAAAGTAGATCTGAAGCTGGTTTTTCAGTCTGCCTCTTGGAAGATCTAGAAGTTTGAATTTGAAGCTCCTGAGCAGGAATAAGGGAACATTAATATCCAACATGCAACGTTGTTTTGAGAATTAAATGAGATTCTGGCCCATGGTTTAAGAACATTATGTATTATAGCTGTTGTTTTTAATATCATTGTTTTTTATTTAAATAATACTGTATCCTTTTGCCTTGGAGTGCAAAATACTCTTGGTTATCAGTTACAACTGAAAGCCTCAGGAAGTACTAGCATGCATGATTTGCCTAGTTTTTAGTTTGACACATCCCACCTCCTCTGCTTTGACTGAATCCCCAAACTTGCGTTCAGCTCCAAACCAAACTCAGAATGCCATGGTTAGTAGGATTTTAAGTGACTTGAATAAATCAGGTGAATCAACATGAACCCTTTTTGTCTGGAGATACTTTTCTGTATTAAGCTGTTTTTGTAACTGGTCTCTGCACTTGGTTTTCATGTTTGCCTTTTTTACTTGTACAATAAACTAGACCCCACAAACCCACGGCTGTTGAGTCAATTCCAACTCACAGTGACCTTATAGGACAGAGTAGAACTGCCCCATATAGTTTTCAAGAAGTACCCGGTGGATTCAAACTGCCAACCTTTTGGTTAGCAGCCATAGTACTTAACTACTATGCCATCAGGGTTACCTAGATTCCCACAAGCACAGAAAAATGAGTTTTAAGCACAGGAAAATGAGTGTTGCTTTAGTCAGTTTTCACAGTTCTGAAATCTGCTTCGCCCGTGAACCCCACACCTGGACTCCTCTCCCCTGCTTTCACTGCTCCTTTCTACCAGACTCATTGTGCATTCTTTACCCAATACATAATAAGAGGATAGCCTCACCTGCTGAGTTGCTAATACCCACCCAGTCCCTGACACTTGTAATAGTCACCAGATGCTCTGGGTAGAACAATTTGTCTGTCTATACACTTTTCCCAAGTATGTCCCCACACTGGTTGACATGTTCTGATTACAGATTTTCACCCCTTCTGCTTACCTCTCACTTAATGTTTGTTGAGATCCTTCCTTACATCTATAAAGACACTGGCTTCTGACAGGAATAGGAGTTTCTCTAAAGTTTCCAATACAAAGTTTACAGCTAATATTTGTATCCAGGCAAATACAGATTATGCTGAATATCAGCAGAAGATTGACAAGGAAAAGCAGTCACCAGATGGAAGTCCGGGGACATTCTTTGGAAGAGCTAAGATTAAAAATAGGAAAATGGATTGGGATGGTATTAAAAAAAAAACAAAAAACAAAAAACTCTTGCCATCAAGTGGATTCTGACTGCTACTGTATAAGAGTGGAACAGCCCTATAGAATTGCTAAGGAACACCTTTCGGTTAGTGGACACAGCTGCTGACAGCAATGCCACCATGGTTTCTAAGGGAACACAGACACATGGAAGACATGCAGTACCAGGTCCCTCTGAATCAGGCAGCAGAGACACCAAGTACCTCTTCCTTCCTTCCTTGCTCTTATATCAGATAGCCAAAAGCCAAGTGCCGTCGAGTCAGATCTGACTCACCAGATGACATGTTCCTAAACACAGTTCTCTGGTCCCAACATTATCATCAGCTATCTAATAGATCAATCTTGGCATTGTTAGAAACACATTGTTAATTTTCCCTGGACTATACGCCTTTATCTAAAAGAAACCAGTTTGACTTTTCACTGTATACTGTATCCTTATTATTTCCCTGGACCTGGGACAGAATTATTTGTTGTATTTGATCTTCCATTTTACTATGATAAATATCTATGGGCAAGAGCTAACAATACAAAAACAAGGAAGGAAAAAACAGGTTAAAAACAAGTAACTAAAAACAAAAAAATTGTGCAAATAACAGGAACCTCCCTGATTATCCTCAATGCCACTGACAAGAGTAAAGAAGTTCCCTCACTTTAATGCTGGCAAAACCCTAATCTTTCATCCCAGCCTTCCAATAACCTGACTCATACCACCACTGCTTATTAGAGGCCATCATTTAGTTGGTTTTTACCAGCTCTCTGTATATTCTGGATATTAAACCTCTCATTATATATGATTTTCAAATATTTCCTCAGTGACTTCTTTTACTTGCCTAATGAAATCTGGCATTGACTTCCAATGCAATATTGAATGAACAAACAAATGAAACAAAACAAAAAAACAAACAAATCCAGTGCCACTGAGTCAACTCCAATTCACAGTGACCCACCAGGACAGAGAAGAACTGCCCAACAAAGTTTCCATGGTGTGCCTAGAGGAGTACAGCTGCCAACCTTTGTATTTAGCAGACACAGCTCTTAACGACCGTATCACTAATGTTAAACAGTGGTGAAAGCAGGCATTCTTGTCTTGTTCCTGATCCTAGGGGAAAGCTTTCAGCCTTTCATCACTGAGTATGATTTTTGAAGTGAGTTTATAAGCCCTTACCATGCTGAAAAATTTCCCACCTATTAAAGGATGCTGGAGCTTGCCAAAACAAAGAAAACAAAATACCAGATCAGGAACTCTGGGAAAAAAATTCAACAGAAACTTGGAATACTAACAATCTCAATGATATCTTATATATTATAGGGGATACATTTCATTTTCCTGTAGGAATCCAGTAACACTTTGTCCTTAAATTTAGGAGTAAATAACAATACCTAAAAAGTCTCACTATGATCACAATAATATGTCTGAGAAAAACCATTAAATTTACTAAGCTATCAAAAAAGAAGTCTTTGAAAAAATAAGCATTCACCTTTATGGATTAAATTGTGCTCTCCAATATATGTATAAGAATCCTAACCCCTATACCTGTGGATGTAATCCTATTTGAAAATGGGATTTTTTTTGTTATATTTATTGGATCATATCTGAGTAGGGTGGGCTTTTAATGTGATCACATCCAAGTTATCAAAAGAGCAGGCTAGCAACAGAGAAGAGTCCCTAGGAGGCATACGCAGTGAAGAACTCAACTATAAACTGTAAGATTAGTGGTTCAAATCCATCCAGAGGTGCCTAAGAAAATAGGTCTGGTGATCTGCTTCCTAAAGGTCATATCCTTAAAACCTCTACAGAGCACCTATGGAGTCACAGTGAGTCAGTAGTTGTCAGTCACTACCAACAAAAGACGGAGAGATACAAACCCAGGGAGACGAGGTGACAGCTGTGGGAAGGAGGTTTTATAGCAGCAAAAGATGGAAAGCTATGCATTAAATCATGTTTCTGGAATCTGACCCCCTAAACCTTCTGATGTAATCTAATCTAAAATGATGTACTCACCTTCCATAATGAAATGTAATGAACCAGTGGAGGTTAAACCCTAACCCAAACCAAAACCCACTGCTGTCGAGCAGGGTCCAACTCACAGTGACCCTCGAGTCAGAGTACAACTGCCCCAGAGTTTCCAAGGAGTGCCTGGGCAATTCGGACTGCTGATCTTGTGGTTCACAGACATAGCACTTAATCCACTCACTAGCCACCAGGGTTTCTAGTGTAGGGTAAATCCTAAACCTTATCATTTCTGAGTTGTATAAAAAGTAATATATGAGGACTGCCATTTAAGTTTGTAAACTCATTGTAGAAAAAGTGCTACACACCTCATTGCTTAACATCACTACAGTCACCTTCACAGTACTCCCTTGGGAGGCTATGCACTGATGCCAGCACCTATCCATCCTTCTAAGCAATTTTGGAACTCTTTTTCTGGAATCGCTATCAGAGCTGTCATCATGTCACCCTTGATGTCCTGAATGTCATCCAAGTGTCTTCCTTTCAATATTTCCTTTATCCTCAAGTAAAGTAAAAAGTCACTGGGGGCCAGATCAAGTGAGTACGGAGGTATTCCACTACAGTTATTTGCAAACTGGCTAAAAACTTCCCTCACAGACAACTATACAATTAAGTTTGTGAACCTGCCACTGTGCCACCACATGCAATGGCCATTCCAGAAAGATGTATGAAATTGTTTTGAAGGGGGAACTAGGTGCTGACATCAGTGGATAGCTTCCCAAGGGGAGTACTTCAAAGGTGACTGCAGTGATACTCAGCACTGAGGTATGTAGCAGTTAGAACAATTAAGTTCGCAGACCTGTCAAACCTCGTAGACACAGAGACATGCAAGCAGACTCAGGGAAACAGGTACTACACGAAGATGAAGGAGGTAGATCAGTCTTGAAACAAAGTAAACAGCTAGAAAATGTGGTTTTGGAACAATGAGGGAAATTTTAATAAGGACTATATTTTAATTGATATCAGTGAATTGTTAGCTTTCCTTGATGAGATAATCAAATAATGATTATGTCTGACTACTAAGAGATGCAAGCTGAAATATTTAGAAGTGTCCTATCTGAAAATTACTAGAGAATTCAACAAACATAATAAAGTGCAGAGAAAGCTAAAGCAACTATGAAAATATCAATACTTGCAGAGTTTAGCTGATGGTCATATGAGTTAGTCTTCCGATTGGGCTAGTCTTCTGATTTTTGTCCATATTTATACACTTTATGGAAAAATTTGGAAAAAAATATCTTTTTGTGTTTTTATTTTTGTAACATTATTAGGTTTTACCAACTGATAATAAATGTAGCCTCTTTAAAAAACATAAAATTAAAAATATATTAAAAAATCTGGTTACTAACTTCCTTAGTATACATTCTATGCAGTTTTAGAAAAATAATTGATAAATAATACATACATCTTTGAATATAAAATATACACTGGTATTTTACTAACTTTGTATTATGAAGTGAAAATTATAAAACACACTGAGAAAAATACCTAAATGGATAATAAACACCTTCGAATTGTGTGATGCTGTGATTTTTATTTCCTATATACATATTTTTGCTTTTCTAATTATTTAATAATAGTAATGCTTAACGTATTGTTTTGATTTGAATTCGGTCTCCCAAAACAGATAATGGTGAAGTCCTGACCCCAGGAGCTAGAGAAGTTGTGTTTAGAAATAAAATCTTTGAAGATGTTGTGTTTAGATATGAAATCTTTGAAGATGTTATTAGTTAACATGAGATCACACTGGGGTAGCATGGATACTAATCCAATACGACCAGTGTAGCAGTAAAAAGAAAAGAAGAGACATAGATGCATAATGAAGATGGTCATGTGAAGTCACAGGAAGAAATTAGGGTGATGCATCCACAAGCCAAGGAATGTGAAGGACTACCAGAAACCAGCAGAGTTAGTAAGTGGCAAGGAAAACCATTTCCCTAGATCTTTCAGAAAGAGTATGGTCACACAATGCCTTGATTTTAGGCCTCTAGCCTCCTGAACGTGAGGCAAGAAGTGTCTTTTTTTTAAGGCCCTTAGTTTGTGGTACTTTGCTACGGCAGTCCTAGGAAAACAAAAATTCTCACAACTGGAGCAGTAAGTAACATTGTCATAAATGGAGAAAAGATTGAGGTTGTCAAGGATTTCATTTCACTTGGGTCCACAATCAATGCCCATGGCAGTAGCAGTCAAGAAATCAACATGCATTGCATTGGGAAAGTCTGCTGTAAAGGATATCTTTAAAGTATTCAAAAATAAAGATGTCACCTTGAAGACTAGCATGTGCCTGACCCAAGCCATGGTATTTTCATTTGCATCATATGCATGCGAAATCTGGACTGTGAACAAAGAAGACAGAAGAAGAATTTATGCCTTCGAATGGTAGTGTTGGAGAAGAATGTTGAATGTACCATGGACTGCCAAAAGAACCAACAGATCTGTTTTGGAAGAAGTCCAACCGGAGTGCTTCTTGGAAGCAAAGATGGCAAGGCTGCACCTTACAGACTTTGGACATGTGGTCAGGAAGGATCAGTCCCTGGAGAAGGACATCATGCTTGGGAGAGCAGAGGGTCAGTGAAAAAGAGGAAGACCCTCAATGGGATGGATTGACACAGTGGGTGCAACAACAGGCTGAAGCATAAAAATGACTGTAGACATGGCACAAGACTGGGCAGTTTTCCTTCTGTTGTTCAAGGGTTGCTATGAATCGGAACCAACTCAATGGCACCTCACAACAACACTAACATATTAAATATTTCCTGTATGTCAGGTGCTACCAAAATCAAAAAATCCCCAGTGCTGCCAAGTTGATTCTGATTCATAGCGACCCTACAGGACAGAGTAGAATGGCCACACAGAGTTTCCAAGGAGCACTTGGTAGATTCAAATTGCTAACCTTTTGTCATATCACTTAACTACCACACCACCAGGGTTTCCAGCAGGTGCTACATTTCTTATTTATTTCTTATATAAATATGTAAACTATGAGAATGATAGGATTGATGGAAAAGGAAGCACCAAATAGAGGAATGAAAAGATTTTGAGTAACTGCTGTAAGAAATAGGAGAGGGATCTTTCAAGGAGACATAATGGAATTTCCAAGTGTCTTCATTATCTAATGCTGCTGTAACAAAAATATCACAAGTGGGTGGCTTTAACAAAGAGAAACTTGTTCTCTCACAATCTAGAAGGCCAGAAGTCCAAACTCAAGGGGTCAGCTCCAGATGATGGCCTTTTCTCTCTCTATTGGCTCTGGGTGAAGGTTTGTCACCAATCTTCCCTGCTGGAAGAGCTTCTCAGAACAGGGACCTGGGTCCAAAGGACTCACTATTCTCTTGGCTCTTGTTTCTTTGTAGTACAAGATTTCTATCATATGGGGTAGACATGATTTTGCTATGATGAGATGAATACGTTACATATTTCAGTGATGTGACTTCTGGGGTACCAAAGGGTGGTATGTCATGGATTGAATTGTGTCCCCCCCCCCCAAATATGTGTAGACACATGGCTCGGCCATGATTCCCAGTATCTTTTGATTGTCCTCTATTTTGTGACATTGCTGTGCTGTATGTTAAAGGATTAGGGTGAGACTGTAAATCCCTTCCGAAGATCACCTCTTTGCTCCACTGTAAAAGGAGTTTCCCTAGAGGGTGGCTTCTACCACCCTTAACGCTTTCATCCTGCAAGAGACAAAAGGAAAGGGAAGCAGGTAGAGAATTGGGAACCTCAACACTATCAAGAAAGCAGCGCCTGGGAGAAGAGTGCATCCTTTAGACCTGAGGTTCCCGTGCCAAGATGTCCCCTGGGCAAAGACTGATGCAATACCAGACTTTCCTCTAGAGCAGACAAGGGGAAAAGTCTCCCCTGGGGTGGACATCCTGAATTTGGACTTGTAGTCTACTGGACTGTATAAGAATAAACTTTCCTTTGTTGAAGCTATCCACTCTGTGATATTTCTGTTAGAGTAGCACTAGCTGACTAAAACAAACTCTAAGTCCCAAATCCAAATATTCCTCTTCATCTGTGAAATCTAGAATACAAGTTATTTGCTTCTAAAGTACATGGGTACAACAGGCAGTCACAAGTAGACATTTATGTTACAAACGGAAGAAATTGGAGGGACAGAAGTAATAACAGGCACCAAACAAGTCAGCAGAACACATTAATTATATCAGCCCTCAAAGCTTGAGAATAATTTTCTGTTGTCTGAGACCACTTCGACAATGATTATGCCCTCCAGACTCTAGGTACTGGCCATGCTCTGTGGATTCGGAGTGGAAATCCCTTGGCCCCGTGCTTTAGCTCCACTTTCCAGGCCCACTGGAATGTCACTTCTGCTCCCTTGAATTTGATGGCCCCATCTCCTAGTCCATTCGAATAGCAACTCCACCATTTCAGGCTCCAGAGGTCACAGTCCTACCCTTTGAGACTGAGGCATCTCTGCTTCCTGTGTTCCTTGTCTCTTCAGCTTCTGCTTCCCGGTCCCTTGGCTTTCCAGCTACTAGACCCTCATCACCACATCTACCCTGCTGAAGGAAGTGTTCCAAAGTCCACTGATAAGTGGCTAGAGAGGAACTCTGCTCTGCCAGTAAACCTCTGCTGGAAGGCACTCAGTTCTCTCTTTCTGGGGGTCAGCAAATCTAATTCTACTGATAAGCATCCTAATGCACTCCATTCCACCAGGAAGCTTCCTGCACAAAGGCACTCAGCTGTCTAACTCCATGGGCTAGCTCCATGCTGTGTTACACTGGTCACCTGGTTCTGCTACTTATATTTTTCTGTAGCTACCATTTCCACTATAACAGCTCTCTTCACTTCCTTCTCGGTCCTCAGTAGAATTGTCTTTGATGTCCATAATTTCACCAACAATCTTCAAGACAATATAGGCTTCTGCTTTCAGACACTTTAAGACAGTTTCAGCCTCCATCTCTTCAATTTCAAAGCTGCTTCTACATTTCAGTTATCTCTTAGAGCTGCACTTATTCTCTGTACCAAATACTGTCTTGGTTGTCTAGTGCAGCTGTAACAGAAATATCACAAGTAGATGACTTTAACAAAGAGGAATTTAATCTCTCACGGTCTAGAAAGCTAGAATTTTGAACTGAGAGTGCCAGTTCCAGGGGAAGACTTTCTCTGTTGACTCTGGGGGAAAGTCCTTGTCATTAATCTTTCCTGATTGAGGGGCTTCCCAGTACAGGGACTCCCAAGTTCAAAGGATGAACTATTCTCCTGGCTCTCGTTTCTTGACAGCATGAGGTCCCCTTATCTCTCTGCTTGCTTGCCTCTTTTATATTTCAAAAGAGATTGACTCAAGAAACAACCCAATATTACAGATGAGTCCTGCCTCTTTAACATAACTACCTTTATTTGGTCTTCATTAACATCTTAGAGGTAGGATTTACAACACATAGGAAAATCACATCATATGATGAAATGGTAGACAATCACACAATACTGAGAATCATGGCTTAGCCAAGTGGACACATATTTTGGGGGACTGCAACTCAATCTGGAACACCAAGTATGGCTGAAGGCCTAGCTAAAGGCACAGATACGATATTATAGAAAATAAAATATAGGAAAACTCTAGTCTGTGCAATAGTCTTGTTTATTTTTTTCTTGCTTCATAGTCCAGAAGTAGCAGCAGAGAAAGTAGATGGATGAGTTGGCCCAAGAACGGGGTTGACAGGGCAGATGTAATAAAAGGTAAGGAAACATGAATTTGATCATGCTGACAAAAAGAGTGATTGAAGTAACATACCACATGATACAGAGAAGAAATGAAGCCTTGCTTGAGAGGTGGTAGGTCAGGACATAAAGGCTATGGGTACATAAGAGCTGTGCACAACAAAGCAATCATTTTTATATAGGCAAGGGCATTAACTGAAATTAGAATCTAAATATGAAGACATTACCAGATGTAAAAATTACCTACTGCAGACAAGCTTAGCTTTGAGGGGACATATTCACACTGTCAGACCAATCTACTAAGAAAAGGGGCCTTTGTAAAGAAAGGTGGTCAACAGCCTAAAGGATTAAAAGCTTTAGAAAATGTTTCAGATAGTGGACAGGGAACAAGAGATTTAATGAGCTTCCCTTAGAAGTAGAGAAATGCATGAGGTTTTCAGTTATTATCCAAGATAGAAAACTAGGAGCAATAACAGATCATGGACAGAGGCCCTAAGCCAATCATTAGACTAAAAACAACAAAAACAAATTTCAGTATAAATGGTTTGTTTACTACCATCTTCTCTGCTCTATTTGTCCTTAAAGTTATTAGAAACAGATTCTTTGATCAAAACATTCCGTAATGGTAGCTGGGCACCACCAGTTCTTCTAGTCTCAAGGCAAAGGAGGCAGTTTTTCATGGAAGAAATTAGCCATACTTTCCATCTTGTCCTCTATCCCTAGCTCCCCTTCTTCGTGTGTTGTTCCTGGCAAAGATAGACCAACTGTTGTACATTCAATGACTACTTGAAAGCTTTTAAGACCACAGGAACTACACAGCAAACTAGTAGGTAGAATGTTGTTGTTGTTAGGTGCCATAGTCAGTTCCAACTCATAACGACCCTATGCACAACAAAATGAAACACTGCCTGGTCCTGTGCCATGCCCACAAATGTTTTTATGCTTAAGCCCATTGTCACAGCCATCATGTCAATCCGTCTTGTCGAATAACTTCCTCTTCTTCACGGACCCCTTACCAAGCATAATATCCTTCTCTAGGGATTGATCCCTCTGAAAATGTGTTCAAAGTACATAAGATGTAGTCTTGTCATCATTGCTTCCAAGGAGCACTCTGGTTGGACTTCTTCCAGAACAGATCTGTTTATTCTTTTGGCGGTCCATGGTGCATTAATTCTTCTTCTGTCTTTGTTATTCATTGTCTAGCTTTTGCACACAGATGATGCAGTTGAAAATGTCATGGCTCGGGTCAACACACCTTAGTCTTCAAGGTGACATCTTTACTTTTCAACACTTCAAACAAGTCTTTTGCAGCAGATTTTCCCAACACAATGCGTTTTTTTGATTTCTTGACTGCTGCTTTCATGGGTGTTGATTGTGGACCCAAGTAAAATGAAATCCTTGACAACCTCAATCCTTTCTCCACTTACCACGATATTACTTACTGGTCTAGTTGTAAGGATTTTTGTTTTCTTCATGTTGAGGTGCAATCCATACTGAAGGCTGTCTTTGATCTTCATCAGTGTTTCAAATTCTCTTCACTTGGCAGCAAGCAAGGTTGTGCCGTTTGTATAACACAGGTTGTTAATCCTGATGTCTTGTTCTTCTTCATATAGTCCAGTTTCTTGGATTATATGGTTGGCATACAGATTGAAAAGATATGGTGAAAAGATACAACCCTGATGCACAGCTTTCCTGACTTTAAACCATGCCCTATCCCTTTGATCTGTTCTTATGACTACCTTTTGACCCATGTACAGAAAAGGACTAAAAAATTATCTGGCAAATTAACTGAGATGTCTCATGAAATAATGATCCTAAACCTCCAAACCAGAAAAACCAAGGTCTTTGAGATATTTGATTGTACATAAGTAATCTCAGCAGCTATTCTTCTCTTTTGGTGGTGGGGGTGGGTGTGGGAGGAAAATATGTATCACACAGTACTTACCTATTCAACTAGTTACAGGTTGAGTTACATTAACTGGCTGTTCAACAATTAACTACTCTTAATCAACATCAACTGTTTTTATCACTTCTACAAAAATCTTGATAAAAAGAGTGAAGAATGAGATCAGAATTTCTAACAGAATTCAGATTTTTGGAAGCCATGGAAGCAAGAAAAACCCCTAGAATGAATGCCCAGAGATAATTGCCAAATCATGAACCTGACAAAAATAGCCCCGGAAGTCTTCTTTAAACCAAATAATAGGTTAGCTTAAGTAGTAAAGAATGTTTTCCTTTCAGTGTCATGTTCTTTTAAATGACTACCTATGTAGAATTAGACTGACAACACCAGCTCATTACGATCTTATAGGAAGCCTGGGTAGCAGGAGTTTATATGAAAAGGGAGAAATAATTCCGAAAAAGAAAGTGGGAATGTTTACACAACTTGTAGAACGTAATCCATGTCACTGAGTTGTGGAAATTGTTGAATTAGTGTATGTTTTGCTATGTATGCTCTTAACAACAATAAAATAAAAAAGATCAGAAATAAAAATTTCAATTCAAAGGGTTCATATGATATGCTTAGAAGACAGCAGGAAAGTGTACGATTTCTCCATGTAAGTTATGTAGAGATAAGACTCGTTAGAAATAGAGTAGGTAGTGTAGTGTGATTGATTACTGACTGACTACTTTTGCGTGGTCTTTCTATCCTTGGTCTGGTAACTTCTATCCAGGTGACTTGGTGGGACTGTGAGATATGTTAATTTTGGCCCACCAAGGGGATTGGTCAATTTTGCCTTAAAAGAGAGCCAATTCCAGAGCAGAGAGATGGATCCCACCACCACTAAGGTAGGTAAGGTTGTGTGGCAGGCTTGTGACCTGTGGCAAGAGAAAACTGAATGCCTTTGGTCAGAGACTGAGAGCCTGGGAGAGTCGTGCCTGCAAGTGCAGCTGGGAGAGGTTGTCCTGAAGGAAGAACTGTATCACGAATGTTCTCGAGCCTGAATTGTAACTGTTACTTCCCCAATAAACTCTATAATTTTAAGTGTGGTCTGTGAATTCTGTGTGGTCATTGCAATGAATTTTTGAATATAGCAGAGAAATAGAGAGTGCTATGTGAAGCATGGGAAACTCTGGTGGCATAATGGTTAAGTTCTAAGTTGGCTAACCAAAAGGTCAGCAGTTTGAATCCACCAGGAGCTCCTTGGAAACTCTCACGGAGCAGTTCTACTTCATCTATAGGGTCACTATGAGTAAGAATCAATGCAAAGGCACTGAGTTTGCTTTTTTTTTCTTTTGGCACGTGAGGGATGGTTGGTATCAAAATTAGTAAAGACAATAGACAGAGGAGGCTTGTCTGGCCTCCATGTCCTGGGAGTCAACCTTTTGCTGTTGGTCTTGGGTCTCCTTCCCCTCTGTGGGGTTGGAGGTATTTAGACATGGCCCCCAAGCTGTTTTTACAGGTAGTGATCTCTTTTCAATCTCTGGGACTAGTGACAAGTTTGAAAAGCCAAGCCTGAGAAGTTACGACATCACACTCTGGACTCACTGGGCAATAGAGTCGACTGGTTTCCCCTCATACATTAAACACACACAGTGTTAAGAGTAACTGCCACTAATTATGATTGCTGTGAAAACCTGACTTTTCTTTGACTCTTTTCCTAACTGAAGAAGATAACACTTGTATTTAGTTTAGGTAGGATGTGCCTAGCACTGCCTTAAGGAATATCAGAGAGACACCAAATATATGCCTGCTTAAAGAAACTTGCAAAATGGATGCAAATCAAAGACTTACACTTAAGAATCAAATGCTAAAGAGGTGATGTGGACAGGTATCTGAGTATAGTTACAATCAAACAACGGAGAAAAAAAGCATCATGGTAGTCAAGGAAAATTCAATGGAGATGAGTACTCATGTACATATTTAATAATGCAAAATGGCAGTGGAAGGTGTGAGGAGGCCTTGACAGGTTTGGGAAAGAGTAACATGGTAAAAACCAGCATAGCTGATAAGGTTCTATGTGTGAAGTGCTGGGAGGAGAGGAAGAACATTTTCAAACTGAACAGCCAAGCTGAGCACAGTGACGTTTCAATTAAAGCCTAAAAATATGTACTAAATACTGCCATGTTTACAAGGCACTTCACTGGGTGTTAAGAAAAGACAGAAGGAAGATTATTCTGGGTGGATGTTTGCTGAGAACATAGTCAGAAATATAGTTAGACAATGAAGGTTAGAGGTGACTGATAGTTTTCATCAGTGACTGTGAATATTTGTGTTTTCCAGATGTCCTACAAAAATACAGATATTGTAGGTGTTTTCCAAATTAAAAGGCTGTGAAATTGCTGTTATATTCATAATGTCTCGATATTCTGTTTTAGCCATCAAAAGAACTGTTTTGCCATTGTCTCTTTTATTCTACTATAGGCCAAAAGATTGTGTTAGCTTTGCTGCCTGAGGACCAGAAATCTTCCTGCCTTGTCCTTCTTCAGCTTTAATTAAACTGTGAGATAACAGCTACCACAGAGGCTTCACAGAAAAGTTCTGCATCTGTGTGTGGTATCCAAGAAATAAGTAAACATAATCTGCTTAGCTTTGGGCACAGTAAGGAGCCTTTCCAGGCTTTATTCCTACTGATGAGGCCCTGGGTGGTACCAGTTGAAAAACCGGAGGTTCAAGTCCACCCAGAGGCACCTTGGAAGAAAGGTCAGGTGATCAACTTCGGAAAAAATCAGCCACTGAAAACTCTCTGGAGCATACTTCCACTCTGCACACATGGGGTCAGCACAATGATGCTACAGCCATTTTTCTTCCTTCTTCCATTCAGGAAGTAGACTGTTCTCCTACTGACAAAAGGCAGCAGGCACCAAAGCACTCCCTCCACTATAGAAGCCTGCATCACAGAGTCCAAAAATTTAAGATGGAGAGGAAGAGGGAAAAAGAGGGAAAGAAGGGAAAGCAGTTACTCTTGTCTGTAGCTCAGCAGGCATTGTTCAGATAATACGCTCTTAATGAAAGTAAGTTAAGAAATTGTAATCATTTTTTTAATTTGATTTGAATTCAGATAACATGAGATTCTGTTTTTTTTGTTTTTTTTTTTTTTTTTCTGATGTGTATGAACAGCTGGCCTGGGATAGAAACACAGGTGGGAAAAATGATTAGCCCAAAGCTGGCCACAGATGATGCAAGTCAAGGCAAAAACAAAGACTTCAGACTTCACCAGGAAAGACACTTCCCTTCTTCGAAACAGCACCCTGATGAGAAGAAACTGAAAGTCAATACAGAATCATATTGTATGATCTTTTATGCTTTATCAATATATAAGTCCACGTCAACAGCTTAACATGTCTGTCATTTATGCTGTAGGAGAGATTCAGCATTATTAAGTCAACTTGAAATTACTGCTCAAGTCTTGACGTAAAGGATTCTTGCCAATATATTTACAAATGTATTTTCTAAATAACAACTGCAGTCAAAAGATGGCTGCTTATACATGAAAAAAGCCCAACCATTCCACATAGCATGTTTATGTGTTTACTAAAAAGTATTTAGTGAACCAATTCGTTGTTGATATGTATGTGCTATGCTAAGTGCTGGAAAATACAATCAATCAAATATGGATCTCCCCTATATTAGCAATCCCTGGCTGCATATCAAATTACTTCCAAACTTTGCAACTTAAACGTTGCCTTACATGTTTTCTGAGGATAAGGCATCCAGAAGCTGCTTAGCTGAGTGGTTCTGACTCCAGGCCACCCTTGAGATTGCAGTTGAGTTCTTGGCCAGAGCTGTAGTTACTGAAAAAGCTGGAGAATCCATTTCCAAGAGCGGTCACACGGCTGAGGACAGGAAGCTTCTCTTCCTTGCCACTTGGACATCTCCATACGGCTGCCATGACATTGCAGCTGGCTTTCTCTAGTGCAAGTGATGAAAGAGAGGGAGAGAAGAAAGAGAGGGGGAGGAAAGGAGAGAGGAGGGAAGGGGAGAGGAGGGGAGAAGTGGAGACAAGCCCAACTCAGAGGACTTAGTCTTTTACAACCTAGTCTGGGAAGTGGTATACTGTAACTTCTATCACATTCTATGGGCTACACAGAACACACCTAGTGCAGTATAGGAAGGGACGCCATGAGTGTGACTACCAGAAAGTGGGCGTCACTGGGGCGTCTTGTAAGCAGTTTCTATTTTCTCCTTCATGAGTCAGAAATGCCTTAACAGCAACGGGTTCAGATTGTTTTTTCCTATGGCAGTTACATTGTGGTTGTGGGTGTGGGCCGTAGAAAAGTAAGTGAATACATTATAATCAAACCAATTACAGAAGACTTAAGCAGAGGTCTGAAGGACAAGAAGAACTTCTCATAAGACACAGGACAGCCCCACCCCTCCCCACTTTTATATTATATATTTCACATTACCTCCGGGAAAATAATGCCAATGAAGTAAAATAGAATTAAAGGGTTAGGCACAGCTCTTCTAAAAATGGAATTTGGCTGCTGGATAAAGTCCAACATCCTTAAAGGCAGGACACTGTGTAGCCTGGCTGAATCCACCCAGGTCAGGAGGACAGAAGGAAAGGACAAGCTTTTCAAATGAACTGAACCGTAAGTACAAGGCAATTGGACTGGAAATTTCAGCGCCTTTTGTTATTATGTCCTTGTGTCCCTAAAGTCCAGGGCTGGGCTCTCAGAATGAACTCAGAAAAAAAATACAGAAAAGAGAGGTGAGAAAGCTTGTCATAATTCTAGCACATTTAGAAATAAAGGTACCAGCAGATTAAACTTGATGGTTTCTTATATGGCACCTCTCTTCCAAAGCCATACTTCTATTCAGGGATGAATCTACAATGCAGTCCTCTACCAGACAAATGCTGCCTCTTGTTGCTTAAAAATGTTTTTAATTTAATCACACCTCTTGCTGGCTGTGCTTCAGGCTCCATAATAAACAAAACAAAAAAAAATTCTTCCTCCTTTGGATTAAACCTGACACTCAGTGTCTGCCAGATCTGCTCGTAGCACTCCCGACAGAAGCAAATGCTACCTGGAGTGCTCAGACAAACATCAGTCAGGCTGTCAGCAGCATGTTGTTTCCCATTTGTAGGAAACGGAAATTGAAAAGGCCGATCAGGTTTAGAAATCCTAATGCGGCCCACATAGCAATGTCACGTTCCATCTTCCATCTTCCGGTTCCCTAGTTTGAAGTTAACTGTGCCGCACCCCCAGCCCTCCTCTCCTGGCAGATCTCAAGGGCTGGCTGGCATCAATCATATGAGTATAGCAGCTTGTTCTGCCTAGAGACAGAGCACTCCTTATCCAGATGAATGAATTCCAGAATTAACTATGCAATGTAAATGCAACGACCAATGGAATGTGAAAACTCATGGAACTCTAGGCAAGTCTGCAACGTGTTGTACCTGTCAGAGGGAAGAAGAACCTGCCAACCACAGTCTCTGCATTCACGGACATCTCTGTCAGTGTGCAGCAGCTGAATTCCTTCTACATCTTAGTGTCTCCTGTTCTCCTTCTCAGTCTTACCCTGGTAGGTAATTACTTCCTTTTATGCACATTCACACACGTGGAAAAGCACATGTATCAGCTGACTCTGGCTAATCTTGACCTTCCAAATTAAGCACAAACTCACACATTAGCAACTACAAGTATTCCCAAGGTCCTTGTTGCAACAGGCCCCAACTGGCCTTTCCACAGTTAACTGCCCCATTGACTGTTTTTACAGCATGTAAACAGACCATTCAGAAACCAAAACAAAAAACCCGTTGCCATCAAGGCCATTCTGACACATGGTGACCCTATTAGAAGGCAATCCCGAAACCAAACCCAACACATTGCTGTAGAGTAGAAGCCAACTCATAAAAACCCTATAGGACAGAGCAGAACGGCCCGATAGGGTTTCAGAGGAACAACTAGTAGATTCAAACTACCGACCTTTTGGTTACCAGCTGAACTCTGAGCCACGACACCACCAGGCAAGACCGCCCTAATGGCAGAAGCCTACCAACGTCTAAGGTCCTTGAGCACGCAGAGATGGCAACAGACGATGATTGCTGGAAGCTCCCATGACATGCTTACTGAATCCTTTAATTAATTAGAGCTTAGCAGTCTCTAGAGACTGCTGCTTAATTCAGGTTTCATCCCGAGCCTTTAGCTCTGCTGAGAAACTCTGTGTCAGTGTTCATACAACTTAGGTGTAAATTTCACCATCAAAACAATATATTCAGTTGCTCAATATTTAAACATAATATTCTTAGCATTTTCTGTGAGAAAGGTTTTCTTTTGGGATCATAGTCAAGGCATTTGAAGTTGTTTTTCAATGAAAAGTTGTATAGCTTTCACTCCACAAAGTCAAAGCTGGGTCACTCTTGTGTCATCAGAGTCACTGAAGCAGCTGAGTTATTATATTGTTGAAATTAATTATTGAAATGAAGACATGCTTTGTTCTGCTTTAAAAGGAAGATAAAAGCCTGAACAGTTAAAAATGGTTTTCTATTACAGCTAATGTGCAATGTAGATTCTAACATAATTAGTTGAGTTTGGAAAATTATTTTTATATTATCTATGCCTTCATTTAATCCATTTATACACTCTTTTTATTCATTCAAACTTATTAATTGAGTGCCTTCGAGGTGCCAAACCTTGTGAAGAAAAATGGAAATGTAAAAACAAACAGCATAGGTCCCACCATTTGGAAGTTTTTATTTCTTACATCTATGAATTCTGCTTGCCCTATGAGGCTCGCAGAATGTTAAAAGGACTACCTGTGGTGCTCATTCCAAAAACCTGATATTTCTTTGAGAAAAACATGTTGTATCAATACTGCCTCTATTTTGCCCTGGTCCCCGTCTATTTTTTCCTTCATAAAATTTAATTTTGCTTAATTGAAATGCTCCTTCTGGTATTTACAGGGCTATAATAAATACAGATCAATTACTTAAATCAGAGTTATCTTAAATTCTTGAGTGTGTGTTTCTGGTTGTTATACTGTATTTTTAGCAACAATAGTAGTAATAAGTTCTCTTTAAAAATAAATTATAGTAACACTGTCTTATGATTATATTTAAGGAAAGATAAAAAAATAATGTTTCATAGTACAGGGTTGTACACTCTATATCAGTGGACTGGGCAACTTCTTACACTTTCTCCAAGTTGACTTCCAGCTTGTAACTTCCCTTATTGACTGGTTTCCAGTAGTACCTTTCTGGACTGAGAGGTGAAGCACTGGTAACTTCCATGGGAAGTCAAATAAACCTCCACTTTGTTTCAAGACAGTATTTACAGCACACAGGGACTGCTTAGAAATTAAAGGAGCAGAGATACAGTGGCTTAGAAGATGAAATGTAAGGAACCCTCAAAATGATGCAATGCAGATGTGTGCATATTGCATCAGGCTCGCTCTTACAGCCTGCTCCTTGCCTCGGCCCAAGAGCTCAGACCATCACACCTGCAGAATTCTGCACTGCTTGCCTCATTCTCTTTCTTCACCACCACCCTCTTGGAGTCCAAGTTAATAGGAACCAGCAGCTCAGCTAGCCAAGAGTTCCAGGGGGTTCTGAATATCTTAACAGAGAATGCATTTACAAGGATGTTTATTCCAGTTTTTTTTCACGGAATGACTTGAAATCCATAAGCTCATACCACATCTCTCTGGCTTCATAAAGCTAGCAATACATTTGCTATTTCCCCTCTTTTGTGCCTGTTGCAGGAGCTGTGGTGGTGCAGTGGTTAAGCATTTGGCTGCTAACTGAAAGGTCAGTGGTTCAAACTTCCCAGCTGCCCAGCAGAACAAAACTGTGGCAGTCTGCTGTGGTAAAGATTAGTCTTGGAAACCCTAAGGAGAAGTTCTACTCTGTCCTACAGGGTCTCTATGAGTCAGAATCAATTTGAGGGCAATGGTTTGGTTTGGTCTTGTCCCTGTTACGGCTTTAATAAAAAAAGCAAAAAATAAAAAAGAAGAGAAAGACAACAAACCTGTTACCACTGAGTTAACTCCAATTCATAGGAATCCTACAGGGCAGAGGAGAACAGCCCCATAAGATTTCTAAGGAGTAGCTGGTAGATTCTTCCACTGCTGACATTTTGGTTAGCAGCCAAGCTCATAACCACTGTGCTGCCTGGGCTTCATGGATTTAATAGTGTTTTCCAAAAAGGTATATTGAAGTCCTAACCGTCCATACTTGTGAGTGTCACCTTGTTCAGAAACAGGGTTTTTCAAGACATTATTAGTTTGCATGAGGTTATACTGGGGTAGGGTAGTCCCTAATCCAATACGACCAACGTTGTTATGAAAATAGAAGAGACCCATAGACACATAAGCAGAGAGGGAAGACGGCCACGGGAGGACAGAGGCAGAGATTGAAGTGATCCATGGGCAAGCCAAGGAATGTTAAAGAATGCCAGGAGCCACCACAAACTAGGAAGAAGCAAAGAAGTGTATTCCGAGTTTCATTTACGACTGAACTAGCAGCACAAGGAGGGGAAAAACTGTTTATGTAATTCCTCTGGTGGAAGGAAACCCTGGTGACATAGTGGATTCAGTGCTATGTCTGCTAACCAAAAGGTTGGCAGTTCAAATCTGCCAGGCACTCCTTGGAAACTCTGTGGGGCAGTTCTACCCTGACCTCTAGAGTCGTTATGAGTTGGACCCCACTTGACGGCAGTGAGTTTACAGTAGAAACCCTGGAAGTATAGTAGTTAAGAGCTACTATCTTAGTTAGCTACTATCTGCTAACTAAATGGTCAGCAGTTTGAATCCACCAGGAGCTCCTTGGAAACTCTATGGGGCAGTTTTACTCTGTCCTATAGGGTTGCTGTGAATTGGACTCAATCAATGACAACAGGTTTTCTTTTTTTTTCTTTTTCCCATTTCCACAGTAGTAGTGAGTACCTCTGGTGATCAGATCTCTGTTTCTAAGTTAACATTCTCTTTGACAATGATCCCAGACAAAAGTACAAGGCAGAATTTGAACATTTTTCTATACCAGAAAACAAGCAAGTGTTCAAAGTCTACCCAAATCATCTTAGTAGGTCATGGGAGCCGACAGGAGGGAGCTCACACTGGTTACACAGGGGATAATTTAAAAGTAAAACAATGTAATAACACTAATGATACATAATGTACATTAAAAAATAATAATTATAAAGGACCATAATCATATCTGAAATAAGAAAGGAGAGGGAATAAACACAATCCTTTACAGAAGAATGTCAGATACAGCAGGAGTGATAGAATTTGAAAAAAATTACCATTTTATAACTCTCAATGTAATAAATGGATTCTGGAACAGATCACCAATAAATGTAACATCTACTGTATAAAATATTATGGGAGAAAAAGTATTTACACAACCTCAAGGGTTCATGCTCCAGATAATTTACCAGTTCAAGGAAATCCATTCCTTTTGTACCAGAGTGAGGCAGTCCACTGGAATCAAGTATTCAAACTTAGCATTACCTGAAGTGGTGCTATGATACACTAAAAAGTACATAACATCCTAAATCATGTGTTATTGCTAAAAATATGTTTCATCTGAACCTAATAACAAGGAAACAATTACAGATGCCTTGTCTGATTTGATGATGAGATATGGATGTTTTGAGTGAAAAGATTTAGATTAGATTTTTTAAGCTGAGTTGATTCTGTAATTGGTGAACATTTGGTGGGGGAAGTATTTGGATGGAGGGAACGCATTTTGCTTGTGGGATGGATGTGCATCTTTGGAAGCCTAGGGGTGTAGTGTCATAGGCAGAACAATGCTGCCCCCATGGATGTTTAGCTAATCCCTCAAATGAGAAACAGGAAGGGAAAAGAGCTAGCGTAGTCAAGATGATGCAGTGTGAGAGAGACTCAACTGCCGTTGTTGGCTTTGAAAACAGAAGCGGGCCATGAGCCATGCAATGCAGGTAGCTAGGAAAGGCAAGAAAATGGAACTTCCCTAGATTTTCCAGAAAGGAACACAGACCTTGACTTTAGGCTAATGAGACTCTTTTCAAGCTTCTGATCTCCAGGATCATGGGGTAAAATTTTTTTTATCATTTTAAGTCACTAAATTCTTGGTGATTTTAAGAAACTAATACATTTGAGGGGCAATTTGGTACATTTGAACAGGAACTATATTAAATGATATTACAGCATTATTATTAATTTTATCAGTTGTGTTAAAATTATGATGGTAATACAGGAAAATGCCCTTATTCTAGGACATACATGTAGGAATATTTAAGACTGAAACGTATCGATGTTTGCAGACTTTTTATAAACAGTTCTGCAGAATAACAATAAAAAGGCACAGAGATGTCTATGCTGCATACAGAGAGAGATAAATATGGAGAGAGATAAATTTAAAGTGAATATGGCCAAACGTGAACAGCTAGTAATTACAGATAATGTGAATACAGATTTTTATTTTACAATTCTTTCAACTTATGATTTATGCCAGAAACTTTGTGAACTACAATGATTGGAAGAAAAAACATACTTGAATGATCCTGGAAAAATGCATCACATGAAAGGCTTTCTTTTTTTCATTTTAGTTAATTAACAATGCAAAGGAAAAAATGATGAAATGTCAAAATGAATGGTCCTGAGAGGTTACGAAGATGAAGGAGTTCTCTGGCCTACAGTGCTGATGAAGGCCTTTTGCAGGAAGGGAAACATGAGCAGAATGCTGAAGGACAAATGGAGAGGCAGGGACATGCTTTCCATATCAAGGGTACAGCAGGAGCAGACCAGGGAAAAGGAAGACTTAGGAAAGGGTGTGGAAGGTCATGATGGTATGTGCCACACGATAACATCAAGCAGCAATAGAGTGGCATAGCGGTGAAGAGCTACCACTGCTAACTAAAAGATTGATAGTTCAAATCTATCAGGCACTCCTTGGAAATTCTATTGGACATTCCTTTTCTGTCCTGTAGGGTCACTGTGAGTAGGAATTGACTAGAGGGCAAGGGGTTTGGTTTTTGTTTTTAATAGAGTATGAGTTATTCTTCCAACTAGGACAGCTTTGAGAAGAAAAAGGAAAAATAGATACAAACTAGAATAGTTTAGAACTAGGCAATCAGTGTGGTCACTCTACATGTTGGGACAAACCTATAAAGACAGGTTCCTTTGGAGAAGAGGGTAACAGAAGCAGAGCAGAGATGCAAAATTTAGGTAGTGATTTAGTAAGATCAATCTGGTAGCATGTGATAAGTGAAAGTTTTGAAGATGTCTTTGCTTAGGGACCTGGAGAGCAGTTAGGATGTGGTTTCATCCATCTGGATGTGAGATGATGACAGCTTTCCCTGGTGACAAGAGTGAGGAACAGCAGCAGAGCCAAACATAGGTTTTGTTTTCTTTTTTGGGAGAAAGGATTTAGGGAGTTTTTATTCAGTTTGCTTTAATTAAACACTTACGATTTCTTTCCCTCACTAGCTGGCTCTGTGTGCTCACATTTATTTGCTGGCAGAGTGTTTGAGCCCCTCATAGAAAAAGTAGTATTAAAAAGCAAACTATTTAAACCAAGAAAAAACATATTTCTAAGGTTCAGTTGCATATCTGCTGAGCTGATACGAACTGATTCCTAGGGGTTTGATGTCTCTCTTGCACAACTAATATTAAGCACCAGCAGCCTTTCAGAAGTGGCACAGAATCTCTTCAGTTACGTACACTACCTTAATGTTTAGATGGGGCAGCAGTGATTTACTGGTAGAATTCTTGCCTTCTGTGCTGGAGACTCAGGTTTGCTGCCAGCCGAGTCACCTCACGCACAATAACCGCGGGGCTGTCAGTGAAAGCATGTGTCTTGCTATGCTGATATAAACAGGTTTCAGCTGAGCTTCCAGACTAAGACAAAGTAGGAGAACAAGCCTGCAGGTGTGTTTCTGAAATATCACCCAACCAACGAAAACCCATGAATCACAGTAGTCCAGTTGGCGACCAATCACAGGAATGACACAGGACCAGACAGCATGTCATTCCTTTGTACGTGGGGTCACCACGGGTCTAGGGGGCCAACTCAACAGCAGCCAACAAAAACAACAACATTTAGGTGCTGCCATGAGTCGGATCCAACTCGACGGCACTTGACTAATGGCTCTGCTCTTCCCTAATGGCTCTGCTCTTCCCTAAGTCTTTATAGCATGAGGTCTTCTAGACGTTCCAGTATTTGTTTAGAGACTGGAATGAAGCCCAGAAGATATGACACCCAGGAGGTTGCTTGGTGAGGTGGAGGTATTGAGAATCTTAGACTCTGTATAGAAATTACAGCTTACAATTACATGAACAAACCTAAAAATCAAAGAACTATTATCCCTTCAGAAAGAGAGATCTTCCTTCTTGACTCTTTCCTGTCATGACTTCTTGTGGAAAATATAACTCAAAACTGAGATATGGTTCTCGGTGAGCAGAGATATCTTGCCTTTTCTCTGTTGTATACCCAGCACCAGTCTCATTGCTCAACAATTACATTCAACAAATATATTAATGTGCAAATGAATAAATGTATGTCACAGTAATTCCCATCTATATCAGTTACAGCCACCCCTGGTCATTGGAGTGGTCTCAGAGCACTCAGAGTCTTGTGGTGAAGAGAAAAACATGGGCAGTAAGGACAAATCTCAGACCACCCACTCAAGAGGTCAAGAAATGGAACTTTCTTTACTTTTCTATAATTGAATTACCCTTATATTCTAAGCCTCCAATCAATGTAAGAAAATTTCAGTTCATCTAGTGTTTACTTGCAATCCTAGTTGTTCAGGGGATGAGATGAGAGAGAGCCTGGTCTTTGCCACAGTATAACAGGGTTGATCACTAGAGGTCTTTATCTAGCCTCATTGCTGGGATATCTTTTTCTGGTCTGGTCTTTACATATCTGTGTAGGGAGCTCACTGCTCCAGGCACAAGCCTGTTGCTGCCCTGTGCTTTATCAGCTCTTCCTACGAAGTCTGACAAGTCCATAAACGTAATTGTTCTAAGTGCTACATACCTCATTTCTGAACATCACTATGGTCACCTTCGAAGTGTTCAATATCACTATGGTCATCTGCAAAGTACTCCCCTTGGGAAACCATGCACTGATGCCAGTGCCTAGTCCACCCTTCAAAGAGATTTTGAACTCTTTCTGGAATGGCCATCGCACATGGTGGCATGGTGGCAAGTTTGCGAACCTAATCATAAAGTTGTCTATGAGTGAGTTTTTAGCCAGTAAACAAATAATTGCTTGGAACACCCTCTTCACTCACCTCATCTTCACCCTCCAATGGCTTTGAAAGGAATACATTTTTGATGACATTTAGGACATCAGGGGTAATGTAATGACAGCTCTGATTCTAGAAAAGTTTCCAAACTTGCTTCAAGGGTGGACTAGGCACTGGAGTGGGTGCAGAACTTCCTAAGGTGAGCACTTTGAAGATCAGCAATGAGGTGTTGTTGTTGTGTTGTTAGGTGCTATCCAGTTGGTTCTGACTCATAGTGACCCCATGAACAATAGAATGAAACACTGTCTGGTTTTGTGCCATGCCCACAATTGTTTTTATGCTTAAGCTCGTTGTTGTGGCCACTGTGTCAATCCCTCCCATTGAGGGTCTTTCTCTTTTTCTCTGACCCTCCACTCAACTAAGCATGATATCCTTCTCCAGGGACTGATCCTTCCTGACAACATGTCCAAAGTATATAGACACAGTCTTCCTATCATTGCTTCTAAGGAGCACTCTGGTTGTACTTCTTCCAGAACAGATGTTTGTTCTTTTAGCAGTCCATGATATAGTCAACATTCTTCTCCAAAGCCACAATTCAAAGGTATCAATTCTTCTTTTATCTTCTTTCTTCATTGTCCAGCTTTCACATGCATATGAGATGATCGAAAATACCATGGACTGGGTCGGGTGCCCTTTAGTCTTCAAGGTGACATCTTTGCTTTTGAATATTTTAGAGATCCTTTGTAGCAGATTTTCCAATGTAACACATCTTTTGATGTCTTGACTGCTGCTTCCGTGGCTGTTGATTAGGGAACAAAATAAAATAAAACCCTTGACAACCTCAATCCTTTCTCCATTTATGACAATGTTGCTTACTAGTCCAGTTGTGAGGATTTTTGTTTTCTGCCATGAGTCGGATCCGATTCGACGGCACTTGGCTTGGCTTGGCAATGTTGAGGTACAATCCATACTGAGGGCTGTGGTCCTTGATCTTCATCAGTAAGTGTTTCAAATCTTCTTCACTTCCAGCAAGTAAGGTGGTGTTGTCTGCATAACTCAGATTGTTAACGAGTCATCCTCCAACCCTGATGTTTTGTTAGTCTTCATATAATCCAGCTTCTCGGATTATTTGCTTGGCATACAGATTAAAAAGTTACCATGAAAGATACACCACTGACACACACCTTTCTTAACTTTAAACCATGCAGTGTTCCCTTGTTCTTCTCACACAAGTATCTCCTGATCCATATACAGACCCCTTAAGAGCACAATTAGGTGTTCTGGAATTATTATTCTCCGCAATGTTAGTCAAAATTTACTATGATCCACACAATCAAATGCCTGTGGATAGTCAATGAAATACAAGTAAGTATCTTTCTGGTATTCTCTGCTTTCAGCCAAGATCCATCTGACATCAGCAATGATATCCCTGATTACACGTCCTCTTCTGAATCCAGCTTGAATTTCTGACAGTCCCTTTTCAATATACTGTTGTAGTCATTTCAGAATTATCTTGAGCAAAATTTTACTTGTGTGTGATATTAATGATATTGTTCAGCAATTTCCGTATTTCGTTTGATCATCTTTCTCTGGAATGGGCATCAATATGTACCTCTTCCAGTCAGTTGGCCAGGTAGCTGTCCTCCAAATTTCTTGGCATAGGTGAGTCAGCACTGCCTATGTTTATTTAAATATCACAATTGATATTCCATCAATTCCTGGAGCCTTATTTTCTGCCAGTGCTTTCAGTGCAGCTTTGACTTCTTCCTTCAGTATCATTGGTTCCTGATTGTATGCTACCTCTTCAAATAGCTGAACATCGACCAATTCTTTCTGGTATAATGACTTTCATTTTCTTTTGATGCTCCCTGAGTCGTTTAATATTTTCCCTATAGAACTCTTCACTATTGAAGCTTGAGGCTTGAATTTTTTCTTCAGTTCTTTCAGCTTGAGAAATGCAGAACGTATTCTTTCTTTCTGGTTTTCCATTTTCTAGAATGATTTTGCTAACATAATGATCAAACCTTGTAGAACCTGCACCAGTTGCTGCATTGGTGCCAGAACACAGGCAAGCTTAAACAGGAGGCTGTTTAAGGCTGGACTGACCTAGAGCAGGTTGGTTAGTTGGTTGGTTGCTACATCCCCTACAGCTACAATAGAGCCTCACATAAGGTAGAAACTCAACAGATAGAGAAGACTGAATGAAGTTCACCTGATTTTTCTTATTTCCCAGATCTTTGGGGCATTAAATCATTTACTCCCAAGGCTTCATCTGGCTGTAGAGAAAACAAAGTTGATGCTACACACCAGAATTCATGATTCAACTTCATTCTCTCCAACTGTCTTCCTCATGTCTACCCAGAAAACATCCACCTAGCTAAGGGAAGGAGATCTTAGCTCTTGCATATCAAATAGTTTCCCAAATCTTGTGCTCTTTCTCTTTTATCCAGAGGGATGGATTTTTTTTAAATTCAAAGGCCAAAAATTGATTACTTTCTTCCTATGTCTTGCATTAGGTAAGGAATGAATGCCACCCTAGCTGGCTGAGTGGGGAAACTGTCAAGGGGTATAAAAGTATAATGGGAAACAAAAGTAAAGACAACATGAACAGTACTGAAAGTATCATTCTTACTGAAACTAGAGTAATTATGTATAGTGCACACAGGGCTTCGTGGTGTAGTGACAGAATTCCTGCCTTCCATGCTGGGAAATCAAGTTTGATTCACAGCCAATATACCCAGGTGCAGCCACCACTCATCTGTCATTGGAGGCTTGTGGGCTGCTATGATGCTGAATACATTTCAGTGGAGCTTCCAGACTAGGATAGACTAGAAAGAAAGACCTGATGATCTATTTCCAAAAGAATACATAGTCATGCACTACAAGAGCAAGATGAGGAGAGAGAGAATACAGAAGCTGGTATGGCAGCAGAGGCAGCAGATGTAGCAATTAAGATGGCAGGTTTTGAAATCAGCTAGGACAATCTGGGGTTTGACTTGTGGTTTAACTACCTGCTACCCGGATCCGACTCGACGGTTGGCACCTGTGTAATAAGAAACCCTGGTAGTACAGTGGTTAAGCACTTAGCTGCTAACCAAAAAGTATGTGGTTTGAATCTACTAGCTACTCTACAGGAGAAAGATGGAGCAGTCTGCTTCAGTAAAGATTTCAGACTTGGAAACTCTACATGGCTGTGCTACTCTGTCATATAAGATTGCTATGAGTTGGAATGCACACAACAGCAATGGATTTGGTTTGGGATTTGGTACCTAGATAATCCTGGGCAGTTAGTAAAGTTCTACAAGGCCTCATAATTAGGTTCGTGAACTTGCCACGAACTGGCTGAGTGGGGAAACTGTCAAGGGGTATAAAGGTGTAATGGAAAACAAAAGTAAAACAATGCTTCTGTTGGCAGCATTGTACAAAAACCTTAGTTAGGTTTCATAACTTTGGTATATCAGTGTTTCACAGCTGTGTTTCTGTCAGCATGTGGTGCTGTCTTGCTGAGTGGTGTTCATTATTGTTGTTGTGGGTTTCTGTGTGCTGCCACAAGAGTGTCACAGCTTGAATTAGAGCAATGAACAAACATTAAAATTCTTGTTAAACTTGGCAAGAGTGGAAATGAAATTGGGGACATGTTAGTCCAAGTTTATGGGGATATGCTATGAAGAAAATGGCAGTGTACAGACAGATTAATCATTCTTCTGAGGGGACAGAAAATGTCACTGATAAAGAGAAGTCAGGGTGGCCAGTAATGAGCAGAACTGACAAAAACATTGCAAAAATTCATCAATTGTGTGTTAGAATCATTGACTGGCTTTAAGAAGCACAGCAGATCAAGTAAAGATTGATAAATAGGAAAACTTTAACTGAAAATCTTGACATGAGAAAGGTGTGTGCAAAAATGGTACCAAAGGAGCTCACAGATGAACAAAAGCAAAGGAGAGTCAAAGCACCAAGACCTTCTGGAGAGGTAAGATAACGTTACCACTGGTGACGAAACACGTGTGTACCAATACGACCCTGAAACAAAGCATCAAAGTATGTGATGGAAGTCAGCCAATTCTCCATGAGGAAAAAAGTTCTGTCAGTCCAAATCAAGAGTCACAACAATGTTGCTAACCTTACTGAGTTTACTATTTGGAAGTGCTGAATATGCTGCATAAAAAAGTTAGACAAAAATGACCTGAACTTTTCACCAACAACTCATAGTTCTTGCCTCATGACAATGCACCAGCTCACACAACACTGTCTGTGAGGGAGTTTTTAGCCAGTAAGCAAATACGTGTATTGGAAAACCTTCCCTGCTTTCCCCATCTTACCCCTAAAGACTTTTTTCTTTAGCTGAAGATAAAGGAAATCTTGAAAGAAGACATTTTGATGAATTCAGGACATCAAGTGTAATATGATGACAGTTTTAATAATGGCCATTCTAGAAAAAGAGTACCAAAATTGCTTTGAAGGGTGACCTAGGCACTGACATCACTGCATAGTCTCCTAAGGGGAGTACATCAAAGGTGACTGTAGTGATATTCAGCAACGAGGTGTGCAGTAGTTTTTATAGGAAGAATTCACAAACCTAATTGTCAGACCTTATATTAGCCTTAGTTTGTTCATTGGTAAAGTAGGGGTGATAATACACACCTCACAGCTTGTCTCTGAAGATAAAATTAGATAATGCACATGGAATAGTTAGCACAAACCTAGCATTTGTTGATAATTGAATCTGCTAAGTAAGGGATTTCTAGAGGGCAGAATTAAGGAAAGGCCAGTGGAGAAAAATAAGATTTGAACTGTATTTTGGACATACAAAGGATGCAGCAACTGGCTGGAAATGGAGATGATGGAGAAAGGGAGCGAATTAAAATGACTTCTAGACTGGGTAATGCTAGTGACCAATTTATCCAGAGGGCCAAGATTTTGGGAAAGGCAGCATAATTCTCTCTTACACATACTGAATCTGTGATCCCATGGTACAGCCTGGGTGAGATTTCTACTAGCCACTGGAAATATGTGTGGTAGGCCTCGGCATCTTCTCTTTTTGTCAGTAAATACTAACAAATATTGAATTAATCCTACTAATTCAAACCTCATACAGTGAAAAGATACTGATCACTGCCAACCTGAAATAACTCCCAAAATGTCAAAATCTAAAGTTAATTAAAAACTGTGAATCATTTTTAAACCTTTTCTCTACATCAGGGCTATGCTAAGGAATTATGCATCACAGTGCCAAGAACTGTACATTAATTCATTATGTTTACTCTTGCAGGGTGTACACGGGAGGCTTTTTTTTTTTAATTCTGAAGAAATTTACATCATATAAAAATTGACCATTTTAAAGTAAACAATGCACTAGCATTTAATATGTTAATAATGTAAAAACACAAAAATAAAAAACCCCTATTTTCAAAATGTTTTCATCATCACAAAAGGAAACTCCTGGAAACTCCGGTGGTGTAGTGGTTAAGCGCTATGTCTACTAACCAACAGGTCAGCAGTTCAGATCCACCAAGTGCTCCACGGAAACTCTATGCAGCACTTTTACTCTGTCCAACAG